>CM019999.1:19773248-22173248 GCA_009771035.1 Lupinus albus | reverse complement strand
TTTTGATATAGAATAAATATGTTAATGAACATAAATATATTTTTTATATTTTGATATAGAATCAGTGTGTATGTATGCAAAGATATTGAAGAGATTATTATCTTTTTCCTAATTAAACTACATTGCTTATCAAAAAAATATTATAAGAGTTTATAGCTAACTTATCAATAATAGTTAACTTTTTTTAGAATGTTATTACTTCTTACTAATTTATTCAGTTTAAAAGAGTCTTATTAATACCATAATAGTCATTAAACTATCTAGAGTACAAGTATAATAATACAATAGTACTAAAGACCAATGAAATTATATATATATATATTGTATTATTGAAAATTAATAAAAAATAGTAACTATTTTTATTTATACAATTTGTTAAAAATAAATATGTGACTATATTTCAAAAGTATAATAAAGGAGTCATATTTTTAATTCTTCATAATAATACTTTGGTAAAAATTAAGTTATTTTTATTAAAAAAATTAATAAAAATTAGTCAATATTGCCTATATAATTCAATTGAAACCCAAATAATATGACCAAATTTAATTGTTATAATTACCTGATTAATATTATTATCATATAATATGGGAATACCATTCTGTGAATTCATTTAAAAGTTTTCACCCAATTCTCTCTCACTTGAATGATTGAGAAACTCAGGGTGAGCATCGATTATATTGGGACAGATTAATAAATGTCATTATCCAATCTTAAATATTGGTTGGATTATTTGTTTGAATTCGGACATAGTCCCTAGACTCAAAGTTAATCTGATTCTAAATATTTATCGGGTCAGTCTTTAAACTCCAATATGACCCTAGAATCGATTAAATATAATGCATACTCATTTTAAATAAAGACTTTTCAATATTATTTATTATTATGTATATGTAATTTGACATATAAAATAAAATATGTATATATATTATTAATCATATATATATAATGAAAAAAATTAGAGAATTAATGATACTTTCAACAACAAAAATCATTACTCTGTACACATTTGAACAGGACACGTACAAGCATGATGAGTGAGTAATCATGGGACAGGTCAGACATGGTCATGTTTGGTCCCTACCCGACTCTAAATATTGATCGGGTCTAATTTTTGAACTAAAACCTGATCATAAACCCGATGAGACCTGACCCTATTCAGACCTAATCGTGATCGAATCGTACCGGATAAGCGGGTAGGGTCTGTTTCTACTGACCCTTCTCAAAATAGTCAACTTGGTTGGCTACATCAATGTCACAATTTAATGCATTAAACTAATAGTGGATTTAAAATAAGAGAAAAATATATATATCGATAGTGTAAGAGATTTTTATACCATTAATGCATCATTTATATTTTAACATTATTGACTCTAGAATACAAATGAACGATAAATGATATAATGATTATGTATAAATCTTTATACTGTTGGTGCATATTTCAAAATAAATGATGACATGGAAGAAATGGAGAAAAAGACTAAGCATAACTAGTTCATAACTATTTGAAATTTATGTCATATTAGAATAGTGGATTTAAAATAAAGCCTACTGCCCTGTATAAGTGCCAAGATTTTGATAAAAGCCTAAGCAACTTCTCTATATTTTAAGAATTTATTGACACAGCTTCTCTATATTTTAAGAATTTATTGACACAAAGAAATTACTAAATAAATGTATATTTTACAAACAAAAAACACAACTCTAAAGTTAAGAGAAAAAGTCTTATTACCCAAAAAATTAAATATACACATAAGATTAATGCTTAAAAGGAAAAAATATATATATATGTTTTAAGGTGAGCCTTGCCCAACGGGATGATCCTACCCCATTATCACCTACATGAAGAAAATTTTTGGTATCTAACTCATGTAGTTAAGTTATAAAACATAAAGTAATTAAGATTCTAAAAAAGTAAAGAGAGAAATATATATAAAATCGGAATTTATGGATTTTTTTAATGGATTTCTATATTAGAAATAAGATTGAAGTTTACCATTGTAAAAAAATTAATTGTAAATTTCAAGGTACAGCCTATGAATATGTCTCTTTCAAAAATTGCCAAATTTGTGTAGAAAAGTAAACGTACGTATAAAATTAAAGTTTAATCATTGCATAGTTCTTTTATAAAAAAATGTACAAGCATACACCAGGTACATAGCAAAAGCTGAATATCATAAGAAATATAAGATAATCGAATCTGAAATTGAAAAAAGCTATTGGAAAGTGAGAAACAGCTGTCTTTGAAGCCTCATATGATTGAACTCCTCTTCATTGAAATGAAATTTATTCTTCTTTTCTTTTGCTAGGTCCTTAGCATTGTGACCTATAATTGTTAGGTGATAGTGATGTATTAATTGTTCTTTATAATTTTCTCTTGACTTTTTATATTAAATATCTCTTATGCTTTCTTAGTACATTTCTTTGAATATTAAAAATAATAATACAATAGGTGTTGGAAGATTTTCATCTATGGGATGTATCATTTTTTTATGGGCTAAGTGAAAAAGATATTAAGTGGGTTTGATATCACATCTTGACTCAAAACCTTAAGGTATTAGGTCTATGAGTCCATCCACTTATATGCTCTTCAACTCATCCATTTTACAAAATGTGAGACTTTTTCATTCATACTTGAACCACCCAACATCTCCACCTCAAGTGTGAGTCTCCTTCAAGTATTGGATACACTAGAATTCAACTTTCTATCTACTTGCACCGCCGTTGACTTGTCCTTTCATCAACGGAACACATCGCATTTATGATCTCTTGTCATGAAGACTTTCAACACAAGGATTCATCATGGATCTACCTTGACCACTTGTCGCTTCAATACCCATTGTCGTCGAACTATCGACTCTGATACCACTTGTTGGAAGATCTTCATACATGAGATGTATCATTTGGGCTAAGTGAAAAAACATATAAGTGGGTTTGACACCACATTTAGACCCAAAACCTTAAGACATTAGGTCTATATGTTCATCCTCTTATATGTTCTTCAATTCATCAACTTTTACACAATGTACAACTTTTTCAATTCCACTTGAAATACCCAACAATGTATATATTATGTAAGAATGGAAGATGTCTGGAGCTAGTGATTTATTATGATGTATAGTGAGGATATTAATGATATGAACTCGAAAGAGGTGAAATAGTAGAGATAGTCTGAGATTTTGTTAATAAATTACAGATTATTTTATTACCAAAAAAATTAGATTGTCTCTGCATCTATCTCCCGTTATTAATGGATAATATCTATGGTTTAGACAATAACAAAAATAACATTACTCTTATATGCTGCCATTTGAGTTTGTAGCATCATAATAGCAATAATTTATTAATTTAAAAACTCAATGATTGAGATTAATAATTTAAATAAGAGTACCATGGCCATGGCAATTGTGCCATTATTGTCTTATCCCCTGTGTTAAATTATGTTTGCAATCATGATGGTGCTTATTCCACTTATGAAAATTTTAGAAAAATATGATAGATAGCCGAAATTCTAAAAAAAACACAATATTGTGACAACAATTATAATCACACCATTTATTTCACAACCACCGACACCTCGGCGAATAATAAATATCATCTCCATTAATAGAGAGACAAATGATTGTTTTTCTTCCTGATTTCAATGACAAATGTATAATTTCATAATAAATAAAAGAATAAAAGTATCATTACATATTATATTTTTTATTATTATATGACACTTGCCTCTTCATTAATAGAGAGATTCTTACTCCTTCCAAAAAAAAATTCTATCCTATCACAAGCAATCTCTAGTTATTCCTTCTTCTTGTTGTATAATAGTAAGTGAAGGAATTCTATAATTAATCTGGTTAATTTATCACTTGATTAATTCTAGGACATCTTGGCCATGAGAAAAATACAAGAGGATCTTCTTGATTAATGTGCACAAACCGTAACTTTTGTCTTTGATATATATAAAGACATTAAATTGTATTGGTTCTATTAGCTGTAAGGTGTTGCTTGCTGGAACTTAGAATCCACTTATGTGCTCACAGAATCCACAAGAGACAACATCAATGATAGTGCAACAAGTACGATATTTAACTTTAGACTAAAATGCATTAAAATATCTCTTTGCTCAACCCAATCCATTTGAGGAAAATGTCATTTAAAATATGAAACTTTTAAATATCTATTTAGTGTATGTTTATAAATAAAAAGGGGAAATTGAATAATGATAGTAATATTTAATTAAGTCGAATTTTGTTCATCATTTTACAATTTAAAATCAAATCAAATTTTTTGTTTTAGTCATTTAGTGTTTTTCATATTTCATACTTGTTAAATAAATTAAACTCTTCAATAATTTTTAATTTATTATTTTTTCCTCATTTCAATTATTTAATCTTATTTAAGTAAAATTCCATTAATTTATTTTTAGCTTACATATTACAGAGACAACCTTGAAAAAGTGATTGAATTTAAAAATGAAAATAAAGGATAATTTAACCTCAATTTGCTAATTTATTTCCTAAACTGTTTTGGAAAAAATAATTTATACTATTAAAAAATGGAAATATGGGATAACTTCATTCTAAAATAATAAATAATTATTTATAACTTTATTCCAAATATGCAACGCATTCCCTCCTTCCTTGGACAAAATATTTGTTAGTAATGATGACTAAATTAAACTATTACTTTTTTAAACATTAGTCTTGAACTTACAACACTAGTAGAAAAATTATTGGGAAAATTCTTTAAAATATCCTAAATTTTTATGTTTTTTTTGCAATGAGTCAGTAGAAACTATTTTCTATCATAATTATCTCTCAAACTTTAACCATTGATGAAATTAATCTTTTCATAAAGAAAATATTAAATTAATAGTAATGAAAAATTATATAGTCAAATTTTAGAACATTATTAATTTATTATATATACTTCTATACGATTAATAAAATTAAAACCTAAAATAACTATTCATTATGGTGTAATTAGTGATTTTATACTGCAATTATAATATATCTAATACAATTCATTTATTGCATATAAAGCACACGTTACAAAAAATAGTAAAGCGAGTTAGGTTTGTCAGACATCAAACTGAAAATGTTATGTATTAGGTTTAAATAGTTAAATTGTCCAATCAGACGAAGTGATTTTAAATATAATTAATAATTTGTATCTATAAATATACAATTATATTTAAATGGAAAATTTTATATTATTACTAATTATGTATAATTATATTGAAGTAATATCTCTCTAACTTTTTTGGACCTAAGTAAAACAAAACATTAGAGTAATGTTCCATTTTTTTTAAATTTTAAGTGAATCGTCCGATTCACTTCCTGTGTTATTCTAGTTTAACCGAGTTTAGCACGATCGGACTGAAATTTCTTCAGTTCAAAGCGATTCAACTACTCATTCGATTAAGGAGTAATTAGGAAGAAAAAATAGTCCATTGTAATTATTTATGAAAAACATAAAATTTAGAAGGACTTTATGCACTTTTCCCAAAAGAATTTCAAAAATTAATATTAAATTTTTTATAATATAAAATAAAAACTATGTTCATGATATTGACTTCTTTTCGGTGTTATTAATACCGTATCAGTTATCAAACCGGTAGGGATACTGATATAGTGTTTTAACGGTTTAATCGATAATTCACTAATTAAACCGCATGCTGGTGAAGTTAGATATACATATATAATATATTAAAATTAATGTTGAAAAATTAATAAAAAACAATATTTTTTTATTTTCATTAAAAAAATAAATTTAAATAAAAATTGACCGATTTGACTAGTACGGTTCAATTGAAAACTGACCGGTATGACCGATTTTGTCCGGTTTTGGCTGTATAATTGCATGGCCGGTATAATTGTTGTATCATACCGGTATTGGGACCGATTCACCGGTTGAACTGGCCGGCACGAACCGGTTTTTACAACTATGCTTCTTTTAAAATAAAAAACTAATAATGACTTTACCTGTTTATGGACGATTTTTTTAAAATATGCCATTGTTGGTGAAGATTAAAATCCCTCATTATAATATCAATATTTCGTGATATAAAATAACAACGAAATTAAATTACATTTACGACACTTGAACTATTTACACTTACTATATATGAAAATCCTAAAGAAATTAAATGACACCTGAATTCTTTATAGATTATGTATTTGTTTGTTTTAAACAAACCAACGAGGAATTTTTTATTTTTAGCAATATTATTATTGTTTTCTCTATTATACCCTTCTCAGTTCATTTTTAATCTTTATTATTCAAGTATAAAGTTTTTCTATTCACGATAATAAGAATAAAGGTATAATTAAAAGTGAATAATCAATATTGTCTTAAAGTAAGAGGAATTATGTCTTTCTAAACATAAACATAGAGACTTATAAAAGAACGAATAAGTATAAAATGACTTTTCAAGTGTTTGTGTTCTAACTCTTACCTTTATTTGGTAGAGGAGAGTTAGGAAAGAAAGAAAGGGGAAGAGAGAAGTTGGAGAGAAAATTTGAGTTTCTCCCTTTTGGTTGAGATGAGAGAAAGGAGGGAGAGAGTAAAAAAATGTGTGAGTCCCATAAAATTTTCTCTATGAGAGGAGAAGAAAGTAACCTAATAAAACACATATTTCTCTCTTACTTTCTCTTGTACCAAACAATACAAAAATCATCTCTATTTCTTATTTCTTTCTTTTTTCACACTATATTTCTCACATTTTTCTCTCTACCTATTTTCTTCTGTTAAACCAAACAGAGCATAATGTATGCTTTAATTATTTATCATTTAAAGTAGACAAATATATATTCATTAAGTGTCTTACCTAACTATTGTTTTTATTTATTTGCGGTTTTCAAAGATTCAGACTTTTTTTCATTATACATATACACATTAGTTTGGGGGAAAATGAAAAAACAACTAATAATCCCTATTTATCGATCACTTTAATTGTTATTTTAAATTAATACATATAATTATCAACGTAAAATCATAATAATTCATACAATCATACTCGCAATTATCACACTCTATTTAATGCAATAAAGGTAAATAATAAAAATTGCAATTATTTTTTCTTGATTTTATAAAATGATAAATAATATAAAAAAATAAAAAAATTTAAAGAGAAAAAATGAGAATAAAAAATGGTAATCATATGATACAAAAACAAAATGCTTTGTTGTGATGTTATTAAAAACAAAAAATTAATAATGATTTCCTCAATTACTACTATAACTAAACCTTAAACGATATACAAATAATAAAGAGGAAGTACATGAAAGTACTTCAATCTTCGAATATCAATTTCAATTACAATGGGTAATAAGTAAGACTCCTCTCCATTAATAAAGATGCAAGTGACTTTTTTATGTGTATTTTAAGGATAAAAATGTAATTTTATTTTAAATAAAAGAGATATAAATGTCAATGCATTTTGTATTTCATTTGTTTTTTCACATCACTTGTCTCTTCATTAATGAAGATGAGTCTCACTCATCGGTAATTGCCTTAAATGACGGAGAGAAAATATGTGATTTATGTGTGAGGATCCTCTCCATTACATAACAAAAATTATATGATGTGATACTTTTACTATTAATTTGACATATTGTGATGACACTTACCTTTAAATATAAATACAAACTCGATAAATTATCTCTCTAATATGACAAAGATTCTTTAATTTCCCTTAGTTTATGCGCATATCTCATGAAGAAAGACTTCATAAAATGTGTCTGACCTCCTTGGTCAACATTTTTATTTTCCTGCTCTATTCAGATAATAGGCACTCACAATATAATTATTCTTGAAGTTGTTTTTTTATCAACAAAGAAGAATTATAAAAGAAATATAAAGGAAAAGATCCTAACAACAATTTAACCAGAACAATTACAAGATAAAATTGAGACCTGCTAGGGGATAAGTGACTCAATCGAGATAGTTTATAGGATCTTTATTTCTGTACCCATTCATTAAGATGTCAAGATTTAACCATTGTAGATTTAAGAATGTGATAAAGAAAATGCTTAATTGAATTAAAAATTAGATCATTCCTAGATAACCAAGATTATTATTTTGGGAATAGTTTTTATTTATTCCTCCCTCATGATTTTGGGTTGGATCGGGTAAGGCTTGTCCATTACCCAACCTTAAATATTGATTGAGATTATTTAACTCGGACCCAACCCTAGACGTGGAATTAACTCAACCCTAAATGTTTATCGGGTCAGCGTATGAATCTGAACTCGACCCTAGACCCAATTAATTATAATGCATATCCTTTTAGAAAAAATCTGCTGAATATTATTTATTATTATGGATATGTAATTTAACATATGAAATTATATATGTATATGTATTGTTAATCATGTATATATGATCGAAAAATTAGAGATCAATGATATTTTCTACCAAAGAGATGTCATTACTCTGTATATATAATTGAATAGAGACACATACAAATATGATAAGTGATTAACCATATGACGGGTCATGTTTGTCCCCTCTCCGACCCTATATATTGACTAAGTCTAATTTTTAAACTTGAACCTAACCCGAAACCCGTTCAGACCCGACCATTTCGGCGGATCATGATTAGGCCAAGGCGAGTAAGCGGATAAACTCGGTTTTTGGTCACCCTACAAGACAAGATTAACTTCTATAACTAATAAATCCATTTTATACAAATAAAAGAAGCTATAGACATTTATCTATAAGGATTTATATATTTTCATTTTATTTTAACTTTTATTAAATTTTGTGAAAAAACTTTGCAAATATTCATTTTACACTCTATTATCTATATAAAATTAAATATATCATTATTGCTCGCATAAAAGCTAAATAGAATATCTATTTAAGGTTAAATATATCATTATCACTCATAATAAATTTTACACATTTTATTGTTTTTAAATTTTAGTATATATAAGTTTATTTATAAAATTTTAACCTATAATATTAGATGTACTGAATAAAAAATTGTGACTAATTAAGTACGCATGTGGAGCTCAACAACTTTTATATTTTTTCAAAAATAATAAAATATTTTGAGAATAATAATTTAGTTTTAAGTGTCTTACAGTAATATATATATATATATATAGAAATGTGACAACAATAAATCTAGACCTTACAATTATACACGAGTTATTATTAAAATTAAAAGTTAATTATTACTCACATAATTACTTAAATGAATCATGTGTATGTATTTTTTAATCTTGATCGTTCAAATAAGATTCAGTAGTCTATATTAAAATGACTCATGTGCATGTATCCATGGTTGTAAGAGAAAACTTTTGTGAATTTGTATAAAAAGATTTTTTCTTTCTTCCAATTGATTTAAACTTTTAATTATTCCTTAAAAATTTATAATTGTATGATGTAATTTTAAATATTTCAATCTTAACACAATTAGTTGTTAATTTATTTTCATATATATTTTTGACACGTTTTGTACCGTATTAATCTAATACTTTATATTTATATTTTCAAATTATATCATTTTATCTCTCTAAAATTAAATTTATCATTATCACTAATAATAATCTTATATATTTTATATTTATTTACAATTTCAGTCAATATAACTTTTAATTTTGAAAATATTACTTTATAATAATAAATTTATTGAAGAAAAATGAAGGTTTAATCAAAATAAAGAGTATAAATTTAGCACATGTAGAATTTTCAAAAAGTTGTAAAAAAACAAACTTATTTAATGAAATAAAATAAATTGCTTCTAAAATATTCTTAAGTTTATATTCATATTTAAGCTTGACATGTTTGTATGTTAAGTTATTTTTGCAACCTATGTCTAACTTATTTAAAAGTTTGAGCTAACATATTAACTTGTCAAAATGTTTTATATACACTTTTAAATAGATTGAAAAACATTTAAATAGACTAGACTTCAAAACAAATTTAGTATCCCAAATTCCAATCTCATATTGCATATAGAATTTATATATTTTATTTATTTATTTATGTATATATTATATAAAATAATTAATATATCGACCTCTTAGGCTTGATAGACTTTCTAAGAAGCATGTGTCTAGCCTATCTAGGTCAAATAGGTCTTTTGAGAAATTAGAGTCTGCGTGTTTATAAAAATGGTCTAGTCTAACCTAATGTGGATTGTCATAAGTCAGATAATGTATCCCTGAAAGACGGTATAACTTGTATACACTCTTAGCTGCAACCTTACAATTTAAAATTGGGTCTTATCACTTAAAAACTTTTAATTTAGAAATAAATATGATTTTTAATGAAAACTCACTTAATAGATTGAGAATTGATGATTAATGTTATATGTTTCCAATAGAAAACTTACATTTGATTGATTTATGCCTTTAGCAATGTTTAAGAAGATCATGTTGGAATGTAAAAGAATAGAAAGGAATAGAACAGTAACGAAAATGCAGAAAGAATAGAGGAAGAAGATGATGAATAGTGCTAATTTCTATTATTGGCAAAAGTCTCAATTGTTAACTAACACAACTGAAATTCATACTATTTATAGTAAGCTTCCTAACTAAGTGTCTAAAACTAAGCCAACCCACTTAGTTCTATTTAAAAAAGCACACCCCCTTTTAATCAAGCTAAGTGTGAATTACAAAACACTCAACACTCCAACTTAATTCAAACTAGCTTGATCAACAACACCTAATTGATTCATTTGCTTCACGAATGAATCATTCCTTAGTGGCTTTGTAAAGATGTCAGCTTGTTTCTGCAATGATGTGCAGAATTCCAGCACCAAGTGACCTTTTTCAACATTATCTCTCAAGAAGTGGAACCTTGTCTCAATGTGTTTGCTCCTGCCATGAGAAACTAGATTTTTGGACAAGTTAATTGCAGACTTGTTATCAACATAAATCATCATAGTTTCCTCCACACAAATCTCTATCTCTTTCAACAAAGCTTGCAGCCATAAGCCTTGGCATCCTCTTAGATAGACTGCAATGTATTCAGCCTCACAAGTTGAGAGTGCAACCACATCTTGTTTCTTAGAACTCCAACTGATTGTGGCACTTCCTAGCTTGAATAGATAACCACTTGTGCTCTTCCTGTCATCTTTGTCTCCACACCAGTCTGCATCAGTAAATCTATGCATTATTCTCTAGTTTTCATCAGTTCTGTTGGGTAATAAGACTCCATAGTCTAAGCTGCCTTTTATATATCTGAGTATTCTCTTGGTAGCTTGAAGATGAGTGGCTTTAGGATTCTCCACAAACTTGTTAACAACTCCTACTCCATAAGCTATGTCAGGTCTTGAGTTGCATACATATCTAAGTGATCCAATCATCTGCCTGTACATGGTTGAGTCTACTGCTTGTTCACCTTCTTCTGTTTGATTGCTTAACACTGCCCTAACTTCAATTGTTGTGGTTGATGAGTTGCAATCATGCATATTGAACCTTTTGAGCACTTCTAAGATGTACTTCTTCTAATGCATCAAGATTTCATTTGTTGTTGTTGTGAATTCAATCCCTAGGAAGTATGAAAGGGATCCAAGATCAGGAATTTCGAATTCATGCTTCAGCCTGATTTTTATATCTTCAATCTCTTCAGCACTGGAGCCTGTTATGAGGAGATCATCCACATGAAGACATATTATTATAGCAGCTTCACCATTGGTTTCTTTGATGTAGATGTCATACTCATTCTTGCACTTTGTGAGACCTTGCTTCAAGAAAAAGTTATATATTCTTCTATTCCAGGCCCTAGGAGCTTGTCTCAGTCCATAGAGAGCCTTGTGTAGTCTATACACCTTCTATTTCTCATTTTAAACTTCAAAGCCTTGTGGTTGAGTGACATAAACTTCCCTATCTATAGGTCCATTTAGGAAAGCTGATTTGACATCTAGTTGACTTAGAGTCCATCCTCTTGAGCTTGCTAGAGCAATGACAAGTCTTACTGTATCCATTCTGGCCACTGGTGCAAATACTTCATCAAAATCCAACCCTGACTTTTGCAGGAAACCTCTAGCAACTAACATGGCTTTATGCTTAGCCACTGTCCATCTAGTTTGAGTTTCAACTTGTACACCCACTTCATAGTGATGGCTTTCTTTCCTTTAGGCAAAGCAGTGAGCTCCCAGGTCTAGTTTCTTTCTATTGACCTGAGTTCCTCCTTCATAGCTTCAACCTAACACTCCTCTTTAGATGCTTGGTCAAAACTGATTGGTTTCATCTCAGCCAACAGTGCCATGTGCACTAGATCACCTTCAGATGTTACTGAAGCATCAGGAAATACTTCATAATCCCTTAGCCTTGTAGGTAAGTGTATACTTCTTTGAGACATGTCCTCAATTCTTGTATCTGTTGCAACTCCAAACTCACTAGTTATGCTTTTTTCTTGAACATTTTGTCCATCATCTATGTTCATCTGGCCAGCTCTACTTGTCATTGCCTCACTTGTTGTATTCCAATCCCAGCTTTGAGACTCTTCAACTTTTATGTCTCTGCTATAGGATATTGTATTTGTCTTTGGATCATACAATTTGTAAGATCCTACAGTGTGATATCCAAAGAGGATCAGCTTCTGTCCTTTGTCATCTAGTTTCTTCCTCTTGCTATCTGGAATGTGTTTGAAACAAATTGACCTAAAAACCTTTAAGTGCTTCGCACTAGGCTTTATTCATGTCCATGCTTCTTCAGGTGTCATTCCATTTAGTCTTTTTGTTGAGCTCCTATTTAGAACATATGTTGCAGTTGACACTACCTCACCCCAAAACCTTTTAGGAAGCCCTTTGGTTTTCAACATACTTCTCACCATATTTAGCAAAGTTCTATTCACTCTTTCTGATACCCCATTATGTTGGGGAGTGTATGGTGCAATTACCTCATGAGTGATGCCTTCCTTGATACATAAGTGTTGGAATTCATGGGACACATACTCACCTCCTCCATCACTTCTTAACAACATCAGCTTCTTGCCACTTTGCACTTCAGCAGCAGCTTTGAATGTCTTGAATCTGTTAAGGACCTCACTTTTTCGTAGTCATCTCTAAAGGTCACAAAGTATTGATTTTCTCCAAGAGATTTAGCTTCAAGTGGGCCACAAACATCAGAGTAGACTATTTCAAGAGGTCTGCTTGAATGAGTTATGGTTTGTGTGCTGAACTTGTTTCTAGTTTGCTTACTAGTGACACATTCCTCATATAAGTCACCCTCACACCTTATCTTGGGTAGACCTTCAACCATCTCCAGCATGCTCATCATTTCTAGGCTTATCATGTTCAAATGACAGAATCTCTGATGCCAAATTCTGGTTTCATCTGCTAAGGCTTTTAGGCACTTTTGATCTTTCAGTTGAATCTCAATCTTGAAGGTTCTGTTGCTAGAGAGTGGAGCCTTGAAGATTAGTCTCCCATGATTGTTGAAGATCTTAAGCACCTTATCTTCCATATTAATTGTATAACCCATCTCAAGTAATTGTCCAAGACTTCTCAAGTTGTTCTTCATTCGTGGAACATATAGGACATTGGATATCACAGAAGGTGTTCCATCTTTCTTTTGAACCTCAATCTTGCAAATGCCATCTGCATCTATGAAGTTGTTGTCTGCAAATTTAACTTTGGTTTTGACTGAATCATCAAGAGTGGTAAACCATTCCTTGTGACCAGTCATATGATTGGAACACCCTGTATCTAGGTACCAATTTTCAGAGGTTTACTGTGGAGAATTTGTTGTCACCATCATGCCTGCTTCTTGAGGTTCTTGAATGTCTAAGTCATTTTCACTTGACACCAATTCTTCTGCCAGTAACAAAACTTCTTCTTTTGAGTCTTCTTCTTTGGCTAACCTTGCCTCAGCCTCCTTATACCTTCTTTTCATTTTGAATTCAGAGGCATAATGACCCCAATTCTTGCAATTAAAGCATTGAATCTTGCTTCTGTCTTTCTTCTTTCTCCCACCTTGATTGCTCATATTCTTGGTGTCCTTAGGTTCTGCATCAGAACCTTGGTGACTAGTTTCAGGTCTTGACCTCTCTGAGTTATTAGATTTCTTACCTTCAAGCCAATTGTCATGAGTCTTGTTGTTATCCAATTGATTCAAGAAGCCATGCTTCTTCTTGAACTTAACTACCAAGGCTTGTTGAGATTGTTTGCCTGCAATCCTCTCAAGCAATCTCTGCTCATGTGCCTCCAATGAGCCTTGAAACTCATCAAGCCTTAATCTCTCCAAGTCCTTTGATTCTTCAATTGCAACAATCACATGATCAAACCTATATGTCAAGGTTCTGAGAATCTTTTCAATGATGTCTTGCTCTGCTATCTGCTCACCATGAGTCTTCATTGAGTTTACTAACCCACGAATCCTTGTGAAGTAATCTGAAATTGTCTCATGATCCTCCATCTGCACAAGCTCATATTGCCTTCTTAACATCTGCAACCTCATTTTCCTAACCTTGGTACCCCCTGAGTAGCACTTGTCAAGAATCTCCCAGGCTTCTTTGGCATTTGATGCAGCTGATATCTTGTAAAAGTTAGCCTTGTCCACACACTGATGGATCAAGAAGATTGCTTTGGAATCTCTCTTTGTGGCTTCTCTGAACTCAGCTTTTTCTGCCTCTGTTGGAGTCTCATTCAAGGGAAGAACTCCACCTTGCACCATATCCAAGCAATCTTGGAATCTGAAGATAACTCTCATTTGAATGCTCCAATAGTCGAAATCTTTGCCATCCAGGATTGGTAGATTCATTGAAAAACCATTCGAGGTTGCCATAGCCCCTTCTTCAACTTTCTTGAATTTTCTTCGAGTTCTTACTACCCACTTTCTTACTTCTACCTCCACACCTCCCTTGATCCTCGACTAGCTCTTGATACCACTGTTGGAATGTAAAAGAATAGAAAGGAATAGAACAGTAACGAAAATGCAGAAAGAATAGAGGAAGAAGATGATGAATAGTGTTAGTTTCTATTATTGGCAAAAGTCTCAACTGTTAACTAACACAATTGAAATTCATACTATATATAGTAAGCTTCCTAACTAACTGTCTAAAACTAAGCCAACCCACTTAGTTCTATTTACAAAGCCCACACCCTTTTAATCAAGCTAAGTGTGAATTACAAAACACTCAACAGATCAAACTTTCTATGAAGTAAATCCTCTCATATGCTTTCTTTTCTGATTTTTTGTCAAAGGATAGATGGGAACAAAATATATTTAGATGGGTTAAATATTATTTCTCAACCTCTGTCACTGCTAATAGACCAATCAAAGTTTATAATAATATATCATTATAACATACTTTATAGGACAAGTAGATGTTATCCCAAGATGGAAGAAGAATTCTTGTAAAAATATTAAAGGTCTTAACCAGGCCTATTAATAAATATATTTGTGTTTGTCACTCTACGCATGATCATATTCACACGTTACTCTTCATTTCAGTATATATTGTATTAATTAAACATTAATAACAACAATTATATAGATTTTGCCATTAATTTTAAGTTCTCATATACGCATTTGATATAAAGAAAGTTGTAAAGTCAGATTTTGATTGAGGGAGTCAGCACCAGAAATCCAGGGGCGGATCTACTTATTTATAAATGAGCATCTCCTGTGCCTAAACCTGTTCCAATTCTCGGTCTCAGTCAATTAGAAATTGCCACATAAATAAAAAGAAAATAAAAAATAACATGTTTATATTACTTGCTGAAATATGATTGGTTTGAGACATGTTTGAAGACATGATTGATGACAGATGATCCTTGTTCATATATATATATATATATATTTATGTTTATTTAGAATTAACTCATTAAATTACATTTTTTGGATAAAAAATAAAAAAATTGTAGGCCTTCCATTCTATACCTAAAATGAAAATTTGTAGAAGTTGGTTATATATATTATTGGTTATGTGGATAATTAAATGATACTAAGTGGGGAGTTAGAAACATGTTGTATATTCACGAGTTTATTTGCATTTAGAGTAAGTTTTGATACTATTAAATTATTAATACTACAACTATTGAAAGAATTTTCTTTGCTATGAATATCATCACTAATTAATTGTAAAATGGTAGGAGATGAACAATTGAACGATTGATTGGTTAGTTATACAATGATGAGAGATATTTTTAGTAGTATTAAATATGAGAAAATCCTTAAATTTTTCAAAAATATATGAGAACTTAGAGAAAATTTGTGAAAATTCATGTTGAAGTTATTTTATTTTGCAATTTTAATCTTGTGGTAAGATCTTATTATTCGAAGTTTTTTGTATATGGGTTGATTTTTTAAGGGTTAAGTACCCTTGTACTCACATTAAAAGTTAATATGATTGTTTAACAGACTATTTATTATCAAGTGAATGATATCATATAATCATAATGGCATTTATATCCTCAAACTCATACCCTTTGTTTCTCATATTAATATTTTGTTCGACTCAAATCAACTTCAGATTCTTGATTGTCACCGGAATTATTAAATTTTATATAATAAATGACTATAATGTGAAGTACGTTTTTTAAAGTTAATGATGAAATAAGTGGACTCTCTCAATATTAAGAGAAAATAATGTGTGTACTGAATACATATCATCTCCTGTACTGGAGGGTCCAGTAAAGATAGATACGGTGACATAAGGCATTTACAATTTTTTAACCGTGCATATTTCAAGTTATTTTCCATTAAAATATTTTTTAAAATTTTCAAAGCAATATGGGTCTCACATTCGAGTACGGAATTATTAAATTTTATATAATAAATGACTATAATGTGAAGTACGTTTTTTAAAGTTAATGATGAAATAAGTGGACTCTCTCAATATTAAGAGAAAATAATGTGTGTACTGAATACATATCATCTCCTGTACTGGAGGGTCCAGTAAAGATAGATACGGTGACATAAGGCATTTACAATTTTTTAACCGTGCATATTTCAAGTTATTTTCCATTAAAATATTTTTTAAAATTTTCAAAGCAATATGGGTCTCACATTCGAGTACTGAACTATCCAGTACTGGAAAGGATCACTACATGTGTGTACTGACACTGTAAGAGAGTTGTATACTCCATCAGTATATCATCTATCATTTATTTTTAATCATCAATGACTTTTTAAATAAGAAATACAAATAAATGATGAATGATATATTAATTATGTATAAATCTTTATATTGAGAGAATAAATATTGCACTAAATCTCTTTGTTCTTATTTTTTGTTTTTGAAGTAGACATTTAATTTGAAAACATTATAATAATTGAATAATATATAAATTTAATATGATAATAAAGACCTCTGAAGCAACCATGTATTATATATACTGTTCTTTGGTTCTATAGTTCCTCCTCCCTCTCCACCTTGCTTTCTTCAATATCATTCTATTCTTTAAACTATTCTCCTTTCAACTTTTTTTCTTCATACTATTGGCTCTCTGGTAAGCCATTCACTTCACTTGTTCCTTTCTTTGTTTCTTCACTCATTGCCATTATTCCCTTATAAACAGTAGTTCCTTAGTGATTCATCAAAAACCCATGTATAACATGTGTGTGTGTTTTCATTTTTGCTTTTTGAATTCTCAAAATTCATTAAGCAGTGAAAAAATGCTTTTTTTTGCTAATATTGAACATTTTGCACCTTTTTTCCTTTTGAAAATCTGCATTTTTATTAAGTTTAGTGACATATATACATATATACACACACATATGTATATATATACAGTTTAATCAAGAAGGTTTGCAAAATGAGTGATTCTATAATTCTAAAAGTTGTGGAAAAAGGGTTGCCTCTGTCTTATGAACTATGTTCAAAGGATTATAATAATGGCTTTCATTGGAGTCCTTTTTTGTTGTTGCTAATTTTAATAATTGAAAGCAACTTTTTGAACTTTCTCTTGTTTTCTTAAGTTATGTGCCTCAAAGGGATACTGTTTCACCAATTATTTTGTTTCAAATTCAATCTATTCCACTAATTGTGGATTGTACACTCATAATCAATAAGACCATTTTTTTATTGCAAAAATGTTTATCCTAAGAAATAAGAATTACAATGAATTTTTCATGAATTTTTTGGTAGGTTCTTGTTGTCATGGAACATAGTATTCACTTGCTTTTGTTGTCTTGTTTGTCTAAGGTTTTGTGCCTGAAATGGAGTATGAAAACCGCTTCAGACAGGTCCAGAGACCAAAATATGATTGTCTCCTTTTTGGTAACCTTTCTAACTAGATGATCATTCATTAAATTGAAGAAAAAAATTGAAACTTCATTTTGATATGATTGTATTTGTGATATTTTTTTGATGCAGATTTAGATGATACTTTGTATCCATTAAGCACTGGCTTTCACAAAGTATGCACCAAAAATATTAGAGGTAATAGTCTCTTCTGACCTGTATGTTTTTCAACATGTATCAAAACGAACTTAGTCTGTGCGAATACACGGGTAACTTAATAGATTGAAGCATGTGTTTATGGTTTATTGAATTGAGTATTAATTGGTACCATTGATATATAGACTATATGGTTGAGAAGCTAGGCATAGAGAAAAACATAATTGATGAGTTATCCAACCTTCTCTACAAGAACTATGGAACAACTATGGCTGGTTTAAGGGTATGTTCCTATTTTATTTATTTTTACTTTTCATTTCTCAAAGTGGGTTTTCAATGTTGAACTAAGAACACTAATTATTTTGTTTCATTGTCAATCAGGGAATTGGATATGACTTTGATTATGATGATTATCACAGGTACATACATGTTTTTATTCATTTAAAATCTTATTTTTTTATCCTAAAGTTTATTTTGAAGTGGTGACATTGATTTCTGATGAATTTTTGTTGTTACAGTTTTGTACATGGAAGATTACCTTATGAGAATTTGAAACCAGACCCAGTTTTAAGGAACCTTTTGCTGAGCCTTCCCTATAGAAAACTTGTAAGTTGTTTATAACCGAATTGAAGCAATAGAGTAAAAAATAATTTACCACAATCTAATAAAACCTCTTGCATTTTTTTTCTATAGATCTTCACAAATGCAGACAAAGTCCATGCAGTTAAGGCACTTAGCAGGCTTGGATTAGAGGATTGTTTTGAAGGAATTATATGCTTTGAGACTCTTAATCCCATCAACAAAAACAACACTATTTATGATGATGACGACATTGATTTTATTGGTTCTACCAAAACCAATGATTCAACCACAGAAAATGGTGCTAGTAGATCCAAAATATTTGACATCATAAGGCATTTTGCTCAACCCAATCCTAGTGCAATTTTACCTAAGACACCAATTATATGCAAACCATCAGAAAATGCAATTGAATTTGCTCTAAAGATAGCCAATCTTAACCCACAAAGAACTGTAAGAAAAAAGCACTATATTAATTAAATTTGGAACAATAAAATTATTTGTAATAATATCTCTCCTAATTTCGTGTCACTCTCTTCGATCGATTAAGAAAATAAAATTTAATAAATACTTAAAGTCGATCTTTAATATTTTAATTAATCGAAGAAAGTAGCGCTACGAAATTGGTAGACCCTTACACAAATGATGTTATGTCAATCAATTTATGATGTAATTTTGTTGGCTGTTATTTTCATACATTTTGATTGTATATATTTGTCACTTTCAGCTATTCTTTGAAGATAGTGTCAGAAACATACAAGCTGGAAAGCGTGTGGGACTTCACACTGTTCAGGTAAAATCATTATCTAATTTTGTTGTTTAGTACGAAATGATTACATTATACCAACTAAATAATAATGAGTTACCTAATTAATATGAGCCTCTAATAATTGGGTCAGAATCCTTTTCCTATATTAAAAGCTAAAAATGTTTTATACTAGAAATAAAATAATACAAGTGTTGAAAAGTAAGTCTCATATTGCATACCTTATTGTTTTGGGAATAGTTAAAATATTTGTTGGACTACTTCTCTCATTGCCAATTGGTTTTGAGACGGAACCTTAACATGGTATCAGAGTCAGAGTCCAACTTCTTTATGTTTGTCATGGGCCAAAAGATATCATTTAGTTATGGGTCAAATATAACATTTCGTCTGGTCCGGCAGATTTATGTGAAGAGGGAGGGGGCATGTTGGGAAGTAAGTCCTACATCGCTTACCTCATTGTATCGGGAATGTTTTAAATACATGTTAGACTACTTCGCTCATTGCCAATTGGTTTTGAGATCAAACTTAACAACAAATGTTATTGTATATAACTTTTTCTTTGTTTCTTGACAACATTTTTCTCTGTTATTGAAAATGAGTATGATTCATTATTTATTAATGATTGTTACATAAATACAGGTTGGTACATCTCAGAAAGTTAAAGGTGCAGATTATGCCTTAGAAAGCATACATAACCTTAGAGAAGCAGTGCCAGAATTATGGGAAGCTGATATAAAATCAGATGTTACTTACACTGCCAAACTTGCTGTGGAAACATTTGTGACTGCTTAGGAGTTAGGATTATTGTGTATTGTTGTGAAGAAAATTTCAAAGACCAAGTAAAAATAATAATAAGAGAAGCCTATTGGGGATTCCCTAAGTTAAGATTTAGTATTTGTAGTTTATGTGGTGCTTTTTTTATCATATTTAATTCTAATAAATAAATAAAAACTTCTCTTTTTAGGCCTTATGTTGAGATTTTCATAGGGTATATAGAATACTCTAGAAATTATCGCATAGAAATAGCTCATGCTGATATCATGAGAGGAAATTATTGAGGGAACTTTGATGATGAGCTAAATTAAGAATCATAAAAAGTAATTATGACATCACATCTTAATATTAAGTTTTTGGGTATCTATTTGTTTATTATCTACTTTGCCTTTTTGATAGGCAATGGAAGTTATGTAAAAGTTTGGTGTAAAGTTAGTGTTTTGAGATTCATCTAAACTTCTGATTTTAAGGGATCGCAATAATAGGATGTTGGTATTTAGGTCCAATATAAGAGGGTGACATAATATTTATGTAATTTAAATAATAAACTATGTTAATCAAATAACCACATAAGAAGGATAGAACTTTTTGTTTGTACTAATGATATCACTTCACCCTGTTGGGTAAGGAACTGCTAATCAATGTCACTCTCAAAAATCGAACATTAATATTTTGGTCATTCTAGAAATTTAGTGGTGTCTTGCACCACCACTAAGCCAACATCTTATTAGTAAGGATGATTGACTTTGGCAGTTCATAAATTCAAAATCATTAACTTATAAATTTGTAATTTGAGTGTGGCACAATCTTCAATTAAATAATCAATTAAGGATGATAATGAAAACCAAACTCGCGGATACATGTTTAAACTCAACCCGAATTTAATGGGAAAAAATCGATGTGATTAGGTTTGGGTTTGAGTTTTACTCGAGTTCAACTTTCAGGTTTGGGTTTGGTACAATTGATACCCTACCCCAAACCCAATTATTATATATAAAATTGTAAAATTACACATAAATTTCACATATACATATATAAAATATATATATATATATAAATATATGTTTCAGACGAGTTTTCATCGGTATGGATTATCCGAAACTCGATGGTTTCGATAATGATATCATTGTTTTCAACCCCACTTAATTCAGGTTTTGGATTTCGGGGTTTGGTAAGCACAAACCCGACCCCAACCGCCCTGTTGGCATTCATACTAAGTTTTATTAAAGGTTGTTAAAATTTGATATAAATCAAGCAAGCAATAAGATAAAACAAGTTGAATGAAGAATACACAAAATCATATAAAATTGGGAATAGCTATGATCTTAACTATTCCTAATACTAAATAAGGAAATCCAAACAACAATTAAAACCATAAAAAAAACTCATAATCCCTATCAAAGAATAAAGTAATGTCACAAAACCCATTTTTGACTTGCACGATTGTATAAGCATTGATGTGTAACCTTGCACCAATATGCTAAATGTTTGCATGATTGTCTCATACTTGTATCTCCAAAATAAGACTTTAACATCCCAATTGTACCAAAATTGACACTAAGTGCTGCCACATGCAATCAATCAAATCCATTCTATTCCCACACAAATATAAACAGGAACTATTCAAATAAGAATAATTATTTTTATTAGAAACGAGAACAATTAGTATAAATTGTTGAATCTTATTTGAATATTTAAGATTAAAAAATAAATATACTATGAATTTTTTAAATTATCATATGATGATTAATTTTAGTCACGCATGTATAATATATGGCTTAGATTTATGATTACTAATTTTTTATATGAGAATTATTTTCACTTGAATCAGTTGACTAGGTAAGAATTTATTTAGTCATGTGCCCACTGCCATCAACAAATTTTGATATCATAATTAAATTAATTATGATAGGAAACAACTAATCTTCTAAAACAATAAAAAAAAACCAATGGAAAACAACTAGAGAACTTTGTCCAAACATGATTGCATTATTGACTATTTTTTAATGCCTATTAAACTTCGTAATTAGTGAAGACTTAAGAGAAAGAAGAGATAGGAGATGCAATAAAAATTGAACTGATGACACTAACTATAATAATATAGTAAGACAATAGTCAACATCAAAAAACTCATTGGCTGCATAATTGATCTAGTTAACAGATATAATATATTTATATCTAAATGACAAATAGAAGTCCTCTAGGAAATATTTTTGTTTGAATTGATACATAAAAAATTATAAGTTGGAGTCTTACTCTTATTAAAGTATAGATGTATTTAATTAAACTTATTTTATTAGAATATAAAAAATTAAAATTTATGAACCATTAGTGAATCATTCAATACTTATTTATATTATTTTTTTAAAAGTCAATAATAATTAATGAGCGCACTATATATGTATTAACACTATAAAGATTTATACATAGTCAGTTAGGGTGTCATTAACTGTTCATTTCGATTACTTTTTTTTAAGAGTCAACGATAATTAAATATGAATAATAAATGATATAGTGATAGTACATAAAACTCATACATCGTTAGTACATATATCTTTTTCTCATAATTAACACATGAATGGTGAATGCACCATATACTTTTTTTTACACTTTGGATGCATGATATTTATACTTAAAAAAATATTGAAATGTTTCATGTTGTAAAACAATAAATAAATTAAAATGATTATTTTTGAAACCGGAAAGTGCATATATCATTGAGGATGAAAGGAAAACGTAAAGTAATGGCAAAATATCATTAAATTTTGTCAAGTGGTATAACTTTAAGAAAGCTGTACCCTTCATATAACTAAGTCTACATCAAAATGGAAAGCATCTTCACGCTATATAATTATGTCAATGTCTTTTTTATTATACCGTCGTTATCTTTTGATGTTCACTCCAATTCAAATAACTAATTAACAACAAATTATTTCATGTGACTTTTTTCGGACATCATTCATATGAATTTTGTTATAATTATTGATTCATATGGCATACGTTTTTGGTCTACTAACGTATGTCATCACCCGATTTTCAATAGATCATTGGTTACACGACTTAAAAAAAAGAAAATGAAATTTGGACAATTTACAATTAATTTCAAGTCGTCACTATGTTTTATGCGGTCAAAATGTAGAAAATTTTCTTTTATAATCAAGTTGGAAAGTATGATTATTGGACTAAAACTTTGAGTTCGAGAATCGGTTAAGGATCAAAAGACATTAATTTATTTGATTAAAAAATAATTATTAAAATAAAATATATTTTTCTTTTTTGGGTGCGATAAGAGTTTACCTTGCACTTGTGTGTTCGTATGTGAATAGAGAAATCAAGACTATATAGTTTTGGGTTGAAATTAATTAATTGGTTTGATTTTTTCTTACAAAATTATTGTTTTAATTAATTAAATGAGAATAAATAGAAAAGAAATTGCATTGGTCGTGAACCGACTTCCCACTTCAAAAACATAAAGGAAGATATGATACCAGTGGTGACTTTACACACTTTTTTATGTGTGTACTAGGAAAGAGCCTTGGGCCGACACACTTTTTTTTATGTATTTGTCATTCCTTCCTAATTCATTCTTGTATGTTTCCAATTGCATGATATTATGAAAAATATGTTTCAGGTAATTTTCTAGGGGATGAAAGTTGTAGGTTATAATAACTTTTTTAAATGTATGTAATAATATCACTAATTTCATTAATTAAGTTGTTGTAAGTTGTTATATAATTAAGGTTTAGTTTATGTCTTATAAAAAATAGGTTTATTTTATGCCTCTAATGAAAGTTGACATGTCATTTTGAAATTAACTTTTACTACTTTAATGGTATTATGACTTTATTCCCATGATTAATATCACCTTAGAACCATTTGCATTAAGGAAGCCTTATGTGAAAATTGATTACCCATTGTAAACCGAGATAAAAATGAGTCAAGCTAAACTCTAAGCTCAGCTTAAGTTGATAAAAATTGGTTTAACTCAAAATTCGACTCGAATTTAATTCAGAACAATTTTTCTAACTCGATTTATACGAGCTATTTTTATAGCTCAATATGAATTATGATCTATTCCATTTAATTCATTTGACTAGGAGTTAAGAAATTATTTAGTTCAATTCATAAATTCCCAATGAAATGGACCCAGACACATTGTCATTGTCACCAAATTTCTGATTTCTTTCCCTTTATTATGCATAAAAATAAATAATCTTTTTATATACACACTTTTAGCATCATTATTGAATGCATGGTGATTATATTTGAAGATCTAAATTCCTCTCAGACTTAGTTGCATTTTATTTTATTTTGAAATTTCATTCCATGCAGAAAAAAATTACAACAACTATGAATAAACAATAACATCTTATTATATTTACTTACTAATACTAACTTGTACATTGATTTAATATGTTGTAATATAAAATGTCATTATTGTAATTAAAAACCGGCCCACTGCGCAAGTCCACTTAGTGGGGTCTGGAGATGGTAGATGCAATCTTACCCTATAAGTAGAGAGGCTATTTACAATATTTGAACTCGTGACCTCATGATCACTAAACAACAACCTTGTCTTTGCACATGTTCAGATAAGTAAAATGTTCAGATAAATGTTCAGATAAATCTTCTACAAACAACAGCATCTAGGCTACACTGGCTTGATCTGCTTAAACATTGATTCGGTACATCGAAAATAACAGCATGCCATTCGGTTTGTGAGCGCGACGAGAACTATGTGGTTAGCAAGAAGTATTTCTCCAAAAATAAATAGTCCTTAGTTCTTATGAGGACCAAAGAACATAATAAAGCTTCTTAGATTCTAATTATACTTTCTAAGATATAGTACTAAAATTATTATCTTCAGGCTAATAAACTATCAGAAGGGTTGATATAGAAACCTCGAAATCAGTAAGAGTAATAAAAGGAATTGTCTTATGCATGCGAAATTAATCTGCAACAATAAATTGGATCATGTTTATGAGACAACCCTCAATTTAGGTATCAAACTACTACGAACTTCCTTAATGATCTACGAGTAAGAGCTAACGACATCGGCGACAAAAAATGGTTACAACATAGTTGCCTTTCTTACCAGGCTATTCGGTGACCATGTATTATACAACTAACTTCACAGCTTGAACCTTCACTTTTGATCGTTAACCAAACATGTTAGGCATGTCCTATTCAATTTTCACATTAGAGTTAGTACAAAATGTGATAAACAATGACGAAAACCAGAATTATTGAATACACTGAGAAATAGGTAACTGCAATACCCGGGGTCCTCGTATGTTAAACTGATTCACAAAGCTCAATTGAAATGCACTAGAGCCATCTTAGTTAGTCATGCAGGTTTCCAACAAGAAAGCGCATAAATGATTCGTCCCTTCCAACCTTGCAACAACCACTGGCTATCTTCATCCATTACAAAATCTTTGTGGAAGCTCGATCTTACTTTCTTCATTGCTGTCTGTACTATCTCACGGTCAAAAGCTTGTTGTGAAAATCCGGCTCTTAGAATACGGAGTTGCCACTGCTTATACGTTTCGGGCCTCTCTACTCTCTCATAGCCTTCACATGCTACAACATTCAATGCTTCCCTCCCAAGTACCTCTTTCTCAATTAGCATCCTCTCCCAGTCTTCACGAGGCACAATAGTATCAAGCATATCAAATAGTGAAGAAAAGTGAAACAGTGCCTCTCTGAATCTAGTCACGAAGAAAGGGGCATTAAATGCTCCATTAAGAATGCCATGAATGAATATATCGGGATTGATTTTCCTTACCAAACTAAGGAATTTGTTCCTCGGACTGTCTACTACCACAGATTCATCCAGCAAGTTTTTACCTCTATAAAAACAGGTAACAACAAGGTACTCATCCCTATCAATATTAAGTTCCTCAAGTTGAATTGTTTCCCATTTTTTCGCTATGGCATTGTACTCAAATGGCACATTAAAACTTTCAGCATAAGCTGCCAAGCGGCGTCCAGTTTCGATAATTCTTTCCGCAGGCCTGAAACCAGGTTGCGGGAAGTCTATTCCTGTAATCCGAAGTTTCGGTGGTCCTCCGGGTCTCCATGAAAGTCTCTGTATAAAAGTAGGCCACTGGAAACCATAAAGGATACCAAAATCTATAACATGGACCCGCATTGAATGTGTTGAAGATTTCCTTATTGTGACGTTTGAAACAAAACTAGACATCTTCCTATAAGGGCAAGCAGCAATGAGCAGATAATAAGCTTTCAGAAAATCAGTAGCTGATGTTATTTTACTTACAAGTCCTTTATAAATTTGGCTTCCGGTACCAGCCAAGCGTGCCTCAAGGCCATCTGCGAAGATATGAGCCAACCTCTGATTTCCATCCCCAAAAGGACTTGAGTGCTGTCTGATCTGTTTTAGAAACTCGTGTGCACTTCGGTTGTCATCCGCGGCAACAGCTTGTGCACAAAGAATGAGAAGTGTTCTCAAATCGACCACTTCCTTTTTCCCATTTTGTTTCTTACCACCACGTCCCTTACTGCTACTGGAAGCTTTTGATTTACCGTTTGGCAGCACTATCTTGTTGTTCTTATTCTGCAAAGCCTCTCGACGAGCCATATAATGGTCCCTGCCATCTCCTGTGCTATGAAGAAGGATTATATCCATCATAGTCGACCGCAATGTAGGTTCTGAGTAAACTGCAGCTTGCTTGCTGCTTCTATTTTCTCCAACATCTTCCTCTTCCATGTGAGGATGCTTCTTTCCCTTCGATCCGTCAAGAAAAGACTCCCCCTCATCCTTCTCCACCTTAACCGAAGACTTATCAGTCCCGATCCCCACTTTAGGCACTAGTCTTGAAAAATTAGCCACATCGAAATTAGCAAAGAGTTGATTTCCACTTGGAAGAAACCTACTAGCCTCCTCAACACCCTTTTGAAATTGGCAAATGGATTGATTCTCACTGTTCAGATCAGGCATCTGAACAATACTGTTTGGAGAGTCCAAATGCACTTCTACACTACTTCTTACACTATTTGAAGAGCCATAAGAAGATTGTGAAATGTTGCTATGACCTAGAAAATTTTTGTAAGGAACATGACCGAAGTTTCCGAGGATAGAATTGTTGGTACTAAAAATGCTACTGAGATCACCATCATTACCATGAAAACTACCATAATTTTCAGAGAAGTTAAGATCTCCACCTCCATCATTTGGATTAATAAAGCTTTGATTTCCTAATTGCGAATGAGGGTACTTTTCGCCTATTACCTCATAGAATGATTTCTCGGCAACTTGAAGATCCAAAGAATCCTGAAGCATATCTGTCTTATCTTCCATATCTTCTTCCATGAGGATCTGACTAATGTATCTCAAAACCGCATCAGAAAAATCACAATCCTCTAGAGAAGGTTCCTCGTGTGTCAAAATTGAGGATGAAGGTGTATCAGCAGGCATTAGATTGGACTGAAGGTAACCAAATTCCCTAGTTTGATCAAAGAAACCATTTTCATATATCTGATTCTGAAGAATTGGCAAAGACTGATTCCCAAACCGGTTTTCGTTTAAGGAACCATTAATCCGATCAAGACTTGGGTCCATTATCATCTATTCAGCAAGATTTTTAATATAAAACGTCAAACTTTATAAACCACTGGCCTCTCTTTCAGGAACAGAAAGTCCTTCAAAACCAAAAGCACAATCAAAACACACATCAAACCATCTGAACATGAATCATGATATGGTGCACAACAACAAAATGAAACTCGCAAACATATTCACACAATAAAAATGACAACCTAGTCGATGAGGCTCCCACCTAGTAGAGTACGATTAACGAGAAAGATAGACAAACATACACAATCTTATACTCAAAAGCAAAGAACCTATTTCCAGCATTTGAATCCATGACAGCATTTCATACAATAGAACCAAGTCAACCAACAAAAGAAACAAAAGCAAAAAGAGGGAAGAAAAAATAGATTGTTGTTTTACAAAAAGCATCAACCATGCCACAAAAAACAAACAAAAAGAGCTACTTTCTGAAACTAATAAGTTTCAAGTAAATAATCAGAAGAAAAATGAAAACCAAGAGTTTTAGTATATCCTATTACAAATCCTACTAGTAACAAATAAATTTATCTAAAATGGTAAAGAGAGGGGATCATGGTAATTACTAATTAGATGAACTTGGAATGTAAAGTTAAGATTTTTAACTTAAACTCATGAATGCACTTTAAAAAATAAAATCAAAAATTATAATAGTTAAGATTTTAACAACTCTACGATATTATATATGCATTATTTTATCACCTTATATAATGATATTAATGGTTGATATATTTCAATGAATGGTTACATTTCCACTTGGCCAAAACTTTATGGTTAAAATAGTAGATAATATATCTCAAAGGAAAATACAAAAAATCAAGGCAATGAAAATGAACACAAGCTAATTTAGCAACAAAGAACAGACAAAAAAACTGAAACAACGTTTGACCCAGAAGAGAAAAAGGATCATAGTTACCTCACAAAGACACAACACATCACAAGTTCCAGAGAGAGAAAAGTAGCAGCAACGAACACAAGAGTGAGTTCTAGAGAGAGAAAGTGAGAGCGCGAAAAAAGGGAGCTATCATGAGAAAGCATATGTAGAGGAGAGAGAATGTGTGGTGGGGCCCATAGGAAAAAGCTGAGGACGAATCGGAACCGTTGAATTTTGAATCTGGATTGGTAACCGGCTATAGCAGGTGAAAAGTGATTAATACTTTATACTAGAAGAATGGAGATACTGAAACATCATGACAAACTCTATACATTTTAAATAAAAGTAAATTTAGAAAGTTCCATATGTACCAGTAGTACATGTGAATTATTAGAGGATGATACGTTGACATTTTTGTTTCTTTTTAAGGAATGAATATTTATTAGATTTATAATCAAACATTTTTACCTTAAAAGTAAACAAAAAGATTCATGTATATCTTCTAATAGGTCATTTATACCAGTAACACTTATGGTACTTTACCTAAGTTTTGGCCTTTTAAAAATAGTATAATATCCCTGTAAAGTAATATTTTTTTTTTACACAATCATATTATATTATTTATAGTGCATTGTCTAAAATTTATTTATATTAGTTTTATATAGTATTAGTTTTATATATAGTCAATAATAATTAAGATGAATGATAGATGATAAAAGTAAGTTTTCATTATACATATATTTTTTTAAAGGTTATCAATCCTAGTATTTGAGGATGGGAATAGAGGGAATGAAGCATTATGAGTGGAATATAAAAGGTTGAGAACATTTGAAGGTGACACGTAGTACACAAAGTGGAGGAGTCCAAAGTTGTTGTCTGGTTGAGGAATATTTAATGCTATGTAATATTTATTATTCAAATTTATTTTGTACTATGTGTCTCAAAAATGGGGAAAGTAAGAAAAAAATGTTTTATGTTCTGTTGTTAAGTACTTAAGCATGTGATCACTTGTTAAATATGCTTATATGCATATGAAAATTGCAAGCAAATGGGTCGATCAATGTTGGCCACTAAGAATTATATAAGGACAATGTCCAAATTGGAGACTTATAGGTTATCAAATATACCTTTCCTTTAAATTGATCATTACGATACATCCAATTTTACATTACTAACAATAAAATTAGAATTAACACATTGGATGCTATAAGATTGCAAAATGATAGCAACCAATAATCTTTTCCTGCCAAACATTATCATGTGCATGGTTGAAAAACCCTTCTACTACATAAAGGTGTCAAAATGATGAGGTCCGATCAGGCCAGTCCGTCAAAACCAAAATTTTTTATAGGATTTGGATATCATTTTAGGTATTTTCAATGAATCTGGAATTTTTAGCCCAGACTAACACGCCTATATTAAAACCGGACTAACTCGGACGGGTTCGGGCTACTCGTTTTTCCTTTTTTTTTTGAAACATTTAGCTTAGTAATTAGGCTTATGTATATGAAAATTATTTTATAAAATAACTTATACTAAAAAAATAGAGAATAAATATTGTATTATAAATTATAATAATTTTATAAAGTTAAACATTATCATTTTTTTTTCTATTTTATATAATATCCATTTTAGCATAATAACAAAATAATGTATCAAATCAAATGAGAAGACATTAATGATTAAACCATATAAATCTCACTTTTTCTTTTTTTAATTGTGTATTTAATTAGATTTAACTTTTACAACAAAAACAAACATAATAAAGCACATAATTTTTACAATAAAACTAAAAGACAACAAAATTGTTTACAATAGAGAATTTCACACAACCAAATTTAACATTATAGTTCACAATGAAAGTGTTAATAAAGAACATACAAAGGATCTTCAAACAGAAAGTAAAACATAATGATCATATATTACAATGGTGGTTATACTTTAACATATAGAGTTCATTCTGAACTTGAGTCTATAATATCATTATTATAAACCAAGATGATGTTATTTTTATAGTGTTTAAAGATTTATATATTAAAATAAAGTTACAAATTATATTGTACTAGGGAGTGATAGTTCAATAAAAATGAGACATTTAATAAATGGGTTGTGTTAAAATTCATATATGTGGACTTGATATCACGTTTTAACTCAAACACAAACATTAGATCTCTAAGTTTAGTTGCATTGAGCATAGCAAGTGTGTTAAAAATTTATACAGTAATATGATATATATATATATATTTTAAATATATTAAAATTTAAATAAATATTTTAATATTATGCGGGCCCGCCCGTCACAACCTGTGACCTACTTAGGGCGGACTTGTGCTACAATTTGATATGCATAAATTACATCCCAAATTTTTAGCCCAATCTAAATTAACTCAAACCCATTTGGATAACCCGTTTTGACACTTTTACTGGTATGTAATCTTTTCAAGAAATAGTAATTATCATGTCAAAAACTTGTGCAGCTTGAGAGAAGACATTGCTCTCATATTCAATATTAGAAGTTTCATATTATGTTATGAGGGTAAACCATATATTGTTTCTCATAATGATCTTCAGAATTCTAACCTTATTGCCAAATAAATGTCAATTTCAGTAACTTTTACACATTTTAATCATCTTTCATTGTTGATTGTTCACAAAATTAGTGTTAATTTCAATTTAATTATTAGTAATTTAAAATTGTATGTATTAAGGACCAATTTTACCAATAGTTAAAATTTAAAGAGTAATTATGAATAAAAAAATAATTTATGGTGTTTATTTACTTAACACAAAGTTTAAAGGGTTTTGTGAACTTTTCTCATATTTTATGATCAATCATTCAAAACAGCCCCAAAACTTTTACATTCTCATTCTTCCCCTCATATCCACCTCATACTTAAATAAACCCTTCATCAAGATTAAAAGGTTGAATGATGCATGGCATTCTTTAAGGAAACACTTCATAAAAATATAGTGTCTAATAGGGGTGAGTAGGACCAGACTCTACCCGCTCACCTGGTATAGTCCGATCATGATCGGGTTTGAAAAAGGTCGAGTCCCATCGGGTCTAAGGCCCGGTTCGGGTTCAAAAATTAGACCAGCCAATATTTAGGGTCGTGTAGAGATCAATCATGACTCATCCCGACCCGTTCCATGATCACTCATTCATGATGTTTGTATGTGTCTATGTTTAAATATATACAGAGTAATTATACTTTTTTGGTCGAAAATATCATTCATTCTCTAATTTTTCATCATATATATATTTAATAATATATATACACATATATTATTTTATATGTCAAATTACATATTCACAATAATAAATAATATTTAGAAGACTTTAGGTAAAATGAGTATACGTTATATTTAATCGGGTACGGGTTTAAGGACTGACCCTGTGAATATTTAGGGTCGGGTTAACTTCGAGTTTATGGTCAGGTCCGGGTTCAGAAAAATGGTTCGAACAACATTTAGGGTCGTGTAAGGACAAACCTTAATCCGTCCCAACCCGGTCCACGCTCACCCCTACAGCCTAATACTGTAATTTAGCAAGAATCATAGAGGTATAGTAGCAATACTCATCCTCAGTCCTCAATCTATGTATTATTCTCACACACTTAAATCTAAACATGTGGATATTGATATATTACTTTTGTAAAATAAAATAAAAATGAAGTGTTATTTTTTATTTGTTGGCAAACACAAATTAGTTCAGGACCGAAGATTAAGGGAGAATGGGTATTGATTCTTATAGTAGTGGTAAACTTGTTAATTTAACCGCTTACATTTTTTTAATAGATACTCTTTGAGGCAATAATCTTGACTTAATATAAGAAGAAAAAAAATATTATTTACACAAAGTTGAATAAATAAAATAGTTAGAGGGGATTCACTCACTCCAAAAATAAATTTAAAAAACTTACTTCTCATCTTAGCTATATCAAATTTTCTTAGGATTGATGACTAAAATGTACAACTAAGTTTTTTATATGGTTTAAACCATTGGAACATTATTTAAGAAAATTATTATTCACAAATAGAATATGACTTAAGTAAACATACAATCCCATGGCTTAATCTCATTTTGGATGATGACATTCACTGAATCACTTTCATTTTATTCTTTCATATCCCAAACTTCGTTCCATTATTACTTGCTAACTAAGTTCAAATATAAATTAAAATAAGAAAGTTCATGTTACACCACTCTGTCAATTAACTGGACCCTTTAAAAGTAAACGGTTTAATTTTATTGATAATGAACTATATCACCACTATGTCAATTAATATTATTTTTATTGATGGTAACTCTAAAGATAAACAATTCAGTATTACACAAATTCAGAAGAGGTTAACTACTATATGAATTTCATACTATCAACCAATTATGTAACATATTCCCCTTTTGTTCAAACAATTATGTACACATCCCCAAAACTTTTTCAGGCTATATAGCAAGTTGAATTATGGATTTACATAATATCAACCTTCTTGCATAACTATATACTACATCATGTAACCTTTATTTTTGCAGCAAAAATCTATGCTTGTTCATCTGCTTTTTTTTTTAATTTTGAAAACAATTAGTCAATTACTAACTCATGATATAATTTTCATATTCTAAATTTATCTTTTTAATTATAATATACAAATAACTTCTCTCATTATTGAGTATCGAACAGTGAAATTTAAAACAACTATGTTGGATAAATTAAATTTTTTTTTGTACATTCTCTTATTGCTTTTATTATTTTCCATCAATTTATCATCCCTCTTCCATTCTTTTAATTACCATAAGCAATTCCAAAAGAAGTGAATAGATTGGTTTTTCCATATACTTAAAAAGCATCTAACAATTCTGAAGCCATTATTAGAGGCATAAGATGTTGGGGTTCGGGCAATTATGGGTAGTGTATACTCGTGCTCATATTTGTGCGGGTAACGGGTATCTGCTGATAACCAACGAGTTTTCAATTTTATTTATATTTTTGTATATTTTATAATAATTAATATATAAAAATAATTATTACATATATCATATGATAATTTTATGATTATAATTTTATCACTAAATAATTATTACTAAAAGATGTGACTTCGTATAATTCAATAATTGATTAGTTTTCCATATATACTTAAAAGCATATGACGTCTCTAGAATGAATATTAGAGACACAAGATAAGAAATATGGAGAAATTTTGTATATATCATGTCAATTACCATATGTTCAATTTTATTATTTTATTAATCTTCTTAAATCTTCATTCTCTATTGTTGCATTCCTTAAAGAACTTATCAAATGTCAACACACTATAGTGTGAATAATGGAGATATATTTTGACCATCATACAAGTTTGAAATTGTGAAAGTGCAATTAAATGAAAACTCTTATACTTTTATGCCTGCCTTTTTATTTAATGTATTCATTTATTTAATACTATTCTAATTATTATTAGTATATTTATTATTTAAGTAAAAAAATAGAAAACATTGAGGGACCTAATTCTGGGTAAGCATATGGAGTATCATTTTTTACTAATATCAAATCGATCTAAGTATATTATGGCTTAGACACTTAGACCTAAGTATTATTCACCCTACTAACATATTTGATCATATTTGGATTCAAAATTAAATCACAATAATTCTAAGACAATAATATTATATCAAAATGGGCTAAACTAACCTATTATGCTTATCTCATACACAATGCCTAATGTAACAACATTAATCCCTATACCCTCTAATTATTTTGATATCTAATAACAATTTAGCATAAGATTTGGGCTTACCTCAAGTGATTGGGTTTGTGTAGATTTGGGTATTGGTTTTAGACCATGTTTTTAATGCACTAAAAGAAAAAGAATATCATTAAAAGCCCAAGTATATTGTGGTTCTGTATATCTATAAGTGTGTACCAACTATTTTAAGGATGTAATGACTTATTGAATTCTCAGGTATCATACTCTTATACTAAAGGTCACATTTGATTCAAATTAATGACATTTTCTGGGATCCTATATATTTACTGGATATTAAATTTGAGAAGCAAGTATGATTTTTGAAAATATACATTTCTATTTTTTTAATAATTGTAATTTGTAAAGACAACATTTTGTTTGCCTTTTTAATTTTTTTGTACAAATCTCTGAAAAAGGAAAAAAATGATGGAAATAATTTCATTTTTTCCATTATTAACTGAAGTAGAAAATATTTTGGCAAACAAAATATATCCTATTTGCATGATCTTAAATCTCTATTGCAATTATAGTTTAAATCATTGGTTTTATCACCACTTTACACAAGAGAGATGAAATGATGATGAAATCAAGTGGTATGAAAAGAAAGGTACTAGAATTGTTTATTCTTTTTAAGTCTCATCAATGCTAGTCACACTCCTATAAACATAATTTTTTTTCATTACATATTTGTACTAGGTAATAAGTAAGAATGTTTTGTATCAGTCTTATTAATATGTTACTGGTCATCAAACTAGTATGGATATTGATATAGTGATATAGTGGTTCAACTGATGGTTCACTAATTAAATCGCATACTGGTGAAATTAGATGTACATATATAATATATTAACATTAATGTTGAAAAATCAATAAATATTTTTATTTTCATCAAAAATTAATTTTAAATAAAAATCGACCGGTATTACCAGTACGGTTCAATTGAAAACTGACTATTATAACTGGTTTTAACCAATTTTGACTGATATAATTGTTATATCGTATCAGTATTGGAACCAGTTCAGAGGTTGATCTGGCCGGCACAAACCGATTTTGATAACTATGCTTTATATCCATGCTTATAGCATAAGAAATGATGTGCAAGTGGGAAACTTTTGAAATGTTCTCATATATAATGAGAGCAAATATCTATGTCTTAATAAAAAAGCCTTGGACTAGTTATGTTAGTTAAAAACAAATGATGGTATATAAATAGATTGTCTGAGTCACACTAATAACTCTAGCCAGCTTCTTTTAGTTGAATATAAGAGCAATTTGTTGGCATGATATTCAAATGATTTTTAATTATATGAGGAATTCTCAACTCAATAATTTATGAAGATTTCGATATCTTTGAGTGATTTCCTATACTATTATTATTATTAGTAATAATTGGAAATCAAGTATAACAGGAAAGAAAGTTTTAATAGTTGGAGTAATTATTTGCCCATTCTTTTTGTAAATCTAGCTTCTTACCAAGAACTAGGATATCACGGATCTCAGACTACCACAGTTAAAAAACCGTGGTCTTAGCCAAATGCAACGTCTCAGACTACCACAGTTAAAAAACCGTTGTCTTTGACAAAGACAACGATTTTTTTACTTTTAGCCACGGTTTTTAGCCGTTACCGTAGGTCAAAAATGTTGTAGTGACAAGTACATTATTCATTTGTAATATTTATATTTAAAAATTGGTGATAATCAAATATGAATAGTCAATAATATAATGATACTATAAAATCTCTTACACTATTCGTATATATTTTCTTTTTAAATTATAATAAAACAAATATAATTGATGTTGTAATATTATCATTTTAGTAGTCCTCACAATCATAGTGTAATTATTTCAACATTATTAGCCACATTTTGATCTTTTGATCTAAAAGATCAAAAGATCAAGGTCTAGTGGTATAAGGATATACAATGTATAAGGGTGGAAATAGATAAGGTTTTGCCTTAAATAAGTCGAGTCTATATAGCATATAGAAACTTAGTTGCCAAAATATTTTCTACTTCAGTTAATAATGGAAAAAATGAAATTATTTCCATCATTTTTTCCTTTTTCAGAGATTTGTACAAAAAAATGAAAAAGACAAACAAAAATGTTGTCTTTACAAATTACAATTATTAAAAAAAAATAGAAATGTATATTTTCAAAAATCATACTTGCTTCTCAAATTTAATATCCAGTAAATATATAGGATCCCAGAAAATGTCATTAATTTGAATCAAATGTGACCTTTAGTATAAGAGTATGATACCTGAGAATTCAATAAGTCATTACATCCTTAAAATAGTTGGTACACACTTATAGATATACAGAACCACAATATACTTGGGCTTTTAATGATATTCTTTTTCTTTTAGTGCATTAAAAACATGGTCTAAAACCAATACCCAAATCTACACAAACCCAATCACTTGAGGTAAGCCCAAATCTTATGCTAAATTGTTATTAGATATCAAAATAATTAGAGGGTATAGGGATTAATGTTGTTACATTAGGCATTGTGTATGAGATAAGCATAATAGGTTAGTTTAGCCCATTTTGATATAATATTATTGTCTTAGAATTATTGTGATTTAATTTTGAATCCAAATATGATCAAATATGTTAGTAGGGTGAATAATACTTAGGTCTAAGTGTCTAAGCCATAATATACTTAGATCGATTTGATATTAGTAAAAAATGATACTCCATATGCTTACCCAGAATTAGGTCCCTCAATGTTTTCTATTTTTTTACTTAAATAATAAATATACTAATAATAATTAGAATAGTAATAAATAAATGAATACATTAAATAAAAATGCAGGCATAAAAGTATAAGAGTTTTCATTTAATTGCACTTGCACAATTTCAAACTTGTATGATGGTCAAAATATATCTCCATTATTCGCACTAGTGTGTTTGACATTTGATAAGTACGATAGTCATTGTTAAATCACTTTCTTATTTTTATGATTCAAAGTGTATTTGTTATTATTCTTTAAGGAATGCAACAATAGAGAATGAAGATTTAAGAAGATTAATAAAATAATAAAATTGAACATATAGTAATTGACATGATATATACAAAATTTCTCCATATTTCTCATCTTGTGTCTCTAATATTCATTCTAGAGACGTCATATGCTTTTAAGTATATATGGAAAACTAATCAATTATTGAACTATACGAAGTCACATCTTTTAGTAATAATTATTTAGTGATAAAATTATAATCATAAAATTATCATATACATATCATATAATATAAGTAATAATTATTTTTATATATTAATTATTATAAAATATACAAAAATATAAATAAAATTGAAAACTCGTTGGGTATCAGCGAATACCCGTTACCCGCACAGATATGAGCACGAATATGCACTACCCATAGTTGCCCGACCCCTACATCTTATGCCTCTAATAATCGCTTCAGAATTGTTAGATGCTTTTTAAGTATCAATTCACTTCTTTTGGAATTGCTTATGGTAATTAAAAGAATGGAAGAGGGATGCTTTTTATAAAGAATTTTTTATAAAACAACATGGTTTTATGGGGGTGGCCCTATAGTTTACAATATACCTGTCAAAACGGGCTACCCGGACGGGTTCGGGCTAGCCCGCTTTTGATTCGGGCTAAAACGGGGCGGGCCAAAAAGCCCGGTTATATTTTATGTTGCTAAAAATGAGGCCCAAACCCGCCCAAAGCGGGCTGCGGCGGGCCGGCCCGGATTATTTTATTATTTACACCAATGCAAAAAACTGATGCTTTTAATATGTCGTAATCGATTACAACATATTAAAAGCATCAGTTTTGCTGTTTTTTAAACAGTGTAATCGATTACCAGAATTGTGTAATCGATTACACTGTGTGAAAAACAGCAAAACTGATGCTTTTAAAGTGTTGTAATCGATTACAAGTATATTGTAATCGATTACATCATGTAAAATGCACAGGTCTGATTTGTTTATCAGCATGTAATCGATTACCAAGATTCTGTAATCGATTACACTGTTTAAAAAACAGCAAAAACTAATGTTTTTCATATGTTGTAATCGATTACGAATATATCGTAATCGATTACATCATGTAGAAAATGGCCCGAACCCGAACGGGTAAGCCCGGCCCGAGCCTGAATTTATTGTGGCCCGTCCGGGCCGGGCTAAAAAGCCCGGTTTAACTAAAATACTCAAACTTTAGTACCCAAGCCCTATACTTTTTTGGGCTTTGGCGTGCCGGCCCGCTATACCCGACCCATTTTGACTGGTCTAGTTTACAACACAAATGAAAAAAATTGTTCCCTTATGTCAATTTTAATCTTGTGCCAAAATAAAATGAATAAAATTGTTTCTCCCACCAAAATTCTTTTATGTGGGAAATTTCTTTCTCCCTCCATGGAGCCATCATCTTTTCCGTTGAGCCATTATCTTCTCCATTGTGCCATTTTCACTTTACTTAAGGAATTGTTTTCCTCTTTCACTTTATAATTTCATCTTCCCTGTACTTAATGTATTGATTTCCTATTTCAATAACTTAAGGTTTGTAATTGATAATTTCATCTTTATGCAATGAGTCATTTCTTGTTGATTCAGTAGATGCTAAGTAATGCATGTTAATCTTTTGCTTTTTCAATGGATGATTTCATGTTGTCTTCCTTTACATAAAGATGGTAAATTGGTAATAGTTTGTGTTCAACATTTTTGCCTTCTGGTTATCTTTGATTTGTTGTTTTCTAATTTTTGTTCTGAAGGCAATTCGATATTTTAGCTAACATGAATAATTTGTGCAGTCTAAATATCATTTCAAACCAACTTGATTCTCATATTATCCATGTTTTTTCTACTTGCAGTTGGCTTATGTAGAAACTAAATGGACTCCTTATGGTATCATATGTATGTAGTCAAAAAGAGTTTCATTCTCGCAGCCATATAAGGGTTTAATTATGTTCAGTAACAAAGGTTGATTGGTTATGTGGAAAGATTAAAGAAATAAATAATGAATTTCTTGATCAAGGATCTATCTTCCCATATGTAAATAACCATGCCAATAGTTTATCATATGTATTGTCTTGATATGTAATGCATATGTGCTATTCATTATGTAAAATTTGGTTGTTTCTATGATACTCACTTCTGCTCTTGAAGAAGGGAGATTCTGTGACATTTTTCACTTAAAGTGCTTTATGCATGTCTATGTTATACATGAGTAGTTTTACACACACAGGTCCCTATGGCTGACTTTGCATTATTTAATTTTGCATAATGACTCTATATTCTGATATCTGTACTCAGCCATCTAACCCAACATGGTCACCACCTTTTTCCCTTCAAAATCGATTATCTGAGAGACTTAGAGACCTGTCTGCAAAAAGTTGGAGTCAGTTAGCTGTACCATGGAAGCAAGCACCCATCATATAGTACATGAGGACGAATATGTAGATTGGTCTTCATAATTGAAACATCAAGATTTCCTTTTTAGATTAGAATTATATTTTGTTAAACAATAATGGAAACATAATTGTATGTCTTTTGTAGTATCTTTTTGACAAATAGATGCACAATTGTATGACTTATTAATTTATATATATATTAAGTACTTTTGTCATATTCGCTATATGTTAAAGGTGATGTTTGACCAAAAATTACGTGTGATATAATGACAAAATTGTTTTTAAACATATGAATAAATCAATATTGTATAAAATGAGAAAAGAAAAACAGTTTTAAAGCCATACTACTATAGGCAACGGTTTGTAACCGTTGGTGTTTATGATGGAGAAAAATCGTTGCCTATTTGAAATGAACAAAGACAATGGTTTTTTAGCCGTTGTAAATGACCAAATGCAACGGTTTTTACCTTTTTCTATAGGCAATGGTTTTTAACTGTTGTTGTTAACGATGAAAAAAATCGTTGCCTATTTAAAACATTAGACAACGGTTTTTAAAAAGTGTTGCCAAAAGTCTGAAAACCGTAGTCTTAGCCAAATGCAACGCCTCAGACTACCACAGTTAAAAAACCGTTGTCTTTGACAAAGACAACGATTTTTTTACTTTTAGCCACGGTTTTTAGCCGTTGCCGTAGGTCAAAAATGTTGTAGTGACAAGTACATTATTCATTTGTAATATTTATATTTAAAAGTTGGTGATAATCAAATATGAATAGTCAATAATATAATGATACTATAAAATCTCTTACACTATTAGTATATATTTTCTTTTTAAATTATAATAAAACAAATATAATTGATGTTGTAATATTATCATTTTAGTAGTCCTCACAATCATAGTGTAATTATTTCAACATTATTAGCCACATTTTGATCTTTTGATCTAAAAGATCAAAAGATCAAGGTCTAGTGGTATAAGGATATACAATGTATAAGGGTGGAAATAGATAAAGTTTTGCCTTAAATAAGTCGAGTCTATATAGCATATAGAAACTTATGTCTGGTCTATTAGCTTGTTTAAAGACCTCTTATACTATATAGTCATGAAATATGTCATCATGTATACATTTAAATGAGCTAATAGTCATACTTTTAGCTAGGTCTATCTAACTCTAATAATTAGATTATATTTGTATATATATTTTATAATAATATTACTTATATATCACAATTGTTGTATGATATAAGTAAATAAATCGACTCATTAGGTTCAATAGGTTTTTTAGACGGCCTAAAGTCTCACCAGCTAAGTTAAATATGCTTTTAAAAAATGAGTCTGACCTATCACGAGAAAAGTCTAACCTAACCTAATCTATTATAGACCAGGTAATAAGTCACTCATAAACAGTCTGACATATTTTCACCATTTACTATCTATGTACATGACATGATAGTCTTGCTACTCACTTTTAAAAGGTTAGGAAAGAGATACATAGGGTAACTTTATATTTAGAGTAAAATAATAGTATAAAGTAATACTAGTGAGTACTACCCCATTCAATATTTTGTAAATTTAGAATAAAATTATAATTTTTTTATATAATTAATTTTTAAAATTGAATTTAGGTTATTTTGATTTTTCAACTTTGTTGATTTTAAATTGAAATGAAATTAATTTATTTAAATTATTTTTAGAGTATTTTGGCTTACAAATTTAAATTTAAATTTTAAAAATAAAAAAGATTAAACATATTTCTATAGGTTATTTAGGATTACCTCATTTTAAATAATGGATTCTAAAAACAAATTTATCAAAATGTTAAACATTTCCATAGCAATAAAATGGTAGCCTTTGGAAAATTATCAATGTTCATTAGGTTATCCATAGCAATAAAATGGTAGCCTTGGGGAGACATCATAAATGCAAGAACATAAAAAATTAGAAATTGTGGGTATGGATTTCAATTATTCATTAGGTTATGAAGAAGTAGAGAGCATCATTGAGGACTTGTGTTTAACAATTTTATAGTTTTCACGAGAATTGTATATATCACCAAAAACAAGCATTGAAAGGTGCATGCATTAGATGGTTACTTTCACGACAAACACTAAGATTCATCATACACGATGCATGTGCTTGTGACTTGTGTACGTGCTTTACAAACCCTACTTGTACTTATGTCAAGTGCATTTAGTATCCTTTGTGGCTTTGTCTCTATTGCTTTTATGATCTGAAAGCCCGTTTGTCCTTCATGATCTTCAAAATTTTCAAACTCCCAATTATTTACATATATTCTAAGAGGATGTGAGATGACAAAATGGGTCGTTCAGCCATTTTGCCCGTGCCTACAAATGCTGCAAAAGTTTATGCGGGCACGAGCATGCTCACATTATCTTAACGGACAAAATGACATGCCCTCCATTTTTTAAAGCAGGCATGCGGACAGCCCGTGAGCATTGATGAATAATTTAAAAATAAAAAAATATTTTTTTTTAATGAAAATAGCTAAAGAGCATAAAATTAAAAAAAAACTTTGATAAAGTTGATCATATTATATTACGTCACAATTTTTTGAGACATTAAATTATATAACATCATAAAATATTTGAATTTTCTTGTTTTTTCCATACATTATGTGTGCCGCCCACATTGCCCAATGGAAATGCCCACGAGCTTGGCAAGCAAAACGGACAAATGGGCAACATATACCTGCAAAAAATTGGGGGCTATATGGACAATGCCCATTTTTTCATCTAGACTTACAAGTTAATAACTTCACATATAATAAGTTTCTACCTAGGGAGGTATGAGAGGTGATGAATATAATTTTACCCTCTCATGAAAATGGTAAGCAATCTTAACCTCATGTCAAAACTCACCCTTCTACAATATTTATATTTATGACCCCAATTTTTTTATTTTAGTGTCTAAAGTCCAAATTTGGGTACATGCTTTTGATGATTGTTCTTTTGTATATGTATGTGCTTTCATTGGTTGCATTTAACACTTTTTTGGTACATGAGTTCATGGACCCTAGTTCCATATTTTGGTTGAATGTACCTCAAACATTAATTGTTGAATTATATACTTATTTATTCTTTTTAATATTTTAACAAGTCACTTCCATGTTTACATGTTATGTTTTTCTATTTTAATTGTGGTAAGGTCCATACTAACCAAGAAACAAAAGTTCTATTTCTAATATATTCCATTGCAAAAATTATGGACTAATAAAAGTCTAAAGTTGTTAATTTATAAATGAAAGTTAATTAATTTATATAGATTAAAATTAAATAACATAAAGGTAAATAGATTATGTAATGAGACACATGCCACCACTGAGGTGACTTCTATTAGTCACACCAGTATTTTTCATTCAAAACTAATAATAAGGACTAATAGCAAAATGTTTAGAAAAAAACTAAGGATTGAAAAAATGAAGGACTAAAACCAAAATTCGATATGCATCAAAAACATATTTCAACCTTGCAAAAAAATTATTTTGGTTATTGATTTATTGACCACGTAACCGAAGTGGTTGAGATTTAATAACTGGTTTATCTCTAAATAAATAGAGTAAATTATACTCATATTCTTTGAGTTTTCTTATAATTTATAAACATACATTATATTGATTACATCTGCATGAGAAATAAGTGTATTTTTTCAAAAAAGTGATACATGTAAATAAATTAAACAAAATATGGTATAATATGGAAACAAGTTCAATAACATACGAGTCAATATATTTTCATTATTTTTTGTTCATTATAAGAATAATTTAAATAATATATCATTAGAATTATTGATGCATTTTGTAATGAAACAAAAATAATCAAAATGTTTTGATTCGTATACTATTTCGATTTGCGTCCATAATATATCATATTTTGTTTAACTTAATTACACTTATCATTATTTTTATTTAAAAAATCACACTTATTTATCATGCATTGGTAATTAGTGTAATGTATATATATAAATTATGGGTTTTTATATGTGTAAAAATTGAAGAAGTATTTTATATAATTTCACTAAAACTTATGGTGGAGTGTCAATGTAATTTACTTTATATAATTCAAATTGTAAAGTCAAATAAAACCACTGGATCAATTTAAAACCAAAATTGCCTTTGAATTAACGGAAAATCAGCCATGGAAGCAAAATGCATGTTAGCATATTCCATGCACGTAATTGTTCATGCATTGTAGTTAGAATTTATAAAAAGGCAAATATATTATATCACCGACTAATTTATTAATTTTTTAGTTATGGTTACTTTATAACATCTACATCACTTGATCATATGAAGTTGTGCGGAATAATTGGACCTTAAGGAGAACAATAATTATATATACTTTCATTCATTAATATGAGCAATAGACTAATGCACTTTCACACTTTTTGGCTCAATCAAAACTTAATTTTCTTTTAGTTTGTTTTATTTAACCTGATTAAACTTTCGTTGGTCGTTAAAATATTTGTGTATTCTGTTTTTGTATATAATCGATTAACCATATGTAAGGGTTAATCGATTAATAGTATAGTTAATCGATTATATTTTAGTTACTTTCAGTTGATTAATTGATAGTTAGAGAATATAGTATATAAATGGACATACCCCTTAATCTTTGTAACTCATTCATTTTCATCAATTCATTCATTTTCATTTCAAAAATAATGAGAAATTCATTCCTTGGAGCATTGATTCTTCATTCATTCTTTAAAACTTTTTTCTCATTCATACATGTCTTTTCTCATCTTTTTTGTTAATCAATAGAGCTTTTTGCATGGCTCCTACGTAATAACATTGACAACCTAGAAAACTGTAACATATGCTTTTCATTGAATAGCCAACTCATAAATGAAAAGAAAAGGAAAAACCATGTGTTTGGGATTTTAAAATAGAATAGGTTATATTCATTGAGTCATTAAAAATTCCGTGTCCCTTTCTATTGAAGAAAAGAACTTAATATCCAAACCTAACTTCAATGTATTCCAAATATAAGATATAGTATATAAATCTACTATAGTATATTTTATTATCTTCTAGCCTATTTGAACGTCATGAAACATGATCTTATTCTAAGACTTTGTTCGTTATGCTTTATTATGATTTTATCTATTTTTATATTTAGTTATACTTGATCTTATCATTAATTTATCTTCTACAATTTTATGATATAATTCACACTCGAGTTTGTTCAAACTTTATGTTCAAAACATATTCATTGGGTTAGAGTCTTATGATTAACAATAAAATAAATATATCATTTACCCTTATTAAAGATCTGTTTGCAAGTTGATTTTTTTATGAAAATATTTTAGAGTTATCTTATAATTGTATTTCATGATTCTTAAATCTTTCATTTTTCTTTTAAAATTTAATTCGCAAATAGATTTTAAAAGTGGTGAAAGTTGGTGAAAATGGGATGAGACATTTCATGTGAGTACCCACAATTCGGAGCCACTCTTATTGATATTGATTTGACAGAATCTTCAGTGTATGGTTTAATTAGCAATTATTGGTGGTTTTATTATTGAAATTTCAATGTCTTTCTTTAACCTAGCTTGCACGTATTCAATTATCTTCCTATAGACAAAAGACTCCTCCTTAATTTGACGTGGACATGAAGAAACCTAGCACATATATATCAATTGACACTTCAAATGCCTTTAATCTTTTTATGTAGAAAGAAAACAAATATTTATAACAAAGTAATTAAATGATAAATTATTGTTTAAATCAACGGTTTTTACATTTGAATATACTAAAAAAAGGTTTTTAGGTAATATATACAAAATTATTTCAAAGATACCATCTATAGGATTACATACAGTTAGTATAAAGATTTATATACAGTCAATATATCATTTATCATTTATTAATATTACATTTTTGGAAGAGTTCAATGATAATTAAACATTGCTACATTTTTCTCTCTCTATTTTATAATGGATTGATAAAATGCAAGATCTCTCTCTCTCCATATAGTCATATTCAAAATCTAATTTTCGTACCCAGAATGGAAAAACAAGATAGAGTTAGATAGTGCTTAGACAAATTACAAAATCAATAAGGGACAAACCGAGTTGCTTAAGGATGAAGCTTAAACCAAACACATGTAAGGGTGATTTCATAGGAATGAAGATCAGTTGTCCTACTTTTTATGTCTTATTGTGTCTCAATCCAATTGAAAGTTGTTATATACTTAAAAAGAAAAATAAAATAAAATAAAAAATAATATTTTTATATTATTTGATGAGATATAATTGACTTAAAACACAAGGACGTGAATGACAAAATAAGTTCTCTCTTCAATGATTAGGTTACTTTGTTTTTGAAGGACAAAATTACAATTACTCTCCTAGTCCCATAATCAAAATTTAAAAAAATTAAAAATCATTTTCTCAAATTTAAGTCATGGTAATGAATAAAAATAGTTAGTAGTTGCATGTGTGTGATTGGATAATTAATCAAAGATTCATCCAATTACTATCTTCATAATTGTCGATTGATTTATTAAACATAATATTAGAAGTATGATCGTTTAATTCTTTTAAATATTTAAACTTTTACGATCTATATATATATATATATATATATATATATATATATATAAATAAAAGATGGTGGAAAGGGAACATTATTTTAATTTCTCGTTCTGAGGTTAAGTTACACCATAACTCTCAATGCGTGTTTATATTGGTAGTTAAAGTTAAAGATGATCTATCACTAACTACAAACAAAAATGTACCCAAAATATTTTTATTGCATGCAAGTTTGATCACGCCAATTAAGCAAATTATCTTATATTTTGTGTCATAAGTTCACCATTTCCCAAAGGATGCTACAATTATATTGTTCATTTCCTATATATAATTACTACAAATATTTTAATTTTGATATTAAAAATTAAATTCAAGTAATACACAACAAAATCACGTGCGTATGTGTGCAATTGTGAATGTGATAATTATATAGATAAGTTGGTCCTTTTCATGTGAATATAGATAAGATTTGGTCAAATAAAATATATTTAGGTCATGTGGAAGTGTGGGTGAGAGATGGAAGGAATTAAATAAAATTCATCGAAATAGAAATAAATGAAATAATATTAAAAAACCTACTACATATCTCAACTATTCATTTTTGGAAAATCCAATAGTTTAAATGTACTTACCAATTCAAACCATTAAATTTAAAAGAATAAATTATTATGATGTGGATTATGTTTTTTTCACTCACTCTTAAAATAAGTATATCTTTTCCCTAATAATAATAGTAAAAATTGTGGCAAAAGAAAAAAGAATCACATGGCAAACACAGCACGTTCACATGTCTTAACATGCATAGGTTGGTGATTTGTGGTTGAACCACGTGATGACGTGGAAGATATACAAGATTTGATTCGTCGGTGACTGGGACACTTTTCAAGTTTCAATGGCTTACGTGTTATTAATGAAAATGAGAGTTGAGTTAAAACTTACACTGTTTATGTTATGACTTATGTGTAGGTATGATTGTGTGAGACTCATCAATGAACCCATCATTCCTCAAACTCAAAGATATATTATGCCAAAGCATGAATTTGAATGTGCTATAGGGTATAATTAATGTTAAAGATTATGATAAGATATATAATATCATAAAAAATGTGAAACTTTTGAAATTTCAATTATTGTTTGTTAAGTAAGATATTATTCTGACATATTCATTACAAGGATCTACCTGAAACATTAGAATTTTTGCAAAGGTTGATATTGTTTTAATCACAAATGTTAATATTGTTTTATTACAAATAATTTATTTATAAATTTTGTTTATATCAATATTTATATCAAAATATTTGACATTATTTATATCAATATTTACTTTTATGTCAATATTTATATCAATATTTTCTTTTGCGTTAGTATTTATATCAATATTTTTTGTGTGTTAGTATTTATATTAAAATAGTTGACACTAAATTGTAGTAATTTGAAATTAATATATAAAAAAAAATTATTTTTCAAATGTATTTGTTTTGTAGCTACATGAAATGCCAATATTCAAAACATGTGATTCAATAATGTTCACCACGCAAATGGAACTGCAAAACCGAACCGCAAAACTAAACCGAACCACATTTTGTGGCTTGGTTTGACTCGATTCAACTGATTTTGTGATTTAAACTGGAACCGCTTACAACCCTATATTCTATATCCATTATTTTATATTAGGGAGAGAATCCACTTACTCTAAGAGTAAGTTTTTTAAACTTACTCAACATTTTAACCATAAATTCTAGGGAAATCCAATTGTTTAAAAAAAAACTTACTCTTGAAATAAATGGTTCCTTCATCTTTATATTATTCCATTTGCAATAAGAAGCATTCACCTCGTTACAAATTATGATAAATATTTTTTAATGAAGTTAAAAAAATTAACGAATGACTATTTATTATTGATAACAAAAGAAATGATACATAGGAGTGGGTATAACAAATTTATCTTCATATTTTTAAGCAAAATATAGTTGTGCAATTTTGCATATAAAATACAAAAAACTTATCATCATAATGTCCTCACTATTTTGATTATCATTTGTACTTTTTCTAGCTAAATTATAATTGCCATTCCTTTTAATTTATTATGACTATAAATAATATAAGTGACATATTGTCATGATCTTTATGTTGTGTATAGATATTATCTTAATTTTAGTTTTGGTCCAAATGTTTTAGTTTGTAAAATGCTCAATTTAGTGGCTATAAATTGAATGTTAAGGAACTTATTCATAGAATAAGCTAAATATGACTATATACTTTGCTCTATTATGGATAATATGATTCATGATTTTAGTATGAAAATTTTGAGTTGGTCCTTCATATTTCATGTCAATTTTTGCTATATTCTTCTAAACAATAATCATCTTCATTAATGAAAAAACAAATAATTGATTTTACGTGTGTTTTCAATGGAAAAAGTGTTATCTCATTATATATAAAAAGATAAAAATATTTTATCATATTATTATTTCCTTTATTTTTTGTGGTACTTGTCTCAGAGTATCCTAATATATTCTTCTAAGATGCATCATGTGATATTTCCCATTTATTCTCCCAAAGTTGAAATCGAACTTGCTTTGCTCATTCTGACCCAAACAGAGAATTAACATGAGGAAGGACCATGTGTGATGAACATGCATGTCAATTCATATACATCGATAATAATAATAAGTGACCCAAAACATTTCTTGTATAGAAAGAAATAAAGTGACCAATTTAATTATTAAAAACTGATGATGCTTGTTAATACAAGTGAAAGGGAATTCAGTTTTTTAAATATGTTTCTCTAGTATTTAAGATCAGGATTTATGTGCAAATAAATAAAAAGAAAATTTGTCAAAGAAAAGTATGGATAGATGGTTTATAAATTAATATATATATATACATATATTTGATCAATAAAGAATATTGATAGGCATTTTGGAATGTCAATAATCCTATTCAAAAAATTTATTTTAATGGTCTCTACTTAGATACCTAACTAAATTGTGGTTCATTAATCACTAAACTTAAGAATCCAAAATAAAAAATTAGTAAATTTCACAAAGTTCAACATATTTGAAAAATATTTGACTTCAAACGTATTATTAAGAATTTGATATATTTTGATGGAGACGAAATTAGTTTTAATAATCTCTAAGTTAGAAAATACAATTCCTCACACTTTTAATCAAGACACCCTACTATTACACTAAAAGAACAATCAGAAAAAACCAAAAAAAGTAAGATAAAATGGAGAGATAAGCAAGGAAGGTGCATTAAGATAAAACTAAGATACTAGGACTCGACCTTATCCGTTTATCTGGTTTGACCCAACTATAATGGAGATTAAATAGAGTCGGGTTTCATTAAATCTAGAATTAGGATTAATTTCAAAAATTAGACTCAGACAATATCTAGTGATAAACATGATCCGACGTGACTTGGTTCATGGTCACTTACTTATCATAGTTTGTATATATCTTTATTCAACTGTGTATAGATTAACAACATATATTTGGTCAAAAGTATAATTGATTATTTAATTTTTTTATCATATATACATTATTAACAATATATACATATATCATTTGATATGTAAAATTACATATCCATAATAATAACTAAAATATTGAGAAGATTTTATCTAAAAATGTATCCATTATATTTAATCGGGTTTAGGTTTAAACATTGTCCTAGTCAATATTTGGGTCGGGTTAGATTCAGATATAGAGCGAGATCCGCGTTCAAAAAATGATCCTATCAACATTTAAGATGAAACAAGAAACTAAAGTCGGTTTCACGTTCAAATAAATGACCCTACTAACATTTAGGCCTAGGAAGTAAGAAAGCTTACATCACCCATGCTCACCCCTTACTTATCTATCCATAAATACCCTTCCCCTTCTCCTCACTTTCCCATTCTTATTCAAATCACTCTCTAATATTTCTCTCTTCTGCAATGGCTGCAATGGTTCTTCTCTACATTGCATCATTGATCTCTCTCTTTGTTCCAACCACTGCTAGAATCCCTGGAGTTTACACTGCTGGTTCTTGGGACAGTGCTCATGCCACTTTCTATGGTGGCAGTGATGCCTCTGGAACAATGGGTAAAAAAAAAACCCTCATTCCTCTCTCATATTTTTCTTCATCTACATCGAACATGATCATCTGTTTTAAATGACTCTGTCTTCATGTTCTCATACAATAAAATTGCATTAAATAATATAAATTATTATTTAATATTTTTATAACTTTTTTATTTCAACCAATTAAATGACACATTGTGATTGGCCGAGACATCAGGACACCAAATGAGACACCGATGTTCGTTCATCTATCTCACCCCTTTTTATTCTCTTCTGTTTTGCTTTCTTTTCTTCATACCCCACCTAAACATTTTCTGCTTACAATTCTTAATCAATGTTCAACTCTTTCTGGAACATTATAAGTCATGCCCTTGTTTCGTTTGGCTTTAACCCATGAAAATGTTCTGTTTGATGTTTTATTATATATGAAAAGCCTCGTTTTTTAAGAACCATTTTTTATTTCCATCTTAAACTTGCATAATACTAATTATTAATCTCCATTTCTTTATCAAATTTCTTATGCAGATAGTATATTCGTTACATACTTATATCATTTTCTAATTTAGCCTTTTGTACATTGTGCCAAATTTCACCATATCGGGAGTGTTGGGAACTAGTTTCACATCACTTATCTTATTGTATTCGGAATGGTTTAAATACCTGTTAGATTACTCCTCTTATTGCCAATTAGTTTTGAGAACATGGTATCATGGGCCGGAGGGAACATGTTGGTAAGTAAGTCTCACATTGTCTAACTCATTGTCCCGATAATTGTTTAAATATATGTTGGACTACTCCTCTCATTGTCAATTGGTTTTGAGATATAAAAATGTAACTATAATTTGTTATTTAACTTATTTATCTTTGTTTTTTGGGTTCTTGGTTTGTTACTTCTATAGGTGGTGCTTGTGGCTATGGGAACTTGTATAGCCAAGGCTATGGTGTGAGCAATGCAGCACTAAGCACAGCACTTTTCAACAATGGTCTAAGTTGTGGTGCATGTTTTGAGATCAAGTGTGATGAAGATCCAAATTGGTGCAACATTGGTAACCCTTCAATTATGGTCACTGCCACTAACTTTTGTCCACCAAATTATGATCTTCCAAGTGATAATGGTGGATGGTGCAACCCACCAAGACAACACTTTGATCTTGCTATGCCAATGTTCCTTAAAATTGCTCAGTATAAAGCTGGAATTGTCCCTGTTGCATTCAGAAGGTAAGTTCATCTTTCAATTATTAGTTTTTTTTCTTTCCTTTTTTGGGATCAGTTTTGTTGTCCATACATTTTGTGTCCATGTGAAAAAGTCTCTTGCTATTATCCAAAAAAACACATTTTATTTTAGTAAAATTTTAATAGATTATACTTTTTCCAAGAACAGAGGGTTGTGGTAAGATACATAATTGTATATATTTACTCTCTCATATCAGTTTTTCCCCCTTTTTCTGCTCATGGCTTCACTTAAAAATTGAAGCATATTTGTTATCCGGAAGAAAAAAATGTGTCACCTTATTTGCTCTAATTAGTTTTAAAATATATATTGAAATTAAAAATTTAATAATTGAATAATTTTCTAATAATGTAATATGACACATTTTTCGGACACCATATTTGAATTGGAAAGGATCCTAGTTACCATATTTGAGCTAATAATTGAATTTGTCTTCCATGTGTTAGTGGGGGTATGTTTGTAATTTTTTTTAAATAAATAAATAATTGTATTAAAAATAGCAGAAGGTGTGTCAGTTTACTACAATAGAGAATAAGAAGTTTACTTTATTATTTTTTTTCCGATAATCAACTCACAAACAAGTGTAAGGTTAAAATGCATCCCAAATTATAAATTAGATAAAATTACAGATTTTATTTATTGTGAAAGACTAATGTTAAAAGTAATAATAATACACTTCATTCCAAAAAGAATATGATTGTAATATATGTATGGACAATATAAAAAATTATATACACTCGTTGCATCATCCATTTTTTATTTAGATTAACTTTTGAAGAATTAATAATAATTAAAAATAAATAATTGATGATCTATTGATAGTATAGAAAACTTACATTGTCAGTGTATATATATTTTCTCCCAACAATTACTTAATTATACATACATGACTAGATATAGCAAAAAAACACATTGAAGTTCTCTTTCATTTATTTCCCCATTTGGCCTTCCTGGTCCTTTTGACTTGTGTTTGTTTTGGTTTTAGATATAAAAAAATAGAGAAATATACGAGAGAAATATAAGAAATAAAGTAAATTTTAGTATTGTTTGATTGTATTAGATTTAATTCTTGTGGAGTATAATAGGAAATGAAGGGTGAGAAAATCTATAATTTTCCGGAAAATCAGGGTTTATCTAAAATAAATACTTTTCCATGTTTTATTCATTGAAAAATATAAAAGTTGGGTATTTTTCATTGTGTTCCACAAACATTTGGTGCTTTGCAATCATCAAAATTACTAAAAAGCACTTTTTCTCCTGTCTTTTTAAGGTACCTCGCACCTTTTTCTATAATTAATGGTATATACTCAGCATATGGATAACTAACTAATATCTTTTGAGGTGTGTATGATTGTACCTCCTAACAACTGTAGCTATTATAATCATAACATTTGGTCTAATGTGATATCCAAATATCTAATATGATCTTACACCATTAGATCAATTCATTATTTGTATATCTCACATCTTTTGAACATATATTATGGCTGTCGAAAAAAATAGTGGTTAAAAAATGAAAAAAAAAGTATATAGTTAACTAAGTAAAAAAATTATTTTTGTATTTTCCAAATGCAAAGTTTCCTAGAAATTAATACCAGAAATTCTATATATTTAGTCATTTTTTAAATGTATTTGATTATTTGATTGTAGGGTGCCATGCAAGAAGACAGGAGGCATCAGATTCACAATCAACGGTCACCATTACTTCAACTTGGTTTTGATCACCAACGTCGCGGGTGCAGGGGATATCGTGGTCGTGAGTGTGAAAGGAACTAACACAGTTTGGTCAAGCATGAGCCGCAACTGGGGGCAAAATTGGCAATCCAATGTTGTTTTGGTGGGCCAGGCCTTATCCTTTAGAGTCACCGGCAGTGACAAAAGAACATCAACCTCTGTCAACGTGGCACCATCTAATTGGCAGTTTGGGCAAACCTTCACGGGAAAGAATTTTCGTGTATAAAACTAAATTAATTAAAATCTCTATGGTTTTTAATTTTAATTTGTTTGGTTCAACTTTCCCCTCTATTTTCCTGGGAAAGTTTTAAAGAGGGTAGAGTTTAGAAGAAAAAAAAGTTAAGGGTAGGTTTAGGAAAAGTGAAAGTGAGTTTCATTTACTAAATGATTTTTATATAAATGTGAGTTTCAAGTGTGAATGAGTAGATATCTTATATCTTAAAAGTGTATCACTCCATGTATGTCATTACTTGTGATTGATCAAATAAATACTTAATTATTAAATTATAAGCAGTGACATATGAAATTATACATTTTTATGAGATAACATATATGTATGCGAATGTGTTTCAAAAGGGTCCTCACTTAAATGGCTATGAAAGAAATGTATAAGTGAGTTTATATCCTCACATTTTGAGTAAGGAAATATTTGTTTTCGGAATGTGTGATTGTCTCTCATAATAAATGTCGCTTTCGGAAATGGTACCATATTGATCCAAAATCACATATAAGTGAGTATAACACCACATCTTGATATAAAACGTTAAGGTATTAGATCAATGTATTTATCTAGTTATATATTATTCAATTCATTCATTTCTCGGGATGACAATGAGTACCCAAACTCTTCAAAAAATATAAATAAATAATAAATAATGTATTAATTGTATATAAATCTTTCAGTGACAATGCAAAAATATTATACTAATAAACCGTTAGAAGATAATAGGTTTAGGCTCAAAATCATTTAAAAACCATTAAAAACGAAAAAGTTATGATTTTCAACTAAACAAATAATTTGATTTAGGAGACGTACAACATTGTACTTTATCTTCATTCACCAATTATCAATTTCTTTGGATTAGAACATTCTCTATATGTATTTCTCATTAAAACTAAACTAATCATCCTCTAATATCACATCAAAGACTTGGATGTGGAGTTTGATAATAATATATCAATATTCTACAAGTTTAAAAAACCATATTAAGAAGTAAGTTTCACATCACCTACCTCATTGTCTTAGGAATGGTTTAAATACATGTTGGATTACTTCTCTCATTCTCAATTGGAGATGGAACCTTAAGATGATATCAGAGTTAGAGTTCAACTTCTTTTCAGTTATCATAGGCCAAAAGACGTCTTTTAGTTGTGGTCTTATGGATCAAAGATAACCATTTGTTTGATCCGACAGATATATGTGAATGAGGTATGTTGGGAAGTAAGTCTCACATCATCTACCTCATTATTTCGGGAATGATTTAAATACATGTTAAATTACTCATCTCATTGTCAATCGGTTTTGAGATAAAACTTTAACACATAATCAAGTAAAAGACTACCTTAAAATCGATTTAAGAATATAATATTGATCAAATTACTGACTCATTGACCATTTAAGAATATAATATTGATCAACTCATTGACCCAATACTCTAATCAGGTTATTATTGATTAGTTCGAGGGGCTTGCATGTTGGTTAGTTAATGCAGAAAGTGTATAATTTTAAGTTAAGCCACCACACTTCCTAATATATTTTTTCATGCAGCATAATGTATGAAGTAACAGCCTCATAAATCCAAAGTTCCACTAAATGACCATGTGTTTCAACAATATTGATAAGATTATAGCCATTTTGACTCCAAAATAGTTTTGTCTTTCTCAAATTTAATGAGAGTCTCTATAATAAAAAGAATAATTGGTTGGAACTTTTAATAATTTTTTGACTTATCATTTTCCCTATAACATTAGCTACTCCAACATATTCTATAGAATGATTTTAAAGTCTTTTAACTAAGAGTGTAACATCTATGTATCGTCAGCGTAAAAATTTATACACTTAGATATTATTCACCATTCATTTGTATTTTTTTAAAGAGTCAGTAATAATTAAACATGAATTATATCATCAATGTAGAAAATTATTAAACTGTCAATACATACATCTTTTTCTATTCAAAAAATTATTAAAAATATATTTGATGTGGAAATTAAAATTTCCTAAACGTATTTGAGGAAGGAACAACTAAATTTAGAGGGAGGATTGAGGAGGTGAAGTTCATCTAAAGATGGTGGAAGGAATTTTCTCAACATTCATGATTGTTTGATGGGTCATTGAGTTACAAGCAATTTAAATTACTACATTAGTATACATGGGTTTGGGATTTTTCAGTTAATATGTAGGGAAAGTTATAGGTTGGCTTTTCGAATTTGATAAGGGAAAAGTCACAAAAATGACTTTTTGTTGAGTTTTGTGACAAATGGTTTCAACCCTTTCCATTTGCATTGATTTCATGTAACCTCATTGTATCTAGGATTTCACAATGACAACATCATTATTTCTCATTCTTAAAAAGTGTTGGTAGAGTCACATTTCTAAAGATATATAGCTAATTATCGATAAGATAAGAGAATATGTTAGTATCTCTTTATTATTTACATAAAGACAAAAAATACTCTTTATTTTTATGTCGGAGAAGAGTTCAGATTATTCTTATGTATATATTCTCTAGTAGAAAAAGAGATTTGATTGATTTGTTTTAATTGACTTGTAGAACAAAAGTAATACATTTCAATAGTTCAAAGATCTAATGGACAGATGTAGCACATCACAATAATTTCTGTAACTTTGATAAGATTTGATATTAAAAATATTTTTAATTTTATTTATGAAAAAGTTGAAAGAAAAGAAATAACATTGGTTGTGAACCACCTACTTCAATTTAAGAGATAAAAGAAACAATACTTATGATCATGACTACTTCTCAATTTAATCATTAAAGTAAGATTTAACATGAGTTGTCGGATCTCCATGCTTAAAGTGGTATTTTATTACAAAGATTATTGAGTTTGAGAATAATAAATTATAATTTTTATTTATTTATTGGACTAGATAATCATTATTAAAAATATTTTTTATTTTTTATTTTGATCAGTATTAACTATTCATTATCACAAACTGATTTCAATAATTATTAATTGCTCATTATTAAAAACTTTTATTTATTTGATAATTTATTATTAATTGTTTATATTCAAAACATTTATTATTAATTACGTGACTTATATTATTAATTACTCATTATTAAATTTATTAAATACTTTAGATATATGAGAGATTAAGATGAATGAGACAACATTTATCGTGAATCGTCTTCCCTACTTCAACAGATGAAATAAACAACATAAATGATTGTGACATCTTCTCAACTTGAAGATGAAATGAAGGTGCGACTCTAGCCACCGCAATCCTCTTAACATCTCAAAATATCAAATATTTAAATATTATTTCAATTAAAAAACGACAAGATTGAACACATTTTTTTTAAGAATACTTAACTAATTTTTAATAATAAAAAAAGGAAATGTTTTACTTTTATTTATTTTATATCAAATATTCATTAATATGATGTTGGTATAGTGATGTAAGATTTCATTGGATTCCCATGTATCATACTATGTCATAGGTTAAATGTTCAATTCCTATGAACGACATTTATTAAGGGAACAATCACATATTTCAAAAAAAATTAGTTCATCAATCATTTCATAATCATAATGCAACCTAGCCTTATCATAGGTTCACTACTAAATCATAAATACTTTATAGCATTAAGCAACGTTGGGTTGCTAGATCTAACTTTCGAAATTAAATATTGCAACTTAGCCTTATCAACAAGTGAAGAACTTTGGATTAAAACCTATACTTCTAGAACTTATGTATTCATTCAATATCAAACTCCTTTTGTGACTATCTTGGTACTATAGTTTTATCATATAAACCAATGTCAAATTCTAGGACAAATCATATTAAACTCGACGTAATTATTGTAAAAAAAAAAAATCCTTGTTAATCAAAGTTGCAAATATAATGACTAAATCTCTATCAAAAAGTATATTTAAAGATATGAATGTCAAATTTAGAGTTCTGATTTCAAATTTACCATATACAACCATAAGTTAAATATACTAAATGCTTACAACAAATTAAGATCTAAACTCATGACTCGACTTCTTAAACTCGTGACTCGACTTCTGGATCAGAATAAATGACAACTCACCCTACCAACCATCTACGAAAAGTCAATTCAATATTAATTTTTTTGGAGTAAAGAATAATATAAAAAATGAGAAAAATATATATACACCAGTAATATAAGAGTTTTTTATATCATTAGTATATCATTTATCACATTTATTTTCAATCATCATATATTTTTAACTAAAATATCCTAATATAGAATGAATGGTGGATGATTGAATTATAAATCTTTAAGTGCATAAAAATTAAAATGTATAAAAAGTATTGAATGAATGAAAGAGGAAGATGAAGAGAAGAAGAATCTGAATGAGTGTAATAGCTATATATTTAAAGATAATGACTAAATCTCTCTCAAACTATATTTAAAGATATGAACGCCAAATTTAGAGTTCTGATTTCAACTTTACCACGTGGAAATGACTATATACAACCATAAGTTAAATCTACTAAATGCTTACAACAAATTAGGATTTAAACTCGTGACTCGGATTTAAACTCGTGACTCAGATTTAAACTCGTGACTCGACTTCTGGATCAGAACAAATGACAACTCACCTTACCAACCATCTACGAAAAGTCAATTCAATATTACATTTTTTGGAGTAAAGAATAATATAAAAATGAGAAAAAGATATATAGACCAATAATATAAGAATTTTTTATACCATCAGTATATCATTTATCACAATCATTTTCAATCATCTTATATTCTTAACTAAAATTTCCTATGAATGGTGGATGATTGAATTATAAATCTTAAAATGAATAAAAAGTAGTGAAGAATGAAAGTGGAAGATGAAGAGAAGAAGGAAACTGAATGAGTGTAATATCTATATATAGTATCATCTTCATCGTTTCTCAGTATCTCACATCAAAATTTCAGAAATTTCTGAAATCCAATTAGGGTTTTCAAAAGGGTTCATCTTTTCTTCTACTATAAACTATAATTTGAGAATCGAAATTCCTTCTTCTATTCTCATAATCAACTAAACTGTGGAGTGAAGCCTTTGGTTTTGGTCCTCGCTCTCTCATGGCCGATGATATGGAAATCGATTCACCCTCTGGTTCCCAAACCCTCAAACTCCGTGATCGAATTGTTAAGGTAACGATTCTCCTTCTTTGATTCTAGTTTTTTACTCAAATTCACAATCGGTTAGTGTTTTTTCACTGATTAATTTAGGTTTTTTTGAATGATTGAGTTTTCATTGATTGATTTAGGTTATTGTTATGTGTTTCTCCCTTTTAAGTTTAATGTGTTTTTGTTCACAAATACAGATTTTTTTATATTATGTGTTTGTTTAATTTTTATGTTGATGAGTTTTCCATGTTAATGTGTGTGTTAAGCATGCTTTATATGTCTGCTCAATTATGGGGTTTTCTTCCTTGAATCAATTATATCTCTGATTCCATGTTAATGTGTGTGTTAATTCTGGCACTTCGAGTGTTCATTGATTATTTTAGGTTATTGTAATTTGTTCTCCCCTTTTGAGTTTGCTGAATTTTGTTCACCAATGGAGCTTATTGATATTTTTTATTTGTTTAAATTATGGTGAATTTTTCATGTCAATGTATGGTTTTGGCATGTTTCAGAAGCTTGCTCACTTTGGAGTTCCTGAGGAGCAGCTTGACCAGCCTGGTTTGGTTGCTTTTGTTAAGGATAAGAGGGAGTTGATACCCGAGCTGGTGTCTGTCATATTGCCTACTGATGTGGAAGTGGGTGAAGCATTGCCAGATTCTAAATCGGGATCGAAGAAATTGCCGTTGGGTGTTACTATGAAGAAGACTTTCCGTGATAGCATGGTGTGGTTGCAGTGGCTAATGTTTGAGGGTGATCCGGGTGCTGCCCTGAAAGCCCTTTCTGAGATGTCTGTTGGGCAGAGGGGTGTGTGTGGGGCAGTTTGGGGACATAATGATATAGCTTACAGGTGCAAGACCTGTGAGCATGATCCGACTTGTGCAATTTGTGTTCCTTGTTTTGAAAATGGGGATCACAAGGGCCATGATTACTTTGTTATATACACAGGTGGTGGGTGTTGTGATTGTGGGGATGTGACGGCGTGGCAACGCAAGGGTTTCTGCTCGAAGCATAAGGGTGCTGAGCAGATACAGCCCCTTCCAGAGGAATTATCAAAGTCTGTTGCACCTGTGCTTGGTTCTCTTTTTATTTGTTGGAATGACAGACTAAAGTTTGCGAGTGATTCTGCCATGTCTGCAGAAAGAAAGAAGGCTGGAAATGAGCTAACTTTTGCTGTAGTTGATATGCTTTTAGAATTCTGCAAGCATAGTGAGAGTTTGCTCAGTTTTGTTGCTAGGTCATTGTTCTCTTCTACTGGTTTGCTGAACATCCTAGTGAGAGCTGAGAGGTTTTTAACTGATGTTGTTGTGAGGAAACTCCATGAGCTACTCTTGAAATTATTGGGCGAACCTATTTTTAAGTATGAGTTTGCCAAGGTTTTTCTCACTTACTATCCAACTGTTGTAAATGAAGCCATAGAAGAGTGCAGTGATCTCCCTCTAAAGAAGTACCCTATACTGTCCACATTTTCTGTGCAAATACTTACAGTGCCCACCCTTACCCCACGTCTTGTGAAGGAAATCAACCTACTAGCCATGCAGTTGGGATGTTTAGAGAAAATTTTCAATTCTTGTTCAGAAAATGGTCGCTTGCAGGTAATGATTTTGTACCTCTTTTCATTTTGATAAAATTTAATTTTTCTACTACCAAAGCATATCTTTAAAGTAATACTTCGATAGATATAATGTTCACATGCACAAGCAGAATGACTTTTTGTCTGGCTCTCATCCTTTTAAATAGGTTTACATGGTTCTTGCTGTAGAATTAGTTAAGGATTTTATATTAATGAAATGTAGCTACAGTTTTTATAATTATGTTTTTTAATCTTGCTTTCATGATGCTTTGTTAACTACATATTGAATCCTTTTGCAGATTTCCAAGTGGGGAAATTTGTATGAGACAACAATACGTGTTGTCGAAGATATTCGTTTTGTTATGAGCCATGTGGTGGTGCCCAAATATGTAACCAATGACCAGCAGGATATCTCAAGAACGTGGATGAGGCTCCTGTCCTTTGTGCAAGGGATGAACCCTTCGAAGCGAGAAACAGGTCAGCATATAGAAGAAGAAACTGAGAACGTGCATTTGCCTTTTGTTTTAGGCCACTCTATTGCCAGTATTCATTCTCTATTGGTGGGTGGGGCATTTTCTGATTCCAGCAAGGGAGGGATGGAGGATGAAATTGTTTGGATATCAGAAAAGCATGAATCAGGCGATGGATATAATGTAAGAAATACGAAGGTAGGGCGGCTATCCCAGGAAAGCTCTGCATGTTGTGTGACCAGTAATAACAGTGCCTTTGCTTCACCAAAGGTTTCTGAGATAAAATCTGACGCCTCTTCTCATTTCCATCTTCCACATTCTGTCACTTGGTTGATATATGAGTGTTTAAGGGCTATTGAGCACTGGTTGGGTGTTGAGAATACCCCAGGTGCACTTCCTAACATGTTTAACAGTGGTAGTGTATATGATGGCAATTTTTCAGCATTTAAGAGAACATTATCTAATTTCAGAAGGGGTAAATATACTTTTGGTAAGCTTGCAAGTTCAAGTGAAGATTATGGTAAGCGATGCTCTGATTTCTGTCTTGATGGCTCGGAAATGGGTAAAAATGCAGTGAAGGATGGTAAACTGAAAACAAATGGTGAAATTGATTCTGAAAACACCAGCACTTATCTTGGTTTTGATAATAATGCAATGGAAGAGGATTTTCCTGCAGAATTAGATGGTCTACGTTTTCTATCATCACCTGATTGGCCACATATTGTCTATGATGTTAGTTCACAAGATATATCTCTACACATTCCGTTACATAGATTGCTATCTATGTTGTTACAGAAGGCACTAAGAATATTTTTTAATGAATCTCAAGTGCAAGATGTGACCGATGATTGTTCTACAAACTCATTGTCAACAATCTGCGTTGACTTCTTCGGACGTGCTTTACGTGGAACTCATCCTCATGGTTTCTCTTCCTTTATAATGGAGCATCCACTGCGGATTAGAGTATTTTGTGCTGAAGTTCATGCTGGAATGTGGCGGAAAAATGGAGATGCTGCTTTACTATCTTATGAATGGTATAGATCAGTACGCTGGTAAGTCACTGCTATTGCTGTATCTATGGAATATATAGTCCATCCATCATGTTATGTTATGTTAGTTATTTACTTCTACAGGTCTGAACAAGGTCTGGAGCTTGATCTATTTCTTCTTCAGTGTTGTGCTGCATTGGCTCCAGAAGATCAATATGTCAGTAGAATTCTAGATCGCTTTGGATTGTCAAACTACTTATCTCTGAATCTTGAACGGTCTAGCGAGTATGTCCTTATCATTTGCAACATGACAACCTTTTCTTGCATGTCTGTTATTTGAAATTCTTAGAATACACATCACACAATATTATAGGAAGTTAATGCATATAAGTTCTTTTAAGATAAAACTATTTTCTTGATTGGACCTTTTTCATTATCATGCTTTTAGAAACCTATTGGTCACTCCACTGTTTTTTATGCCAAGTCAAGAACCAATGCTTTGAAAAGAATAAGGTGTTGGTGGATGCCCTTCAGTTATATATCTTAACAAATATTAAAGTTTCACTTGTGTATATATCCTAACAAATATTAAAGTTTCACTTGTGTCCTTTTATTGGAGTCTGATCATTATCTCATGTTTGTGGAAGCTTAGGTTAAAATATCAATGTATTTTTTGTTGTGTTCTGCTCATATATTGCTCCTACCATGTATTTTTTGTCTATCTGTCTGATCTTGTAAAGATAACTTGTTCACTAATGACTACTTTCTTATTTACATTTTACAGGTATGAACCTGTTTTAGCCCAGGAAATGCTTACTCTTATTATTCAGATAGTAAAAGAAAGGCGCTTTTGTGGGCTAACTACTGCTGAAAATTTGAAAAGAGAACTAATTTATAAGTTAGCCATTGGAGATGCTACTCATAGTCAATTAGTGAAGTCTCTTCCTCGTGATCTCTCCAAGTTTGAACAGCTTCAAGACATTTTGGATACTGTTGCTGTTTATTCTAATCCATCTGGCTTTAATCAGGTTCGGCTTACTCTTTATGAAAATTTCTCACTTTCTTCATTTAGCTTATATTTTACCTAGATTTTCATGTTACTTTAGGGCATGTATTCTCTGAGGTGGCCATTTTGGAAAGAATTGGATTTGTATCATCCACGGTGGAACTCGAAGGATTTACAAGTTGCTGAAGAAAGATACATACGTTTCTGTGGTGGCTCTGCATTAACCACTCAGTTGCCCCGGTGGACCAACATTGATCCTCCTCTGAAGGGGATAGCCAGAATAGCCACCTGTAAAGTTGTTCTGCAGATTATCCGTGCAGTGCTATTCTATGCTGTTTTTACTTTTGAGTCAGCTGAATCTCGTGCTCCTGATGATGTTATTTTACCTGCATTGCATTTGCTATCATTATCATTAGATATCTGCTTTCAGCAGAAAGAATCTAGTGAGAATACATATCATGATGTGGTGCAAATTCCTATAATAGCCTACTCTGTAGAAATTATTGATGCAAATGCTTTTTATGGTGTTGGCGAACAAAGTTTGTTGTCACTTCTTGTTGTGTTGATGGAAATGAAGAGGAAGGAAACTGCAGATAACTTTGTAGGAGCAGGTGGTTTCAGTGTATCATCTTTAATTGAAAGTTTACTGAAGAAATTTGCTGAGATTGACCACAGGTGCATGACTAAGTTGCAAAAACTTGCCCCTGAAGTTGTGAGTCATATTTCTGAATGCTGTCCAACTAGAGACTCAAGTGTCTCATTTTCAACTTCTGGTAGTGAGAAACGCAAAGCAAAAGCGCGAGAGAGGCAGGCTGCAATAATGGTAGATCACTTTATATATGTATATTCTGTTTTCTGTTTTTCATGTGTTTTTCTTGGAAGAGTAATCTGAGGCGTTATGTTACTTATTATTATATTGAAATTCTAGAATATTTTGGAAGACATATGCTCGATTGTAAATGTTTCCCATGCTTTATTTACTTTTTTGTTTATCAAACCAGCCAGTTCTGTTGCGCCAATTTAATTGCCTTCACTGTCTGAATCAGTATCTTGGTTTACTCGCTCTTTCTAATGCAGGAAAAGATGAGAGCCCAGCAAACAAAATTTTTGGCCAGCATTGATTCCACTGTTGCTAATAGTTCTCAAGTTGGTCATCAAGAAGGTGACTTAGACACTGATGCTGAAGAATCTAAACAAGTTGTTTGCTCTCTATGCCATGACCACAGTTCAGATCATCCAATTTCATTTTTGGTTCTTCTTCAGGTATTTTTGCATATAGCAGTTGTATAGCTGCTGTGAGCTAATAAAGTATAGGTTCCATTTTGTTGCACTGGACTTCTGGTAATTTAATTCAGTGTTACTTAATTTAGTTCCTCTGGTCTAATTCATGCATTTTCTTTTCTAAATTTTTAAGAAATCTAGACTTGTGAGTTCTGTTGACAAGGGTCCCCCATCTTGGGCCCAGCTTTGCCGATCAGATAAAGAACACATGCCTACCACCACTAAGATGACAGATACATCGGTTATAAACTGGAACTCAAGTAGTTCAGGATCAACTTCATCTTCCCACTTAACTCAGTTAGTTCAGATTGCTGCCAATGAACTAGCTTCTAGTGGGGATCCTGGGGAAGTTAATGCTTTTCTGCAATATGTCAAGAATCAGTTCCCATCTTTGGGAAATTTTCAGCTCCTAGACACATCTATTGATGAAAAAGAAAAGACACTATATACTTTTGACAATTTAGAACATGGCATGTACTTCACCATTCGGGAGGAAATGTGTGATCTTGTGTTGTCTTCAAATCTGATGAATGAGGATAAGAAAGTTCCAACAACCGGAGGGGATACAAATATTATAATAGATACTGAATCTGTGTTGCTCGGGAAATATACAGGTGATCTTGTGAGAGAGATGTCAGAAAACTCTTCCGCATCTGAAATCGCTTGTAGTGAGAATTATGTGGAATCGACATCTCAGCATCCATCATATGATGGATTTGGCCCTACAGATTGTGATGGAGTTCATCTTTCTTCATGTGGGCATGCAGTACATCAAGGGTGCCTTGACCGATATTTGTCTTCATTAAAAGAAAGGTATGTTTCATCTATAGTTATCTTATATTTATTATCTTTGAATGCCTCTCCTAGTCCCTTTTTTTGGGCATATTTGAATTGTATTGGACTGGTCTTTGAGATCAACCAACCCTTGTTCAAATCCTTGTTTTTAACTGTTGCATTCTTTAGTAAATTTACTCTGAATAAGTGATGTTTATAATTTCAAATTCATTGGCAATATTTGCAGGGAGCACATCTGCTGTCCCACAAAAGTGTGCCACTCCATATGCCACTGCTTGTGATTGGTTGAAAAAAATGTATTTAAGTTAAAAGTTTAATAATTAAGTATTTTTCTGACCAATCACAGACAGTGGCACATGGAGTGGTACACTTTTTGGGACAGAAGATGTCCACCCATATTTGCAGCAATACTTTGATTTCTCGACTCTTGCCTGTTTCATGGAATGAGCATTCTTTTGTTTATATGAAGTTCACAGAAAGGGAAAGTCAGATTCTTTGCACTTTCTAATTATTTCTCTAAGAATAAATTGAACAAAAGAAGCCTAAAGTAAACTCAAGCCACTTTGACAAATTTTTATCACCCCCGGAAATAAGTTTGAACAGAGAATCATAAAGACAGAAACTTTATGCAGAAATGATAAAACTGTAATGAATAGGTGGTCAAATTACCTCACAAGGGAGGGATTATTATTGATATAATGACCGAGTACATAAGATGCTTTAATAAACCTTAATATCATTTTGACAGATTCGTCAGAAGAATTGTTTTCGAAGGAGGACATATTGTTGACCCCGATCAGGTAGAAGTTTTCTTCAAATATTGTTTTGCATTTTGTATGGGTTGATGAAAACTATAAGTTATGATGTGAAGTTCTCTTTTTTAAGGGAGAGTTCCTCTGCCCAGTGTGTCGACGACTTGTAAATTGTGTCCTGCCTACTTTACCTGGAGAATTACAGAAGTCTTCGAAGCAGTCTATTGGCTTAGGCATTGGTTCAGTACATACAGAAGTCCCTTTAGACGAATCTAGTGAAGTGACTTATTCACTCCGCCTTCAGCAAGCCTTGAAGCTCTTACGATCTGCTGCCAGTACAGTTGGGAAAGATAAATTCCTGAAAGCAATTCCTTTGCGGCAGATTGATAGCACTAGACCAAATCTTGAAACTTTCTCCCGGGTGCTTTCTAAAATATATTTCCCAGGCAAACAAGATAATTTATCAAAATTTGCCAGATTAAACCACTCAATGCTGATGTGGGACACTCTTAAGTACTCCTTGATGTCAATGGAGATTGCTGCACGTTGTGGAAGGACTTCTTTTACTCCAAACTTTGCTCTTAGTGCCATGCATGAAGAACTCAAATCTTCTAGCGGCTTTATTCTATCCTTGTTGCTGAAACTTGTTCAGAAGACACGGACTAAAAACTCTCTTCATGTGCTTCAAAGATTCAGAGGTATTCAGCTCTTTGTGGAATCAATTTGCTCAGGGGTTTCCCTGCAGTTTGCAAATAATGACATTTCTGGGAGAGGTATAGTTCTTGTTCTTAGTTCCGGTTCTTTTTTGTGCATGTTAGAGAATTTTGCTTGACTTTATTCTCAACCTTTTATTTTAATTTCTGTAGTGTTTGTGTCTGTTGCTGATTGTACTATTTTGTTACTGCTATCTATATATTCATAGGTGATATGTTGTCTATCTTAAAGCATATTGAAATGGACCTATCAAACATCGACATACGCTTTTGGAAACAGGCTTCAGATCCTATACTTGCCCACGACCCTTTCTCAACATTGATGTGGATTCTCTTTTGTCTACCATACCCATTTTTGTCATGTGAAGAATCTTTGTTATCCCTTGTGCATGTTTTCTATATAGTAGCTGTAACACAGGTTGGTTACTTTGCTTTCCCCGACTTAATTAAACGGCATGTTCTCTGTTTCAGTGTATATTTCCTAATCCATTTTAATCTGTATGCAGGCAATAATTTTGTATTGGGAGAAATCTCAGTATAAACCTAGTGAATCAGGCATTTCAAATGGCCTGATTACTGATATATATAAAATTATCAGTGAATCTGGATGTGACCAGCAGTACTTCATGTCAAACTATTTTGATCCTAATGTTGATATTAAAGATGCAATTCGGAGGTTTAGTTTCCCTTATTTGCGAAGGTGTGCATTGTTATGGAAAATACTCCATTCTTCTATCCCAGCACCCTTCTCTGATGAGGAAATTGTGTTAGATAGATCATGGAATGCCCCAAATGACACAATGGACAGGGCCAATATTGAACTGTTTGAGGTCACCAAAATTCAAGAGCTTGAGCATATGTTTAAAATTCCCTCTCTTGATGTGGTTCTCAAGGATGAAGTTTCAAGAGCGTCGGTCACTATTTGGTGTCGTCATTTTTTCAAGCAATTTGAATCTCATGGTATTCAACGTAATATGTATGTAACACCTGCAGTTCCATTTGAGTTAATGAGATTGCCAAATGTTTACCAGGATCTTTTGCGGAGGTATTTTTAATCATTATATTCTGTATGTGTTATGTAAGGTACCTTGTTACTATTTTTACGATTCATACATCATCTATTCATGAGCAGGTGCATCAAACAGCGCTGCCCTGAATGTGAATCTATTCTTCATGAGCCAGCATTGTGCCTGCTGTGTGGTAGATTGTGTTCCCCTAGTTGGAAGTCATGCTGCAGGTTCATTTTCTACCAATTTTTTCATTTGAGTATATAAAGGTTCATCTGGTGAACAAATGTGTAAAGATTCATTTTAACATATGAGCATTCATCTTCTTTGCACTACCTCATCATCTTAATTATAGTTAAATATAGTAAAATATTTAAGGTAGAATTAGGAAACAATAATAGCAATAAGAATCAAACTAGGAGAGTTAACAGCTGTACATTTGTAATTTTGTTCAGATATTGTTTAGTGGTTATATTTTTTTAAGCTTCATTTTCGAGTAGACACTTTCATTTAGTTTTGGTTCATTTATACTTCCCATGCCTTATTTGTTAGTGAAAATTTGAAAGCATTTCCTTTTTTACATTTTAAGGGAAAGTGGATGTCAAACTCATGCGGCAACCTGCGGAGCTGGTACTGGAGTGTTTCTATTGATTAGGGTATGTGGGAATATTTGTTTAAACTTGAGTCCCGGATCACTGATCCACTTGGGTTGTTTTGCTTTTTTTTTGGGTTTTCCTTGTTTTCTAGATTTCTTATTTTAGTTATCTTTCCAGGCTCCCCATGTTCTTCATTTTCCGTCTGGTTACTTATTTGCTTGGATACCAAAATAATAACGGGTTGTGTTTTTATTGACAGAGAACAACAATCATACTACAGAGAGCTGCACGTCAGGCCCCCTGGCCTTCTCCATATCTGGATGCTTTTGGTGAGGAGGTATGTTTCCCTTCGGAAGTTTTAATTTGACTTTGATTTCCCTTTTTTGTCTTGTCATTAAGATGCTGAGTGAAATTATTTATTTGGGGAGTCTCGGGCCTGGCTTCTAGGATCAAGGAAATTCATTGGAATTTGTTTCAGTAATCAATTAAAGTGCTAAACTGATAACAGTGTGCTAAACTGATAACAGTGTGCTTTTTTTTTAGATGAAGTTCTAAGTAGCAATGAATTTGTCTCTACTCCTTTTAGTTAGGGGATGAGGTTGTCATTTTTTGTTTCACATCGTTTTCCAAATATTACTGTGCCTTTTATAATATTTAAATTGAAACTTCACAGATGGTTATTCATATATTATAACTCATAAAGCCCTTAGCTTGAATAGGCAACATGTTATCTTGAAAGAGTAAAGCGTAGAGAGAAGGTTAAAGTTGTCAACCTGATATTTGTTCTGTGTTGATTTAGTTTTATTTTTTTTGATAAAACAGTGTGTTGATTTTATTTGTTGGTGGCCATTAGAGAAAAAAGGTCACCCTAGTGCGCCAGGCTTCCTCCCAGTGGGGTTTGGGAATGTAGATATACGCAGCTTTACCCTCGCAAGTGAGGAGGCTACTTCCAGAATTTGAACGAATGACTTTTAGGTTACAAGGCAAGCAACCTTAAAGTTGTGCTAAGCCTACTAGAGAATTTGAAGAAAATTAAGTATTTTTTTGTTACTACCGAGTGTATCCCCTCACCCTTTTAGGTAAGGAACTAATCCTTTTTGAGGTGTGTGGCTGCTCCTCCCAACAAGTGTCGCTCCTAGGAATCGAACCCTTGACCTTTTGGTCATCCTGAGGATCTAGAGGGGCCTTACACCACTAGACCAACACCTTGTTGGTGAAGAAAATTAAGTATGCTAGAATGTAAGGATTCTTATAGTGCTCTTATTATTATGTAAGTAGTTTACTTATACTATTTGTATTACAATAGTCCTTGACCTAGATTATTTTTATTATTATAAAGGGTGTATTAAGTTAGTGACCAAACACTTCTCATCTCATAATAATATCAATATATTCAGATTCTATCTCTTCTCTTCTCCACTAAATCTCTACAATTTCAGCAAAGAAAATAATTTCTCATCATTCATGGTTGCTTATTTTGGAATTCTGTATAAGTTGTCAGGATTTAGGTTCTTGGGGTTTAACTGAAGCTTGAAGTTCTTATCATATTTCCATTTATTTGTGATGTTCTTTATTGTAGGATTTTGAGATGAATCGAGGCAAGCCACTTTACCTGAATGAGGAACGTTATGCTGTTTTGACCTATATGGTAGTGAAATATTCTTCACCCTCATTTGCCTTTCAATCTTATATCAATTGACAAAAAACGGTAATTTATGTTTGTCTAGGTTGCTTCTCATGGTCTTGACCGAAGTTCCAAGGTTCTTGGCCAGACTACTCTTGGTACCTTCTTCCAGATTTAGGACAAAATTTACATGTTAGTAATAATGTCAAGGTCTGAATGTGAATTAGCGTATCTTCTGGCTTTGCTTTCTTTCCCACCCTTGGTGTATTCTGAAGCATTGTATGTTGGGCACCTTGTGAGAGCAGAATTTTGACTGGGTTCTAGAAATGCTTATGTATTACGCAGACGTGTGACTAATCAAAGGATCTTATCCACATTGTGTCTTATTACATCACATTCAGGTGTGCTCTTTGCATGATTTGGTCAAATTTTTGGTACAATTTCAATATTTTATTTTTATTGCAATTGGAAGGTTGCTTTCTACTTCTTAAACATACACAAATTCTTTACTGTTTAGCCCTTGTTTTGGTATCCTAGAGCCCTGCATGTAATACTCTGAACCAATCACCTGCAGAATGTATCAAGTGTGGTTTTGATTGTTTATCGTTCTTTTTATTAAATTTACGCTATCTATTTAGTACTAAAGCAAACTACTTTGAGATTTCTTTACAATGTTGATCTCTTTTCATGCATCAGCAGATTGATATGATACAGTAGCTGCATAGATATTTAAGAACTTGACTCCCATGGGAAAATCTAGGTGCTGGCCATGGCTGTACAGTTTTTCACAATGCTAAGATATCTGCAAGCTTTCTTTGAATCCATGCCATTAAGTAAGTTATGAAGTATGTGTACATTTGTGTATATATCAATATACTAGTGAGTTGAGCAATTTCTTTTAGGTACAGTTTGTTGAATGAAGTGCTTATCTCTCTAAGAATACAATCTTGTTGATTATGTATCTTTATCTCTCCATCTCTTTAAGGTGGTTGTTTGATTTAGCCATCTACCCTCCCTGTGTAGGACACAAGGAGAATATACAATTTATGGGCATATTGTATATAAGGCATATTCATATATACATATTTTGTTGTCAATGTGTTGATTTGCTTTTTTTAGCATATTTATGAAGGCTAATCATAAAATTTAGGTTGTTTTAACTTTTCAGTCTCAAGCTTGAATGCTTATGATAATTTCATAAACTCAAGTCTGAGATATTTGGTTAAGAAGTAAATATACTCCAAGAGTTAAGGTTGAACTAATAATGTGGGATCTAGTAACATTTAAAAAAGCTAACAAGCCTATCTTTAAATAACCATGTTATTTGTGCATTTAGTTTATACATGTAACATTGTAACAGATACCTAACTTATTTGTATAGAAAAGGAAAATATAAATGATAATGTTTCTTTCTTTTCAAAATGGAAGGTAAAGGCATCATATATAAAATCAAATGTAAAAATATCATTATCAGCAATGTTATAGGTATTATCTCAAGACAACTTTTACTTATTTGTATTGATGCAATACTCATAAAAAAAACTATATTATTGGCAATTTGGACAAGGTCTGCCCACTTATTGGATAGGTAAAGCTTTCAAAATGTGTTCATTTGCCCTAAAATGTTGACTAACATATCTTATTCGTCTGTGAATATTTCAAACAAGCGAAACGAGCGACCTGTGAGCATTATTAAAGAAAGTATTGAATATCCAATATTCAAATATATGTATTGTCTAATGTAAGTTCTTCCATTTGTTATATGCATTGATATAAAATGTGAGAAAATACTAACATTTTCTTTTTATATATATACATGTGTGTTTTATATATATCCATATGTAATTATACTTTTGTATTTTGTATGCAAATTATTATTATATATATTTTTTGTATTATATATGCATTTGTATTTTGTATATATTGTTCCATTTGTATGACTATATATTATGATAAATACATTTTTATATTTGTATCCAAACTATGTATTGTTTATTTTGTATGACTAGTGTATATGAGATTATATGTTTGTATATATTTTTAAATTTTATTTAGAGAGGCCCAACAAGTGGGTAGAGCATGATATTTCATGCCCTGTTTAAAAACGGAAATTATACTTGCCATAATTTAGATGGACATTTCATAAGCGGGCGACCCTAATTTCCGATACTAATTGTTTGATATAAACCAATTCTCAGCATTGCTCCTAGCACCAATTCGGAGCAATGTTCATAAAAAAATCATAACCCAAAGTTTAGGATCAGTTCTCAAGTGTTCCATTCCATGAACTATTCTCAACAATGCTCATAACTATTCCTCTCCTCCTTTACCCCATATTGATCATAAAAGAATGTACAAAGGAAAACATAAATGAAGATTATTTAATTGGTTTCTACTTCATACTATCCATACAGTAGAACCATCTAACTTTTCCTTTCATTCAATCAACTACATAAATATCATTTATCTCCCATGACATAAACATCAATAACTTTTAAATTAACAATTTATTCTTTCATTGTTTACATACATTCATGCAAAATAGATTCTCGCTCGTGTGAATGCACCGGTCTCCTAGTATTTTACATAATTTTCATTACACTTCTACAAACATGGTTACTTCTTATTATTTATATTTTATCACAAAATTCAAGCACATTTGCCTCAAAGGTCCTTTGTTCATATTTGAATGCTGAAAAATAGGGTCATGCAAGTGACAATAACTTAAATTTGGGCAAACAAAATCTGCTGGAAAACCATTATTGTCCCAAAAAACCTATTAAAGAGATAAACAAAAATGGTATCACAAATATCTATGGTAGGCCTCTACTATGATAATTGATATCAAAAACTGGCCTTGAGGTCCAAAAAGGCTGCTATAACAAAGAACTTTCGTATAAAGATACAAAAGAATAGTACAATTCATTATTTCTCTCTAATTTCTTTAACTGTGTGAGTGGTTTGTCTTTTTTTGATGTTTTTACTGAGCAACTTTGTCACAGTCACAAACAACACACCACTTGCACTTGGTAAAATTCTCTTGTATGTCTTGTACTCTTAGTTCTTCCTAGGGTAAGCGTCAATCGGGTTGGGACGGATTAAGGCTTGTCTTTACCCGATCCTAAATGTCGGCCGGGTCATTTTCTGAACCTGGATACGGCCCTAGATCCGAAGTTAGTCCGACCCTAAATATTCACAGTGTCAACTTTTAAACTCGAACTCAACCCTAAACCTGATTAAGTATAATGTATACTCATTTTAGATAAAGTCTTCTAAATATTATTTATTATTGTGAATATGTAATTTGACATATAAAATTATATACGTATATATATTATTAAACATTTATATATGTTTGAAAAAAATTAGAGAATCAATGATATTTTTGACAAAAAGTATATTACTCTGTACACATTTGAATAAAGACACATACAAATATCAAGAGTGAGTGACAATGAGAAAGGTCGGGACGAATCATGTTTGGTCCCTACCCAACCCTAAATATTGATTGAGCGTAATTTTTAAACCCGAACCCGGTCTTTGACCCGATGAGACCTGACTCTATTTACACTCCGATCATGATCGGGCCATATCGGATGAGCGGGTAGGTAGGGTCCTGCTCACCCCTAGTTCTTCCCATGTATTCTAATTTCATCTAATTTTAGGGTCGTTTTTTGGTTGCTTACACTTTTTTAGTGGAGCTCAAAAGTGCTCCCATGTGAAGATATGCAACTAAAAGATTAAATACACTTTTGTCATGAAAGTCAAGTATTTAATTTTACTTGTGTTTTTGATGTCAAAATTGATTTCATTATAATGCCAACAAGAAGTGATTTTGCTTAAGGTATTAAAATCTGCTGGTTAGATAATATTCTCTTCATGCTCTAAATAAAAAAATATATATATTTGGTTAATGCTTTTATTTGATCAAGAGGTGAGAAAATACAATAAATAAAATATCTAAAATATCCTTGAAATGAAGTTGAGTGAGCATTTCTTAGGTACACTATCTCAAACATGGGGAATCTTAAGCCCTTATAACAATCCAAATAAGCTATAATCTTTATGTTTTAACATATATAAATATTGGATTCAATAACATTAAAGAAAGAAACTGGTTTCATAGGTACATATAACCTTTATTTCAGGTCAAGTTTATTTAGTTTGCATAAACTAAAGTCCACCAAATCATACAAAGTAACATGCAATAACATGCTTAATATATTTTCCACACCAAGCTTAGTTCTTGGATTTAAATGTTGAACTAAAAGACCACTTAAGAATATTGTTTGTTTCAACAAGTGCTCCTGTTGCAGCAGAAAAACCAACCCTAACAAACTCAGGAAGAATTTTCTTCAAATCAACAGAAGCAGTGACAACAGTACTTGTTTGGTCAGAAGGATAAGTTAGGGTTGCAGTTAAAGTTTTATTTGAAGCTACATAGTTTATGATAACATTAGCAACTTCACCATTCCTCCAACCCCATGATACAGTTTGAATTGAAGCAATAGTGTTTACATCAATACCAATATGTTGAAAACTTGGATCCCAAACATTACCTTCAGCGTATGTATCAAACTCAACAGCAACAATTTGGTTTGAAGGGTTCAAAGTTTGGTCATTAAAAATTCCAAGAAACCCACCATTTCCTATTGAATTTGGAGGGATTTGAGAATCAGATGGTGCAAGAAAGAAGGCTAAACCATCACCAGGTTGGTTTATATTAGGTGAATTCACAATGAAGGAAAAAGAAGTAGTAAAACTTGATACCTTGCTATTTTTAGAGTCCCAAATATGAATAGGTTTAGAATATAGTACTCTTCCAACAGAATTTTGAGTTGGTACATTATTTTGTAGTTTGATAAGTTGTAATGCCCCAGTTGATGAAACTGAAGCATCACCTTGGAAGATCAAATCTGTTTGATTTGAGATGAAGTTGTTGATGGTAAAAGAAATTTGATTTGAGGATGAGTTCACCTTGTTGAGTAGTATGATGAAGAATGTTATGAAGGTTGGAAGAAAGAGTTGAGTTAGTTTTGAGTTTGAAGTACTCATAGCCATGGCTTAATTGGATAAGATTTTGGTGCAGAATGAGGAAATCATTCTCATGTATTTATACTACTAGTAATAATAATAATAATAGAATAATGTATCTCCTGATATAAGGAGATAAGTTATATCATTCAGCTACTAAAATCACGACATGTGTACCATTTAATCATTTTCTACAAAAATATTTCTAAAACTAAACAAAACCATACACATGTCATTCTTTTACTGGCTGAATGATGCAAGTTATATCATGGTATGAGAATATATTTTATTCTTATAATAATAATGTTGTTAATTTTTTTTGGAAAAATGTATACATTGATATTGATAGTGTATGAGTTGTATATATTCTAATTATTTAATTATCATTGACTCTTCAGAAAAGTAATCTAAACGAATATTGAATAATATAATAATTGTATATAAATCTTTATATTGACATAAACATAAATATTTAATAATTATTTCTTATACATGTTATAGACAATAGACTTTGTTGGAAGCAGATTCTCACACTTTATTTGACAACTTATATCCAATTCACATTGGATATGTCTATTCATCAAATTGTAGATATAATTATTGTAAAGTCTTGGTTATGGATTAATGCGAAAACAAGCCATCATGCAATGTTTCATGATTGAATAGAGTTAATTTGCACATGATTATAGAATGAGAATAAATGAGGTACTGATATCATAAGATAATTTGCCTCATTCAGTCCAGTAAAAGAATGATATGTGTATTGTTTTGTTTAGTTTTAGAAATATTTTTGTAGAAAATGATTAAATGTTACACATGTCACAATTTTAATTGTTGAAGGATATAACTTATCTCCTTATACCATAAGATACATTATTTGTGGTTTGGGCACCTTTTTCCCATAAAGTCCATAATTTACGCTTCACTCCTTCCCACAAGACGTATTGCAGAAGTTGTGTAGTTTGCTACTTGATGGGAGAAATGATATATTGATATTGGTATTAACATTTTTTTTGGCATTGTTCTCATGTTAATTAATTAATATAAGTAAACAATAAATTAACATTCACTCAAATACTTTCTTTCTTACCTTGCGTTTGAAATAATTTATTTCAAATAAGAAAGATGCAAACATATATAAAGAAAGAAAAAAAATAACGTGTATAATAATATTGTGAAAGATTTTATGGTATCAATGCAACATTCACCATAAATGTGTTGATCATAAATAATTGAACTTGAATGAAAGTAAGCCAGTGAATGATGTAATCATATTTCAGATTAAAGCATATTTTGCCTTAAACAAGTCGATCCTATATAACATATAAGAGTTTGTGTCTGATCCCTTAACCTATTTAAAAAAAATTCAAAGATTAGGTATGACATGTTCAAAAGTTTGGTTTGACCTATTAGTCTGGTTTGACATGTTAGTCTGTTTAAATGCCTATTATACTACATGGTCATGAAATAGGTCATTTTTCTAAATTTAAATGGACTAATAAGCGTATATTTAACTAGACATATCTAACTCTAATAATTAAATTATATTTAAATAGTTGTATTATAGAAACTTTGCAATTTTTTCCTCTCTTCATTTGTGTCTGCATACTACGCCATATATAAATCAACAGCGTACATTTCATGATATAACAATGCTTTCGGATGATGTCTATATGATCGCATTATCAATCAATTAACTTTGATGGTGGATAACATATTACGTTTAATTTTGGTCAATGGGAGATTTTTTTTTTCTCAATATGAAGTGGATCGACTCTTCCTTTTTATAATTAAAAGGATGTGAATCGTTGTAGTTATAGGCGTGGCACTATAACATTCATAAAAGTACGTTGCAATGTATATACATGTTTGAAATTCAGAGTAAACGCATGAAAGGTGGAAGTTATCCTAAAATTAAGCTAAGGCAGTTTAAAAATTAGCTTCAAACTTACATAATCTCTTAAAATATGTATTTCTGTGATAAAATAAATGCAATTTGCTCAAACATGGTCAACTTACCTTACATGCATGATTGACCTGAAGGAAATTTTATTTTATCAATTTTATTTCGATCAATAAAATATATCATGTCAATTCAAAAATTTATTATTTTTCTCGTTTTATTTCATTATAATTGGTGTGGAAAAGAATTTTAGGTTTATTTGGCACGACTAGGGGTGGTAATGATTGAACCAACTTGTTATTTATTTGAAACTCGACTCATTATTTAGTTCGATAAACTTGGTTCATGAACCAAATGAGTCAAACTTGAGATCATTAAGTAAACAAGCTAAACTCGAGTTGACCCTAAGGTAGCATCGAAAATTTGGGTCATTTTGTCAATGCTAGCTCAATACCCTAAGATAGGGCGGACACTTACATGCATGTTTGAAAAAAAAACATGAAATATTATAGGTACGGTGGGCTTGTCGATGGCAATAAAATTTCGAAAGATAGTTACAATTTAATCTCTCATACACCAACATATACCAATCTCTCATATAAGCATAATGATGATGAAACATGAGTGATGTCGTCATTCACCACCCTCAGGCTTTATTTTAGGTTCATCCTCTCGATTCTAACCTCAGAGGCAGTGGTCATGGGACGTAATCCCAAAAGGGAAACCATGTTACCATAGTGGCCCTGCTGGACAAAATGTTGTGGTGGCCATGGATATCAAACTTCAGAGGAAAAAACCCTTAATGTGTGCTTGCCTTTAATCTTAATGGTGGATGTGTTGGGTCAAATTAAAGCTCATTTTGTAATGGACACATTTTTCATGCCCCTTAGAAGAGCACTTGGTTAGGAGTTAGGGCCATGAGTTTTAGGGGGCCGAATAAAATTTTGAAATGGAAGAGTCTCAATATCTTAAACCATTTCAAATTATTATACTTGTTGTTAGGAACAAATGAACAATCAAATTGTAAAAGAAAAAAGAAGAGAATAACATAATAAATTTGGTAACGAGGTTCGAGCAATTATGTTTATGTTCCCAAGAGCATAGTTTTGAAAACCGTGCCGTACCGGCCGGTTCAACCGGAAAACCGGTACGGTACGTATGTTATACCGCATATGCAATAGAACCGGTTGAAAACCGGTGAAAACCGGTAAACCAGTTTAAACCGGTTGGTTTGTACATTAATTTTTTTTTTTTTTTAAATTTCAAAATTTCAATTCTTCACCAATTCTTCAACTTCAATGATTGATACTTGGGTCATTTATTTGTATTTTGCGTTTGTTAAGTGATAATTTTGGATAAATATATGTTTTGTACTTTAGACTTTGATTTTATTAAAGACTTAATGTTGTTTGTTTGTGTGAATTTGAAGTAAATTATGAATATGGATTATAAATATGAATATATACTTATTTGAAATTTTTTGTTATAGGTTTACATATATATATATATATATATATATATATATATATATATATAAGCAAGTATGTCCGGTTTAACTGACATGCGGTTTAATTACTGAACCACTGGTTGAACCACTGTACCACTATACCAGTACCCTAACCGGTTTGATAACCGGTACGGTTTTAATAACATTGCCCGAGAGTGTTGAGAGACTATCACTATGTATTAGAGAATAAAGATTTGTGCTTAGCTATCGTTCTCATTGTTACATTAGGTTTAATAACATAAATATATATTTCTCTACCACAACATTTACATTAGCTCAAACTCATAACTTTGTATTGTTGTTATGATGAGAAGTAAACTAATCCATTAAATATGAGTCATTGCACAACACCTTTGATTACACCAAGTGATTACTTAAATTCCCTATCTTATTTATTTCACCTCTAATATTTAGGGTGAGAATTCTTTGATGGAGGGTTGCCACATTTTGCTTCCCAATTTTATTATTATGTTTTTTCGGTTGATATGAAGTAAACTGTATAGTGATTTGTTTTATTTCATTATATTACTTTAATCATTAGCTTATACAGTATTGTAACCAATGTGAGGCTTTATTGTTTGTTGTAGACTTGTACAAAATACTCTACTTAACTTAAGGTTTATGTACTTTGTGAAATCATATTATGACGACATTTATATCGTGTGAGTGTATTTTTTTGTCTATCAATAAATATTCTCCACAAGAAATTAAAGGGGATAATTTTTCTAATGAGTATTTTCTTCATAAATTTGAACTCAAATATTTACTTATGGGAATATACAAAGTGACCATTCTAAAACCTTGTATAAAATATAATATCTCTTTATTGAAATTGGTAAACAAGCTTGTTAAATAAGCTTTAAAGTTATATAAATCAAAGTGTTATGTCAATTTAATACTTAATTACCTTTGTAAAATAATTTGAATTGAAACAAGTAATATCAAATGATTTCAATTTAATTAGCTAGTCAAAAATGTCAAACTATTATATTTGTATGCATTAGGAAGTCCATAAAATGCATTTACTAAAAAAAAGCAAATCAAGCATGCTACAATTTTGTACATACTTCTTTATTTATATGTATTGGAAATTTTTATTTAATGTTTAACAAAGGAAGCAAAACAATTGACCAACCATTTTCCATGTATATAGTAATTCACAAAGGTGGCAACCAATGATCAATGAATACAAAAATATGAGTAAAAATATGGCATTGATTATAGTTAAATTAGATACCCAAAAAAATAAAGAGACTCCTCTCTTCATTACAAACATAGCATCTATATATTTGCACGGAAGATTGATCAATAGTCCCATACGGTGTCCCATTTCATGTCCTAGACTAATCCAAATGTTACTACATGAATAAAAGAAAAAATTCAAAAATAAAAAATAACAAAAGTAACATTTGATTGATCTGAGAACATAGAATGAAACACCGTGTAAAACAAATGATCTATATTATATTTACACAATGCCCCTATCTTAGAAGAGTGATGTAAATAGAAAAATGTTGACTCTTTCTTTGCCTCCAAAATTTAAAACTATAACCAACCTCTCCTTTTTCCCTTAATTTCCTCTCTTCCACTTTCTCTACCTCAACACACATCAAAGTAAAAAAAACATAGAAACAATTTTAGAAATAATAATAATTATAGTTATTTTTATTTAGTTATATTAGTTATTAGTAATAATAAATAATCAAACATCATTTGTTTTTGTCATCTCTACCTATTGCCGCCGATGGCCACCATGGAACGTCGTAAAACGCTTACCATGAATTGGGATGGCCTCGGCGATGATGATGATGACGATGACAATTTTTTCGAGACTTATAATCGTCTCTCCACGGCTTCTCCTAATGATTTCGCTGCTCGCGATGATGATGATGATTATGATGATAGCCGCGTATCCTTCTCCTCTGCTATCTCTTCTATGCATTCCTCGAAATACCGAACAGTTTCTCGAATGGGGAGAATGTCTGTTGAATCTTCTGCACCTCCTAATTATGATATTTGGATGGCTGCACCTGAGTCGATTACGGAACGGAGAAGAAGATTACTCGGAAGCATGGGTTTGGATGAAAATAAAGAGTTGTTGAAGGCTACAAGTATTGCTCTTGATCGTGCTATTACAAAGAAATTTGAAAAGAATGTTGATAAAGTAGGAAAAACAACACATTATGGTGCAAATTCTGTTAGAAATAGTACTACTTCCTCTGTTTCCTCTGTTTCAGCAGAGCAAAAAACAGAGCATTCCCCTGTTTCTTATGGTTTGGTTCGGTCACGTTCCGAGGGTGACATCGATGTGTTTTCATTGGCGAAGGTGAGAAAAGAGGATATGATTGGGAATGTGTCAAAGCAGCGTCTCACGAGGACTTCTACGGAGATCGTTTTATCGCGTGCTCGAGTTTTACCATATGTAGATGGGAGTAAAGTGGTGGTGAAGGAAAGTGGTGAGGCAGGGGAATCAAGAAGACATCATGGTCATAAGGTTTCAAGTGGCGCGGCGTGTTCGGGAGTTGGAGCATTCTTCTTGATCAAGAATTTGGATACCGGGAAGGAATTCATCGTAAACGAATACGGCGAAGATGGGAATTGGAATAGGCTAAGTGATTTGCAGACTGGTAAACAATTAACAATGGAGGAGTTTGAAAATAGTGTCGGGCATTCCGCGATTGTTAAGGAAATGATGAGGCGCGCGAAGGTGGCGAGAGGCGATGGATATGGGAAGAAACTCTCATCCAATTCATATATTTCAAGGAGTTTGAGATTGAGCAAGAGAAGAGGGGCATCATTGTTGAAAAACATAAAGGGTGTAGCAAGTGGATTTGTCGGTGAAAGAGAACGAGAACGAGAGGTACCAATACAACAACACCAACCCCAACAACAGCAGCAACAGCAGCAACAACAACAACAAGGGTTGGAGCCGAAACCCGCAGGAAAAAATGATTGGGTAAGAGTTAGACAAAGTGGAAAGTCACAGAAGGAACTTTCAGCATTGCATTTGTGTCAAGAATTACAAGCACATGAGGGTTGTATTTGGACTATAAAGTTTAGTCTAGATGGTCATTATTTGGCAAGTGCTGGAGAAGATAAAGTAATTCATGTTTGGGAAGTGCAAGAATGTGAAGTTTTGTCATTGAAACAAGAAGAAGGAAATCTTACACCAATTCATCCATCATTGCTTTCATCTATGGAAAGAGAAGCTCCACCTTTGTCAAGTGATAAGAAGAAAAAAGGCAAATTTGGAAGCAAAAGAGGGAACACAATTCCAGACTATGTTCATGTCCCTGAGACAGTGTTTTCACTCTCTGAAAAACCATTTTGTTCTTTTATTGGTCATCAAGATGAAGTTTTGGATTTGTCTTGGTCCAAATCTCAGGTAAGCTTTCCATGGTTATTTATAATTAAGTTCTATATCGTCTAGTTCGTTATGTCGGAAATGATTTAAATAACTGTTGGTTACTTCTCTCATTACCAATTGGTTTTTGATATAAAACTTTAACATAATGATATAAGAGTCAGAGCCCAACTTCTTTCCGGTTGTCATGGGCCAAAAGATGCATTTTAGTTATGGGTCTAAGGAAACTTTCGCCAGGTCCGACAGACTTATGTGGATGGGACATGTTGTTGGGAAGTAAGTCTCATATTGCCTACCTCATTGTCTCGTGTGGGGAATGATTTAAATATTTGTTGGACTACTCTCATTACCAATTGGTTTTGAGATAGAACTTTAAGGATGACTATCACCTTTTAGAATATAAATTTTTTCAATATTTTATAATTTTGTTAGTTTCAACAATTTATCATGATTGTATCAATCACATTTTCATGTAATTTGGATTTTCCCTTGCAGCTACTGCTCTCTTCTTCCATGGATAAAACAGTGAGATTGTGGGACTTGGAAACAAAGACATGCTTGAAATTCTTTGCACACAATGATTATGGTGATAATTTCTAACTTTAGTCCATCATTTCAATAAGTAATGTCTATTTTTAACATTTTTGTTATATATTTTGAATATGAAATTTACTTAAGTGCTTGTTTGATATGACAGTAACTTGCATAAACTTCAATCCTATGGATGATGATTTTTTTATTAGTGGATCTCTTGATGCTAAGGTCAGAATATGGAATATCCCTTCACGCCTTGTTGTGGATTGGACTGAAATCCATGAAATGGTTACTGCTGTTTCTTACACACCTGATGGTCATGTATGTTTTTTCACTTCTTCATTTGTTAATATATATGGGTAGGAATCTACTTACTCCAATAGTAAATGGAAATAACCCATTCCACGTCATAATCATTCATTCTTGGGAAATCCAATGGTTTGAATTTATGAGTACATTTAAACCATTAGACTTTCCAAGATTGGATGACTAAGATGAGGAATAAGTATAAAGATTTATAGATAAATTGTTGAGTATTTGTTTGTATTACCTTTATTTAAGAGTTAATGATAAGCGAATATGATGTTGAGAAGTAAGTCTCGTGAATGATTTAGATACATGTTGGACTACTTCTCTCGTAGCCAATTGATTTTGACATGAAACCTTAACATGTATCAGAGTCAAAATCCAACTTCTTTCCGATTACCATGGGCCAAAATATGTCTTTTAGTTATGGGTTAAAGTAATCATTCGTCTGTTCCGACAGGCTTAAGTGGAGGGGCATGTTGGGAAGTAAATCTCACATTGTCCACCTCATTGTCTCGAGAATGGTTTAAATACTCGTTAGTGCAAAAAAACTCTTACTTCGTAATTGGACTCATACACTAGTTAGTGCAATTTGGTTGGGAAAATTACATTAATATTGATGTTTGTTTTATTGATGTAGGGTGTTCTAGTTGGGACCCAAAAGGGAAGTTGTCGTACTTACAACATAGAAGGTGTCAATTTATCATTTGCTCTACTACTTTATATCTAGGCATAATGTATTTTGGAACAACTTTACCATATTATTTCAAATTATTTACATAAGCTGTTAACTCTTATTTTTATATGACACCAGATAGCAAATTAACTCCAACAGGCACAATTGAAATGAATAAGAAAAAATCTCAACTAAAGAAGGTTACTGGTTTCCAAGTAAGCTTCTATCTCCATATATGGTTTATGATAAACAAAAAAACATTATATGTTAAGAAAATAAATTAATTGTTTTTTTGTTCTGTTTGTAGTTTTCCCCATGCAATCCATCCAAAGTGCTTGTAACTTCAGCTGATTCAAGGATTAGAATTGTTGATGGTTCAGATGTTGTTCATAAGTTTAAAGGTGATACAACAAATTATCTTTATTGTTTTAACATGCATTTTTTTTGTACTAATAAGGTTATCTCCTCATCCTATGGGTAAGGAACTAATTCCTTTCGAGGTGTGTGGCTGCCCCCAACAACTATCGCTCTTAGAGATCGAACCCTTGAGCCTTTGTTTATCCTGGGGATCTAGTGGGGGCTTACACCACTGGACCAACGCATTGTTGGTATTGTTTTAACATGCATGACTCAACAAGTTTTCCTCTCAGGGATCGAACCCTTGACCCTTTGGTCATCCTGGAGATCTAACGGAACCTTACACCACTAGACCAACGCATTATTGGTATTATTTTAATATGCATGACTCAACAAATGTCGCTTCGAGAGATCGAACCCTTGACCCTTTGGTCATCAAGAAGATCTAGCGGGACCTTACATTACTAGATCAACGCGTTGTTGGTATTGTTTTAACATGCATGACTCAAAGAGTTTAGTTTAAGCCTTTTTATGATTACTCAATAAAGTTTAATGTAATCAAAATTTTGGTATAAGCAGGTTTTAGAAATACAGATAGTCAAATTGCAGCTACATTTAGTCAAGATGGAAGATACATTATAAGTGCAAGTGAAGATTCTCAAGTATATGTGTGGAAACATGGAGAGCCTAGAAATACAAGCTCAGGAAAAGGCAAAAGTGTAATTACAACTCAATCTCATGAACACTTCCAATGTAAAGATGTTTCAACAGCAATACCTTGGCCTTGTAGCATTAGGGGTGACCCTCCACAAATTCCAATGCACCAATCCAAAAGGCACACAAAAAATGCATCAGAAAGTGACATAACTCATGGTGCAAATAGTAAGAGAATGTTACCACCTCTTCCAAAGAAAGGTAAAAACCATGCAGCAATAGAAAGTGAACAAACTTCACCACCAGAAGAAGACAATGCAGCAATTTCACACAATGAAACAGGAAATAATGGTGAATCTTTATCAAATAGTAAGAGAATATTACAACCTCTTCCAAAGAAAAATAATCACCAAGCCTCAGGAAGTGACTTATCAATCATAGAGGAAGATCTTGAAGCAATTTCTAGAACAAATTCTGGGTTAGGTGAATCATTTGCATCAGGTTCTGCATCAATAAGATATGGTGATTCACCTTCTATATCTGCAGGAACAACACCATCATTTGATAGTAGTTATGGTGCATCAACAACTCAAACTTCTGCATGGGGTTTGATAATTGTTACAGCTAGTTTTGGAGGTGAAATTAAGTGTTATCAAAATTTTGGGTTGCCTAGAAGGATAAGTAGACAACCTAATATATTTGGAGGACCTGCATGAAACTTTGTCATGGCAAAAATTAGCAGATTTTTATGTCTCTTGAGAGATCAAGAAGAAAGGAATGGTACATGATACATGTTAAATTCCATTTCTCATTAGGTTGACATGTTATGTGGCATTTTTATATATATATTTGTGCCCTTGTGGTTTGAAATGTTGTAGAGTTAGCCATATAAACATGCTCAAATTCTCTCAAATATAATGGATTATAAGGTAAATAGAAGTTTCTTATTTTTTTCATTTTTATATCACATGTTACTATTTTAATTTAATATTGGACTCTCATATTAGAGATATTCAATGTTCACATAAACATTACCCACAAATACAAGAAATGCAAGTGACATTCAAAACTCAAGAAAGAGAAATACAAAATGGCAATAAAAGATTAGAGGCATTGAATTAATATTTTTGTTTTTGTTGAATTTTTATTTGTAGCCTCAATCATTTAATTGTGTCTCATATATATCATTATATCATTTTAGAGTGTAAATTTCACGTTAGTGGTAATGGTAGGGTGAGCATGGGTCCGGTTAGGTCGGATAAGATTTGTCTCTTACTTGATTTTAAATGTTGACTGGATCATTATTTTTGAATCCAGACGCAACCATATACCTAAAGTTAATCTGACCATAAATGTTGATCGGGTCAGCATATGAACTCGAACCTAACCCAAGACCCGATTAAATATAATGTATATCCCTTTTAGATAAAATATTCTCAATATTATTTCCATGTGATTCACTATTTCCGGTAGGGTGAACATGGGCTGGGTTGGACCGGGTAAGACTTGTCTCTTCCCGACCCTAAATATTGGTAGGGCTATTTTTTGAACTCGGACCCGACCCTAAAACCGATGCTAACCCGATCCCAAATATCGACTAAGACAATCTTTGAACCCGAACCCAACTCTAGACCCAATTAAATATAATGCATACCTCTTTTAGATAAAGTTTTCGCAATATTTTACTGAATATGTAATTTAACATGAAATTATATATGTAGATATATTGTTAATCATGTATAGTAGATGAAAAATTAGAAAATTAATAATACTTTCGATTACAAAGATGTCATTACTCTATACACAATAGGATAGAGATACATACAAACATGATAAGCGAGCGACCATGGATCAGGTCAGAGACAGGTTATGTTTGTCCCCTACCCGACCTAAATATTGTCTGAGTTTAATTTTTGAACATGAACCTGATTAAACCTGACCCTACTTAGATCTGATCATGATCGGGTCAAGTCGGGTGAGCGGGTAGAGTCGGGTCCTGCTCACCCCTAATTTCCACCACTAAGCTAATATTTGTATTTCTGAATTGGTCCGTGGTAACGGCCTACCAAATTCAATTATGAATTGACTTTTTATTATAAATCACATTTGAGAAAAAGAAGTTCCATTTGGATGGGGAGATAACTTCCATTGAATAAGATAAGAATCGAGTAGTTTAGTGTACATTTGTTAGGCCAGTGGGGCATTTGGATAAAGTAATGGTGGTTTCTCATATTCTTGTAGGACTATATTGTTTTTGTGTCCAACTCGTATTAGAGAAAATGTTCTGAATTATTGTACAATATTTTTCCTGTCCTCTATTATGAATAAGAGTATTTTTAACTCATTATTTAATTTTATATTATAAAAAGTAACTAATATTTTCATAATAATGCCAATTGCTTCCATCCTTTACACACATATTGGTTGCATTTTTAATCAAGATTTTATAATGTTAGATTAAAAATAGAAAGTTTTATCATGGTTATTAACCATGTATCACACTAGTCATTTCAATCTGTAAATTGGTTCATGAACTATACTATTTATATTCGACATACAATTAAACTAGTCAAAACTGGAAAATAGTAATGAGAACTGATTAAAGAGTATTATATCGTTTAAAATTTGTTTATGAATAAAAAAAAAAGTTTTATGTTTTTATCATGGTGAATCGCTATATTATTGAATAATTAAATTATATTTTGTAAATAATCTTTATATCTATAAATTTATTATATAATATATGATTTAATTAGTGATTATTAGTTAAATCATTCCATCTATGAATGTTCTAGTAAATTTACTATTAGGTATATTGAGTTTTACCTTCTTAATTTGTCTATAGGGCACTACTCACATTATTTGATGAGGTGTGGGACATGGGTTGGATCTAACAAATAACAGGTCAATAAGAGGTTGCTATAGACCATGAATAGGCTTTATCTCAACGATAGAGAGACAAATGCTTTAATTTTTTTTTATATTTTTAATAATAAATATATTATTTTATTAGACTTAAAATGATAAGTATATTAGATTTTCTTTAATTTTTCAAAGACTTGTTTCTTCATCAATAGAGTTTCATACTCATAGTATGAATCACAAGCTGGAACCTAGAAGAGTGGGTTGTTTGTTGGTGCACATGCTCCATTGGGACTTGTGTGGTGTCATGTCTCTCACACGTCAAATAAATCAATATTACTTTACAAATTTATATTCAACATTCTTAGACTTGTTACTTTCCAATCAATCTTTTCATTTTTTATTTTATTTTCTACAAAATTCGACAACAATTGCATTTATCTTATACAAACATAAAAGAAAACTCCTTCATTGGAGGAGATATAAGTAAAACTATTTGAGCTCTATAGGTTCCACCGTTTTTAAAACAATTATGTATGTCTTGAGTTGAATTTACTTCCCACATTTATACTCAAGATATGAACAAATTGAAATGGTGCTGGAGCCACAATTGTATGAGGGTGTGCATACACAAATATCACTACTCTTATAGTTAATATTTTTCGCTCATTGTATCATTCATTTATCATATTCTGATGTATTTTGAACAACTCAATAGAACTTATGCTCCCGATTCTTATGTACTAGATCTGCCACTCATTTCAGATGAACTTTTCATGAATTTGTTTAGGACAATTCAGCTTGAATCCCAAATTAGGCCTAAGCTTATATGTTCTTCTAGTTTCAGCTAGGCCATACCATACACAATGATATAACTTTACAATTCAAGTGTGAAATCAATGCTTAATGTAACCTATCCCAATTCCTCACCATTCTAATTCCCATTCACACCACTTCTAACTCAAGCAACAAATCTTTTTCAAAAACTACAATTTCAAGAATAAATTATTCTGACATCCGAAAAATAGCAAAACTACGCCTGAAACTTCGACATTTTTAGATTGATCAAATTTTCGTTGATTTTATACACATTCATTACACCAAGCAGCTATACATGAAACTCCTACACTACAAAAAACAATACAAACATTTGATTTATAAACATTAGTTACAACTCAGATAAGAGTGTAATGTGTAATTACATTGATTTTCCTTCAAAGAAACTTGTAAAATGTTTGTAACCATATAACAAGTGTAATAAATCAAAATCAAAACAAAACTGAACGATTTATATTAAGAAAAAATCTTAAAAAAGAAAATAACAGTACCACAGTTTGAACTTTGAAGTGGCTTAGCCACTTAGCGCTATGTGAAGTCTGATCCTACAATCTAAGTGTATGTAAAAGTAGCCCAAATTCGGATATAGTTAGATAATTCTCTCATTTATACTATGTATATCAAATTGATTGTGTATACTCGTATTACATACCAAGTAACTATGGTCCATGTGTAAATAAAAACATTATTCAAATCTAAGCAGAGGCATCCCCACCATGTTGCGGATCACCGTCTCCGTTTGGAGCGGCCGACGAATTCGAACCCGAAGGCTTTGTAGCGGAGGCGATATTGGCGCGGCAAATCGGACAATTGGTGTGGCTACTGAGCCACATATCAATGCAAGAAGCGTGAAAAGAATGCTTGCACACGCTCAGCTGCCGGACCTCTTCCCCGTCGGCGAACACCGACAAGCACACCGGACACTCTCCTCCGATTTCCTTCACACGCGCCTCCTTCTGGTACTTTACATCGGTGACTTCGCCGGAGTTTTCAACATCGTGGTGAGGGAGCTCGGACGAAACGGAGGGATTGCTGGATGATTGGCCGGAGGATTGTCGCCGGCGCCGGGAGGACGGGCACCAGAAGGCGAAGACAAAGGTGTAGATTAAGGCGGGGATGGTTATGATTGCGATGATTGCGAGGAGGAATTGGAGAGGAGATAAATCGACAGAAGTGTGTAATCCGGCGAAGGGTGACGGCGGCGGTGGTTGTGGCGGCCCTGGGTTTACGTTGATTTGAAAGACGGAGCTTGGAGAAGATGCGAAGGGTGACGGTGGCGAAGGTATAGGAAATATGGGGATTTGGTCACTGGAGTGCGGCAGCGGAGGTGGGAAAGTGGTGGGTGGATTTTGCATGATGGAAGTGATAGAGAAAAAGAGTGAGTACTATTAGTACTATGCCATGTGTGTATTTGTTTTAAAGCTTTTTCATTATTGACTTATTGTTGAATTTATGCACTAAACCATTTTTAAATTATAGTTGAAATCACGAGTTAGGCTATTGTGATTATGGTCATTGTGGTAATTGCGATGCGAATTGTGATTATTGTGGTGTGAATTATTTTGTTATTAAAACAATATTTCTGGTGCAGTCCGATGCAGTCTGATGCAATCCAAATGCCACCCAATGAGGTTAGGTGGCGGCCCGACAAATTGCAACTGATACTGTGAGAATTATTTTTTTATTAAAACAATATTTTTGAATTTGATGTGGCTCGACATAGCGGCATAATTGTGATTTAAAATTACACATCAATTGCAGTATGATGCGATTGCGATGATCACTACAACCACAATATTACTGCTGCAACAAATGATTTGTTTGTAATTTAAATCAATGCCCGCAATATACATGGCCAATAATTCATTTATGTTACGTTTATTTAAAAGTTAATTATAATTAATTACGAATAGTGGATTATATAATATGAGTGCAAAAAACTAGGGACATACATATTTTCTATAAAAAAAATTGTTGCATGTACGGTACATACATTATTTTCTCTTATTTTAATCTATTTATTTGAGGACAAAGGTGGTTGAAAATGGTTGTTAGGAGAATGAAAAGGACTGTAGATAAATTTTGTTGAATGATATCAACAAAGACAAATGAGTGACAGCTGGACCCTTTTGTCACCCTAGCTAATTTTTCAACACTCTTCTCCTTTTACTTTTCTTAATGCTAGATGGAACAATTGCTATGTAGGACTATTTCATTTATTTTTTGCATTAAGCCTTTTAATCTATGGTTTAAGAATGATACTAACATTTCTAAGGGTTAGCTTCCATGGTATTATTATGCTTTGAGCAATTCATTATTGCCACATTATTAGGTCCCTTCTCAATATTTTCTGGATAGGGTGTAAAATAATATTAGGTGGCTTATTTATGATTTTTTTTAACAATATTTAATTTTAATATTAAAAGTTGAGCACAACATTAATTTAAATTTATATAGTTGTAACATTTGTTTAAAAATAAGAACTACTCCAAAATATTACTAATGCCTATTACCCCACATCAATAAAGTCAACTAATAAATCCTTTATTATGTCTATAAGTTAATCTATAAATTAATCACTAAGATATAATATTAGCACAAACTTTTAAAGTAACTTTTCAGGTAACTTGTAATTTTTGTAGCATTTGAAATCTACTTTTCAGAAAGTTATTTTTCAGAAATCTACTTCAAGTAGTATTTAGAATGTGAAAATAACTTTTAATAATTGGCTTTCCAATTTTGCCATTCAATATTTTAACAAATTAAATTATATAAATTAAAAAGAAACCCTATTATGTCATTTTTTTTTCAATTTTATCTTGGCATTATTTGGTGGATAATGGATATCCCACGTAGAGAATGATATATGATACTATATCCAAAAATAGGGTACCATCAACCACAATTACAAATGAGGCACCTAATAATGTTAAAGAAGCTTGTAATCATACACATCCATCACTTTGTAGCTGTATTGAGAGATCATTTAGAGTCCCGGAGAAAAGAGGGAAAATTCTTAGCCAAATGCAACAATATATTGTGAAAACGCTATTCACATGAACTCAACTAATGATCCAATCTTTAATAAGTTAGAGTAACATCAAGATTATATATAATTATATACCACAAGATGAACATAGAGATGATGATATCAATTGTAAAACTTTGAATCAGATAAATTCTGGAATGAGGGAAGAACATGACAAGATTTTTCGCTTATTATAGGAGTCAATGAGATAAATTATTTTCTTTTCAGAATGTTTTGTGATGTATACATTACTATTGTAATTGATTAATTGTTAATGAATGTATGAAATATTTTCTTATTATATGTTTTAATCAATGGTGTAGAATATTATAAACTTATATAACTTAATTACATTTTTGAGAAAAATATTGAAAACATAAAAAATATTAAAATAAAACAAACAAATAAATAAAATATTGCATATCCAATTATAACTAAAATATAAAAATAAATGATTATTTTAAATTATCAATATATTTAATTACTTCAATTAATAAATAATATATGTATTTTGAGTTATTTTTTAAATTTGAGCTAGTAATAAGATTTATTGCAAACTCACAATTACAAGCTATTTTTCCCTGGTAAAGTTGAAATGAAATGTAACAAACAAACTCACTGTTCAAGACAAACATATATCCAAACAAGTAACATAATGACAATGGATTAAAAAAACTTGTTGGACCCTATTAGAAATGGTCATATGCAATGAACTTGGTGACATGCATATGGGCCAGGCTTGAACATTATCAATACATTAACATATATTTTTAAAGCTAAGTGGTTAGCATAAAAGGTGTCATTTCATCACCTCCTAACATAAATGTTCGGAGGAGGGATCTATTTACTCCTAAACTTATTCTACATCTTAGTTATCAATTACAGGAAAATTCAATGATTTAGATCTATTTACTAATTCAAACCATTGGATTTCCCTATAATTGATGACTAAGATTTTGAGTAAGTTTAAAAAACTTACTCTTGAAGTAAGTAGATCCTTCTCGTCTTTATATATACAAAGAAAGTTTTAATTTTGTGACTTTTTTTCCAACTATTCCTCCAAATGCTTTACATGAATTGCTTTATGAAGTTTTATATATGGTTACATATTCTTGTGTGATCTTTTCTTCTTATTGTTGAAACATAACATTACGTGACAAAGTGGCATTGCATTGTATCTAAGACCTAGTCTTTATTGTTAGACTTTAATGATTCATATGAATCCTTTAGTTATGACTTTGACATTATAACATTCACATATGATAAAAGAAAATATTGAAGAATATCTGGTTCCATTTCGGTACTTCTTCTACTGCACTTTCTGATTGTCTTTTGGTACACTTTCTGGTTGCCTTTCGGTACACTGTACTTTCCTTACTTAGACACTAATGTTTCTATAATTCTCACTTTGTGTTCTAATCATGAGAAAACAAAATGATGACATACATTGACTTTCCAATGCATAAATGACTCTATTTATAGAAGGGTTTAGGAGAAGTTATTGGAAAAAAATAACTCCTCCACTTTAATTTCATGTAAACTTCCCATTAAGTGAGACGGGAGAGAGTTAATAACACTCTCACTAATTTGATCTATCAATTGCTAACCAACATCACATTAGGAACTTTCATTCAAACTAGTAATTTTCAAACATATAATTAATCTAACAATTATTTATAAGACACTCACATCAAGGTATGTGTAGAGCCATGATTCTTTTGTTGTTTTGGAGTTTAGACATCCTCAAATATATAACACCAGCTATGGGGTCCCAATCAAGTCCATTTTTTCTTGACTAATTCATTTCATTTTATGCAGATTATTGTTAAAAAGGAATGAAGTTGTAAATCATATTATTGTTGTATTTAATTTGATCTTATTATATGATTGTGATTGTACATATTTATCAATTAAAATACCCAAGTCATAAGGTAGAAAGGTTTAATAAATGAGGAGATCGTACTTTCGAATCTCATCTATTATAATTATAATTAGTAACCGTATTTATATAATAATATCTATGTTTTTACTTTTAATTACATGTGAAAGTTTGCTAAGTAGATTTGTATATTAGGTCGAACCATAAATTGTAGATTCATCATTTTTGGGAGAGCTTGGTAAAAACTTTGGGGAGCCAAAAAAAAATTAAGTTTATAATAAATATAATTATTTGATGATTTTGAAACTTGGAATACTTCTGGTGATTGATGATTGATGTTCAATTTTTTGGGAGAGTAACAATCATATACCAATAATGAAAGGGGAGTGATCTACTTACTCCAAGAGTAAGTGGAAAAACACTTACTCCACATATCTTCTATACAATTAATTTCTCACCAATCTCAAGGAAAAAGGTTGGGAAAATTAATAAGAAAGTGGCATTGAAAAATTAAGAAATATAGGTGAAAGAAACTTACTTGTGTTTAAATAAATAAAAGTAGATTTGCAAAACTTTATATAATTCATCTTTATATGATGTTGTTAAAATGACTTAAAATGATGTTATATCTTATAAGAATCAATAAACTCAATTATGGTGCTTTTATGATGATGCACTTGTTGATGGTCCAAAAGTTGGAAGTTTGAAAGAAACTTTTATTGCTGAAGGATTATCCAATACAATGCTTTTATTGCTGAGGGATTATCCAATACAATTACTTGTCATGGGTAGAGGTGTCAAAATGGGCGGCCCCGTGCGGGCCGGCCCGTCACAACCCGAAATTTTATAGGGCTTGGGTATTAAATTTGACACTTTTTAGTGAATCCGGTCGGGCTATATTAAAACTGGGCTCGGGTCGGGCTTACCCGGGCGGATTCGGACTACTCGTTTTCTCTTATTTTAAAACTTTTTTGGAACTTTTTGGCTAGGTAATAAGCTTAAGATGAAGATTATTTTACAAAATAACTTATGATAAAAAAATAGATAATATATACTAAATATTGTGTAATGAACCTTGAATAAAAAATAGAGTAATGTATATAACATAAATATTTATAAATTACAATAATGTTATCAAGTTAATAATTATATTATTTTTCCTATTTTCCTTAATATCCTTTTAAATACATTAGAAAAATAGTGTATCAAATTAACTGAGAACATTAAACCATATAGATTCTATTTTTATTTTTTTAATTGCATATTTAACTTCTACAACAAAAACATAATAAAGAAAATAATTTTTACAACGAAACTGAAAAACAACTTAATTGTTTACCGTAGAGAACTCAACACCTACCAAATTTAACATAACAGTTCACAATGAAAGTTTTGATAAAGAGCATACAAAAGATATCCATACACAAAGTAAATAAATAGTATGATGATAGTTATACTTCGACACATAGAATTCATTTTGAATTTGAGTCTATACTATAATTAATATAAACCAAAGTGATATTATTTTTTACTGTATCCATTTATTATATTGAAGTGAAGTTACAAATTATATTGTGTTAGAGATTGAGAGTCTAATATAAATAAAATATTTAATGAATAAGTTAGGTTATGAATCATATCCGTAGACTTAACATCATGTCTTAGCTCAAACACATAACATTATATCTATAAGTTTGGTTGCAATGAGTATAACAATTGTGTTAAAAAATTTATGCATTAATATCAAATGATATATATATATATATATATATATATATATATATATATATTAAATATGTTAAATTTTAAATAATTTTTTAATATTATGCGGGCCGGCCCGCCACAACCAGCATAGGGCGGGTTTGGGCTACATTTTGATATACATAAATTGTATCTGGGTTTTTTAGCTCAACCCAGTTTAGCCCGAACCCGATACGGGCTAGGCCAAACCCGTCCGGGTAGCCCGTTTTGACACCTCTAGTCATGGGTCAAATAATCACTAGTTATTTATTCAAATTATTATGTTTTTACCAATCACAATAAATATATAAAGTGATATATTTTTAGTAAAGAAAATATGTTATCCTCTATATATAAAAGAAAAATATGTACATAAACAATATAAAAATTTTATGCAGTGTCATTACATTTATCTATTTTAAAATAGATATGATTTGAGGATCGTCCAAAAAAATAGTAAATGTGATCTCCAACATCACATTAACCTATTTTAATATGTTTTTTAATCGAGAAATATGTGTATATATATATATATATATATATATGTTGGAAGTGTATGAATTTTATATATTGTTATTTTATTATAGATCATTTATGTTTATTTATTATCGATTACTCAAAAAAATTAATACAAATAAAATATGAATGATGTATTGACTGTATATAGATTTTTACATCGTCAATATATAAATATTATACTTTAAATAATTATTTTGACTCAAACATTTTGGATAATTTTTAATATCACTTTAATTTATTTATTTAAGAAGTCTTAACTTAAAGTTTGCATTGGGCCTAGTTCCACATGGGGTTGCCCCGCAGGTAGCATTGAGTTAAAAGACAATTCACACTTCATATGATAAAAAGAGTATAATATTTATGTATTTAATATAAATTTAAACATAATTAATATATTATTTATTATTCATTTGAATTATTTTTAAAAAATCAATAATAATTATTTATAAATAATAAATAATATAATAACAGTATATAAAAGTATATTTTTTTCTTATATAAAAAAGTGGGTCCGAAATTTTGGTCAGCATTGTGAAACTGCCAGAAACTTAGTATAGTTGATTTAATGATGACATTTTACGGTACAATTTAAATATGACTAGTCAACATTCTTTTTTAGAAAAAGACGCCATCTTATTATATTGACTCTATAATTTTGAATATGACTTACTTTAATTTATTTATTTAAAGCTGTGTTATAAAAACCGATTCGTATCGGTGATGCGATATAATAATTATATTGGTCATGTAATCATACTGGTCAAAATCAATAATATTAGCCTATTTTCAATTGAACCATATCAGTCATACCGGTTAGTTTCATTTAAAATTGTTTTTGTTTAATGAAAATGACTTATTTTTACCAAATGTTAGTATGGGAGATCAAAAACAAAAGTAATACATTTTTTATACTTCTAAGACATGGTCTATTATCAAGTGGTATATTTTTTTAACAAATTGTATAAATAAAAGTTGTTATTATTTTATTATTGATTTTTCAACATTAATGTTAGTATAAAATATATGTATATATAACTTCATTGTTATATAGTTTAATCAGAGAATCGCCGGTTGAACCACTATATTATTATATCAATACCCTAATCGGTTTGACAATCGTTAGAATATTAATAACATTCATTTAAAGTCATTTTAAAATTTAATTAAGTTAACTAAATTGTATATTGGATTGCCCATCCACTATTACTTTATATTAGAGAAAGAGATGTATGAGTTGACAGTATATAAGTTTTATATAGTGTTATTATATCAATTATCATTTACATTTAACCATTATTAATTCTTTAAAAATAATCTAAATTAATGGTGGATAATATATAAATTTTTATTTTCACAACATTTAGATATTACAGTATTAAGGCTAATTAAGAATGATTTAATATTTATACAACTATGTTAACACATTTTCCATAACTAATAAGGTAATTATTATTAACTCTTTTAGACATTGTAATCTAGATGAGTAAGGACAGTCTTAAAAAACTTCAGTATATAAATATTGTACTTTTATCAAATATAGAAAAATGTATCTGCAGACTATTTAAGAATTTTATATATTATTACTATATTATTCATCATTCATATTTAATTATTATCCACTATATAAAAAAATAATACAAATGAATAGTAAATGCTATAAAAACTTAATAATTTTTGTAATGATAATGGACATATATTATACTATATATACTTCTATATCTATACTATGTATAAAGTCAAAACATGAAATAACTACCACAATAGTGTAATTTCTATTTTCCTATTTTACCCTTATATTTTTTAATTTCTACACAAAAAAACTATATAATCCTAAGTAATACCAGATCAATTTCAACTAACCAAGTAACCATGAACAAAACCAAAATAAATTAAGTTGCTGGATCTCAAAACTATAATATAAGGATTAAAAACAAAAACAACATTACTTTATACGAATTAAACTAAAAATATATTTAAGTCATATATACTTATAATTCGTTTTAATAACCTTATATTACTATTATATATTTGACGAATTAAAAGTCATTCACTATATCATATAGTATTTTTTTTTTACTTTAAACCAATTACACTATTTTTACTATATCATCAAAATATTAAATTATTATGATAATGAATATAATCATTTAAAAAAGATTGTATTATTTGCATAACAACTGTGTAAAAATTTATATACAGTCAATATATTATATATTATCCATTTATATTACATTTATTTCAAAATAATGATGATTAAATATCAATTGTGGGTGATGCATTCACAATGTAAGAATCGCTTATATTGTATAAATCTTTTTCTCTTTAAAGCAGTTATGAATATATATGTTAATACATCATTCATAATTTATTAGTGAAAAATATATGTACAGATGATGATATATGAGTTTTATTTACTCTCACAATATTATTCAAGTTTAATCATTATTGACTCTTAAAAAAGTAGGGATGACAATGGGTCTGGGTAGTGCATTACCCGGATCCACATGTTACTTCATTTTTGGACCTAGACCCGCCCCAGACCCGTGCTAATACCCATTGGGTATACTACCAACTGGTCCTTGGGTACCCAGCGGATCCATGAGTACCCATAAATTAAAAAATATTAAAAATAATTGCAAGTAATTTATGTACTTGTGTATTTCTTTCATATAATCTTATATGTTATTTAGGCTATCAACAAGAGAAAAAATTATAAAACTTAATATAAAGTTTTAAACGCAACTTAATTGACTAAACACAACTCATTTTACTCAAACAAACACTAAAAACAACTTCAACATTGAGATGAAAAAATCTTTCATTAAAAACTTTTCAATTAACATAATATTATATCATACGTATGAATTAACAACATAACATCGTTGCTTAACAAAATAAAAACACAATTTAACAACATAATAATCACATTTATGAATTAATATGATATTAAAATTATAGACTAATATGATAATACAATATATATTAACATGATATTACAATTATGTTGCTATATAAATATATATATATATATAAATTTAGGAAGAAATAGCGGGTCCGGGTACCTCATTATCCGAACCCAAACCCATCTACATTGAGTCTTAAAATTGTGAGTTTCAATTACCCACGAATCTAATACATGAACTCAAACCCGACCCGTTGCGAGTATTTTTAGCGGATACCCACAAATCCGGTTACACATTGTTATCCCTATAAAAAAAGTAATATAAATAAATAATAAGGGATATACTAATTATGATATAAATAGAGTAAATGTTATAACACTTTCTTATGGAGGAAACAACTTATTGATTAATCACGTTGTAACTGGTATTTTAAATTAGACAAATCAATATTATATAGAATATAACTCTGCAACTTAACCATAACAATAGGAACTTAAAACACCACCGTAGTAATTATACAAAAAAGTTAAAAATCTTTGAAACTATGCCCTAATTTTCTCATTAATTCTACTCCAAACCTCATAATGATAGATGAAAATTAATGATCTTAAAAAATTCTCCCACCTACATTGAGCAGTAAGTTATCATTTTCTCATAAAAGACTGTGGCACCGTTTAGTAGTACCATTCATGTAAGAACGTTTGTATATGTATTATGCACAAAAACCGGAGGTGAGATTCAGAAACTAGCGGCACCAGGCTTTGTTTTATTGATTCTAAACAAAAACTGCTTTTATCTCTCTCTACAACAAAAAAAAACCACCCTTTCTCTCTTACTTCATGTTTTTTTTAATGTCAAATATCCTAAAACTCATTTGAACTTATCTTGGAAATAGAAAAAAATAGTGAACAAAATAATAAAGCACATTGAAACTGAAACTTCCAAGAAGAAACTAGAACACACATGAGAGTGATTTTTGTCTAAGAAAGTTTCATCCTCATTTTAAGTCCTTGATTGGGTTACTGTGTTTAAGAAGAATATCTTCTTTGTTATGTTTGTGTCCAATTTCCATTCACAAATGTCCTTCCTCCTTATTTCCCTCTATCTATGTAACATTTATTATTCTTTTTGGTTAGTACTTTTTTGAGTTTTTCTCTCTTATAAATTCCAATCCTTTCATCTTCTACATAAGTTTTGAGTCTTATGTTGTTCTTCCAAGTTCCAACTCTTCTGTGTTGCATGGTTATTATTTTTTGTATAGAATTGTTTGGTTATTTGGGTATGATAGTGACACAATTTGGAAAATAAAAAAATAAAATTAAGTATGCTATTATAGGATAAAGAATGTCACTACTTTTTGTTAATCTTATTATATTGTTTTTATGGTACCCAACTTGTTAATCCTCTTGTGGATTGTGTTGTGTTATAGAACCAGATGCTTTCTGTTGCTTATCTTCATAGGATTTGATATCAAAAGCAGACCCTTATCTTCTTTGCTTCCTTAATTGGATACAAAACTATCAGATTTTTCTCTCTTGCACTTATCATTACACAGAAGAAGAAAAAAAAAAACTACTCTCCCATACTTATTTATCTACTTTCTCTCTCTTCATATTTCTGTGTGTAAACTTTCATACATATACCATCATATATTAAACCTAGAGAACTCAGAAAAGGGTTTCAAAGTTTCAAACTTTTTTTGGTGGGTTTGTTTCAAAGATCTTTAATGAGGTATATGGAGTTAGAAGGTGTGGATCTGCATGCATCAGGAGTAGTGGTTAATGAGAATAATGATAATAATAACCACCACCTTGTTGTTGGATTTGAAGAAACTATGGCTGTTGCTGAGAGAGATATATGGCTAAATGGTAATGATGAAGATGAGCTTCTTGGTGTGAATGACCCTTCTATGTTTTATGCTGATTTTCCTCCTCTCCCCGATTTCCCATGCATGTCTTCATCTTCTTCTTCTTCATCAACTCCAGCACTTCCTGTTAACACCACAAATTGCACCACCACCACCACCACAACCAGAACCACCTCCTCTTCTTCGTCGTCTTCCGCCGCCTCTTGGGCTGTTTTGAGATCAGATTTTGAGGAGAATCTTGAACAGAATAACTACAATTGTTGCATGCAGAATGAACATCAGCAACAGCATGATCATCATCATCATCAGAATGATGTATATGATATAGGACCTGCAGCTTTGTCCTCAAATGCCTCTATGGAGGTTTCTCAACAGCACCATTACCTTAACCACCAACAACAAAACCATGATCCTTGTCTTGATGGTACTGTTGGAGATTGCATGGATGAAGTGATGGATTTTGGATACATGGAGCTTTTTGAGGGGAATGAATTCTTTGACCCAGCATCTATTTTCCAAAGTGAAGAAAACCCTTTAGTGGAATTCACACAGGTTCAGACTGTGCCACAACAAGAGGAACATCAACATCAACATGCAATGTTACCACATCATTATCAGGAATCTACACTACTACAACATCAAGGGATGACAAATGAAGAAGATAATGATCATCATAATCAGGCTCTTATGTGTGCCAATACTACCACCAATAACAATATAGAGATCATACAATGTGAAGCTGATGCAACTGGTCCTGATGTAGATGATGAAATGAGCAGTGTTTTCTTGGAGTGGCTTAAGTCTAACAAGGATAGTGTCTCTGCTAATGATTTGAGAAGTGTGAAGCTGAAAAAGGCAACAATAGAAAGTGCTGCAAAACGTTTAGGTGGAGGTAAAGAAGCCATGAAACAATTGTTGAAGCTTATTCTTGAGTGGGTTCAAACTAGTCATCTTCAGAATAAAAGGCGCAAGGAGATTAATGATTCAGATCTACTCACACAATTTCAGGATCCTATTCAAAGCCAAAACAGAAAAAACACTAGTTCCAATCTGCATGTTGCACCTGATCAATCAAACACATGTTTCAACCAAACACCTTGGGTATCTTTGTCTCAACAAAATTATGGAACAACAACAGATCAAGCTCCTCTTATGACAGCGCCTCAACCATTTTCACAACAAATGGTTGGTGTTTATGTGGGTGATCCTTACACAAATGGTGCTGCTGCTTCAAATAATCATAACCCTTATCAACCTAGTGCTGAATATCAAATGCTGGAATCAACACCTTCATGGCCTCCTACTCAGTTCACTACTGTTGCTAATTCTCAATATAATCAGTCATTCGGGGACAACAATCTTCACCCTCAAATGCCGGCTGTGGCAGCGGCATTTGGTGGCGGCTATGGGAATCAATACCCTTATCAGTTTTTTCATCATGGCCCTGGTGGTGATAGGTTGATGAGGTTAGGGCCATCGGCGACAAGAGAAGCGAGGAAGAAGAGGATGGCAAGGCAGAGAAAGCTGTTGTCTCATCACAGGCACAACAATCAAAACCAGAATCAAGCCTTGGATCCACATGCAAGATTGGGAAGTGATAATTGTACCACTTTGTTAGCCCCTGCTCATGCAAATCAAGCCAATTGGGTCTATTGGCAGACTATGACTGGTGGGGCAGCTCCTATGGTACCGGTCGTTCCGGTTGAGCCGCCAGCGGTACAACAGGTGGTTGATCGGACCACCATGCAAAACCAGAATACACAGAATTATCATCAAGGCCGAGTCTCATCGGATAAGCGACAACAGGTGGGGTGGATCTTAATTTCATCAGTGGAGAAATTCATGCATAAACTTGGAGTGTATTAGGCCATTTGCATCACTGATTAACATATTCCATTATTATTATTTTAGTAAATATGATAATGATAATTATCAAATTGGACTAATTAATGTGCTCCAGATTTCACATTTTGTTGTTAACTTTATTTGTTCAATGAAAATTCTTGCATAAAATTTTCAAGTACTTATAGGCCAATTACACCATTGATTAACATAGTTCATTAGTAGTATTATTTATTTACTAAGATGATTATCCATCAATTTATGAACATTTACCTCGGGAAGACTATTAGTTTTTGATCCATGAATAACGCGTGTTCTGTTATGTGTGGATTTGTTTTTGATTAATTGTTAGGGTTGGAAACCTGAGAAGAACTTGAAGTTTCTTCTGCAAAAGGTGTTGAAGCAAAGTGATGTGGGAAGTTTGGGGAGAATTGTTTTGCCAAAAGTAATTTTCTTCTTTTAGCTCTTTTCTCTTATTGAATAATACTTAACACTTGCTATATATTATTAGTATATACTTTAGATAAAATGAAAAGTCCTAATTTATGATCATTATTTTGGTATGAAATTTGGACAGAAAGAAGCAGAAACACATTTGCCAGAACTTGAAGCAAGAGATGGAATTTCTATAACAATGGAAGATATTGGTACTTCTAGAGTTTGGAACATGCGTTATAGGTATTCCAAAATTCATTGTCAAATTTTTGTTTTTTTTCCCATTTATTATATAATTTTTATTTTATCTTGATGATACATTTGAGACTAAAATTTTTCTTTTGAATAATTTCTTCTTGGAGCATCAGATACTGGCCAAACAACAAAAGCAGGATGTATTTGCTTGAGAACACTGGTTGGTTTAATTTCTGTATTTGGTTTCAACATTGGTTATTTTTATGAACCACTCTTTTCCGTCCCAAAATATTTATGTCTCCGTATCTCAAACCAATCAAATCCTATCAAATAATATATAAAAGATATTTTCTTTGTTTATAATTTTTATTTGTAAGTATGTGTCAACTTTTGATTAGTTTGTGACACCATTATTGAGACATAAAAAGTGAGACATGTGATCTCTATTTTATTTTTGTTGTTTGTTCTTTTGTTTGAATTGAACTGAGTTTCTAATATATTAATTTAATTTTGTAGGGGACTTTGTGAGAGCTAATGGACTCCAAGAGGGAGATTTCATAGTGATATATTCAGATGTAAAGTGTGGCAAATTTGTAAGTTTTCTATATCTTAGTATTTTTTTTGTTAAATGATTGCTTTGATCTTTATATTTACAATTGAATTTTAATCCATATCTACTATCCCAAAAATGTGTCCCATATCCTGTCATCGTCCAATAAAATTATGACATCTATTAATTTTTTTGAATAATAGGAAATACAATTAAAATATTGTTACTTTTTATTATGTGTCACAATTTTATTGGATGAGACATGTTTTGGAGACACTTTTGGGACAAGTGATATTGATTGGTAAATATGACATTTCTGTCACACGCCAAAAGTAATTTTCTTCTAAATAAGCCATTTCTATTTCATGATGTTCGAATGTTCGATCCATATACCCGACCCAACCCAGTTGTTGAGATATTTTTGTTGTTGAATCAGATGATAAGAGGAGTGAAAGTGAGGCAACAAGGGATGAAAGCAGAAACAAAGAAAGGAGGAAAGATGAATAAAAACCAGCAACATGGGAATAATGCTACAGCTACACCTGTTGCTGTTTCTGTTGCTGCTATTAATAATGGCACTTCATCTTCACCTAAGCAGAAAAATGAAAAGCTAGCAAGATAATATATACTAATAATATATAATAATACTATATTAGCACATTAATATATATTATATTTTATATTATTAGTAGAATAAAAGACACTGAAGACCATGCTCTTCATTATATTTCTCTATCCTTCATGCACGAGTTTTGAACAAACAAATGGATGGTTGAGATCTTCTGTGGTTGCTTCTGGATTCCAACCCTAGATTCTCTCTTTATGAAAACTGCTTCACAGTGCCCACAGAGTAGTAGTGTGTAGTTTGAGACTTGAGCATGCTATATATATTCTGTGTAGTTTGGGTTATATATTTTTGTATTTAATTTCAATTGTAATGTGAAAAATGTTGTATGTGTTTATTATTGTTGAATTTGTATTTTTTTATAGATGAAAATTTTATTAAAGAGGAACTAAATTACAATATTTAATATACAACATTTGGACTGAAGGGGTAATGAGTTTTCGGTTCTAATTATATTTTTATATATTTTATAATAATTAATATATAAAATTAATTATTATTTAAATAATATGATATGTATATCATAATTTTATGATTATAGTTTCATTACTAATAATAAAATAAATATAATGTTAAATTAATAATAATTAAGTATAAAATATTTAATTAAAATATATACGTGTGTATCTGCGTGGCGGTATGATAATACTCGTTCTCACTCATGAATTAATTTTATGGGCATGTATTTTGATAGATACCTACGGGTATGAGTATTTTATATCCCTATCAAGTTCTTATATACATCTTTTTTTGGGTAAAGATGTCATCATTTCGACCTTATTTAAGAAACCTAATTTCAGCTATCTAAATCACCGATCAAACTCCTTTCATATGACTTTTCGGTGGCAAATAATGTTGTAAAGATTGAGACTTACGGGTTGCAGGTAATACCACCCAAGCCCCAACTAACTATAGAGAAATTGTCAAATTTAATAAGAAAAGTGACAAGAGAAGAAAAGATGATCTACCATTTCCAGTTCTACCTAACATCAAACACAACAAAGCCTAACATCAAACACAACAAAGATCATTATTCCAAAATTTAGCACTCCTCTTAACTCTAGATTGATCCTATATCTGCTGGTTGTTGAGTTAGGATTATTAGGGGACTAGTAACCCTCAGGAATTTTCCTTAACATGCAACAATTTCACTCAATAACATATCAAATCATGTTCATGCATATTGACTTTTGAGTCTAGTTTTTGTTAAATAAATTTGTAGTTCAGTTTAGTTCGTTAATCGGTTATTATCATGGTTAATCGATTATCCAGATAGTTAGGTAGTTATTTCAGTGTGTTACTTGTAAATGAATCATTAATCAATTAAATGAATTGTTAATCAATTAACCTTTATTTTTTTTGGGTATGTTAATTATATATTTCTTTGCGAGAAATGAATATCATCACATTCAATTTCTGATTGTTCAATTCAATATAATATACACATTCTATTTTTGTTTCTGTGTGGAATTACATACATTGTGTGTGTATACTTGCTACATTCTGACTTAATATTCAACAGTGGTATCTAGGGCAAGGTTGAAGCAAGCTTTCTGTGTGAGTCTTAGGCTATGATTTGAAGAGGGAAAAGAGATCAAACATTGTTGTAGCAAGAAGAAAAGAAGCCTATAACAATGTAGATTCGAGATGACTAATGGCAATGGGTTTGCAATAACATTACCAATTATTGACACCAAGAATTACGATAGATGAAGAATCCAGATGAAGACAATCTTTGGATTCCAAGAGGTGTATGAGATTGTGCAAAATGGATATCAAGAGATTGGTGAAAATACAAATGAGGCTCAAAGAACAACCTATAAAGATCCAAGAAGAAGAATTACAAAGCCTTGTTTCTAATCCATCAATGTGTTGATGGAGCCAATTTTGAAAGGATTGTTGGTGCCAAGACAACAAAGGAAGTTTGGGATAGCTTTGAGAAAAAGTACGAAGGGGCTGCAAAGATGAAGAAAGCAAGCTTCAAACCATGAGAAGAAAGTATGAACTTCTTCAAATGGAATAGAATGAAGCCATCTCAGATTACTTCACCAAACTTCTCACAGTCACAAATCAAATGAAATCATGTGGAGAAGAGGTGAAAGTGCAACCTGTGATTGAAAAGATACTTAGGACATTGACTCATAAGTATGATCACATAGTTGTAGCAATAGAGGAGGTATAGACATCTTGAAGGCTTCACTCTCAGTCAATTGAACCTTCAAGATTGGCATACAAATCAGTGACCAAAGGTGCCTTCAATCAACAATTGTGTAAGGCTCCACTAGATCCTCACGATTATCAAAAGAGATTAGTGAGACAACCACACATCTCGAAAGAGATTAGTTCCTTACCCAAAGGATGAGAATGATACCCTTGGTAGTACAAAAAAAATCTCTAGAATAAAAATAACACAAACAAACAATATGGAAATCATTTTAGAATTACATCCACTAAATGACTTTCATGACTCAATAATATGACTAATGTCATAAACACAAATATGGCTAGTGATATGGCTATTGCGACTCAACAGTATGGTCGATGCCACTCAATAATATGGTTGGTGCCAAACTTAGATAAAGTTGTTGCTAAATATATCGTAGGGAACTTCCCAAATATATAAGTTATCCTATGTGAGACTCAAATCTAAGCAATGTTAGACTTCTTAATTTTCAAATGTTCAAACATATTTCTACCTCTCTACAATGGTGTGATATTCGTTTATAAGTTGGGAAGTAATGATTGAATTGGGTTCCCATGGATTTAGAAGAAGCATTTGGCATAATTGTGACCGAGATGACAAAAGGAGATGCAGACCCACATCTTTCCATAAAGGTGTGCATGCATGTTCCTTTATTGGTGGTGAAGTTAGACAAATTCTACTACATTTTTTTAGGTAAGTGTAGGCTATATAAAAAGTACTATAATGAGGATTGGACTTGTAAATAGTAAAGAAAATTAGGCTTTGAAAATTTGTCCTTGACACACCCCCCACTATGTTCAGCTATATTCCTTTTATTTCACTCTTCCCACTTCATTCACAACTCAATCATCATTGGCTGCATGTGACCCTTGCAAAAACATACACTTTTTTTTATTGACTTTTTGGGTGAAAATTTATATCTTCAAATAAGGATCATATGTCCCAAAAAAATTTTGTCCACATGTTCCAAGTCAATCACGCTGCACCAAGTAATATAAAAAAAATTATTTTTTGTTTTTGTAATTTTCTTTTTAATTACGTATCAGTTTTTAAGTGGATTGAGACATATTTGGACCCAAAAATGGAACAGGTAATAGAAACTTATACTTATAGATTGATTACCAAAAAAATCAACTATGGATATATAGACTAGTACATGAATGAATTTAATTAGTGCAATGTTTCTAACTAAATTTATTCCACTACCTTTTAATTACATATTTTGTCTTGAAAGAAGACCAAAGACAAATATTTTTTAGTGTGTCCTTAAATAGAAAGACATGGATGTCCAAAGTAACATTGTTGTGTGGACAAGCTAATAAGACATTAACATATCATATTTAAAATATAAAATAATTGCGTGGCAGAGAGATTTAGATAATTATTTCATATAAAATGATTATTCATATTTTTAGTAAAGTCATGCAAATGTGAGTGGGACAAGATTACAAAGATGGAGAAGTTCTATCTACTAGTTTGTTATTTGTATGTTACTTATATATTTATTATGCACATTTTTTTTAATAAATTAGATTTATATAAGAATTTCTCATTAGCATGACATGCTCTTGCAATTTGTCTAATCTTCAAATTCGATGTTTGTGCTTCAAAACTTTGTCTCCCATAAACAATAGTGTAGTAGTTGCTAACATAAAATTAGGGACCGATTTAGGGGTTTGGTAAATGATGCCAAAGCACCAATAATTGGTTTTGTCCTTGCTATTCAGTCACATAAGTTGTTTTAGCTTTTCAAACTGGTTTAAACTGTGGTTGTGTTTATCAAAACTTGTAGGAAAATTTGGTTGATCTGGTTGCAATTAGGATCGTGATATCGATGGGGAGACTGTGAAATCACAATATTGGGACCACAATTACGGTTATAGAGTGCAATTTAAAACATTATTTTGAACATAATATCAACAATGAAGCCTACTAAGTAAAGTTGGCTAGATGGATGACGAAATAATGTTTTATTATAAATAATGTCTATTGATAAAATATTGATTTTTAAGATTTTCGTAATAGTTTTGTTTATGTTTTTTTCTTGGCATTTCTCTAACTCTGGAAATTGGATTAACCTTCCTTTGATATACTATCCTTACTGAGGCGTCTAACAATTTCTTCCATATATGTCCAAATCACTTAAACCAAATGAGAGAAATACTTCATTTCTCATCTAATTCTCTCCTCTCATTCTCATTCTCATTCTTTTCTTTCTCCACAGAATACTTAAATTAAAAGATTTAGAATTATGGACTATAAAAAATATAAAATCAAATAGAGATATAACACATGTCAAGTAAGGGGAAAACCACTCTTATTCCACTTTGTATATCCCTTCCATTTCTATAATGTTTTATTTCAATCAATCTCTAAACTCCCAAAGATAACATAAATATTATATACTTAGGAAATTTTTGTGATAAGTAGTTACTAATTGTATAACATTAAATAAACAATAAAGTTTAGAATTAAGTAATATTAATTAACAATAAATTTTTTAAAGGAATAAAATTATTTTAAGACCTTAGGTAACCTGCATCCTTAAGTGGTTGCTTCATGAGCGTAATATTTATGTGTAAATATTTGTACATAATCAATATATTATTCAAAATTCATTTGTTTACTTTTTTAATAGATTAAATATAAATGGTGAGTGTGATACATTGATAATATGCAAACTCTTACATTATCAGTGCTTATATATATATATATATATTTATGTGTGTGTGGAAGATGTAAAATTAGTTAGAAGTTATGAGAATGGTATTTGAAGGCCAACAACTTATTGTTAGCTAATTGGATTAATTTTTTTGATAAAATTAACTATATAATTAGTTAAAATTTGTTAAATAAGTTAAAATGTGCAATATTGTTTGATTGTGTTAAAGGATTCACCATACAAAAATCCAAGGTGATCACTGTATTTAAATTTATTTTAAATAGGTAATGATTGTGCCCTTTTGTTCTCTGCATAGGTGACAACATTAATAGATTTGAATAAAGCAAAAAATTAAGGTTGTATCAAAAGTAGCTATTTGGTGAGTTTAATATTTGAATAAAGCAAAAAATTATCAAGTATTATAAGCTAAGGATGATAAGTTTATTTGTTCTTCTAATATTAATTAAATCTTTGCAAACGTGGGCCATGTATATTCTTTAATCATTCCTCAATGATAATCACTTATTCTCAAAATTCTTAACCTCTAGATTGAGAAATCAGATTTTGATGGCCCAACCAAAAAATGCTCCATATCCACACAAAAAGTTATACACTAAAAAGATGGTGAGTGAACCATGATAATGCTTATGCTAGAGGTTTCAATCATGTAGTCACATTTTAATATCACCATCTCTTAGACTAAAAATTGTTGGAGTGATTGACAAAAGAAACCATTCATTCAATATATGAAGCTCCTATTTGAGGAACGAAGATCTTATGTCCTCAATTTTGTCTCGGCCAATTAAAAATTGTCACATAAATAAAAAGAAAACAAAAAATAACATGTTTATCTTACTTCTTAAAATGTTATTGACTTGTGACAAACTTAGGGACAGGTAATCTCTGTTCATATTCAAGAGGATAAATATAATCTTATACTTAAAGATATAAAGAAGTTGCTTCTAAGATTTTCGAATTTAGATTACAATATTGTTTTATCGTTATGCCAAGATTTACTATGGTGTGTGTGTGATTTACCAAATAAAAAGAAAAACTAGGGAAGGTATACCCACTATAAAGTTTCTCAGAGAACAAACAATGAGGGACAATTTGGTGCTTACCATACATAGGTCCTCTCCTACAAGATACATGCATCAAGAAATAATTTAAGCTGAAATTTAAGAGTTATAAATATTTTAAGCAGTGACTCTAACAACCACAGTAGTTGTGGGCCATGTCCATGTACAGCAGAAATGTGTGATATATGGGCCCTCATTCAAACAAATCAAAATTGTAAATTTTGACTGCACTTGTCTTATTCCAAATAATCAATTCCTTAAAGTTCTGTTTACGAGTTGAGTTTTAGTGGAAAATGAATGGTAAAGAAAGCTCCTGAGTCATCTCAACCGTATATTTGATGGCTCTCAAATCTACTATTTCTCTTTATTTTTTTTCAAAATTTAACTCGGAAACAGACCCTAAAGAAGGAAAGAATCCCTCTCACCCCTCATACTCATTCTGTATTTAAACAGCTTCATTGGTACAACTACCACATAACACATTGCAAGCATTGGCCATATTTAGAGAGAGAGCATAACAAAGTTAAGTAAGGAGAAGTAGAAAAGTTGCAGCCATGTCTGGCCACAGAAGCTCAAGAGGTTCAAAGTTCACAGATCAGAATGAGATTAATGAACTTGTGTCAAGGTTACAAGTACTACTGCCACAACTGAACCAAAGAAACAACTCCAGGGTATGACCCTTAGATATTTTTATATTTTATTGAGTTTATGTGTTGTGTAGTTTACTAGTTTATGAGTAGTTTAACAATTTACCTCAACTTGTGGGGAAGGAAGTTAATATGCGTAGTAGTAAAACTGATTGTAACATTTTTACTTATAGTCTATTTAAAGGTTGTCATCTAATGCATAAGGCACATCAGTTTACAAATCTTCTTCGATTAACAATGACCACATCTAAGATGTGAACATTTTGGAACATAATATTTTTGCATGGTCTTCATAATTGCATTGTTTTCAAGGAAAATTTTCATTTTACCACCTAAGATGTGAGAATATGTTATTTTGTTTTTACTAGTTGATACCATAATCACATTATATTACTTTAGCAGAAGTTTATAATTAGATATTCAAGACACATTTGAAGTTTTAAATTATGCAAGTGTACAAATTAAACTTATAGATTTTATGATTAAATTAACTTTGTTCTCAAATATTACTTCATTTATATAGTTTGATTTTTTAGTGACTTGAAATTTTGGTGCAGCAATCAGTGTCTAAGATCTTGCAGGAAACATGCAGTCACATTAAGAACTTGCAGAAAGAGGTGGAAGCCCTAAGTGAAAAGCTAACAAAGTTGATGGATTCTATGGATATTAGTGATATAGAGAGAAGAGCTTTAGAAGACTTTCTCCAACCATAACTACTTATTAGTCCTTTAAGTTACTTTATATCAGAAAAGGGACAGAAACAAATATCATAATAATAAATAATTCTCAAAATTTGGGTGCATATATATGATAACAAAATATTTGTCTCTATCTTTCTCCCTTACTTCCACTAAAAATAATATGAGAGCATTCATTCTCTCATGTGTGCAATTTAATAAATGAGATTTATTAATGTTTATTTAATCAATACCATTACATATATATTGATCTATCTGAGTTGTTGATGTCTCATTCTCAATGATTTTATGATCAAGAATAATTTAGACTACAAATTGTAAAAGATTTGTTTCTCATTATTATAATATCTATTATAATAGCAAGTCTCTTATTTTTAATTAAGGACCTTGTCATATAATCTATTTAATTAAATAACCAATATGATAAAAATAAATACAATTATTTTAATTATATTTAATGATAGATTCTCAAACTCTGTCCCAAGTCAATCATATTTTAGCAAATAAGATAAATATGTTATTTTTTATTTTCTTTTTATTTATATGACAATTTCTAATTGGCTTGGGACATGGTTGGAGATATGCTTGAAGACATGAGATCTTTTTTGTGCTATGCCAATAGAAATTAATGGGATAGTATATAAGGTTTGGGACAGTAATGCAAAAAATCAATAGGGGAGTGTTTTTGTGCTTTGTTGAATGATTCACAGTGTGAAGGGGTTTGATAATGAATGTTTATAAAATATTGATCTTGATTGAAAATATTGAGTTAAAAAGAATAACACAAGGTTCCAATGAGTTTTGAGATCCCTAATTAACTGTTCTTCACCTTTAATGCTCAAGGGTGTGCTTGTTTGAGGTGGATATTATATTATAAATTAAATATCATTTTATTTTACATATATTAGTTCAAATTCCAAATTCAATACGTAATTTGCGCATTCTATGAATATTCTTTAATAATATAATTTTTCAGTAATTAAATCCATTTTTTTACCAAGTTCAAATGTTAGTAAGATTAGGAACGATTTATCTGTTTAGATGGAACAACAAATTATTATTTTTAATAAGTAGTTTTATTGATTGGTTAATTAGTCACATTTTTTTGAAGAAATTTATTGGGTTAATATTATTTTGGATCGAATAAAAAAACATCATAAAGTTTTATCATAAATCATTATTTCAATAGACAAAACATTCATCCATATGCCCATTTGATACACAAACTTAAAAATTGTATTAGTACATGAAAGTGAGTTGAAACTAAGGTTCAACCTTTTCAAGCTACCAACTGAGTTGAAAATTAAAACATCGTAGACTAATTTTACTTTCACTTCTCTCCAAAAAAAATTTCTCCTCAAGGTATTAATATTAGAAATTTTATATGCATGATATTAATATTAGAAATTCATAATTTCTAATTAAAGTAGGTATTTTATATTAACTATATATTTAATATAATTATATCGACTACGTTATAAAACAAGTAATCTAATTATGACAACCGTAAAACTTTTAAAACTGATAACATATATGAGTTTAATGAATGGATACCCAAACTATTAGCCTATAGGTGATAACGGGAACCTCATAAGTTAATGTATAAGGAACTGTTATACCCACCAAATCGCAAACAGTTTTCAGCTCCTCATGTCATAGAAAATGAAGGTTGTAAAAGAAATTTAGGATTTAGTTGAGGCTATCATACTAAAACTCTCTCTAAAGACTTACAAAAAGAATAAATATGAGAAATATTGTATGATTTTGTATCATTGTTTTATATTATGGGTAAGAATGATGAGATTTAAGATTCTAGAATTGATATTTCATCGATCACAACGAAATTCTAAATATGTACTGATAATTTATGTTTTTTAGTGTGATATGCAGTGATGAACACTAAACACTATATTCATCATATCACAAAATATCAATGCTGAAATTGAAATTAAAGTGAGAAGTGAGAAGCAAGCTTTTGTTTTGGAAAGTGGTGTACAAATTTCAATGCTGAAATTGAAAGTGTTATTCTAAACCAAGACAAACACCATTAGCTACCCCAAAAAAAAGAAGATGCTGCAACTCCCAAGATTACTTAGAAATGCATAATTTCATCTCAATTCTATACAAAATCTATAATGAAGAGATAAGTCAAGCTTTCTTCCTTCTTCTGTAACATTGTTGTTCCAAATTCCAATGTTTTGATTGTTACTTTTCAATGATATATGTTGAGATGTGCCACATCTTTTGAAGTTGTTGCTTCTTTGCCAATTAATGAAACTATTCTCATCTTCCTCATTGAGTTTACTTCTTGAACTACCCTCAAGAAACAAAAACATTCTCAAACCTAGGTGCACCATTTGAACCAAATTGTGCTGCCATTTCTTGTTGAGGAAAATAAGGGTGGTTTGGTGCATGGGAAGTAATGAACATTGGAGGGTTCAAAATACCCATATGAAGGGTTGGAGAGAAAACCATAGGGCTTGAGAATGGGGAAGAAAATGGTACATATGAGTACTCATAAACCCTCTTAGCATTTCTTGCAGCTGTTCTCTCTTTCTTATGAGCATTTTGGTGCCCCCCTAAAGCTTGAGAGCTATGAAACTTTCTTGAACAGAATTTACATTGAAAAAATCTTGATGTTGCATCTTCTCCTTGGTTATCACCAACTTTTGGTACCTTTTCCTTGTATCCCATCTCTATATTCTGAAAACCCAGATAGCAATGAAAAATAAGATAAGTTAAGCATCAGGAATTGTACAATTTTAATTACGAGACTAGTGTTTTGGACCAGACTACTGCGATCAGAGAGTCTCCAACCACTAGGGAATTCCATTTCTATCGGGGAGTTGGGAGAGTAGAGAGTCACAAGCGAGACACCACGTTTTGAACCAAAACCTTAAGGTATTAGTTTCGTGTGACTTTTCCATTTATAAACTCTTTCGCTCCTGCCTCGTATTTGAATAAACCTTACAAACTTAAAAAAAAGGTAAGCATGTTAGTTTACCTGAGGAAATATATATCTGAACAAATGGTTCAAAAATGTGTGGCAAGGGAGAGAATGCAGTGAGAGGAAGAATTTTAAAAGGATGTAACTACTTATACTAGTTTGAGCCTTGGAGTTTGAAGTGATCAAAGAGTTGAGAAGAAGGAAAGTGTTCTTAAAAGTTATTAAAGCGAAGTTGTTTTTAAAGAATTGGAAAGTGTGATGGGTCTCTGAGTAGCGAACAGAAAACAATGACACGTAATTAATATAAAAATTAAAAAAATAGAAAATTATTTTTTTTACATTACTTGGTGTAATATGATTAACTTGAGACATAAGGACAAGAATTTTTTGGGACATATGATCCTTGTTCGTGAGTAGCACCATCAAATATAGTGGATGAGACAGTGAGGTGTATGGGCTTCGGAACAGAAAGGATAAAACAGTGTGAGATGATTCCATTTTCCAAATCAAGGATTTTCTTTTTTTCCTAATTGAAGAGTCAAGTGCATCTTTTTTTTTTTATTTTTAATGGTAAAAGTGTAATTTTATTGTAATCAAATGAATATAAATGTCATTGAATGTTATGTTACATGTTGGGAAGTAAGTCTCATATCGCATACCTCATTGTCTTGGGAATGATTTAAATATATATTGGGCTACTTTTCTTATTGCCAATTGGTTTTGAGATGAAACCTTAACATGGTATCAGAGCCAGAACTCAACTTCTTTTCGGTTGTCATGGGCCAAAAAAATGTCTTTTAGTTATGGATCAAAGGTAACCCTTCGTCTGGTCCGACAGGCTTATGTGAAGTGGCATGTTGGGGAGTAAGTCTCACATCGCCTACCTCATTGTTTCGGGAATGATTTAAATCTCCTCTCATTCCTAATTAGTTTTGAGGAACAATGATCATTTGTCCCAAAAAGTTTTTGTCTCCATGTCCCAAGCCAATCACGTTGCACCAAGTAATGTAAAAATATATATTTTTAATTTTCATATTAACTACGTGACAGTTTTTTAGTGGATCGAGACACCATTGGGACACCATTTTTGGGACGGATGATCTCCATTTAGTTTTAAGATATTATGAGGTTTGTGATTCAATTTTTGCTATTACACTCATTTTCTGATTTCATTATGAGTTTAGACAATTTTTAGATAAATTCTTACTGTTCATTCAAAATTATAAACTTAAATTTATATGAATTTGCATAAAAATTAGGGGCAGAATTATGTCGGAAATCTAAATACAACACCTTTTGAATTTATATTATTGTCCTTGAGAAACATGTAATAATTTTTCATTGTCAAATACTTATTAATTGTAGGTTTTATTATAAGTGAATGTTTGCAATTAATTTTATACTGAAGCAATCAATAATAATAAATATTTGATAATAGTAGAGTATCTATTAAATAAAATGAACACCTTCAATGCCAACAAGTGTATGCACAAAATTTTAAAACTTTGAAGATAATAATTGCATCACTTTTCAAACACAATTTTATTTTTCAAAGTAACCTAAATTTGAAGGACGGTAGCAGTGGCCAATTACATTTCAGAAAGAATACACTACTGTGTCAAAGTAGATGCAGTGAGACAGGTTAATAGTATCCAATCAAGAACAATCTTTTCAGATACTAGAGAAATAAGTTTTTGTTTCTTATTTTCTATTTTAGTAATAAAAATATTATTTCGTTTATTAATAATATATCTATCATATTAGGTTATATTTCTCTTTTGTTTTTTTTAAGTACTTATCTATTTGATATAGGAACAATCCTTGTTAATCTCAAATGACCAATACTTTGATACATTTCATCACTTTTTCACTATGATGAGACTTCCTTTGTGATAAATCTGACATATAATTATGAATTTAGTGGTAGTGGCTTAGATGGTGAGAGCTTTATGCAACTGTGCATGTTGCATTTGGTTGCTCTATTTTCTGCATAATATGCTATGCTTTTGTAATTCCATATGAATAGGTTATGCAGTCTCCACCGTTTAATCCATGCAAATAGTTGCTTTTCACGTGTGCTCTTCAGAATGGTTTAGTAGTTTTTTGTTCAATTATTATTATATATATATATATATCCTTTTATCTAGTAGGATTTCTTTTTTATTTATATTATCAATTGAATGACAGCACATTTTAACTAACAATAAGTTTTATATTAAAAATTACAAAATTACATGAATTTTATAAATCCATTTGAGAATATACATTTATGAGAAATATTCAATCTTTTTGTGGGTGTTGTTTTTTCAATCTTTTTTGGAATACATTTATGAATTTAGTAGGGTAAGACTACTCATTATATTTTATTTTAATATCTAGTTTCTTACTTTTTATATTAATTAATTTTATTTGACGAACTCCATAAGTGATACGTGTAGAATAAATTTGGCACGTGAATAAATGAGATAATTATGGTAAAATTAGTGTCTTAATTGTCTTTTGTCCTTTATTCTAGTTTTAGGTAGTTAATGCTTGTCTATGGGCTGAGACATTGTTCTTACCGAGTAAAACTCATCTTCATTAATGAAAAAACAAGTGATTTTTTCATGTGTATTTTAAGGGCAAAATGTAATATTATTTTAAATAAAAAAGATATAAATATCAATGTATGTTGTTTTTTCACATCACTTGTCTCTCCATTAATAGAAATGAGTCTTCCACATTCCACACCATGGAATTATTTTAATCTAATGATTCACAAGCACACAAGTGACAAGCCTAACACATTGTTCTGACCACACCTTGCTAGATGCATCACTCTTGACATAAATACAATGGAAATCTGATTTTTGTGGTGTATTATATACATGGTTATTTAGTTACAACATCAAATATTGTTTTAGTCAAGGGTGTGTAATGTATTTGATGGTTTTACACAGTGGAAATATTGTTTGACTGATTAGTAATTCCACATGGATGTTTAGGAACTTTTGGCATTTGATCATTTTTTAAGTTAAAATTATGATTGCACACATAAAGGTGCTATTCATTAACAATTTATAGTTTTCTATAATTATAGATTACTAACATTTATCTATGAAGATCGATCCTCCTAGAGATGTTGTATATTGTTCTTCGTCAATAGAGAAACTCTTCTAAATTCATGTTCTTTCTATGTTCTTCCTTAATTGATGGTCGATAAAGACAACCTTTCTGAACATAGATAGGAAGAGTATTTCAATTCCTTTTCTAATAACAATAGTGCTAGCTTTCATCAAACATTATATATAAACTTTTTCCCAAGAGTCCGTAACATTTCATTTATAACTTTACATTCAAGAATTATACCATTTAAACTGAAAATAGTCTATCCCTTCATGTCGCAATCAACATACATTTCTTACCGGATTACTTGAATTTTTTATCATGGATATGAAACTAATTAGTTTGTTAACATTGGAGGTTTAAGGGGGCAACAATTATATGCAATATTTTTTGTGTGGGAGCTCACAACACAATCTACAATTATTTTTAGGTTGAAGATGTGTAATTCAAAGATATTTAAAGAGCAAAACAATATTAAAATTGCGAAAGAGTTAACAGTTTGTAGAATACTTTTTTTTTTTTAAATATTTCATAGATTTTGTGAAAATTGTGCTCTAATTATTTTAATGATGTTTTTCACTCCTAAAGGAGGTAGAAACCTATGTGACAATGTTGATAACCTAACTTGAATATATTGTTACTTTACAGTTTTGAATTTCATAACTTTTGATTGTTGTAAGACCAACTTGGAAGTGACTACTACTTTAGAGATAATAACTATAGTTGTTATAAGTGTATTGGGATTTCTTCTAATGCAAGTTGGAATAAAATGATGAAGATGTAACATGAGATACATTAGTAATTTATTTGAGAAAATTAATAACTTCTGTGCAACATGTTAATCACCTAAGTTAAAAATATGAGAAATACATGTATCCACGGAATGTGTAAGAATTTGCACCAATTTTATATTTGGAGAGTTTATTTTTTCTTAGTATAGTATTAATTTAATTCTTGAAATTTTGATTGAAATAGTCAATTTAGTCCTTAAAATTTGATTACTTTTGTTCCTAAAATTTGGTCGAATTTGGCCAATTTAATCCCTAAAACTTGATCAACTTTGACCAATTTAGTTATTGAAATTTGATCCAATTACTTCAAATATAAAAATCTAAAATCCAACATGGTGGCATAGATCTATTTGGGTAAGGCTTCGCTATATCTTTAGAAATATCAAAAAGTTAAATGTTCGATTTCTATGAACTATACTCATTGGAAAGGACAATCACGCGTACCGAAAGAGAATAGTTCACCTATAAGATGAGAGAATACTCTTGGTATAATACGAAAAAAATGTAAAATTCTAAAAAAGAAGCACATACTTACAAATAGACCTATGAGGTCTTTATTTAAATGAGTGTTTACTAGGTTTTTTTTGTGTCTTATAAGATTTAGACTTAAACCAGGATAGAAAACTTTACTTGGAAAGACTATTTTTATGCAAACATTAATCGAATCCAAACATGCAATAAGTTAGAGACTAATATTTTCTTAGACATGAAGTTTTATTCATTTATAGAAGGAAATTAATCAAAATCAATTTCAACCATAAGTTTGTGCTTTGTATGTAGCCACTGAAATGTTCATTGAAGCAAACTATATATGTCATTAAATTGAAAATCCTTGTCTAGCAACTAGCCTAAGATAGTTTCAAAAAAATCTCAATCTGTCATATCAACCTCTTCCATGGAAGGAACAATTTCTAATAGAATTTAAGTGTTAGAATATATGCCCTTGATGTGAGGCAATGTCATAATAATGTGATGTGATTATATTAAAGAGTTTTATTAAACAATATTCAACTTCAGTTTTAAATTATGGTGTCTAGCTCTTACTAATGTGAAATATATTATCTTAAACTATGTTCCATACTAATGATAACTAGCGTGTCGACAGATATGAAGTATCTGCCGACCCACATTCTTATTTTATAGTATTAAATATTTAATTTTATATCATATTTTTATATTAAGTGTACATGATATTATAATTTATGTAATAAAAAAATATGAAAATGAATTGTAATATTATTAAAACTTATATTAAAAATTATATTAATGTTTTGATATTTTTGATATATGTAACTTATTCTAACTTTCATTGATATTCCTTTTATTGTGTGGTAAACATTGTAATAATAGTTATTTAGAAGGTCAAAATAGGCAATAAAAAATTAGACCATATATATAGAGGAGAAATAACCATGTTACACCTACGATTTTATGATTTTTTGTAGAATTAGAAAATGTCAATGACAAAATAGGAAAATATAAATTACATCATAGTAGTGATTACACCATATTTTGACTTTATATATAGTATAAATAAAAAAATAATTAATAAATGTTTAAAATTTTAATTTACATAATATATTTTTAATTGTGTGGAACAAAATTCGAGAGGACAACTATCTATGTTCATCCGCTTGACATTGATGGTTCAGTGATTTGTGCCCACAAGAATTCACCCCTTACTAAAATATCTTCTTTGAAATCCCACAGGCTTAACTGCTAAATTCAAGTAACTTTTTCATTCATATATTTGACAAGTATATTTGTTGTAAGTCACATAATTATATTTGCAGTTGTAATATTGGTTCTTCCTAATATATATGCAGTTTGCAATTTTATATAATTGCAAACTTAATGTAAATACTAACCACAACTATAATACACGTATATTATTTATTTTTATTTACTATTGATTCTTACATAAAAATAATCAGATGAAAAGTGAATAATAGACTGACTATGTATAAATCTTTATATTGTCAGCGTATATAAATATAACACTCAATTTATAATACATATGTACACAGCTGATCAAAGGGAACACCTCTCGGAAGCACTGACAATGTTTGAGTTTTATACATTATCATTATATCATTTATGTTTAATTGACCATTAACACTGATAATCCATAAATATTACACTTTATTTTGTATACAAATGTTAGTATTTGAATTGTGTACCACTCGAACCCTTAAATTCCTTATGACTCCATATCTAATGTTTTCCTTTATGCTACTGAAGAACGAAATTCACAAAATAGATTACTATGCTATATATGTAAGTTCAATGACATTATTAGACTTGGGCATAGCTCAAATCATAAGAACATGATGAAATTATAATTGAGATCATTACTTAGGATTGAGATATACCAATTTAAGTAATATGCTTGGGTAAACCTATATTGAAATTTATAAACATTGAATGGTTGTTTGTTTCATCCATTTATTTTTACCATATTGCAGCATTTCTTCACAACGACCTTAATAAGGTCTCTAATTTTGGTTGCAAAAATAGCTTGAGCATTATTTTCCTCAAAACAATTAATTGCTATTTCAATCTATAGGAAGAGACAAAGGAATATGGAATTTGTGGTCTTCTAATAATTGCACACAAGAGCAAATGCAATGAAAACCTTATAATGAATTGCTTATATTGTGCCTAAATTAACAATCACAAACCTAGGGTAAACCACTTATTGGACCAAATACTAGTTGGTCCATCATAAATATGTCATTAACACACTAGATATTCTTAATGCATTAGAACCATTGTGATAACCGGACCGGATCGAACCGATTGCTGACCGAACTTGAAAACGGTTCTGCATTGTAGTCTTAACCGAATGAGTTGTGCTGTTGGACAGCTTTGAACCGAAGAAATTCCGGTTCAACCACGCTATATCTAGGTAAACCGAAATAACCCAGGAAATGAACCGTCTGGTTCACTTAAAATTTTAAAAAATTGAATATTACTCTAATATTTTGCTTTATTTCGGTCCAAAAAAAGATGGGGAGATGTTACTTCAATATACTTATATAAAATTATTAATTATATAAAATTTTATATTTATATATAATTATATATTTATAGATAAAAAATATTAATTATATTTATAATCACTCGGTCCGACCAAGTGGTTTAACTATTTAAACCGATTAAACCTAATACATAACATATTCTGATTTAATGTTCGGCTCGAGTTTCACAACATTCATTAGAACCGATAATAATATACAATTCATCATTATTTGGTACAGATGTAACTCAATATATACTATTAAAAAAGGATGATATGATGAAAGTGATTCCACTTAGTTAGATCTAGGAAGATAAATATATATAATCTATTTCTAGGATTCCAACTATGACTTCTGAGATTTCCTATACATATTCTGTGAGGTTGAAAATCTTACAAATCATGCATCTTCATTAAATTTGAATTTCAATATTATGTAAGTCACCAATTTATATTTAAGATGGGGTCCAAATACACCACACATATACAAGTGTATGGTTTAGAACAGTGCCACATAGTCTGAAACATCTTGTTTCAAATATTAAATTTGAGTCATTTATCATAATATGAGCCACTTGAACATGTTATATATAATTAACCCCATGTTACTTTGAATCATAAGCCAATTATTCCTTAGATTCACTGATTTTTTCTCTGCCTTCATCTCAAAATAGGCCTCAAATTAAGACTAGACAGGAATATTTTGCATCCAGACAGAAAAGATAGATCTATAGTGCTACTCTTTATTTGATTAATATAGTTATCACACACAAAAATATAGTATTCAACGTGGAATCAAAGTATCCACATTAGGCATGCAGGTATATATAATTTGTTATATATGTCATGCTAAGATATATATATATATATATAGTGGAATTTTTAGCTAGCTACCATGCATTATTATTATTATTATTAATTATTCACATCAAATTAAGCTGATATTTCTTTTCTATTAGCAGATTTTTCAATGGCTCTTTAGAGGCTTACATGCACAAGAAAGAGAGAGCAAAACCTTCCATAATCCTTCCTCCAAAAGTGAAGATATCAGAGGTAAGATTGATTTTTACAAGTTACACAACTCTTGTAATTAGTTTCTAATTTGGCATCTAGGTTTATAATTTGGTCCATGATATGCGGCTGCAATATTATAATTTTGGTAATCTTCATAAATGTTTCGGGATTGTAATTTTGGTCATATCAGCCATTATGGTTAACGCAAGCGCGACCTTAATTTAAAATTTTGTTTAGCCTCAGCACAAAGCTAAGGTTGTTGCTTAATGATCACAAGGTTACAGGTTCAATTCAAATCCACAAAATAGTCTATCCTCTTATTGGAGTTAGATTGTGTATATCTATCGTTCCTCAATTTCTTAAACTGAGTTGCCCTCTTTTTATTGTATGCGAACAAAATTATGAACAATTTGAATGCATGTTAATTTTTTTTTGTTGTCTTTTAATTCAGATCAAAATGGTAAAGGGAAGGATATAAGCCTACTAAAACATCATAGAGCATATCAAAGATCAAAGAGAAAGGAATGGAGCAAGCTTAGAAGCAAAAATTCAAATATATTTGCTTTTATATATATAAAGAACATTCCAAAGGAATGCTTTTATAGCACCATCAACTTGAAGAGATTAAGAAGCTTTAATAAGAGGAATTTTGTGCACTCTATGAAGATGAAGAGAGAAGAAGCAAGAATTGCTAACAAAGCTGAATCAATTGTTCATGTAGGAAACAAGGTTTTGCCTATATCTGAGGCACCATTATCATCCTTAGTTGAAAGCAATGATAAATATGATACCAAAGAAAATAAGGGGAAGAAAACAAAACCTATTTCAAGAATGAAAGAACTAATTAGATGGGTTGCTTCTGCAAAAACAGAAAAAGGTGACAAATTCAATGGAAGAAAGGTAATTAAATTTTAATTTTAACATGCATGGACCAGAAGATCATGTGTTGTTAGGAGATATATTTTTTTATTTATAATTTTGAACTTAGGGGCAGCTATTTTATGATTCATAACTCTAGTAACTAATTGATGATGAGAGAAATAACTCAACAGATATTTAACACATTCACGAGACAATGACGTAGGTGGTGTGAGACTTACTTTCCAACATACCCCTTCACATAAGCCTGTCAGACCAGGCGAATGATTACCTTTGACTCGACCCATAAGTAAAGGACATCTTTTTTGCCCATGACAACCTGAAAGAAGTTGAGCTCTGACTCTGATACCATGTTAAGGTTCTATCTCAAAACCAATTGGTGATGAGAGAAGTAATCCAACAGGTATTTAAACATTTCCCAAGATAATGAGGTAGGCAATGCGAGACTTATTTCCCAATAAAGTTATCCCTTGAAATAAAATTGTCAAATTTTGACATATAAATAATGAAATAATAAGAATTATCTTTCTTGAACATGAAAATAGGGACATCAGACTATCTTTCTTTGCTTTTTATGTAATCCAAAATAGATGGATAAAAAAGTAATTAAGAGTTACAGATAAATATATGGTATACTAAATTTTTTATTATAATTTGATGTTCAAATAAGACTTGGTAATAATAAGCCAATGCAAAATGAATTTAACGAATGAAGGAATGAAGCCACCCTTAGATTGTTATATTCCACCCAAAAAAAAGAAGAAAAAAGAAAGAAATATTAGGTCTAATTAAGATTTTGTTGATACCCATTTAGTAAATGTAAGATAGAGTTAATTATATAGAAGATAAAACAATGTATTTAAAATGTTCAAATAACAACTAACATTTGCCGATAAAAAAAAGTTCAAATAACTAGGCAAAATGAATTTAATAAAAGAAAGAAGTGAAGAAGAAGAAGCCACCCTTGTTCCAATTTTTATTTATTTGAGAAATATAGTGTCTAATTAAGATATTATTAACACTCATTTCTTAATCTTAGTAGTTATATTTTTTTAAGGTTTTAATGTTCCGAAGACGTGGAACCCTAAAAGCATTTCCAAATGATGATCAAGTTTGTGGTGAATCTCCTAAGATCAGTTTCTCATACTCAACTATCTCAATAGCTTCATCATCCCAAAGTGAACAAACCCTTAATCATAAACAAGGAAATTGGATCACAACAGATTCTGAATGTAAGTTATCTTATTTTTGTACACACATCATGCAAACCCCAAAAAAGAAGATATTGGAGTGTTATTAATAGTGTACCGATTATCAAACCAACCATGGTACTGATATAGTTGTATAGCGGCCCAAGCGGTGGTTCACTAATTAAATCGTATATCGGTGAATTTAGATATACCTATATAATATATTAACATTAATATTGAAAAATCAATAATCTTTTTTTTATTTTCATTTGAAAATTATTTTAAATAAAAAACCGTCCAGTATGACCAATACGATTCAATTGAAAACCGGCCAGTATGACCAATTTTGACCGATATGATTGCATAACCGGTATAATTGTTGTGTCATACCAATATTGGGATCAGTTTATCGGTTAAACTGGTCGACACAAGCCGATTTTTACAACACTAAGATATTGTGGTTGTAATTATGGTTGTGAGAATTTAAAACCCTAGCATCTTTATATATAGTTTGTTTTACTCTAAGAATTTGACTAGTAACTAGGCATTTATTATCCGAATTGTTGGACTAATCTACCATATTTTTTGTTTGAAGAGCAGTTGTGGTGCTGGAACTATGAAAGTTATGTGTAATGAAGATCTTCAATGTGTGGTGAACTATTAGAAAGCCAATCTACATCACAATTAATGCTCTAAATTAATATATGGGTTTTTTACTCTTGCAATTCATGACTAATTTGTATCATATATTTCCTAGAAATTTTATGTAACTATTAAAAAGAAAGAAGATTCACTTACTTCAAGAGTAAGTTTTTTTAATTTAAGATTCACGTCTTAGCCATTAATTTTAGAAAATCTAATGGCTTAGATATACTCATTAATTTAAACCATTGGATTTCCCAAGAATTGATGGCTATAATGTGGAGTAAATATTCTAAACTTATTCTTGGAGTAAGTGGATCATTTCACACTAAAAATAGATATTATAGACCAGGGAAAGAGATGTAATATCAGTTCTTAATGATGTGAATGTAGTAGATGGTGATTCAAACTTATCACATAGAGAATGTTTGGCATCTACATTATTACATGTAAGTGGGTACCACTTTCTATAAATGTAGTTATGAGTATCAGAAAATGAAAGTCTAAGGTCATTTATCTTATTCCAATAATGCAACTTTTCAAACTAATTACTTAAGTGCTACAATTACAAAACCAAGTATAAATTTGTGGATGGTCAAAAAAATTATTAATTAATTTATGTTTAGTCTTATCAAAATAGATTAATCTAAGTCAACTATATATTTTATGAATTTTTTTATGACACATCTCAAATTTCTATTGGGCCTACTTTATTTAAAAGAACATATTTTTTATTTAAAAAAGAGAAAAACTTATGTGAAGACGAATCCAACACATCATATTTAGAGACAAGTGTATGTATGTTTTTTGGTGCTATAATTTAGGACTAAATTTTAATTAGAATTAAAATTTTAATGTATTGTCAAAATTTAATTGGTTGTCTTTAGATAGATATGTCTTCGTGCAAGTCTTTCTCTTTAAAAAAAATGGAGGAGACATGTGATACATCTCAAACTTCTTTCCGGTTTAGGTTTGTTTTTAGAGAATAATGTATCTCCTGATATAAGGAGATAAGTTATCTCCTCCAACCACTAAAAACGTGACATGTGTATCATTTAATCATTTTCTATAAAAATATTTCTAAAACAAAACAAAACAATACACATGTCATTCTTTTACTGGCTGAAGGAGGTAAGTTATCTCCTGATATAAGGAGATGCATTATTCTCTTGTTTTTATACAACACCACCCAAAATCCATATAAACACCCAATTTGATAGGGGTTAATTTATTCTGAAAAATTGATGAGTAAATTGAGATTAAAACTTGAAAAAAAAGGCTAAACCTAATCCTAAAGGAGGCATATTTAGAAATTTTCAAAGGAGGCAAATCCTAATTTTCAAAAGAGAGCAATGAGAAGTAGCAATTGGCAAAGACCACTATCTAACATCATCTTCTCTATCCCTACCAAGATGCTAATATGCCTATTCCTTTCTTCCATTTCATTATTTACCTTTTGTATTCTTCTGGTTTTCTTCTCAATTTTATCTTAAACACAACGAAACAAAATTAGATTACGTATATCTAAAGAGGGCCGACAACTATGAACACTAAATTTTGTCCGGCCCAATAAACACATACTTTCAAAAACAAATAAAATTATGACAAAATTATTTTATGACAAAAAATATTTTGGGATTAGCCCACATGAAAAGTCAATTAATCAAATAAGTCAAAGATTGCAATAAGAAAATATGCAAATCAAATTGGGAAACTTTTATATCAATTTGACTGTGTTGTACAAATCTCTTTGATTTAAAAAATTAAATCTTTCGAAAATTGACCATCAAATAAATTAATATTGCAATTTGAGAATGAGCAAATAAAAAAATTAAATCTTCTGTGATTTTTAAAGATTATTTTTGCCTAAAGCAATAATCCTAAATGATTTATTAAAAAATAGGATCCCGGTTATTTTTATTTTCCGTGGGCCAAATGTTTACTTTTTACTCACTTGGGAGAATCATAATATTTTTTTGGACTTTACAAAAATTATTAAAAACAAAAGGGTACATTTTTTTATGTTCAGAAGTTCAAATAACATTCAAATTGAATTTTTATTTTTTAAAAAAATTCGAATTCAAATTTTTTATTAACGAGCATCAGAATATGAGTTTATTGTGTGATTAAAAAATTACCATTTTCATGTGTTGTTAAATGGAATAATTAGACATGATTTTATTGTCCAAAATAATCTTTTGACTACATGGTGAAATTTTGTAAATCAATACAGGATAAATAAAAACTTGATTAGAGGCAACCCCATCACTTCATCTTTAGAGACACCCAATCAAATAGTAACAAAATATTAACAATAATATTTTTAAGATTCCCTAAACCTCCAAGTCCTTCTTATTCACGCACTTCCTTCTTTAGTTCACCAACCACCGCCTCATACGGCGCCACCACCACCTCCCTTAATGACAATCCACCACCACCAACATTCTCTCCTCTATTCCTATCTTTCCTCCTCCCATTCCATTTAGAGAAATCATGTTACACTGAAACAAGTCTATCCAAGGTCGTGAAACTCAGATTCTCTATCTCAGACGTTATTTTTTCGCTTATAATCATTCTCGTTCCTCTTCAGAGCATTTCAAGCGTGGAACTCACCCCAATTTATGTTCTTTATCCAAACCCAATTCCTCTATTGCCCCCATTATGGTAATGATAATTTGGTGTTGGAAAATTTAGAACCAATTTCATTTCTATGTGTGATGCAAAATGGGCACTTGCGAAAGCCGCAAGTGAATAAAGAAAATATAGAAGAATAGAAAATGACACTAATAATTTTTAACATGGAAAAACTTTCTCGAAGTGAGAAAGAAACAACTACGAGATATAGTACAAAAAAATATCTCTACTATAGAAAGTAACATTGCAATCTCTCTTACAAATAGGATAACACCCGATCTCAGGCAAAATGATGGAAATACAAACGCTCTCTAGTATTTCACTAGAAATAAAAGTTTCACACTAGAAATAAAAGTTTCACACTAAGTTTCCTTTATATAAGGAAGAGAATGAAGAGTTCATCATAAAGATAAAATGAATGATTTAATTGTTGTCATACTTCCAATATATATTAAAAATGTTATTTTATCTTCCTAAGTTGCAATTCATACTTTTTAAGAGTCATTGGAATAACCACCATTAAATGTGTATAATGATTCATATGCCAAATTGCATTTATTATATTTCCACATTCTCAACATTTGGTGAATGTAATTGTGAATCTACACAATGAGACTAGTTTGCACAGAAGGATTGTGGGTTACTATTTTGCTCCTTCTAGATATGGAGAAGAGATATTCTGAGACACCATTAATGACATTGGTGGTGGACTGGAAAATATGAGAGAAGAAGAGAGAAATAAAGAAAAAAATAATTGAATTGATGATGTGAGACTCACAATTTATTGATTTGTTAATGTTTAATTGAGTATCTCTAAATATTAAATATGAAATGTTGTATTGTCTCTAATCAAGTTTTTGACAAGGTAATCAATTTTCCACTTGAAACTTAAGTGTTAGTATTAAACATAATTGCTTTAGTATTACAAATACACAATTTTTTAATAAAATATTTTTTATTTGATTAATCCAAAAACACATAAAAAACAAATAAAGCAAAACACATAACTAGTCCTTAATTGGAAAGTTGGCAAACAATTTATCCATTTCTTAAAGGGGAGGGATCCACTTACTCCACATTATGACCATTCATTCTTGGGAAATCTAATGGTTTGAATTGGTGAGTACATCTAAGCCATTAAATTTTTCAAGATTGAATGGCTAAGATGAAGAGTAAGTGTTTTTTGGAGTAAGTGAATCCAATAGTTATTTATCAAATAAAAACAAAAAATATTAACTTCATAATCCAATCCAAACCCCGCGTGTAACGCACGCTCACGAACCAAAATGTTCTTCTTCTTCTTCTTATAGGGTTTTAGGGTTAGGGTTTCATTTTTCACTCAACTCTTCATAGTAGCCATGGATAGGTACCAGAAGGTAGAGAAACCAAGACCTGAATCTTCAATTAACCAGAATGAAATTCGAATCACAACCCAAGGCGCTATTCGTAACTACATCACTTACGCTACTTCGCTTCTTCAGGTGTCTAAATTTGCATTTTCCTCGATTTTTGCATTACGAATTTATAAATTAATGATAATCGTTTTTGTTTTTATTTTTTATTTATTTTTTGTGTTGTTTTCTCAAGTCTGTGCGTTATTGAGTTGTTATGTCACTTATGTGTATGTTTTGAGTTGGTACTTTGGGGATTTTTCAGTTTTTGGTTTTTGTTGGTTAAGTTGTTGACTGAATGCTGATTTGGTTTTGACTTTTAATTGATGGAGTTTATGTATTGGAGTAGTTGCAAATGATGTCATTTTGTGTTTCTATTTAGAGCACTGCTATGTGGTGTAAAATGTTATGCATAGGTTCTATGAATTGTGTGTGGCCCAATCATGGTTGAGAGAACAATAAAATCAAGTGTCACATACCAGACACATGAAATAGGTGGTTAATAAAATACAGTTACAGAATAGATAGATTTCAATTCTTATGTCGTTTAATGAGTTTTTTATTCATATGAAACGGTTTTTGGTCACATTTGATGTTGAAAATTTAGCAAAGCTGACCATTTTTGCTTTTTTGGCATATCGGGCTATGAGGTTCGGGGATAAGTACATTGGTCCTGTTAAGTACTTGCTAGTGAACACCTTTATTTGACGAAGGAATGGAAGAAGGAATAAGCTAACAACACACAGGACACTTTTTTGTAATTCTTATTGTGTGTAGATTCATCACTGACCTTGTCTCCGCAGTTTCTGCATTATTCAAGTTGTGTGTCTGTTAAGATGTGGTATTTTTGGAATGTTCACTGTCTTTTGGTTTTTGTTCGAGTATTTTGGGTTATTTATTTTTTTGATTCCATGCTGTAATTATGAAAGAGGGATGTGAGGTAATGTCTTCGGTTTATTTGTGCATTCGAAATAGAGAAATGTTTTAATTGTCTTTCAGATTTTGTAAGTTATTCAATGTGAAAGGAAAACTAAAATCTCTCCTTCTTAAAGGGAGAGTGTCATGACTTTTCTACGGGGATTTTATAGATTTCCATCAAGTCTTAATGTTATTTGAAATAATTGAAACAGTATTGTGAAGAGCTTTCCTTAGAATCAGAAGCTAGGTGATGAAGTTGTGCAGTAGCTGTTTTGCCCTGTTCTCTTCTAATTTTTTTGCTATGGAAGAACTAGAAGGAAACTCGAAAGGAAATCTCTACCAATATAATATTCAATTATTGGATTTGACAAATTATTAAATAGCTGAACTTTTAAATTTGGTATTATGAATTGAACAGACATCTGCTATAAAAAAATGACAGTCAAACTCAATTTATAAAACCTTAGAAAACTCTTAAAATAGGAAGGAACTTGAAGTGATATAAACTAGGAGGTCATTTTATAGAAGTAGCAACTATTGAAATAAATTCAAGTCTTATGAAATATATCAATTGAGAAAAACATTATTTCCATTCATATAAATTACAAACAAACTGGTTTTTAGCTTATAGAGTTATGTTTCTGTAGTTTCTCTAAGTGTTTAAACTTCAAAACCTGATCGTACAATTTATATCATGTTATTTTTTTCCTAATTTTATGTTGTATGTTTGCCAATAACATTCTCATCTTTGCTACACTCGAAATTTGGACTATGCTGTAGAAGTTTATCATTTCTGATTCAAACTGTACGAATGGATACAATATACTTGCAGCAATTCAAATTAGAAGTTTATTTAGAAATTTATTAGAATCATGATGGTGTTCTGCATATTGGTGTGATTTTGATTAATTGATCAATTTTTACAGTATCTATACCAAAAACTGTGTTTCGTTGCTATTCGCAATACTCCAACCTGTACTGTCATCAGATTGATCAAAAAACGCATAATTTTAGCTTGTTTTTTGGCCTTTTGCTTTTCATTTTTCCCATTAAGACTCACATAGTCATATGAAATTCAAGCAGTCTAGAAAAGAATCTGTTTTGTGTCACCATTATTCTGTTTCTCTTAACGTTGACATTGTCCTTCTTTGTGAGTTTGAAACCCTGCTCGCCAATTTTTTTATCATTTTAATAATTGTCTGCCTCATTTTTTGATATAATTAGATATCAATATCTGATTTATAATGTTGATTTGTGATTAAATTTTGTTTCTAAATCTTTGGTGAAGAGTCATAAGATGATAACATTCTTGTTAAGTGAATTAATATCCTGAGTATTTTTTCCATTTCACATGTCCATGTACATCTTTCACATTATTTTTATTTTTAAGGTATTCTATACCTTGTTTCCATATCTTATGATTCTATTCATGATTCACAATTCAGAAAACAACATTCTAATTAACAATGTGTATCATAATCTGACGCCATTGATTTGGGTTGCTTGAACTTTGATTTTTATTCTTTTATCTCTTCCCAATTTTCATCTAGTGAAATTACTATACAAAATATATTGCTTCTTTCACTAGTTGACTATATTTTTCTGAAACCTTGTATCATCTTCCTTTTGTTGTGGAAAAATCATTAAAATAACTGTCCTATTGTCAACAGAAAGACTTCTATGAATCTTGTTTACCTAGTTAGATATTATTAATTTCTTAAGTGTGGTTCTTTTCAATAGGGATATGTCATTTTGTGTTGTGCATGTTTGTGCTCATGTCTCCATGTATGTTTCATCATTTTATTCATAATTGGCTGATCTGAATGAAACTAGTTACGATACCCTGTCTTATTGTTGTATGTTGTTATTCATCCAGGAAAAAAATGCTAGAGAGATTGTCTTGAAGGCGATGGGACAGGCAATCAGCAAGACAGTTGCCATTGCAGAGATTTTAAAGGTCTTATTTCCTTACGAGATGGCCATTTCTTGCCCATTCTATTCTTAAATTTATACAAATGACATTCTAGCTTAGATTTCCAATTAACAAAGTCATACATATGAAAGCATAGAAAAAGGGCGGAAGTTCCCGGGGTGAAATAAATCAATAATTATATAAATGGTTGTCACATAGAAAAAGTGTTACAATATGCTTTAGAATTCATATTAATTTTAGTATTTTATGTTTAATTGGCTTTCTATTTCAAACAGAAAAGGATTGCCCAGCTGCACCAAGACACTGCCATAAGCTCAGTGAGCATAACAGATGTTTGGGAACCCATTGAAGAGGGTCTTGTACCGTAAGTATTGTATGAAGTTTGAACCTTCATGCATGTATCTGTCAATCAGTGGCAATGTTACTTAACATAAAACATTTAATGCAGTGTGGAAATGACTCGACATGTCTCTATGATCTCAATTACCTTGTCAACTGGAGAATTAAACAAAGATGCTCCTGGGTAAGCTCTTGAAGAACTTTTAGGGTCTGATTTCCTATTTTTACTCAGTTAAAGTGTTGCCTATTTGTAATGGAATGCTGTGATTAGTTATCAACCCTGTATTTTGAATCCTTTCCTGAGTTGTTTTAATTTGACGTTTTTAGGATGTTTTCTCTATGATTCTGCGTACAGGTATCAAGCTCCAAATAATGTGGAACAACCAAAGACCAACTTCAATTACCAGCGGCAACCGATAAAACCAGCACGTGGTCCTTATAATTCTGTAAATGAAGGTAACCTTAATCATTAAAATTTATAACACTGTAGTTTCTATATTTTAGCACATCTAATATCTTCTTTTAGAGTCATATGGCCAAGGTCGGGGTCGCGGGAGAGGGAGGGGAAGGAATTGGGGAAGGGGTGGTTATGGCTATCAAGGTGGTTATGGAAATTATCAAGGCGGATATGAGTATTACCAGGGTGGATATGCAAATTACCAAGGTATGGACTCTGTTTGGGTCATTTTTTTGTTTGGATGCATATTTAGTTCTCTTTTTAACAGTGCTCTTTTCCTTACAGATAATGGTGGTTACTCAAATCGGGGCCGAGGTGGTGGGCGTGGCAGAGGTCGGGGATACCATGGTAAGACTTGATTGTAAGGGATTTTATTTTCTCTATCATCCAAAGGACTTGTATGCCGAGTTTACACTCTTTTCTTGCTTATTTCTTTCTTTTTTATTACATCCCACTGAAAATGGAAATCTTTTACATTATCTATATGTATTATTTATAGTTGTGTGTGAAGAAGATGCTTTGTCAATCTGATTTTAAGATGATATTTTAAAATCTGAGTTTTCTTACAGGTTATGAAAGTGGTAGAGGTGGAGGTACAGGTTATGAAGGTAGCAGAGGAAGTACAGGTTACGAAAGAGGAAGAGGTGGAGGTACTGGTTACGAAAGAGGAAGAGGTAGAGACACTGGTTATGAAGGAGGCAGAGGTGGAGGAGGTGCTGGGTATGAAAGAGGCAGAGGTGGCGCTACAGGTTATGGCGGAAGAGGTGGAGGTACTCGTTACGAAAGACGAGGTGGAGATGGAGGTACTGGTTACGAAAGAAGAGGCGGAGATGGAGGCACTGGTTACGAAAGAAGAGGCGGAGATGAAGGTGCTGGTTACGAAAGAAGAGGCGGAGATGGAGGTGCTAGTTATGAAAGAGGGAGGGGTGGAGGTATAGGCTATGATGGAGGAAGAGGTGGAGGAATAGGTTATGATGGAGGAAGAGGCGGAGGGGGTAATGGTTATGAAAGAGGCGGCAGAGGTGGAGGAAGGGGGTATGGCCGTGGTAGGGGACGACACAACAAGGGGTGGTGGCAACCAGGACCAGTGCCATAAATGTTATTACAATGCTGTGTTGATAGTGTGATATGGCTTATGATTCATCATTATTAAGCACAATTTTGTTTTTCCATTTCATGAAATTGATATGGGCAAGGTTTTGTTAATCTATAAATTTAGGTGGAAAGGATCTTGGTTTTATGATTCTGTAATTCATTTTAACTTTCATGGTTGCCAAAACCATATTTTTTTTATATGTATCTAGTTTCTATATGATTTTTAATTACATCAAAGTGGTTCTTAAAAATAGAGGCTTTTAAAGTGGTTCTTCCATGGTCTGATGAATAGATCCACTTACTCCAAGAGTAAAATTTTTAAATTTATTTTACGTCTTAGCCATCAATTCTATGGAAATCCAATGGTTTAAATTTACTCACTAATTCAAACCATTGGATCTCCTCCCTATATTTATATATGAAAGGATTAATAAGTCCCAAAGCAGAGGGAGGGAATCCAAGTAAGTTTAATGCTCAATTGCAATCCATGTTTCCAAATAAAAATAGGGTGATTTACATAATTTACCATGTGTCACTTACTATGCCAAATAACATTCAAGTAAAAGGCTTAATTATTGGTCCTCATCTTTTATGACTAATTACAATCCATGTTAAATCACAAAATATGCTAATGTAGTGTTGACTTGTATTTAAAATTAAATGAAAAGTGAGATATAGTGAGATAAAGACAAAGGGTAAGGTAACAAACCCTGGTAAAATGATATGATACATTGTGAGATGGTGCACCTTCATTTATAACTTACTACATTGAGTATCAATTTCTTCAAATTATCATATAGTTTATTGGAATTTGTAGTCTCTTCACATATTAATGAGTTTACTCTTCTAAAAGCTACTTAGATTTTAGATTTCCTATCCCCTTAGGAATCCTATAGTGAGAAACCAAACAATAGCTTCCTTGAGAAATAGTATGTCTATATAATTTTATTCATAAATGGAGAGTTTGTTTCCCTATTTTAAACCTGTAATCTCTTAATAGTAAACAACAACTTTATCATTTCGCCGATACAAACCCACGAAAACATTCTATTCTCAAATAAAAATAAATGAAGGTGAATAGAAAATAAAGAGTATAGTTGTGTCATTCTTCACAGCTCATGGCCGTCCACAAAGATCTTGCCACCAATGGAAGGTAATGCATTTAATTTACACGTACATGTAGAGGGAAATGGATCTTCTGTTCTAAAAGAATCATGTTTCTATGTCTCTATCTAATAGAATTGCACAAAATAATATAAAAATATTAGTTTATGTTTTTTGTAATCCTTTCCGATTAAATGATAGATTTTGATTGGTATGATATACCAATAGGGACACCATATAGGGCATGCGATCTCTATGGAGAGGTTGACCGAGAATTAAATCATTATTAAAAGTAGACTAAGGATAAATTGAAATTTGGAAGAAAGCTTTTAAAAAAATAACATAAAACTTAAAGAAATGTATTGTTTATGCGACTAGGGGATTGATTCATATAACAGGAAAATCTTTGGCCTCACATAACATATGATTTTATTATTGTGGCGGTGTACTTTATTTTTCTAATGTTTTCTACTTCAACGTACCACTGGTCCTTTGATTTGGACAACGAAATCAATGAAACATTAATCTCTCTTCTACCTCAAATAATTCCTTTTATTTGATATTAAAGTTTTCAATTATTTGTTTACCATAAAATTTCTTATGATTCAAATATATTACTTATTTTTAGGACTAAAATTTTAACCTTTCCAGGACAATGACTATCATGACTAAGATGTGATGATTTAAATTTTGGGACTGCATTCCATGATATGGACGTAATATTGCGGTTGCGGTGACCGCTATAATTGCATCACACACAATTGTGATGTAACTCCGAATCACAATGATGCGGCTGCAATGCAACCGTATCGGACTGTATTTGGACCGCATCAGACCGTATCCTATCAGATTAAAAAATGTTGTTTAATAACAAAATAATTCACACCACAATGGTTGTAACCTGTATCGCAATGAACACAATCACAGTAGTCGCAACTGTTAACACAATCGCGTCCTTAACCGCAATTTAAAACACCGATAATATGTGAACTATGTAAATGTTAAAATGAAAGTTTACTCTCTGATCTTAAAATATAATTATCAGATATCCTAGATTTATTCAGGACTATAATATATGCATAGCATCACTGAATTTACATGCAACGTAGGTTAATATAAATGGGCGTGTTTGTAAGATTTTATTGATCTTTAATATTGTATATGAAAAAAAAGGTTTGTTTAAAAAGGTTATACTCACTTCAGATTTATCTTTATATCAAATGGATTAATATATATATATATATATATATATATATATATATATAAACACAATATTTATGTTCCAAAGTCCAAACAAAAATCTATACAACTGGAAAATACCTAACTATGGCAAGTTTTACGCACACAAACAAGCTTGCAAATTAATAAATTGCATATACTACTTTCACTCCATCTACACTATTATAATTTACTATTTTATTGTTTAAAAAAATGAAGAATGGCACAACTGTAAATACTATGCAAGAACCCTATATTTACTTACAGAAGAATACAAAAAATAATTATAACAAAATGTAAACTTTCTTAGTCTGTAATATATAAGTCAAATACTTTTCAAATTCTACTATATACAAAATATTTCGGGAGTCATAAGTTTGTTGATGATTAAGATGATTATTTTAAGGAATGAAATGAGAAAGGTTGTGAGTTCGAGTCTCGACCATAACAAACTTAAATAAATAAAAAGAAGTTATAACTTATGAGGTGGTTTGATGTAGTGAGAAGGGGAGGAGAGAATGAGGCTGATACCACATGGGCCGATCAAAAAATACTAACATACTAACATTTGTTGATAAAAAAAATATAAAAATTATTTCATTTCAATCACTTAACTGATTATTTTAAAACAACTAATTAGTGAATAAACATAAATTTAATAAATGTTCATTCTTTGAAAATAAACAAAAAGGTACATGCGTCATTCTCTAATAGGTCACATGTACCACTAGCACCTATAATATTTTACCTAAATTTTGTCCAAATAAAAATTAATCAAAACAGCCGGTTCAGAATCAGAGATTATGAATATGCTGGTTTGATTAAGATCTGATTCTGATTTCATAATGTGACTTAGGGTTTTTATAGCTGAAAGTCTTCCATTTAATTATTTATTTATGATTCTTCCAAAGAGTAACAAGTATTGTATTAAATTAATGGTCATGTTTGTTGTAATTATGAAAAGTCGATATAATATATATAGGGTCACAATATGAGTATAGGTACTCCTAAAATTATAATATTATAATCACAATATTGTTACCCAACATAATTTAAAACATTCTTGCAACAAAGATTTATCATATAATGCACTTCGTATTTTATCAGAAAAGTCAAGTTGAAAAGTGATCATAAAATAAAGTTTGAACTACAAAAATACATATTTTTTATGAATAATATTCTATTGATGACTTTGTCCATGGTTTGACAAATTTGCATGTCAAAACATAGTTTATTTCAATAACATATTGGCTACCCACAAAATCCGTTGAAGACAGTTAAGTTTCAAGCATTTATAAATAGTTTTATAAAGAAATAATATCTTTGGCCATTAGCATAATAATCAAATATTTATAAAGTGCCAGCCACTAACCGACCTTATATGAAACTATATATTATACACGTTTACATTTTTATCATTATATATACAAACAATAGTTAGGTAAATTGGGTCCGGTAATTTATAAATATTTATTAGGATTACAACAAATTAAACCTCCCAACTATATGAACATTTATAAATGTACTTATAAACAGTGTTATGATAACTAGACCGTTTGGTTCGATTGATGATCAGACTTGAAAACGACTCTAGTTTGTAGTCTTAACCGAATGAGTGATTGGACCGCTTTGAATAAGAGAAATTTCGGTTCAGCCGTGTTAAACTCGATTAAACCGGAATAAACCAGAAAGTGAACAAAATTAAAAACAATGGAACATTACTCTAATATTTTATTTTACTTCGATCCAAAAAAAGATGGAGAGATGTTACTTCATTATAGTTATATAAAATTATTAATTATATAAAATTATACATTTATATTTAATTATATATTTATGGATAAAAATTATTAATTATATTTAAAATCACCTGATTAAACTAATATGAAACATCTTCCAGTTTAATATTCAGTTCGGATTTCACAACATTACTTATAAATTAACCCTCATCGCTTCAAACTGAATTTTATTAAATGAATTACCATCATTCACCATAACATTATTTATATAGGATGATGGATAAATAAAATCCCTAAAGATAAGGAAAGATCCTATGCTTTGATATGTATTATTCAATAATTGATTTTAACGCTCTTCCACCTTTATTAATATATAAATAAATATGAACTCACATAAATCTACACTCTAAGCTAACCAGCTAATATACACCTTCACTATATATATATATAGCCAAAGTTAGAGATACCTTAGCATTAATGTAGAAATAGACTTACTCATAAACATACAGAGAGAGAGAGAGAGAATGAGAAGCAATAATGTGCGTTTGAGCTATGGCATTTCAATGCCTCTCATTGGATTTGGCACTTATTCATTCCCTAATGATAGGAACACAACAGAACTTGCTATACACAATGCCCTAAAGGTATCAAAATGTCACTTTTAACCGTGTTTTAAATTGTAGTTGTGGTTGCAGTTATTATGATTGCAATCATTCTGGCCGTTGCAATGCAAATTGCGGCCATTGTAGTGTGAATTATTTTGTAAGTAAAAAAAATATTTTTTAACCCGATACGGTCTGATGTGGCCTAATGCGGTTGCGTTTCGGCTTGATGCAGCTCAAATACGGTCCAATGCGGTTGCGTTGCTGCCCAATGCGGCCTGATGTGGCAGCATCGTTGTGATTTGGGGTTCATCGCAATTGTGGTGTGATGTGGTTACAGTGGTTATCACAACCGCAATTTTAAGACTGCATCACGTGATGTGGTCCGCAATTTAAAACATGACTTATAGCAATTAATTAATTTTCCTTATTATATAAATGTATATGCAGATGGGTTATAGGCATTTTGATACAGCAAAGATATATGGTTCTGAAGCAGCAGTGGGAAAAGCTTTAAATGAAGCAATCCTTGGAAGACAAATAGAGAGAGAAGATATTTTCTTGACATCAAAACTATGGGGGAGTGATCATCATGACCCTCTTTCTGCTTTGAAACGAACATTAGAGTAAGCATAATTTCTCTTTCATGCCACACATGTAATGTTATTTGTACATTCCTATATTGAAAGAATGGTTGGGATACTTAAGGATGATACCATTCTTTTCAGTTATATATATGGAACAATATTATAATACTCTATTATAAATAATAGAGTAAATTACACTGACACCCCCTGAGTTTTAGTGAAATTACACAGATCACCCCTCCATTTTTTATCCATACAAAAACCCATGATTTTTATACACATTACACAGACTACATCTGCATGTGAAATAAGTGTGATTTTTTACATAAAAAAATGATGATAAGTGTAATGAAGTTAAAAAATGGTATATTGTGGAAACAAATCCAAATAGTGTACGATTCAACACATTTTGATTATTTTTTGTTCCTTAAATATCGTATAAGAATGATTTAAATAATATATCCTTATAGTTATTGATGCATTTTGTAATGAACCAAAATGAATGAAAATGTATTGACTCATATAGTATTTTGATTTGTCTCTACAATATATCATATTTTGTTTAACTTCGTTACACTTATCATCCTTTTTATGTAAAAAAAATTACACTTATTTCACATGCAGAGGTGATATGTGTAATATATGTACAAAAAATCATGGGGTTTTTTGTTTGAGTAAAAAATGGAAGAGTGATCTGTATAATTTCATTAAAACTCAGGGGTGCAAATATAATTAACTCTAAATAATATTTATTAACAAAACATTGAACTCAAAATAAAATAAAAAATATCATGGGATAAAAGATAGAGTGAAGTTGGGGACATGTAATGTGGGTGCTAATTACTTAACCCAAAAGAATATGAACAAAATCAATGTTGGAAATATAAAAATGATTTTGATATGAAAACAGGAATGTGGGTATGGAATACCTAGATATGTACCTAGTGCACTGGCCTGTGAAGTTGAAGCCATGGGTTAACTATGCAATGCCTAATGAAGATGACTTTGAAAATTTAGAATTTGAGAGCACATGGGCAGGGATGGAAAAATGCCTAGAAATGGGGTTGTGTAGGTGCATTGGGGTTAGCAATTTCTCTACCAAGAAGATTCAATGGCTCTTACAATTTTGTTCTACACCTCCACTTGTTAATCAGGTATATACACTTCATCTTCATCAGGATCATTCATCATATTTCTTGACATTAGTTTCTTAACTTCATTTTATGAGAAAATATATATGCTTTAGAGTTTTTTATACGGACACAAATCACTTGTCCTACATGGTGTCTTATTTCCTGTTCCAGATAAATCGGAAAATGAAAAATAACAAAAAATAACATTTTAATTGGTCCGAGACAGGAGAGTGAGACACAGTTTGGAACATGTGATCTCTATCTTTTTTATACTGTCAATATATTATTCATTGTTTATAATTATTTTTTTAAATATAACAACTAGAAATAAATATCTTATAATATATTTACAATAATTTTGATGATACATAGGTTGAAATGCATCCAATGTGGAGGCAAGGAAAGCTTAGAGAAACATGTGGGGACCACAAGATCCATGTAAGTGCTTATTCACCACTTGGTGGGCCAGGGAATGCATGGGGATCTACGGCTGTTGTTGATCATCCAATCATTCAATCCATTGCTCTCAAACACAAAACAACTCCACCACAGGTAAAACTCAAATTCAAACTATTATTTATTACTTACAATAATGTACCATCATACTATTCTCTTTCATTAATCAATGAAAAATTTTATTTTATTTAAATATTCAATGAATTTCATGTGTTGTAAAAAACGGATCATATTCACAGGTTCAACAAGTGAATCAATCCTTATATTGGTACGATACAATAATTATACCGATCACAAAATCATATTGGTTAAAATCGGCCAAAACCGATTATACTAGTCAAAATCGGCCAAAACCGATCATACTGGTCAAAGTCAGTCAAAACCGATCATACCGGTCAAAGTTGGCCAAAATCGGTCAAAGTCGGCCAAAATCGGTCGTACCGGTCAAAATCGGCCAAAATAGTCATACTAGTCGGTTTTCATTTAATTTTTTTAATGAAAATTAATTAATTTTACCAAAATGTTGGTATGGAAGATCAAACACACAACTAATATATTTGTTTATACTTCTAAAACATAGTTTACCACCAAGTTGACACATTTTGTTTTAACAAATAGGATAAATAAAAGTAATTATTGCTTTCCTTATGAATTTTTCAACATTAATATTAATATAATTTCACAAGTATGCGGTTTAATTAGTGAATCATCAGTTGATCCGTTATATCATCATAGCAGTATCGTGACTGATACAATATTAATAGCACTCAATTTTACTTTCTTGAACAATAAAAAATATGTACGGAATTAGCACAAATAGCATTAAAATGATAGGTGAAATATTAGAATTCTATAGTAAAATGAAAAGGTTCGTGACTTTGTGTATTTCATATACTTTTTGGATGTGACTTCTTAAGGTTGCTTTGCAATGGGGACTCTCAAAAGGCTCAAGTGTGATTGTGAAGAGCTTCAATCAAGAAAGAATGAAAGAAAATATAGGATCATTTGATCTAAAATTGGATTATGAAGATATAGTTGAGATTGAGAAATTGGAAGAAATGAAGATTATGAGAGGAGAGTTTCTTGTTAATAAAACCACAAGTCCCTACAAAACAATTGAAGACCTTTGGGATGATGAAATTTGAAGCTATAGACATTGTTGTAATTCATTTACTCTAAGTAGAAAAAGTGGGAAAAAATTGTTTCAACTTTCAACCCACATGATTTATTTTCTTAATTCTCTCCAAAAGATTCTTCATTGCATAAAATGTGAGAACCCTAATGGTGATTGTTCGGAAATGATATAAAGAGAGTATGACTTACTTTATACTTAATTTTACATGTATTGTTATTGTAAGTTTATTTTATGTTTGTTTCTAATTAAGTGTATTTTACTTCTTATACAATTATCATCAAATTTAAACCTTTAAACACTTGATTATTAGGAAGAAATACATAATATGAATATGATGAATGGCTGATATGGTCAGATTGGTGATGAATTTGATGTTTGAATAGTTAGAATCAGTGTTATTAATATCGTATCGGTCATCAAACCAGTAAGGGTACTGATACAGTGGTATAGCGGTTCAACCGGTGGTTCACTAATTAAATTGCATACCGGTAAAATTAGATATACATATATAATATATTAATATTAGCGTTGAAAAATCAATAAAAAACAATAATTATTTTTATTTTCATTAAAAATTAATTTTACATAAAAATCGACTGGTATGACCGGTATGATTCAATTGAAAACCGGTCGGTATGACTGGTTTTGGCCGATATAATTGCATGACCGGTATAATTGTTATATCGTACTAGTATTGGGACCAATTCACCGAGTGAACTAGCCGACACGAACTGATTTTTATAACTATAGTTAGAATCAATATTTAGAATGTAAAGATACTCATTCATATTCATATATGCTAAGTCTATTTAATTCAGAATACATATATAATATATTAATATTAGCGTTGAAAAATCAATAAAAAACAATAATTATTTTTATTTTCATTAAAAATTAATTTTACATAAAAATCGACTGGTATGACCGGTATGATTCAATTGAAAACCGGTCGGTATGACTGGTTTTGGCCGATATAATTGCATGACCGGTATAATTGTTATATCGTACTAGTATTGGGACCAATTCACCGAGTGAACTGGCCGACACGAACTGATTTTTATAACTATAGTTAGAATCAATATTTAGAATGTAAAGATACTCATTCATATTCATATATGCTAAGTCTATTTAATTCAGAATACGAAATGCTTAGATAATTTGTAGCACCAAAGTGAAATTCTACAACAAAGTACACACTATTTCAAATTAGAAAGTAGAAAATTATAAGAAATAGAAAAGTGTAAGACCCTTTTTCCTTTTCCAAAAAAAACATGTTGTACTACCATCTTAATTTTACATATAATAATAAGATGATAAAATATCTTTTCATATAAGAGTTTAAATTAGGTCTTGTTTATCTATAATAGACTAATACGTCAACAACATTTTAACGAAAGAGTATATATTTTTTTTTTGATCGGCAAATGTTAGTTGTTAGTATGTTATGTTAGGACGAGACTCGAACCCTCAACCTCTAACCCACCTTATAACTCCTTTTTTTTTTTTAAAGTTGCTATGGGTGAGACTCGAACCCACAACCTCCTTCACCCTATTCCTTAAGTCTTCCATCTTAACCACCAAACCACCTTATGACTCCCTACGAAAGAGTATATATAATATTTAATCAAAAGCAATTAGGATAAAGTTATATTTTTAGTAGACTGAAGAGATAACTCATATTCTTATATTAGGATATACATTATTCTATAATAAATAATAATAAAAATTAATAGGTGACTAGTATAATAAAATTCAATGATAAACATGCTTTCCACTTTAAAACATTGTCCTCCTTCCAAATAAAATAAAAGCTAAATATAACAATGGGAATGATTATGCCTACAGCAGTTGTTAGCAACACTGCTGAGAACAAGTAGAATCTGAATATAGAAAATTGGAGTACATATTGTTGTGAAAAAAGATGATAGAATCCTAATTTGATGATTTGGACATTTGCTTAGAAGACTATTACTAGTAACTAAAGTATAACAAATGAATATTAGTCCAAATTTTGAAAAGAAGATGGAGGCCCAGAAAAACACATGCAAAACAATTAAGAAAAAATAGATATAAACATGATTTATGATAACACATTATAACGTTGTCTGATCCATATAATTGACCTACATGGTGAAATTAATGCTTGGTAAGCTCATTAATGTATGAGCGTTAAAATTTTTGGATCACATATATAATATATAATGTTTAAATGTGTTAGAAATATTATTTTTTTTTAGCCAAATTAAATTGATCTAATTCAAATAAGTTATGAATATGGACATAATTGTCATAAAAATTATTTTGTGGGTACTAAGTCTTGTTTCTATTTTTATGACAGACAAAATTAGAAATAATAAAATTGTGGAACATTTCCACTCATGAAAGAGTTTGAACTCAATTATAGATCATGGATATAAATGAACACCAATCTTCATGAAAGAATATGCACTTATAAATATGGGTTATAGTCCTCAATTATAGACATACAACAACAAAACAACTTTATTATCTTTATTCCATTAGAGGAAAAACTATAAGGCTAAGGGTGATTTACAATTGGAAAAATAAAGAACCTACATGTTCCACCATGGAGATGCATTTAGATATAAACTAAAGGACAAGTAAGTTCAGTTCATTAACCATATTCTCTGTAAATATATTAACACCCTTTTACATAAAAATCTTAAATAAATTGTGATAGCTACCCTTCTACATAAAAATCTTAATAAATTGTGATAGCTACCCTTCTACATAAAAATCTTAATAAATTAGCTTAAACTTATTAACAGCTCCGTTGTATTTTATCTCTATTCTCTTTACTATTGGATTGTTTCCCAACAATTATTCTTTTATAAATAAAAAACAGAACAACCAAGACTTGGCAATTAGTAAAAAACAACGTTTGTAAGATTTATTTATTGGACTTAATTGTGAGTTGTGACGACTACTGCATAAAGATAATTAATTTTGAAAACGAACAGTGCTCAATAAATTATTGCAAAGAAGTAATGCAATCATCCAGCCCTAATTTCTTACGCATTTGCCTATGGATTTTTCAGCAATTTTGGTACACATTGTAAGCTTTTGTCATTGTAACTTGGCATTTGCTCCCTCTATATAACAAACATTCAAATCGCACACCTTATGTCCCAAAATGTGTGTCAATCCATATGTCATTAGTTTTGATTGGTTGAACAAAAATGTATTTATGTTAAAAGTTTAATTATTAAATGATTTTCTGACCAATCACAGCTAAAACTGTCTGCTTTTACGATAACACAAGGTTCGCCAAAATGCACATCTAATCAGATGACTAGAAAGTTGGTAATAGGAAAAGGGCAATCAAGCAATGTTTGACAGAGTTTCAAATAAAACATCATAATCCTTAAACAGAAACTCCCACCTAAACTATAAAGGCAAATCAGCACAACACTAATGGAGACATGCCTTGGATGACTAAAAAGGATTAACACCACTATACAAGCAAAGTCATACAATAATTGACCATCATAGAGGTAGGAATAATGTAAATCCCAAAAAATAAGTCTAATTCACTACTAAGAGTAAAAGAGGCAACAGCAATCAGCTAAGCAACAATCTTAGCAAGTTAGACAACACGACTCACTTACCGCAGCGGAATCCGTTACAAATGGAGAGAACAATAATGAGAATCAAGGCAATTATAATACCCAAAACTATCAGCTTTATCTTCATATTTTGGAACCACATCTTTCTCCTAATCTTTGTTCCCTGTTGCCTGAAATCTTGTGCCTGCAAGATAATATGAATTCACAAGTCACAAAATAGATAAGCAAAAAAAGAAGGGGTCAACTAACTTTTGGTATTGAAGTATCTTGATTAGAAAAACTATTGTGAGCATAATATTAATCGCATTCAACGTTAGAATGTGCGGAAAAATGAAAACAAGAATAAACAAAGCAACACAAGAATTGGAGTGCACAAGTGTTTTCCATCATCTTACTAAATTCACTAATGCTACGGCATGTCAAAGGCAGTTCATTAAATTGATGTTATCATTAAATATAGAGTTAATTACACTCATAACCCTGAGTTTTAGTAAAATTACACAAATCACCCCTCACTTTTTTGTCCTTACACGAACCACCCCTAATTTTGTACATACGTTACACTGACTACCCCTGCATGATATAAAAGTGTAATATTTTAAACAAAAAATGTATGATATGTGTAATTAATTAAACAAAATATTGTATACTGTGTAGAGAAATTCAAATAATATAAGAGTCAATGCGTATTCATTATTTGGCTCGTTATAAGATAGTATAAAAGTTATTTAAACATTTCTTTGAAATTATTAATGTATTTTTTAATGACACAAAAATAATAAAAAAACACTCGCTTTTGTACTATTTGAAATGTTACACGATTACAATATTTTGTTTAACTTAATTATATTCATCACATGTTTTTTCTTTAAATTATTACACTTTTATAACATACAGGGTAGTCAGTGTAATATATGTATAAATCTAGGGGTGATTTGTGTAGGAGGGAGGGGTAGTTGGTGTAAGGTAAAAGAAGTGAGGGGTGATTTGTGTAATTTCATTAAAACTCAGGGGGTGTCAGTGTAATTTACTCTTAAATATAATGTTTTCATGTAATCATCTTGTACCTGTTGAATAATGACTCTATGTATTGGGGCTATCCTCCATTAATCTGATCAAACTCCCTTAACTAGGGCTTCTATTTGTCTTCATCTCACATGTACAAAACAACTACCATCTTTTCCTAAGAGGAAACTTCAGTATTGTTCAAGAGTGTTTATGGTGCTGTTATCCAACAAGGATATGATGTGTAACAGCTCATGAACAAAAAATTTAATACACACCATATGCTCTTGTCGGCCCTCTCCTTGCCAGTATTCAGTTCATAAAACAGTGCTGATCTTATGGTTGTGTGGTAGAGTTTTCATTTTAAAAGCACTAACAAAACAGGGGGGGAAATAGGGGAAGATCTGGCCCATCTATAATGATTCATTAGTTTCATTTTCATGAATTTTCTCTATATTTTTAAATATGCAATAGTAGCAACCAACAGACCTGAGAGCGAAGGTTCTCTGTTTTATCCACCAAAAGCTCAATTTTCTCCCCACGGTCAAGAACCTGCCAAATAGGATAAAATGTTTCAGCTACCTAACAATCACACATTAGATTATACAACTTTAGATTTGAACCCCACCATCTGTATCCACCATAGAAAAAATAGACTACAAGGACATTTTAGCTTCAGGAAACATTTTCAACCCCGCCCAAAGCCAAAAGATCAAATATGATTTGCTTAGTATCCATGAAAACAAAGGAGATAAGATGTCAAGTGCATCACCTTCTCAATATTTTCCATCATAACTCCTTTGACTTCCGAAACCTGAGCTTTCACTTTAGCAAGCTTGCTAATCTCCTCAGGGTGATCAACACAGTACTGCATCTGCTCCTTCAACTTAGGTCTACATCATAAACAAAATATTCACAGTATTGGATGTCATAATAGTCAGTTAACAACACATTTTCTATTTATAAAATTGCAGCACACATGAATACCCAAACTCTCTATTGAGGCTCTGAGCAGCAGCCGTTGCAGCTTTTCCTCCAGCATATCTCTTGGTAAAATCCTCCTTCACACGTTCAAGGAAAGCAGTTGGAATCTGCCGCCCAGCAGACTCAACGGCAACAACACAGTATGCTACAACATTCAACAGTTTTTAAGTTAGTTCCAACTAAAGACAATTGTAACTTCAGTTGAAAAAGGATAACAGAATCAAATCAAGAGCAGGCATCAAGTTTTAAATACATAATCAAGTTATTATAACAACTGCATCTACTATGTCTTCTGAACAACCATACGGATTTCTATTTTCCAACCCATCCAAAATTTGAAGTTCCATATGAAAAGATCCATTGTCATCCTACTATTATTGCTTGTGTATTTTATTACTCTCATAAGACAACCCTCTCCTATTACTTAGTAACACAAGAGGGTCATGATCCTTCCTTTTCAATAGCTTTTTGAGGAAACCTTCAAAATTAAAAAATTTCTTTAACAAATTATGGTGTTACCTAATAAACTCCCTATGTTGTTTAACCATGAGGTAATAAGTGGCAATAAACAACTACATCAGATGCAATGCTAGAAACTACAAGAAAATAGAAATACATATAAGAATATTAACATAATCATACCATCCAACACAGGTGAAAAATGCTAGCAACACACTGGTTTAATACAAGAGTGTTGCACTTTTGCTGCCATTTCTAATGTCTCTAAACAAATTTACTATTTACTTTTCCACCTTATTCATTTTTTCCACACATTCTGATGAAAAGAATCCCTATATTCTCACACTAAATTTCTTGCATCAACTTGTATGTTAAGGTTTCATCTCAAAACCATTTGGCAATAAGATAAGTATAGTCCAACAAGTATTTAAAATATTCTCTCGAGACTATTGAAAGTATTTAAAATAAACGATGTGAGACTTATTTCCCAACATGTCCCCTCCATATAAGTCTGCCGAAACAGGTGAAAGGTTGCCTTTGACCCACAATATGACAACCGGAAAGTCTCCCGATACCATGTTAAGGTTTCATCTCAAAACCAATTGGCTATGAGAATAGTAGTCCAACATATATTTAAATCGTTCTCGAGACACAGGAAGGCGATGTGGGACTTACTTCCCAACATTGCATACACCTATGATGTACAAATCAGTGGTTATCACGTGTATTAGATGATTGATCGTTTAAGCCAATACATTTGAATCCGTGATCAACTAATATTGTTATGATAAATTTTTCATTCAAAATTTTAAACCATCGGAATCGATCGATCTCCAACGCAACATTTTCTTTATCATTTTGCATGCGGATCAAAGAGCAACGACTAACACAGATCAAAATCGGAGAACAAAAACAGTTAAAATCATAAAACGGAAACAGATCAGCGAAACACAGAGATTGAATAGAGAGAAAGAGAGGAGAGAAGTTACTAAATCCGTTATCAACAAGGTAGTTGAAGGTGTGACCATCGCAGTTGTATGTGAACTTGTTGTTGGAGGAAGGGAGTTTCTGAAGACACTGTGCCGCAACGCCGGTGAAGTTTCCGGTGAACTCGGTGTACTCAGCGAGGATGACGGTGCCACGCGCCACGAAACTGTAGATCAACGATTGCTGTCCCATCGCCGCCGGAAGGAACCACAATCGGCACCGAAATGAGAGAGGATGTAGAGAGAGAAAGGAACGATGAAACTCACGGTGTTGTTGTTTGTTGAGAGAGACTAAGGCTTAGATGTGAAGGAAGCGTAACAGAGAAGAAAAGTGTGCATTTTCTCACAGTACCCTTCTAATTCAGTGTTTATTACGGAAATACAGTGCCCTATGGTGAGCAGGACTCGGCCCTACCCACTTATCCGGTATGGTCCGATCACGATCGGGTCTGAATAGGGTTGGATCTCATTGGGTCTAGAACCGAGTTCGGGTTAAAAATTTGACTAAGTCAATATTTAGGGTCGGGTAGGGACCAAGCATGACTCGTCCCGACCCGTCCCACGATCACTCACTCTTGATGTTTGCATGTGTTTTTATTCAACTGTGTACAGCATAATGATACATTTTTACCGAAAATATCATTGATTATCTAATTTTTCATCATATATAAATGTTTAATAATATATATTTATATTATTAATAAATTTATATTTTGCTGACAATATATATATATATATATTCTTATATTATTTTATATGTCAAATTAAATATTTACAATAATAAATAATATTTAAAATACTTTATCTAAAATAAGTATACATTATATTTAATCGGGTCTAGGATCAGGTCCGGGTTTAAAGACTAACCCTGTGAATATTTAGGGTCGGGTTAACTTCGGGTCTAGGACCAGATCCGGGTTCAAAATATGAACCGGCCAACATTTAGGATCGGATAAGGAGAAGACTTAATGTAACACCATGAATTTTCTGATTTGGAATTATAAATTTTTATGAGTTTTTATTAATTATTTATTTTATCAACGATTAATTGTAGAAATTAATCAGTGTGGATTTAGGCTAAGCCATAGTTGAATATTAGTCTTGTTTTGTGATTTCCTATTTTATGGTAAATTTTCGTAATTTTCTGTGACGAAATATTTTTGAATTGTCGTTGGGCCCAAATAGCCCGAATTCGGCCCAATAATGTGTTTTTGAGTTCCGTAACTCGGAATAGAATTCCGATTGCACCATTGGCTTCGAAATATTATTTCGAGTCAAGATAGACATCAAGTTCATTTAGAACGCATTTCTAAATATTTTCACTCCAAATTCTGTGTTTCGAAGTTCTAACCGTAAACCAAAATCGGGAGATTGTATATTTTCGGACGAAATTATCCGAAGATGTTCGGACACGACATTTATTGGGAAATTACATCATATCAATAAAGTTGGAAGTCATCATTGCATGAGCCATTTACTTGTTATACAAGTAATGCAAAAGCTTCCAAAACCCCTAAAACACTCAACAAATCCTCTCACTCCACCACCATTAGACACATCACCTATGCTAGTCTAAAGCTACTTACTTTGCATTAAATTTTCTGATTTGATGAGGGTGAGGCTCTCCTATAAATACCTCACCCCATCCTCTCATTTTTACACTAAATTTCTTATACAAACTAAGGTAGTCTTTTATTTTATCTTCTTCATCTTCTTCTCATACTTCATAGAAAGTTATGAGCTTTTATTATTTTGTTCATAAAGTAGAGTTTATATTTGTTCTTTAAGTATTTTATGAAAGCATAACTAAAGGGGATGATAATAAAATCATATGAACCTTTATGTAGTTTTTGACTTTTGTAAATCTTGAAATTTCTTCCTTGTTCTTAGATGGAAAAACTATATCTTTGGACAAGGTTAGATGAGTTATTTATTTGGAAATATTAGAAATTATTGTTAGTATTTGAATATGTTTAAAGGTGATGATTTTAACATCAAAGGAACCTTTAATGTGTTTAGGAAAAAATTTGTATTTTATTCTTGAAAGTTTATGATGTTGATGAGTTGTTGAAAATATTTCATTTTTTAGATAGTATTATGTTTTAAAAGTGGTTTACATATTTTACTCTTTAATTCCCAAGTTAAAATAATGATTTGGGATAAAAGATGATTTATTAAAGTCTTGACTTCATAAACTTAAAGTGTTATGAAGTTTTAGATATTAAAGTAGTAGAAAGTCTTACATTATGATTTATTTTCATGACCATGAAAATAACACTTACTAACCCTTGAGGTTTTTCCTAAAATATTAGGAGGTGTTAAGATGTTCATAGAAATTGTTGTATTTATTTTAGTTGACTTACTTTAAAGTGGTAAGAATAACTAAAAGATGTTTAAATGTAAAATATTAAATTAAGAGTCATTCTTTTTCATGACTATGAAAATAACACTTACTAACCCTTGAGGTTTTTCCTAAAATATTAGGAGGTGTTAAGATGTTCATAGAAATTGTTGTATTTATTTTAGTTGACTTACTTTAAAGTGGTAAGAATAACTAAAAGATGTTTAAATGTAAAATATTAAATTAAGAGCCATTCTTTTTCATGACTATGAAAATAACACTTACTAACCCTTGAGGTTTTTTCCTAAAAAATTAGGAGGTGTTAAGTTGTTCATGAAAATTTGTTTTAGTAGTATACTTGAAATAATGAGAGTTACCTAAAAGTCTTGACTTTATAAACTTAAAGTGTTATGAAGTCTTAGATGGTAAAATGATTTAAAAAATGTTGAATCTTAGTTAAGTGAACTTACTTTAAAATGGTAAGATTTACTTAAAAAAGTAAAAATGTTAGTTTTAGTAAAAATGTTTTACTTACAAAAAATAAGATTTATGAATTATCGGAAAAATAAAATGAAGTGGGAATACATGTATAGAAAGGTTCTGTCTAAGGAAAGACTTGGTATTTAAGGGTGTCTTTATGACCCACCTCTCTTTCCTGGGAACTAGCCTGATGTATATCCACGGATTACGACATAAATGAAGTGGGAATACATGTCTAGAAAGGTTCTGTCTAAGGAAAGACTTGGTATTTAAGGGTGTCTTTATGACCCACCTCTCTTTCCTGGGAACTAGCCTGGTGTATATCCACGGATTACGACATAAATGAAGTGGGAATACATGTCTAGAAAGGTTCTGTCTAAGGAAAGATTTGGTATTTAAGGGTGTCTTTATGACCCACCTCTCTTTCCTAGGAACTAGCCTGATGTATATCCACGGATTACGACATAATTTCGGTATAAGTTTTATTGAAAATTTTACTTTAAAAAGTATTATTTGATTGTAAGACTTTCGATGACAAATGATGATTCAAGGATATTCAACCTTGAATTGGATGGACGAAAGCAATTAAATTCATTTTAAATCGGAAGTTTTATCTTCGCGTAAAAAGTTATTTCATAAGTATAATAATTATCGTCATTTAACTAATTAACGTTATTTTGGCATAATAAAGATTTCGAGAGGAGAACGGATCAAGTAAGCTCACCTACAAACAGAGAACCTAACAACCCGACACACTCAGGTGAGGGAGAAAACATCGTGACACAGTGGTATCCGAATATGCATCAGGACCTCCAAACTCCCTCACAAGTTTGGAGTTGCCCTGGGTATTAAGAAAGCTTGTACTTAATCAATTGCATGTTTGTTTGGATTAAGTACATCAATATTTCTTAATACCGATTTATGTTATGTTTATATATGCAAATATCATGTTTACTCTTGAATTATAATGTTTGAATGATTATTATGGGAATGATATGTATGTGATAATTTTGAAATTCAAGGTTTAAAAACATTTGATATAAATGAGAAATATTTTCCTTGAGAAAAGTAATTAAAATGATATTTAGGTTCTTCTCGCTTGACCGAGACAACTCTCGATTGAGCGAGAAGTGTATAGAGAAAACGAGTGTTTTAGCTCGAGGCGAGACAGCTCTCGCTTGAGCTAAAATAGGCACCAAGAGAACTGATTGTTTTCTCGCTTAAGCAAGACAGCTCTTGCTTAAGCCACAAATGCCTCAAAAATGGAAGCATCTCGCTTGAGCAAGACAGCTCTCGCTTGAGCGAGCGGGCTCCATACAAACATGACTTCTTTTTAAGTCGTCGGAATGATAACTCTCATATATACGAGAGCCCAATGGCATGTTTTCCATCAAGAATTTGTAAAGGTAAACAACTATATGAAATTCTTGAAAGTAATAAAAGTAAGGAATTGCTTTGTTAAAGGCGAGGCCGAGGGTGTGATATTATGCCCATGCAGCGAGATTATTTGACCGTAAGAGGCTTGGCTAGAGGAGCCGTCCAGGATAATTCAGCGATGGTTCGTAGTGGTGCCGAAATTATTCTCTCTTTTTGTTATATGTGTTAAGATCGGGACCCACTAGAAGCATTCCTTTGGGAGATGTCTTAGGTTGGGCCGATCATTTAAAAGAATGATTAAAAGATTTAATTGGCTAACCTCGGTTAGTGTGCATACTCATTATGAATAATGAAGTAGTGGAGAGGAAATTTACGGGAGACGAACGAGCCCCGAGATGTTGAGAGGGACGACGATGGCGGTGATTCGTTAGCAAAGTCTTGAGGGTGAGTCTAGGTGAGACGAGTCCCTTGTATTCCTGGATGAGGTATTCTGTTGGATCGGACAGTTCTCACAGCGCAAACTAGATGATCTCTGACAACCCCTCTTTGCAATCAGGATCGATGAGAGGGATGCCCAGAAAGTGTTTGATACGACACCGTCCTGAAATGGACAGTTCTTTGGAACATATCGATCATATATCCTTGCGAGGAATATTTTGGTGCGTTCAAATCGGCTTGTTATGGGACCTGTACTCTCGGTTATTTCCGAATAGTTATTGGGAGGATAAAGGAGTAAGGATGGTGGACTCATGCATCGCATTGCATACATGATATTCTTTGATATTATTTCTAAATCCTCGAGTTTTATATTTCATTCATTGTTTTTATGTGCTTGTATAATCGCATGATATATATGTACTCATGTGTTGTCTTGGTGTATTATTCTGTGTAATTCCACGACGTCAATGATAAGTTTTTCATTAGATGTTTTACTCCCTCTCTTCTTTCTTTTTGTCTTCTATCCGCGTTTGTTCAGATGGATCGTTCGATCGGGATTCAGAGTTACCACTTTTCGATGTCCCAGGAGGGGGCATGGAGGATTGAGGGAATCTGTTATACCTACACAGGCCCTTGTACTTTTGATTAGTGTACCTGTGTAGGGAATTTATTTTGTAGTAGTTTTTATTTGGACGACGATTAAGATTCCGCCTTGTACCTGTACCAACATTTTCTAATGAAGTATGATTTCAAAGTTATATTGAGTTTTTCTAGTTACCATTAAGTAATGGTTGTGATTTTCCGCATTGTATGTTACTTAAGTGATGTTCCGAAAATGAAACGAAGATAAGGACATAAATTTTTATGGCTCCTTTATTCAAAAAAAAAAAAAAAAAAATTTTACCCATTTTCGAGCAAGATTATTGAAGTAATTTTCGGAGCGTTACACTTAACCTGTCCCAACCAGGCCCACGCTCACCCCTACCATAGTGGTTATGTATTTGTATTTTGTATCAAGATATATTTGTTTTCAACTATGTCACTATCCATTAAATTCTTACATCTATTGAAAATTTTGAGTAGTAAGAAATATACATATTTTATTAGGTGTCAAAATAGAATTGGAACTAGAAAGTAAGGGATACATGCTTTTGGAATGATTTCATTTATCCCTCATTTTATGGCTAAGGGATTAATTGATTCTCAATGCATGACTACTTCTGAACAAATGTTGCTTTCAAGAATTAAACTTTAACATTACGATATTTTTTATGCCTTTACATTACTAAATCAACATATTGTTCATGCAATGTTTGCTTTTTCTATTTGAAATTTGTTTGTGAAATTGTCGGGAAAGGAGAATAAAATATGAAACATATGAAAGAGGGATTGAATAATTTTCATACACGGCTAGGATTTAGTATTTTATATTATCAATTATTAATAAATAATAATAGCATATTACAATCAAAAATTTATATACAAACCCTATAATATTTATATATTGACTTATATATATTTATATATTTATATATTATCAGTATAAATATTTATAAATAGTTAGTATATTATCTATTATTCATTTTATCTTATATTTAAAAAATAATAATGATCAAAAATGAATTATGGATGATAAATTATACATAGATCTCCTTGGATTATTTCCTTGATACTGAGATCAAACATATGCTGAATGGATCACTTTTACTCTCACACACTAAATATGTTAAAGATCTTCTCGATAAGAATGACAATGGATCTTCTTAGTATACATTAGTTGTTCACCTAGTTAGAATAGAAGATTCTAGAATAATGGCAGATACAATTACGTAATTGCCACATGTGTTGTAAGTACTTCTTTGAATACAAGCCTATCTAGTATCTAATGCATTGTAATTCAATTAAGCAAAATCAATAACACCTAACATATTCACTTTCTCTCAACTTCTCTTCTTTCCTCTTATTTACATTATATATCAATCATTTATATTATGAAAAATGAAATATATGCGAGTACATCATTTACTAATTATATTGACTGTTCAAAAAATTAATCCAAATAAACTGTAAAAATATAGTGAACATGTTTAAATCTTTATACTGATAGTATATACATATTACACTCTTATACTATTTTGAATTTAATATTTATATACCGACTATATATGAGTTTCTTTTGTCATTAGGCCAATTCATTATTTCAATAAGACTATATAAGCTTAGCTTGATTTTGTCAAACTTTGAATTACTTGGAGGAGACGATGTCAGGGAAAATAATCAAAATAGTCAGAGGATCCTTTTATTTATTCTAGAATTAGAATGGTATGATATGGTGTGATTTGAATGCCATCAAAACGTGATTTTAAATTTATATTCTTAATGTTTGAAATATGTTATTATATTAGTCTCATATTATCTAGTATTGGAATAGAGTAGAGTAACAAATGTTATATATTAGACTCAGATCTCTTGTTGTAATGTGCACCAGATATAAACACCAAATAGAAATACCTCATGAGCAGTTGGGCCCATGGGTGTGATAGGGTTTGTAATCCTTATTCTCTAATAATATATTGGTAGCCGCTTAGCGCTCCCGGGGATGTAGGCACAATTGGTTGAACCCCGTTACCAAATTCTTTGTTTTTTCTCTTCTATTTATTCAACGCATTTTATTTGATTGCTTCCGACTAATGTTGCGCAACGGTCGCTTCCGGTGCACTAACACTATGTAATGTTAACATAAATGTTAATATATATTTATTGTATTATCTACCATTTGTTTATATTATTTATATTTAAAAGTCAATAATAATTAATTTTTAACGGTCGATTATATTGAAAGAGTGTAAAAAAGTCTTATACTACTATCAGTATATATATATATATAATTTTCTCAATATGTACCAATTTTATTTTAATACTAATCAAAGGAATATAAGTGCATACTATTATTTTTTATACAGGCAAACCATGATTACTTGATTATATGTGAAGTGCATAATCTTTGTCTTCATCGTTTAAACATTGATTGTTATGTATTTTTGTGATTCTAAGATTTTTGAATTTGAAATAAAATTATTAAATAATACTAACCAGTATTATGAAATTTTCAATTTTTTTTAATATAAATCAATCAAACAAAAACAAGTGATCCAATAGTTCAACTAGCAAACCCTTAACATAGAACCCTAACAAAGGGATTACCTGTCCTAATTTAATATCATGGTTTTGATTTCAGATAAAAACTTGTATGAAGACATATATAACACATCATATTTAGAGACAAATGTATTTATGTTTTTTTGGTGTTATTATTTATAACTAAAATTTAATTAAAATTGAATTATTAATATGCTGTCAAAATTTTATTAGTTGTTTCTACTTAAATATATCTTCACACAAATTTTTCTCTTTACTTCCTCCATGGTGGCCGTTTTTGCCATTTGGCAATAGTTTTCATCATTAATTGTTAGGAGAGTGATCCACTTACTTCAAAAGTAAGTGGAAAAAACTCACTTATCATTCATTTTTTGGAATTTCAATGGTTTGAATTGGTAAGTACATCTAAACCATTGGATTTTTCAAGAATGAATGACTAAGATGTGGAGTATATCTTTTTTACTTACTCTTGGAGTAAGTTTATCTCTCCCTAATTGTTAATACTCATTATAAATTATCAATATTTATCTATTACTATATAAGAAAAAAATGTTCTTCATGACATATGTCACTCTCTCCATAAAAGTTTTCCCTCCAAGACATGTTCATTGTTTATGGTGAAGTCTCACACATTATAACATTATTACTACTAGCGTGTCGACATGCACTTCGTGCATGCCGACCCGCATTCTTATTTTCTAATATTAAATATTTCACCTTTAAATATTTCATTTTAAAGAAATATATAAATTTTTGTATTGACTGTTCTACATGATATTAAAATTTATGTAATAAAAAAATATGAAAATAAATTGTGATATTATTAACAATTATATTGGTGGCTTGATATTTTTGATATATGTAACATATATTAAAACCTATAATTTTGATATTTCTTTTATTGTGTGATAAATATTGTAATAATAGTTAATTAGAAGGGCAAAATAGGCAATGAAAAATTATATCATGTAGGTAGTTATTAGAGGTTTTGCCTTTATATATAGTATATAGTTGTAATAATAGTTAATTAAAAGGACAAAATAGGCAATATAAAATTATACCATATAAGTAGTTATTAGAGGTTTTGCCTTTATATATAGTATATAGGTAGTTATTAGAGGTTTTGCATTTATATATAGTATAGATATAAGAAAAAAATCTTGTGTATTTATTATTTTATGTTTATGCAATCTCTCTCATTCCGTTTCATATTTTTTCGTTTATGTTTATGCAATCTCTCTCATTTCGTTTCATATCTTTTCGTTCATCTATGTAAAAAAGGTAAACTATCACTTCAAAAAGTTGGAATTTTTTGTATTATTGGAATTGAAAATCAGTAACAACAAATGTATTTGATATTCATGTTTTCCGTTTAAAACAATGAATGTTTGAAAGTTAAAATTGAAGTTGCAGTGAGCATCATTACCTCATTGCTATTATTGGTAATATTATTCTTAATTTTAAGAATATGAATAGTTTCTACATACTTCAAAATTTTCAAACATTAAGATAAATAATTCATTAATATTATTAGAACAAAAAATGTAGACCCAATGAAATGAATTTGAGAGGAGAAATCAAAAATACAATTTAAATATGAATAAATGGACAATAACTCATTTTGATTATAAGAAATTCGTAAGTGATGATTAATGCATCATTTAAGATTTCAAACAAATAAAAAATAATTGAGATCATTTTGTGTATTTTTTCTTACTTAAATGTGTAAATATGATCATGTGCATTTTCGTTGTCCAATTTAACATCTCATCCATTAACCATTATACCATCTAATTTGGGTAGTTGACTCATCTAATGCAATCTCTCTCATTTCGTTTCATATCTTTTGGTTCATATATGCAAAAAGGTAAACTACCACTTCAAAAAAGTTGGAAATTTTTTTTATCATTGGAATTGAAAATCAGAAACAACAAATGTATTTGATATTCATGTTTTTCGTTTAAAATTACTATTACAATGAATGTTTGAATGTTAAAATTGAGGTTGCATTGAGCATCATCATCTCATTGCTATTATTGGTAATACTATTCTTAATTTTAAGAATATGAATAGTTTCTACATACTTCAAATTTTTTAAACTTCAAGATAAATGATTCATTAATATTATTAGAACAAAAAAATGTAGACCCAATGAAATGAATTTGAGATGAGAAATAAAAATTGGTCCATATTTTTATTATGTACCATCACACATTGTATTAAATCTATATAAAAAAAACTTTAAATCAATTAATTATCATTGAACACCTCAATCATCTGCCATGAACATGCATACACTGAATCATTTGACAAATACAAAATTCATTTATTTTAAACTTTTGATTTCACTTCATTTGATCCTTGTTTTTTAAACCTTCATTTCCTTTTAGTTTCACTACTGCTCTCTCTTCATCACTGATTTCATCTTCTCCACAACACAATTTCAAACTAACTCTCACTAACTCCTTTTTCAATTTATTTTGGTTTCAAATGATTGGAAATATTAAGAAATTCAGCCTACTGTAATATCAATTACTTTTCATAACGACTTTGAATATTGTACACAACTTATCGATGATTATCTATATATTTCATTTTATTTATCAAATTATTACACAATGATACTAATATATATCTTTAATAAGATTGATAATTACGTGGTTTCAAATATATGTCAAAATCAATCTGTCACATATGAATGTACGGGTAATATGTGTTCTTAACCATACGACAAAAAAGTATGGTTAAGAACAACCTCTCACACAGGATAAAGACACATCACATTATACAACTTCTCACACACGATAAAAATATACTCATACACATTGTCCATTACCCAATATATTATTTAATAAGATATAATAATAATATCATTTAATATATATATTATATATAAGAAAAAAAGTTTCATCAATATTCATTTTCACATGTGTCACAACCACATTCATTTTTTACCGTCCAAAATTCATATGCGAGCATAATAACTGAGAGGAAATAGTAATTAAAAGGAATATCATATGTTTGAAACTTGGATTTTTCAAGGGCAACCTTGTCATTATATAATGACTTGTAATGTAAATTGTATGTTATATTTCAATACGTATACATTTAATATTGTTGGGGATACTTTAGTCATTTCATCTTTACTCCATTCATCTAATTTACGAGTAACATATATGTTTTTTAATTATTAAAATATATGGGTCACATGTTTGTTCTTAATAATACGAATGCACATGTAACATGTGTATTTTTAACCATGTGAATGTATAAGTAACATGTGTATTTTTAACCATGTGAATGTATGAGTAACATGTGTGTTATTGTTCATGTAGCAAAAAATACCGCCCCGTGCATATGCACGGGTAACTTGCTAGTTACTAATTATATTCGAGTATATACATCTAACCGATTCCAAACAGCTCCTCTTGGACACGTATCAATAGTTGGGTGAATTTTTTTCTCGCCCAAACAGTTCCACAATCATACAATGCACTATTTCATATATATAGTATCATTTTCTCATCAAATATTTCATTTAAATTTTGATGGAAAAGAATTCATTTCACCAAAAATCATAATTTATTATACATTATTATTATTAAATACACATTATTGATTCTCAAATTGAATCTGTAACACCCTAAATTTTAAGTCTTTAAAATTATAGTATCAGTCCTGAGATCTTCGCTTGAGCGAGAGATTCTCGCTTGAGCGAGAGAGACTCACCTAGGAGGGTGAAATACTGGGCTATACTGGAGGATCCTCGCTTGAGCGAGAGAGGCTCACCTGGGAGGGTGAAATCCTGGAGTATACTGGAAGATTCTCGCCTGGGCGAGAGTTGTCTCGCCTAGGCGAGAAATATCATTTTGGGACTGTTGGCACTGTGAGATTCTCGCTTGAGCGAGAGGGTCAGATCTGAGTTTTTAAAATAGGCGGGATTTTCTCGCTTGAGCGAGAAAGGGCTCGCTTAAGCGAGAACCCGACGCTGTTACATTAAATAGGGGACCCCAAACACATTTATGAGGGTTAACCTAAAGAGAAGTGAGAAAAGAGAGCATTTTCAAGAGCAAGAAGGCTTTTGAGTCATTTAGAAGCTTGAGAAGAGGTAGATCTCTTGATTCTAACTCCCTTCTTCCCTTTGAAACTTGTTTTGAGGTATGTTGGATCTCTTCTCAACATGAGAGAAACCATGGAAACTCACCCTTTTGAGTTATGGTTCGTTTTATGCGATTTTATCTTGTAAACTCTTGGTATAGAGTTAATATTTCGAGAAAGGAGAGGGTTTGTGGGTTGATTCATGAAAAACCCCAAAACCCTAAAAAAATGGAAATGAGTAAAATGCTAGAGGTAGAAGATGAATTTACTTTCTAATAATGAAGTATGAGATGAATATGTAGGTTTTAGATGTTGTAAACTTATGATGAATATCTTGTATGGTTAAATGATGTAGTATAAGTTGGTTATGAAATATTTGGAATAAATGACTAACATTTTGTTGTGTGGTGGGAATGAGGAAAGATCCTAGAGTTGGCGGCGGTGTCGGTGGAACTTGTGAAGTTACCAAGAACCCAACCCAACACTCACCAAGGTAAGGATAAATCTTTAATTTGTGCATTTGAAATGGAAAATGTGTGTATTTTCTGGTGGTGTAATGATTAATTGGTGAATCACACATTTATTATAAACATATATGAGTATGTTTGTAATAAGGATTGTGTGGATTCACTGGGTATGATTGATAGTGAAATCAATGAAAATGAAATGTATTTTTAGCCGACTATAAATGGTTAGCGACTTCGGCTCCAGTTTATATAGCAACACTTCAGCCCGAGTTTATGTGGCAATACTTCGGCTCGAGTTTATGTAGCAACACTTCAGCTCGAGTTTATGTGGCAACACTTCGGTCCGAGTTTATCCACATGCTCTCATCTGATACAAGATTGACTGAATCATGGTCACAGAGAATAACAAGATCATTATGAGTAGTAGTAATACGATCATCATCATCATGATTCTTACCTCTCTGCTTGCTAATCTTGTTTATGCTCTCCCTTTTTCATGTGAAACAATTCTTCTTTATGTGCCATGTTTTGTGATAATAATTGCACTCTACATTCTTGTATCTGGACTTGGACTTACTTCTGTTGCTCTCTACTCCCACTTCTGCTATTCTTTTGACTCCCTTTCGATTCCTTTCTCTAACTTCTCCCCCTTTTTTAATGACAATTACCTCAGAATGAGATGAAGTACCTTGTGCCTTCCTTCTCATTTCCTCATTAAGAACACAACTCTTTACATTTTCAAAAGAGACAACACCATCAGATGATGAATTAGTAATAGAAACCCGAAAAGTTTCCCAAGAATCTAGTAGAGTATTCAGTAGCCACAGTCCCAACACTTCATCATCAAACTTGATGCTCATTCCTGACAATTGATCCCGGAGCCCTTGAAACTCATTCAAGTGATCTGAAATAGAAGTACCCTCCTTGTACCTCAAATTCATCAAGGAATTCAACAGATACAATTTATTATTCCCTGATTTAGAAGTATACAAAGACTCAATCTTATTCCACAAAGATCTCGCATGTTCTTTATTTGCAATGTGATTATAAACATTATCTTCAACATATTGTCGAATAAAACCACAAACCTGCTGATGCTCAAAACTTCATTTCTCTCCAGTCATGGATTTTAGCTTCTTAGTAGCAAACACATGACGATGCGATTTCTTCATAAATAACATATCCTTCATTTTTCCTTTCCACAAGTGATAATTAGTTCCATTTAAACAAATCATATTATTTGTATTTGCCTCCATCATTTAAGCAAGTAAAACAACCCCTTAACCAAAGAGCTCTGATACCACTCTGATGGGAAATTCAACACAATAACAACTTAATCTATAATAGAGCAATATGCAGCGGATAATAATTTATCCTACTTGCAATAATGTGTGAGGAGCAATCAACAAATATGGCAGCAACTAAAAATCACAAACACAAAGAGACACACGATTTTAAAGTGGAAAAACATTCTCAATGTGAGAAGTAAACAACCACGGACACAAGCCAGTAATAGAGCTCCACTATAATGAAATCAGGGTACAAGAGAGTCCCAAGAGCTCTGATACCACTCTGATGGGAAATTCAACACAATAACAACTTAATCTATAATAGAGCAATATGCAGCGGATAATAATTTATCCTACTTGCAATAATGTGTGAGGAGCAATCAACAAATATGGCAGCAACTAAAAATCACAAACACAAAGAGACACACGATTTTAAAGTGGAAAAACATTCTCAATGTGAGAAGTAAACAACCACGGACACAAGCCAGTAATAGAGCTCCACTATAATGAAATCAGGGTACAAGAGAGTCCCAAGATGTAGCACAAATCGTGCTCAACAAGTGTACAAAGCAATAGAGCAATAAACTTGAAAAGGAGAAGAAGGAAGAACCAAAAATCTCAAACTCGCTGCTATTGTAAAACGTCAATTTCTCTCACCTCAGACAACATCTCGCCAATCGCACCTTTCAGATTGAAGAACCGGATGTCACGAATCCGCTCTCCAAATTTGAGCCCGATCGGACGATGAACAAAGTCGTGGCGGTCGATTTAGTGCAGCAGCTTTGTGTGTTGTCGAAAACAACTTTTCTTCTTTTCTCTCTCACTTTTCTCTTGCTTCTCTTACTAAAATCAGACCTCTCTCTTGACCTAAGTGATACCAATGGGCTTTCTCATATTTGTTGATTGCTTCTCACAGATTCTTGCAAGTATGGGAAATTATTATCCACTGCATATTGCTCTGTTATAGAGTGAGTTGTTATTGTGTTGAATTTCTCACCACTCATCACTAGAGGTGTCAAAATGGGCTACCCGGCCCGCGTAATACTAAAATAAAATTATTTAAATTTTAACATATTTAATTTATTTAATATATATATATATATGTATGTATCATATGATATTAATGTATAACTTTTTACCACACTTGTTATGTCAAATGCAACCAAACTTATAAATATAATTAATCATTGTGTTTGGGTTAAGACATGATGTCAAGTCCACATATATAAATTTTAACACAACCAGTTTATTAAATCTATCATTTCTATTGAACTCTCACTCCCTAACAAAATATAATTTGTAACTTCATTTTAATTTATAAATCTTTGGACACTATAAAAAATAACATAATCTTGGTTTATAGTAATGGTAGTATAGACTCAAGTTCGTAATTAACTATATATGTCAAAGTATATCCACCATTGTAATATATGATCATTACATTTTAATTTTTGTTTGAAGATATTTTGTATGCTCTTTATCAACACTTTCATTGTAAATTATTATGTTAAATTTGGTTGTGTGAAATTCTCTATTGTAAGCATTTACATTGTTTTTTAGTTTTGTTGTAAAAGTTATTTTATTTATTATGTTTTTGTTGTTAGAAGTTAAATATAATTAAACACACAATTAAGAAAGGAAAAGTGAGATTTATATGATTTAATGTATTCTCATTTGATTTGATACACTATTTTGTTATTATGCTTAAAATGATATTATATAAAATAGAAAAAATATGATAATGTTTAACTTTATAAAATTATTGTAATTTATATCACAATATTTATTCTCTACTTTTTATTATAATTTATTTTGTAAAATAATTTTCACCCAAAACTAATTATCAAGTCAAAAGTCCCTAAAAAATAAAAATGAATACGGAAAAACGGGTAGCCCGAACCCGCCCGGGTAAGCCCGGTCTGAGCTAAAAATCCCGAATTCATTGAAAAATACATAATATGATACCCAAGCCCTATAAATTTACGGGCTTTGGCGGGCCGACCTAGTTGGGCCTGCCCGTTTTGACACCTCTATTCATCACTACTAAATTTTTCTTACCAAGAAATATAACATATAATACAAGACTAATTTTTGATAAACAAACATTCTCATTCAATGTATATATCAATTATTTAAAATAAATTTAAATGATTGAAAGAGTAAAGGACATGTATACTAGAACAGTAAAAATAATTAAAGTCATTGGATGTTGTTGTCACTCGGACACACTTGATCCTTAATACTCATGTCACTCATTGGACATGTTTGGTTATTTTGATAGGATAACACGTTGGAAGAACTTACACTTGATACATTGATTTCATATTTCAAAAACAATTTCTAAAATATACATCTTTGGATGATGAATTAAAACTTTTTCCCGTAAACCATATTTTTCCGATTAAAAATATCAGTGACAGATAATTATTTATTATTTATCAAAACATCAAGGAAAAATTAAGAGATTAATTTAAAATAGTTTAGTTTATAAAAGGATATTTAAATATCAATATGGTTCAAATTTATTTGATACTTATTTATTAATTTATTTGAGTCCATAATATCCCATGTCATTCGTGTTTTTTTATTAATTTATTTGATAATTTTTTATTGATCTAATTTTAAAATATTAAATCTAAACTCTATAAAAAATATAGTATATTACACTATTTATTAAATTTATTTAAAAGGTGACAAGTGAATAAAAATACTTGAATAGATATTAAGATTTTTTTGGTACTATCAAGAATATCCCTCATCCTATAGATAAAGAACTATGCAATATTTTATTACAAAAACATATAAAATAATATTAATATTATTATTTATAAATATATTACATAATTCATCTATTACCTGGATTTGTTATGGCTGTCTCCATCATTGATTTCTGTTTAAGAGCTCCCAATAGAAAATCGATTTCATGAACATAACATTGAGAAAGACTTGTGTGGAAATTGGAAACACATTAGAAATTTAATTTTAATTAAAATTTAGTCTTAAATAATAGCACCAAAAAACATAAATAATATTTTTCAAAATATAACATGTAGGATATATTTCAATATAAGTTTTTCTTAATTTCTATTATCGTCAATAAAAACAATGGTGAAGATACACTTACTTAAAGAGTAAGTTTTTTAAATTTACTTCACATATTAGCCATCAATTATAGGGAAATCCAATGATTTAGATATACCCACTAATTCAAACCATTGGATTTCCCTAGAAATGATAACTAAGATATGGAGTAAGTTTAAAAAACTTACTCTTGGAGTCAATGGATCTCTCCTCATAAAATAATGTACATGAAAAGTTAATGTCTCTAGGATAAAAAAGAAGTAAAGAGGAAATACAATTAAAAAAGAGTGGAAGAGAGGTATAAAATCATATTGATGATATGATAATTGATCAATGAGGAGAGTTTGAATTAGGGTGAGAAATGGATGAATTTGAATGGATTTGGATCCTAATAGATGGATGGAAAGTCATCCACCATATAAATTCAATTCATATAAATTCATTTAAATTATTCAATCTATCTATATCCAAATTTAATGGATTGATTCAAATCCATCCATGACTCATTTTCATAGATGAATATTCCATCAATTTATTTTTTAATCGGAACTAAAAACACTTTTGAATATAATAATTCTTTTAAAAAAATATATTTGAATAAAACATTTTTAAAATAACCTTTTAAAAAAATCACTTTTTAAAATCATTCTTTAAAATCAACTTTTGAAAAAGTATTTTTATTTTTTTTAAGTACGTTTATGAACTTTAAATGAATTTCAATATTCTTAAAGCATGTGACATTTAAAGTTTTTAAAATATATTTATATATATCTTATGTACTTAAATATATGTTAAAAACTTTACACGTAGAAATCTTAAACATCACATGCTTATATAATATTGTAAAAAAGTTTTTTAAGTTCAAAAAATTACTTTAAAAATAATAATAATAACAGATTATTTTTAATGATTGACTTTTTAAAAAAAAAGAGATTTTAATTTTTATTGAAATAGTTGTTTTTAAAAGAATTACTCTTTTCAAAAGTGTATTTATTTCCAATTAAAAAATCAAATTGATTGTATATTCACCCATTCAAATCCATGAAAATGAAGTTATGAATAGATCTGATGGATTTGAATCAATCCATTAAGTTTGGATATGGATAGATTGAACAATTTAAAATATAATGTAAATTGATTGATAAATGACTTTTCATCTATCGATTATGATCCAAATTCGTCCAAATTAATCCATTTGTCACTCATACTTCAAATAATGTGATAGTTGCAAATTTTGAACATGATATTAATGATTAAATAAAGAAGCATGAACTAGATAATTAAGAATGTTAATATTAAAGATCATAAAAAGTTTAAAGAAAATCACACATGAATTATCATAAATACTTTGCTAGTTAGGGTGTAGTAAACTAGTAATCATATATATATATATATATATGAATATAAATTGGATCATAATGTTTTTTTCAAAAAAAAAAATAAACATAACAATTTCTGTCATAACTAAAATGGTTAATAATTTAAAAAATGATCAAATAATTCAAAATAGTACATCTATTCGAAAATTCATAGGACTTTAAGAATTTTTAAGATTGAAAATTGTTAATAATGAATTAATATATTTTTTAGCGAGATTGTAATAAATGATAATTTTTATATATATAATTTTTTGTTTTTCCTTTTATATTATCATTAGTCGCCATCAAAGCAAACATATTTTATTTTTATTTACTTATTGAAAATTTTATTTTGGAAAATACATTTATTTTAAGTTCTTAACTTTATTTGGTGTTTAATACTTACTAATTTCCTTTATTAGGTTTCATATACTATATCAAATGATTAAGAAGCTTCATTTTTATTAATAATTATGCAAAGATTTAAAAATGAGATATAAAAATGATATTTTCATTATGAATGAGATATAAAAGTGATAATTTTATTTTCTATTTTGAATTCTAATGATAACTCCAAATGGGTCCTATAACTTATTTTTGTACCTTAAAGTCCTACTTTTCATGGCACAAGTTTCAAAATATTAATATATGATACTGTAAATATTTTTATGCATTATGAATAACAAAAATTACGAGTTTTGGTAGATAAATGAGAGAATTCAGACATAAAACTTACTTGTAAGACCAAAATGAATTCAAATAGTATAAGAGTTAATGTTTCTTTATTATTTTTGGTTTGTTACATAATGCGTCAAAAATTATAAGGATATATTATTTAAATAATTCTGATACTATATTGTAACGAACAAAAAATAATAAAGAAATATCGAATCATATACTATTTGGACTTGTCACTAAAATATATTATATTTTGCTTAATTTAATTATATTTAACATCTTTTTTGTTTAAAATAATATATGGATCTTTATTGCATAAGTAGTGAGTATAATATATGTATATAAATTAGGAGTTTATATAAGTATAGAAGATGAAGAATTAATTTTTGTAATTTCACTAAAACTTTACTCATATATAAATAAAATGAGTCATGTAAATGACTCCCATAATATAAGACATTGTTCTTTCATTTATATATATATATAAAAAGTTATTCGAGAACATTTTTCATATATAAAAATTGTAAGAATAATAAATTTGGACATTACAACCATACATGAATTTGTAAGATTAAAAGTTAGTTATTCGTCAAATGATCACTTAAAAAATCATATAGATGTATATTTTAATATTGATCATTCAAATAAGATTCAACGACAAATATAAAATATTATCATTTATCAAAATAAGAGTTTTTCTTCCTTAAGTCATTATATATATATATATATATATATATATATATATATATATATATATAAATAAGTGGTTAATAGTCCATGCCATACATGTTTTTTTAAAACTTATTTACTTCGTATTTTTTTATTGACCTAAAGTTTTAATTACTAATTTATATGAAAAAATAGCATATTATCATATCAAAATATCTGTTTATTAACTTCATTTGTAAAAGTAAAAAGTACACTAATTATTTGACTAGGATTTGGTGATAAAAAAATATGGACATGAAGGTAATATATCTTTCATTTTTTGGGTGAAGTAATATATCTTCCTATTAATGTTTTCTATATTATGTATAGGATAACAAGTCATTTTTAAGATTCAATTTAAAGAAGCATCAAATAAACCATTTATGAGATTGTGAAAGTACACCTATTCTTTTTGTTATTTCAAATAGTGTTATATTTTACAATCAACAACCCCTTCCAAGGAATAAGTTAATAATCATAAATTATAATTAGGAATTTTATATTTGAAGGAATTTTAAAATGGGAAAATACTATAAAAATACCCTAAACTTTATATTTTTTTTCAAACAATTATTATAGTCATTCTCCCTAATTATCACTTAAACTTTAACTATTGATAAAATTTGTTCATACATAAATATAATATTAAATTAATAACAATAAAAAAATTATCATAAATTTTATTTAAAGTTGATTGCTACATCATTATTATTTAATTAATTATATATATATATATATATATATATATATATATATTATTTTATTAAGTAATTTTAACTCTCGACTCTACTTACCATCTTCTTTTCAATCAATTTTACATTTCCATGATTTCCTTTGGATATCAATGCTGACTAATTTATACTGTTGTATTGATACTATTTTGAGTGTGATTAAAATGATTTCCTTATTGGCCTAATAACGATTTAACAATATATTTATATATGAACCAATGTTACTATCCGATAAAATTTAATTGATAATTAGAGAGAAAAAATAGTAGTCGATGATCATAAAATGACACGAAGTTTATAGTAGTTTTATGCATTTTTCCCTAAAAAATAAAACTAATAATTATAAAATGTGATTTCCAAATCAAATCAGGATCATAATACACTATAATTAATAATTATTAATGATAAAACTTCTTTTGATTTCAATCCAGGATCATAAAGACATTTAGAAATATAGGAGCCATATTTATAGTTCAACTTAGAAAGAATGCAAATGATGATTCTTAATTCTAGTCAAGATCATAATAATATAATATTAGAGTATTTCATGTATAAGATTTCATTGCAAGAAATATATAATAATATAATATTATTATTTCCAAATATATTAAATAATCCATATATTACCTGAACTTGATGTTGGACTGAAATTCCCTATATCACCTTCCACCTTAGTCAAACTTGCCTCATCAAAAATCAATAATATGACCAATAATATCTCTATAATAATCAGTAAGATCAATAATGGGGTTGAACAATTAATGTCTCTAGTATAAAAAGTTAGTGACATCAATTGCAGGAGAATCAAAACTTATTGATGAGGTGATAATTGATCAAGGTAGGAGAAGATGGCTTCCATTCTTTGGTTGTATACAATTTAATGGATCAAATTAGGATTTTATGATGTGAAAAGTGTTAAGACTAAGATGATATATATAGAGTTGGAATACAACAACAACTATTATGTCCTAATTCTAGTATTAAATCAGATCGACTACATATATCGAATGATGTTATAATCCTTTGTTATAAAGAGAATAAAATATCTCATCATATTAGGAGATTACTTACTTCCTCCAACCAGTAAAAGAATGACATGTGTATTGTTTTCTTTAGTTTTAGTAATATTTTTGTAGAAAATAATTAAATGATACACATGTCACGATTTTAGTGGCTAGAGGAGACAATTTATCTCATTATATCAGGAGATACATTATTCTCTATTATAAATTATGTCAATTAACAAAACATTGATATCTAAATCTTTACTAATCGTTTAGCTTATGTTTTTTTCCTTTAGAAATTTGACTAACTTCCATTTGATGCTTCTAATGGTTTTCACACATTTCCAAACTACTTAACTTAAAAGGCACAATTCTACAATTTTTTCTACAAGAGATTCTAACTTTCTTTAGGATGCTTTCATTTCTAACCATATCTAATGTATTCACTCATCCAACGATTAATTTATATAAAAAATGAGAAAATAATATACAAACTGAAAATATAATAAATTATAAAATGTTAGTGAATCATCAATCATTCATGTATTAATAAATAAAATTAATACACATGATATAATATCTTCTTAAAAATCTTGATACTTAAAATGAATAAATATTGAATTAAAAAAAAGGATATCAACACCCTGTATTGCACTTTCTCCCTTTCCATTCTTGAGAAAGGCCTCTCCAACGTCTTTCCAAAAATAACGGGTGCATGATTGGTTGGAAAAGTTTAAAAGATAAATGAGTGTATAATAAATTATCACACAAGTCCTTTTTATATTGTATTCTTTGGTATTATTAATGGTATCTCATTACCTTATATGTAAGGAATTAATCTCTTTTAAGATATGTGATTGTCTCTTCTAACAAATTTGACTTCTAATAATCAATTTTTCCCTTTTGGTCTTTTTATGAATCTAATATGACTTTGTACCACCAAACTAATATCTTATAGGTTTGTGTGGAATAAACTGTAGTTATCTTTAAACTCTCCTAATTAATACCAATGTTGTTGTGACCGGACCGGACCGGCCGGTCCAACTGGTCCAACCGTCACCCGCTTGAGTAAACGGTCTTGTACATGTAGAAAACCGGAATTGGTTTCCAGCCGTTTTGGGCCGTGGAAAATCCGGTCCAACCGGGTTAGACCGGATAAAACCGGAATAACCCGGTTGGTTAAACTGGTCGGGTTGGTAAAATTAAAAAAAAACAAAAGTATTGAAAAAGAATGCAAAAAACGGATGCTTTTAATATGTTGTAATCGATTACGAGTATATTGTAATCGATTAAATCATGTAAAATGCATAAGTCTGATTATTTTATCAGCATGTAATCGATTACCAGGATTGTGTAATCGATTACACTGTTTAAAAAACATAACACTTGTGCTTTAGTGCAAATGATCTTAGTTTCATGCATGAGTTTTTCAAAGATCAAACTTTATTGTATAGTTAAGAGATTTTAAGTTCAAGTATCGTTTTACCTAAAAGACTTAGACTACACATATGAGCTTCTTTGACTTTTGATTTGCTAGTCTTCTTTTTGCATTTGATGACATAGTGAGCATCATCAAAACCTTAGCCATAGGTTGGGAAAGATCACCATCTTCACAACAATTAGGATCTCATATTGTTTATGTTTATGTTTATGATTTCAGATATGACAAAGTTTGTTTACAATCATGGGTTTTTGTTGGCATGGTTAAGGAAAAGACAAGGGTGGAAAGAAATCATACGTCCTGGGGCAACTCGATTTAGACTTTTTTCCTCAAGAAGATGTAGATAGTTACACTCAAAGTACATCTTTAATCAACAATGTAAACTTATGATCTAACCAAGACAATGATACATGGATGAATTATAATGTTTACTCTATAAATGAGATGTGTTTTGATTTATTGCTCTAATTATGTAAGACTTAAACATTGATGCACTTTTATTTTGATTTATGTGTAAGCTTTGTGCAAAGTTATTCACTTATTTTAATTAATTATATAATATATGTATATATATAATTATATATGATATTATATTGTCGTCCGGTCCGACCGGACGGCTTAACCGGTTAGAACCTATACAAGACCTCCTCCGGTTTGACGTCCGGCTCGGGTTTCACAACATTGATTAATACACTCTCTTAACTTATATATAATAAAAAAGTAAGTTAAATAGGTGTGTGTTTTATTTATATATATATATATATATTATATTTTTAGTTTTAATGTATAAACTATGAGATTAAAATTTGTTTATGTTTAGATATCTTAACTAAAAACTAAATATTAATTAATATGTTTCGATTGAGTATATTAAAATATTATTTTTAAAAATTAAATTACAAAAAGAAGGTATGAAGTTATTTATTTATATTGTGATTCTTTTAATTTTTTTATACATATTTTTAATATTTATCTTCATATACATATTGCCATAATTTTTAATTTTTATTACTTCATGACAAGACTAAAAATATTAAAATAAATGACAATAAAATAATTAATATCAATATTTAAAAATAACATGAGCCACATTTTTAATATGTAGTTCAGTGGAAGAATAAATAACAAGAGAAATGACATTGAAATTAATGGTAAAATGAGAATTATCAATTCAATGAAAAAATAAGTCAACTTTGAAGTAAACAATATATGATGGAGTTTCAAATTTTCAGTTTTTTTCGACAAAAATAAGTTGAGTTTATAATCTAAGTAAATTATTAAACATATTTGTGCTGCAATTTTAAACTTATTATTTAAAAATAAACAAAAAATACAAATTTTCATCTACACCAAACAAACAATAAGACCACTATTAAAACTAAATCCTTGTATTGAATTATTTCTTATTTTAAAAATCATTTAATTAAAATTCCTTTAAAAATCATTAATTGAATTGATTTTTATCAAGATTTTGATCATATTTTAAGAATAAGTTTTCAATGCATTCCTTATCATAATTTGAGCACGTAGTTTCTATTGGTCCACAACATCACATCTTAATTATTTACAATTCCATCCTATTATTAAAAATTAATTTACATTTAAAAAAAAACTTAATATTTATGTAATGTTTGTATAAATTTGTTATACAGAAGACATTCACAATTTATTTGTATTATTTTAATTGAAATTCAATAGCTCTTAATTTATATACCATGAATAATGCATGCACAATAAAAAACGTCTATAAATGTAACAGGTGCCTAGTTAAAGTTTAGTTGGCAAAGCTTAACGGACATGAGATTGTATAATAAGACAAAACTATTTGAGACATGAATGGATCTCTCAAATTGGTTAGGTACACGGTGTGGGACATGAATGAAGACTCTTTAATTGACTTGGTACATAGTGTGAGACATGAATGAGGACATATAATCTCAATCCGGTGAACCTACCCTTTCCATGTACATTGAAGTCATTGTTGCCAGGTGGAGGTTTGTTTCCTAAATATTTCTCTCTCTATATATATATTTTTTCATTTTCTTATTTTTTTAATAATAATAATATTAATAGTATTAATAATAATATTATGATAAAATAATTTTATCTTCAAAAAAAAAATTAAATAAATAATGTAAAATAATAATAATTAATTAATTTAAAGTTTTAATAATTAAATATTTTCAAAAATGTTTTACATATATTGTTTTAGATAAATTATTTTGAGGATGAAAGAGTGAAGTTATTACTTGTGTTGTACTTTTTATTTTGGAGCAGTTATAGTACTTAGTAATGCCTCTAAGGCTCTACTATTTACTGAAATTAATTGGAAGTCAATTCTTGATCAATGGCGTATCTTATGCTATTAATTCATTAAAGTATTTAATAAAAGTAAATATAATTATAATTGTTTTAATAATTGAATAAATTATTTATTAAATAAATATAATTACAAAGTGATAACAACTAAAATCAGATATTACACCCATTTAAATTGAAATGTGATAGCGGATATAGAGTTGTTACTTCATTCCTTTAAGCTGAGATGCATCATAGATATAATAATATTGAATTTCTTTAAATCTTATAATAAAAACTATCCCTTAAGTTGAGTTGTGGTTATAAACATAGATTTGCTACTTCACTTTCTTGAAGTGAATAGGAGAAATAATAAATTTTGATTTTTTTAAATCTTGTGAAAAAAAACTTTAAAGAAAGAGCAAAAATAGAGATCCTACTTTTACACATTTATATCATACTTTCTTTCTTAAGGTAAGATGTGGTCGCGATAGAGATCATATTTCACTCTCTTAATGTGGGGACTACGAATTACAATTGAACATTATTTATTCTATTTTAATCTTTAAATAAATATAAATCTAACCAACTCATAAATAAAAAATTATGTATTCTTGATTTCTTTATTACACTTACGAATATATATAGAACCAAAATAAATTTTATCAAACACCACAGTAAAGAATTTTATTTTGCTTTACTAGTTAGTTTTTTATAAATAAAAAAATTAAGGATATAATAAAGGGCATGTAATTAAGGAAAATATAATTTTAATATTGGGGGAGGAGATGTTACTGCTCCAATCTGTAATTGCTTCATGATTAGCTTGGAACTCACTGTTTAACTTTTCATTTTTTCTACTTTGATGCGTCAACATTTTTCTTTCTTAGGTGCCCATTTTTGCACTTATTTAATATATATATATATAATTAAAAATTGGAAAATCAAGTCCAGCACATCAATTTCAAAGATAATTTTTTCTTTCTTTTACTTAAAAAAATTTCTTAGGAAATAGATGAGTATTTTGTTATTTTTATTTTTTTTATAATCAAAAGTTTCTCCTCACCCTACAGCTAATGAATTAATCTTTTTTAGGTATATGTGACTGTTCATCTTAACAAATATTATTCATAAGGGATCCAATAGAGCTTTACTCTAGCGATTTATTTATGATAGCTAAAATTTTAGCCATATTCATGTTTATTTGAGTTTAATTACTATCAATTTGAATTTAAGTTGATAAACATTTTCATTTATTAAAATGTTTATCTTTTAAGTTGGTCCGTTACTACCAATTTGAATTTAATTATCAACAAAATTGTCATAAAATGTTTATAATTAATAATAATATGATAAAATAAAACTGAGATTCATATTATTTGTTGGGTTGTAAAGGTAAATAATATTTCACATTTCTCTTTCATTCCATTACCATCTACCCCTTCTCAAGTGAAGTAAAGCCTAAAAGCAAAACATCAAAGTGAGACTCCTCTTCGGTAATAGAAAAAAAAATTATTAGTTTTTCATTTGTTTTCAATAGCAAGAATGTAATATCATTATCTTTAATGGTTACAAATGTCATACTATATTATATTTTTATGTTGTTTTCTTGGTACTTGCATCTTCATTAATGAGATGAATACGATAAATGTGTGATTAAATTAAAAGTGGTGGGTGGATTGTGAAATGACAAAACAAACCTTCATGTACTATATCTGTCCATATATTGTAACAAGGATAGGTTATGTGTGGGGACCCATGCACACCCTTCATGGGAGACATATATGTCTCTTCCTTCTTTGGCTTTTATGTGTCACAAATTATATTAGAGTACAAGTTTGATGTGAATTATTATAGTGGACATACATATGAGATGCCATCAGCATTAGAGGAGGATTTTCTAAGTCAATGTAAATAATTGACATTAATAGTTGGTCGTGAACCAATATTGGATAAGCTTTGATATCATGTTAAAGTAATTGGATTTAACTCATCTCATTACAACATTTTTAACCTACGGCAACGGTTACAAACTGTGATCTAATGTTGAAAAACCATTGTGTGCATCATAGACAATGATTTTATAATTGTGGTAGTTTAAGGCGTTGCCTTTTGTTTAAGCAACGATTTTTGACATAAGGCAACAACGCACAAAAACCGTTGTCTTTATAGTTAACATAGGCAACAGTTTATTTGCTTTATTGCTAAGACCATAGTTTTTCACCGTTGCCACAATAAGCAACACTTGCCTATGATAGTTTATAGAACGCTTGTAAAGTTGTTGTCTATGATAGTTTAAGACCACAGTTTTAAAACCGTAGTACATAAATATGGAAAATTAACACATAAGACAACACTACTAAAAATCGTGGCATAATATACTTTAAGACTATGATTCTAATACCGTAGAGAATAGAGGCGTTGTTGTAGGTCAAAAATGTAATAATCTCCTAAAAACTAGCTCCATGGGGGAGGATTAATTAACAAGTTATTATAAATGTCTCTTTAATTTTCTTACATTCTCATATGGTGTAAGATTTTCATACTTAACATACCTCAAAGGCAATTATGATTCATCTAGAGCATTAAGTTTTGGAGTCATAAAAATGGGGTGGCTCAACATTGGATAGGCTAAGATATTACCTATGTTACAATAATTGGAATTCTTCCATCTAATAAGCTAGCTCCTTGAAGGAGAATTACTTAAGTCATTACATAAATGGCTTTCCATTCATATTTTTAATATGGAATCATACTTAACAATAAATATGAACTTAGAGATATGTATGTGAGAGTATGTAAAGGTAAATTGAAACCACATAATGTTGGAGTATCATCATACAGCCACAATTCATAAAATAAATTGGTATAAGCAACTTAGTAGCTCCAAAATTGAAAGTTGTTAAAATTTTGAATGAAATTATTATTATTGAAATGTTTCACATTTTTTTAGAAAATTCTATAAGCATATGCTAAGTCATAATATTTAGTTTTTTTATAAAGTCATGGCTGCAAAAGCACACCAAATTTCATTAATAAAAAACCAGACTATAGGTGCTAACTTAAATAACTTTTGGCCTACTACTTCATAGCACAATTTTACCAATTCAATTACATACAAGATCTTTTATTCCAACAAACGCATGCAATTTTATCCCATCTTCGAGAAAAGAAAGAATATTAATTAATTATGGCGAGTTCTAACCTGCGAACTGCAGGTTAGTTCGCTTCTAAACGAACTATTATTATAGCCGTACGATTTTATTTAAATCATTTCAGCCGTTGGATATGGTACTGGGTACCAGTATATTTTTTGCTAAAGTCGGTTTGGGCCTTGGTAACATAGGTGAGAAGTCGGTCTGGCCCAAACCGACTTCTGTTGTAATCGATTACATTATATGTTGTAATCGATTACACTATTTTAGTAATCGATTACAACATATTAAAGGCATCAGATCTGTGCATTTTGTATTATGTAATCGATTACAATATAACAGTAATCGATTACACTATTTTAGTAATCGATTACAACATATTAAAGGCATCAGATCTGTGCATTTTGTATTATGTAATCGATTAAAATATAACAGTAATCGATTACACTATAACAGTAATCGATTACACTATGCTAGTAATCGATTACCACATATTAGGGGAAAACCGACTTCCTATGAGAAGTCGGTTTGTGGAGGGGTTACTTCTCTTGAGAAGTCGGTTTGGCGATGTGTAACATTATACTGAAGTCGGTTGATGCATAACCGGTTTCCTAACTACAATCAGAGACTCCGTAGATACATATACAACATACTTCAGACACACTTTACATACATTTACAAAATAATATTGCAGAGACTTTAGATACATATAGAAAACAACACTGCAAAGACTTTGGATGGAAGAAGAAATGAACTTGAATCATGAAATACCAGAGGTATGTAATTTGATATATTATTTAGTTTTTGGTAATGATGTTTTTAATATTGAATGTATGTTTTTTTATATTAATTTTAGGCTGTAGATGAAATTGATGTTAGTGAAGATGAAAATATTAATGAAGTAGAGGAGTTTGATTTTGAAGAAATTGACTTTGGATCATTAAACGAAGATGAAGTAAAAAAATATAGGTTTGCAAACAATGATATTGCATATAATTTTTATAAGATGTATGGTATGAAGAAAGGATTTGGCATTAGAAAATATCATACCCGCCGGGACAAGGATGGTGAAATTTTATGGCAATCATTTTTTTGTGATAGAGAGGGATTTAGGGATAAGAAAAATGAATTAGTTCGAAAAAGGGCTCCAAGAAAAGAAACGAGATGTGGTTGTTTAGCAAGAATGAAAATTCACATTGACAAGGAGAAAGGTGATTGGTATGTCAGTTTTTTTGTTGATGATCATAATCATGAATTGGTTGGCGAACATTACGGTGGGATGATAGCGTCAAACCGAAGTATGACAGAAACAGACATCGCTTTGATGAACACAATGAGAGAAGTCGGAATTGGAACAGGCAAAATTTTTGGTTCATTCGCTGGTCAATCTGGTGGATATCGGTATATTGGATTCTCTAAGAAAGATATGTATAATCAAATTCAGAGACAAAGAATAATAGGAAATGGTGACGCATAATCAGCATTATAATACTTGAAGGAACAATCAAAATCAGATTCTGCAATGTACTGGAGACATAGTGTAGATGAAGAAGGTAAGTTGCAACAATTATTTTGGGCGGATGGATGCAACATTTTTGACTCCTCAATTTTTGGAGATGTTCTAGCTTTTGATGCAACTTATGGTCGAAACAAATACAAGTTTCCGGTGGTCATTTTTTCTGGTGTGAACCATCACAAGCAAACAACAGTATTTGCTGCTGGTATGGTGTCCAACGAGACAGAGGAAACGTATGTTTGGCTTTTGGGAAATTTCTTGGAGGCAATGAATGGGAAACATCCAAAGTGTGTTATCACTGATGGTGACTTGTCGATGAAAAATGCAATCAAAAGAATTTTCCCTGCAACTCATCATAGACTATGTGCTTGGCATATATGTAACAATGCTGGGAAAAATATAAAGAAGAATAACTTTCATAAGGACTTCCAGAAAGTTCTGTATGCTGATGTTGAGATTGATGAATTTAATATGATGTGGGAGGAACTTATTGCTAAGCATGCACTTCATAATAATGCTTGGGCATCTCAGATATTTGATTGCAGAAGTATGTGGGCTAGGTCATACATTCGAGGAAAGTTCTATGCTGGTTTGCATACGACATCACGTTGCGAGGGATTACATTCACAAATGGGGAGATATGTAGAATCTGGGTATAATGTTACTGAATTTTTACATCACTTCCAACGATGTCTAAGTTACATGAGGAACAATGAGGTGATGGAAGATTTTAAATCTTCGTATGGTGATGAATTGTTACAAACTCCTTATCATAGTTTAGAGGGTCATGCTGCTTCCATATATACTAGAGTTGTTTTCAAAGAATTCCGTGAAATTTTATTGGAAGCTGCAAAATTAAGGATAATTTCTTCCCAACAAACCTCAAGTCATGTCATATACAAGATTGGGAAGCATTATAATCCGAACAAGAAATGGCATGTATCACATTATGATAATGGTAGTAATGTGGACATCAAATGCTCGTGTAAACGAATGGAATCTTTTGGGATGCCATGCAGTCATAGTGTTTTTGTGTTACTAATTTTGGACATATCACAATTGCCATCTTGTTTGGTTCTGGAAAGGTGGACAAAGAAAGCAAAAAATGTTGAAGGTGTTAATTTTCAACAATGCGAGTTAAGCAGAGAATCGGTTAAAAGCAGTAGATACGGAGCTTTGAGTGATGCTTGTAGGGTGTTATGTAACCTTGCTTGCGAAACGGAGGAAGACTTTTCAGAGATGCTGGAAAAAGTTTATAACGAATGTGGTAGACTCCGATCAAAACAACACTCTAGTTCGATGGAAAATGTTGACAATGCCAATGTAGATCAAGTAAGAGACCCAGTTCGAGTGCGTGCTAAAGGGAGAGTACCGGGGATTACCTCAAGGTCCAAGCGAGGTAATCAATGTGGTATATGTCGAGAAATTGGGCACAATAGGGCAAGTTGTCCAAATATTGTTGGTAGTTGTAGTCGTACTTTTGATAATGATTTCAATGAAGAATGATTGTAGTACTTTGTAACTTATAATTTTATGTAATATTATTTATCTATTTATGTAATTTTATGTAATATTATTTATCTATTTATGTAATTTTATGTAATATTATTTATCTATTTTAGGTAACAATCATTTCATGAATAATAGACAATTAAGTTAACAATCATTTGATGAATAATAGACAATTAAGTTAACAATCATTTGATGAATAATAAACAAAACATATTTTATATATAATAAACCATATAAACATTATAAATCATATTACATGGATAATAACATGACTTCCAAGTTAACAAACTTACAAAACAAACCATGATTTTCAAAAAAATATAACATAACATGGATGATAACATGACTTTCCAAAAAACCAAAAATAATGGATGATAGTCGTCTTCATATGAAGGGTAGTTTTGACCACATCAACGTAGATTGGGTCTTTACTTCTTTCTTCATCTTGTTCATGTCGTGCATAACCAATTTCATAGCTGTTTTCATCCTTACCGTTTCATCGTGTAACTTCAATTAAATAAATCATTAGTTTATGGTTGTAACTAATACAAATAAATTATAACTATTCATTTATTTATACCTCCCCAATAACTGTGGACATGAACGAATCCTCCATCTCGAGCCATTGAATAACCCAAGTGGCAGAATTCCGACTACATTAAATTAGAAAATGTTATATTTTATTACAATTATGGATCAAAATTATTTAATTGTAAAAGTCATTACCTATTCCATAAGTTAGGAATTTCTTCTCCATTTTTTATTTCCCAAGAAGACAAATTCTTAGGGAAATATTTCATTTTCATCTCGTAATGTGGTTGATTTAGAACTCTATCGAAGATGCTAGCCTAAAAATTTGTAAATATGTAATAAATAATTACGTACAACTAAATAAATATACAACACAAATAAAAAATTTGCAAACCATTTTTAGCATATCTGAATGACGCCTCTGTCTGAATGTTTTCATATCACATGTGTCGAGTTTGTAAATGGCATAGTCATCAATGTCCACGACCATTAAATACCAGTGTACATTGTCTTCAACCATCGGCACATAGATCTTTTACAATAAATTAGAAAATGTAAACATTATAGATTTTTTACAATAAGATGTAATGATAGTGAAATGAGGATATAAAATTATTACATATTTTAACTCCTGAGAGGGAGGCATCCAGAAATTACTGTAAGATGTAATGATATGTTCTTCACATTTTCCAAGAAGGACTTCAACCTAAAAAAATGTTTTCATCAATATAATTATTTAAATGAATATAGTTAATTTAATTAATATTTTGTTTGCTCAAAATTACTTACTGAAAATGTTGGTGGTAGGTACCAAGTTGTTATTGCAGAATCATCATGTCTTTGTATATGTGTTCGTAATTTGGCGAGGAGTATGAAAATCTATTACAATATAAATTTTGTAAGTCTACAAGTATATGTGTACAACAGTTATTTTTAAATGGTTTAAAATTTACTTTATCATTGATGTCTCTCCCGGTAGCAAGGGAAAGGAATTCACGCCGAGACCCAGTTTCATCACCAATCATGAATAAATCCTCACTACTCAAGTAAAATAAAACGTAAGTTAATAACAAATAAGCGTAAAATAAAAAAAATATATATAATTGCTTACTCTAGATCAAGTTGTTCATTGAAAATATAGGCAGATATGCAGGATTCTTCCCAAGTCAGATCCATAATAGGAGAAGATTTAAAACATGATTTCACCTCCTACAAAAAAAGTAATAAAATTATAAATTTTTAAAAACTTTCATTAATTTTAAAAAAAATTCAATTAATACCTTTGGGATAGTATGACCTTTGGGTTTGGATGTTTGGTTCATAATTTTCTTACAATATCTTTTCACGGTAGGGGAAATAGAAGTTGAGCCCCTACCCTTTTTAATTGGTTTTTGGGTTGACGGCAGTGTACTAAATAATCTTTTGCCTGGTTTCGGTAATTCATTACCCTCGTTCATGACAGATTTACCCTACAAGAACAAATAATTAATGATTATATTAAATAATTATGAACTTGTAAGTTGTTATAATTTTTTAAAATAAATATTACCTTGTCACTCCTTTGATATGGACTTCTTGATGAAGTGGTAATTCTTTTATCCATATCATCATCATCATCAGATATAGTGACAATTTTATCTGCCGGTGTTAAACTAAATTTCTTCACTTGTAATTTTTCAGTTTTAAGATCGGCCACTTCTTTCTTCAGATTTACAACATCTTTCTCCAAGATTTCTACACGTTCGATCAGCAACTGCAATGAGCAAATTAATATGTAATTTTTTACAATTATTATTAAACTAATCACAAGTAAACCAAAAAAAATGTCCAGCACAGTTGGTAACACTGGTAAATCCATAAGCACACTGGAGTGGGTTCGAATCCCACTCCTGCATTTTTTTTAAATTAATATATATGAAGTCGGTTTGGGCCACCACAACTTCAATGAAGTCGGTTTGGGCCACCACAACTTCAATGAATTCGGTTTGGGCCAGCCCACATTTTCAATTTCACACAGAACCAAATTATTACTAAACTAATCAGAAATAAATCAAAAAAAATACTCAGCACAGTTTGTAAATCCCTAACCACACTAGAGTGGGTTCGAATCCCACTCCTGCATTTTTTTTAAATTAATATATATGAAGTCGGTTTGGCCCAGCCACACTTCCTATGAGAAGTCGGTTTGGGCCAGCCCACATTTTCAATTTCACACAGAACCAAATTATTATTAAACTAATCAGAAATAAATCAAAAAAAATACCCAGCACAATTGGTAAATCCCTAACCACACTGGAGTGGGTCCTGAAAATTTCAATAATTCAGTATGTAAATTTCAAAAATTTATAATGAAAAATAACACTACAAATAAAAACTTACACTATTAATATCTTCTTCACCAGCCATATTCAATGCAATCCAAAATTGTAAATGCAAGTAGCTCAATGAATTGAATGCTTGTTTATTAAATAGAATTGTTACTACGGTTTATTACCCAGCAATAAATGCATTATCAATTTTGAAACGCAAAAACCTACGAAAAGCTATGTAGAAGTCGGTTCAGCCCAACCAAACTTCATAGATGGCAAATGGTCGGTTTTGGGCAACCCGACTTCCATAGGGAAGTCGGTTTGGGCCGAAGACACATGGAAGACACATGGCAACTCATGGCAGACACAACCAGCAAGTCGGTTTGGGCCAACCAGACTTCCAATGGGAAGTCGGTTTGGCCCACCCAAACTTCAATACACATGGCAGCGTGGCAGGCAGCAAAGGTACACTTGGCACAGGCAATTTTTTATGGTTCCAATGTTTTGCATGTAATTTGATTGGACGTGTATGCAAAAAAAATTATTATCCCTACCCTTCAATTTATCTATTTATACTAACATGTTGAACCAAAAGTTACATAAACACTTACTTACACTACAACTATCACTTCTCTCTATTATAATTTTCTATCCATCAATTTCCCACCATTTTAACGATGGCTGAATCACTACTTAGACTACAAGACCAACACAGATCATCTGTCATCAATTATTTGGTTATAATTTTTGTTTATTTTAGTATATTTAACTGTTAATTTATAGTATATCCAACATTTAAATATGTCGTTATTCTATCAACTTACTTATCATCAATTTTCAGAAGTCGGTTTGGCAATTATTTGGTTATAATTTTTGTTTATTTTAGTATATTTAACTGTTAATTTATAGTATATCCAACATTTAAATATGTCGTTATTCTATCAACTTACTTATCATCAATTTTCACTACTAATTATTTATTTTATTTTATAATTTTACAGGAACCATCTAAAGATGTTATAAGAATGAGACATGTGAATAATTTTGATGAGGAACCATTACTAAATGATATATTACAACTCACTGGTTTTTCAAAATTATCTAGTCTTCGATCTTTCAACATTGACCCATGTTTAATTACTGCTCTTGTTGAAAGATGGAGACCAGAGACACACACTTTCCATCTACCACATGGTGAATGCACCATAACATTAGAAGATGTGTCACTCCAAATAGGAGTGAATGTGAATGGCCTACCATTAGCTGGGCCTACATATTTCGATTAGAATGAAATATGTGAGGAACTATTGGGAAAAGTTCCGAGTGACGAACAAGACATGAGGGGATGCGAGTTAAAACTAACTTGGTTGTTTGATAACTTTGAAACACTACCCCCTTGCCCTACACAATTGCAAAAAGAGCAATTTTGTAGGGCACGAATCTTATACATGATAGGCGGTGAGTTGTTACCCGACAAATCAAATAATAGGGTACATTTAATGTACTTACCTTTACTAAGAGATCTAACAAGAGTTCACCGATATAGTTGGGGTTCGGCTTGTTTAGCAAACTTGTATAGGGAAATGTGTCGGGCAACAAAGCCTAATGCAAAAGCCATGGGTGGGTGTTTAACACTTCTACAGTCCTGGGCATGGTATCGCCTACCCTTTTTGGCACCGATAGTTGATCGTCTACCCACGTATCCATTTGCTTCAAGGTAATATAAATTATTTACTATACATTACATATTATTGATCTATTTTTTACTTCTAATATTAATAAATTAATTATTATTTTTTAGGTGGGGTCAAAGAAATCTAAGCTACCGAGGAATTCCACGTGGAGACTTGACTGCATATAGGTCACGCTTGGATCGTATGGATGTCAACGATGTAATAATCTTATTATTCAAATCTTGCTTAATTAAATTAACACAATGTGTAAATTTCCTAACGATATTTATTTTTCACTTATTAGTTTCAATGGCTTCCATATGAGAATTATGTCGACAATCTACCACGTGAAGTTCTAGAAGATAAGAATATTTGGAGTGCTTCCACAGCATTGATCTGTTTCTCCATTGTCGAATGGCATCAGACAGATCGAGTAAGACTATAGTTTAAATTACTGCAAGATTTGCCACAACCACCGCAAAATCTATATGCCCTACACAGAGTTGACAAACGGGGTAATCTAGATACAAACTGGGCAACTAGACATGCGGAGTGGATTGACTATTGGAGTAATCGGAGGGATCAAGTCCAACAAGGTCCTCAAATCCAATATCCAATTCACACACAACAATATATAATGTGGTATAGAAGAAATACTAGATTATTCTTATCTTCAGAAGCACAATTAAGAGACCCCCGACAAATAAATTATCAACAAAATCAACCTCCCACATACCAACAACTCACATACCAACAACCAACATACCAACAGCCCATATACCAACAAAGTCAACCACCCATATACAATAGAAATCAACAACAACCATACTATACAAATCTACCTCCCATACCTCCAACATCAATGTTCCAACCTACTATGAACCCGCCTATTATGTCACAAAATCTTTGGTATCAACCAACAATGTCTGCCTCGTTTAACATTCAACCAGGAAGAATGTCTTTTCACGAACCGTCACAACACCATCGCAGTGACGACATGATGCCTAGCCGCCACTCATTTTCTACCGATCATAATGACTTTATGAATAACTTACTCGGTACACCTGACTCGGCGAATCAACTTTTTAGTGATATAGGCTACAACCTCAATCAAGATGGTGCTGATCCAAGTTCTTTTATGGTTGACACTAATATTTTTCCAACGGGGCAGACAGATACAGTTCCAGACCTAACACCGACTGAAGTTCGAAGGACAAGACGTAATAGGCAACCACGTAGGTGTGGAACGGGAGGTCATTTAGGAAATCATTAGATTTTTTAAGATTTTGTAATTAGAATTTATCATTAAATATTTCAATTTTTTTTAATTACTTAATTTTAAATTTTAAAATTTTATTTTTTTATACTTAAATTGTGCTAAATGTGAAAAAATGTACATATTTGATGCTTTTAATTTGTTGTAATCGATTACTGTTATAGTGTAATCGATTACATACTAAAAAATTCACAGATCTGATGCCTTTAATATGTGGTAATCGATTACTAGAATAGTGTAATCGATTACTGTTATATTGTAATCGATTACATAATACAAAATGCACATATCTGATGCCTTTAATATGTTGTAATCGATTACTAAAATAGTGTAATCGATTACAACATATAATGTAATCGATTACAATAACATACAAAAGTCGGTTTGGGCCAGTGTAACATATCAACAGAAGTCGGTCTGGCCCAAACCGACTTCTCACCTATGTTACCAAGGCCCAAACCGACTTTAGCAAAAAGTATACCGGTACCCAGTAACATATCCAACGGCTGAAATGATTTAAATAAAATCCTACGGCTAAGTTAATAGTTCGCTTAGAAGCGAACTAACCTGCAGTTCGCAGGTTAGAACTGGCCATTAATTATATTTACAGATTACTTGTATTACGTAGAAGTTTTGTGGGACTCATTAGAAGGTGATAGTCCTATAAATAAGACTTACAAACTGAAATATAATGTGGGGTATAACAAAATGTGTTAGAGTAAAACATGTGTTTATGTTACACCCTTTAACCCATCAAAATTAATCCTCCAACTATTGTTCTATCTAATATATTATTATATTCATTTATCATAATCTCCTCACACATTCCACTGTTATTATTATCATCATCATCTTTAACTAAAACCAACAATTATGAATGAGAGGGAAGAAACTCTACTTATCTTCTTCACAAATCTACATAAGAATTAGTCAAATTATAGGACATTAAGATGAATCACCTTCCACTCACATAAAGCTGATATATATGAGCTCAATTAACACATGTCGTTTTTTATGATTAAGAGGATTGGATTAATTCATTAGGGGGATTTGACATTATTCAATTAAGAAAACAACCAACATAAACAAATTTGTTTAATTGTTAGGTTTCATCTCAACACCAATTGATAATGAGAACAGTAGTACAACAAATATTTAAACCATTCTCGAGACAATGAAGTAGGCGATGTGAGACTCACTTCCCAACATGTCTCATACGCATAAGCCTACCGGACCAAACGAATGGTTACCTTTTGGCCCATGACAACCAGAAAGAAATTGGATTTTGCCTCTGATATCATGTTAGGTTTCATCTCAAAACCAATTGGCAATGAGAGGAGTAGCCGAACAAATATTTAAATCATTCTCAAGACAATGAGGTAGGTGATGCCGGACTTACTTCCCAAAAAATTTCAATTCTATGCTAAAGCATACTCGAACTTTTGTATACTCTGTTGAACTTTTGTATATGACCTTTATGTGGCATTTTGTGATTGGATCACCTCAATTAGTATATTAAAACTATGACCCCTTTTGGACTAACTCATTATTTATTAAAAGATCCCTTATAAATTTTATATTTTCACTAAATCCAAAAGGAGCACAATGCAAAAAGAATAATATCTTGAAATCCTTTGCCCCAATCCTTTCTATGATTCTTAAATACACGGTGATTTATTAAATATAACCTATTTTTGGGTACCTAGGCATTATTATAAGATTGTTTGATCAAATAATAGAATCGATATTCGAACCTTTTGAAAATTACATAACGGAATATTGATCTCCCACCTTTCCTTTTCCACATGAAAAGAAACAAAAAGAACTTAGAGTGATAGGATTTGAGTATGGAAAATATATTTTATTCGAGTCTTAATCATAAAGCAAATTACTATTCGTTTTGGGAATTCTTCTTTATTTCTAATCAAACTAAATATTTTTCAAACCATCTATAGTTTAAAGTATGTACAAGGTTCCTTTTCCTTTTTCTAATTTATGAAAAAATAAACAGAAATATGAAGACATTTTTCTATCGCAAATTCGACCTAACTCAATATATATATTTTTTCGGTATAACGAAATGCATATATTTTATGAATAAAAAATTAATCTTTCAGGTACATGATTGTCTCTCATAATAAATGTTATTCCCAAGAATCGAACTCTCGACTAACGCTGCCTTCTTGGTATAACTCATCACATATAAAACTCTAATTATATGCCATATCTTTGGACTCTAAAATTCACGCGTCTGAAAAGGGAGTTTTGAACACTTATGTTTGCATGGGAAAAAGGTTAGAGACATTGAAGGAACATAATAGATATTTTTCTATATTTGGGGCTCTCGAAGTCAAAGAAAGATTTCTTGAACAACCAACAAAACAAGAAAAACCCACCAAATCTCCTTTACCACCATCTTCTTCTTCTTCTTTCCACCTTCTGCCTATGACTTTACCTTTTAATATTCTTTATAAGTATAATATTTCATTTACATAATGGCACCTTTATAAAATGGTTCAAAAATTATTGTTGGTGCTTCTTTTGTTTTCTAAGGATAGATAATACATTGAGATAAGGGTAGCCACGCTTTACACATGAACTATCACATTACAATATGAAAGGGGAATTCTAGGTAATATATATATATATATATATATATATATAATAAAGTATCTCATGGTTTAAGTATCACATTGAGTTTTATATGTTACTCATTTGAGACATATATTATTGTCGCCCTTTTAGGGTCGACGTCTATGATGACTTTCACTCTATCAACATTAACCTAATGATAGTCATTTCTCTTTTGATTGCTCAATTTACATATCAATATTTGGTATTATATCTTAATTCAACATATAGGTAGCCATTTATATGGTACAATTCTTAATGAAAACACTAATTTGATATGACTTCAACACATGAGGAGAGTCCAATCCAAAAGACATGTTTATTAGGTGGAAGGACTTCATAGCTTAAGTATAATATTGAGTTTGTTATGATGCGAGTGTTGTAAAAAACTTCAACAGACTTTAATAGTGGGAGACTTTATACTTAAAAATACATAATACATACTAAAAATGATGAACAACATTACTATTATATAGCCAAATCAACCTTGTCAAATCATTGAGAATATGGTGAATGATCGATCTTTAATTGTCCTTTATACTAGTATGCAAATACATGTTCATAGTAGAACATGTAAGTTCTTCGACTTTCCAATTATAGATCACTCTTAGCCTTAGTTTCTCCTCTAATATGATGAAGAAAATGAATTAGTTTTGCTCTTATTTTGCATGTTGTGTGTCTTATGTTGTGATCTATAATTGGGAACCAGAACCTCTTATTTATAAGAAGTGCACATTTTTCCATGAATAATGATATACTACTTGATTTTATTATTTCTAATTTTGTCTATCATGAAAATAGAAATAAGAGCTTTTATATATACACAAGAGAATAAAGTATATCCTCATACCAAAAGATAACTTACCTCCTCTAGCTAATAAAATAATATCATGTGTATTGTTTTGTTTAGTTTAAAGAAATATTTTTGTAGAAAATGATTAAATTATACACATGTCACGTTTTTAGTGGCTGAAGGAGATAACTTATCTCCTTATACCATGAGATACATTATTCTCTATACACAATATATAATTCTCATGATAATTATGTTTCTATCCATTTACTTTACTTAAATTGAGTCAGACTCCTCTCTATTACCGGAGAGGCTTTCCATTACTGGAGATGACAGTTTTATTTTTAGTATAATTTTAAGGGTAAAAATGTAATATCAATATAAATTAAAGGATAAGTGTCATTGTCATTTAGTTTTCACTTGAATTAGATCATTTTAATGTGGCTAACTTAAAATAATAACCCTAAATGCATTTTAGCATTACACGTGTGACCCGAAATTTCTTACACTTACCGTCGTAACATTTCATAAAACCTAACATGGTTGTTTTGGTAAATTCACGAATCTATGGCTTACACCTTTCATATAAAGCTTCCACATTATTTTAATTGGTCTTGGTTATGAGACAAATATACATCGAATTTCGAAACCTCCTATCTAATCACTTTTGTTGAAGCTTCTTCTACTTTCCCTCTCTCTCTCTTGCTCTTTCTCTCCCTTCTAAGCTAGCCTTGGTGCTAGTTGATGGATATTGAACCCTTGTGGGATCTTGGGGGGTGGTTTTTTCTTTCAAAGTGCATGGCTTTACCTAAAACATCATCACCAATCTCTGAATCTTTCTCAAAATCACCAATTTACCTTCAGATCCTAGCACTTTTTTTCATTCTTCTCATCCTTGTCAATTTATCTCATCAACCAAACCCTTCTTCTATGGCTTCCTTGGAACCAGTTCAACCATCATCAGATCAATCAGCCATGTCTACTACAAACTTGCACCCTCAGAAAGCCATGAACAAACATAGTTCTTCTAAAGATGCTGCAAAAGAATTTGGTGTTGATGCTCATGAAGTTCCAAGTGGTCCAAACCCTATATCAAATTAAATGGTATGTAAGTACTCAGAGACATGAACCAGTGGACAAAGATCACATGTCTCAAATGGTGTCTCGTTCTCTATCTTGGACCATTTAGATTTTAACAAATGATATAAAAATGTTACCATTTGGTTTTAAATGTTTTCTTTTTATTTTCGTGAGAATATCTGATTAGTCCAAGACAAAAAATAAGACATGACATGTGAAATTTGTCTCCATATAGCTTAGCTAGCTCATTGCAGATATCAAGGAATTATAACTGCATTGTTATTTATTGTAATTGTCATCTTCATATATATAGTTCTTATTTCAGTTCAACAATTATGTTCTTAGTTAGAGGTTTGTTGGTCTTTATTATTGTCATCATCATCATTAGAAAAATATTTATTTCTCTTTTTTTTTTGGCTGGAAATGTATAGCAAGAGACACTGTTTTTTTTTCCTATATGTATTTATGTATGTACCTACCTATTTCTTTCTTATATAGATGGTGATGATATGGTATATTAATTGGTGGCATAAACATTTAAATTCATCTGCTTCTATGTATTATCTTTAATTGTTTTTTCTTTCTACTTTTTTGGCATTCTACTAATATTTGTATCAAAAAGAACAAAGATAAATTATGTAAATGAGTTGTTTATATATATATATATATATATATATTGTGGGATTGTGCCTTTTTATTTTCCTTAATTGCTTTCTTATATAGATAGAGAAGATATGTTGTTGGTGGCATATAAGTTTAATGATTCAATTTTACTATGGTATCAATGGCTAGTTATCATAAAAAGTTCTGATTTTCTTTTACCATAAAAACTCATGCTACAAATGAGTGTTTGATAAATTGAAATACTAGAAATGAAAGAAGAATATGAAAAAACAAAGAAGGACCAGTGGTAGTGTGTGTTAGGTTTGCATGGCTTTCACTGCATTTTATTGGTTTTCAAAGCTGAAGAAGAAGAAGAAAGAAAGGTATTGATAAGAATGGAATCTAATGTATACACAGCCAAAGTGGTGTCAGATCTCTGTGACACAAAACAGTGAGAGGACATGACCCTTTTGTTTTGATGGGATCCTCTTCGGTATCACAGAGTCCAATACTGAATCAAAATTGTGATAAATTACCGGAAAAAACCTAACGACCATAATTTTAAATTTTTTAATAACAAAATTAAAAATATTTGTAGTCTTCAATACTAGATAGTCCAATACGAGAAATGAGTTTAAATCTTTTATTTTTCGACTTTGCTTTTGTCTTCTCAAACACATTTCTCAAGAAAAGTTGATACCAATCAAAGGTCATGAGTGAGGCCATGATTTGGTAATTATAATTGTATCATTTCTATCAATCATATGCTATTTATTAACATGATATATCTCTTATTTTTCTTTGAGCACAAGTTGTTGGACAAAGATCTTCTATCTCAGAATTTTCTTGTTCTCATGTCCCTAGCAAATCAAATTATATGGAATAATATAAAAATATTAATTTCTGATTTTATTATATTTATTTTTAATTAAATGTAACATTTTGATTGGCTTGATACACATGATGAGACATGAATGAAGACATGTGATCTCCATCACAAGTTGTCTATGTCACTTCTCTATGTCACCAATTACACCATAATAACTAACCAAAAGTTCACAAAACATAAATGTGAGTTTGTAATTGGTGGCACATAGAAGTGACATGAACAACTTGTGCTCCTTTTCTTATACCCATTTTTCTTTTTTATAAAAAATATTATTAGTTCCCTAATTTCTTTAAATTGCAACCATACACCAAAATTTGACTAATCTTATTCATACATCATAAGATTGATATGAACCAAAAATATATCATTCATAGTGTATATAGTAGTACTTGTATGTCAAGGAATAGTATGAAAACACATGGCATGCCAGACCTACATTTATATTTTTATGTTATTTTTTTAATGATAGTAGTGGATTTCTTTTTTAATTTCAAGAAAAGAAAAGTAGGGTTTGTTTGCATTTGTAATTGCCTTTTTGTAAAGCACCTTTTGACTTGTGTCGTTTTCTAATGCATAATCCCTATTGTGGGGTATGTTGCATTTCATGTGGCATAATTATATCAAAAGTTAGATAAGCAAAATCTTAGGCAATGTTGAATGCCTAAACAATGATTTGATGAGCAATACTTATGTTTTTGAAGGAAGAACTTTTTTCATTTATTAAAGTTGTGTTTGAGAGTTACGAGGGAAAATAAAGGAAAAAATTCGAGGGGTGAGGATGGAAGAGAAAGGGAAGGTGAAATAAAAGTAAAAATCTTTCTTATTTGAAGGTGTGAAATTTAGATGAGATGATACTAATGTAATGATAATGCAATAATATTTTTTTATTCTTACTTTAAAAATCTAATTAACAATGTGAAATATATAAAAATATTATTGTAAAATTTTACTAAAACATTTACGTATTTTGACATGTTTGTCTCCATAAAAACTCCAAATTGGGGAAACCATAAAAATGAACATGTGGAAGGTTTTAGAGGGCTCAAAAAAACCTCGAAAACTGTTCCCTCTCTCCCCAACAACTCCCACAAGCTAGACTCTTTCCAAAATCATAATTTCCCTTTTCTCCCCCTCCAAAATAAGACTCTTTCCAAGTTTATCATTATATTACTTGTTGTATAATGTTTAAAATTGTATTCATGGTTTGCCATTACAATTATTTTGGGTGTAATGTAATCGAGGAAAAAATGTGATTAAAATATGGTCACAATTATAATTATGATGTAGCTATAAAGACTATCGAAATCATAATAATACAAACACAATTATAATTGTAAACCACAATTTAAAATCATGATGAATTGTGTATATTGGTCTTGCAATAGAACCCACATGCATCTTTCTTCCTCACTCCCTCCAAGAGTATATTTTAGTCTTTGATTCGATTTTTCATAATAAAAAAATGTGAGACTAACTTTCAAATCGTTATTACTAATTAGGTAAATGTCTTATCTAAATGACAAAGTATATGGACCAAATGTCTTATCTCAGTGAATAGTATATAAAATATTTTCCAATTTGATAAGATAGCCAAGCATGATGTCATGCTTATAAACATGGATTCTTGGAGCAACTTGTCTTCCACATTTATGATTATTTGGTTTCATGATGAAATAAACTTTTCATACCTTCCTAAAGTAGTTAACACTGAAGGTATAAGAAAATATGGTTAAAAGAGAAACTTTTAATCAAGAACTAATAATTAATATATATTTCTTTGAGAAAAGGACACTTATAAGCTTAGCCTAGGTAATTTTCTCTCTATCTCCATCGTTGGATTGTTTGGTTGTGAGTTTAGGGCAAGATGTTTGGTTGAGGTTGTGGTTAAGTATGGGTCAAGGTTGTCATTGAGACGAGATTGGTGTTGGGGTAAGAGAGAAGGACATGAGAAAGTGGGACAATTTAGAAAGAATATGGACAAAGAAGATGATACAAATATTGACTAAAACATTAATGGACCATAGTTTTAATAAAATTACGAACCAAAATTTGATTTGCGGGAGTAATATTTGTTGGGATGGTCACTATACACCCCAAAAGAGATGAGTATTTAGTCTTTAGTCATATGGTGAGAGTATACCCTTGTTATACAAAAAGGTACTTTGATAAATGTTTCATCCCACTCCAAAAAAGACACGTCACAACCGGACAAGAATGACAGTTAGCAATCAGAGATCGGGCGAAGTAAGCCCATTCTGAATATTTCAGGTCTTGATCGGTCAACTAGACAAATCAGAAAGACATGTCATTGATCGGACAATAACGACAAGACAATATAGGGACCATTTCAGACACCACTTGCTACGCCACCTACATAGGACTACCACATCAATTGAACAACACAGACCGCTACTACAGACTGCATGTGCATGTCACATGCGCAATATACCATTTGCTAGACAACAAGATATGCTTACAATACAATTACACAGTCTATAGGAGGCTGACAATGCACTCTTTTACATAACATTATGAGAGTTGGTATTATGTGACTTATCGCTCATATTCACTAATTAAACAGCTTGCCACTTTTTATGATTTCTAGGATATCCCCACCTTATTATTAAGGTAGAATAAATATCTTAGGGTCTGTTTGCGAGTTGAGTTTTTTAGGGTAATGAAGGGAAATTGGAGGCTTGAGAGTTATGAAATACATTGGTGATATGGCTCTAAAGCCTTCCATTTCCCCCTACAAAACTCAATTCACAAACAAATTGTTAGGTTGATTGATCGAACTTGTTCTTCTCGAGGATTAAACCACAGTTCTCCTCGGTGATTCAAATTGTGAATGCATCATGCTGCAATGCAACCAACTGCATCAGATCGTATTTAAGTCGCAACATAATCGCATCTGGTCACGTCATACTATATCGATTTCAAAAATATTTTGTTACTCACAAAATAATTCACACTGCATCGACTGCAATGAATTAAACAACATAAAAATATCAAATATGTTATACATATCATCTCTCTCCAATGTCAAATAGTTCTATCTTTTCTCTTTAATTTACTATTCCAAGAGAATCATGGAGAAAAGGAAAAACAGGTAATCACTTTTCCTCTAGTCCTCCTGCAAGTATAATCTATATCATTTAAGTTGAACACAATAGAGTTAAGGGAAGAAAAAAGATTTTTGAGATATCAAAAGAATAAAAATAAAGTAAAAAAATCAGAATCACAAAGGTCATAGTTTCCAAAATTTAAAAGTATTATTCTAGAGGTCAAAGCCTATATATTGCAAGGGAATAAAAGGAAGGTTCTCATTATGAAGCAACCTATAATTTATTAGTTTTCTATAATATAAAGTAGCACAGAATGTGATACAGAAATTGAACTTAATGTATTCTCTGACTTAAGAGTAAAGCATGCTTATAACTTTAAGCCTTTTATGATATTAACTTACTTTTTTTTTAGAAATAATGACTCCATTACAATTTCAGTCACAAATAAATAACTCCATCAATATCGAGTGATACTTCTCTCAAGTAATCTCAATATAACTAATAAGAATACAAGTGTTATTTCATTTCATGTTTTCATTGTTTTTTACACAATTCAATAGAGAGAAGTCTCACACATCAATATCATGAGTCAAACTCCTCTCTATTACTGGAGAAAGCAGTTCTATTTTTTAGTATATTTTTAAGAATAAAAAAGTAATTTCAGTATAAAGTAAAGGATATGAGTGTCATTGTGAATTAATTTTTCTATACATTTCAACAGTATTGTCCTCTCCAGTAATGGAAAGAAGTCTCATTCCAATATCATAGTTACATGTTACTTATTTGACATGTATATGGCTTATTGGGTCCATATATAGAGTAACAAATATTGGATTTCATATAAAAGAAATATATATTAGAATAATAATAATAATAATAAAATTGGTACCAAAAACTAGGTAATTTGTGATTCTTCATGCACCAATTTCAAATTCTAAAATATTCTGAAAGCATAATATTTATCACCATCAAACTGAACATAGAGAGAAAAAACCCTCCCCACAAACCACATTATCATTAGATCTAGGTAGTGTTTCCCATTGTCAAACCTAGAATAATTTGGAAATTTAAAAAATACTAATTAAAATTAATTTAAAATTAGGACCATTAAAAAATTTAATTGACATATATTCGTATGTCTTGGTGGAGTTATTTATTTGTCATGAAGTGACTGAAATAATTTCTTTGTGATAACCAAAAAAAATCAAAGTCACTTTATGATTAACAATGTAATAAATTTAAGCTGACAAAATTTAAGTCAAAATGATAATTAAATATTTTGTGTCCACATTCATATTCATGATATGAATCATATAACACGTGTTTTACCCAACTGCTACACTTTCTTTTCACAATAAAATAAAATAGAAAAATCTCTCTACGAATCTAATCTCATTTCTTTCTTCAACCCATTAACCATCATTGATTCTTTCCAGGTTCATCATAATTCCTTAATCACTTCTCTCAAATTATGATTTTTCTCCTTACAAATTATCCTTCAATTTTCTATTTTTAAATCTGAGTGTTTGATCAAAAAAAATTGATTTTTGTTACTTTTAGGTGATGTTTTGGTTGAATTGTCAAAAGGTATTCATAGTTTTTCCATTTTAAAAAGTTTTGATTTTTGGGTATTCATAGTTTTGCCATTATAAAAAAAGTTTTGATTTTTGGGTATTCTAGATTTTGAGTTACACTATTAGTCTCTGGAATTTTAAGACCATTTGGCTTATACAGTCATATATATATTGATATGGGTTCTTCAAAAGATGTTAGTAGTAAAGCATGGAAGTGGGGTGTGGGATTGGTGTATATATTTCTTGTAGCTACAATATGGATAGCTGCTAGTTATGTAGTGCAATCTGTTGTGGATGCTGGTGTTTCACCATTCCTTGTTACTTACATATGCAATTCATTGTTTGTGGTGTTGATTCCAATTGTTGAGATTGGGAGGTATTTGGAGGATTCTAATAGGGGTTTATGGTTTTGGAGGAATGAGAAGAAAAGTGATCATCATTTAAGGGAGTCAGAGCAAGCAATTCTTCTTGATGCAGGCAACAAAGTTGTTGTTGAATCATCGTCGGTTATTATGGAAGAGATTGATGATAATGTTGATGTTAGTCATCGAAAGAGGGATGGTTCTGAATTGTTGCCATGGGAAAAGGTGGTAGAGGGGTTGTCTGATGAGGTTAAATTGATTGGAAATGTTGGTGATCAGCTCGACGAGAAAGGGCGTTGGACTCGGTCTAGAGTGGCCAAAGTTAGTTTATTGATATGCCCGTTTTGGTTTTTTGCTCAACTCACTTTTAATCTATCACTGAAGTATACTACAGTTACAGTAAGTATATGTAGAATTTGGATTTTATCTTTCGGATTTTATGTTCTGTTTCCCTTGTTACTTGCCTTAAAGTAGATACTTTTTAATGTCATATGCAGAATTTGGATTTTATCTTTCGGATTTTATGTTATATTTGTCTTGTTACTTGGCTTAAAGTGGTTACTTTGTAATGTTCGTATGCAGTCGAATACAATCTTAAGCAGTGCATCAAGTCTTTTTACTTTCTTGGTCTCCCTAGCATTCTTAGGTGAGAGGTTTACTTGGTTGAAGCTCTTTAGTGTTCTTCTTTGCATGGGAGGAACAATAATTGTAAGTCTTGGTGATTCAAAAAATGGTTCAAGTAAAGGTGCATCAAATCCTCTTCTTGGAGACATATTCTCACTTGTTTCAGCCGGGTTATATGCGGCCTATATAACCCTTATTCGCAAGAAATTACCCGAGGATGATGGAAAGAGTGGTGAAGCCAGTATGGCTCAGTTTCTAGGATACCTCGGGCTTTTCAATGTTTTAATTTTTCTACCAGTTGCTCTCATACTTAATTTCACCATGGTGGAACCTTTTCATACACTTACCTCGAAGCAATTTGGTCTGATTATTGGTAAAGGTTAGTATTCATTACTTATAACTTTTTCTTTTGAATTTGAAGATATGGTTAAGTTCTATTCTATACATGATGTGCTGCAAAATTGTTAATTTTATTTGCTATTCAAGAACATGCCTATTTTACCTTTTTCTCTTTCAATGCATACCCTTTTCATTTTGTAATCTACTAATAGCATTGCAGATATACACCTAGACACATTCTTTCAGAAACTGTTTGTTATTTATATATTGCATAATTGCATGTGCTATCCAATTTAAGTTCATGTGATGTTGAGAAGTTCTATCTGTCTCTACAATTACAATCACTTATATTATTAGTAGAAAAGCTGTAATTTTAGATATTACAATAAATCTAGTATAGAAATTAGATTTTCAAAATCCAAATTATTTAATGTTACAAATTTGTATACCTTTAAAGGTAGGCAATTGTAGAAAGTGATTTTAGTATTTGTCCTACTATCTTTTTCTTTCCTTTTTGGGTAAAGAGGGTTTTTCTTAATATCTTTTTTCCCCTTTGGCAAAAAAGATTCTCCTAAAATTGGCCAATGTCAAAAGGGGATTCATCTTCTAGGCCAATCATTGTCAAGGACTTCGTTAATGAGCCCAACTTCTTTCCCTTGTGTTTCAATATACTGAAGTGTAAGTGATAAGGATGTGTTGGTTCAACATTGTTGGGTTTATTCAAGTGCGAAGTCCCATATTGGATAAGAGGAGATAAGTGAAAGAGTTTATAAGTGGAAAAAGCCCATAGAACTAATGCCTTAAGGTTTTGGTTCAAGATGTGGTGTCTTACTTGTAGCTCTCCATTCTTCTCATGTCTCGGTAACAATAAAACTCCCCAGTGATTGGAGGCTCCCCAGTCATGGTCGGGTCCTACAAGTAGAATCAGAGCCGATGATTCGACTTGGACATGTTGGACTTAAGGAGGAGTGGACCGATAAGTGTGTGGTGCCCTGAGGCCACAAGGTTCCTACCATCGTGAGATAGAGGGAGGGTCAATACGTAATGTACATAACCATGGTGAGTGGAGATAGGAATCAGTAGGAAGGAAAAAACGAAGCCGCCGCCAACTTCTTTTCCTTGTGCATGATTTTGTTTTAAGTCCTAATTAGATTTTCTCAAAAATGCTTTTCATTTATATTGTAAGTCTGTTCAAGATACTAGCACCAAAATTATCAGAATACATATCTTACAGAACTTTGAACCAAAGACCAAGTGAAATTTCCCTTAAACATATACCTGATATCAGAATTGTTGAACTTCAAATTGAAAAACTATGCATTACTTCATTTTTGACATTCATAGTGAAGAGAAGAGAAACTAGAAAGCCATTTTTGTCATTATACTTTGTCTGTTGAGTTTCTTATTCATGGTATCAAGTAGTATTGATCTTTGTTATAGGAGTATTACTGCAATCACTTTATCATCTAGTCATAAAGAGAGCTAAATCTATGAATTGCTACTTCCAAATCCATATTCCATAGTCTATTCATATGTTCAACAATAGCAATCAAACCTTAATATCTCGATGTGAAATCGGCGATAAATCTGCATTTGCACTTCGAACTTCAAAAGGGTTTATAGTAACTAACAAATACAAATGTTTTCTTGTGTTCTAAATTCCCTTTGCTTCTCTTGGTATCATGATGTATTATTCTCTTCACTCTTTTTGACTAATACATTACATAATGTATGGATTGTTTTGTGTGAAATCTAGGATTGCTGGATAATGTGCTGAGTGATTACTTGTGGGCCAAGGCAGTTATTCTTACATCAACCACAGTGGCTACAGCTGGACTTACAATTCAGGTCCCGTTGGCTGCCATTGTCGATACCGTGACTGGAAATGCTCCTCGCCTGATGGATTACCTTGGAGCAGTGGCTGTCATGATTGGTTTTGCCGGAATCAACATCCCGTTCGATATTTTTAGCAAATCAACAGAAGCTGCAGTGGAATTGGAAAATGAGAAGTTGAGTATAAGAAATGAAGAACTTACTTTACCAAGAACACAAGATTCTGCTGCTTAGCAGCATAGAAGTAAGTTGCATCATAATTACGTAATTCATCGTACCGTGTATTGGGTTCGTCACAAAGAAGGTCTCGTAAAATTAGTGTAAAAAGTGATGAACCGCATACCGAAGAAGTGAATTATGTACCCGAATCACATACCAGGTAACTATGAGTTGCACTCATTACACGTTTTAGTTGAAACATGCTACACTACTATACCAGAGACAAATTAAAGGAACAAGAAAAAGAACTAAATTGCTCCTTGGATGAAAATATCAATTCATCATTCAAAACAAACAAATAAATATTTAGTTCAAATGTCCATGGATTTATTTTATACATATAGTGTTTAGCCTTTATTTTTTATATTAAGTCATTGTCCAACAAATTTGAGTCCAAAAAACAGTTTAAGATTGCAGTAAAATTGATGTTGATTATAAAATAAGAATATCAATGGTATCTACACATTTTCATTGAATTATAAGATGACCTGCTTATAATTAAATAATTGTAACTTAAAAGGGAATTCAAATTGGTTATCCCAAATTCGGGAACTTTTCTTTGTCTCACTCATTTAAATCTAGACATGAGGAGATTAATATATATTACTTTGTAAAATAAAGTTAAAATGAGATATCACTTTTTATTGGTTGATAAACTCTTATCCATCCGAAACAAAGATCGGGAGAATATGGGACAGAGGATCCATCATGAAAAGGCAACATTGTTGCAGTACTGTTCCTTTTGTTGACCTGAGGCAGCTTCATATGCATAACTTCACTTGCAAGAAATACCTCCATAAATTTAGTTGGTGTGTCTAAGTATAATATAAGTTTATAACATCATTAATTAACATAAGTTTATAACATCATTGCATTACCCACCATTTATATTTAATTATCATTGACTCTCGAAAAAATTAAAATATCAAGATATAGAATGGATGAAGTAGGAAGTAAATCGAGTAATAATTCCAATCAAAAACAGCAATTCAATGAGATGAGAGCACCACAAAATGTTGCAGTGATATTGCATAAAAGTTTTAGACTCAATTGTCAATGATAACACCAACATTTGAACATTTCCAGTGAAAGAAAGATGTTAAAAGCACAATGACACAAGCATTGCTAACTCTGTGACAATGCAGTATGGCCATATCTTTGCATGACTCTTCTAGTAGCAAGGGCTGCAGCCTCACTAGCACGCATTGTCCCGGTAGCCATAATTGCAGCAAACTCTTTGCTGATCTCGTCTTGAACTTTGCCGCGAGCATCGCCGAGTGGATCTCCAGCGACCACGTTAGGTGAAGACTTCTGTTGTTCCCCTCCTGTCTTAGTGTTGTCAGGGTTTATGAATGAGTTAGTATTGCTTGAAGTCTTTGCAGTTGTGGCTGAAGCAGTAGCCGAAGGTGCGGCCGTTGAAGGTCGGAACTGTGGTACTTGTGGAACTCCACCGGATCTCATTGTTGTCTCTAAATTCTGTATCATGGGCACTGCAAAAATGGAAGTTACAAATACAAGATGTCAGATGATGACAAACAAAGAGCATATAACATTGTTAAACATTGTGCTTGAAACTTTGTCAAAGATTTTGGACTTCTGGAAGGGGAAACCCATCGATTTTATATCCGAAATTTTCCGAGTGAAGTGTTGTAGGTGATAACTTACATATAAGAGCCCCCATGGGGCTGCTCATAACTTCATTAGGGAGACTTAGAATATATTCAGGAATGGTTGCTCCAACCAAAAATTGAGCAACTTCATTGCTGAAGTTGTTGCAATTGTGGGTGAGCAAACTATAAGCTTCGGCCGTGTACCGTGGACTGATTTCCTGCAAATACATTTCAAAAACATCTTTCGGCACATGTGTGACACCTAATTCTACCACTCGAAGTGGAACTCCATATGGTGTTGATCCTGCAGGAGAATGTTGTATGCCGCCTCCGAAGTAATACTCGTTACCATAAACCACTATTCCTGTGTGCCTGAGGTGCAAACAAAGTATCCCAAATTATAAGCTTTCGATATACGAATAAAAGAATGACAAAATAATCATAACCCAACAAAAGTAGGTAGTACCCATCACAATCTCTACTTCTACGCCAATTATACATTTCAATTTTCAGGTAACATTACAAATCCAACATCACAACACACCATGTAAAACTAGTTTTTTAGAATAAACTATTACGAGATCGGATCGAGAACACATTAATCTGACCAACAACAAATGCAAGCACTCACCATATACCCTCAATAGCTTTACCCAGAAAAGAAGTTGAAAGCTGTCGAGCAAGTCCTTGGCTTAAGTCATAAACATTTAGAGTTACCCTGTGACCTTCCTGCAATCAATTACAGTGACAAGTGAACTAACAATTTCAAAGAAACTACAGATGATATCAAATTGTTGTAAAGAATGAACCAAACAACATTTACAAAATGAAATTTAGTTCCGCTTACCTCCGCCATTAAGTCAATTTAAAATTACTCAGCTACTCAAGTATACTTACAAGAACTTATCAGATGGAACCTACAGAATCGAAAAATGGATTTCGATAAGAATCAGATGGAAATAACCATAGAAAAGGAATATACCTAGGTGGACTAAGCATGTAAAAGCCAAAGAAAATATGAGAATTTTGTCTTCAAATTAGAAACAGGGGTATTAAGCACATCAATTCCTTGCATTCTTCTAACCCTTACTTTTATTATTAGAATCTCATATTCACATACAAACCAGCACATCTATATTCACAATTTAGTCCATGTTTAAAACTAGTATGTTCTTACATTGTACTATGATCCAATGACAAAAACAAGACACAACCTATACAATTTTTTTGGTACTACCAAGGGTATACCCTCATCCTATAGGTAATGGGGACTAATCTTTTTCGGAGGTGCGTGGCTGCACCTCCCAACAGGTGTCGCTCATAGGAATTTAACCATTGACCCTTTGGTCATCCTCGTATCTAGTGGGGCCTTAAACCACTAAAGTACTAGTATTCACAACTTATGCAATTTAGGAACTAATTTATCATTCAATTTAAATATAATTGAAGAGTAACATTATAAATTTCAAGCATAGGGATCAACCCAAGAAACACCTTGAAAAAATATATTTCTATACAAAAAACAATGAATGGGTAATGCAATAACAACCCCAAAATGCAATGATAATTATCAAAGAAACCTAAGAACCCATATAAACCCTAGAAGAAGAAAAATCTCAAATTTTGAACCCAAAATACAATACTTCTCCCGAAATGAAACACGACCCAGTTGAGAACCAAAGTCAAAGATTCAAACTTTCAAGCATTTACAGATTCAAACAACAAAGTATACACACATATATATATATAGAGAGAGAGAGAGGGGTACCTTACCAGATGAATGGAAAGAAGAGAGAAACAACGTTGAAGGTAAATAAACGCGTGATTAAATAGATGGAGATTATGGTTAGTGTATGCTTTTCAATTTCACCTTCTAGAACCTACTATCCACTCATTCATCAAATAAAATGTTAAAAATATATTTCCTTTATTTGATTTCAAATTCCAATGTTTAGGACTTAGGATAAAAAATAAAGTATTTTGATTTTATTTATCATCTTAAAAATTAATTCAAATCTATGAAAAATATTAGAGATGTAAATTTAGGGATTTGCAAACTTACGAAAAATGATTTTGTAGTTGGAATATGTTAGCAACGTACGCCGGAACTTCTGGACAAAATTAACATTCATATTTTAATTGTAATAGAATTGGTAAGTTTTATAATTTTCATTTTAAAAAAATCTACTCATTATCTCTAGGATTCTTTCTCCTCACCCATTAACATATTCATTCCAAAACAACAAAACTCATTCACCACCATAACCTCCTTACACCAACTGGACAACCGCACACTGCCACACCATAACACACAATCGCATTGCTTCACTGCTGCACACCGTTGCCCCGGCCCCAAACATCAATAGAACCTGTACTACAATGTGTTTTTTAATGGTAAAATTGAATGTGGTTAGAAAAGTAGTAGGAGATTTAATGTGGTTCGATAAGTTTTTGAAAGGAAGAAAAATGGTGACACCTGTATGAAAGCAAGGTGAAGGACTTTGGAGGTAAAAAATAAATATTTGGTTCAAAAAAGAATAAGTTTAGGCGGAAAAAAATGAATGTGGTTGTGATATGTGTCCAAGAGGAATACTATTTGACATTTTTTTCTTCTTATATATACTAGCGTGTTGACAAACACTCACGTATCTGTCAATCCGCTTTTCTATTTAGTTAATTATAATTGATTTGTATATTTTTATTACATTTTTCATAACTATAACAAAATCAATAAAACATAATTTGCAATTTTGTATGTTAAAAAATGAAAAGAATAAATTGTCGTGTTCAAATATTGCTTTGATCTATGTGGAAAAACTATCATGTTCAAATTAAAAAACTGTAAAACTTACATAAACAAACATGAAACATAAAATAAGGAAATATGTTATATGGTTTTTTGGTATAAAATATAAATTAGTAATGACAAAATAGGAAAACACAAATTACACCATCATAAATAGTTATTTTGTGTTTTCCCTTTATATATTAGTATAGATATATATAGTAATAGATGTTCTTTAAATTAAATGAATTTGTAAAGAAAAAACATATAAAATTTGTATTTTTTTATTGGCCAATTTTTTCATAGGTGTTTTAAAAAAAGACACTTATTATATGATGTTTTTTTAATAGAATTTTTTTCTTGTGTTTTTTCTGCATTCTTGTATGTGCAACAATAGGGTCCAGTTATTTTTTCTGCACCATTAAATTTTATTTTCACAGTTTTTATTCTTATAAAAAAAATATTTTACTCATTTGGAATATATCTATTATTGTATTTATTACTTATTACATTAGCTATGAGTATTATATTATTATAATTGATATAGAATTAAATTGAATAGTTACTCTAAGTGAACTAAATATGAGATCATTCAAAATACATTAAATATTAAATATGTTAGATTCAAGTATTCAATCATTCAATGAGTAACGATGATAAATTACTAAAAACAATTATCTCATGTCCTCGTGATTATAAATTTATAATAATATATTTCAAATGAAGTAATCAAAATAATTATGCTAATTTCAAAAATTTAATCTGTTGTCAAAAAGAATATATTGAATAGAACATATCCGCGTAATGTATTAGTAAATAGAACATAAAATTTCTAAGTAGGAGTTATGAGATTGATTTTTAGGCAAAATGTGAAGACATAAAAAAGATTGGTCTGATTCAGTTTGGCTAATTTACATTAAAATATTTGATCCAATCCAAAATTATATATGATTTTTATGAGGTATAGTTTGGCTTTTTAATATAAAAAATAACAAGTTTAATACAATTTAAAAGTGTCAAATTTACATTTAAAAAATTGTCTGTTTTAAAATAATGTATATCTTAAAAGAATGAAATTTACATAAAATATAAATAACTCTACTTCTGGAACTAAAAATGCATAAATGCTTGTGTATCTTTTATGAAATTTACATAAAATTTAAATAACTCTACTTCTAGCAAAAATAAAAACAAAAAATAAATCAACACAAAAGCTTTAGTAGCACATCAACCTAATTTTGACAATTAGAAAATACTAACAAGTAAGTAATAATATTTGTAATCATAATCAGAATTAGAATCCTTTTCATTTTATGTGTATGTGTAAAAAGTATCGGTCTAGTTCCTAATAAATGGAACCGAAAATCAAATCAAACTGATTGATTTTGTAAAAAGACAGTCTAATATCATCCAAATAAGGATGACAATGGATCTAGATGGGTTTAGGTAGTACACTACCCAGACTTGACTCGTTCTTTCATTTTGGGACTCAGGCAGATACCTGTCGGGTCTACTATCCGCGGGTCCATGGGTACCCAGCGGATCTATGGTTACCAAAAAATTCACATAATATTTAAAAAATTACAAAAAAATTATAAATTGTAAAAAAATTATAATCCAACGTGTGGACTAAAAAAGAAGCAAATGATAAAAAATATAAAATATAATTAAAACATAAGTCACAACTCTATATTATACTTAAATACAATTTTTTTACTAAGAGCATAATTTAAAATAAAACAATAACACATCAAATGTCTAGGATCCTTCCATCAACAACACATGGAACAATTGGTTCCTGCAAAATAAAAACATACAATTTAAAGATATAACAATTAATTTTATAGATAGGAACATCAATAAATTTACTAACATCATCATCATCGATATCATCTAGTATAATATTTGTAATAAAATTGAAGTCCTCTCTTGATTTGGAAGATCCTGGAAACATAAGAATAGGTGTGTCAAAATATAGTTTTATAATTTATAGATAATTAAACATGAATAATTAAATTAATTAATTACATTACCTCTGACATTAGTCCATAACCAATCTTAAGATAAAAAAGTTATACTTAGATATAAAGTAATAAAGTCATATTACTAAATATTGTCAACAAAGATTAAAAAAGAATGAGAATAAAGTTCAAGCAATTCATATGCAGATAAAGTTCAAGCAATTCATATGTAGTCACAACAGAGCTTTATTACTAAATTTTGCTTCTCAACGGTGAGAAAACTAGTATTATATTACTAAATATTACTAAACAATATCATATTGATTATTGAGAGAGTCATTTGCATATATATATATATATATATATATATATATATATAAACAAGGATAAACATGCATTTTAGGTGTACATTGTCTCAAATTCTCAATGTGTTATTATAGAAAATAAGAATATTAGTATAATTGAAACCCTTAAAAAAATTATTGATATATATAAAGTTGAAGAATATTAACCTCTGATTACTTATGACGCTGGAGATGGAATAAGTGGTGAAGATGGAGTGAGGCTCTGATGGAGACAAAAGATGAGGAGAATAAAAAAATAAGTGAATTAGGATTTAGGGAGGAATAGTAACTGTTAGGGTTAGAAATTAGAAAATAAGGAAATTGAGTTACGTTTATATATATATGTGAGGAGAATAAAGAAAATAAGGGAATTATGATTTAGGGAGTACCTATTAGGGTTAGAAATTAGAAAATAAGGAAATTGAGTTATGTTTATATATATATGTATAAGGAGAATAAAGAAAATAAGGAAATTAGGATTTAGGGAGGAAGAGTAGCTGTTAGGGTTAGAAATTAGAAAATAAGGAAATTTGTTTATATATATATATATATATATATATATATATATATATATATATATAAGAACGGGTCTGGTACTAGCGGGTCTGGGTACCACATTACCCAGACTCGCCCCATTCAACAACGGGTCTGAAAAATACCCAGCCCTAAATACTCACGGGTACAAAATAAAGACCCAGACCCTACCGTTATGGGTATTTTTTGCAGGTACTCACGGATCCGGTACCCATTGTCATCCTTACATCCAAACAAATTTTGTTTTTTTTTTTCATTTTTATACATGGAGCATAAAAAATAATATCATATTTGTCATGTAAAAACCAAATTAATTGAATAAGTAGAAAATATTTGGGCCCCACTAATTATGTACTCTCTTTTGCACACTTACCCCACACCCTCATGCCTGGTCATGGCATTAGGAATAGTTATGACCGGAACGCACCAAATCCTAAATAGTTTTCACTTCTCCAAAGAAAATGAGAGATCCTTACAAAATTAGGATTTAGTTAAGGAATATTATCATATCACCCTCACTCTTAAGGATACCAAAATAAAAATTTAGGATCATGAATTCATGTGTGTATTTATATCTTTATATTAAATATGAGAATCATAAGATTTAATATCATTAGAGGATAGATTATTCACTAATCATAAAGAAATTCTAATAATTAACCACTTATTTAGGTTATGCATTTTATAATTTTTCATCAAACATATTTTTCCCTAACTTTATATGAACCATATTTATTAAATTTGGGAATTTTACACTTTCCTGTCATATTAACATAGTTTTACATTCTCTCTATACAGTGAGAGAATGCCACACATTGTTTAATGCCACACATACATATTATATATATATATATATAATATAATATAATATAATATGCATAAATGCTTGTGTATCTTTTTAATAATGTGTGAGTTTTATACTTGTAAAAAAATCTTCAAAAAAATGTTTATATAGTAGTGTAAGGCTCCATTAAATCTTCACATAGGCTATGATATCAAATGTTCATTTCTTGTGAACGAGACTTATTGCGAAAAACAGTCACTTGTACAATTTTTTAGGGTGATTTTTAACACCAGTTAAGAAAACTGACAGATGTGAAATAGATGGAATACCTTGTAATAAAATATTAAAATTTGTGATTTTATCATGTACCTGCATAAGACAAAAAAGCTATAAATTTTAAAACATTTAATGAATAATTGTTGTTTTGCCAAATTTGTTTTTCTCTTATCATTCAAGAACATAAATGTTATGAGGATCGGACTACATCAGACGGTCCAATTAATCTGATCATTGACTGGAGTTATAAACAATTGTGGTTCACAATCTTAACCGAATGAGGGTTAAACTGCTTTAAATCGTAAAAAGTTGGTCGTGTTAAACTCACCTATATTAGAATAACTCGTGAAATGAACAAAACAATTTACTTAAATTTTTCAAAAAAGTTAGCTCAAAAAATGAAAAAATAAGACTAGCATATAATCATACATAAATACTAATTGTATGTAATTATACATTTTATATATAATTATATATTTATTAGTTATATATGACTTCATTCAGTTTGATAAGACAATTTAACCAGTTAAACCTAATATAACATTTATTTCAATTTGATATTTGACCCGAGGTAGATGATTGAATTAAATATTTTTATTCTTTAATATTGTCAATAAATTCAATTTAACTAATTCATAAATATGGACAATAAAACCTAAATATAATCAAATTCATCAAGACAATTTAGATGGATTTTATTGAATGGTTGATTAAATATAAAAAAAATCAAATTAATTAAGAAAATTTAGATTGGTTCTAGTGGATTGGATCAAAATATTAGAATTCATTACCCATTAATTTGATTTAGATTAATTTTGATTGAAATAATCTAAACCAAAGTAAAGTACTCATAATATTTCATTCCTTAGAAGTTCTTATCATTTTTCATTTCTTAGAAGTTCTTGTCCCTCACTATCCTTCTTCTCCCTCACTATAATCACTCAACATAACAAGTTCTTCAACTCTTTTTCTTATCATCACCTTTTACAAATTGTCACCATTCAAGTCCTCTTACCTTGTCTTTTGGATTCTCAAATCTTTAGGTATTTATCTCTTTCTTCATCTTCTTTTTATTATACAAATCATAATCATTTCTGAATCATTGCATAATACATTGACATGAAAGAATGTTATTCACATATAATGGATTAAATATTTTTATTATTAATATGTCATACTTGATTTATGAAATTGTTAATTTTATTTATTTGGAATATATTTTAATAGAATGAAATGTGGATTTAACATTCAATATTTTTCTATGAATTTCATAATTTGGTATGGTTGAAGCTGCACACCCAAATTTCACAAGTTCAAACATTAATCTATAATTCTAACCGATTCGATTAGGGAGGAGATCCACTTACTTGAGGAATAAATTTTTTTAAAAAAGTACTTCATATCTTAGCCAATCATTTTATGAAAATATAATGGTTTGAATTAGTGAGTAAATCTAAACTATTAGATTTTTATAAAATGAATGACTAAGATGTGAAATATATTTTTTTAACCGAGTGAATCCCTTCTCATTCTATCATATCTTTAATTTTTTATTCAAAAGGTGCTAATACAAAGGAAGTTAAAAAACAATACAAAAGGTAATGGGGATTACTTGTCCTACTTTCTATTTCTCATTGTGTTTCAATCCAATTAAAAGTTGACACATACTTAAAAAGAAAAATAAAAAAATTTAAAATAATATTTTTATATTATTTGATGACATATAATTAGCTTGAAACACATGGACGGAAAATTCCGAGGACATGATTCAACCATTAGAATGTGATTTTAACAAATAGGGGTAAGCAAATGGTGAATGATCCAATACAACCTTATGATTAAATTCAATACAAGCTAATTAGATTGAATATTTTAGCCATCAGGTGAATCCAATATAATTAAAATTTAATAACTTTTAGATCATGCAATTAATTACATTTCTATTTTCCAATTCAACTCAATTACTCCTATTTCAAAAAGAGACTAAACTTTTCATTGTTTAACATTACACGTGTATTAAATTAAAACTGAAAAAAAAAATATTTTTTAAATGAAATAGACTACAAATTTATAATAAAAAACGCAATAACTAATCAGTAGACTCCATCTGTCCAACCCATTCTTTACTTTGAGAAAAAAACTTTTATAGAGACATATATAACATGTCAGACACAAATATATTTATATTTTTTGGTACCATCATTATGATTAAATTTTAATTAAAATTAAAATTTTAATGTGTTATATAAATTTTATTAGTTATATCTACGTACAAGTCTTTCTCCGTTGGATTATACTTGATTTAAGATCTAAAAATGATGTAACCCAACCTAACTTTGATTGGATTTTGATCCCTGCCCACAAATAACAAGACAAATGGGTGCCTTGATCAAGTTGGCAACAACATCTACACTATACTTAGCTTTCTATAGTAATCAATGTCTCAGAACAACAATTTAAAATCGTACTTTCGCGTATTGAACTCTCCAATACAGAATATGAGAGGAAAAAGTAAAAAAAATATGTACTCTTAGAATGAGATTACGAGACTTCTCTCCATTAATGGAGAGATGTAAGTAATTATTTATTTTGGATTTTAAGAGTAAAAGTGTAATTTAACTTTAAATAAAAAGCACGCAAATGTGATTGCATTTTATTTTTCTTTTAATATTCCATAGTACTTCCCTAAGTAACCGACTCTTAGATTTTTTGATGTCACATGTTTAGAATTTAGGACTTGACTGTCTAGTATTGAAGAGTATCCCGACCATTACGGCATAATGAATAATGTCACAATGAGTGACATAAACCTTAGATTCCATATCCACAACAACCTTATTCAAACACCCAGGTTGCAATAGAAGTCTTTTTGGAAAGAATTGTCTGCATGGTGAAAAATAACCATGCAGTCTCTAAATCTATCAACCCCTCTAATTCACCCATAAATATTAAGTTTTCATATAATCATATCGTGAAAAATAACCATGCACTCTCCCATCAGCATCAGCTGAGAGTCTCGTGTACTATGCCGCCTTTTTTGTACTAGTTTCGAAAGTGTTAATCACACGATATTATTGTTAAAGTGCTAGTTACTACGTTATTTGACTATGCCAAGAGTTGTGAAAGTTCTAATCACATGATGTTATTGTGAAAGTGCACACCAAAAAAGAACTCAGAATGTTCAATTAGCCATAGAGGCAGTGCCTATAGAAGTTTCACTCAAGAAAATTTCTTTCTTTTTTGACAATGATTATTAAGGTTCAATTGATCATAGCCTTTAAGGGCTTGTGACTTGGTTTTTAGATTCATCTCGCAAATGTAATTCATGGCTATGAAACCTTTCTTTTACCCTCCAATAACCGACTCGCAAACAGACCATAAAAGTCGTAACCGGTGATTCTTATGTTTGAACATTTTGCAGTATAATTATATGTATCCCTATAAAACCATGTGTTTCTTATTTGCAGAGAAGACAATAAGTCTTTTGGCAACTGGGTTTGTTCACAATGATGTCTCAGGATTCGGGTGAATGGGATGCTGACAAAATGTGTGTCACATGGCAAAACCTAAGTTTCTATCTTTCATTTTCTGTTTCTATTTGTTATATTATGAGAAACATGTCACATTCTTGGTTTTATTATGTTTTAGGCTTGACTTTTATATTCATGATTATCTTGTGAGAAATAAATTACATGCCTCAGCAGAATCTTTTATGACAGAAGCAAACCTTCCTGATCATAAAGCAGGTAAGATTGTTGCTTATGTTCTTAAAAAATCCATCTTTTACTTACAAATTTATAGTTCAAAATTCAAATTCTAGAGGAATTATAAGGCCACATTTGGTAGTTGTTAACTATTAAAGTCCTATAGTTAAGCTCTCAAATGTGTGTTGTTTATGTGCCGATAAGCCGGTTATAATGACTTGGATAATCCTCCCCCTATCGGCTAGCTTGTGGGATTCGGTTAAGCCCGACTATTATCATAGTTACATTATATATGTGTGCTGTATTGTTTGATCTTTCACAGAAATGAAGAATGCACCGGATGGATTTCTTTACGAGTGGTGGTCCGTCTTTTGGGATTTATCCCTTAAAAAGATGCGTAAAAATTGCTCTGACTCTGCCTCGGCTTACATAGAGGTTTTTTTCTTATTCCTTAGTTGTTTCTTATATTCATAACAAACTAATACTTATGTGATATGCATTTTTGTAGGCCCAGATAGCGAAGGTGAGAGAACATCGACTTCGAATGCAACAATTGCTAGTAATGCAGCACGGCAGTGCACAAGTACTAGGTGGTTCCTTAAATGGCATGAACTCTAAGGGAATGATGGGGCCTCCAGAAGCAAGTGTGTCAGCGACGGAAATGTTCGAAGAACAACGAATGAAACACTTCAATTCAATGGGTTCGGAGGCATCTTTAACTCCTATGCATACCTATAATATGGCCTTTCCCAAATCGGCAACAACTCATCACATGTAAATTTGCTTAGCTTTATAGTAACTGTGGGCTAGAAGTATTGCTATGAATGTAATCTATATATCATGGATTGGAATACTAATATATTATCTTCTTTTCGCTGCTTCAGCCATCTCGATAGTGATCATTCGAGACGTGTGTCTAGTTCACCGCAGCAAATTCAGGCACAGTCTTTGTGGACTAATGTAAGCATGATCTGAGTTTTCTATTTCATGTTCTTTTTCTGTTATTTTGAATTCTTTCTCTATCTCCCCTATACAATGATAAGCAACCTGATACGTTACGTTTATAGGGCATCGAACGAGAACTTAACTTGGGAGTCACTCCAACGGGGTTGCCTATGGATCCTTCAGTTTTTGAACAAACAATGTTACAAGTAAATTCTGGGCTAAGCGATGCAGGTAATCGATCCGTGACCACCTTTATGCTATTTTATATTAACTTTCTACATTTTATGGTCTAAAATTCTATGGATGACATTATTTTCTGCTTTTTGTATCATCTTCCATGGTAAGGTAAGCCATGTATCTTCAATTTACCTCATTCATAGCCTTATATTTGATTGTTAAAGCTGGCTTCTTCGATATAGTACCTCACCAAGAGAAATATCTTTTAGTTCTTCGGCATTTTTGGTGTTTAAAGTGGTAGAATATTGCTTCATACATGGCTTTGGTTTAGAGTGGTAGAATATTGCTTCATGTGTCAAAAAATACGACTTTTTTCGATATTGTTGTTCTGCTTGACCATTTTTTTTGTTAGTCTAAAATTATAATTCCAGCATATCTTCTTCAACGATGAATGAAAGTCGGAAAACTCAACCTTCACAGCCTTTTAACTGGTTCTGTCATGCATTGGTTGCACAGATTTTCTTTAAGATATTCCTCATGGCTTTGACACAATATTGCTACTTAAGTTTGCATTAGTATTTAGTGAAGAATACAAGACAGAGTGAAATCACTCTAATGATTGTTGTTCTCTAATACTCTTTCAGGATTATATGAAGGAAATACAAGTGTTCCACTAAAGGGCTTGCCTCTCAATGTAAGTTGAATGTAACCTTCATCAATGTTTAGTCTGCCTGGACCCTAGTGCAGCCGGGTTCACGAGTGCAGCCGAGTTCAGGCGAGATTAGGCCAGCATTTCAAATATTCAAAAAATCAATTAATAAGATTAACATGCTTAATAGCTTTAAAATCATTGGCCATCATATATGCAATCAATGCTTTATCTATCATTTGTTCGAGTGTATGAATATCTTTTATGATCTTCGATTGTGTAAACTATCATAAGAAATTTTGTTCTGCTATATTCTGTGAACTACCTACTACAAACTGAACTTATTTCATTGAATAACTTCTGATTCTCAAATCGAGAATTCATAAAATACATTTGAAGTTTCAACAAAAAAGGCACAAAATCGACACTAATTTTCTCTCTTTCATGACACAAATTGTATCAGAATATACTCTCTTAAGTTCAACCTTAACTTTTTTTGTCTCTAATGATAACAGATGAATATGAACCAGGCACAACATTCATTACCTCAACTGCAGGAGCAATTGCAGCAGGTTGTCCTTAGTGTCCACTTTTTGTTTTTATCTTTCGCTTTCTTTCTTCTTTTGTTCGTTGTTCGGAACGTAACGAGATGGAAATGGTACTAAGTGTCCATCCTACACCGTTACGCCTTTTTTTGTTCTGTTTTTATATTCTCTACAATTCTTTACTTCCCCTTCCCATATTTACTTCAAAGCTAACTAACATACCATTTCGGCTTTGCCATCAGAACGACCGAAAAAGACAACAACCTTCTTCTCCTGAAGCTGCCAATAGCACTATTGGTGGGAACAATGTGGAAAAAGGCATGATGATGGATGGTATAAATGGAACACAAGGCCTTGCATCATCTTCAAATTTGCTGGTAGGCTTGGTTAATAGTTTTAGTTTGTGTATATGATCTTATAAATCATGCTACATGCATATTTGATTTGCTTTAGTTTGTATGACAGCTATGTTGGTTGTTTACCTGAATAGCGTACTAACGCTAACGCACTTTTCATGATTGGCACTTGTAGCTCTTTGGTCTGTCATCTATGAAGCACCGATACCGATACGGGTATCAGATCGATACATATCTGATACGTCGATACGCATTTTCCTGAAAACGCAGGATGCGATATGTTTGAGATACACATAAAATATGTGCATAAAATCCATAAAACATAGTAAACATATAATTGTAAGCTGAACAAACTATTGTGTGTTTCTGGCACTATAATTTCATTATGCAGGAGAACATAGAACAGTATGAACAGGTTGGTAATAAAGGTGATAACATTGAGTCGTTTCAATCGGGCGATGGAGGAGATGGTGGGAAAGCCTATGGAACAATAAACCAAACTCTGGCTAATCAAAATATAGAGGCTTCAAAAGGTAATCTTTGTTGACGTTTCTCTTCTGCATTTGTAAATTATAATGGAAAAGTATGATTAATTACATATTCAATTTCAGGTTTCACCTTTACTGAATTTAAATGCATAAGAATGACAAACAGCAAAGTTACTTGCTGTGACTTTTCTTCTGATGAAAAGTTTCTTGCCAGTGCTGGAGATGACAAGAAGGTATTTTGATCCTAAGCATCTCCATTTGGCATCATCAATGTTTCGGTTTCCCTTTCGGTTTTCGGTTGCATACGATCGATAAATACTAACAATTTTATGCTACTTTTTTGCGGCATAATGCATTAGGTTGTCCTATGGAATATGGACACTTTGAAGACAGAGAACACTCCTGAGGAACACAAATCAGTTATTTCAGATGTCCGCTTTAGACCGAATTCTTCTGTGTTTGTGACATCCTGTATCGATAATTGTGTGCGGTTATGGGATGCAGCTAATGTAATAGACTTTAAAACTTGAAACATTGATTCACCTTTTGCAATTATATTATACAAATTTTCATTAACTCTTTTTCTTTCACTTTTTCCTTCAATGCAGCCAAGATATTGTCTGGAAGAATATAGTGTGCACAGTTCGGCCGTTATGTCAGTCGATTTCCACCCGAAGCAAACTGATCTTCTCTGCGTCTCGGACAGTAAAAATGAAATTCAGTACTGGAACATTACTACATCCTCCTTCATCAATTCCTTTAAGGTTGTTCAAATTAACACAACTATCATTTCCTCCTTGAACATTTTATCATGTCTTCCTAATGTGTTATTGTTTCAGGGAGGTAATGCAAAAGTGAGGTTTCAGCCCGGAGTAGGACAGGTATTAGCAGCAGCTTATGATAACGGAGTATCGATATTTGATGCCGAAACCAGCACACACATTTACTCACTCCAGGTATAATCTATAGCCATGCATGCTTTCTTATCTATGCTATAATACAATCACTTAGAGACACTAGCATTTGTTGGTGGAACTGAAGATTGGTTAACTTATGCAACAAGGCAATGTTTTTTAAGGTTTCTGTCTTGGATTGATTTTGTAGTTGAATCATTTTTCTTTATAGGGTCATCCTGAAGCAGTAAGCTATATTTGCTGGGATGCAAATGGAAAGACCTTGGCATCTATGAGTCCTAATTTGGTGAAGATTTGGTCGCTGAACTCGGGAGAATGCGTTCGAGAGTACAGCAGCTCCAGTGAGAATCAGTTTCATTCCTGTGTTTTTCATCCAAAAAATTCAACTATATTGGTGATTGGAGGGAATTCAGTAAGTTTTTTTGTTCATTACTTGTTGTTGTTTTTCATGTTCAATTGTTTGGCCATATACTTAGAACTCATTTTAATATAAAGTTATCATATATTCTTGATATATTGGAAGTTGAAGAACTTGTCATTTTTACATTATGCAACATTGGTGTGTGTCTTTGCAGCCTTACTTTTCCATAACCCTTGATTATTAGTTCAATGACCCTTTTCATGCATTCACTTTCATTATTGTTTATTAAAATGTGACAAAAATGTTGGTCAAGTATTTTATGTGTTGATATGTTTCTAATATACTAATGTTATTTTCTTTAAACTATGATATGCAGTACTTAGAGCTATGGAACATAGATAAGAACAGAACATTACCAATTCTTGCACACAAGGATATAATATCTTCTTTGGTTCATTCTCCTGTCACTGGAATTGTTGCCTCTGCAAGCCATGATGGATTTGTGAAGTTGTGGAAATAATTTGGATTATAAATGTAATACATATGTAGTATTCTAGCATGTTTTGCTATTATAACTCATTTTATTATAACATTAGCTTAATATTTTTAGTACATATATGTGCTACTTGAGGTGAGGATTTTCCCATTTTGAAGAGATTATTGTTATAGGAGCTTATTATTTTTCTTAATCCTTTGTTCTAGTAGGATATAATATTTGTTTGTTGAGATTTGTGAACATGGGTCGGATTGGATATGATTTCACGTAAAATCTGATCCAACCCGATCAATAGAAACCGAGTTGTATTGAATCGAGTTTATCGTGTTTTCGCGTTGAATCCGATCTATCTAGTTGCATTGGAATTAGTTAGATAAGTTAAAGGAAAAAAATGTCAAAGTAAAACCTAGGGGCAAATCAGTTTCATGCTAGGTGCAAGGAGAACACTATAGTAATCGATATTTAAAGTTTATTAAGCTTAAACCCAATAATTTTATGAGAAAAAGACGTATACATTCTAATGTATAAATTTTATACACTATAAATTAGGGATGACAATGAAAACCGAACCAGCGGGTACCCGCTCGAACCCAACCCAAATTTAACGGGGAAAACCCGATGTGATTGGGTTCGGGTTCGGGTTTTACCCGAGTTCAAATTTCGGGTTCGGGTTTGATATTGTTAATACCCTACCCCGAACCTGATTAATATATATAAAATTATAAAATTACACATAAATACATATATAAAAGCTATATATATATATATATAAATTTCTCACATATATATATATATATATATATATAAATTTCACATATATATATATATATATATATATATATATATAAATTAAACATATATATATATATAAAAATATATGTTTTGGTTCAGGTTTTTTTCGGGTTCGGGTTACTCGAAACCCGACGGGTTCGGGGATGGTATTGTTATTTCCAACCCCGCTTAATTCGGGTTCGGATTTTGGATTTCAGGTTCGGGTTGGGTAAGCACAAACCTGACCCCGACCCGCCCCATTGTCATTCCTACTATGAATGTATGATCTATTATTCATATTTAATATTTGTCGACTCTCAAAAAAATCTAAATCAATGATAGACAATATAGAAATATGAAAGCATTAAAACATAGTAAAGTTTAGATCAATGTCCTACAAATTCTTAGCCCATTCAAGTTTGAAACTTTTAAGGAATATGAATCTTTTAAAAGGAAATCATTCAAACATACTAATATCATATTTTTAATTACTTGGGATTATTTCTAATTCAAATATTTAAATTTAGTTTTTCTCATATACTACAATGAGATGAAAAACTATATTTCCAAATTATCAAAGAATAATTATTTGTTTCAACAAATTGATTTATTTCCCCTTCACTTTCAAAAACGTGCTCCTAAATTTTCTCATGTGTTATATATGAGCTACAACTTGTGTGCATTTTACATGTACATAAGGAATTTAGCTATCTATATTATTTAATCTTGAGTAGTAAATGCATTTGATCCTAACCATGAATTTCATCCTCTAAATCCAAAAGCAACCATTTTGATATATGATAACTAGAGTATGTTTGTACTATCCGTTGACGACCAACAATGTATCGTTCTAGTAGTATAAGGTTCAGCTAGATTTCCTAATAACCAAAATGTCAATGAGTTGATTCCTGAGAGCGACAACTGTTGGGACAATCAAGCACCCGAAATAGATTAGTTCTTCACCCAAAAATTGATGGAATACCATTGGTAATACCAAAAAATAATATTGATTAACACCTTACACTTGATATATATATATATATATACATTTGAGTTTATGGTTCAAAAGATTTATTTTCACTGCAAAACATTTTAACAACAACAATAAGGATCATCTCTATTATTGAAGAGATAAGTGCTACAAAAATAAAAAAACAATAATATGATAATACAATTTTATCCTTTTATATATAATAAAATAACACTTTTTCCATTGAAAGCAAGTAAAATTAAGTATTTTCTCCATTAATGAAGATGATCCTAGTTCTTAACACAACTATATATCGTTTTAGGAATAATGAACTTTAATCTAATTAAGTTTGAGTTAGTTGAGATTCGAGTAGGATCAATCATTATTTATCCGAATTGTGATAAAATGGACTCAACTAAAAAAAAATTAGACCTTATATCATTTCTTTCCATAAAAATGTCTACATATATAGAAATTATTGGACCCATATAAACATGTTCAAGATTCCAAATTAACTACCAAATGTGTGTGTTAGGGTGGTTGGTAAATGGCACAATATTTTGTTTTTATCTTAACACAACTATATCTTATATTTGTCTTGGTATAATTTTTTCTTAACACAACAACATTTGGTATTCTATCTTTATGCTTAATTAACACATTAATTATATAATTTTTTATAGAAGCAAAGTATTTTTTTCAGGTTAGTTGGTAGAGGATATTTTCTATTTATCTTCCTCTTTAATTAAAATTATTTTACTATTTTTTTTATATAAAAGTGACATATCTTTGAGGTTGGTGAATGAAATAACTAGGTTTAATATTGATCTTAATTGTCATAATGGTATTACATATTTGTTGTCTAGGACCATTGTATTTTTAGGGTTGAAGGTAAGTAATTGGATGATATTTTATATTTATCTTGTTTTTATTTTAGAAGTAATGCATCTTCAGGATTGTTGGTGAATGACACGACTGATATTTTCATACTTATCTTTATATTTAATTGATACAATTTTTTTTATATATTTTCAGGATAAAAGTATCCTGATAGTTGTTGTCAGGTAAATGACAGGACACCATTTCTATATTCATCTTTATCTTTAATTAACAAAATTTTATGAAGTTTTCTATAGGATCAAATTATCTTATTGGTATCAAGGAAATGTTGCTTTAATGATATCAAGGAAATGTTGGTTTAGTGAAATGAATTAGTTCTTTACCCAAAAGTTGATGGAATATCATTGGTAGTATTAAAAAATACTATTGGTTGACAACATGAGTAAGGACCCTCTTCATTAACGAAGAAACAAATACTACAAAAACAAAGGAAACAATAATATGATAAGATATTTTTATTAATGGAAATGATCATTGTTCTAACAAGATGCATTTCATCCATGATTTAGCTATGAATATAAGATATTAAACTCATATTAATAAATATACAATAATGTTGAAGGACTTTATGATAAAATTTATATATGAGAATTGTTAAGAAGTAAGCCTATCATCATCAAAGAATGTCAAAAGATGAAGCCCAACTCATTTGAAACTCAAAGCATTTCACTTGTTATATTTAGGAATAATGAAGAGTTAGTTAGTTTTTTGCTGTTGATTTTCCATGTATAAACTTTAGTTAATATTAGTTAGGTTTAGTTGTTGTATAAATATAGAGAACTCCATCCTAGTTCCCTTAAAAGCTATGGTTTCTTTAATAGCGCCCTTGTTAGAGCAGTCCTTGAATAACTTATAAATGAATGAGGATTCAATTTTTTTTATAGAGTTAAATATATCATTTATACATAATCGGTATATTATAAATTACTTCTTTGTGTTACTTATATTTGATAATCAATAATAATTATATATAAATGATGAATGATGCAATATTAATGTAAAAAAACTTTTATGTTGTTAGTACATACTTTTTTCTCTTTTTTATGACCTAGGATATCCAAATAGGCCTTAAGTTGGATTGAAAATAAAATATGGATTAAATAAAGTGAAAAACAATTTGTTCAAAGTTCTTTTTAATAATATGGGAAGCTTACATATTTTTTATATATCTATATTCTTATTCTCTTTCTAAGATAGAGATGCGATTGCCTTTTGTATAATTCAATGTATGACATTTCCTCATCTTATATATAGGTAAGAAAGTAATTCTTTTTGGATGAGTGAATCTTCATCTCAACAAATGTTATTATTATGAATCAAATATTTAATCTTTTTGGTATATATGAGATCCAGTAAGATTTTACATAATGAATAGAGATCATCTATCCTAAATAATGTCTCATTCTCTGCCTCGGACCAATTAGATATTTTCACGTGAATAAAAGAATTTTTTTATAAACAAAATGTAATATTCTTATTTGTTTGTGCCGGGAAAAAATAATGTTGTCTAATTATTTGAAATGCAAAGCTAGCATTTTAGAAAGAGAATGAGTTCTAAAACTAGAGTTATTGAAAACTATAAAAAGCAATGATGATATTTTGGAAAATCAAAATTATACAATGGGTAGTTACCAAGTATTTTGGCTTTATAAGGTAGTATAAAAATATAGATATGAAATTAGAATAATGAAGAATAAATTAGAGAAAAAATTGCTTCATGGTAGTTATTTTATATTTTCCCTTTATAGTATAAATTTTCATTTGAAGGTGTATTTTACTCCATGTATCAATTGGCCCTAATATAGTTGATTGATAATTAAGTTTTGTAATTAGATATTAGAGTTTCAAGTTTCAACCTTTATCTTATGTATGGATAATTTTTTTTTCAATAAAAACAAAACTTATTAGGATGATTTCTACATGTGGAAAGAGATTAGTCTTTCATTGTTTATAGAAAATACTCTTAATAAAGTCCAAATAATAAGTGAGAAAAAAAGCTTCTCAAAATATTTATATATACTCTATCAATAAATACTTTATCAATTGGTTTGAAAGTTCATAATAATATTATATTTCTCCTGATATGAAAGGTTGATTAATTAAAAATATATATTAGTAAAATAAGAAGATATATAAAGAATTTGAATAAACATATTCATAAAGCTAGTTGGTGCTAATCTAAACTCATAACATGGCATACAAATACAGCACATCAATGTAGTTGGACAACAAAAAATGATAGGAAATTATTTCTTATCTTCACAAATCAACTAAAAATACTTTAAATTATATGATAATTGAAATTATTTGTCAACTTCATATAAGTAGAGAATGAAAATATCACTTTTTATAGTTACTTTTTTTTAAATAATTAATTAGGATCTGGATCTCTATATCACAATATATTCTAAGCAAATTTTCATACACTTATATATCATTCTACATATTTTTTTATATTTAGCTATAAACATAATATATATATATATATATATATATATATATATTAGGTATAAATATTAAAATATAATAAAATTTCTTAATTTGTAAAAGTATATGTATATAAGAAGAACAACCATATATGGGTCAAAATGATGATCTGAACTACATAGTCCATGAACTTTAATCAAATTGAGTTTGAGTTGAAAAATAGTTTATATCAAACTCAAGTAGAGATTCGAATAGGGTCAATCCCTTTTTATCCGTCCGAGTTATGACAAAATTGGCTTGATTCAAAATTATTTAGACCATTATATAATTTCTTCCCATAAAAAAATCCATATATATAGAAATTATTGGACCCATATAAACATATTCAAGGTTCCAAATTAACTACCAAATGTGTTAGGGTGGTTGGTAAATGGCACAATATTTTATATTTATCTTATATTTGTCATCCTCTTTAATTGATATAACTTTTTCTTAACACATTTGGTATTCTATCTTTATTTCTTAATTAACACATTAATTATATAATTTGTTTATAGAAAGCAAAGTATTTTTTCAGGTTAGTTGTTAGAGAATGTTTTCTATTTATCTTCCTCTTTAATTGAAATCATTTTAATATTTTTTTATATAATAGTGACATATCTTTGAGGTTGGTGAATGAAACAACTGGGTTTAATATTTATCCCTTTCTATAATTGACATAGTGTTATTACATATTTGTTCTGTAGGACCATTGTATTTTTAGGGTTGATAGGTAAGTAATTGGATGATATTTTAGATTTATCTTGTTTTTATTCTAGAAGTGATGCATCTTTGGGGTTGTTAGTGAATGACACGACAATATTTTCATACTTATCTTTATATTTAATTGATACGATTTTTTTTATATATTTTCAGGATAAAAGTATCATGACAGTTGTTGCCAGGTAAATGACAGGAAATCATTTCTATATTCATCTTTATCTTTAATTAACAAAATTTTACTAAGTTTTCTATAGGATCAAAGTATCTTATAGGTATCAAGGAAATGTTGCTTTAATGATATCAAGGAAATGTTGGTTTGGTGAAATGAATTAGTTCCTTACGAAAAGTTGATGAGATATCATTGGTAGTATTAAAAAAATACTATTGGTTGACAACATGCTATAAAAATAAAGGAAACAATAATATAATAAGATATTTTTATTAATAGATAGTATCATTGTTCTAAGAACATGCATTTCATCCATGATTTAGCTATGAATATGACATATTAAACTCATATTAATAAATAAAGGACTTTAAGATAAAATTTATATGAGAATTGTTAAGAAGCAAGCCTATCATCAAAGAATGTCAAAAAATGAAGCTCAACTCATTTGAAACTCAAAACACTTCACTTGTTATATTTAGGAATAATAAAGAGTTAGTTAGTTTTTTGTTAAATGTATAAACTTTAGTTAATATTAGTTAGGTTTAGTTGTTGTATAAATATAGAGAACTGCATCCTAGTTCCCTAAAAAGCTATGGTTTCTTTAATAGTGCCCTTATTAGTTATTAGAGCAGTCCTTGTTTAACCTATAAATGAATGAAGATACAATTTTTTTATAGAGTTAAATATATATCAGTATAATACACAATCGGTATATTTTATAGATAATAATATATCTCCTGATATAAGAAGATAACTTATCTCCTTCAACCACTAAAATCGTGACATGTGTACTATTTAATCATTTTCTACAAAAATATTTCTAAAACTAAACAAAACAATATACATGTCATTCTTTTACTAACTGAAAGAGATAAATTATCTTTTAGTATGAGAAGATACATTATTTCACTTATTTATATTACTTATATTTGATAATCAATGATGATTGCATATAAATGATGGATGATGCAATATTAATGTAAAAAATGTTTATGTTGTTAGTACATATTTTTTTCTCTTTTTTATAACCTAGGGTGTCCCAATAGCCTTAAGGTGGATTGAAAATAAAATATGGATTAAATAAAGTGAAAAACAAATTGTGGAAAGTTCTTTTTAATATGTAATTATAAGAAGTTTACATATATATTTTTTATATATTTATATTCTTATTCTCTTTATAGATATAGATGTGATTATTTTTTTGTATAATTAATGACATTTTCTTATTTAGGTACTTGAATGTTCATCCCAATAAGTGTTACTATTATGAATCAAATATTCGATTTTTTTGATATAAATGAGATCCAGTAGGGTGTTACATAATGAATAAAGATCAATTGTCCGAAACAATATCTCATTCTCTGTCTCAGATTAATTAAATATTGGCACCTGAACAATTTTTTTTTTATAAACAAAATGTAACATCCTAATTTATGGAGGACAATATAACATTTGAGACATGTGATGTTTATAAGTAGAAGAAAACATTGTCAACTTATTTGAAATGCAAAGCTAGCATTTTAGAAAGAGAATGACTTCTAAAACTAGAGTTCTTTAAGAGCTGTAAAAAGTAATGATTATTTTTTATAGAATAAAAAGCAATGGTTATTGAACTTATAAAAGAACCGAATACACTTTTTGTGTGTACGTGTCTGAAAATAATAAGTTATTAAATGTGTCCTAACAATTTCAATAAAGCATTAAGTGTATAAAACGCATTTAAAATTAACCAACTTTTCGTACACAAAATGAGTTAAATTTTTTGATAGCCTAAATTCTCAGGCAATTGTGCTTAATAAGACAACATGTCACGTGCTCATATTATTTTGAAATTTGTGATTAAATTTTTTACCTCCATAGTTTTCATGATAATAGATCAAAGGTACACTACCTTAAAAAAATATGCTCATTACACTTTTTTATTCATTTATTTTGAACAATAAAATGTAATATTATTGAAGGATAAATCAATGAAGAACTCAAAAACTATGTGAGCTATCAAACCAAACTTTCATTATTTGCATATCTTTATATATTATTACTAGTACCGTGTTTGTTATTGCTTGTAACGCGTAGTCTGTATGTTACAAATAATGTGAATTGCAGTAATTTGTATTAAATATTATAATTTGCAGTTGAAAATCACTCGCAATTATCTTTATGGAGGAAGTGAATAATTAGGGTGTAATCACTCATATAAACATATCATGTTTGGAACGTAATATGTAAGGTAGTCATGAAATGTTTGTCAAAATATTCTTATTTTTTAATAATGATTGCATAAATTAGTAGATATGATAAATCGAGTAACAATTTTTCTTTGATATGGTGAAATTGAGAAACAATTATATTTTTAAAGTGTTTTGATTGAATATTGAAGTCGTAATATCCCATTATATTGAAGTCGTAATATCCCATTACACAATGGGTAGTTACCAAGTGTTTTGGCTTTATAAGCTAGTATAGAAGTACAAATATGGAATTAAAATAGTGAAAGGTAAATTAGGGAAAAAATTACTCAATATGTAGTTATTTTATGTTTTCCCTTTATAATTAACTTCATGTATCAATTGGCCCTAATATAGTTGATTGATAATTAAGTTTTGTAATTAGATATTAGAGCTTCAAGTTTCAACCCTTATCTTATGTATGGATAATTTTTTTATCAATAAAAACAAAACTTATTAGGATGATTTCTACATATGGAAAGAGATTAGTCTTTCATTGTTTATAGAAAATACTCTTAATAAAGTCCAAATAATAAGTGAGAAAAAAAGCTTCTCAAAATATTTATATATACTCTATCAATAAATACTTAATCAATTGGTTTGAAAGCTCATAATAATATTATATTCCTCCTGATACGAAAGGTTGATTAATTAAAAATATATATTAGTAAAATAAGAAGATATATAAAGAATTTGAATAAACATATTCATAAAGCTAGTTGGTGCTAATCTAAACTCATAACATGGCATACAAATACAGCACATCAATGTAGTTGGACAACAAAAAATGATAGGAAATTATTTCTTATCTTCACAAATCAACTAAAAATCCTTTAAATTATATGATAATTGAAATTATTTGTCAACTTCATATAAGTAGTCAAAGTAGAGAATGAAAATATCACTTTTTTATAGTTAAAAAGGTTTTTAAAATATGTAATTAGGATATGGATCTCTAAATCACAATATATTTTAAGCAAATTTTCATACACTTATATCATTCTACATATTTTTTTATATTTAGCTATGAACATAATATATATATATATATATATATATATATATATATATATATATATATATATTAGGTATAAATATTAAAATATATTTTTTCTTAATTTGTAAAAGTATATGTATATAAGAAGAATAATCATAATTCACGAACTTTAATCGAATTGAGTTTGAGTTGAAAAATAGTTTATATCAAACTCAAGTAGAAATTCGAATAGAGTCAATTCCTTTTTATCCCAGTTGTGACAAAATTGGTTGGAATCAAAATTATTTAGACCCTTATATCATTTCTTCCCATAAAAAATCCACATATATAGAAATTATTGTATTTATCTTATATTTGTGATCGTGTTTAATTGAAATAACTTTTTCTTTAACATATTCTATCTTTATGCTTAATTAACACATTAATTATATAATTTGTTTATAGAAGCAAAGTATTTTTTAGTATAGTTGGTAGAGGATGTTTTCTATTTATTTTCCTCTTTAATTGAAATGATTTTACTCTTTTTTATTTAAAAGTGACATATCTTTGAGGTTGGTGAATGAAACAACTAGCTTTAATATTGATCTCTTTCTTTAATTGACTTAATGTTTACATATTTAGTTGTCTAGGACCATTGTATTTTTAGGGCTAATAGGTAAATAATTGGATGATATTTTATATTTATCTTGTTTTTATTCTAGAAGTAATGCATCTGCAGGATTGTTGGTGAATGACACGACGATATTTTCATACTTATCTTTAGATTTTTTGATACGATTTTTTTATATTTTTTCAGGATAAAAGTATCCTGACAGTTGTTGCTAGATAAATGGCAGGTAAATGACAGGACACCATTTCTATATTCAACTTTATCTTTAATTAACAAAATTTTATGAAGTTTTCTATAAGATCAAAGTATCTTATTGATATCAAGGAAATGTTGGTTTAGTGATATTAAAGAATGTTGGTTTAGTGATATCAAGAAAATGTTGGTTTAGTGAAATGGATTAGTTCTTTAACCAAAAGTTGATGAAATACCATTGGTAATACTAAAAAAATACTATTGGTTAACACCTTACACGTAATATATATATTTTAGAGTTTATGGTTACATTTTTTATTTATTTAGCTATGAACATAAATAATATATATATAAGGTATAAATATTAAAATATAAACTTTCTTAATTTGTAAAAGTATATGTATATAAGAAGAATAATCATTATGGGTCAAAATGATGATCTGAACTAAATAGTTCACGAACTTTCGAATTGAAGTTGAGATGAAAAATAGTTTATATCAAACTCAAGTAGAAATTCGAATAGGGTCAACCCCTTTTTATCCGAGTTGTGACAAAATTGGTTCTACTCAAAATTATATAAACCCTTATATCATTTCTTTTCCCATAAAAAAAATCCACATATATAGAAATTATTGGACCCATATAAACATATTCAAGGTTCCAAATTAACTACCAAATGTGTTAGGGTGGTTGGTAAATGGCACAATATTTTATATTTATCTTATATTTGTCATCCTCTTTAATTGATATAACTTTTTCTTAACACATTTGGTATTCTATCTTTATTGCTTAATTAACACATTAATTATATAATTTGTTTATAGAAAGCAAAGTATTTTTTCAGGTTAGTTGTTAGAGAATGTTTTCTATTTATCTTCCTCTTTAATTGAAATCATTTTAATATTTTTTTATATAATAGTGACATATCTTTAAGGTTGGTGAATGAAACAACTGGGTTTAATATTTACCCCTTTCTAGATTGACATAATTTTATTACATATTTGTTGTCTAGGACCATTGTAATTTTAGGGTTGATAGGTAAGTAACCGGATGATATTTTATATTTATCTTGTTTTTATTTCATAAGTAATGCATCTGTGGAGTTGTTGATGAATGACACGACGATATTTTCATACTTATCTTTATATTTAATTGATACGATTTTTATATATATTTTCACGATAAAATTATCTTGACAGTTGTTGTTAGGTAAATGACAGGACACCATTTCTATATTCATTTCTATATTCATCTTTATACTTAATTAACAAAATTTTAAGAAGTTTTCTATATGATCATAGTATCTATTGCTGAATGAAACAACTAAGTTTAATATTTATCTATTGCAATAATTGAAATAATCTTATTACATATTTGTTTTCTAGGGTCATTGTAGTTTTAGGGTTGAAGAGTTAAGTAAGTGGATGATATTTTATATTTATCTTGTTTTTATTCTAGAAGTAATGCATCTTTGGGGTTGTTGGTGAATGACACGACAATATTTTCATACTTATCTTTATATTTAACTGATACGATTTTTTTAATATATTTTCAGGATAAAAGTATCCTGACAGTTGTTGCCAGACAAATGACAGATAGATGACAGGACACCATTTCTATATTCATAATTATCTTTAATTAGCAAAATTTTATGAAGTTTTCTATACAATCAAAGTATCTTATTGATATCAACGAAATATTGGTTTAACGATATAAGGTATGACTGAATCCCTTGATATCGTAGGACGTCAAAGATCCAATGTCTATACTTGCGAGTGAAATTTAGTGTGAGAGCCAATTTTACATCCTAAAATAGATTACTTTCCTATCAATAAGTGAGAGAATACTTTTATTTGTAGAAAAAGATATCTTATCGGTAGATAAATGACACGCCCAAACTTTTGTATTTATCTCTATTTATTTAACACAAATTTAGCATTTTATTTAGGTATAATCCATTTTTATGTGTGACAATATTGTTTATGTTTGAACATTTTCAACATCATAATGCTAACTCTCTCATCAAACATTGCTTAATACATGATATTGAACTATCAAACATAAAAGTACACCAGACAATATCATTTAAATCAATCACCAATAAATAAAAAATTATGGGGAGAGAAATAAAAAATAAATATTAAATAGAATGATGTAATAATAGATAAAAACATAAAAAATAAAAAATAATTAATTTATGAATTGTTTAATAAGGAAAGAAAATCTAATATTTACACACTATTTAACCCTAATAACTCCATACTCTTCAATCTCACATACAAATCCCTCTTTTCTCTCTCTCTCTCTCTCTTTCCATTTTCCCTCCATTTTCTCTCTCCATTTCTAAACTCGTTTTCTTCGTTGTTGATGGGAAAGTACATGAAGAAATCGAGAACTTCCGGCAACGTTGCCTCTTCTTCCACCGGTGTTCGAACAAGAGCTAACAGGCTAAGGCAACCACCATCTCCGACGCAGATTCTGGATAGCTCAGATTACCTTCAGCTACGTAGCCGTCGTCTCCTCAAGGTCCAGCCACCGCCGCCGCCGCAACGGAAGGAAATAAGCGTGGAAGTTGAGAATTTAAGGATTAACGAGAATTCGGAAAAAATAGTGTCGCCGTCGTCGGTGAGTGAAAGTGGAAAATTGGAAGCTGAAGAAGAGAGTGTTGATTTGGGTATGGAGGGTTCTTGTGGTGAAAATTTCTTGGAGGGTGAAGACATAGATAGGTATATATATATAATTCTCAATTTTATTTTTATTTTTATTTTTATTTGATTTTTTTCATCTGGGTATTTTAAATTTCTATTTTTTTTTCATTTTGTGTGTTGAAAGCCATGCAGTAGAATTTAAAAATAAAATAATGTCATATGGGTATTTCAATTTTCTCATTTTTTTATTGATATTTATTTGGGGAAGTCATGCACTTAAAATATAAATAAAAATACCATGTGGGTTTTCTGTTTTATATTTTATTTTTAATAATTCTTCTGTTATGATTTTTTGCTTGATGTTTTTATTGCTTTTGTGTAATTATTATTATTGTCTTGTATGTGTAGCTTTGTGTGTTTGTGATTCTTAGAAATGAACCAAGTTTTAATTTAGAGAAATCTCCAAAGTATATTCCCTTGGAAAACTCACGAATCTTTTTATGTAGTTGTTTTTTTAACTTTCATGTTATTGATTTTGGAAGAAGTGGGTTTTCAGAATTGTTTTATGTAGCTTTTTTAATAATATAATTTAATTATTTTATCTCTTAAAAGTCACAACTTTTTGCCTTTACAAAATCTACACCTTTTTTAATAAGTTATGATCCTCTCTATTAATGGAGAGACAAGTGGTTCAAAAGCCAAAGATAAATGCAATTTTCAATGACATATATATTCATTTGATTACAATGAAAATACATTTTTGCCGTTAAGAATAAAGAAAAAATATGCATTTGTCTCTCTACTATCTAGTTCTTTTTTAATACTATGTGTGTGGGTCTTCATCCATGAATTTTTGAAATATGTAATTTAACTTTAATGTGATTATTTGGATTTCTTGCTCTGTCAAAATCTGTGTACTGAGAGAGGTAAAAGCATGTTTGGTACAACTACAAAGGTTTGCTCATATTTGTAACTCCTGTGACTTGTTATAGCTTCTGCAACTTGCATGTCCTTGCACAATAGCTTATTTACTACAACTTGTATTTTTCTGATTATTTCATAATTGCATATTTCTCCCTAATTTCACAAACTGTAGTACAATATTTATTAATACTAAATCCATCATGTATTTAATCTTGGTTATCCTTCTATACTTTTTTTTATCCTAAAGATACCTTTTCTTAAGTTTAGTGTTCCATAATGAAGTTTAAACTTTTTGAACTTTAATAATACAAGCAACATACAAGGATTTGTTGTCTCCAACCACGTCCTCAAGTCTGTTCCACACCAATCAAAATGAAGTAAAAATAAAAAAAGTCATGAATGTTTAATTTTTTCAACTGACATGTCATATTTTGATTAACCCAAGACAAGCTTGTGGACATGTTTGATAACAAATCACTTAGCAAAGCATGTCATATATTAATGCCTTAATGTGACCAAGTTGAGTGGCTTGTGCGTTTTGGTTTAGTGTTTGGTTTTTTGCAGTGATTAAGAAAGATTTGACCATATCTTTTTCTTTGTATTTTTAGTGTTAGAACCCACCAAACCAGAACATGTCTCATTAAATGCCAGTTACTTTTTTAAGAATAGCAATTTGTCTCTTGATTCATACTGAAAAAGATTTTGTGAGAGTGAAAATTTCACTTATTATTTTGCTGTCAGCAGTTATATCACATATCATTGCAGGTTCAGGTGCAGAAACTTTTGATAATGTTGTCATAAATATTTGTGTTTTTATCTGACTACAAAAAATTGAACACTACTATACACTTTTTTTCTCTCTGCTATGCTGTTTTGGTTACAGTTTTGTTTGTTGTTACAGAAGCAGCAGAGAAAGCACACCTTGTAGTTTAATAATGGACTCAAATTCCATCACCACCCCTGGTTCATCCACAAGGCAAAGGACACACCAAATAAATCATGAAAATGTGCAAAGAATTTTTCCAACTGCTCAAGAAATTGATGAGTTTTTTGCTCATGCAGAGAGAAAACAACAAGCTATGTTCATAGAAAAGTACTGTGTTTCTCTTATCCCCACAAGTCCCTTTATTTTAATCCTAGTTATAAAAACCGGTTCGTGTCGGCCGGTTCAACCGGTAAACTGGTGAACCGAACCCAATACCGATACAGTACAACAATTATACCGGTCTTGCAATTAAACTGGCCAGAATTGGTCAAAACTGGTCATATCAGTCGGTTTTCAATTGAACCGTACTGGTCATACCGGTCGATTTTTTTTAAAAATTAATTTTTAAATGAAAATAAAAATAATTATTGTTTTTTATTGATTTTTCAACATTAATGTTAATATATTATATACGTATATCTAACTTCACCAGTATGCGGTTTAATTAGTGAACCACCAATTCAACCGCTATACCATTATACCAGTACCCCTATCGGTTTGATGACTGATATGGTATTAATAAGACTGAATTTAATCATTCATGTACTATTTTTTATGTTGCTTTTTTTCCAATTTATAATTTAATTTTTTGTAACATAATTTCTATTATTTTGCAGGTACAATTTTGACATTGTCAATGATGTACCTCTGAAAGGACAATACAAATGGGTGAAGTGTACTTAACTAGGATTATAAGCTTTATAGTTATGAAGCCTCCAAGTTGAGTTATTGAAGACTTGTGTAATAATAATGTAATAATAATAATCTTGTTGCTTTAACTAACCATTTAGATTGTTTGAGGTTCTTGTTCAACAACCTAAAGGGAAGGTTATGTTTGGAAGAGATTTCTAAAACAATAATGTTATGGGTAGTTTTTACTTTTTAGAGTTAAGTGCTTTTTTTTTCTTATGATTTATAGGACTATATGAGTAAATATAGTTAAGTGTTAATGTAGAGTACTTATCCTTCTTTGTTCTCAACCTGCAAATTTAGCATTGGAGTTTCTTGTCTAAAATCTTATGGTCTCTATCTGTTTTTGGATTATTTTTTTAAGTTGAGTTTTTTGAAAAAGCTATTATACTTTAAGAAATAATCGATTCAATGCTTCAATTGTCATTATAAGGATTCAGGAATACTAAAAAGTTACTTTCGATTCAATGCTTCAATTGTTCATTAATGAAATACAGATGATCCACTTACTTCAAAAGTAGAGTAAGTGAAAAAAAATCTACTTCATATTTTAACTATTAATTCTTGGAAAATTCAATGATGTAGATATATTAACCAATTCAAACCATTGGATTTTCCAAGAATTGATGGTTAAGACGTAAAGTATGTTTTTTTCTACTTATTCTTGGAATAAGTGAATCTTTTACCTTAATGCAATTCTTGGAAAATCCAATTGGTGGGAACAATTATATTAAATATGCAATTAAGTGTTAATAAATTATATTCTATTAAAGACTTAAAAATAGGATTGTATATGAATGTGTAATTGAGTATGAATAAATAAATAATTATATCATTAAACACAAAGCAAATTTTAGTCCCATTTTCTATAAAAATAAAAAGGAGAGGATAGTTTGAGTGAGGATAGAGGTAAACTTTTTTAAGGGGGTCTTATTCTCTGTCTCAGACTAATAAGATATTGCACAATAAATAAAAAGAAAACTTAGTAACATGTTATATTATTTGTTGAAATCTGATTGATGCAGGACAACGAATAAGATGATCAGCGAATAAGATGATCGTAAAAGCGAATTCGAATACCCATAGTGTCACCCTAATTCAATAATATGTTGCACCATCATTATTGGATCCCAAAGACAATGAACATATGATCTCTTCCAATTGATACATAACATAAGGGTGTGTTATGTTCTAATGAAAATATTTTAATGATTTGGTTATTAGATAAATCCATCTCATCCATATGACTCTCTCATAATGTAATTATTACGATTAGGAAAAATCATGACTATTAAATCTCGGGAAATACAAGTGTAATTTTTAAAATACAAGAAATAACATGCTTTATATAATTTCCTCCTAATAAATTCAATGTCGTTGATAGAGAATAACAACAACTAAATCTTTATTCCATTGGATGAGATTGATTATATGGATCAAATATCGTCATAATATTCTATTACAAATAATTTTCAGTGACAAAATATTAAAATCTAAATATTTTTTATCATTTTTCCGATAATTTTTCTTGATCTCTGTTACAAAATTGAGATTAAAGGACACATTCCAAAAGATAATACATAAAGGAGGAGGGTTATCAAACACATAAAAATTTAAGCAACCTTTCCATTTTATGCTGAGAATGTGAAAATTAAATAATGTCTTCTTAACCACTAAAAACAAAGGAAAAAACAAAGGGTTGTGTTAACCTAATGAATCCTGCATATTAATTTTAACTTTCAAAATATCCTTAGGAACTTGTCACCTTTTGGTTTTGCATATGACACCATTTATAAAAACAGAAACTAGATAAAGCATGTCCTACAATTTATTTACCCGATAAAATATATTAATAGCGGAAGATTTTTATATATTGTTAATTCATTATTCATTTTCAATTATTATTAACTCTTTAAAAAATAAGCAAATGAACAATGAATAATATACTGACTGTATATAAATTTTTACACTAACACGCTCATCATTTAAATGTAATAAAACAAGAGAATGAAGATAAATGAATGAAAACTAAGGGCTGATATCCTCTCCAGTCCTGGAGGGTCCAATACTGAAATGTGAGGCCCAGACTACTTTAAAGATTAAAAATTATTTTTTAATTAAAAATAACTTGCAATCTATACCATTAAAAACTGTGAAATGACACATGTCGCCATTCCAACCTGTACTGGACTCTATGATACAAGAGATGATCCGTGTTGGAAAACTAGTTGTATTATCACTTGATTTAAGAGCACAAATAATGATGAACCATTATTGGTTCTTACTCTTCAAGGATTGTGCAATGTAATATGTATTGTCTGTTTATAATGAATGAAGTAGAGATGGTTCTGAAAGAATAATGCATTTATAAAGAAAATATTTTAGAAGAAAAATATAAATGTAGCTAGATTCTTGGGTTAATTAATATAGATGTAGGTATATTGTTGGGATGAGAAAATTATTAGTTGGGTCCCATAAATTACTGAAAATTATAAACAAATAAAAAGTATTTTTGGTTATCCATTTTAAAAATAAATTTGTGTTGCATTGGATGCTAAAAAAACATTGTTTACAACATTTAACAATGTTTCAAAATTAACTTCAATATTGCTCAATTTGTTAATTCTAACATTTTTTAAATACAAAAATACTTATTTTTTTATTATCTTAAAAAAGATACTTTTAAATTATTAATATTGATGAAAGAACAAAGTATGATAAAATGTAATTACTAGTAAAAATAGTAGTTTTCAATATTTCTACATTTATCACATCTTTTTTTTTTGTTCAAATTCATGTAACTAATAAAAAAATTATTTTAAATTAGGATTTTAAATCAGGTATATTGTCACCGATCTAAATAAGGAAGCAGTGACATTTTTGTAAATATTTTAAAGAAAACGAAATTGGGTGATATTTACTCAATGTAAAAAATATTTTTTCAAATCGGTAGAACTGTTTAATTGATGTAAAAAGTGTCTTTAACATTGGGCACCAAGATGTCCGATTTAGAAAATTTAGTGTTCAAAATTTTCTAAACCCTAAATTTTAAACATATCGAAGCTCTCTACAACCAATCACCACAACTCTTCACTCTTTAAGATGTTCATAGTCATCCTTAATGCCAATATTGCATCCAATTATAGAGATGGCAAAAATCCTCCATCATTATTATGTTCATGTTTCCTCAAAAGTTCTCTTTACTCTCTAAGCCATCCATCCATTCACCACCATCACTCGGATTTTCTATCAACTAGCTCACTCACTATCACTGCTTATAATAGAGCTCAACCAATAGTGGAAAATAAGATCAATCAATAGCCTTCATGTCAGACATAACTAATATTGTCCATATACAATTATATATAAAATATTTCCTTACACCTCGGAAATAACTTATCTTCTTAAATTCATTCATTGTTCGACATGTGTCTTATTTCTCTTATCTCTAGAAGTTTATTTTAAAAAAATTATAAAAAAGAAGAAATATGACATATGTCAATCAATAAGTCAATTTAAGGACATAAGTTATCTACTGATATGAAGAATAAAAAACTTTTGAGAATACTTTTGACAATCTTTTGAACATTTAGACAAAGTTTTGTTCTTTTATTTAAAACTCTTAGAACTAAAAAAAAAACAAAAATTAACTTTTTTTTAGTTCTTTTAAAATAGGGTCAAAAAATGAAAGTCGATTTCGGGGATAACCAGAAAAGGACAATTCTACTTCCATTCCCCAAATTGTTAAAAAACAAAAGTCATCTTTTTGTTCAATATTTTAAAGCCTCATTTTAATGTCACCTAAGTAAATATATGATCGAGCAACTAGGGATGGTAACGGGGTGGGGCGAATGCAAGTAATGTTTACCCAAGTCCTATTTGTGGGTACACCTGCAAGTATATATGGATACTGTGAAGCTGAATTATATATATATATATATATATATATATATATATAACATTTATTAAAAAATAAATGTTCTTTATATATTATAACTTTTTTCACATGAAAACTATCTTCTAAGCAAAAAAAATGCATTTAAGCCAACTTTTAACACTGAAGCCCAAAATCTGTAAACAATATTTAGTGCAGTGCTGTTTGTGAAATAGAATGGTTACAAACTCAGGAAAGAAAAATAGCAGATTTAATTTTAACAAATTCTACAAAGCTGAATAAAATTGAGGACTTCCTACAATGATTCAGTTGATTTGAACAGTTACAAAACATCTTATTTCATGCCATGGGCAACCATGATGATCAAGATAAGTCATGGGGCAATAAATCAGTTTACCTGGCCTCAGTGAACAGTACTGGAATTGTAGCTACTTGGAAGGCTTTTCAGAAGAAGATGTGGAACCCTTTTCAACTGCTTTGGTAGAAGTAGCAGACTCATCAGCTTCAACAAGCTTACGCAGTCTTTCTTGAAGATTTCGTACACTGGCCTCAGTTTTACGAAGCTTTCTCCATCTATAACCAGTCCAGAGTGCAAAGCCACCATATACAACAATATAGGAACCCCATACATAGGGGTAAGTTTCTGCATGCTCTTTGATTTTGAGATACCGTTGCACCAATGAATCTTTCAAGTCTAGAGCAGAAGTGGCACTGGTTACTTGATCCTCCTCAGTTTTATGGATAGGGTTGGTGGAACTTGCTGCTTGCTGATTTTCATTTTTTGGCTGATTTGCCATTTCCTCTGATTGTTTATTGATAATTTCAAAAAACTGCATGACCAATGACCATTTTAAGTATCCCATTATATGAGAAACGAGACGACAACATTGCAAACATGCCTGATGCAACAGAATCACAGCATTGCATACCATATGCAAAAGGGTAAAATATTTTATTCTGCACTCCAATCAAGTGTCAACTCTGATAAAAAAAATTCTAAACCAGATATTTATATGAAATCACATTCAACATGCCCTACATTTCATTGTTTATTTTAACATGACCAAATGGTTCGTGCAAGTAAGTTTCGAGTATAATGTAATCACATAGAAGTTTGTTCAATGATCCAAGAGAGAGAGACCACCCTACTAATCCAATATATGGTCTTCAATTATTGAAGTATCATGAAAATTACATTGTATGCATTATGAAAAAACAGAAAGCCATTATACAAGTTTCCTAATGCCTTCAAAATCCACTTGATAACAGTAGGAGTAAAGATACAGTGAAAGCATTATGTATCCACACAGTTATGCTAGACAATGAGTGTGACACGTGCTGGATCAGAATTGTATTAAATGCTGAGATATTATTGATTAGACACTGGATATCACACCGAATTCCCAGGAATGTGAGAGCCTGGCCTCTCCTCGCTTAGGGTATTCGAGAGACCCTACACTCATATTCAATCTGAATCCTAAATCTTCCTAAATTTCAAAATGAACCTCTCTCAGCCCTGCCTCTTATTTCTAGGCAACAATCATTTTTTTAATTAACCCAGCTCTCAAACCAATAACAACTCATACGGGTTCTGCATCATTGGCAGCTGAAATCTAATTGCAGCAGTGTTAAGATTTTCCCAAGGGTTAACAGTATTTACCTCCCACTATTGAAATCAACTCAACACTCTTCTCTCTATTGCAACCAACACAGCTTTCAGCCATTCTTCCTCTGAGATAACTTCGATACGAAAGTATCATTCCTCCGTGTTTACCCGTCCAAAGACTTCATCTCCTGAAAACAGAGGTATCCCCAACTTTCCACTATCAGCCCCATTCACCCCGGGCTGGGACACCAGTCAAACCTCTTGTCGCAATGTGAGCCATCTGCTTCAGAAATTCCTTGAGTTTCTTCAATCGAGTGCTTGAAGCTCCCTGCCAGATTCTTGAAAATCACATTCTTCTTCCAGTTCCAAATTCTTGCTTTGAGTTATCGACCCCCTTCTGAAAGCCTCCATTCTTGATCTAACCATGAAACAACCCTAAAATCTTCCAGCGTTGTGCTAAAACTCTAGTATTTCCCTTACAAAGAACATCGAAAATCTCCCCAAGATTACTTTATAGTGTTGTAGAACTTCGAGGGTCAGCAACTCACAACTAACTAATTAGATCCCTTATTGACCACTCTTCTCATTTATAAGCTGCCTTATTTCTCTAATTATCCCAACTTCCCAACTAACTAACTTCTTCATTAGCACTCACTAACATATATCTTGATAACCAGTTGATAGGCACTGGATCATAATTGCAGTATATGCTGAGATATTATTTATTGAACACTAAATGTTACACCCAATTCCAGGGAATTCAAGAGCTTGGCCTCTCCTCACTCAGGGTATTCGAGAGACTTACACTCTCCTACTCAAATTGAGTCCTAACTCTTCCCAAATTCCTGATGTAATATCTCTCAAGTCTCAACCCCTCCTCTTATTTATAGGCAACATACCTTATTTTTCTTACTATCACAGCCCTCAACTACTAACTAACTAACAAACTAAATATAAGTGTTGTCTATATACAGTGCAAGCATGACTCCACAATGAATTCCTGCATCCAAGGTTGTCAAATTCTAGAGCTTTCTTGGTTTCACAGTGTATCCCCACCATTTAGGTGAAAGGCTACTTTCTCAGACTCCAAGGATATGATCAAGTACCAGATGTAAAATGAACAAAAAAAATAACACATTTTCATGCACATTTTGTCTTCGCATTAGTACCAAATGTAAAATGAACAAAAAAAAGAGCAATCAAGAATGTCAAAAGAATCAATTGCAATAACTTAAAATACTTAATAGCACAAGCTTCAGTGAAGAAAGAGAAAAAAAGGTGGTTCAGTGCACAAGGCTTCCACCTAGTGGAATCCGAAAATTGTTGATGTACACAGCCTCACCTCTGCAAGCAGAGAGGTTGTCTCAAGATTTGAACCCGTGACCTCTGGGTCATTAAGCAGCAACCTTATAACAACAAATTAATCAAACAAGCAAGGTGACTTCTAGAAAATTTTCAACGCTTCAAGACCTAATTTGAAGCATTATGTGTCATTAGCAAGACTAAATTCCTCAGGCATTTTAACAAACAGTTAGTGTGCAAAGTCAAATAAAGGATGATTCAAACCGGAATTGGAAATGAAGCAATTGGGGTATTAATAGAACAAGAAAAAAGGACGAATGATGTGTAAATATTGAAGAAGCGCACCTGAGTTGATGCTAAGTGTGCAATGCAGAGGAGAAGAAGAAGAGTTGAGTTTCAAGAATATTCAGCTTCTTCACCAAGAAACTATTTAATATTTACGCTAAATAATTGAAAATTTTATAATGAAGTTTTAAATGTAAGTTAAATTAGTTATTTTTAACATACATCTGATACAAAGTAATTTTACCTAAAAATGAACTAATTTGATACACATTTTAAATTTTTTAGTAACATTTTGAATTTTTCAATTTTGATCGAGAAATATAGGAATTAAAATGTCTATTTATTCTAATATTTATTTATACATGTGTGAATCTTAGTGCAATATATATGCACAATTAATATACAATATGTACATAATTTATTTGTGTTAATTTTTTATGAAAAGTGAATGATAATTAAACTTGAATGATTGATGATGCAATAATAATGTATAAAATTACACCTGTCAAAATGGGCTACCCGGACGGGTTTGGGCTAGCCCGCTTTTGCTTCAGGCTAAAACGGGCCGGGCTAAAAAGCCCGGTTATATTTTATGTTGCTAAAAATGAGGCCCAAACCCGCCCAAAGTGGGCTGCGGGCTGCGGCGGGCCGGCCCGGATTATTTTATTATTTATACCAATGCAAAAAACTGATGCTTTTAATATGTTGTAATCGATTACGAGTATATTGTAATCGATTACAACATATTAAAAGCATTATTTTTTGCTGTTTTTTAAACAGTGTAATCGATTACCAGGATTGTGTAATCGATTACACTGTTTAAAAAACAGCAAAACTGATGCTTTTAATGTTTTGTAATCGATTACGAATATATTGTAATCGATTACATCATGTAAAATGCACAGGTCTGATTAATTTATCAGCATGTAATCGATTACCAGGATTGTGTAATCAATTACACTGTTTAAAAAACAGCAAAAACTAATGTTTTTCATATGTTGTAATCGATTACGAGTATATCGTAATCGATTACATCATGTAAAATGCACAGGTAAGAAAAGCCAAATGAGAGGGAAGAAAATGAGTAGACAATGGCCCGACCCCGAACGGGTAAGCCCGGCCCGAGCCCGAATTTATTGTGGCCCGGCCGGGCCGGGCTAAAAAGCCCGGTTTAACTAAAATACTCAAACTTTAGTACCCAAGCCCTATACCTTTTCGGGCCTTGGCGGGCCGGCCCGCTATACCCGACCCATTTTGACATGTCTATATAAAATTAATACAATATCAAAATATATATATATATATATATTCTAATCATTTTTTTTATCATGTCAATTTTTATTTATTTATTTCTTTTACTATATTGATTTAGTATCGGTAATATTCTGATAGGATAAAAAACTTGAGATGTGAATTGTTGGACATGTATACATTTTTAAACAAACACTTGCACTAAAAAGCTTTAAGGATATATATATTTTATCCAATTATACTCACTTTATTTTCTATTATTACTAAGCAAATCAATCTAATCACTCTTTTTTTGTGTTTCAATTTGTTGATAAAAACGTTTATTGATATCGTAAAGATTTATATATTGTCATTGTATTATTCACTATTCATTTATATTACTTTTGTTTAAGAGTTAATAAATATTGAAAATGAATGGTAGATAATACAATAATAATATAAAAACTCTTACACTATCATCACATACATATTTTTCTCAAAATAAATGTCTTTTGCCACTTTTGTTTTTTATCTCATACATCTCATTATAACGATTTAAATTCTAATAAAAATCAAGGTTATACGATTATGAAGAGATTTTTAAGGATAATTTGGTATATGTATGTGAGAATGTAACACTATTGTGAAGAAAATACTTGAGGACTGTACTACTAAAGATATTTAAAAGATTAAAATAACATTTTTATTAAAGAGCCAAATTAAAACCAAAGATAAAGGGTTAAAAAAATCTTTTATCTAAAACTTATATTAGGAATGAAGAAAAGTTGATGGGATTTGGCAAATGAGAAAACTTAGGTAAAATACCATATGTGTTAGTAGTACAGATGACCGGTTAGAGAATGACACGTAGACCTTTTTGTACACTTTCAAAGAATGAACATTTATTAGATTTACAATCAAACATTTTTTACCTTGAAAGTATACAAAAAGGTCCACGATCATTCTGTAATAGGTCATCTGTATCACTAGCACCTATGGTATTTTACCTAAGTTTTGTCATTTGTCAAATTCCTATTCAAATTGTTTACTAACATTGAATGCATAAATTTGTTCCTCCCACAAGAGTAGAGATCTTCTATACCACAATTTATCTATTTCTCTATATCAAACCAATGTAATTATGCCAACTAATAGTAGTTATTGTTTCTTGATAGATGATAAAAAAATTATTATCATTATTTTATTAGTTGTCATGATTTCATTGGCTTGATTTAGAGAGATTGATAAATTATGATATAGAAGATCTTCACTCCTCCCACAAGGCTCAAAACTTCAAATGAAAATGATAACAAACATATAAGCAATACCACATAATTTAAAGGAAAATGGACAACCTCGTTTTTACTCTAAGGGTCCATTATCAGATAAGATTTCAATATGATATTTTAATTTATTTTAAAGGTATATATTTTAAAATATTTTTAAACAAATATTATGACAATGAAGCTAATCTAAGTTTCATATTTAATTAATCCATATATATTACACTTTTCAATAATTATTTTAATGAAGTGAATTGGTTGTGGTATGAAATATTTCTAGGCTTTGGGAAACTACACTGTTTCATGGACTATATATCATTTATAGGAGACAATGATATTGATTATTATTATCTTATTAACTTAAAGTCTAATTCTAATCACTCTGCCTCATAATTCAAACTATAATAATCAATAAGCTATTACTACTTAGTCCAATCATGTATTAAGCACTTATTTTGAATGCAAGACTAAGATATTATGAGTAACCTTCTTGGATACATTGCATCATCATTTGTAATTTGTTGACAATTTACTTTTATAAAATAAAAATAGTAAGTGCACCACAATTTTTAATGTAAATGAATGAACACATAGATGTCTTAAGTTTTTGTGTTAATATGTGGTGTAAACCTTAATTATATGTTTCTTTCGCTTAACCCACGAACATCTCTCAACAAGTGATATCAAATTCGATGGTTCAACCGAGTATTGAAGCGATAAATAGTCGATTAGTTAGATACTTGATGAAGATCTTCGCAAACAAGGTAGTTGTATTTCCGGGATTTGAAGAATAACGTAAGGAAAACAATAGAGTCCCATACAAAGTTACTTTTATATGCTGGAATTGAAAGGAAAGCCAAAAAGGGAAAAGGGTTAATTATGATTTCTTTGATGCCCATCACTTAAGCATCCTATCCATGTTTTCATTCCATCAAACCATAGACATATTAATCAAAACTTGCATTCTAAGCATTGAATTTGAAGATTATACAAATTCAAAAAAAGAAACTTTGGAGGAAGAATCACTTTTGTGGAAACTGGTTTAGTAAAATTTATTTGCAAGAATTATTTTTATATTTGAGCATATTATAATAACTTTGATTTGGTTGAGAAAATTAATTTTCAATTTAGTGATTCTACTTGAGTCATTCGTGGTTAGGGTGACAAATTTAAAGAATGAACTGATAAAGAAGTTAATGATTCGAATCTCAACCACCGTAGATACTAAGATAATAACATTGGCAAAAAATGTTACTTATATGCAATAAAACTTAGGAATTACATATTTACACAATTACACATATTGCTGCCTCTAAGCATAATTTGAAATCAGGCACATCTAATGTGTGGGTAGTCACATGTTTGAATCATAATTATGTGAATTACTTAAGCTGCAAGAAATATATGTATAAATCAGGAAAAGTAAATTTATGCCGAAAGTGAAGAGACTATTTTCGCGATTTGTATCTATAATCTCTATTGAGCAGCAACCTTACCGTTATACCAAGGTTTGTTCTAAGTTAATGTTAATATTAAACAAAAAAGAAGAGAACTCGTGCATGAGACTTTCACTTAGTGATAGTTCGGTAGTATAGATGTACGATGTAACTGTCGTACCTCCAAGCATCACAAACAATCTTACCGTTATGCCATGCCGATCTCCTTAAATAATGCAATCATTTATCCATCTTGAATGAATCTGCAGTTCTGTAATGATAATATCCACTACTACCAAGTCATATAAATATGCACTATTTTCTTGTTTCTTCACTTATACTAGAACATTTTTCTATGCTTAACAATTTGGTCACACTACCAAATCAATACCCTTTTCTGAATTCATGTTTGTGTTCTTTTCCCTTCCTTAAACTTTTACCATTATTTTCTATATATTGTGCTCATTGTTCTTTTCAAAGGGATGATGGATATGGATCAATTCATTACATAACTTGAACACTACATTTATTTATTCACATGTTTCTTCTTATTGTCCTTTGTTCTTAAAAGAGAAACACAACATTTGGCTTTATAGTATTCATCAAAGTTCATGGACTTGAGGGATACTTGGGTTTTCTTCTTTCTGTTTTGTAACTTCTGCTTTGTCACTTTCTGTGGACAACATGGTAAGTCTCTTACTTCTAACATTTTTTTAACTAGAAAATTGTTCGAGTATATCTGTTGTCCCACAAAGTGTGTCATTCCATGTGCCACTTGGTCATGTGTCATTTGGTGTGATTGGTTGAAAAAATATTTTTAAGTTAAAAGTTTAATGATTACGTGTTTTTCTGACCAATCACAACAAGTGACACATAAAGTGATATAGTTTGTGGGAGATGTGTTCGCTCATAAAATTGCTAGGCCATTATTTTTTGTCATTTCAATACTTCATAAATGTTGAGATCATTCACAAATTGCATTCTTGATAGCTGATTATATTTCAAACAGTACCCTTCATGTAGTTGATCTAGAAATATGCATCCTAAAGAATTGAAAGTAGATCTTTGTTAGGCCATGGGGCTCTCAATGAGGTACTTAAACGAGAAGACTCTCTCACTTAATAGATTAGTCTTTTGGGTTGAACTCTCCTCATGTGCTTAAGCCCTAATAATTGGTGTCGTTCATTGAGAGTCCTCCTTATGTGCTTAAGTCCTAATAATTGGTATCATTCATTGAGAGTCGTATCACAGAAAAGGCTACCTATAATTTGGATTAAGGTATATTACCGAATACAGAAACTGCCAAAAAGAGAAATGAGTATCATCGGGCCAATGATAAAGCGAAAGCCACCGTGGACGTCAGCCCTTAAAAGGGTGACAATGTTAGGAGTTCCACATTGGGTAGCATAACAAACTCAATGTAGTACTTAAGCCATAAGGCTCTCCCACCTAATAGATTAGTCTTTTGGGTCGATTTCTCATATGCTTAAGTACTAACAATATACTAGTTTAAGCATTGCTAGAGTGTTGAAAACTTAACATATGTATTCTATTCTATGTTTAGAACATAACATCTTGTTCCATCATGTTCTGTCTGCAGCTGAAAGCAACCTTATTATATATGATGATTGATCTTTCCATTATTAGAATATTATTTACATGAACAAAGTTTCCATTTTCTTGTGAATGAAGTTTCCAATAGTTCTTGGAATTTCATGAAACAGGTTTCTTGAGTCTATCTTGTGGTGGAACAACCACTTTCAGTGATTCATCTAACATTTCATGGGTCCCAGACATTACTTACATAACCACAGGCAAGTCAATCACCATCAATTATAGTGATGGTTCCTTCTCAACAAATGTCTCAGCTCGGTTCTTCCCGAAATCGAGAGGTCGCATATGCTATAGAATACCGGTGGACAATGCAACTACATTGATTCTTGTGAGAGCAAAATTTGTATACAAGAACTATGATGGACTTGGAAAACCACCTAAGTTCTATGTTTCTCTTGGGACAGCTATTGCTGCTAATATAAATCTCGCAAAGGATGATCCGTGGACGGAAGAATTTCTATGGACATTCAATAAGGACACATTGCCGTTTTGTTTAAACGCAATTCCGAGTGGCGGTTCTCCTGTAATTTCTTCACTTGAAATCAGACCACTTCCTAAAGGATCCTACACAAAAGGCAAAGAAGATTTTCCGAATAAATTACTTCGGAAGAGTCATCGAATTGACTGTGGTTACACGTATGAGTCTATTCGGTAAGAAGCACTACGATGTTTTATATTTTCGTCAATATTTTGGTAACCAGTTTTGTTTGTCATGGTTTATCTTGTAAAGTACAGGTATCCTATGGATCCATATGATAGAATATGGAATGCTGACAGAAGTTTCACACCATTTCATGCTACCGCCGAGTTTAAGATTCATAACAGCTTCAATCAGTCTAATATCGTGGAGAAGCCACCGGTTTCTGTTCTTCAAACTGGTAGAGTCTTGATGCGGCGAAATACACTGACATATAACCTCCCTCTTGATCTATTAGGGGACTACTATATCATCCTTTATTTTGCCGGAATTCTTCGAGTGTTCCCTTCATTTGATATATTGGTAAATGGAGATATTGTGAAATCAAACTATACAATAAAGAGCTCCGAAACCAGTGCTTTATATATTACACTAAAGGGAATCAATAGCTTGAATATAACATTAAGTAGTATCAGATTCTACCCACAAATCAATGCATTTGAGGTATATAATATGGTTGATATTCCATCTGAAGTCTCCTCAACTACAGGTTCTTAACCAGCTTATACACTTCGTTAATATTTCGACTAACCATAGTTCTCGTTATTAACCGATCGGTTGCCGAAATTGTGTCACAGTTTCAGCAATGCAGGTTATTCAGCAGTCCACTGGCTTGCATTTAGGATGGCAAGATGATCCCTGCTCTCCTTTCCCATGGGATCACATTGATTGTGAAAAAAACCTTGTTACATCATTGTGTGTGAACTTCATGCATTCTTTTATTCTCTCAATATAATGGTTCATTATTTCAGTGAAGGTCTAACAGTAATGGAACTTTTTCAGGGATCTCTCAGACATAAATTTGAGATCAATTGGTCCTACATTTGGTGACTTGTTGGACCTAAAAACACTGTAATTTCTTCGATTAGTTCGGCGTCAGCCGATTGTGTTTCTCATAGTCAATCTCTTATGTTAATAATCAGTCTCCTTATTATTTATCAGGGATTTGCACAACACATCACTTTCTGGTGAAATTCAGGATTTGAGTAGCTTGCAACATCTTGAAAAACTGTAATGCCTCCAATGCGCATGAACTTGAATTTCGATTTTACGGAAATAATGGTAACGACTACTCAAACTTTCAGGAACCTTAGTTTCAATCAGCTAACATCCTTTGGTGTAGAGCTGAATAACTTGATCAACCTTCAAATATTGTGAGTTATATTTCCAACATGTTTACGAAAAATTTGTTTTCTTTCTATTACTCTTTCGATAAAAAATGTAATATCAATCTTACATTCTCCTTTTGTCACCTTTCTTTCATTGCTTTCTACATGTGAAGAGACTTGCAAAACAATATGCTACAAGGAACTGTTCCTGATAGCTTAGGAGAGTTAGAGAACCTCCATTTACTGTAAGCGAGCATCGGATAAATTTTATTCTCATCTATTCTTTCGATTTTATTTTTTCTGCTTCTTATTCTTCATCTATGTTACTATACTTATCATTATGCAGGAACCTAGAAAACAACAAGCTACAAGGTCCACTTTCTGAGTCTTTGAACAAAGAAACCTTAGAAATCAGGTATGAAAGTAGTTTATTGATATCCTTATAAAGTAAGCATATTGATACCTTGATCTTTGCAGAACATCTGGGAATTTATGCCTTACTTTTTCTACAACCACATGTGTTGATGCATCATCCGATCCTCCGATTCAGACGCCACAAGTGACTATAGTTCCGAAAAGGAAACACAATGAAAATAACCATCTACCAATCATAATCGGCACGGTTGGAGGAGTTACACTTGCCCTTATCTTGATATGTCTTGTAGTAGTTATATACAAAACTAAAAAGAGATATGAAGTTTGTCATACAAGTATGTGTTCTTGACATCACGACTTTATTTTTAGTATTTTTATTAATGTGTTAATGGGATGTTAACTATGGCTATAAGGAGAAGAAACAGATATAAGGAACTGGGGTCCTGAAAAAGTCTTCTGCTACAAAGAAATCAAAGCAGCTACGAGCAATTTTAAAGAAGTCGTGGGACGGGGAAGTTTTGGATCTGTTTACCTTGGAAAACTTCGAAATGGAAAATCGGTAGCTGTCAAAGTTCGGTTTGACAAATCCCAACTTGGAGTTGATTCTTTTATGAATGAGGTTCATTAACTGAATTACTCTTGCATATAACACTAAATACTTATAAAAGTAAAACTGAACTAAGTAAAACAAAAATGTGCATTACCATGGTGTATAATATAGTTCAAATGTGGTTGCACAATGCATATTGCTTTTGCTATGGTGTAAGCATATTTTACTTTTGGCCACATCCATCTTGGAATATAAGTCATCAATGTATAGTTTGCCTAATTTTCAAATATTCTCTTGTGCTTTAGATACATCTCTTGTCGAAAATCCGCCATCAAAATCTTGTTTCTCTGGAAGGATTTTGTCACGAACCGAAGCATCAGATATTAGTTTATGAGTACTTGCCTGGTGGATCCCTTGCTGATCATCTCTATGGTACTACATGCATGAACACAAAATTTTATACTTTGTCCATCCATTTTCTTTCAAGGATTCCAACAATGAACTCAGCACTAGAGTTCTATGTCTAACATTGCATTTGAACCCCTCCATCAATCTTTTTATTAGGCGTAAACAGCCGAAAAACTCCGTTAAGCTGGGTTCGAAGGTTGAAAATTGCAGTAGATGCAGCAAAAGGTACTATATTAAGTTGTTAACAAATATTTTCTCTGAAACAAGCAACTTTATTATGTTTTTCTTAGTCATTCTTAGACCCTTCTTTCCTTGCAACCATCCATTAAGACACAAAAGGATAGTATAGCCATGTTTCATATTAGTTCAATGCACATAAAAGTCTCTATCTTAATCACTTCTTGTCATTGTGAAGGATTGGACTACTTGCATAATGGAAGTGAACCACGAATCATACACCGCGATATCAAGTGTAGTAATATCCTCTTGGACATGGAGATGAATGCTAAGGTTTGTGACTTTGGCTTATCTAAGCAAGTAAATCAGACCAATGCGACTCACATCACCACTGTTGTTAAGGGGACTGCTGGATATCTAGATCCAGAGTATGTCATTGCAATTAAGTAAATAATAGTTTCTTTTTATAACCTTATTATACGAAATTTCGCTAAATCTCGATGTACAGGTACTATTCGACTCGACAATTGACAGAGAAAAGTGATGTATATAGCTTTGGAGTTGTTCTTTTGGAACTCATTTGTGGAAGAGAGCCATTGACTCACTCTGGAACTCCTGACTCATTCAATTTGGTGTTATGGGTAACCCAAAGTTCCTTCAATTGTTTCTACAAGGGAATAGCATTGTTGTGGCAATTTGAGTTTAGTTTGTCTTCAGAAAAAACCAAATCACCCTCTAGCCTTCTTGTAAAAGTGGCTTGATCAAAGAGTATATTCTTTCTTCTCTTCCAATAGAGAAGTAACTACTCACATTTTTATATGTTTGTTGTCCCTTGCTTGTGATGAGCCTCGACACAATGATTGAGTTGCTTATCTTGTGGTCTGGAGGTCATAGATTTGAGCTTCGACACAATAATTGATTTGCTTGTCTTGTGGTCTGGAGGTCATAGATTTGAGCCTCGACACAATGATTGAGTTGTTTGTCTTGTGGTCTGGAGGTCATAGATTTGAGCCTCGACACAATGGTTGAGTTTTGCTTGTCTAGTGGTCTGGAGATCATAGATTTGAGCCTCGACACCAAGGTAAGGAAATGCACATATGCCCTTCCAGACTCACTAGATGAGAACCTCGTATACTGGGCCACCCTTTCTCGACCTACTAGGACTTCAAATCCTCGATACAAAAGTTTCTTTCTTTCCTTAGTTTGTTTGGATTATCTTTCATGCATGTCTACAATCATCAATGTTACTTCCCCCTTCCTTTCACATTAACCATTAGGACAATGCAACTAGAGTGTATAAAATTGAGGAATTTCCAATCACATTGTTGAATCATTCAAAACTTTCCAATTGCAGGCCAAGCCCTACTTGCAAGCTGGTGCATTTGAAGTTGTGGATGAAAGCATACAAGGAACTTTTGATATGGAAAGCATGAAAAAAGCAACATTGATTGCTATAAAGTCAGTGGAAATGAGTGCTTCACAAAGGCCACCTATTGCAGAGGTATTGGCAGAGCTAAAGGAAGCATATATTACACAACTCAGATTCATTGAATCATGTCAAAATCAGAATATACTTATACACAAAAGCTATTAGATGAGTAAATTATTCTAAACAGCTTCACAAATTAACTATATTCTATAGATGAGTATGTATTCTGAACAGGAACATTGAGATGATATCAATTGCTATCCTTTTTTTACTAACAAGGTTCCATAACCAAGTAAGAGGATACACTTAGTAGTACAAAAAAATTGCTATCATTTTTAGCATAAGTGTCAGTACTGATAGAAGAAATTGTCATTTTCAACATGATACAACGCCGAACAACAATCTAACCTTTATCTCACTATGTGGAGTCGATATATGGATTAAAGAACATTATAATTTTCGACCATAAATCATATTCATTTTTGACATAAAATTTATGTCAGCTCAATAAAACAGCTTCCAAATCAACACATCTACCTAACAATTTGGATTGCAGTTCTCAATAAACCTACTCCAATCTTTTAGTATTAAATACCACAAAGGGTATTATTATTATCAAATTATTCTGCATTTCCAAGAGAATAAGAAATGCACCTATAACACAATCCTGCACAACACTCAAGCTCCCTAAAGTCTAAGTAGCAAAAAGTTCAATAAATAATTGAATTACTTTACCATGTCATTCATCTGCATATACAAATCAGGAATCTATATTTCTACAAAGAATTCCAAGGTTGTTGCTTGGAACCTAATTTCAGTTTTTAACAGTCTAGGTGGGTCACCTTCCTTTTTCCTATTTGACCAACTTCTAGCCGATATAAATCGGTGAAATCTCCTCCCCAACAAAATGTTGATCCAGTAATATAAAAGACTCTGATGGTTTCTGAGATATTGTATAAGATCAAAGACGTCGAAAGAGATTACTTCTTACTTATAGGTGAATAAAAATACATTTTCCATCAAATCAAATCCAAAAGCAAAGTGATTCTAAATATTCAAAATCAGAACTCATAAGGATGGTATTAAAAATACTAACTTCACTTCTAATGTGAATATATCATTTCACAATACAAAAATTTATTTGTAAAACAATCAACATTCCTAAATAAGATTATCTAAGTATCACTTTCTATTGAATTTCGAGGAGAATTAAATCCATTTTACAGAAGTTATTTTCTTATCACGCTTAGTCTCATGCCAGAATCTAAAGTACCCGATCTAATTGTTCAATCGGAAAATCGGTGAAATCATAGTAAATACCAGTCAAACTGTATCGTACAACAGTTAAAAACTTATACTTTATATATTTATTAATGATTCGTTTACGAGTGACATATGTCGGTTTTCGGCTAATTGCAGCTCGTAGGTGAAGCCTTTGATAGCTCTCCCTTTCTCTCCTTTTCGGCCCAATCTAATTATTCATTAATGATTGGTTTACGAGTGAGATATATCACTTTACTTTTCGCCTAATTGGGTTCCAAACCACACCGTGAAGTAACACTTTTGATAGCTCCCTCTCTCTCTCTCTCTGCTTTTCATGTTCCTACGTTATTCTTCATTTCTCTCTCTCTACTTTTCATGTTCCTACGTTATTCTTCTTTTCTCTCTCCTCTCTTATTTCTCTCTCCTTCAAAATTGAGAATTCACATTTGGATCTTACAAATCAATACGCACTTTTGTGTTACCAACTCTCAGGTATAATATTTATCATTACGACGCCGTTTTCAATTATGCATTCTCACTTTTCTACTCTCTCCTTTCATCAAATCAACCATCTTCATAAAATCTACCTTCTCTTTTTCTATAATCCACCTTAATTGTGCTATTTTGTGTTGAGTTTTTTAATCTTGTGCCACTGACACATTTTTTTATCGGCAAATGTTAGTATGTTAGTATTTGTTTTGAGTCAGACTCGAATCTTCAATCTCTTTCTCTCCACCCTTCACACTATATCAAACCACTTTATGACTCATTTTTATTTTTTATTTTTTATGTTTGTCCGAGACTCGAACCCACGAGAGACATTTTATTTACTTATTTATTGATTTACTTTTTGTAGGTTTTTTTCTTCATTTGGAGATCTGATTATACATTAATTTATCATTTCTCCATAAATTTTGTGTTATTTATTCATTTTTAGATGATTGTAGAAGGTTCTAGATTACAAATGTTTTCAATTTTAATCTTATTACACAAGTAATAACATTATTCAGCTGAATACACAATTAGTAACATTATTCATCTTGTTAATGGTGTAATGTTAGTGCAGTGTTAATCTTATTGTATTGAGCTATATAAATTTGTTGATTGATTTGGGATCTTTTTTTGGTTTTTGTTCTTTAACGGATTTAATTCAGCTGAATAATGTTATTAATTGTGTAATATATGAAGTCTTATGAATGCTATATTTTAATTTTTTTCTTCAAGCATGAGGCTTAGTTGTTGAGTATTCTATTAGTATAGGTTCCAGTTTGCATCTATTATTATCAATTGTACTTATTGTTTTCCCTTGATGCAGAGGCCATCTAAGTTCGAATTTCTCGTGTCTTGAGTAGAATGCCAGGTACAAAATTTATGTCATGTTTGGCATTGAGATGTTGATTTTCTAGTACATATCTTTGTTGTTCTTTTTGTGTGTTCGAGATTATAGATGATTATTACAGGTTTAGGAGAAGAAGTATTGATTCAAGAAGATGAGAGTTGTGGGAGTTTTGAGCCCGGGACCTCTGAGGATGAGTGGCGGAAGTCTCGATCTAGATCTCTTAGGAGAAAAGCAATGACTGCTTCAACGAGACTCGGTTATAGTCTCAAGAAGTGTAATAGTCGTGTATCTGATTATCAAGGTACTTCAATTTTCATAGAAGATGTCCGTGATGCAGGCGAGGAAGAAGCTGTAAAATCATTTCGTGAAAAACTACTTACAAAAGATCTGCTTCCAGCTTCCCATGATGACTATCACACAATGCTGAGGTAAATGGATGTGAGACCTAAGCTACATGTTGAGTGTGCAGTTTTCTTTTCATAGCTCAACTTTGCCACTTTTGTGTGTTAAGTAAACATATGTTATATCTCGTTGATTTATCTGTCAGGGTTACAGTTTTTATTTTAACATACATTAATCACGGAAGCGAGAAGCTAGAGAGATCATTTTGTAGCTTTTAATTTGAAGTATTATCCCTCTTTTAAAGAATAAGGGAGAGCGGGGCAATTATTAATACTTTTAAAGAATAAGTATTATCTCTCTTTCAGGAACTTTTGAGGAGAATTTAAACAATCCTGTTTAATTAGTTATCCAGGCAAAATAAAAATTCTTTGGCAATACTACAGGCTGCTGATGTTTTCATGCTGCAGGTTTCTTAAGGCCCGGAAATTTGACATTGATAAAACAGTCCAGATGTGGGCAGATATGCTCCTTTGGAGAAAGGACAATGGAGTAGATTCTATTTTACAGGTAAGGTTAGGTAGTACATTGGTTTCCTTTTACTTAAATGGAAAAGCTTTACTAATTGACACATAAAGATTGAAAGTGCTAAGCTGAGTCTTTGACTAACAACAGCGACCCCAAAGCATGTAGTTCAATTGAGGAGAAATCCAGTGCAGTACTCCATTCGGAAGATTTTCCCAATATTATTTGTTCAATCAGGAATTATTTCATTCTTTCCATCACTGAAGGAACTGTGCTACAATAAAAAATGTGTAGGACTTCATATATGAAGAGTGTGACGAGGTTCAGCATTATTATCCTCATGGTTTCCATGGTGTGGACAAAGATGGGCGACCAATTTATATTGAAAGACTTGGAAAAGTTGAACCCAGCAAGTTAATGAATGTCACCACAGTAGATCGGTTTTTAAGATACCATGTTCAAGGATTTGAGAAAACGTTTAAAGAGAAATTCCCAGCATGTTCTATTGCAGCAAAGCGGCACATAGATAGAACAACAGCGATACTGGATGTGCATGGCGTGGTAAATTCTAAGCTTACAGCATCATTATATCATTATAATTATAATGAGAATAAGCTTGAATAACATTCTGTGCAAGTCAAGGCTTCTCAATTACTTTGTACATTTTTCAGAATTGGATGAGCTTTAGCAAAGTTGCACATGATCTTATCATGCGCATGCAAAAAATTGATGGCGATAACTACCCTGAGGTAATTAAATGTCATATGAAGTTGAATTTAACTTGGAGAAGAAATCATAGTTATACGGGCTTCCATATTTTGTTTTGCCATAGTGATCTATAAAGTGGCAGTCTCAACGTAAGAATCCAACTGAGATCTTTTACAGAGAATTCTTTAAAAAAGCTAAACAAACCTATGTTTTGGAAATAAAGTGGAAAAGGAAGCAATCTATTCACGATAAAGAAAAAAAACATGAATTTAATGCAAAATGGGTGTATTATTTTCCTAAACTTTTCAGTATTTCTTTGATTTTTTTTCTTTTCATTTTAACATCCATGGCATGCATATATTGATTAGGGTACTTGTTTGTACATGAAATCAATTGCATGTAGGAAAGGAACCTGAATTAGGGACACAAGCAGCTATTTTTGTTAATGAAACCATTATGCTTATCCTTAACATACTGCATTCTAACTATAAAATCTTTCTAGGCACTGTTCCCTTAGCACAGATTTTCATAAGAAAAGTTTCATGGATAATTTGGGATTACAGTCATTATTCACTTTTGAATGCGCTCTTTTTTCAGACGTTAAACCAGATGTTCATTGTTAATGCTGGTAATGGGTTCAAGATACTATGGAGTACAGTAAAAGGCTTTCTTGATCCAAAGACCACTGCCAAAATACATGTATATAAGTATCTTTCTCTATGTATTTTGACTTTAGAAATGAACGAGCATTGTTGTAACGATCCATGCTGAATTTCAGGTTTTAGGAAACAAGTTCCTTGCCAAGTTGTTAGAGGTTATAGACTCAAGGTTTGTGTTGTATTTGTACTGCCTACTGTATCAATCAATTAAGTGCTTCTATTGTCTGTAATAAACAATAATGAAACTTATATGAGCATTTATTTTGAATATTTTGAACAGCCAACTTCCAGATTTCTTGGGTGGATGTTGTTCATGCCCAAATGATGGAGGGTGTCTTAGATCTAACAAGGGACCATGGAATGATCCTGACATTTTGAAAGTATGGTATTATTAAATGATGGCTCCCACATTTATATCAATTCACATTTAAGAACTGTTGCTCATTTCAGAAGCTTATACTTCTGTGTTCTGTTGACAGTTGTTACATACTAGAGAAGCATTGAAGCTAACAAAGTCTAGAAGAAGTTCTTCTGTGTCTGATGAATTAGATATCACGTCATATGCCAACAAGGTCACTCATAAATTACTTAAGCGTCAATGCTCTTTTATGCTGTACAGTTACTCTTTGGCATAAAATAGAAAGCTTCACTCATGATTGTTTCTCTACAGGTTACAAGCACTGAAATATCAGAAACTGGATCAGTGTTAGATGCAAGATCAGGTCCTTCAACCTTCATGCAATTAGTTCCATCTAGCGAGAAAGTAAGATGTCTTTTTATTTTCCTTACTTACATTTTTATCTTTCTAAGGTTAGTCTCGGCGCAACAATAAGGTTGCATGCCTTGTGACCTAGAGATCATGGGCTTAAATCCTGGAAAAAAGCCTCTTCGCTTGTGAGGGTAAGGCTGTGTATGCCTACCCTCCCCAGATCCCACTAGGTGGGAGCCTCGTGCACTGGGCCATCCTCTCTACGTTTTTATCTTTCTGTTTTCCTTCAGTGCATCTTGGTAGCTGTTAACTCTTTGATGTACATTGTAAGTTATGTATCATCTTTGGATAAAAGTAATGGGTTCATGGTCAAACCAAGCGTCTTTTGTATCCTGTGTAATCTTTCTTATAAGTATGTGGGTGACATACCAAATATATCTAGAGTAATTAGATTACTTCTTGAGTGAAAATTATGCATTGGAGTAAAAGTTGATTTTTTATAGTGCAAACTGCTTATAATTAACCAGTGATATAATAATACAGTTTAGCACTCAACAATGTGTATGATCTTTTTCATCCTTTGGATTAAAATAGAAAGTCTACAACCTTCAGTATTTAATTAGTGTTTAAAGGACAAATGTCAGGATCATGTCTAATAATCTTTTTGCATGAACCTGCTGGAAACTTTCATCTAAAGTATAGGTTATCTGCAACTCATGTCTAACATGGGACTATATTTCAGAGAAGGGTGAGATACCGTGCACCTATTTACAATGTAGTTGAGCAAGCAAGTTCTATCAGAGAAGTTGAGGATGTTGCTTCAACAAGTATGTGATCCCAAAGCATGCCCTTTTCTAAATAGGGGTTGATTTGTTTTTTAAATTTTTTTATTTCAGTTATTGATTATGTTATTACTTTTAGAAATTTGATAATAGAATGTACAACATGACCTGAGATGAATCTTGGTTTACATGTGTCACTTCAGCCAGGAGAAAATGAAAAGAGAAATTTATGTAGTTACATTTTTTTAGCAAATTATTTCTTGGTCCAGACATAAACCAAGTAATAAGACACATATGAGCTTCGAATTCTTAGGCATGCTCAGGATGCCATGTAAAATTAATTCTGGAACTGGATGAATATTTATTGCTTTGTTGTGTCAGAGATATTTGGTTGAAATTTCAGTATGTATGCTTTGTAATGTAGTTTCAGTTTGTTGCTGAGATGGTGTGGCTGACAGTTTTATTCATAGTTTTGAAAACCGTGCCGTACCGGCCGGTTCAACCGGAAAACCGGTGAACCGGACCCCTAACCGGTACGGTACGTATGTTATACCGCATATGCAATAGAACCGGTCAAAACCGGTCAAAACCGGTTGGTTTGTACATTAATTTTTTTTTTTTTTTTAAATTTCAAATTTTCAATTCTTCACCAATTCTTCAACTTCAATGATTGATACTTGGGTCATTTATTTGTATTTTGCGTTTGTTAAGTGATAATTTTGGATAAATATATGTTTTGTACTTTAGACTTTGATTTTATTAAAGACTTAATGTTGTTTGTTTGTGTGAATTTGAAGTAAATTATGAATATGGATTATAAATATGAATATCTACTTATTTGAAATTTTTTGTTATAGGTTTACATATATATATATAAGCAAGTATGTCCGGTTTAACCGGCATGCGGTTTAATTACTGAACCACTGGTTGAACCACTGTACCACTATACCAGTACCCTAACCGGTTTGATAACCGGTACGGTTTTAATAACATTGGTTTTATTACTAGTTTGAGCCACTAGCTCATTGTTTTGTAGCTTTTGTTTACTTTTCTAGTTAGGAGGATTTATTTATCCTGCTGTAGTACTTTATCTCCTTTTGTTTTAATAGAGTTTATTCTAAGTTCTATCATGAAAAAATGGTGCATCTTATAGGTGATTCAACCAACAATTATCCGAGAAGACCATTGACAAAGCTAATTCTCAACGTCACAAGTATTTGCGCTCAAATAATAGCAAAAGTTTCAGCTTGTATATATGTAGCTTTCACAGCCTTGGGGGAATTTTTTGTGGTTCGCTCTGCAAACAACCAACCAGAAAGCCATCAGCAAACCCAGTTAGTGAAATCCAATTCTCAGGAACAGTTATTCACTAAGGAAGTACAAGAGCCACTTTGGCAGAGGTTGCAGAATTTAGAGTCAGTAATAACTCAGATGGCCAATAAACCGAGAACAATTCCTCCCGAGAAAGAAGATATTCTTCAAGAGTCGTTGAGTCGTATAAAATCCATAGAGTATGACTTGCAAAAGACAAAGAAGGTGCCTGACTGCTATACCATAAAATTGGTCACTTTGAAGGACATATTATCTGAATATTTAACATTACTTTGTTGACTAACTTTGCTTCTTCATTTTAGGCACTGCTTGCAACTGCATCAAAGCAAGTTGAGCTTGCTGAATCTTTGGAAATATTAAAGGAGGGCAGATTTGATGTAAGTTTTTATTATCCCTCACTTTCAGTTTGATAACTCTGTGTAAACCTGTTAACTAAAATTGACTGTCTTACACCGGCTACTGTGATGATAGAAACTGGTCCAGATTAGAAATATGAACTGGATATCATTGATGGAAATCACTACGAATACACTGAATTCTCTTGATATTCGAGAGACCTAGAACTCTTCCTATGCCCAAAGGCCTAACTCTTCTCAACAAATGACAATATACCTCTCCCTCTCACCCCTCTTCCTATTTCTAGGTAAGATGCCTTATTTCCAGAAAAACTAACAACCCCTAACAGTGATTCCAACTAGCACTCTAACCAACGCCCATGACATGCTTCAGAAGCACAAACCTCTGACCCTTTGTCTACTAATATGTACATGATGTGTGGTTCAGATTCCAAAAAGCAGACCTCATCTCCTTTTACATTGCTTTGACAGCAAACATACTTTGGAATAAATAAGGCATCTTACCTAGAAGGCCTGACTTAAGTCAGTCAGACATTAAGTCAGCCATTAAGTCAGTCAGACATTAAGTGAATTTTCCCTATGGACTTGCACACTTTTCTCCTTACTAGGTTTTGCCACACATAAAGATACCAATATTCTGTGGCAATGCCCTGTTTTTTGCTGTTCTTTGATGTATTTCGTGGGAAAGGAATAGTAGAACTTTCATTGACTCCTTGTCATCTCCTTTTGGCATCCCTTTGGTGTTCTGCAATTGGTTTTTTAGAGGTGTTTCTTTGGTGATATGCAGAAGGCCTGACGTGCTTTGTTGTATGTCTCCGTCACTGTTTTTAGGTGTTTATTTTTGTTTTATAAGGATGCCTTGTCCTCTTGTAATCTTTTCTCTTCTCATCTAAAAGATGTTGTATGCCAATGTGTACCCAAAAGTCCACCAACATTCACCATCACCATCATATTCTTCTAACCGACTGTCGTTCCTTAAACTCATGTCCTTGCTCTCTGTACTTCAGACTTCAATGTCCTAGTTGTTCTTTCTTTTTTTCTTTTCATTTCAATCATAATTTAAACTGCACAATGTTCTGTAAATGTAATACGTGAAAACAGGTCATTTGTTTTTCGAATTGTACATGTGCACTTTTTTGACTCAGGACTATTACATATAAATTGGCTAGTTGGCTGCACATGTTAGTATCTGTTATTTCTGCCATAAGGCTACAACTACCACAAAAATGGTTGACAAAAGTGGTAAGAATTTATGATAGAACACCAAAATTAATCTGAATAAGTTTATTAATGTGCACAGGAATTATAGGCAATACAACAATAAACTTACCCAGAGACCAAAGTCTCCTACTACACACAAAATACAGAAATGGCTTGCTGTCCCAGACCCAGAGTTCCAAGAAATCCTGTAGAGAATACCTATACCCAGAAAACTACCAAATACACACTTAATACCTCTAGCATCACACAATACATATAAAAACATAAAAAAATAACTACCATACAACTGCCCTTGAAAATATGTAGCTGCTCTTAAATAATTATTCTAACTGATCTGCCCTTATTTCTTGTTCCTACACATTTGTCATGAGTTTAATTTCTATCTTAAACTCCTCTGTCTACAAAATAACTTCCATACAGGAGGTTTTCTATCAGCTTATATTGAATTTTTACTTTTATCTAAGGAGAAAAATCAGCCTCATATTTGAATTGTGCACAAACAAAGTAGGTTAAATTTCAATATATTTGAATTTTTTACAAGAAGTCTCAAGATGGAATGCATGACCAATCTCCATTGGTATTGCTAAGTATATTATTCTAAGAAGATGCAGTCATAAATATTTTCTGTTTTTTTCCTACTAGAACTTAAAATTACTTGTTTGCTGATACTGATAATGATGACCTTTATTAAAATACAGGGGGCAAACTCATGTTGGCCTAAAAATAGCAGATGTTATGCCCCAGGAAGATGAGTATCTCACTTTTCAGCGACAGTTTGCAAATATTCCTAGTCTATGTTTTTTGATTCTCTAAAGCTGGATTACTACTATACCTACCTAGACACCTATGAAGGCATTCTCATAGGTGACTTTCCTTTTATCTTATATATATATATCAACACAAGATTGTCCTACACACACTCTTGGAATGAAACAGAGGTATCTTCTAATATCCCTTTCTTTTCAGGTTGGAGGAATTGGCCATGGGGAGAAGATACCCCCAAACTAATACTCTACACATCAAGAAATTCATGAGGGATTTGGGCCGAGTTTTCTCTTTTTCAAGAGGTATAACAGTGTGTGTTAACCACAATATTTTTCTTGTTGGCTTTTCTGTACAGAGTATTCAATTGGTACAAAGTATATAACTACAATTCACATGTATTTAACACCAGTAGCATATACACTGAAATGGTAACATTTTCTGTGATGTATTGTAACAGATAGCAAGCACATAGCAGTAAAATTTGGATATTACTGTAGGATATGCTTGTTCTTTGAATTCTGAGTTATGGATGCATGTTATTTATCACTCTAGTACTTAGAGAAATGCTTCTTTTAAGGAATTGCTGATTGAACATTATCAGACCAAAATGTGATTGAACAATGGTAACATTTGCTAGTTTTTCTTGCCCTCTCATGAAAGCAATGTTTTTGGAACTCGTCAAATAAAGGCAAGCCTTAATTTTATTTTTGCTTTTTGAACTGATCAAGGAAAATCTAAAATTAATCACTTTATTTATTTATTCACCTTTAATTTAGGGTAATTTAAGTTGTTACATAGTATTTGTGTTAAAATAGGGTTTTGAACTGTAAAAATATCAATTTTCAATGTAAGATTTCCCCTTTCTCTTCATTAATAATGCCAAAGTTGTTAGCATTCCCCTTTGAAGCATATATAGCTTTACTATGTTATGTGAAATGGTTGATTTATTCATTTTGTTCTTCATACACAAGAAGATACAGAGTAACTTAAAAATAGTTATGAACTTGCAATATGAAAAATTTCTCAAGTGCATATGGTAGTATCAAGATTATAAAGAAAGCCCTAGAGATAAGCCAGAAATCTTATATTCACAACTTTGAATTAACATTTTCTCATAAAAATGATTGCTATCCAAATTACATACATACACTAATCTAGTAGAACAAAAAAAGTGTTCCTCTGCACAAAATGGCAGAGAGAACAAGACAAGAAAAAAGGTGAGGGGAGAAGTACAATGGAAAGAAGAGATGACCCTATACATATACCTTTATACTCTTCCCAAAAACAAAGGGGGTTAGTTAAAACCCTCTACTCTACCTCTAACAACAGTTTCAATATACAAGATTTTTCAAACAAGAATAAAGTAACCAATGATACCTACCAATATAATTTGGTTGAACTTTTAACAGCACCTGAAGAAAGCAATGGATATCCAATTCCATGTTCCAAAGCCCTTCTGAATGGTAACCAGCTTCATCTGCACAAAAACCAGCATAAATCATGTCTTTATTTATTTTCTTCATTCTACCATGACCAAGTAAGACAAAACACTCGGAAAAGAATGAAGTCGCATATTTTCTCCATCCTAAAAAAGCATGCCATGTGAAACAAGATTTGGTTGTTGTATTGAGTTCTTATGAGGGAACTGTATGAAATAGGGGGTTCTAAAGATTGTTTTTCGATAGAAATTGTTTGCCTAAACATGATTTCTATGTCTAAAATGTGATAGAAATATGTTTGTTTCTTTTATAAAAGATAACATTATGCTAAATAGAACAGTGGAGGATAGGCTATTGTCCCCAAAAAACACTATTGCGAAGATTCCAAAAATGTTGCAATGGATTCTACTTGTTTCCTGGTAGGGTCTGTGGTTTCTACCAAGTGGAGGGAACTAGTCTTCTAGGCCATTTGCTACAGTCTACAATAATACCTAAGTCCCTAGTTTATTCCCTTTTACATCACCAAAACACGTAAACTTTGAATATGGCAAAACGTTAAAGTTCAAAAAGCAATGCCACAGTGGACCAAGTTAATATCAACTACTGAGATTCCTTTGAGGAAAAATCTTTTCACTATCATCAACAGCAATTCAGAAAATCCTAAAAACATAAACACTTCATTTCATAAACCTTCCGCACAAGACTCACATGAACTTGCACCATAAGACCAGAAAAAAGATGTTTGCAACTTAAATTCACTTATTCACCATATTATCGTATACAAGGCAAAATGAAAAATAAAATACCTGTACACTGTTGACATAAGGGCATAAAGATTCCAATCCTGAAAGAACCAAGCACACTCAGCTGCTTCATCAAATAGAAGTTATCATTCCGCTTTAGAACTACGTGGGCGGACATGCAAACAATTCCGCCCTGGCTGTAGATGTTGCACTTTTTGCTGAGGTTGATGTTGCAAATCCACGTCTTTGGGAGAATGCTGTTCGTGCTGCTGCTCCAGTTGTTGCTGCTTAAGCTGTTCTGGTGGCTGATATTGCTGTTGAGATAGGATTGGTTGTGATGAAGGTTGTCTCTGGAGAGGTGGTGGCTGCTGCTGCACCCCGGAATTATTATGTGCATGAGAAGGGAAGCTAACTGGTAACTGTTGTGGGACAAGCCCTTGACTAATAGTTGGCAGCTCATTTTCAGCTGAATTTCCAACAGCTGCACCCCCCAAAGAGCTCACATGAGTAGGAACAACTGTTAACACACTAGTCGAATCTATACAACCTGGAGACATTGTAGTACTTGTACTGACATGAGAGGCATTGTTTACAGGCTGTTGATCAACTTGAGGTGAATCAGATTGTGGCATGCTTGAAGATTCAGAATGCACATGACAGTTTTTTTGCAACATTCTCTGAACATTTGTCTGAGTTTGATTAATTTGCTTAGACTGTGGCTGAGATTGTTGCTGTAGTTGATGATGGTTATCAGAAGTAGCAGCTGGATGTGGAGGTGATATTATATGACTGGCTGAAACCGGTGAGGCCTGTCCTTGAATGCTGCTGTCAGAAGGAGACACCACCGGCTGAAGTTGCTTTGATGAAGTGTTTGCTGGTACTGAATGTAGCTTCTGCTGCGACAGGGTATGATTTGAAGAATGAGAAGATCCTAATGGCTTGGATGGTTGAGTTTGATTTAAACCAGATCCGTGATGTAGGTTTTGACCTTGCATCATGTGCATGATTTGGTCCCCTATCTCCAAAGATTGGCTTCCTGGAGGTACAGAAAGTCCATTTAGATGAGAAGGATCCACAGCGGGGTTCTGATGGACCAACATGTTTCCTTTTCCTATTCCCTTAAGAAGCTTAGCTTGCTGTTGAGACTGTGCATGCAACGGCTGATTCAGATGCTGCCTACCAGGCTGTTGATACGGCCGCTGCTGTGGCTTCACTGCTTGAGTAGTCAACCCACTAGCACCAGGATTCCTGCTGAGCCCATGTTTTGGCAAGTGATGTTGCTGCTGAGAGGACATGGATGATGAAGGGGATGACGATTTTATAGCGGGGAGAGATACTTGCTGAGATGAGTTTTGAGGTTTAGCCTGGGAACTATTTTGAATAGGTGATGATAAGGGAAGATGGGGTTGTGCTTGAACTTGTGGAACCGTTGCATTTGATGTAGCAAACTGTTGCTGTTGCAGCTGGTGGTGTCGGTATCGCTGTTGTTGCCGCATTTGTCTTTCCTTTGCCATTCGAACTGTGTGGGCTTGTTGCTGTGAATTTGTAACATGATTTAGACCTTGAAGAGGGCGGGAATTGCCGAGATTAGATTGTTGCTGGGGTAATTGATGGGGCCGCTGGGCATGTGGTGAAATTGTCTGATTATTAAATGCAGGATTACCTTGACAGTTCCCTTGGGTGCCCTGCATCTGAGATTCTGGAACCATCATTTGCCTTTGATGTTCTTGATTGTGTCCAGTCTAGTGACAATGGGGGGAGGGGAACATCAGTAGAAATAAAATAGGATAACCATACATGCTAACAAATGAAAAAGAGAAAACCAATCAAAATAAACTAACATGTTATAAACCAATTGGAAACATAATGAAAACTAGGATACCGGGTTGAATGGATACTGAGTATCATAGCCACAAGAGGAAATCCCAACTCTAACAGTAACAACACACAAAAAACTAACCCTAAGAGAGAATAATAACACTTCTTACCTTCATATGTACAGCCTCGCAAGGTCTTGGGCTTGAGTTGCCTTGTCCAGCAACTACTCCAGAGTGCAAATGGACAGGGTTTGGCACCCCCACCATACTTGAAGAAAGCATGCCCCCAGAACCATGCGTAGAAGGTGATGCCATTCCTTGAAACCCTGGTCTTGATGCTGCAATATTTCTGTTATTCCCACCCACCATACCAGCACCACTTCCACCAGGCAGCATGTGAACACCACGATCATTTCCTGAAAGAGATCCGGGAACTGACATGCTAGACTGCTGCATGTTCCGGGCAGAAATCATCTGATTATATTGTATTCTCTTCTGTTCATCAACTGTTAAAGGTGAAGTTCTTGGAACTCCATATTTACTATCCCTAAAAAAACAAACAGTACCCAACAGATGAATGAGTAAAAATCTAATGCATATTTAATTGCATAGCACCAATCTTCAGCTATAAAATGTAGATACCTGATAAAAGCAGCTGTTGGAGCAGATGGTGATGACAAATTAATGCCAAGACCCATACCAGAAGACGTTGTGATTGAAGAAATAGGCCCAGATGTAGAATGAACCGATGGTAGAGAACCATGATTTGATAAACCTAAACCACCAGCATGTGAACCTTGATACCCAGTGGTTATGCCATCTGGGCTTGTTGCATTTGTGTCACAAAGATCAAGCGGCCTTCAACCAGAACTCAAACATAATTAAAATACTTGTGACACAAAATAACGTGCACCCAAAGTATGAAACTTTCAAGGTAAATGAAACTATAGTCAAATGAGCACACTAGGCAATACAATAGTATTGCATAACTATAAAACTACCATATTACCAAAGGAAAATAAGATCAAATAGAACTTACGTTAAAACACCTCCATTCAAGTTGTTTGGGAAGACTTGAGAAAGAGCAATCACATGTGAGTTATGGATAGGTACTAATTGTTTGGAATCCTGGTTATCATTCTGCATTTAACAAAAAAGAGCTTCTGATCAGTTATGCTATAGAAACTAAAAGGAGAAGAGTAAATTAGTTTAGCTTTTTTCTAGCTATAATCCTGCTCAGAGCAACACGCTCATAATTTCTATAGAAATAAGCAGACCATCAGCAGTGCATGTCCCGTATTATTAAGATATTATTACCATTCGACAATATTCTATAAAAAATTTGTAGTGTTTGATATAACCAGAAGAAGAAGAAAAAGGTTGTCATGTCTACTAGGCAACCACATTTAAAAAAAAACAGAACGATAATGTATAACATAATAGAGACTAGATGCCCGACTAAAGTTCTTGTTGACTGTTTTGGAATAATCCAGGGTATAAACCAAAAGGTTACAAACATTTGAATAATCATACATGAAAGATAGCATTAAATCTGAAATATAAAAACAAAGACAAGTTAACCACTTATCATTTGAATTAAAAAATAAATAGAAATGGTTTGCATAACATAAATGCAACTTTTAAATCTCATTGCATCTAATATAAATGTTTTTGATTCAAACCTGATTCCTACGGTAATGTTGCTTATGTCCAATCTTGATAATTTTATCAAAATGAGACTTCAGGGTATCCTCTTCCATCGGCCCTTGCAAACGTTGAAACAACTGCATGGCACTACCCTGCTAAAGATACAAGGAAAAAGCTAATAAAAGATGTAAAACTAAACTATAAAATGAGAATCTATAAATGCATGAAAACACGATACACAATGATAAATGGTAGTATTTGTGCCTTTGGAATTCCAGGTAGTGTAGACGGATAAGACTGAGAAGACCCTGAATCTTCAGCACTATCTGCACCATCCCCAACACTTCTATCCATTAAAATCTTGTGACGCTCCTTGCATTCATTTGGCCTCCGATATATAAACTGGAAATATTGCAAAAAATTCGTGCTTCGGTGAAAACTCAAGAATATATTTTTTTCTAAATCTCAGTACGTTAAATTTCATAATGGACAGGGCAACACAGTTCCCAAAGATATCACAACTGGCTTCCTGTAGAGCTGGTGATAAATATCATCATCAGTACCCTACCCTCTAAAATATTGTTCTTAATCTGAAGGTTTTATACACTTAAGCATTCTCATGATGCAATAGGTTCAAATGGTGGGAGGCAATAAACTGATCTTTTAAGAATTTCGGGTGACAATCATGGTCTGAGATTTCCTGCAACCTTGGCACCATGCTTCTATTAGTAAGCATATTTGAAGATCATTACCTTGAACTGTAGAGTACTGTTGATAGCATCACTTACAAGCTCCCAGTTTGGACCCATATCATGCACCAGGACAACAAGAGCCTGCAACAGGAAGGACAATATGGATAAGACTTCCATGCCAAATCAATACAGGTAGAAATCAAATTATTCGTTCAAAAAAGGACACCGGAATAAATTTGAAATATCTTATGAACTACAAACAACCTGGTCTTCAAATAGCGACCATAGAGTTCCAGAATCAGGCTGTCCAGAAGAAACCTATAGGAATGATCAATAAAAATGCAAACAAATAAATCAATAGGTTCATAGAATGATAACTTGCATCCACGTGACCATCTAACTTCATACCAAAACTACCTTCAGTCCTTTTGCCTTCCTGCCCCGATCTCGTCCGCTAAAGATTCTAATAAATTTACTTGGATTTGACATGTTACTCATTTGTGAAGCAGCTGGGGAAGGAATAGAATTAGTTATTGGAGCAATATTGTCAGAAGAATTGTCAAGTGATTGCTTCACTGTCTTCAGCTTCTTCACATTATGTTGCCCATACAAACCTTCAGAAAGGGCAGTTAAATATGTAAAGCATGAAGAAAATAGACTATTAATACAAAATTGAAATGATGTAATAATCAGATAACAAGGTGTTTTACCACTACTTCCATTGGATTCAAAGTGATAATTATCCAATCTCTTCTTGGGATGATCCCTCTGCATTGTAAAGGATCACAGCATAACTATTTCAGAAAATTTAAAAAAAATAAAAATTATTTTAGAAGAACTATAATTCCCAAACCATTGTAGAATTATTTTGATGTTAAAATCATCGGATATGTATCAATGGTTAAAACTTAAAAATAGAAATCCAACAACTTTTTATTGCAAGAATTCTAAGTTCAAAACCACGTCTCATTTTCCCACTTCTCCACCATTTGGATATATGATCCTCAAAGTCCTCCAAATTAGAGAAACTTCAATAAAAGTTAAAATCTGAAAGGACAATGGTTTGGATTGGAGGTCTACACATAATCCCCCATTTCCAAAAACCCAAACAATAGAAAAGTTTGTCAGGAGCCTTCCCCTTCCAAACCCCTAATCCCTCAAAATTACCACATGCTTTACACAAAAAGAAGCCGATTTGCTGATGATTATTGTAAATGGCTACCGAGCCTACAAAATATCCTAAAAATATAAGCATTTCTCTGATCCAGTTTCAATTAGTGATATGTTCAACCCAATAAGTATGTGTTTATTATATATTGAAAAGAAATTAGAGAGAAAAGTAAATAACCTCCTAAATGAGGTCGAGCAATCAGAAGAAGCCACCCCCAAAAAACGCTATAGCAGCATAGCGCATTATGGAGTGGCCGCTACACTGCAGAGCAGATGAAATGTAAAAAACATCACATTAATGTAATCAATGTAATAACACACTTCAAAATACTGCATACTATGCCAAATGACTCACTCAAAAATTTAAGTTTAGTTTCACCAAATCCAACGAGGAAGACAGATATCACAGCATGAAAATTTAAATAAAACAGAATTACCTGTTCATTTAGAGCAACAGAATCCAATTGCCATCCCTGGTCATAGGCAGAACCCTGTAGAAATAAATGTTAAGCAACTGCAGCTAAAGTACAGTTATAGCAAACTGAAGTGCGACGTAGACTTATAGTAACATGAATTTGGATTCATAATTACCATAGTCTTGGGCTTCTTCTTCGTTTTAACGGATGTTTCTCCGCAGTCATAAAGTAACTGCTTTTCAAAATCTCCAACTGACTCCGCCTCCACACTTTTCTGGATCTGTGATCCAACATGTAAAGTAATTTGGTCATCCTGAAATGAATTGGTATCTCCACCTGAAGCATCTGTCTTAGCTTGAGCTTGCACTGCCCCAGTTGCTACTGCAAAAGGACTCACAACTCTTTGCCTAGAAGCTGTACGGATGCGTTTTGTTGGTATTGCCCCAACATTTAAACTAGCAGGCCTTTTACCAAATATCACAGATGGCTTAGTTCCACTTGTATAGTGTACATAAGCCAAATCAGTTCCAACTTCACTAGACTTATGAGTGTAGGACTTCATCCTGTTTTTGTGTTTCTTTTGCACAGATTTTGATGATTTGCTACCCTCATAGACACCAGGCAAATAATAAGTTCCAGTTTCTTCTCCTTCATCCTCATCATATGCCATTTCTTCAGATCCAAACTCTATGTTTGAAGTATAAAAACAAAAAGATTAGTTGCAAACTCATAGATCGGATAAATTAAATAGTACCAATAGTACCTGTGATAGTATCATATGTAGATGTTTCAACTTCCTTTTGAATGTTACTACCAGTTTTCTGAAAATTTAATTTAATTACAAACAATAAGTTAGAAATGAGACTTAAACAACATTCCTGAAGCATTATAACATCCAAAAAGGCATGAGGTAGTAAAATAGATTATACCTCAAACTGTAGGAAATGAGATTCAACAGATTTTCTGTACGCTTCCATAGCAGTAGGAGGAACAGTATAGAAAAGATTTTCCTGGAAATTAAAAGATAACATGTAAAAGAGTTGTTCTAAAAAAGGTACTTCAGAACAAGCGAGCGTCTGATTTAACTGACATGTTGGTAAAAGCAAACCTCCTGAGAGGGATCACTAACATCCGAAATTAGTATGTAAATCAAATAAATATAAGGTTACTTGGCCCATACTTCTGTAAGATGATCTTCCCATGACATGTCAACAGTGCCTGAGTTAGATATCTTGTTGGGTGTTGTTGGTGTTTCTGCTTGGTAGGGAATTCCACGGGATCTACTATCTTTTAAAAACCTCAAAGCATACGCATGTACTTTAAGTGTTGTATTTTTTCTGTCATTTTGTCCCTCTATATATTTGCTTCTCTTCTGACAATAACCACCATCATTAAAACATCAGTAACAAATAGCTCATATTGTAAAAAAATAGTTTAGGAAGCTAAATATGCCTTCATAAATTCAATCACTAGATTCAGGATTCCATTAAGCATAACACTTAAGCAACTACTTCTAAATTTACACGGTAACAAATATACATGTGTCATCAATTGAGTAGCCTGTTGTAGAATCCTTTGACTCTCAAAGGAATATTTTTCAAAAGCAACTAATTTGAAAAATAAGAATGAGAAAATATTCATATAACTGAAGACCTATCACTACAATTGCCAAACTAGTGACCAACAAAATTTCTATGTACATAAAGTAAAAGGGCAGAGTAAATAACCAGCACCATATCAGAATTTCTTCTCTTGTCCCCCGAAGCATCATTTGAATCGTCTTTCCCAGATTCAACAGATCCACCAATGCAGCTGCAGCCATGATCATCATTGTCGAGAAGAAGTTCAACTGAATGCCAGAACTGCATGACAGCCTTTGCCATGCTGTGAGACAAAATTTTCCTCCCCAGAAGTTTGTTTTGTTTTTCAACTCTTAACCGAGAAGTAATAGATGCTCGATGACACAATTGTGAAGCAGCAGTTAACTTCCAAAGACGCTCCTAGAAATATGTTATGGCAAGCATAAAAAAGATGTATTATATAAATAACGTATCACTTTAATTTAATAAGAGATTAGATTCTTCCAAGTCCTTTAAATGAGGACCCTACTACAGGGGTGAAGGGAGAATACAGAATCACTAGTAAGTCTAAAACATTAAACCTGTGCAAAATCATTTGCCAACCATGCCATTTCCTCAAGGACAAAATCCCAGTGAGAATTTCGATGGCTTTGTGTGAGACAAGTGCAAACAGATAACTCTGCAATCCTCTTTCGCTTGACCTGTTTAGCATATGACATCAGAACTTAATAGTTTACTGAACAAACCCAAAATTTAAGAGTATACTTATCACTATAAATGAAAACCTTTATAATTTGGGCCTCTTCTAAAATAGAATCTTCATGAGCCTTGTCAGCTAACTTCAAGTGGTGCGTAGAACATGGTCGACAGTCAGGCGCAGCAGCAGTAACCTTTTCAGCAAGAGCAGTTTGAGGTGTTTCTGAAATTGACACATCCACAGGAAGTTGATTTCTTTCACAGTAGTTTTCCTTGACAGAATTGGAATGATTCACCACAATACTATCCTCTTTAGCAGCTTTTGATATGGTACTATCCTCATTGGAAGAATCATTTGCCTTGTTTTGCATGCAAGAACTATCTATATGGATGTTTTCCTCAATTTTGACAATATTACCATTACCAGAATAGTCTAGATAACCAGTCCCATGTTCACAGTCAACAGTAGCACCACTCTCACCACAGTTGGTCTCGTTCCTTTCTTTTACAATTTCACAACCAGCTAAATTTATTTTCTTTTCAGATTCCAGTGTTTGTTCCATAGTATTTCCATTTTCATCAACATTCTTTCTGTTAGTACACATATCACTATCATCATTTACATCTCTAGTTAAACTAGTTTGCACGCAGGAGGACTCCGAATCAAAATTCTTCATGCCTAATGCAGCACTGTTATTTTGGCCTTCATTTGGTACACCTTTCTTGTCTAGTTTTAAGTTGTCAACCCCATTTGGCAGGCCAAAACAAAATTCATTTCCAGGTTGAGTAGTATCTACGAAAGGCAGAGGATCAATATCAGCTGAAGCTCCTGGGTCCCTTTCTTCAACTGCATTAGCTTCCCCAGAAACCGAGACTACTGGTTTTTGTGCAGTATCATCTTCAGAAGGAAGAATACGTTGATCTCCATTGAAATTTCGGTTTAAGGTAATATCCAATTTGTCTTCAGGGACACTAGCATTGCCGCTAGCTGTTTGATGAGCTCGGACACCAACCATATCATTATCTAGTGGATTATTAGATGCTGGATCTTTATTAAGTATGTCACCATTTACACTAGCAGGCTTTGGCTTAGAACTGGGAGGCACATTGTGGTCTTTTTGTTTGATCGTATCAGACACTAATCCCTTCCCATCCCTAGAACCCCCCCGAGGACCATGATTTAGTTTGGACCTGTTCCTTCGCGCATATGGGCGGACAATAGCACAATCTTCGGTCTCCTTAGCATTTTGACTCACACCAATTTGAGAACACTGTTCTGATGGAGCAACTTTATGCCTTTTATTTGAATGTAAATACCTCTTTTTGCCTTCAAGCAACTCATTTTCACCATCAAAAAGTAAAAGATTATCAGCAGTATTTGGTTCACTGAAAGGAGCCCCTGGTCTAGCACTACTGTCGACAGAGTCACCATGAGGAGAGGCAGTCAATGCAAAACTACCTTTTGCTTCACTGAATAACATTAGGAGAGAAAAACAGAAAAGAGCAACAGAGTATAAGTGAACTAATGCATAACAGATATTCATACTCGTCTAGCATACAGGTGATAAAATAGAGAAAAAAACAAGAACAGAACAGTCAACCTGGTCCCGAACTGTTCATGATGCTGATCAGTGAGTGATGTAGACTGAACACTAACTGAAGCAGCGGTCCCAAACTTAAAGTCCAGAGGATTCCCACCCTGCACTTACAAAGAAAAGGTGGTTATCATGTCCATAGATGTATTGGAGAGTAGACTGAAAAACATCAAAATTTTCATACTTTTTCAAGAAATTCTAGCTGCTTTCTTCTTTCTTCACGAACATCGTACTCCTGTCTGTTAACAACATGCAAGGGTTATTCTTGGTACATCCTACAGGTTACATTAGCATCCGAAAACATTATAAAAAAATGCAAGTCCTCGGAGGGTTTTCCCATCACCTGAGCTCTGCTTGAGCCTTCTCAATTGCTACTCGACACAGAGAGGTTTTCAAACCTATACCAACTCCGCCGTCAACAACTCCTCCCATGGAATCAAACTCAGCATTTACACGGAGAGCAGATCCTGAGTTGCATCCATGCATTACCACCCTTAACATCTACTAGCTTCAATTCTCATCTATTGAAGAACGTGACAAATTTGATAAACAATAAAGATAAATAAGACATAAATCCAATTACAGAGAAAATCATAGGACGCAAAAACTTCCTTGCTGGCCAAACATTAGAAATGTTAACACTACTTGCCATTGACAAGCAAGGCACGAGATAGACAGACAATACCTTAGGGAAAATATAGAAATCTATTCCAAAAGAAGAATTTGAAATAGCCAAATAGGTAACATGTTTTTTAGCAAGATTTAATTCAATATTTAAAATTTTCCCCAAATTAAAAAAGTGGACTCAACTCTATGTACCAGGATGTTAGATTAGGATGTCTGAGACCATCTTGCAAACAATGATTGCAGTGTTCCTTATTAATTAATTAAATGTAAAATGAGAAAAGGATTAAGAAACAATGGCCATGCAATTATTATGTAGCAGGAAAGAAAATATCTGCAGTGTGTTTATATTTGCCGTAGAACTATACACGTTCCCAGTTTATTTAGTAAGTAATTAAATAATAATATGTGTGTACTTAAAGAAAGATGTGGATGCGGAATATGATGTGAATAGCATTTTGTGCATCAAGTTCATTCACTGCATCTACATTTGAAATCTTTTGAAAATTATACATATCGCATTGATTCAACATATTTACCAAATGATGACAGGGGATCTTTCACAAAAAGAAAAACCGAACCAAATTCATTTGATATTGAATAGCTTACATATGATAATACTTCTAGGTCATGTACAATAACTTCTTAATGCTAATGTAAATTATCAATCAATTAAATATATCCTTCTCCTTTAAAATTCAGCTTTAAGCATTCCTTTAGCAAAATACATGTTACGCTACCGATTCCCGTTACTGACCAAAATTAAAGATCAAAGTTATGATTCCATAAGTCACCACATTATACCATTAACTTAAAAGGTAATAAGCATAAGATAGCATATATAAATCCCTACAGACAATAGGAAAAAGTAAAAATAATGCTTTTCTTATCAAGAGAAGAAAAAAATAAAATGTTCGGGTAAAATGCAAAACAAAAAAAAATCGCCCCGGATTAAAATGTTTGCACGGGAAAGGAAATGCATGACAAGACAGAATTAGCATAATAGCAGCACCCTCATATGTAGTTCTGAAAAATGCCAACTGAACTTATAGCAAAAGAAATTAAAAAAATACATATGGCAGTTAATACTATAAATACTTATTCACTTTTAACTTACTATATCCTCAGTAAAATATTCCCAGTCTAATTTGTTACTTAATAAAGGTAGAAAAAATTCCACATTTAATAGCATAATCATATACAAACTTCAGGTACAAATCTAGAGCCATTCCAACACAATGCAAAACACGAAAGGAACGCAGCACAATTGGACTAACGAGGTAAAACCCTAACAACACTAATTCCCACTTAAATTTCCCCAATTAGCACGATTCTAGGGTTTCCAGGGACATCACGGAAATGGTAATAAAACAACAATTATGCATAGAAAAACACCTGAACGCTCAAAAGGGTCGTCGAAATTGAAAGTTACAGCACAATTCGAGCCCGTTCCTAGTCGAATTTCTTCACCTAGGGTTTTGAAAAAGGGGGTCTTTTTGCTCAGAACGAATTTCACTAAAACCTAACGTTTTGGAACAAAATTGAAGCCATGGAATAAGGGTTCCTCAAGTTGATTCGTGAATGGAACAATTGGGGTTATGAATTTCTCGCTAAGTATAAAATGAAGAATAAAAAGTTTTGAATTTTATTTTTATTTTTGTTTTTGTTATTAAGAGAAAGTGGAACTCTGCTACAAAGAGTGGTGTGGGCTTAGGTGCATGAGGACGATGAAGCAAAGAGAAAAAAAGGGCTTTTGAAAAAATTGAATTTTCATTTTGGGCTTTTTTTTCATTTCTAGATTTTGATTTTGATTCAAAGTTTAATATAAAAAAAGTATGCAAGAGGTTTTGGTTTGGTTTGATTTGATTTTAAGGAAGGTGGTTATCTGATATTCCAAGTGAAAACAATGTTTTTTTGGATTTTGTTTCTTTTTAAAAAAAAATTGATTTTATATGAAATAAGTTCTTAATGATACCTTTCTGAAATTAGAAATTTAATTAGAATTACTTTTTGTTTTGAATTAGAAATAACTTTCATTCTTCATTATGGGCTGTTGTGGAATGTTTATTGTTTGTATGTGAAATTATGGACAAATAACATTTTGGATGTCTTTAATTAAAAAAAATATTTAATGTTTTTGTGTATGAATTGTTTGATATGTTAACCAGAGTTTGTTATGAACGAAGTTGTACAATTATTGAGTCTATTTCTCTAAAACATTTAATTTAATGCTTCTCAACACTCCTCCAAGCATTAATGAATTGTTGAAAATCAATAAAAAGCTTAACTATGAAGAATGAGATACAATACAATGCACCACACTTGAGAAGTATTCAAGCCACATTAAAAGCTCTAAAATTGCATTTCTACATTATTTCAGTGATTAAAATTGAATATATTATTCAATAATTTGCTATAACATCACAATTTTTTGCAATTTACTTCATGGGTGTAAATTGGAAAATTTATAAAGTTATACTTTTTTACATAACCCAATCGCTTTGTTTTTAGTGCCTACCATGGAGAGACTAGATGTGTAAAGAATGGTCGATGTACAAGTAATTCTCTTTATTTGCTTAATTTGTTTGTAGTTTCTATTTAATGCTTGTATTTGCCTAATTTATATATTTTTATAAAAAATGTGTCCTACAATTTTTATTTATGGGAAATTAATTTATAATATTAAAAAATATAAACAGACATAAACAATGGTGCTTGTCAAAATAGTAGTTTACATAAATGAAATTGAAAAACCAATTTACCTAAATTTGGTTTGCCATAATTTACACTTATAAATATTTTGATGAAAGGTGCTTCTTGAAGAGTCTTTTACACTGTCACTACATCATTCATCCAAACATTTTCAAACATCATTCTGAAATGAAGAATAATACAAATAAATGGTAAATGATGTATTAACTATATAACGATCTTTACACTGTCAGGGCATAGATCGTCTAAATTTCTTTTTGTATCTAGTACTTCTGTCCCCTACTTTCAACCACTAATGCACTCAGACAAATACTGAATGAATTGTTTCTTTATCCCAAGATATCACATTATCTACAACTATTTACATGTCCAATCAAGATTAGCTCAGAGACAATAAGACTCATAAGAGAACGTGACCGGTTTGAAACTGCTTATAACATGCACCCCACAATGTCAAATTATTTATTCATTTTACTCAACATGACAGAGATATATACCAGAAACCATTTTCATAAAATTCAATACAAAGATTTTGATGCTTATCATTAATTATCAATGCAATATTTCATACCAGCAACTTTCACTACTATTCAAAGGATTTTAATACTTGAGTGGACACTCATTTTACTCATCCAAAAATGCATATGAGCATCCTGATCATCAAAAGCAACATGAATCTGATTGTTCAAAAACGTTCACATCAATTCGGTCTCCCAATCTTAGAAAATAACATCAATAACCATGTATGAGGGACTACATCAATGTAAACATTATTTGATCACCAAATTGATGCAACTTACATTTTCAGGACTTAATGGATCCTTACTCTGCATTCTATTCAGAGACAATAACACATGGAAGAGAGCATAAAATCATCACACAATGCTTGTGATCCAAATAAACATAGAACTATAGAAGTAAATGAGTAGCTAAAATCAACACATTTCCACTAAACACAACAAGTTTCAACACATTTCCACGAAACACAATAAGTTTATTTCAAGTGACATTTCTGAACAACATATATGAATTCATAACTAAAAAAACCTTGATCAAAATATGCAACACAAACATTTCCAAGTCCATCATCAACACCATAAATCAATTCATTGCTTATTTTTTGCTTCCACCATCACCTGCATTACTCCCTCCTGCAGCCTGAGCAGCTTTCTTCGCAGTCTTCTCCTGCAGCGCTTTCGCGTCTCTGCCAATCCAATGATCAATATTTCAGGGGAAAACACACAAATATAACAAATCGAACTATTATAAATCATGCTCATTGACAAAATATTGATCTTTAAATCTTAATCGTTTCATGTATGGTTTTTATTTTCTTGGTCTCCATATTCTTCTAGAAATTGGACTAGCCATCTACTCTTCTTAAGGGGGTTCTTAAGGCCATCTTTCCTACAACCGGAGTTATTCCGACTTTCTCCTTAATGCATTAATTTCTAATCCAATGTCTCCGCTAATCCAACACAACATTCTCAACATTCTCATCTCTGCTATATATAGATTATATTATTCGTTTGAAATTATGAACAAAATTAAAACATAAAGAAAATTAATAGAACCTTTCCCTGCGTTGTTCAGGGGTCAACCCATCATCCTTTTGCTTAGATTTAGCACCTCTGGCCTGAGCCCTTTCCCGATCTTTTTCCCTCTGGTTACCGCGTTCGCTTCAAAGTTAAATCCAAACAATACCAAATTTCAAGAAAGAAAAAAAAATTAAAATTCTCCATAATTATTATTAAGGGAAGATCAATGGAGACACAATAATATGAAGGCAGTGTTCTGAAATCAAAAAATCCCTTCTTGTTTTGATCCAAATTAAATGGAACTCATAAGATCGAACGAGAATATAGAAAAAAGGAGAAATTTTTCGCTATTTTATTTTCTCCGATTTTCGAAGGGAAATAAACAGAAAGTCAACCTAAACCCTAAATCGACGATAATTGGTAATAGAAAAACCCTAAATCGACGATAATTGGTAATAGAAAAACCCTAAATCGACGATAATTGTTAATAAGAAAAGAAAAAACCTAAATTGACGAGAATTGGTAATAGAAAAAACCCTAAATCGACGAGAATTGGAGATAGAAAAAAGGATATGAGTCATAGATGTTGAATGATTCTTGGACAATGAAATGTGATGCGAGAAACCTAGAAATAATTGAAATCATAAAAATTATAAATCAAAAAAAACGAAATTAAAAAAATAAATAAAGAGAAAGAAGATGAGGAGAAAAAAATGCGTACCAGAAAGAGAGAAAGTATGTAGAGAGAAAAGAGAGAGAGGGAATATAAAAAGACTTTATCTTCTGAAAATAGAGCATCAAATATTTAAATAAAAATACATGGTTTATTTATTTATTTAAATATTTATCTATATATAAATATAGATATAGGCATTGGTAATATTTTGGGAAAGTTTTTAATTTTGGACAAATATTACAAATAATTTCTAGAATTTTAAAATATATAAATTGATATTACTTTTTTTATTCCATTTTTGATAAGTTGGATAGTTAGAAATTTTCTATAAACTACATTTTTCTGGCACAAGCCTATAAAATGTTTGGAATGGGTTTGAGCGTATTCATATGTATATTATTGAATTAATGTTGATATATGATTAGTGATGGGAATGATTCTTCATTGATGTGTTGACCAATGAATATTGGTAAAAGATTTTATTGATGTAATGAAAGCGATCGTTGTGCAACACTGGTCACAAGCAATCAAATAAATTGAATGAATAAATAAAAAATTTAGTAATGAAGTTTGGCCAATTGTGCATACGTCACCGGGAGCGCTGAGCGACTACCAATATATTATTAGAGAATAAGGTTACAAACTCTAGCACATTCATGAGCCCAAGTGCCCATGGGGTGTTTTCATTTGGTACTTATATCTGGTGCACATTATATCAATGGACTTGAGTCCAATATATAACATTGATTACTCTACCATATTCCAATACTAGGAGATGTGGGATTAATGTAATAACATATTTCAAACATCCACAACAATATTCACCTTGACTGAAATAGATGAATATCTCGCTCTTTAGGAAATCTACACAAGATTCTTCACCTTAGCAAATGTATGACTCCATCTTGCTCAATGCATAATTCTCCTTAACAAATCTTCTACATGAGAGTATGCTCTCATTCAACATAAACCTTATGAGTATCATTGACGATGTTATCAAGAGTCCAACTCTCTAAACTTGTAGTGCACCTTCCCATACCGCCATCAAATGGAACACGCCGCCTAGCCACCTATTGCTAGGAAGTCTTTCGATATATGGAACCTTTACACAAAAGTTAACCAAGAACCGTCTTCTTCAATACTCAGTCAAACTGAACATTGGAGCTTCATTGGAAAGCTTCAACCACTACCACTATTGTCTAGTCCGACAATCATAATTCAAAATAACTATCATACTCCACCATAATGAGTATATACATAACACATACCTTGCGTCAATGCAAATCAATGTCCGTGCCACACTTTTGCATCCAAACCAATGCCCATGTCACACTCTACATCTCTACCAATGCACGTGTTACACCTTGCATCAAAGACAACGCCCATGTTACACTCTGCATCAAAGTCATCCAACGCCTCTTTGCTTTTGTGGATCTACTAACAATTAATATCCTTCACTATGACGTCTCAGACACGCCATTAGGATATTCCACTTCTCATCTCAAATGAGATCATTCTCTCAACAGCTAGAGAGATATTGTCAGCACCTTCTCAAGGCCAAACTCAACATCTGAGTCCTTATCTTCACCTTGATCCTAATCCAGTATATGAACTTCTAGGGTTATGGATCAACATATATTGCCCCCACTGTAGTTATTTCATGTTTTTTTCTCATTCAATTCATCTCTTTTATTCTTGCATAGTAACTTTGACGCACCTTGCCTAACCAACATGCATTCATCATCTAAGCCAATTGGTAGATGACTCTTAATCCAGGTGCTAGATAAAGGCAAAAGAGGGTGAAAGCATGTTAGTTAGACACTAAGACAAGGTGCATCTAAGGTACTACATAAGGATAAAGGTGATGAGTTGAAGGAGAAGAAAACATGGCGGAACTATGGTAGGGCGATATATGTTGATCCAAACCCCAGAAGTTCATATACTAGATTATGATGAAGGTGGAGATAGGGACTCAGGTGTTGAGTTTGACCTTGAGAAAGATACTGACAATATCTCTCTAGATGTTGAGAAAATGATCACATATGAGACGTCATAGTGAAAGATATTAATTATTAGTAGATCTACAAAAGCATAGAGGTGTTGGATTACTTTGATGCAAGGTGTAACGTGGACATTGGCTTTGATGCAAGGTGTAACACGCACATTGGTAGAGATGCAAAGTATGACATGGAATTGACCTGGATGCAAGGGTGTGGCACGGGAATTGGTTAGCATTGACGCAAGGTATGTGTTTTGTGTATACTCATTATGGTGGAGTATGATAGTTCTTTTGAACTATGTTTGTCGAACTAGACAACAGTGGTAGTGGTTGAGGCTTTTCAAGGAAGCTCTAAGGTTCAGCTTGACTGAGTATTGAAGAAGACGGTTGTTGGTGAACTTTTGTGTAGAAGTTCCATATATCGAAAGACTTCCTAACAATAGGTGGCTAGGCGGCGTGTTCCATTTGATGGCGGTACGAGAAGCTGCACTACAAGTTTAGAGAATTAGGCTCTTGGTAACATCGTCAATAATACTCATAAAGTTTATGTTGAAGGGACCAGACTCTTATATAGATGATTTGTTAAAGAGAATTATGCATTGAGCAAGGTGGAGTCAGATATTCGCTAAGGTAGAGAATCTTGTGTAAATTTCCTAAGGAACGAGATATTTATCTATTTCAATCAATGTGAAGATTGTTGTGAATGCTTGAAATATGTTATTACATTAGTTTCACATCACCTAATATTGGAATATAGTAGAGTAACCAATTTTATATATTGGACTCAAGTCCCTTGTTATAATGTGTACCATATATAAGAACCAAAAGAAACACCCCATGGACACTTGGGCCCATGGGTGTGTAGGGTTTATAATATTTATTCTATAATAATATTTTGGTAGTCGTGCAACACTCTCAGGAACATATGCACAATTGGCCGAACCTAGTTACCAAATTCTTTGTTTCTTCTCTTCTATTTATTCTATGCTCTTTATTTGATTTATTGTGACGAACGTTGTGCAATGATCGCTTCCGCTGCACCAAAAATTGGTATCAGAGCTAATTGGTGGAACTACATTAGTCATTTTGTCTCTTCCCGTTTGTTAATTTTAACGTACTTGCGTACATGTATCGTTAACTATTGATATGACCAAACATTTTGTGTTCACTCTCATAATTTTGACACGTCATTTAACTATGTGTTTTATATTTTTTTCGTTTTGTTTAGAACGACGTTTTTTATTGTTTATTTTTAAAAAAATAATTCTTTTGTTAAAACGACCCAGTTTTGTTTATTTTCTTCCTCTCTCATCTGGTTGAATTATTTTAATAGATATTAAGTTAGTAAGGTAAAAAAATATGAGAGACTGAAATGAATAATTACTCGAAAAAAATACTTATTCTAATTACAACTAAGTTTGGGTGCATGGTATTAAAAACATGAAAACATTGGAGTTTTGGGGTGTGGACAAGGGTGACGATGATGATCTTACTCTTTATTTTCATGAACAACCTATTTTTTTCTTCTGAAAATGTTATTTATGTGCCTCTAATAATGTTTATTCATGTTAGGTCTTTACAAGCACTCCACCATCCCCTTCTCATCTTACCTAAGGAATTTTCAATTTTCATCACCATTTTGATCAAATCCTTCCATTAATCTCATTCAACATTCTCTATATAGATGGTTGATAAATCACAAATTTTATTGAAAATATTAGGCATCACTAAAAGGTAGCATAGAAAATATCAAGAAAAGGTAGATTGCATGCTTACTCATCCTCTCTTTGTAATATTCACCTATTGTTAGTCTTGTATCATATTTATGAATGATATGCTCATAGCAAATCAATTACTTGGTTTGGAGTACCAAATTATGATTTGCTATATCTGACTCGATGTGATTTATCATTTTTTATATTATCATAAATACTTCTCTTATATGAAGTCTTAGGACATGATACTTGATACGCCAAAAGTTTCCGTATTAATCATGATTTCAATAGCCGAATAAAATCATAGCAATGCAATGGCTATTTAATGTTAACAAGCATTCCATGTATATATCTATCTCCATCAACTTTAGGACAAGTTTGATATTTGCATTGTTTAAAATAGCTCGGAATAGATATGAAGGAATCTTTTTCAATAAGCATTAATTCCTCTCTAAATCAACCTTGAGTCTTTATATATATATTGTCCAGTTTTTCTGTTGTCAACATTTGTCTAATGCACACATGTGTGAGCATTAGACATGCTCATAAGTTGATTGTATTTGTGACACCCAATCACATGCAAGGAGCAAATGAATGAATCCCTATAGTATTTTAATGATATTTTTCAAATGCATTTTTGTTGGAACCATTGTGCCTTAAACATGCATTATGCATGAAGTCATTTTATCACAATGACACAAACAATTTTGGGAGATAATGGTACATGATGACCACTTATTTTTGCTCATTACAAAGCTGCTTGTATGGGTTATAAAGCTATTTGACCACATATTTCTCTATGATACATTTGATCTTCTCAACTATTGAATCAACCTCCTCTTTGGTTAACCCTTTATTCAAAACACTAAGAACTTTCTCAACCAATCTTTAGCTTCTTTTCACCCCAAATTTGTTAGCACATTAATCTTCCAAACCTTAATGTGGTGTCATACTTCTCCAACTTCATATCGAACACCATCTTCTCCTTGTCCTTCGCGGCCTCTACGGACCTGGTTGCAGTAATGGTTGAACCAAAAAGGGCGAGACTGACAAGGATAAAGGAAGTTAGAGATGAGACCTAGTTTAGTGGCAATACATTCTAGCTTTTGGGTGCATGTTTCTTTGGAAAGAAAGTGAGGAAAGTTGAAAAGGTTATGGAGGGATCTGAATTTGAGTTTTTGAACCAAACACTTATCGAGCCCGATTAGAAAGTCATAACATCTTCTCTAATTGAAAATATGTCATTTTCAATATGTGAATCAACCTACATTATTTTTCAAAATCAATTGTTTTCCGATATCAGCTGTAAAGCTAGATAGTAGAGACAGAAAATGCAATTTCCATCACCCATGTGTCCTTTCCCATCCCATTGTTTTTCCTAAAGATTGTAATATCCAAGAGGTTTGTGATTAAGTTAGAAGGTTGTGGTGGAGTTAGATGTAGTGAGTTTGTTAACAAGGGTATTAGAGTGTTAACAATTGAAGATGAGAGTTATGGAGGAAAAAAATGTGATGCTTATTAAGTCTCCAAAGTAAAATAGCATCTTCATTAGTGTATATATAAAAACTTGGAATGGAGTTATTTTGAGTGAAGATTATATCTATTTCCTCTCCCAATGTATCTATTATCACTTTTATTGAAATTGTAAGTATGCATTGCACTTTTATTCGAATAAATTCTGGTTTATTTTAAAAGGGCAACATATTACATGAGGCTTCCACTTAATGAGATCTATAGAAGGCAGATGTACAAAGTCACCTCATAGTTACTAAGCAACAATCTTACAATCGTGCCTAATTCACCCTGTAAAACAAATGCATCCCTCCTTGAATTATATAATCAAGGAAGCGTTTAGTTTTTGTGGGGATTCACATAGCAAACTTACCTCCAACAAAAATATATACCCAAGAGAATGACTGGCCCCCCCAACCCCAACTATAAGATACAAACACTAAGGTGGTCTGGTATATGGTTTTCACTAACTAACACGAAATAAGAAAATATAGTGTTAGGAATAGAGCACAATGCGGAAGCACAAGATCGGATCAATTGAGAACAAAAATAGAAGCAAGAGAATAACACACAAGATTTAACGTGGAAAAACCCCCTCAGTGTGAGAGTTAAAAAACCACGGGCGCTCAAGAGCAAAATTCCACTATGTGAAAAAGAGAGTACAACAAAGAACAATATTTTCTCTCACAAATACTCTCTCAAATGGAACAAGAATTCTTACCAAAATACACTCACAATGTATATGTGTATATGAAAGTAAATGAAAAAGCTCTCTGTGTGAATTTTTTTGAGATATTCAAAACACACCACAAGGCTTGTCTTTTATAGGTGAAGATGTTGTGATATTATGAATAGTTTATTCATTCTTAGCATGGAAGAAAGCTAGTGCATTGAATAAAAAACACGAAGTTGTGTAGCCTGCACCAAGTTGTATAGCCTTTATCATAGGTTGAAGACTAGTTGGAGGCACATAATTATTTCTTGCAAATCTTAAATTTGAAGCAACAATTTATTAGCCATAGAATCCATACTAGAGATATGTGGAATAATTTGAGCCACATATATCAACAATCTCCACCTTGGCTCGAATTCGATAAGTTGCTCATTGTCAAATAAAACTCCGAAGGTCACTCAAATGTCGTAGAGACCAACCAAGTCCAGACAGTGTTGGAACTTGATATTTAGAAGTGGCTTGGTAAGCATATCTGCTAGATTCTCTGATGTGTGAATCTTCTCTACAATTATTTCACCAACAGTAACAATATCTCAGATGAAGTGACGTTTCACATCAATGTGTTTGGTCTTGTCATGATAACGATTATTCTCCGTCAAATGAATAACACTTTGACTATCACAAAATACTGTAAGAACATCTTGTACTAAACCAAGTTCATTTACCAAACCTCGGAGCCAAATAGCCTCCTTCACACCCTCTATTGCTGAAATATATTCTGCTTCAGTTGTAGACAATGCAGCAACGGACTGAAGAGTAGCTTTCCAGCTGATAGCACTATTACAGAGAGTGAAGATGTAACCAGAAAGAGATCCCCTTCTGTCATTGTCACCAGCATAATCTGAATCAACATAACATACAACATCATCGGTTGTAGCCTTGCTTCTGTCAAATACCAAACCAATGCCAGAAGTACCTTTTAGATACCGAAAAATCCATTTTACAGCACTCCAGTGATCCTTACCAGGATTATGCATATATCGACTCACCATGCTAGCAGCATATGCTAAATCTAGTCTAGTGCACACCATAGCGTACATAAGACAACCAACTGCACTGGCGTAAGGAACATGTGACATACGCTCCACCTCATCCTCTGTATGTGGGCAAAGATCTGAAGATAACTTGAAATGTGCAGCAAGTGGAGTAGAAACAGGTTTGCAATCATTCATATTAAACCTTTCAAGCACTCTCTCAATATACTTCTATTGAGATAAGAATAGTTTACCAGCTTGACGGTCCCTGCGAATCTCCATACCAAGAATTTTCTTGGCTGCACCTAATTCCTTCATCTCAAATTCATTATTGAGTTGAGTTTTCAATTTCCTGATCAAAGACTTGTCACGTGAAGCAATTAACATATCATCAACATAAAGTAACAAGTATATGAAGGATCCATCTGGAAATTTTTGAAAATAAATACAGTCATCAAATTGACTCCTGTAATATCCTTGCCCAATCATAAAAGAATCAAACCTCTTGTACCACTGTCTTGGAGCTTGTTTAAGGCCATATAAAGATTTCTTCAATCGACAAACAAAATGCTCCTTATCAGGAACAATAAATCCCTCAGGTTGTTCCATGTAAATTTCCTCTTCTAACTCTCCATGTAGAAAAGCTGTCTTTACATCAAGTTGCTCTAACTCCAAATCAAATAAAGCAACAAAAGCAAGCAAAACACGAATGGAAGTATGACGAACAATAGGTGAGAATATCTCATTAAAGTCAATACCTTCCTTTTGATTGAAGCCTTTAACAACTAGTCTTGCTTTGCATCTTGGATCTTCAACCCCGGGAATGCCATCTTTCTTCTTATAGATCCATTTACATCTCAATGGTCGTTTGTCTTTGGGAAGCTCTGTCAAAGTCCAAGTACCATTTTTATGAAGACTTTCCATTTCTTCATTCATAGCCACTAGCCACTGTGAAGAATCAACACAAGAAACAGCTTCTCTATAGCTGGCAGGTTCAGCACCATCATTTACCTCTTGTGCCACCGACAATGCATAAGCAATTAAATTATCACCATCAGTGTACCTAGCTGGCCTTTTAATTTGTCTTCTAGCTCTGTCTCGGGCAAGACAATAATCATCTTCTTGTTGATGAATGGGAGAAGTAGTACTATCATTACAATCAACATAATGATCATTAATGCTTGATTCATTTGTAGAGGAAGATGTAACATCAACATTAGGAGCAGAATGCTTTACTATCAACTCCACCTTCTCGCTAGTACCCTGCAGATTACCTGTACTAGTATAATAATGCATCCTCGTTAAAAGTGACATCTCTACTAAGAATTAATTTTCGTGACTTTGAATCAGAATACCATAAGCGATATCCCTTAGACTCAGATGCATAACCAAGAAATATGCACTCAACAGCTCTTGGAGCTAATTTACCATCATTAACATGTGCATAAGCAGGACATCCAAATATTCTTAAATTAGAATAATCAACAGGATTACCTGACCAAATTTCCTCTGGAATTTTGAAGTCAAGTGCCGAATGTGGAGAGCGGTTGACCAAGTAACAAGCAGTAGATACTGCCTCAGCCCAAAGTTCACGCCGATGCCATAAACCAGCATTTGAGAGCATACAACGAGCTCTCTCAAGTAGAGTCATGTTCATCCGTTCTGCAACACCATTTTGCTGGGGATTCCTTGGAATGGTTTTGTGTCTGGCAATACCATGATTTGTGCAGAACTCATTAAATTCACCATTACAAAACTCTAACCCATTGTCTGTTCTGAGTTTTTTCACTTTTTTCCCTGTTTGGGTTTCAACAAGAGTTTTCCACTTTTTGAAAGTGGAGAAAGTTTCATTTTTATGCCGCAAAAAATAAACCCAAACTTTACGAGAAAAATCATCAATGATAGTCATCATATAGCGGCATCCTCCATGGGAATGAACTTTAGAAGGCCCCCAAAGGTCATAATGAATATAATCAAGAATACCTTTGGTACGGTGAGTTGCAGTAGAGAAACTAACCTTTTTCTGTTTCCCAAACACAATGTTTGGAAAACTCCAACTTACCGATACCATGTTTACCAAGATGACCTTGCTTGCTCAAAAGGTGCATACCTTTTTCACTCATATGGGCCAGACGCATGTGCCATAATTTGGTGACATCATTATCAGGCATTGAAGAAGATACAGCTGCTGAACCTGTCACAACAAAGCCTTGCAAGACATATAAGCTACCAACTCGGTTAGCCTTTAATATTACAATAGCACCTTTTGATACTTTTAGAACTCCACCTTCAGCTGAATATCTGCACCCGAGAGACTCTAGGGTGCCAAGAGAAATTAAGTTCCGCTTCAAATCTGGAATATAGCGGACATCAGTCAAAGTTCTGACAGCACCATCATGAGTCTTGATCTGTATTGTACATATTCCTGCAACCTTGCATTGGGTATCATTTCCCATCAAAACAACACCACTATCAACATGTTCAAAAGTGGTGAATAAGTATTTATAAGGACACATATGAAAAGTACATCCAGAATCAAGAATCCATTCTATTTTACTCCTCTTATTAGAAGAGACAACAGATAAAAGAACATCACCGTCAGAGTCAGCTTCAATATTAGCAGCTTCAGGGGATTGTTGAGATTTTCCTCTTTCTTGTTTTTCCTGCTTTTTCTTCAGAATGAAACAATCAGGAATATCATGCTCTGGTTTCTTGCAATAGCGGCAGGTTTTGTTGGATTTGCGGCCTCTAGATTTGGATCTGAACTTTTTATAACTGGTACTCCCTTTTTCTTGGGTTCTACCTCGAACACTTAAGCCTTCACCTTTGTCCACAGAATTAACTTCAAGATCAAACTTTTCTTTGGACAATAAATTAGATTTAACATCTTCAAAGGATAAGGAATCATTATTTTCATACAACATGATTTCTTTGAAGTGTTTGTAGGTAGAAGGTAAAGAGACAACCAACAAAACAGCTTTGTCTTCATCTTCAATATTGATATCAATATTTTGCAGATCCATAATAATAGAGTTAAAATCATCAAGATGAGTTTGAATAGGAGTACCTTCAACCATACGAAATGTATATAACCTTTCTTTGAGACGAAGCTTGTTTGCGAGGCTTTTGGTCATGTATAAGGTTTCTAATTTCAACCACAAAGCCGCAGTGGTTTCTTCATTAGCAACTTCACGAAGAACCTCCCTGGACAAACAAAGTTGGATTGTTGAAAGCGCCTTTTCGTCCAACTCGTCCCATTGGTCATCAGTCATGGAAGCTGGTTTCTTTGATTTCCCATCTAAAGCTTTCTTTAATCCGCTCTGGATAAGAACGGCCCTCATTTGGACTCGCCAAATAGAAAAGCTAATCTTGCCATCAAACTTCTCAATGTCAAATTTAGACATTATGAAATTCTCAATTGATTAAGAGCTCTGATACCACTTGTTAGGAATAGAGCACAATGCGGAAGCACAAGATCGGATCAATTGAGAACAAAAATAGAAGCAAGAGAATAACACACAAGATTTAACGTGAAAAAACCCCCTCAGTGTGAGAGTTAAAAAACCACGGGCGCTCAAGAGCAAAATTCCACTATGTGAAAAAGAGAGGACAACAAAGAACAATATTTTCTCTCACAAATACTCTCTCAAATGGAACAAGAATTCTTACCAAAATACACTCACAATGTATATGTGTATATGAAAGTAAATGAAAAAGCTCTCTGTGTGAATTTTTTTGAGATATTCAAAACACACCACAAGGCTTGTCTTTTATAGGTGAAGATGTTGTGATATTATGAATAGTTTATTCATTCTTAGCATGGAAGAAAGCTAGTGCATTGAATAAAAAACACGAAGTTGTGTAGCCTGCACCAAGTTGTATAGCCTTTATCATAGGTTGAAGACTAGTTGGAGGCACATAATTATTTCTTGCAAATCTTAAACTTGAAGCAACAATTTATTAGCCATAGAATCCATACTAGAGATATGTGGAATAATTTGAGCCACATATATCAACATTTAGCAATATCAACTATAAAATTCTTAGGCATATTACATAAAATGAAGTCAATCCCACAAAAGTAAGTACTGAAGAACTTAACTTAGCCTTTGGTTCTTATGATTGTGATGCTTCCTTTTCCCCCTTCTGTTTGAATTTTTGTTTTTCCAACAACAGGCTTCCCTGTAAAGGGTGATCTGGGGTAAGTTGAAGGATCCTCAATACCTTGCTTTGGTTTTGGAGGAGGCGGAGTCAGAATGCGCTGATTTATTTCCTTCAAAGTGACATCTCCATGGACACGACTTGGTTTAATGAAGGTAAATGGATACGCCACCGTAGAAGCTAACTTCTTAGGTGTTCGAATAAAAGATTTCCTACCTACACATGTGTAAAAGTATTTGATGAATTTATTTTCAGCTTGCAAATTTTCATGCCATTAACTATTAGACAAAACTTGGGTAAATATTTTAGGTAATTGTGTTATTCATTCTCCAATAAAAGATAACATATGTTTAAATATTTAATTAGTTTATCCTTTTATAAAGATTTCATTGATGAGTTGTTACACGTGTTATAGTTTTATTAGATAACAACACGACACAAACTCAGAACTATACCTCAGTTTTTTTGTTTAAATATTATATAGTGTGATTCTTGGCATAAGGATATTTTTGCATTTGAAAGTTAACAAAGACTTTCAACTTTAAGAATAAAAAGACAACTTGTAAAAGCATGCTAACTTCTCACATCTTGGAGTGGATCACTATACAACATAGATATAGCATACAGGACAATAAGAGAATTCAGTTTAATATAAATTAAACAAGTATACAATGCAATTAAACAAGCAAGAACAACAATATCAAGAATAAAGGGAAACCTTTTAAAACAATATTGTTCGGGATTCTTGTGAGGCGCTGCCGAATCACATTTTGTTCAAGTGGTGGCGGAAAGTCACACAGCTCTGCAATAGCACATAAACTTTTCAAATAAGTTTTAATGCGTCCAGGAAAGAATGAAAAATGGAGGAAAAGACAAAATTAGAAGACAATAGTACATGGCGAACGATGTTCATGTACCTGCCTGACCAATATGGACATCATCTGCCCCCGGAAAATTCCTGAGTCAAACAACATAATGATCAGAATATTTTCTACAAACAAATATATGACATGAATTAGTGGTGGACCTTAGAGGCTTACAAATCATCAGGACATAGTTGCATTTCAGCATCCTTGAAGCAATCTGCAAGCCACCCTTCAGTTGAATCAAGATCAAGGTCCATATAATTGGAGGCCAATGCTGGTACCGATGTTGATGCTGATGCATTTCCTAATGCATATTCCATTGCAATTGGAGGAAAATAAGAATTTAAGATCCATATAATTTATCAAAGCGATTTTAAAATAATTCAAAGCAGAATATCTCCAAAGGTAAACCTGATGCCCCAGACAACCATTGTGACACTTCTGGAATAACATCCTTGGTATTGTGACCCACATCTTGGCTTTTGAACTGTACTATTCGTTGTCTCTTGGCTTGCGAAGAAAATTCCTTACAGTCATCTGGTTCCTTTTGCGCTTGAAAAGATTCTGAAATCCACCTTATTTGAATTAAAAAGGGCAACGATGTAATAGTAATGAAAATAAAAATTATATTCAAATCGCACATATTGTTTGCAAGACATATGAACAAAGATGTCTGGCAGAAAACTGTCTTACCACTACTATTGACATTGTATGCCAAATCCTCACAATCCTTAACAAGGGTTGTTTCATTCCACAACTGTTGAGGAATGTTTGATCATACAACGAGATCTTGTAACACATCATTTATTTAGAAAAATTAACTAAAATGACAAGTGAGTCGTACCAAAATCACAAGTGTTTTGGAGGCAAAAGTCTTCACCATGCCAATCCCATGGCTCCCTAGCACCATTTAACATGGATTAAAAAGAAAATGGTCAACACGAGACAATGGATTTTTATTTTGGAAAAAACACAAAATGACTATATAAGTCAATGCGAGAACCAATGTGAAAAGATATCAAAACTAGAACTATAGACAAGTCATCTGATAGTCAGTGGATCCAACATTGATTTACAATGTGAGTAAATTGAAGTACTAAACCAAACCATAGACATATAAAAAGGGAAAAAGAAATATCAGGTTCTATGTTAGAATGAAATCATAGTATTTGTTTATGCAGTTTTCCTTCATCAGTTAATGACAGCGTTCAATGCACCTTCACTCTATCGACAATGGCGTGTGTATTACCTCTTTCCTCTTTAGTAGCTTCACCAATTCATCATTTTTCAACCAAACACTGAACTTGGGATGGAAATGAAAATCGAACATGTGGGTACCCGCCCGAACCTAACCCGAATTTAACGGGTAAAATCCATTGTTATTGGGTTCGAGTTCAAGTTTTACCCGATGTTAATTATCGAGTTCAGGTTTGCATGTGGTACCCTATCCCGAACTTGTCTCAATTAATAAATTGAATAAATTAACATTTTAATATATCTTCTTTTAACCTTTATTTGATGTAAATTTCCATTACAACATATAAAGAAACATTGTCCAAAAGTGTTGATTGCAAAAGCCATTTAATGTGTTGTTATTTCACTTCATACCTGCAACATTTGAGGTCTTTTCGGGTTCTATGTCGAGTTTTGGAATGGTAGTGTTAATTCTAACCCCGCCAAGTTCGGGTTCGAGATTGGGTTTTAGATTTCAGGTTCGGAATTGGGTAAACACAAAACCGATCCCGACCCGTCTCGTTGTCATTCCTACACTCAACCATAATGGACTAAAGTGTGGATATTTTGGATTTAAATTCAGATGAAAGGCCAACTCAAAAGACTATTTCATTGAGCGGAAGAATCTATCATATAAATTAACCACATATTATCTAAAGAAGAAAGAAAAGGAAAAAAGTATAAAAGATAAAAAATGGCGAATATTATGACTCAATATCATCATCGTTATTATCATCATTTCTCTATTCCTAACATCTCACATAAATCAAACAAATCAAACAAGTTCAAAAGCATATAAAAATAAAAATTCACAAACATGAATACAAAAATGAACATCAACAACCCCATATGTAACAAAATAAACATTTTAAATTAAAAGTTACAAGTAAAATCCGTTTCAGCTGTCAAATAAAAACACAAAATTTCTTTAACAAAAAATGAAGAAAATCACAAACTACATATTGAAAAAAAAGTTAAAAACCCAGATAGAAAAAAAAATCCACAGAGAAAAGTGAAAGAGATACTTGTCATTGTTGAAATCCATTTCAGTATCAGCAACCAAAGTGATGTTACTGATTAAAATCCTTAATTTATATCTTCTATAACTATATATATATATATATATATAAATATAAATATATAGATATAAAATATATAAATATATGGATATATAATATATAAATATATGGATATATAATAGGATTATGATGATGAACCCAAATGAAACGCCCTCTGTTTCTCTCACTCCTATGCTATCTGTTCTGTCTTATGGGGTTTTCCATTTTATTGGTTTATAATATTTACGTAGTGATGAGATTCATTTACTTCAAGATTAATTTTTTAAACTTAATTCATATTTTAGTCATTGATTCTATGAAAATCTAATGGTTTGAGTTAGTGAGTAAATCTAAACCATTAGATTTCCAAAAATTGATGGCTAAGATGTAAGGTAAGTTTAAAAAAGTTATTCTCGGAATAAGTGATTCATTCCTATTTATATATATTTTAATAATTTAATAGCATTTTATTCATTAAACAAATATTATATAGTGAAGGAAGATAATAATGGTACATGAACAGAAGCATATGAGACTGTACGTTTTGTCTCAGTAGGATCATTGAATCAATTATATGTGGTACTTTTAGCTTAAACTTTTTTCTGACTTAAAGATTTTTCATAAGGAAAAGCCAGAAAATAAAACTTCGAAAATAAAATTGTTTCTTTTGTCTTCTGGAAAAAAGTTTTATCTAATCTAAAAGTTATTTGATACTACATATTTTTATTAACTTAAAACTCAAATATCCTAATCACATTATAAAAAAGTATTAAAATTTATAAGAAGATCTAAATGAAAATTTTAATAGATAAATAATATTTCATTATTTAAAAATTAAAAAATTCACAAAACCTCGATAAACTTTATGTGTTTTGCAATTAGACTAAAATAAAACTAATGCATCATCATCAAACCATCAAAAAGCTTCCATATTCTAATAATAATAACTAACCACTCTCCTTTCCTTAATTCAAAAAAGTATTAATTTCAATGTTTATATTATTAATATCCATTAATTAAGATGCAATATTATTATTTTTATTTCTTTAAATTTGTTTTCCTTATTTATTTTAAGTAAACTTTTTGGAAATTTGTTTTTGTTGTAATTTTTCTTTATTTTTTTATTGAAAAATAAGTTTTTTTTAAAAGGTATTTGTTAGGCTTTATGTTTTGGGCTTAACATGAAAAGAGGCATCAACCAAATCAAGTCCTTTATGACAAAAAATGTATATCCACTTACTAGGGTGAGTATCAATACTTAAAATTAGTCAGTCCAAAATATTGGTCATGCAATTTTTTTGAATCCGTAATTGACTATAAACCCAAAATATCTACTAGGTCAGCCTTTAAATTTGACTCAAACCCTAGACCCGATTAAATATAAATAATCATTTTCGATAAAGTATTTTAAATATTATTTATTATTATGAATATGTAATTTGACATATAAAATGATATATGTATATACATCATTAATCATGTATAAATGATGAAAAAACTAGAGAGTCGATGATATTTTCGACCAAAAAATGTGTAACTACTCTGTACGCATTTGAATAGAGACATATACAAACATGATGAGTAATGGGTCGGTTCGAGTCATGCTCGGACCCTACCCGACCATATATATTGAGTGAGTCTAATTTTTGAACTTGAGCTCAATTCCAAACCACACCCTATTTGAACTCGACTATGATTGGGCCATACTGGATGAGCGAGTAAGGTTGGGTTCTGCTCACCCCGACCACTCACATTATAAGACTTTTGTTACATTGTGAGTACATCATTTTTTAACTCTTAAATATAAGTATTATAAAAATGTATCATGTATTGTCTGTGTATAAATCTCCACATTAGAAAGACATATATATTACAATTTTTTATTTGTTGGAGAGATATTTCCTTTGAAAAAATGGAGTGAGAGAGAGAAATATAATAAAATTGAGTTGATTTGGTGGGTTATATTTGGATGAATTCTTACATTAATTAATTCGGTCCAAATTTGATGTGGTATGGTTGTTGTAACTCTAAGCAAGTTATTTCTCTTGATGACTATCTATTTGTTTTTTCTACTATAACTTTGCATAAACATTTCATCTCTACATTTTCTTATTATTATTAACATAATCATTGTAAATATTTTTTATAGTAAGTGTTATTATTAGAGGTGACAAAATGGGCGGGTCTAACCGGGTCGGTCCTCCAAAACCCGAAAATTTATAGGGTTTGGGTATTTAATAGGGTTTGGGTATTATGTATTTTTCGTTGAATCCTGACTTTTTAGCCCAGCCCGACTAAGTTATATTAAATTCGGGCTCGGGCCAGCTTACCTGAGCAGGTTCGGGTTACCTATTTTGCTTATTTATTTTTATATTTTAGGGACTTTGGCTTGATAATTAGTTTTGGGTGAAAATTATTTTACAAAATAACTTATAATAAAAAGTAGAGAATATATATTTGTGATATACATTATAATAATTTTATAAAGTTAAACATTATCAAGTTGCTGCTTAGTGACCATGAGGTCACGAGTTCAAATCCTGGAAATAGTCTCTCCACTTGCGGGGTAAGGCTGCACACATCTACCCTCCCCTGACTCCACTAAGTGGGAGTCTCATTCACTGGGCCGCCCTTTTTATATACACGGTATATAATAAAATGGGTTTCTGCTACATATAAATTCGGGGAATCCCATTATCGCTTCCTATGTTTGACTACCAACTTCATTGTTTATGAAAATGCTTTCCTGAGTCATTTTGGTATGCTCTATATTGCAGCATGGATTTCAGGCCTTGTTCAAACACTGCTCTATGCTGACTTCTTCTATTACTATTTCCAAAGGTAAGTTGTCCCACTTTTCTTGTCCATTTTATTTAATTTCACTATTCCTTATTCAACCGAGTCGCGAGCATTTACAAATTGCGCTACGCAGTTGGAAGAACAACCAAAAGCTTCATCTTCCAGCATGAGCTCCATATGTTTCTTGACAAACAAGGTTCTTATGTGGACAATTAACAATGAGGAGACATGATCCATGTATTTGTTTGGACATAGTGGTTTCTGAATTATGATTCCTTATATGTTCATTCTTGCTCCCTCAAATACTACTGTTCTAATTACTAGGAAATTTGTTAGACAAAAATACATCAATTGTTTGTGATTGTAATCATGCAATTTTAACTTGAGAAAGTATTGAAAAAGATATATATATGGAGACACAAAGATTGCTTCAACCACTCCCTTTTCATTCTTTTTATCTCAGAGAAGGAGGTTGATAGTTCGAGTCTCATCCCACAACAAAATACTAACATACTAGCATTTGCCGATAAAAAAAAAAGATCATGGATATTTACTTGTGTTATGTTTTATGGTAAAGAGTTTTTGGTAATTGTGGCTTAGAATTTGATGGAAGTATACTCAATTTTGAGGTCATTTGCATGAGACAAATGAACCAAATCTAATAGATCACTTATGGTACTTGATAAATGTATTGAATTGATTAAATTTCAAATTTGAATAAGAAATTCAAAGGTGAAAAAAAAGAAATGACACTATATATAATGAATTGACATTTATGAAATTTGAAAAGTAGGAGAATATTTTTATGGTTTAACTAGAGCAAGAATTTCCAAGAACGTTTAGGCCATTTTATTTATGAGATACATGATTAACTAATATTTATCAAATTTGAAAAAGTAGGAGAATCTTCTAATGATTTAAGAGTTAATTACATTCGCACCCCCTGAGTATTAACGAAATTACACACCTCACCCCTCTATTTTTTACCCCTACAAAAACCTCCTGAATTTTGCACATACATTACATACACTACCCCTGCATGTGAAATAAGTGTGATTTTTTACATAAAAAAAGATGATAAGTGTAATGGAGTTAAACAAAATATGGTATATTGTGGAAACAAGTCCAAATAGTATATGAGTTAACACATCTTCATTATTTTTTATTTGTTATATTATCGTATAAGAGTTATTTAAATAATATCTTCTTATAATTAGTAATGAACCAAAAATAATGAAAATGTATTAAATCGTATACTATTTTGACTTGTCTCTATAATATATCAAAATATGTTTAACTTCATTACACTTATCATCATTTTGTATGTAAAAAACCACACTTATTTCACATGCAGGGTAGTCTGTGTAATGTATATATAAAAATTATGGAGATTTTTGTATGGGTAAAAAATGGAGGGGTGATCTATGTAATTTCACTAAAACTCAGGGGGTGTTAGTGTAATTCACTCATGATTTAATTGGAGTAAGAATTTCTAAGAATGTTTGACTCATTTTATTTATTAGCATAATAGCATTTTCCAATTAGTGAATTTTTTTATACTACCATTGATGGATAGTGTAAAAATTCTTTTACATTTTCCTTTTCCTTTTTTATATGTGCCAAGATTCACAATTTGAATAATAAATCTCCAACTAATTCAAGAAGTGAAGAATTAAGTCTTGTTGAGTTCACAATAATGTTGAAATTATTAAAGTAAAGGGTGAATATGTAAGATTCATATTTGACCCTAGATGATAGAATGGTGCGAAGTTGTGAAGGAACAACACGCCTTGGGGGTCATGTGGTTGGATAACTTTTCAATTTTCTTCGATATTTATTAATTTCCCTTTTGAATATGTGGTACTAGACATTTTCTAGGCTAAAACCCATATTTTTATTATGGTGTATGTGATCTTTCAAATGTTTGCATCTACTTGCATTTTGATGAATGAATACATCTTCAATTCCAACTTAAACATATTTCTTAGTGCATATTGTGATGAGTGTTCTCATTGGTTCGTAGCTGAACTGATTCAGGGACTTATCCTCGGGCTAATTACCCTTGTGGCGTCCAAGCACTGATTTATCAACCATGATTGGTTGTGGCACCACTCGAGTTCTTATTTCCCCTTCTTACCTTCTACAAATTCATCTTCAATATTGTTCTTTATCTTATTACATGTTAGTTAAGTTAAGATCTTACACTTATAAGAATCTACAAAGTGCGTTTTCATCAAGTGGTATCTAGAGCCAATTCTCGAGAGAGAATGAAGCATCAAACATTGTTGGTACTGAAATGAATTTGATATTGAAGATGAAGAACGTTTCCAAATTCGATGTTCATATCCAAGGGAAGTTAGGTTCTCTCATCATTGATGGCATTGTTAGTTGTAACGACCCTAAATTCTACCCTTGAATTTTTTCTTTATTTTATTCATTTTGCATGCATTTTCCTACACTTACTATCATATTTTCAATATACTTATTCTATATCCTCATATTCACATACATCTGATTTAACAGAAAAACATAATTCATATTAATAATTTCATACGCGTATTAAGACCCCATAAGTATAGTTCTCCGAAATAACAGTATATCCAGTTACAAGTATCCGAATAAATAATGACTATTGTTACAATCAATCGAATCCGCAAATAGTCAGTTAGAGTACAAAAACGCAATTAGATGAATCCCGATCTAAAGCTCCTAAGGCTCCAAACCGAGTCTCCTCAATTCACTAGTTTACCTGCAATGGGATGATCAATAACAAATACACAAAACATACAAATGAGTAAGTCATTAGCTCAATAAACATCACTATAAGATAATCCACATTTTAAGGGGGTTAAACCATTTTGAAAATCATTTTCTTTGCTGCATGACTTGAGCCAAAGTCGCTACACCCCTTAAGATTAGCTAAAAGCAGATTCTCATTTCTTTTTAAAAGAAAATGTGTTACATATACTCGAGTCAGAGTTTTGCTTATATACTCAAGACAGAGTTTCGCTTATATACCCAGGCCAGAGTTTCGCTTATATACTCAGGCCAGAGTTTCGCTTATATACTCAGGCCAGAGTTTCGCTTATATACTCAGGCCAGGGTTTCGCTTATATACTCAGGCCAGAGTTTCGCTTATATACTCAGGCCAGAGTTTCCCTTATATACTCAGGCCAGAGTTTCGCTTATATACTCAAGCCAGAGTTTCGCTTATATACTCAAGCCAGAGTTTCGCTTATATACTCAAGCCAGAGTCGCTAACCATTCATGGTCGGCTAAAAATATATTTTATTTTCATCGATTTTACCATCAATCATTTCCCGTAAATCCACGCCATCATTAGTATAAACACACCCATATATGTTTATACTAAATATGTGATTCACAACTTAATTATGACACAACCAGAAAATACACACATTTTCAATTTCAAATACGCAAGTAAAGACTTATCCTTACCTTAGTGAGTGTTGGAGTTGGTTTTTGAGTAACTTTACCAGTTTCCTCCACGATCTCCTCTAACCTTAGGATCTTTCCTCATCCCCACCAATAATAACAATGTCAGTCATTTATTCAAAATAACACATAAACGACTCATATTTCATCGTCAAACACACAAGAGTTTCATACATGTTCAATGTTTCTAAAACTACTTCATCAGGAGTTTCCAATCATTCAAGACATACATATTCACCTTGTATTCAACATTAGAACACATACTCATAACACAATCATTCTCATATCACATAATTTCTTCCATTTGTTGCCATTAAACACTTATCACACAATCATTGTTACCAACATACCCATATAAGTTTATCATAATAAACATTCACCTCTTATACAAATCAACAACTCATAACACATCATCATTATAAACAAACCACACACAACATATTCATCATCACCTACATTTAACACATTTCCTCTTATGACCACATTTTCCTTTTGGGGGTTTTGGGGTTTTCATAAATCGACCTACAAATCATTTCCATTCTTTGAATATTAACTCTAAACCAAGAGTTTACAAGAGAGAAACTAAATAAAACGAACCACAACTCAAACGGAAGAGTTTCCATGGTTTCTCATATGTTTGAGAAGATATCCATACACCCAAAACAAGTTAGAGAGGAAGAGGAAGAGTTAAAAACAAGAGGTTTACCTCTTTTCAAGCTCTAAGATGATTCTTAAGGCTCTTTGCTCTTGAAAAGCTATCATCTCTCTTCTCTTCAATGTCCTAACCCTAAAATGTGTTTGGGGTTTCTATTTTAAAGTGAAATCGTCTGGTTCTCGCTCAAGCGAGAATCCTTCAGTATAGTCCAGGATTTTACCCTCAAGCCTCTCTTGCTCAGACGACAATTCTCTCGCTCAAGCGAGACTCTCAGGATTGATACTATAATTTAATGACTTTAAAATCTAGGGTGTTACATTAGTACTAGATTGATGTCAAAGCTTAATCTAGACATTTTATAGGGCAACCAAGTCAAGGTCTTTTTCTCCAATGGTAAGTATAATGATATTGTTCTTTGTAAAGTAGAGCCCACTAGGATATATCATCTTTTGCTTGGTGTACCATGACATAGAGCTAAACATGCACTATTGCTTGATCCTCCCAACACACTCTATTTTCATCATAATGAATGTATGATAACTTTTGTTCCTTTATATCTTGATGCTTCATGAATACTAATGTGTCTACTATACTTTCTACTTCTAGTGTTTATTCTTTTGTGTGGGATTTGCAAAAAGAAGTTGACATCATCACAAACATATCATTCTTTTGTGTGGGATTTTGGAAGTTTATCTGAAGTGGATAAGGAGAACAACCACCACAAAATCATCACACAAATTAAAATGAAACACATTCATTAGTCATATACAAAGAGCTGATTTCGAGAACAAATTTTTTAAGTCTTATTAAGTTCATGAAGTGAAAGATTAAGCCTTATTAAAATACATGATAAATATATAAGGTTCGTATTTGACCTTAAATGATAGAAAGGTGCAAAGCTGTGAAAGATAAACATGACCTGGGGTTTATGGTCATGCAACTTTTCAATTTTCTTCTATTTTTCTGAACAAATGTAATCTTTCAAAACTCATATTTTCTTCTAAAACCCACATTTTTATTATGGTGTATATAATCTTTCAAAGTATGGATGACAATGAAAACCGAACCCGTGAGTACTCGCCCAAATCCAATCTGAATTTAACGAAGAAAACCAGATGTGATTGGGTTCGGGTTTTACCCAAGTTCAAATTTCGGGTTCGGGTTTAGTATTGTTAATACCCTACCCCGAACCCACTATGAACCCGATTAATATATATAAAATTATAAAAGTACACATAAATAATATATAAAAGCTATATATATATAATTTCACACACATATATATAAGCTATATGTATATAAATTTCACATATATATATATATATATATTATGTTTTGTTCGGAATTTTTCGGGTTCGGGTTACCCGAAACTCGTCGGGTTCAGAGATGATATAATTTTTCCCAACCCCACTTAACTCGGGATCGGGTTTTGAATTTCAGGACAATATATTTATTGCTTCTTAGACTTTGCATTCTCCTTAATGAAGAATGTCTTATTGTCTAGTTCATCTAGCTTAAGTGTATATTTAATGCACATTTTGAAGAGTGTTTCCCTTCTTCCTACTTGAATCGATTTAGAGACTAATCGTTAGACTAATTACCCTTCTTAGCATCCAACCATTGGTATATCAATTATTTTTTGGTTGTTACACCACTTAAGTTCTTCATTTCCCTTTCTCACCTTCCATAACTTGATTTTCATCATTATTCTTTATGTTATTCAATGATAGTTAAGTTATCATCATACACTCTTAAACAATCAAATACATAAACTTTCAATTAGAATGTTCATTTAACAAGGATTTCTGAAGGAGATGCATCCATTGAATACTAACTATTTAAAGAATAAAATGACGTTGATTTAAATCACCAAATTTGACGAATTTGATTAAAATTATTATATAACCAATTAATGAATTTACAATGGAGTAAAATTTAATTTAATGCAATACAAAAATACGCCTTAAAATATTATAAAAAATACGCCTTATGGTTGGTGGAAGGGCTTTGCAAGAAGAGAATAAAATACTCTTTATATGAAAAAATAAATTATCTCGTTAAATCATTAAAATTACGACATGTGTTATATTTGACTATTTTCTATAAAATATTTCTAAACATTAAAAAAGTTCTGAGAAAATAACTCATTATAAAAGAAATATTTTATTCTCTTACAAAAAAAAATAATATAACATATGATGAAACCTTATAAAATGCGAGTTCTGATATTTAATTTAAATATACTTCAATAATTTTTTCATTTCATTTTTCACCTTTGCAAGACATATTATAAGTCTCTCCTTCACCCAATAAATAGTACATTTTAAATTTCCCAACTCCGTTTAGTGAAAGTAGTAAAACACAAAAAAGGATTTCATGAAAGTCAAATTCCAAATCAGAATATATAATACTAAATACCAAATACAAATAAAAATATAATACTTTCTCTATTAGACAGATTCTAAAAGATTTTCATAATCCATTTTATGTTACTTTATATTTTCTATGCAATATTTATTATTATAACTATTTTCCCATTTACCCTATTAAAATCTCTGACTATATCTTTTTTATTGTTACCATTAAAATTATAGCCTTATAATATGTTACAAATACATTTCATTAGATATAATAAATTATATATAGCTTATCTTTGAGACACATGTCATATAACTAACCTTCTCCTCTTTCTCTATATTAATATTGTTATTATTATTATTATTATTACTCTCTCAATCCCCAATGCCTCAAACTTCCATTCCACCACCACAACGGCGCCATCTTCCGCCTATCACGGCGGTTGAAACCGCAGATAAAATCAGCCAACTCCCTGATGTCCTTCTGACTAAAATCCTCTCCCTTTTACCCACAAAACAGTCCGTCAGAACCGGCATTCTTTCTAAAAGATGGCGCCCTCTTTGGACATCTGTCCCTATCTTGGACTTTGATGATGAAATTCCCTTCGACCGATCCGAATCAGTTATCGGTCGAAGGGAAGATCTTAAAATTCAAAACTGGACCGGGTTCACTGATTTTGTTTATTCTGTTTTCCTCTTTTATGAGGCTGAACCGGTGAACCGGTTTCGCCTCCGCTGCGCGAATTGTTCCGACTCAAACATTACTGCTTGGGTCGGACAGGCCGTGCAGCGGAAGGTGAAAGAAATAGAGCTCACTCTATCGCTTTCGCGATACGTGGCTCTGCCACGTAGGCTCTTCAATTGCGACACCGTATCGGTGATGAAACTCAACGGCGTTTTCCTTAACGCGTTGATTTCGTTATCGGTGAAGCTTCCTAGGCTTAGGGTTCTTCATGTTGGGGATAGGGTTTTGTTTGGGTGTCATGATTGTATTGTGATGCTTCTCAATGGGTGTCCAATTCTTGAGGATTTGTCGATTGAATCGACTTATAGTGATGCTTGTGGAGGACGTGTTTGTGCTAAGGCTGATTTTGAGTTGAATTTGAAGTATTTGGTTAAAGCCAAAATTGGGTTTTCTTGGAAGAAGATTTGTCAGAAATCTATGTTCTTGTTCTTTCAGGCGCTTTCTAATGTTCGGTTTCTTTCAATAACTCATTCAACTGCTGCGGTATGAGACTTTTCAATCCTTTGTTCTATTTTTAATTTTAATTTTGTTTGTGTTTTGTTCAATTTGGTTATGGGTTCAAATCGTGGAAACAACCTCTCCGCTTACATCTATACGAGAGTGTGGTGCACTAGGCCGTCTGGGTTTGGTGTAATAATAATATAGAAAGTGACCGAATCGGATAGAACTAGTACCGAGCACTTGACAACCATGTAACTATGGTCTGGAACGTTAAATTTAAAATCAATTCACATGATATTGCATTAAATTTAGTGTCTTGGAATTTAACAAGTAACATTGCTATGGAAGAGTTTTAAAAAGGAATTCTCAGTTTCTTTGTTGTTGTTATCGCTGGTACTCCTGAAAATGCTATTGGGGAAATAGAGTTATTCTTTCCTGACTAAAATAATGTGGCGCTACACTGAATTCAGTTCGGAACTGGATATGCTGTTGGAGTTATAAACTAATCAATGACAGAACATGGAACATTATGGACACATCTGGAAATGCTATAGCAGTTTGCAGATTGCAGAAAAGTGTCTGCAATGAAAGGCTCAAAGAAATTGTATGAAACACACAATTGACAGTTCTAGTGTTGTTCAAAAGATTTATACCACAATAAGATAAAAGTTTGGTGACAGCTAGTGATAAGGGACATATAGAAGTGGGAAAAAAAGAAGTAAGAATTACTTTGAAAAAGACCGAGGATGGTTAACTGCTTTGTGAGTTTAAAGATAATAACAAACATAAATCCACAAGAATTACAAAAAGAATGATCAAGAAGGGAGAAAGAACACTACAAAAAGAATGTGGACAAGTACACAGGCAACTGTTTTAAGAGCTGCAAGTAACTACACCTTATGAACAAAAGGAGAATGATCTACGTGCAAGAAAGAGTTGCAAAGTTGCACCCAATACTGGTTTGTGGGTTACAGCCAGAGCAGGGCTGAAGAGGGTCGAAGTGATCCAAAACAGGGTTTCAGAGCAAACCCTAAAGTTTGTTTCAACAGAGCAAGCTTGCTGTGTGTGATGCTCTGTCCAAATGATTTGTTATCCTTAAATTAGTTTGTGGGTGTTGGAGGGACCTAAAAGTCCCTAATTTGGTGCTGGGCCATGGGATGAAAGTAGGTTAAATAGGAATTTTGGCAACACTGTAGAAACATTATGATTATAGTGTACTGTTGGAGTACTTCACGTCACAACACTGACAACAGTGAAAAACATTCAGGAGCTTCCACTGCTCCTGTCATCTTTACCACTATAGTGGCTGTTATTGATAACTCCACTGGCTTCTCGTGAAACAACTTTCACACAATATTTAATTTGTTATTTTGTATGAGTCAAAGGGTTAATTAACCAGTATCGATAATGTTGCCAAAATTTCTTTTACTTTGACATTGAAATTGACATAGAAGTCTCAGTGTTCAGTTAACAAAATTGTACACTATCCCAATATAAGATCTATACTTCCTTTTTTTGGTACTACCAAGGGTATCCCCTCACCTTTTGGGTAAAAAAACTAATTCCTTTCGGGGTGCATGGTTGCCCCTCTCGACAAGTGTCACTCTCAGGAATTGAACCCTTGACCTTTTGGTCATCAGATCTATACTTCTTTGATCCTTCAGTTACTTGCCATTATCTTTTTTATTTATTTCTAACAGAAGGTGATGATTTATAGGAAGGAGCTCTCTTTTTTCTCCTTTTGCTCTTTCTTCTTTGATGATTTGTTTCTCTTTCTTCATGCAGTGTCTAAAGTATGCTTCAGCCAGTGATATTCCAATATTCAACAATTTAATCCAGTTGGAAATTTCATTTGGGAACTATTATTGGGATTTGTTAGCCAAATTGCTTCAAAATTCCCGCAGGCTTGAAACTCTTATCATTCACAAGGTTTGCTGAGTTGAACACTGATTTTTGTTTTATTTGTTATTCACTTTGTATTTGTTATTGCAGGATTGAACACTGAATTGTGTTTTTATCTGTTATTGACTTTGTATTTGTTATTGCAGGAAACACAGAAATATACAAAGGGACAGGATTCAAAATGGAATCATCCGCTGCATGTTCCTGACTGCCTTTTGGTGCATCTCAAAACATTCTGCCTTAAAGAGTATCAAGGATGGGAAAGTGAAAAGGAATTTGTTGGGTATATCCTGCAGAATGCAAGAGTGTTGGAGACAATGACAATTTATATTGCAAGTTCCCTAGAGTTAGACGCACAACTCCAAATTCGCAGAAATTTGTCTACACTTCAAAGGAGCTTTCAATCCTGTCAAATTTCATTGAACCTCGTGTCTTAACAGGTACAATTTTTTGTACTTTTTTCATTGTACATGTACTAAATTTACAGCTTTCATGAATTAAAAAAGCCTTCGTGTCATGGTATGTGTTTAGCAGGAAGCAAGAGATGTAAAATATTTAGGAAAAGGAAGAAAGAACTATATTTAACTAGGAGGCTTTTCCCCCTCTCTCCGCTAATTTCAGGATCAATATAAAAAATATTTCTAATTATAGCATTGGCGATTTTTACAGAATCCTGTGCCCTTCCTAGTTCAATTATTAGCTTGTCAAAATGGGTCTTTTCTCTCTTTAGGTGTCAAGGGTATCTTTAAATCTATCGAAGAGCCTGTAAGATGTGTCCACTTTTACTATCTTGGCCCTTGGGAGAGAATACTCTTCCTCACTTTCTCTATGCACATTGTTTCACTCTCAACTCCGAAATGGTTAAATGCTCAAAAGAAAATCAGCTTGGCGAATTCTGTTTATGCGTGATTATTTGATCTGTTTTCAAGAGATGAAGTTGATGAGACAAACCCACATATGTACCATTTTTGCTTACTCAATCCATTAGGTTTCCTTTTCACTTGATATATTGGTGTAATTAGGTTTAGCCGGGGAAATTTAAACATATAATGGGGGTTAAGCTTGGGTGAAAATGGACAGCCTAGGACTTAAATTGGACTTTGCCATTCCAGGATTTTAATGCAACAATAATGCTACCATTGGTTGTCTCTTATGTTTTGTGTGATAGGCTTTTGAATAAAATCCCTTCCATACAGAAGACTTCCATCCTTTGACAGCAGTGGCTTAATGGCTGTGATCATCCTAAAATGGTGGGATTAATGTTAACAATATACTTATATTGGACATAGAGAAACACTAAGTTACCTCATGTCATATAGGGTTGAGGTATTGGACCATAAAGTATGGAACAAGTTGAATATAAATGATCAAGTTGAAAGGTTTAGAGATTCTCAGACAATATTGTTATTGAAGTAATGTATGGCAATACAGTGTTGTTTGATTCATATCTGCTGAGCCCACCTAACTTGGTATAGTTAAATTGAGTAATGTTCATAAGATGGCCTTGATTGATATAAGTAGTTGAATGTCAATAAATAACATCAAATGTTTTCTGTATTCTTTTGAAAGCAGGAAAACCAAGCACCAGAAGTTTCAAGTGTAGAGATGTTCTGCATCAATTTGCTGATGGAGCCTATGTTGATTTGAACAGCATTATGTTTGAGGCATTTCCCTTATGTTCCTTTCTTTTGTTAGTATGAATCTTAAGATCACTTGGCTGACCAAGTCTTGCTGTAGGAGTTTAATTGAAGTACTTGTTTTGCCTAAATTTTGGTATACTTTCAAAGTCACCATCCTTTGAATCTTGCTGTGAACATTTTATCCTTGTATGTGTGACCTATGCAGCTGTTTTATGGTTGTTAACTTCTGATGTTTCTTGTAATGGTGATGGTATATCTCTCTCTACTAGTTTGTAAAACTGTTCTCTATTTTCAAAAAAGAAAATGTTTGGTAGCAGTGTTTTGTAAAAAAATGGTAATTCTTTCTTTCTTCTTCTTGGGGTTGTGTTTTTTGGTGGCAACCTTGATTTTAATGACCCATTAATAACAGTATTTAATGATTAATTTATGATCTCTATTTATGACTCATTATTACAAATACCAATTTATTAATTATTCATTATTAAGATGATTTTTGTATTAAATGTTCATTAGTAAAAGATTTTCATGTTAATTAGATGATTCATTAAAAAAAGATTTTTTTAGATTTGTCAAGTAACATATACAGCATTAAAATACTGAGATACCCATACAAGAATTATAATGACTTTAGGTCAAATGATTTCTTACCGGTGGAAACAGACTAGATAAGACTTTGCCTTAAGTAGGCCGAGCCTATATATTATATAGGAGTCTGTGTCTGACCTGTTAGCTTGTTTAATAAAAAATTCAAAGCATATGTCTGACCTGTTTAAAAGTCTGTTAAGGTCATTTTTTTTACACATTATGTACAAACTAGAAAATATTATTATAATTATAGAAATTGGTGTATTTTTTTACATTCTTGTCACAATTATTTCTATCATCTTCCAATGTTGTGTAATGTATTCGAAGGTTTTGTGGTATCTTTGAGGTTAGAATATACAAAACAATGTCTTTTAATATCATAGTAAAATATAATATTGTTCTAATATTTAACATGAGTTGGATTATGTACTTAAGCCAAGTCTCAACAATTAAATATCTAATTATTAAATAGCTTAATCTCTAAGTTCTAGTGGATTTACATAAACTTTTTAATGTTTAGTTTTTTGTACATGTTATAAAAATAGTTTATAAATATATAATAGCATTACATAGGCCGACCTATTAAGCTTAATAGGTTTTTTAAAAGGCCTAGGCCTGACCTATTTCGGTTAAATATGCTTTTGGAGAAGCCTAAGTCTGATCTGTTTACTAAAAAGGTCTGACCTGACCTGTTATATGTCAGTTAATAGGTCTCTGATAGGCTGTTTGACTTATTTCCACCCTTAATTAGATATACCATTATCAGATAATCATTTATGATACTCATGTAAGCATCCATGCAACACTCTCGTGGTGGGTCAATCCAACACATCATTCTCTTAATGTGAATATTTATCATCTCATGTCCATGATTGGTGAAATTTAGATCATCAACCACTTACATACTAATCTTAATATTTTGCAAGATCTTGCTATCAAGTCTACTCCTTGAAGCTCTAAAAAATTATATATACTATTCTATGAACTATAACTAAAATTCATTTATTTATTAATAATAATAACTATACATAATATGCCTCAAACATATTTATTCTAATTGCATAAACTCATAATCTTAAGAGTTTGGAAACTAACATCCACATAATCTACTATACTTAGCTCGTTTTCTCCACCATATACTAAGAATGTACCTTAGTCATTCTCAAGTACTTAATGTTCTTGATTACAGTCTAGTGACCTTTACCATAATCCAATTACTATCTATTCATCACTCTTAATTCATACAAAATATCTAGTCGAGTACATAAAATGAAATATATGATTGATCCAATTGCATAGACATACATAATCTTATTCATGCATTCTCTTTCTTCCTTATTTGAAGGAGACATAGCCTTCAAAAGGTTTATGCGATATCCATATACACAAATATCATCTATTAGAATCTTGCGTGTTGTACCATTTCAAAACTTTAGTGATGTATGTACTTTGAATTAGACAAAACAACCCATTTGATCAGTTTATATCGATCATAATACCCATATATATGTAGCTTCACCTAAGTATTTAATATAACGTTGTTTTGAGAGAGTGAAGAGTAAGAATGTCATTTCCAAGGAGAAGTATGTCATCCACATATAGAACTAGAAATACGATTATGTAGTCATTAACCCTTTTGTACACGTAGGGTTCATTTTCATTTTTTACGAAACCAATTTTTTTAATAGCTTCACCAAAACGAAGATTTCAACTCCTAAAAGTGTGCCTTAATCCATAAATGGACCGATTAAGTTTACCTATCATGTTTTCACCATCAGACTTGACAAAACCTTCAAATTGTGTAATATACACATTTTCAAGAAGATTTCTATTAAGAAAAACTGTCTTGACGTTCATTTATCAAATTTCGTAATCATGGTATGCTCCTATAGAACGAAAGAACGTAACATAGTTAAACATAACAAAAAGGAAAATTTTTCATCATAGTCTACATGATGAATTTACTTGAAACCTTTAGCCATTAGTTATGCCTTAAATGTATTTACATTACCTTCCATGTTAGTCTTCTTTCTCAAGACCCCCTTGCATATTAGTGTAAATGAAATTTGTCACAGATCATATGGCTTCCAACAATTTCTAGATTTTGGACTTTGAATTACCTATTGGTAAGTTGTTGGCTCATTTTGACCTATTAACAATAAAAATCATTCTCTAGTTATGAGAAAACAACAATTTTAACAATAAATCTCATTCTTTGAATTACCTATTTGTGTAATCCTAAATTCTGTAGATAATTAGTAAATTCTTGACTCAAATATTCTCCATCTCGATCTAGTCAAAGTGCTTTCATTTTCTTCCCAATCTACTTTTCTATCTCATTATTGAATTCTTTGAACTTTTTTAAAGGATTATGATTTATATTTCATTAGACTAACAAATCCATATCTAATGATGTTATTAGTAAACTTGATGAAATAAAGACTATGTGTTTTGATGAAGTTTAGAGACATGTTTCTCCTTTATATCGCCTAAGCAATAATTTCATAAACAAATAGGGTTCAAACTGTTTTTTTATCCTCCTTGCATTTATGTTATAAATTGGTATTTTGATATCAAGGAAATAAATACCATTAATTAATGAGTAAATTATACTCACACCCCCTGAGTTTTAGTGAAATTACACAAATCATCCCTCACTTTTTTGTCAACAAATTAAGTTGACATTATATTAATATTAATCTCTTAATATTTATACATTGATAATATAAGAGTTTATAACACTGTCAACACATCATCTATCATCCATATATTAATCATGTTTGATTTTTGTATAAAAATAATACACGTGAATATGAATGATAAATATTATATTGATTATGTATAAAACTCTACACTAACACAACAATAGATATTAAAATTTCATCTACAATACACTATTATTCCATTATGTACTGATTTTACAAATACGACAATTCTTGCTTTTTCATTGAAATACAAATATCACCAAGTTATTTTCATGTCTCATATATTAGGGCAAGAAAATGAGTTGCTCAAAAGTTCCATACTTATTATTAATCCTTTCAATCATCCTCATTTGTTATGAACGATACCATTGTAAATATGAACAAAATGATGGTTTTATTTGAAAAATGGTGAATATGGTATCTATCACATATATTTTCTCAATAAAATGACGTTGTAGAGAACAAGAATAGATCAAAGGAGGAACTAGCATGGACTATGTTGAATGAAACTGATCTATATAAATAATTTTGGGCTGATGCAAGTAGTACCACTTGGTATGTCTCTACAAGAGTTTTAATAAGACATATTCTAAAGAAAACCCCTATTAACATTAGAAAGATAGAAAACCAAATATAGCTCATTTACATGTCTTTGTATCTAAATGTTTTATTCTTAATAAGGGAAAAGGTAATCTTGGTAAATTTGATAGAAAATCTAATAAATACATATTTCTTTGTTATTCTTTAACTAGTAAAACATATATAATTTTTAATAAGAGAACCTTAACCATAGAAGAGTCTATGCATGTATTATTTGATGAAACTAACCTCTCCAAGGAGAATAAAGTTATTTTTGATGATGATTTACCAAACACATCACAAGATGAAGTTCTTAATATTGAAGAACCAAATGCATGTAGCAAATGAAATCTAATGATGAACTACCTCAACAAGAAGAACATATACATCCTGATTTACCAAAGAAATGGAGAACTCATAAAGATCATCCTACCGATAACATCATCAGTGATATAAACAAGGGAGTATATACTCGACTTAATTTATGTGATGCATGTCTAAATATGGTCTTTGTCTCTCAAAGGGATAATCTAGGATAGCTGATACTATTGAGGATAAACACTAGATTCTTGGCAGGCAAGAAGATCTCACTCAATTTGAGAGAAATCAAGTTTAGGAACTTGTTCCTAGACCTAGAAATATGCAAGATAGAAACTCGGTGGGTATTTGAAAATAAATCAGATGAAAATGAGATAATTGTTAGAAACAAGGCTAGACTTGTGGCCCAAAGTTATAATCTAGACGAGTTAATTGATTTCGACGAAACATTCACTCTCATAGGTATAGATTTGAGGCTGTCAATCACTGAGATCAGAAGTTTTCTGGGTTTGGCTGGTTACTATCGGAAATTCATTGAGGGATTTTCGAAGTTGGCACTACCATTGACGAAACTCACTAGGAAAGGGGAACCGTATGTGTGGACACTTCGTTGCGAAGAAAGCTTTCAAGAGTTGAAACGAAGGTTGACTACGGCGCCAATGTTGTTTCTTCCCTGTACTGATCGGGACTTCAGTGTATATTGCGATGCTTCCAAGCAGGGTTTGGGTTGTTTTTTTTATGCAAGAAGGGAAGGTTGTTGCCTATGCTTCTCGACAATTGAGGACGCATGAGCAAAACTACCCAACCCATGATTTGGAATTAGCTGTAGTGGTCTTTGCCTTTAAAAATCTGGAGGCACCATCTTTATGGTGTGAGATTTGAGATATACAGCGACCACAAGAGTTTGAAGTACATGTTTGATCAAAAGGGATTGAACATGAGACAGGGGGGGTGGATGGAATTCCTTAAGGATTACGATTTTCGGTTGCAGTACCATCCGGGAAAGGCCAATGTGGTGGCCGATGCTCTAAGTCGAAAATTCTTACATATATCGGCTTTGATGGTTAGAGAAGGGAAATTGATTGAAGAGTTCAGGGATATGAACTTGGAAGTTCAAATGAAGCCTTAGAGTATGATTTTGGGAATGCTCAAAGTCACGAACGAACTGTTCGATCATATCCGGGTGATGCAAATGGAGGATAGTGAGCTAATGGCTAAACGGGATTTGATGCTAAATGGTAAGGAAACTGATTTCGCATCGGACCCTAGTGGACTGTTGCGTTACAAAGGGAGAGTGTGTGTGCCTCGTGATGTGGAATTGCGAAATAGTATTTTGGAGGAGTCACACAAAAGTAGAATGAGTTTTCACTCGGGGACTACCAAGATTTGAAAAAGTTGTTTTGGTGGTCTGGGTTGAAAAAAGATGTGGCTATGTATGTCTCGAGTTGTCTGGTCTGTCAGAAAGCCAAGATTGAGCATCAGCGGTCAGAAGGAGAACTGCAATCCCTAGAAATTCCCATTTGGAAGTGGGATAGTATTTCCATGGACTTTGTATCGGGCTTTCCAAGGACTCATAAAGGGTATGATTCGATATGGGTGATAATGGATCGGTTAACTAAATCTGCACACTTTCTACCTATAAACATGAGGTATTCCTTGGAGCGATTGGTGGGACTGTACATCCGAGAAATAGTTCGTTTGCATGGGATACCCTCGAGCATTATATCGGATAGGGATCCCCGTTTCACTTCTAACTTTTGGACTAGTTTGCAGTTCGTTTTGGGAACTAAGTTGAAGTTGAGTTCAGCTTATCATCCACAAATGGACAGTCAATCGGAAAGAACAATACAATCATTGAAGGATCTTCTGAGGACTTGTGTCTTGGAACAACTAGGGAGTTGGGATGACATGTTGCCTCTGATCGAATTTACCTACAAAAATAGCTTCCATTCGAGTATTGGAATGGCACCTCATGAGGCATTGTATGGTAGGAAGTGCTGAACTCCACTGAGTTGGTTTGAGACTGAGGATAACTTGATATTGAGACCCGAGCTAGTCCAAGAGACGACGGAAAAGATCAAAAAGATCCGGGAGAATATGAGAATAGCCCAGAGTCGGCAGAAAAGCTATTATGATAAGAGGCGGAAACATCTTGAGTTTAATGAGGGAGATCATGTCTTTTTTAGAGTAGTCCCGACTACCGGGATTGGTAGAGTGTTGAAGTCTCGTAAGCTGACTCCGCGATTTATTGGACCGTATTAAGTGTTGAAGAGAATTGGGCTGGTAGCATATCAGATTGTTTTGCCTCCGTTATTGTCGAATCTCCACAATGTGTTTCATGTGTCTCAGTTGAGGAAATATGTGGGGGATCCATCTCATGTGGTAGAATCTGATCAGGTAGAGTTGAAGGATAACTTGACTTTTTCGACGTTGCCCGTGAGAATCATGGATACCAGTATCAAGAGACTAAAAGGCAAGGAGATTCCTTTTGTGAAAGTGTTGTGGAGCCAAGTAGACGAAGGGGGTGCTACTTGGGAGGTGGAACGTGATATGAGGGAGGATTACCCTCATTTGTTCGAATCGATGTATGTTTAATTTTCAATGACGAAAATTCTTATAAGAGGGGGAGGATTGTAACACCTTAAATTTAAGTCTTTAAAATTATAGTATCAGTCTTAGGATTCTCGCTTGAACGAGGTATTCTCGCTTGGGCGAGAAAGGCTCACCTGGGAGGGTGAAATCCTAGGCTATACTGGAGGATTCTCGCTTGAGCGAGGGTTGACTCGCTTGAGCGAGAAAGTCTCAATTGGAAGGGTGAAATCCTGGGCTATACGGAAGGATTCTTGCCTGAGCGAGAGTTGGCTCGCCTAGGCGAGAAAAGTGATGTTTTGGACCTGTCGAGGCTGTAAGATCCTCGCTTGAGCGAGAGTTCCCTCGCCTGGGCGAGAGGGTCACATTTGAGTTTTTAAAATGAGCGGGATTTTATTGCTTGAGCGAGAATGAGCTCGCTTAAGCGAGTCCCCGACGAGATAACATTTATTAGGGACCCCCAAACACATTTATGAGGGATAACCTAAAGAGAAAAGAAGAGAGAAAGGGTTTTCAAGAGCAAAAAGTCTTAGGAATCATCTAAGAGCTTGAGAAGAGGTAAAACTCTTAATTTTAACTCTCTTCTTCCCTTTAAAACTCATTTTGGGTATGGTAGATAGATGTGTAAAACCATGGAAACTCATCTTTTGAGTTATGGTTCGCTTTATGTTGTTTTTATCTTGTAAACTCTTAGTTTAGAGTTAGTATTTCAACAATGGAAAGGGTTTGTGGGTTTATTCATGAAAACCCCAAAACCCTAAAGTAAAAATGTGGTTAAGGTGGAAAATGGGTAAAATGCTAGATATAGAAGATGATTAAACCTTCTAATGTGGAAATATTAGATGAATATGTATGTTTTAGATGGTTGTAAAATTATGATGAAAGTAGTTATGAAACATGGAAGCTATGATGAATATATTATATGGTTAAATGATGTTATATAAGTTGTTTATGTGTTATTTGGAGTAAGTGACTAACATTATTGTTTTGTGGTCGGGGATAATGAAAGATCCTAAGGTCGGAGGAGGTAGCGAAGGAACTTGCAAAGTTACCCAAAACCAACCCCGACACGTACCAATGTAAGAAGAAGTGATTAATAGTATATGATAATAAAAAATGGGTGGATTTTCTGATTATGTATATGATTGTGTATGACTTGCCCTACGTGGTATTGTGTATGACTTGCCCTACGTGGTATTGTGTATGACTTGCCCTATATGGTATTGTGTATGACTTGCCCTACGTGGTATTGTGTATGACTTGCCCTATGTGGTATTGTGTATGACTTGCCCTACGTGGTATTGTGTATGACTTGCCCTACGTGGTATTGTGTATGACTTGCCCTATGTGGTATTTTGTATGACTTGCCCTACGTGGTATTGTGTATGACTTGCCCTACGTGGTATTGTGTATGACTTGCCCTATGTGATAATGGAAAGGTAAACGTACCAGTGGAAGGTAACAATATGAAATGGTATTGACGAATGAGGTGACAAGGTATGGTAGAGATGAACGGGTAGATCCAAAGTGTTGAATGAAGTAATATGAGATGGACAAATACGATATGTTGATTTTATCTTTCAATGTCAAGAATTTTATTAAAACCTTAAAAGTGTGGATTATCGCTTACTGATATTTATTGAATTAATAACTTACTCCTTTGTTTGTTGTGTATATTTGTCATGATAATCCCATTACAGGTAAACTGGATAGTTGAGGATACTCGGTTCGAGGCATGAGGAGCTTAGAACCCGGAATTCCTTATTTTGCTTTTTGTTTGATGCAAACTGTTAATTAGGTGATTGTAAATCCTAACTGATTTAGTGCTACATTTTTGTAATGCTGGATATTAATAGCTATGACCATTTTGGAATCTCATAGCTAGTCATATGCGGTACTTACCGATAAGGAAATATATGAATTATGTTTTTCTTCCTTATGGAAAAAGGTCCTAGCATAATACGATAACTAAATTTTAAGTATTGAATATTGTTTAACTAAAGTAGAGTAGAGATGGTAAGAATAACTAGATTAAAATAAGAAAAAAATTTAAGGGTAAAATTTGGGTCCTTACATCATGTACGTATATAACAGCGCTTGTTGGAGGTGACACTGTTATATGTATGACACACAAGTAGCGCTCATTACAATGAGTGCGGTTAAAAGTTGACATACGACAGCACCCGCATTAGCGCTATTAAAGCTTACCATATACTACTGCATTCATATAGACAGCACTCAGAAACGTTGTTATATCTCCGAAATGTGCATTGTTGATTTACATATCTGACGTAGTAAATCATATCCAATACTAACTAATTTATGCGTATTAAAAATGAAAAATCATTCGAGATAATATATATTATGCTTGTCTTAAGAACGAATAAATCATATCGGGTAATAAATGTTGGATGTTTTAAAAATGAATAAATTATAAAGTATAATAATCATTATTGGTGTTTCAAAAGTGAATAAATCTTAACGAATAGTAATTATTCGTGTTTTAAAAATTCATTATTCATTCTAGATTTTGTACTTCAACAATTCATTAATTATTTCTAGATTTTGTACTTCGGTGTGCTTTTAACAATTCATTCTTTTCCAGTGTAGTACTCTTGATGTGATTTTAAAAAATTCATTATTTCCTGGTACATTATTCTTGATATGCTTTTAAAAATATCATTCTTTCTATATCTAGCACCCATGATGTGCTTTTCAAAAATTCTTTCTTTCTATGTCTAGTATCCTTGATGTGCTTTTAAGAAATTCATTATTTTCGGCTCTAATGCCCTTAATCAAAAATTCATTCTTCCTTAATCTAATATCTTAGATGTACTTTTAAAAATGCACTTTTCCAGTTCTAGTACCCTAGATGTGGGATTTTATACATATTTGGTGCAGTCAAATATTATATTTACAATGTTAGTGCAACTTTTAAAAAAATTACCGAAAAGGTGTAATTTTAGGGGAATTTTTATTTTGATAAATGAAATTGTTTCATCAAAGTCGTATCTCCAAGACACGTTATCAAATTTATTTTTGTTTTGAAGAGAATCGGGCATACTATCCACGATTTCCATTTTTTCCACACCTAAGCCTGTTTTGTGGTACTGAGGAGCTCCCCCTCTAATTCATCATGCATGACTTCCATCAAGGCATTTGGAAAATATAAAGGAACATGGAAATCACAAGCTATATATATTGTACTTGTCATTGAGACCAAAACATAAAAAATAAAAAAATCAATTCCTTCATTGTGATTGTTAGAGAGAGAAAAGTTACTTTGACATGTTATCCAAATTCCAACAGAATTGATATACATTTCACCATGTGTGCAACATGAAACTTAAGAGAACAACAAAAATGTGGTAATATTTTGGTAAAGCAACTTCTTTGATTTTAAAGAATTTGGTTTGAATTTTCTTTTTCTTTAAAACATGATTTGACCAAAAAAACAATGTCACTAAGTACTTTTATACATGACTAAAACAAGATAAATTTTTTAAAGCTGGACATATCTCTATTTTAATCAAATGCGGTAAAATTCTAATTTCTTTAAAAGTCAATCATGTTGAATTAGAAGGGGAGCCTCTCATTACTTAATAGGTTTAGGTGTTAATAATTTCAACTAGTAAACTTAAAGGAAAATATGGAAATCGTGGATAGCAAGCCCGATTCTCTGCAAAACAAAAATAAATTTGAAAACGTCTCTTGGAGACACGACTTTCCCTAAAACTACACTAACATGGTAAGTACAGTATTTGACTACATCAAATATGTAAAAAATCCCTCGATGTGATTTTAGAAAATTAATTCTTCCCATGTCTAGTATCCTAGATGTGTTTTTAAAAATGTATTATTTTAGGATCCATTACCATTGATGTGCTTTTAAGAAATTAATTATTTTTGGGTCCAATATCCTTAATGTGTTTTGAGAAGTGTATTCTTTTCATGTCCATTATCCTTGATATGCTTTGTAAGATGTCCAATCTTTCCTAGTCCCATAGCATTGATGTGTTTTTAAAAGTTTCATGCTTTTCAAGTCTTGCATCCTCGATGTACCTTAAAATATCAATGTTTGCTCGGTCATGTACCTCATGCAATGAATCATGTAGTTCTTGCATACCTCTATTGTGTTGCAATGAATCTCCCTTGCTTATGTTTTACTCTCTTTTTCCTTTGGGCTATTATGTGTTTTCCTGATTGGGCTTATGTTAGTCCCAAGCCCATTTATCCTATTCTGTTTTAGCCTAGTTATTCTGAGAGATCCATCGACTCTAAGAGTAATTTTTTTAAACTTATTCCACATATTAGTCATCAATTCTAGGGAAATTCAATGGTTTGAATTAATGGGTAGATTTAAACCATTGGATTTCCATAGAATTAATGGCTAAGATGTGGAATAAGTTTTAAAAAATTACTTTTGAAGTGAGTAGATTCCCACACCCTATTCTATAAGTAGAGGTTAGTTAGATTAGTTAAGGACCACTTTCAATTTTGGCAAATACAAAACAGCTTCTTCTTCCTGAATAATAAGTTCTTCAAGAACTATTGGAAGAAAGCATTATCTTCTCTTTCTTTTATTTCCTTTCTTTTCCGTTGTGCTAATTTCCTAAGATTCATCATATAAATCCCACGTTACATGGGAACCAAGAACTTCCAAAAAAGTTTAAAATTTCTCCCTTCATTAATTTTCTTTTGCGAGTTTAGATATGAACCCAAAATAATAGCTTTAAATCCCATGTTTTTAATCCCAATTTCCTTTTCTTTGTATGAAAATTAGAGGGAAGGGTGTTAAAATCAACACCAATCACCAATAGCACTAAAGTAAAAATAATAATAATAATAATAATAATAATAAGAGTTAATTATATTAATATTCGTCTGATTTTTAATAAAATTACATAGACAATTCTTCCATTTTTCACCACTACAAAAAATCGCTGATTTATGTACATATATTACACTGACTACCCCAACATATAAAAAATGATAGATAAATGTAATGAAGTTAAACAAAATATAATATATTATAGATACAAGTCAAAATAGTATACGAGTCAATACATTTTAATTATTTTTGTTTTATTATAAAATGCATCAATAATTTTAAGGATATATTATTTTAATCACTCTTCTTCTATATTATAATGAACAAAAAATAATGAAAATGTATTGACTCCTATATTATTTAGACTTGTTTCCACAATATACTATATTTTGTTTAACTTAATTACATTTATCACTTTTTTTTTTAATATAACACTTTGTTTCTCATGCATAAGTTATCAATGTAATGTATATTTATAAATTATGGGATTTTTGTAGGTATTAAAAAATGGATAAGTGATTTATATAATTTTACTAAAACTCAGGAAATGTAAGCATAATTTACTATAATAATAATAATAATGTATTTTCACAAAGAAAGGCAAGATGCATCATGAGACAAAACAAACACATTGAAACTCAACCAACATTTTTCTAATTCTTGTTAACTATTTGTCTTGCCATTCAAAAAGTACAGACAAAAAAATCTAACACCAAAATGGTTGAACTGTAAAACTTACAAACTTGAGCACAATAATATTCTAGTTGATATTACATTTTTAGTAATGACAAAAAAATGAATTTTGTGAAATAAAGATGATTTTGCAACAAATAAAGGATGATGAAATATCTTCCCTAAAACCTTGTTTATCAATGTATCTCTATCTTTCTCTCAAATTTAGTGTCTTAGAGTTTGAACCTGAAGATTTTGGTTGTCTTCTAAGAGTCTGTCATATTCAAGTAATAGATCTGCAGCTTGCTTTTGGAGGGAAGCAACACGAGATTCGGCGATCTCGATTATTTTGTCCTTCTCTTCAGATTCCAACTTCATCTTCTTCAAACTTTCTGATAGCTGCTTTATTTCTTTGGAAGATTTCTCTTCCTTTTCTTTAAGGCTAACCATTTCTTTTTTAAGGTTTGCCGATTCTTCTTTAGAAGATCCTGCATTACTCCGGAAATTAATAAGTTTTCGGAGAAAATTGTGCACACGGTCGATTAGAAATCCAAGGAATAAGGTAAAACCTGCAAGTTCAAATTCATTCCTTTTAATACAAAATAATCTATTTTACAAGGTAGGGTCTAATCTTACGTTCTTCGCATTCAATTCATATTTGTACTAAAACCTTTATTTAATTTTCATTTAACAACTCTCAAAGTAACCTTATTAATTACCCAATTTAAATAAGTTTATCAATTAATCTAATATCCAAGTCTCTAAATAAGTTTATCAATTACTTTTTAAACTTCTTTTGCGACAATCCGTTTGGTTATTTCATCAACCAATTTTCCAGTTAGCAACCACCCAATAAGGTAGCTGGCGAATGAGGAAAAACCATTCTATCTCACAAAAATGAGTTTGGAGAAGAGGAATGGGATAGTTCAGCCACCGGAAAATCATAGAATTATGTGATCCTAATATCTAGAACGCGATCTTGAGTTCTTGACTACCATGATCACATTTAACAAGGAAACCAACATTTTTTTATAACACCTAAGTCCTGACATACAACAACCCGACCCCATGAATACACTGAGTGTGTCATCCACCAGCTTAAATATCCCTGCAGTATTTTTTGTGGGGAATAATGACTATTTGTCCCTGAAGTCATGTGTTCGAGTCACGGGAGGCTCCCCTTTGTGGGGAATAAAGTACTGCATGGGTATTTAAGCTAGTGGATGACACGCTCAGTGTATTCATGGGTCGGGTGTTGCATGTCAGGGTTGGGGTGTTATACGATCTTGACTACCATGATCACATTTAACAAGGGAACCAACACTTACTTTAAATTACACCAGGTAAGAAATATGCAATTTTTTTCTATACAATCACCACTACCTATGGAAGCAATTCTACAATTTCCATTCAAAACAAATTCAGGAAAGATCAAAAAGTAAGGTATTAACTCCACAATTCTTTAGTTATTGGCTAGGTAACAAAGCAAGGTACAAACATATTAATAACATGTCCTTAAGTTTAGAATTGACACAAATGAGTGAGCATAAAATTGCATCAATCACAATAAAATCATAAAGTGAGTGAGCATTAACACAATAAACATGGATGCAAATGACCAAGCCGAAAAGAGGATGAACACACCGATTAGCGAAGCCTCGAGCAAGTGAGTCCTCCACAGAACTTGATCCATAGGTGACATAGTACCAAGCTTAGCACCTTTATTCTGGATCTTAACAATGTTCATTAGATTTGAAAGGAGAATCACAAACATGGTACAAGCAATAGTTTTCACTGTAGCTGGACCCTTTCCCATTTTCAACTGATCTAAGCTCTTAATCACTATATCTCTCAATGGCCCTATTTTCACCAACAAAAGGAATGCCATAACACCCTCACCAAAAATAACAAAGAACAATAACTGAATCATTTTTCTTCACACAAAAAAAACACACTTCACTGCAATTGCCCAAAATTCCTTACTTGTTTAAAATTTCAAGCAAAAAGTAAAACTTTATTTCATTCTTCAACAAGGAGAAACTAAAAAAGTACCCCCAAAACCTCACCTACATAAGTTAGTTCACATTCACACAGACCCTTATATATTTTTTGCTAAAACTGAAAACCAAACAACCCAGATGAAAATTAAACAAGAAAATTGATAGCTAGCATGAAAGGTTGAGTCTTTACATGCATTAATCAAGAGGGGAAGGCTCAAAATTCGATTTTTATTATTCAAAAACTAGTATGTTTCTAAAAGAAGAAGGGAATGTAACCCCCTTCTGAATTTTTAGGGTTAGGGATTAGAACAGTGCTTAGAAAATCAACAAAAAATGGTGTCTGTGACAGTGGAAAAAAATAAGGAAATGAGTGAAAGGATAGAACAGAGAACAGAATAGCTTAAGTGAGATAATCTTTATCTAACTTTGGAACTTGAAATGGCCGATTTTGTTCTGTTTTATTTAATTATTTTATTAAATAAAATAGTTCATCAATCTAAAAAAAAACTTTAATATAAAGTAAAGGAAAGGGAGAAGATTACTCTTTTTAAACTTATTTCACATTTTAACCATCGATTCTAGTAAATTATTTGAATTAGTGAGTAGATTTAAAACATTGAATTTTCCTAAAATTAATGACTAAAATGTAGATTAAGTTTAAAAAATTTACTCTTTAAATAAATGGTTAATAAAGTCTTTGAGATTGAGACCTTATTGAATCTTTGAATATATCAAGTATTTAATTTCTCATAATATATTTGTTGGAAAGGTTAATTAAGCCTCACCAAAAGATTAGTTCCTATATATAAGATAATGGGATATCAAAAATAAATACATTGATAATTGAATCTAAAAATAAATTTTTTTAATCTAAAATGCAAAATAGAAACAAAAGAATTGTTACACAACTAGGGTCCCTTGTATGAGACAGGAAAAAATAAAGAAAATGGTGTCCCCTAAATTTACTCTTCAAAAAGTATTAATCATAATTATAAGTACATCTAAGTATATTAAACATACAATTAAACTGATTAAAACCAAAAAAATATCTGTCAAACCTAAATTATCATATACTTAATCACCACTTAAATTATTGTACCACTATAAAGTATTATGATAGATATAATATTAATATCAATATTATTAGTCATACTAGAGATGATTTGAAATATTGTAATATCGTATTTCTCTCCATAAAATAATATTAACAATATTTACAACTTTAACAATTAACATCATCGATTCATCATAGAATATATAAATTTGAATTTAAAATAAAAAACAAACCAAAAAAAAACAGAAGTCTATGAAATATAATTATGGGTTTGACTGGCTCAATTAATAGTTGGACCATTGTTACATTTGTTGCCCCCTGTAATGTACACAATTTTGTACCAAGATAAGTTGTATGCATAGTCGATGTAAAAATTTATACATAATCGTTATATTATATCATTCATTTGTATTATTCTTTTTGAATAGTTGCTGATAATAAAACATGAATGATGCAATGACGGTGTAAAAATTGATACATGTTAGTGCATTATTTTTTCCTTTTATTATTAGAAAGGATTATTGAAGTAACAATAACCAAAAGTAGCCTAAACAACACTAACACTATATAATTATTGGAATTGTTGTGATAAAAAAAAGGATTAAATTTGTATAGCATAGCATAGATAGTATATATATGTTAGAATTCTTCTTTTTTAGAATATATGTTTATACACCTCTCTATGACATACTTATATTTATATGTTAATTATCTGGCCATATGATAATATGCTTAAATCATATGAATATTTGTTGTAGTGTTTACTATCACAATCATATGAAATATATGTGGTAGTAAGTGAATAATAAACTATATATATGCACTTAGATGTTATATATGTTGGTCAAAGTGCATTTAAAAGAAAGTGCACTTAATAGAAAAGTCTTCAACAAGGACTATGAATTGAATGACTTATAGTCTTATACTTCTATTGGACCAAGTATCTTTAAAGGACTAGTGTGTCCAATACAAAGTCATTCATAAGCTAAGACTTTTTCCTCTAATGTAAATATTGAAAATACACTTAAAAGAAATATTGTTATTGACAAATACATTTAGAAAAAAAGTTACTTTCATTCTCTTTATATAGAATTTATATATGATTCTTTGAAAAGAGGAGAAAAAATAGAAGAAAGACAAGAGAAAATAAAGAGAATAGAGGTATAGAAAAGAAAATATCCAAAGCAAAGTCCAAGAAAAGAAAAACATCTAGAGTTTAACAAGCTCCAATTTATTTGTTCTAGAATAGAGTTTTATGGCTACCTAAGTCAATATCAGTTTTTGAAATTATTATAATTTGGTTATATGTACCAATTTCAGTACCATAGAAATAAAAAGGAAAAGTATAACAAAAATGCGTCGGCATAAATTATGAGAGATAAAAAAAACGATGAGTAAAAACGTACTCAACTCAACTCAGGACTCAAATTCTTCTATGTGATAATTTTTTTAACCTTCCTATATAGTTGTGAGTTATTTTAATTTCACACCCAAAACTTCAATAATGGCATATGGCAAAACAAGTTCCAACATAGAGTTTAAGTATCATTTGATATAAGAATTGTAATATCCTCATGTGATTAAAACCTTATTTGTAACCATCTATTGTGTTAGAGAGCCTTGGGAGTACAAAATACTTTAGTACTAGCATAAACAAATTTTAGAGTAAAGAATACTCTAACTTACCCAAAGAGGGTTGTTCAATTAATACTAAAGCTCAATATGAGCAAATCAATATTAATAAATGTGTTATTTTTACTTTTCATTATTTTCTTTATTACTTTAGTTTTATTACTAAGTGTGAGAATTGAACTCCTGAAGAATATAACTTTTTAGTAAATTGTCATAATATCTTCTCGTATTATTTGCAAAAAAAAAATGTACTTATCTATTCTAATCATTTTCTATTATAGTCATTGAATAATATTTATGAAAAATATGATTTTTATAAATAATTACGGATACAATTCAACTTATTTTCTATTATTATGTTGCTTGAACACTTAAACATAAATATATTGGATATTCATCCATAAGGGATACTCTTAAGTATACCAAAAATATATTATTCATTTCATTAAAAAATAATAATAAGCATTTGCATCTTTCATATTCACACATACATACATGTTATTTGTATCAATCATATTTGTTTATACTGCTAAGAGTATTCATTCACCATATGAATTATTATTTTCTTTGGGGCACATAGTACGAAACTAATCACTCTAAAGAACATGGTTATCTCTATCGACAAATATTACTTATCGCATTAATCAAATTATACCCCATGTATAATTATTTGAGGAAAACAAATTTATGATTGTATACGTGAGGCTGTTTCAAATCCACATGAAATATTTACATAAAAAATGAATATTTATTAACTATATAGTTTTTTACACTAACACTAATCATCATCCAGCATTTCATATGTTACCGTAAAAAATGTGTACTCTATAAGAATTAAGAAGTTGAAATGGGAAATAATTTCAATATTTCAATGGGAAGAGTAAGAGAGACTTTTGAAACAGAGAAGATAGTCAAATATTACCGGTGGCGCCGGTCACCGGTTGATGAACCTCTCTCTTAAACCATTTTATGTTGAGTCTCTGAATTCTGTGAAGGAAATTGATGGGTTCTCTGAGTTTTCACCATTGTTGCTTCTGATCTAAAGAAAAATCTAAACTTTCTTCAATATTTCTACTTTTCAATTTCTGGGTAGTGCTTATTTTTCTAAGCTGGAAATGGCAACGGTGAGCTTTTTCTTTTCTCTCTCCTCTTTGTTTTGTTCATGCTTTGTTTGTCTCTGATTGTTCAGGAAATTTGAGGAAAATGGGAGGGAATCATAGTTTTAATATCATGCATTATGTTGCAAATTGACATCTTTTTTACTACTCGGGAAGTAAGTCTCATATCTTCTAATTCATTGTCTCGGGAATGGTTTAATATTTGTTGACTTTTCTTATATCCAATTGATTTTGAGATGAAACTTTAAAATAATATCAAAGTAAGACTCCAACTTCTTTTGACCCAAAAGATGCCCTTTAGTTATGGGTCTTCGCTTGATCCGACATCCTTAGGTGGATAAGGCATATTAGGAAGTAAGTCTCACATCGTATAACTCATTGTATCGGAAATGGTTTAAATATCTGTTGGTTACTCCTCTCATTGCCAATTGTTTTGAGATTAAACCTTGTTGCAACTCCTTTTTCCTTCACTTCTATATGTTTTTTCGTCTTATGAAGTTTTGATGTAGTTGACTAGAATTAGATTAAAACATTGACATGATAAATCAACCATAAGCTACTTTGTTATGCTTAATGGAACCATAAGCTACTTTTTTATGTAATAGTAAGCATTAACCAATCAAACCTAAGAGTGTCTTTGCGAGTTGGATTTTGGAGTATAAGTAAGGGAAGTGGAAGGCTTTAGAGTCGTCTCACAAGTGTATTTCACGACTCTCAAGCCTTTCCCTTCCCTCCATTACCCTTCAAAAACTGGTCTGTTGTTTGCGAGTTGAGTTATGGAGGAGAAGGAAGAGAAAGTGAAGGCTTTGGAGCCATCTCACCAGTGTATTTCATGGCTCCCGAGCCTTCCATTCCCATCCAAAATTCAACTCCCAAACAGACCCAGTGGCAGAGACATGCTAATCCTTCTACATGTCTAACAAAGGGACAACACTATAGAGTCCATTGGTAGAGCACCAAAGAGAATATAAGACTGTTATTGGAGAATTATGTTATGTTATTGAATGGACTTCAAGGGGTTGAACCTATATCAGGACATCATGTTGGCTTTTAATCTTTGAATGTTTTAGGAAACCAAATTGGCTTATTAGCAACAACAATGTATGACTACAGTTATTGTTTGTTATCAAGGTTTCTATATATGAAAATGGGAAAACATGCTTACCTGATTTGCTTTTAGAAAGTATTGTATACTTTACACAGATTAGTTCACATATATTTAGTATCCATTTCTTTATATATCAAATCCAAAATGAGCCGAGTTTGGTTGATTCAGATGCTTAAGAAGCCTGTAACTTTTTTGCGTAAATTAATGACTTGATTAGGCCTAATATTTGTTAAAGATGTCTAAGAAACTTCATTCGAGGTAGGATCCGATGAAAAGATGTTATAACAGAGGAAACAGAAATTTTATTTCATCACCTGATTTCTTTACCTTTTCTGCCTTAAACTTATCCTTAACCGATCATGGTAGTGTTGTGCAATGTGAGAAATATATCCCATGTTAGAGTTGTGCAATGTGAGACATGAACATGATATAAACAGTGAGGCATTCAGGGAAATTGAACTCTTTAATTATGGTTTTTGTGATAGATTGGGTACTTTATTTACTACTTAGTAAGACTTTGACTTTTGGGCAGTTGGTGAATTTTAATGGTATCGATACTTTCTCGGCTACAAAACTTTTATAATGGATGGTCTGATGGAAGTGATGAGGGTAAAAATGAATAACCTTTTTGTGATTCCATCTGAACTGATAGTTCTACTACGTATCTATGTAGAAATACCCTTTTTCCAGATTCTATCCAAGGTATTATCCTTGTTTATTGTATTTATCTAGGTTATCAATGATACTTCATAACATAAAAAACATGCTCCCCTCCGATCCCGTTTAAAACATACTCTACTAAGAGTATATTCTTGTATTGTTCATTTGATAGATGATTTGGAAGAGATTATCTTTTGCTTTTTTTCCTTTCCTAAGTAGTTCCAACATTGAAGAGTTTTTTGGTGCTGTCAACCATTTTGGTGTATGAGAAGGAAGCTAAACTAAGAAATTTTGTCGGCGAGTGAAATATTTGCTGTTCTTGTAGAAATGCTAGAATTTTGTGTTGTGATTTTTATTATTTCATTTACTTGTTGCTAAGAAAGCAAGAGGAGCAATATCTTGTTTCCCCTTTGTTATTGCCTATTGATAACTGTGATTCATATGGTATGGTACATTCATTAGCATTTAAAACATGTGTGTTAGGGTCTTTTTATTGAAACTTTATTTGATAGGACCTTTTCGACATGTAATTTAACAGCAACGTTCTCAAGTTCCAAAATTTGGCAATTGGGAGGGTGAAGACAATGTTCCTTATACAGCTTATTTTGAGAAAGCCCGGAAAAATCGACCCAATACAAAGATGATTAATCCAAATGACCCCGAGGAAAATTTGGATTCAGTTATCGATAACTCATCGACTGCTGACCCAACCCCTTCAAAACCTAGAGTTGATTCACATACAGAGGATCCATCTGATCCTAAGTATTTCACTGATTCTCCAGCTCGGCAAAACAATGTAGGCAATCGGGGTGCCGGTGATTCTGCCCATCGCTATGGAGTAGGTTCTGCTGATAGCCGCAGAAGACCTTCAAGACAAAGTACTGGCTCTGACCAAAGCGTTGAACGCTCGCCTCTTCATCGGCAGTCTAGAGCCCCCGGCAAGGATAGTCCCTCTTGGGAAAGAAAAAGTTCATATGACAGCGGTCAAGCCACACCAGGAAGATCCCGATTAAGATCAGTTAATCGAGGAGATGAAAGTGTTAGTTTTCTTTCTCTACTGTCCTTTTTATTGAAAATAAAATTCTTGAATGTATATATATTGCATCAATGATTGAACAGTTGGCAAAATTCGAATGATTCAACTTCACAGTCATTATGAGATTTTTCCTCACAAATAACATTTAACTTTTAGCATTCTGAATTAGCAGCCTGATAGAGGCGCTGCCGTTCCGAAGTTTGGGGAGTGGGATGAGAGTAACCCTGCAGCAGCTGACGGCTATACTCACATTTTCAACCAAGTGCGGGAGGAGAGACAGGTTGCTACCGGGAATGCGCCAGGCACACCTAATGGGAGATCATATGCTGTCAAGAACCAACCCGCTGACGACAAAGTCCAGGTATGCCTGCAAAACCTGTTAAAATGGTAGGAGTCATGCATGAATGAGAAAGAAAAGCTTGAGGAATGAAGAAATAATGAATTGATATGAATAACCTTTCTCATTGTTGAAAATGAATTGAATTCAAAGATTAAGGGAATCACCCTTTATATACTACATATCCTAACTAACAACTAGTCAACCGAAAACAACTAATAGTTAATCGATTAACTATATTGTTAATCGATTAACTATATTGTTAATCGATTAACACAAACAAAATTACAACAATATTAATATCTAGATAATCGATTAACCATATAGTTAATCGATTATATACAAAACAGAATATACAACTATTTTAACAAAACCTGCATAACTTGAGGCAGTAGATATGCATATTTGGAAATTTCACCTTATTGATGCTTCTCTTTGTACTCATCATTGCTTCTTCAGGGTTGCTGTTTTTGGTGGGGCAGAAAATGATTTATTGTAATCAGAAAAGGAGATAAGAATAGTGTTGTGTATGGTAATGAGGTGGTGTGTAGCACTTGTAGATATTCAAATGTATTATGGTAAATTTGTGCCTTTCTTTTCATCTTTCTATATTTTCTTTCGTTTCGGCAATAAAGGCAGAGGCTGAGTCTTGACATAATAGTAAGGTTGTTGCAATTCAATTTATATGTATTTAGTTGTGACCTACAAGATTTGTTATATAATTTTTTTTCCAATTAATTAATTTGATAGGTGTGATTCTATTTCTAGTTGTGTTGATACTGGTATTGAAATCATGTAATTCAACTCAAAAGTGATCCAATAATCATATCTTGATATACATGAGTTAAGTATGTTATTTATTCATCCTATATATTTTAACTAGTCAAACAAAACAAAAACATTAGGATATTCAGTATAGGTCACTCAAGTTAATTATCAAACCACTAGCACATATATATTGTCTCACTAAGACATTTTGTTGGATACATTTGGGATAGGGGTGAACATGCATGACATTTAAGATCGGGTTATTTTTCGAACTCAAACATAAACCTCAAGGTTAACTTGATCCTGAATGTCGAGTGAGCTAGCATCTAAATCCAAATTCGGCTATAAATTCGATTAAATATAATATATATCATTAAATAAAGTATTCTTAATATTACTTATTATTATGGATATTATTATGGATATGTAATTTCACATATGAAATGACATATATGTAAATATTTTGTTAATCATTTAGATATATGTATTATGATGAAAATGATATACATGTTATCACAATAAATAATTTATACAACAATGTCTTAAATAACTCGCAAAAAATTGAAAAAACGTAATTAAAAATATAAAATTATATTAAAAGATAAGTTTTTATCGCAAAACACATTATCTACTTTCGGTCAAAGAAATATAATTACTTTATACACAATTAAATAAGCACGTATGAACATGGCTAATGTGTGAATATGAGACGGGTCGAATCGAACTATATTTGTCATTTATCCAACTTTAAATATTGTTCCACCATATTTAAGTTTGAGCAAAGGAATGAGCAACTAGGAAATTCACCTATCTTTTAATTTATTTAGTCTTTTCCTCAACCCACATTTTTCGGATTCTGTATCATTTAATTCATTGCAGGTATTGGCAAAGATTAATGTTATATCCTCCTACTAAATCCTTATACTAATAATTTTACTCACAAAAAAGTGATATATGTCACAAAGTAATACTTTATTTATTAGTAATTGAGTTACAAATGACATATGTCACTTTATTGTGAGTATGAGAATTATTAGGATGATATATTATTTTTCATTGGCAAAATGTGTAAGGTCATCTAACAACAAACACTTTTTCATCGGTTCCTAGGTTGAGATGTTGAATTGAATCGGACTTAGTCCACGTCAGATGTAGATTAGTTAAAAAGGAAAATACTATACAAACTTAAAAAGGACAAAACCTATTTTATCTTTTTTATTTATCATCAAATTACACTTTTCTCTAAAAAGCAAAACAAAACATAAAGGTTATGTTTTATATATGTATATAATCTTGAAAGTAAAAAATGGCAGTATAAATGATTTAACTAGACCTTTTCAACTTAATTTTTAAATTTTTTAATAGTAAATATAAATTTTGGTCTTTATAAATTTTCATACCTATCAATTTAATCCTCTTAGAAAGATATATTCAAATACCATGGATATGAATCAAAATAGTGTTCATTAAGAGCACAAGTTGTTTATGTCACTTCTGAATGTCATTTCTGTGTGCCACCAATTACAAATTGACACATCAATTAAAATTGCATCATAATAACTAACCAAAAGTTAACAAAACATAAATGTGAGTTTATAATTGGTGGCACATACAAATGATATAGAGAAGTAACATAGACAACTTGAGCTCTTCATTAGGGTCATAAAAAATATTAAAATAAACTAATTTCACTAATATTTTATATTTTAAAGTAAATTTCATGTTATTGTGTCGTTTATTGAAGATTGAGATTTTATTTGGGCTTAGTGTGAATTAATATATTTATTTCGGCCCAAACCTAACCAACAAATGGACTGTGACTCTCACTTTCTTCCTTACTGAACCCTAACACACCATCTCGCGCCTCTCTCCGCCGATCTCATTCCTCTCCGCTTCTCTCTCTCTCCACCGTCGTTCCTAATTTCAATAATTTGTTCGCCTTCTCTTTTTTCTTCATTTTGTCAAGGTACCATATTCTATTCCTTCTTTATTTTTAACACTTTATTGGTTTTAATATTCGCTTTCTCAATTCACGAATTTCTCTTCCTTCTATGTGCTATATCAGTATTCTCAATTTCAATGCGGTTTTTGGAGTCTCCGTAACTGTAATTTATGTTTTTGCAATTTGTCGCAATTTTCCACAACCGCAATTTAAAACACCGCACTATAGTATTCATAGGATTTAGGAATCGCAATTTAGAACACTGCACCATAGTATTCATAGGATTTAGGAACCGCAATTTAGAACACTGCACTATAGTATTGATAGGATTTAGGAACTACAATTTAGAACACTGCACCATAGTTAAATCTGGTATAGGTATCACTCTCGCAATGTAATCAACTCAATTGTTCATTAATGCTAATTGTTATCAGTTAGATTTCTCTTCAAATTTTGTTTTAGCTTTGTTAACACTCTGATTTTCAACTGAATGAAACTCTGATTGACTGTGTTCATTATTGCATGGATTTAGCTGGTAGTTTTATTTTATTAGAAACTTCCAAGTGATGTTGGGATATTGCGCAAGGGCTTTGAGTCATTGTCAACTATGAAATAAATATCTTGGAGTTCCCATCTGATGGAAGTGCTAAACAATTTACTTTGATTAAATTGTCATCGACGATTTGGTTTTCTTCATCCCGGAATATATTTTTATTTACATGGATTGGGAATTCGAATTGTTTTTTTAATTTTTTTATTTCGCAGATTTGCAATATTAATTGTCTCATGGATGAGAAGGTGGAGAAGAAAGGGTCTAAGATTGATGTAAGCAATTCAGGAAGTAGTTTTGAGTTGGAGCCAAATAAAGGAAAGAAAAAGAAGCATAAGGAGGGAAGTAAAAAACACGGAACTGATGAAATAGTTGATTTAAGTGAAGCCCAGGAGAAAAATTGTGCTGGTGAAGCAGCTGAGAGACAAATTGGGTCCATTGATGGAAACAGGGAAGAGGAGAACGATATCAATAAGAAAAAGAAGAAAAAGAAGAGAAAAGAGTCTGATGATTCATTAGCTGGAATGCATGAAATGGATGCCTCAAAGCCCAGAAAAAAGGGGAAAATGACTGAGGATAATGAGTTCAAAAGCAATGAAGGTGATCTTCCTTTGGTAAAAGACAATGAAGGTGAAGGTGATTATCAAAGCAAGATGAAGAAGAAGAAGAAGTCGAGTGGAAAAAGTAAACTGACGGAAAAGTTTAAAATCAATGAATGTGATCAAGATTTGGCCAAAAGCAATTTAACCGAAGACGATGACCAAGGCAAGGAGATGAAGAAGAAGGAACTCGGTAAAGGGAAACGTAAGGAGAGTAATGATGTTAATGAACATGAACAGGGCAAGAAGACAAAGGCAAAGAAGAAACCCAAACGAGTAACTTTTTCTGATAAAGTGGAGGTTTGTTCCAATGACAGCGTAGTGCATGGGATAAGATTTACATCGGAAGAAGATGAAAAGCTTAAAGAGGCTGTTTTTAATTATATAAAGATTCATGATTTGGGTGATGAAGGTTTACAAATGGTACTCCATTGCAGATCACATCCAGAAATTAGAGATTGTTGGAAGGAAATTGCATTAGCCTTACCTCACAGGCCTCATTCAACTGTGTATAATCGTGCTCATGTTGTGTTTGAAAGGGATGAGAGGCGTAAGTGGACACATGAAGAGCTTGAGTTTATTAAGTCGGTCCAGGAACAACATGGATCTGATTGGAAATCAATAGCCGATGTGTTGGGTAAAAGCCGTTTTCACGTCAAGGATACATGGCGTAGAATAAAATTAGCCACTGCAAAAACAGGACATTGGACCCAAGAGGAGTACCAAAATTTATTTGATTTAGTAAACTTGGATCTACGTGTAAGGGCTTCAGAGGAAACTAAGCAATCTAGACATGGTACATTTCGAGATAATATTAGTTGGGAGGCAATTTCTACCAAACTGGAAACTAGAACTAGTCAAATCTGCTGCAAAAAGTGGTATGACCAAATAACATCACCGATGGTCGCTGATAATTTATGGAGTGATACTGATGACTACCGCCTGATTAATGCTTTATTTACCTTGGATGCTTGCTGCTTTGAGGAGGTCGAGTGGGACGATTTGCTTGATCATAGAGCTGGTGATGTATGTAGAAAACGATGGAACGAAATGGTCCGACATATTGGAGAGCTTGTGGGGAAGTCATTTGCTGACCAAGTGGAAATTCTTGCAAAGAGATTCTGCCCTGACTTATTGGAAGCAAGAGAAGCCTTTGACAGCAAACCTGTGGTTAATTGAAGTCATTATCTTGTCATGTGGGTTTTATTTTGTTAAACAAGACTGTTTTAAGATCGTGGTTATGATGTTTTTGTGGGATCATCCAAACTTATAAGGTAGTTTTCTTATAATCATTTGTTTTTGGGTGTTGTTTATTTTGTGTATGGTCTAGTTGTCTTTGCTACTTATATAATTATATTGTGAACTTCATTTTATATACAAATAATCTCTTAATACCCTATTTATTGGCTCAAGAAATTGTTTACTTTTAATTATTTTCATTTTCTGAGAAAGTAGTAGGTTACCCATATTCATGATTTAAGTTTCATTAAATATGATTCATGCTCCATTAATGATTTTCAGGAAAATACACATTGGCTTTTGTGATTTGATCCATAAAACCAGAACTTGAAAGAAGTAAGAGGTCATTTTCATTTTGTTCATTGCCTCTGTTTGTTTCTGCTTCATTTTCACAAGTTCTTTATAGAAGAGTGTAGTTTTGATAGCTTGATATGGTTTTTAACCTGTGCTTGGTTTTCAAATACTGCAATGCTTCATTAGTTACCAAACTTGTTTTTTGCTAGTTTCTATGATGAAAAAGTTGGTACTTGACACCTTGATTACCCTAACAAAGGGACACTTTTAGGCTCTCTTTTTTCTAAGAGACCAAATTTTTTGCTTGCATTCAACTACTGAGGGGATAGAAGACCTGAACTATGAGAAATTGCTTCTGCTTTTTAGTTTATTAAATTATACGTTTGGAGGGGGATGATTAAACAAAAATGAGTTATTGCTATGTTTTCATTCATATCAAAACTATCATCAAATTTATTTAATAAAATAGGTAATATAATTATTGTACAGTATTGATAGGAGATTCTGAAATGGCTACCCAGAGAAATGTCTTATTCAAAATTCAAACAAATAAAAGAATTTTTCATATAAACACAAAAGTTTAAAAATAAATATGTCAAACTCAACCTTCTGAAAACCTATTTAGATTAACAGACCAAACTTAATGATCTAAAATGTCAATTAAACCTAAAGAGTCCAACGATTTAATTATATTATATAATAATATTTACATTATTTTATTTTAAGTAATATTATTATATATATAATTTTTATATAAAATATAACTTAATTATTAGGGTTACATTAGTCTATTTAAAAGTAGGTCCATTACCCTACTTAAATGTATGTATGCTAATATATTTTAAGGTTTTATAATATAATAAACATTTAAATAGACTAATAAGTTAAACAATATTTTTAAATAGGTCAGATCTTGGTTTTGAAAAAATTAAACATAGAGTAAATTACACACACCATGAGTTTTAGTGAAATTACATAAATCACCACTCTCTTTTGTTTTACACGAACCACCCCTAATTTTGTGCATATGTTACACTGACTACCCCTATATAATATAAAAGTGTAATATTTAAAACAAAAAATGTGTAGTGTGTGTAATTAAGGTAAATAAAATATTGTATATGTGTAGAAAAATTCTAATAATATGATAGTCGATGTGTCTTCATTATTTGGCTCGTTGCAAAATATTATAAGATTTATTTAAAAATATCTTTGGAATTATTTATGTATTTTGTAATGACACAAAAATAATAAAAAAACATCGACTTTTGTATTATTTGAAATGTTACATAATATATAATATTTTGTTTAAATTAATTACACCCACCACACGTTTTTTGTTTAAAATATTACATTTTTATAACATGCAGGAGTAATCAGTGTAATATATATATAAAACTATGGGTGATTCGTGTAGGATGTAGGGGTGGTTCGTGTAAGGACAAAAAAATGAGGGGTGATTTGTGTAATTTCACTAAAACTCAGGGAGTATGAATGTAATTTACTCTTAAACATATAAGGCTCAGACTCCTAGTACTATATATGTTCAATATATTTAATGTAAAATTTGATCTAACATGTTTTCGCTCTTACTTAGCAAAATTAATGCATTTTTGATATCTTAATATTTTTCTCAATTTTAACCCTTATCTTTTTTTTCTCACCACCTTATGAAAGAGACTATATCAAACAAGTGAATAAAATATATTCTTATGGAGATAAATTGTCTTTTCAAACTACTGAAATTATAACATGTGTCATATTTAATTATTTTCTATAAAATTATTTTTAAAAATTAAACAAAATAGTATACATGTTATATTTTTAATAAATAATTAAAATAAATTTGGAAATACTTTATTCTCATAAAAATAAATGTTGAAGAAATTCACGTGATAATAAAATTAAAGTTAAAAAACTGGAATGAAGCAGAAAAAAGTTGAGAAAGTAAATTGAAAAAATAAAATAAGTTAAGGACACAAATAGTAAAAATATGAGTTTGGAATTTTCATATATTATTAATTATTGATTACTAACTAATAAACATCATTGTAAACTCAATTATAAATCTCCACAACTGTTTGTATATATAACTTCTTGCTTCTATTATAATGAGATCAATACCTAATTTTTAAAGGGAGGGATCCACTTACTCTAACACTTACTCCAAATCATGACCATTTATTCTTGGAAATCCAATGGTTTGAATTGGTGAGTACATCTAAACCATTGAATTTTTTAAGATTGGATGACTAAGATGAAGAGTAAGTATTTTTTTGGAGTAAGTGGATCCCTCCCAATTTTTAAATATGAAGCATATCAATGATCCATTGTAACACTATATTTATTGTTTTCACTTCATAAATTCCATTGTTTCTCTCTCGAGTAATGTTATATTCTCTTACTAAATTCTCATATTATCCTACCCATTTATTAGGATGATTTAGTAGGAGAATATATATTTTTCTTATTCATCACTTCCTTTTGCGTTAAGGAGTGAGATGAATAAATAGTGTGTGCATGATTTTGAGAGTTGAGTGTAACAAAGTGAAAGTGAGTGAGTGAATGAATGAAAGAAACATTTCCAAATTTCTCATTTTGATCACAAAATGATGAACCTTCGCTTTCAACGTTCAAGGATCCAAACCTTTCGCTTCTTCTCTATAATCTCAATCACACTTTGCATTCTCTTCACTCTTTCTTTTCTCTTCACTACTCATTCCTATTCCACCCATCAACAACTAAACCACTTCGTAATTTTCCATTCTCACTTCCCTTTTTCTTTTATTTTCTCGTTTTTTATCGTTTTCTGTTTCTGGGTTACTTTAATTCCAATCAAAAATTGGTGGGTTGGGGTTAAGTTTGGATCTTTGTACTTGAGTTCAACTGGGTCGGGATTCGAATCTCTCTGGATTTTATTAGGGTTTCATGATTTGTGCTAATTTTCTCGTCATGCTTATTTAACTTTTTTAGTCTGAGTAATTTTAAGTGGAAATATTACTAAAAAGAAGAAAAAAAATTTGTATTTTTTTATCTGGGTAAGAGCATATATTTAATTAGCCTAGATTATTCATATGTTCTGCTTTCAAACTTGGTTTTATATGTGCTAATTTTATTTGGAAACAAATATAGTTGAATTTTGTTCTAGTTGGAGACATTTTTAATGGTTTATTATGTTTATTTTTTATGGGAAAGAAAAGGGTTTAATGAAGCTAGATTAATTTGTTTTTGTGCTTTTGAACTAGGGTTCTAATGGTGGTGCTGTAAGTGGATTCATGTCAATAAAGAGATCCATTCTTGCTCGTAAATCGGATCCCCTCAAGCCTCGCTTGGACCAGATCCGTAAGCAAGCTGATGATCATCGTTCTTTGGCTCTTATGTATGCTTCTTATGCACGAAAGCTCAAGCTTGAGAGCTCGAAGCTTGTTAGGATTTTTGCGGAACTATCGCGAAACTTCTCAGATCTTATGCATAAACCTCAATATAAGACACTCTTCAGCAATGATGCAGTTCCTGTTGATGAAGCAGTGGTTCGCCAAATGGAAAAGGAGGTGAAGGAGCGCATTAAGACGACACGTCAGGTGATCGGTGAAGCCAAGGAGTCGTTTGATAACCAGCTCAAGATTCAGAAGTTGAAGGATACAATTTTTGCTGTGAATGAGCAGTTAACCAAGGCAAAGAAGCAGGGAGCTTTCTCAAGCTTGATTGCTGCCAAGTCAATTCCGAAGAGCCTGCATTGTTTGTCGATGAGGTTGATGGAAGAGCGGATCGCTCATCCCGAGAAGTATTCAGATGAGGGTAAGCCTACTCCTCCAGAAGTTGAAGATCCAAAGCTGTACCACTATGCCATATTCTCAGATAACGTCGTTGCTGCGTCTGTTGTGGTCAATTCAGCAACAAAGAATGCAAAGGAACCATGGAAGCATGTGTTTCATGTTGTGACTGATAAGATGAATCTTGGTGCTATGCAAGTGATGTTTAAGTTGAAGGATTATAATGGTGCTCACGTCGAGGTTAAAGCAGTTGAGGATTACAAATTCCTTAATTCGTCGTATGTACCAGTCCTTCGGCAATTGGAGTCTTCTAACCTGCAGAGATTTTACTTTGAGAACAAGCTTGAGAATGCTACAAAGGACACAACAAATATGAAGTTTAGGAATCCCAAGTATTTGTCAATATTGAACCATTTGAGATTCTATTTGCCCGAAATGTATCCAAAGCTTCATAGAATTTTATTTTTGGATGATGACATAGTAGTTCAGAAGGACCTTACCGGGTTATGGAAGATTGATATGGATGGAAAGGTGAATGGAGCTGTAGAAACATGTTTTGGATCATTCCATAGATATGCACAGTACATGAATTTCTCACACCCCTTGATTAAAGCAAAATTCAATCCAAAGGCTTGTGCATGGGCTTATGGAATGAACTTCTTCGATTTGGATGCTTGGAGAAGGGAAAAATGCACAGAAGAGTATCATTACTGGCAGAACCTGGTATGAATTTGAACCTGATCTCTTATATTACTTTACCATTTCGGTTTTTTATTTCTCGCATTCCTATGTAACATTTACTACTAGCGAATACATCCCGGGTTTTAATTTGTTATTAAAACCATTTGATGCTCTTGGATACCAAATGATACTGTTAGTTTTCATGTGATGTAATCAATGCATCATTGGCAGTGGTGCTAGTGGTTCAGAAACTAGGATATAGATACTAGCTTGTGTATGTTATAGTCTAATTATCTTCAGTTATTTCATTTCCGATCTTTTTTAATCTAATCTTGAACCTATATCATATTTAACTGTATGCTCATGCTGCTGCAGAACGAGAACCGCACCTTGTGGAAACTCGGAACATTGCCACCGGGTCTAATCACATATTACTCGACAACAAAGCCACTTGATAAGTCATGGCATGTTCTTGGACTCGGATATAACCCAAGCATCAGCATGGATGAGATTAGGAATGCAGCAGTGGTGCATTTCAATGGTAACATGAAACCATGGCTCGACATTGCAATGACTCAGTTCAAGCCACTTTGGACGAAGTTTGTCGACTATGAGTTAGATTTCGTCCAAGCCTGCAATTTTGCTGTCTAAGTGAACAAGTTTATACTCACTCTTTGATGCTGTTTCAAGTGTCATAGCATTTATTTTCTGGTTTTTTTTCTGATATATAATGCTTATACTTTTTATAGGGTTCATAGCTAGTGCAAGAAAAAGTAATGCTTCTATCTAATTGTAAAATACTTTAGTATAGCAATTCTTAGATGTATTTCTCTTATTTATTCATAATGTGTATGAAATAATGTTATTTTTAAGATGCTGTCAATCCTGAACAAAATTACCTTATTAAATGCTGGTGATTTTTTATCAAAGGGAGAATTTTCTTGGTGTTGTATTATGTTTTAATGAGTGACATTTTATGTCACAACATTTCTGCTACCTCTTTCAACTTCAATCCATGTCTTCATCATAGAATATAACATTCTTTTTCTGTTGAAATCCATTTTACAAGGTTGTTGAGATAGAACCTAATAGGTATATGAAAGTGAAACATAAGAAAGATAATAAGATCACTATCAGATAGGTGGAATACTGGAATGGGGAGGAAGAATAGCAAAAATATCTGACTATCTATCAAAATACCTACAATTGGTATCTGCAAAAATAGTTCATGGGTGAGAATGAATATCATGATACTCGCCCACGAGTACTAACGTATATATTTTAATTAAATATTTTATAATTAATTATTATTATTTTAACATTATATTTGTCTATTTTATTATTATCTCATAATAAAATTTAGTAATGAGACTATAATCATAAAATTATTATATGCATATCATATTATTAAATTAATAATTAGTTTTATATATTAACTATTGTAAAATATATAAAAATGTAATTAAAATTAAAAACTCGTTGGGTACTCGCACGAGTACCTGCAAATAGTGCGGATATGGGTACGGATATGTACTACCTCTACTCGCCCGACCATGTTGCCATCCATAGGAGCATCTCTATCTGATATAATCACAAGCATTCTTATATAAAAAGTCATTGTATTCACACACAAATAATGGTGGTGGTGGAGTAGGAGGTGATAGTCATTTGATACTAGGTTAAGTCAAAATGCATATTAGTAAATTATATATTCAGTAAGTCAAATAATTTGGTACTTTCCACTATGTCTGTGGTCACTCACATTCAAACCAACTTAGGCAGAAAAACACTTGCTTGAATCATTAATTATTATTGGATGAACCCTTCCAACAAATTTCTTAATTGGTCATCTCCAAATTGCTCACTGCTTATTTTCTCCATCATGGTTTTAGGTACAAAGACATGAGCCATAAGGCATTATTACCAAATCTCTATTTTAAATCATGTTGAATGGAAGGTGTGTGGTAAAGTGTGAGAAATCCTTTCCCTTTTAAAATAATTTGGTAGATGAGGAGAGATTATTTACTCCAACAGTAAATTTTTTAAACTTACTCTACATTTTACCCATCAATTCTAGAGAAATCCAATGGTTTAAATCTACTCATTAATTCAAACCATTAAATTTCCTTATAATTGATGACTAAGATGTGGATTAAGTTTAAAAATCTTATTCTTAGAGTAAATGGATCCCTTTAGTAGATCGGTAATACTAAAGCCAAATGTTTAGATAAATCATTTCTGCAAATTCATGTTGATAGCATTGTTTCATGACAACTACAAATACTAGGCATTTCCCCAAAATATATGTACTGAAAAAACTGGGGAAGCATAAAACTATTTTGGCTAGGACATCATAATTAATGAACATGAATTTGAAAACTACCTTTACTAAAATCAACAATACTAAAAAATAAGGGCCCTTAAGAGAATTAGGTAACTGATTCACAAAAAGAAAAGAAAATAGCTCCTTAATTTTTTTCCTATTGCTTGAATTTGTGCAAATTGGAATACCCTTTTGAACCAGTTTGACTCCTTATTGATAATTCTTCAAGCAGAAGCAGGAACACGAACAGTTGTAGTTTTGGGTGGCGCATTAACAGCAGACCCACCAGTACGGTTCACTCGGCCACCACTGGCTCCCATGTGATCATTCCGGCCACCGTTGGTTCCCATATGATCATTTCTCTGATACCCGCTATCGCTAACACGGTTTGAAAATCCTCCCCGATTGCCATTCCTATAACCATGATCACCCCTGACGTTAAAGTCACCACCACCACGGCCATAGCCTCTGCCATTTCCATAGTTTCCACCACGCCCTCTTGGTCCCTCACTCCTGTAACCTGGTGCCCTTCCAGTTGGGAATCTTATCCTGCTATTACCTGAACAGATAATGCAAAAAGCTAGCTTTTACAAATAACGTAGTCAACAAAACTAAGTATAAATCATACTTCCCAGATCAAAAACCAAAGGCCAGAACCCAAACATGTTCTCGTTCTGAGAAGTAGGAGCTGAAAAGTAAATGCAAAATAAATTTGAAAAAGGATTTTCATGCCCCTGGCTAGAAACCAATGAAGAATCAAACATGAACTAGCCAGTTCTCCCTAAAGAAGTTGGAAAAGGGAAACTTGCATTCACCAAAAACAATGCACACCAACACGAATGATTTTCAATAGCTGAGATCAGACAAGAACTTGATGGTGGCATCATTCAGTAGTTCTCGGTGGCAGAGGAAACATTTATATCTGTATTCCCTTCTCGGGCCAAATAGTGCCCGTTTAACCATGTGTGTCGTTTTTTTTTTTGGGTTCTATCCAAAGACAGCAAGGATTTGAGAAAAAGAATTAGAAATAAAGCGAATATGCAGAAATTGCAAATTGGCAATTTAATGCGAAAAGGACCAAGATTTCAATGGTAAAAGCACTTGCCTCGATTAGTTGATCTCTTTTCCTCGACAACAGCATGGCGGCCATTGATCAGAATTGGTGAAGCCTGAGATGACAACTAAAAGTATTGATTTACCAAATAAAGTTGCAGTTTAAAAATTATAAATATAATTGAGAAAGACAAAAACAGGGGATTGCATATAGAACAGTTCCACACAAAAAATTAGAATTTAACATTCTACAGTATTCTAGACATGCACAATCTAGTAGCAAGGAACATTATGGAATTTACAACATCAGCCATGGCACGCATCCAATTGAAGAGTAAACTATGAGTACAACATTTAGTGGAGCTGAAGCTTTCGGCTTCATTTGTTCCCATACAAACTCCACATGCAAATGAATAGAAAGGATAATCATAAGCATAAGAAAGGCATACCAATCATAGCATAATCAGAAACATGAGAAATGTAAAGCATCCATGCTCGTTGACAAAGACAGGAGGTACATCACAATTTCAGCTCAGAATAAGTTGTCAGGAAATGAACACATACTTATGTACTAATGCACGGTTTAAAAAGTTGATATAAAATTAAATTAACTGCTGGAATCATTATTTATTGAACCATTTAAAATCAGAAACATTTTGAAATCAAAATTAAGAATTAACTATAATGAAGTATGCAAAGAACACTGAGCAAAAGTTCAGATGAAATTACGCTTCAGCACCAACAGATCACAATGCCAAAAGCAACATGTTGACAATCAACAGTCATTATCTCCTTTATCAGGCAACTCAATGACAACTAGAAGGGTGAGACAATTAATGGAAACAATGCATACTGAATAGGTTTCCCTATTTGGTGATCCATCCAATTAAAATTCGAGCTAGGAAAATTTTCTCCATAAGTCAGATGAAGATTAACTGTGCAAATGGAGACTGCATATGGAATTATTGAATACAAGGTACATCTGATAAATACCTCAAGTGCACTTTGCACAGCACTAGCCACTTCAAACTCCACAAAGCCAAAGGAAAATCCCTGTTCAACCATTCATATCCAAAATTCATTAGCTGGAAGCTGATATTATAAAGCAGGGCAATAACAAGTGAAATACCTTTTGTGTTCTAACTTGGACACCACCACTCTTAATAGGCCCAAACTTCTTGAACTCATTCTCCACAAGGGCAGGTGTAGCATTTGGTGAAAGGCCTTTCACATAAATGGAATAGCCCTCAGCTGCCAAAGAGTAAGGAATCGTGTCAATACATCTCACTATGATTAACATATAGAATACTAACCAAAAAATTTGAACCATTAAACTAATAGTGTCTTATATTGAGCATCACACCTTCAGTTTCTTGTATGTTTCCAATCTCATTAGTATTTATACTGGAACCGTTTGCTTCTGACGTATTGGGTGGTGGAGGTGCAGCAGCCCTCTGTTGGTTTTGGCTCTTAACGGCATATTTCACAGAAACAACTGCTGCTGTGGAAGATGGTGCTGCGCTGTCCTTCATGACCTTGACCTAGAATTGACCCACCAGTTAGAAAGGAAAATAACAAGTAACAGGAACAACTATTACTATCCAAATAAAAGTATCGTTCTGGTAAAAAATTTGTAGTCTTACTCCCTACAAAATCATAGACTATAAAAAGAGGCATTTTCAATGGTAACCCAGCATAAGTCTGGAAATGAACCAGAGAGGCAAGAAGGTATTTCAGAATGGATACTAACAATAGAGGCATATGACTTCTTTGGCACATCATCAATTTCAGATGTCAATCCAGCCACCATCTGTGAATCATCAGGAATTTCATCAACAACCTCAGGTACAGAAGCTTCTTCCTCCTCTTCTATTGAAGCTTGCCCATTTTCTGGATTGTAAACTTCCTCCCCTTCACCATCCTCAGCTGTCACAGGCACTTGTTCTGAAATTTGCGTCTCCAACACAGCTGGATCTGGCACTAAAAGAAGGTTTGGGGATGTGGATTACTAAGATAACAATCAAAGGAAACTAAAAATAATTAAAATCACAACTCAGGCATCGTGTTATTCAGTTATTATTACCATTGTCATGAGAAACAGTAGATCCAATATCCCGAGCAGATCCTTGGATTCCATCTTCATTAATATATCTGAAAACATCATTCAGAACAAAATAGCCTTTCTCTTGAGGAGCAAGGAAGAAACATTGAGTAAATTTCTGCTTAACGTTGTCCTCTCCTGTCATAAACCCAGTGATCAAGACAAGGACTCCCCCACCATAAGATTCTTGTGCATCCACAGATATGATCTCAGCACTTAGATCACCATAACCAAGTGATAGTATCTTTTTGTTAATATCCTGTTCGAAAGAATTTAAAAGAACTTGTTAAAATTTAGAGAGAAGTACTACATTATGGTCTAGTCTCAAAACATGTCTTCTAATTTTACATACGGAAATATTGGGTGCTGGGTAGAATGACAGAAACAAGAAATTAACTACTGACACCAAAACGTTTCGGTATTTGATTGCTAAAAACCTCGACAAATAACATGCATGATGATAGATATACTAATATTCAATACCTCAAGTGTGGTCGTAATACCCATTAGACCATTTTGTTCGGGACGGCCAAGCTTACTGACATCCTGATAAAACTTATGCACCAGCTCAGGGCTTTCATGCAACATATGGTAGTACTGATCAACAAAGGCATTACCAACCTATATTGCAGTTTCAAATTCATTCAAAACCAGTCAGTTATGAAGATCGACAGAGGAAAGGTACCACACGGGCACACACAACAAAATGTAAATGACATACAATATCAGCTGCAGGAGTTCTGGATGGGAGTTGCTGTTCTGAAGATGTCATGCTAATGGTTACCAAAAACTAATCCAACTGCCAATTAAAGCCACCAACTTAGCATCATGTAAACAACATACATGCTTTAGGTTAAAAACTAGACAAATTCAAAAAAATGATTAAACCATACAATAATGTTGAAACCTGGAGTAACTGAAATGAAAGTAAATTCAAATAACTAAAGACAATCTTTGTACAGGAAAATAAAATAGCGAAAAGCTGAGCCTTCATTATTGCTACCAGCAATTAATAGACAAACAACCTTACGGTTGCGCCAAGTCAGGCAACCTTCCCGTTGTGCCAAGTCAAGCAACCTTACCAATGTCCATCGCTACAACCAAGAGCATTAAAATATGTTCCTCCAATAAAACCATGCCAAATAATTATTATACTTTTTTGTTTGGATACTCTCTGTATCTCTACGTAATTTTGGATACTCACTGGTCTAAGTGGATTCGGAAATTTAAGGAGCAAAGCTCTAGCAATGACTCGAACTCGAAACCTTACTTTTAAGGGGAACATGGATTCTTGCTTCTCAGAGGAACACACATTGATGATAATAATAAAAATGCGAGATACTAAATACATAATAATTCACTATTTTAACATGTAAAATTCATACTTCATCATCTCAACACACAAAAATTAAATAAAAAGGGTTAGCGTTTTACATATACACTATTAATCAAACAACTAGTAAAATTAACGAAAAATTTCACCATTTAGTCCCAAAATTCTCACATTCTATAAAAAAAATCATCTCAATCCAAATTGAAAAAGCAACATTCCAGACACGAAACTGAGTGAAATGTTTACCTGATTGGAGGAATTGAAAGATTGCGTTCTTGTACGATCCCTTCTCTGTGGTAGGGCTTAGTTAGGGTTTGGTGTGTGAGGCTCGCAGAGAGAGAAAGAGGAGAGAGAAAGAACAGCGTCACTACTACGATTTTAGTGAGAGAAACAACGAAAAAGGTTCACTATTTCTTCATCTCTTTATACTCAACTATTTCTTGTGGGACCACTTCAAAACTTTTTTTGAATTTTTATTTTATTTTATTTTTGAAGTTTTATGTGATTTATTTCTACACTTGATTGCTAAATAATTGGTGATAGGCTATGTTCTTATGAATTTGTTGGGAATAAATTTAGAGGGAGGGAAAAATATTCTTAATCTTAATCATCAATTTTAGGAAAATTCAATGATTTAAATTAGCGAATAGATCTAAACCATTGAATTTTCTTAAAATTGGTAGTTAAGATGTAAAATAATTTTAAAAAACTTATTTTTTGAGTAAATGAATCTATCTTCAAATTTAGATCGGTTAAATAAATTTTTAGGGGTTTAATTTGGTAAGTGATGAGTAATAATATATAAGATAAATTTAGTATAGAGTAAATTACACTCACACCCCCTGAGTTTTAGTGAAATTACACAAACCACCCCTCACTTTTTTGTCCTTACACGAACCACCCCTAATTTTGTACATATGTATGTTACACTGACTACCCCTACATAATATAAAAGTGTAATATTTTAAACAAAAAACGTATGATGTGTGTAATTAATTAAACAAAATATTGTATATTATGTAGAAAAATTCAAATAATATAAGAGACAATGTGTCTTCATTATTTGGCTCGTTATAAAATAATATAAGAGTTATTTAAACATTTATTTGAAATTATTAATGTATTTTTTAATGACACAAAAATAATAAAGAAACATTCGCTTTTGTACTATTTGAAGTGTTACAATATACAATATTTTGTTTAACTTAATTACATTCATCACACATTTTTCTTTAAAATATTACACTTTTATAACATACAGGGGTAGTCTGTGTAATATATGTATAAATCTAGAGGTGATTTGTGTAGGAGGGAGAGGTGGTAGTTTGTGTAATGACAAAGAAGGGAGGAGTGGTTTGTGTAATTTCATTAAAACCTAGAGGCTTGAGTGAAATTTACTCTTTATTATAACTTACAAATAAAACTTGGAGTGGGAGAGAGAAAAAAGAGATTGTTTACTATTTTAGAAATGTTTTGTTTGGTATCCAAATCTTTTACAATTTGGACAATTTATTTTGTCCTATGTTGTTCCACATTTCTCAACAACCAAATGCACTCACTCTAAGAGATAATACAAGTTATTTGAATGATGTGAGTGAATTCTTAAAAAACTCAAATGAGTGGAGGTAATGAAAAATCAAATGTGTGAAAAATCAGACAATCGAAGAACTAGAGAATAAAAATGTGAGACGAGCAAAAAATCAAATAAGTGAGAATCAGATGAGTGATGAATCATACGACTAATGAATCCTACAAAGCAGACATCTAGATGTTTTTTTCATTAGATGTGTGTATAAAGAGAAGTAGATTTAATATGCATGTTTTAAGACAAAATCTATAACTTCAATGTAATGCTCACTTTATCTTCTCCCTTTTGTTTTTGTTCACTTATCCCAATCGTTTTTCTTCTTCACATTTATGGCTTTTAATTATTTATTGTTGTTGGCAATAGATTATAAAAGGGAGAAGTGCATAACATAGAAAGAGAATAATAATATTTCTTCAAACATAATAACATTAAAGAGAATGTAATTTAAGTGATTTTCATCAATGTTATTAAAACCGTACCGGTTATCAAACCGGTCAGGGTAATGGTATAGTGGTACAGTGGTTCAATAATTAAACCGCATGCCGGTTAAACTGTACATACTTGCTTATATATATATATATATGTAAACTTATAACAAAAAATTTCAAATAAGTAGATATTCATATTTATAATTCATATTCATAATTTACTTCAAATTCACACAAACAAACAACATTAAGTCTTTAATAAAATCAAAGTATAAAGTGTAAAACATATATTAATCCAAAATTATCACTTAACAAACGCAAAATACAAATAAATGACCCAAGTATCAATCATTGAAGTTGAAGAATTGGTGAAGAATTGAAATTTAAAAAAAAAAAATTAATGTACAAACCGACCGGTTTAAACCGGTTTACCGGTTTTCACCGGTTTTGACCGATTTTGACCGGTTTTCAACCGGTTCTATTGCATATACGGTATAACATACGTACTGTACCGGTTCACCGGTTTTCCGGTTGAACCGGCCGGTACGGCACGGTTTTTTAAACACTGATTTTCATCCTGCAACATAATATTGTATAACATAGAAAACTTTCTTGTTTTATAATGCCAATGACACATTGAATAAGAACTGCTTCCACAACCGATAGGAGTGTCACTAACATCTTCAAGATATCAACTTAGTTTGCAACTTAATGAATCGACAACCTCATTATAACTTGAGAAACAACCTAATGAGAATACCACAACACAATTAATGATTGAGTTATGTTTGTTAAGTGTCAAAATTATATTAATTCGTAAGGCTAATTTAGTACTTATTGACACTAAATACTTATTTTATGTAATAATAATTGACATTTTGATGATAAATTGTATTAGTCCTATTTTCCAAGTCTTTACATGTGTTTCAGACTTAAAAAAAGATAAATTGGGCCGAGAATGGACTAAACTGGGCTAAGAATGCAAAATCCTCAAATCAGCTCCATTGCGCTCAAGAGTTGAGCTTAGTGCAAGTTGCGCTGAGCATGAAAGTCACGCCAAGTGTGGCAGAAGTCAGGCGAAAGCTCCTTAGTGTGTAAATTTATGTAAATAGGAAGTATAATATAACGGTTAGGAAGTAGGAATAATGAGGACAATTGATGTTCATAAAGAGTTGACACCTCCAAATAAACTCAAAGTCCGAATTCCATATTTATCGAGCTATGTATGAAACATGTAATTAGATTGCTTCTTAACTGGGATTAGTTTAATTATTCATTGATATATTTTGAATTCACTTTATGAATGAAATTGATATTATTTTATGAACTACTCTTGCTGTACTTTTAATGCTTGTTATGTGTCTGACGAAATGTTTAGCTCGTTTTAGGAAAAGAACCTCGAGAAGAAATTTCGGTTCAATAGTCCAAAACATGTAATGCATCCTTTATGCATAAAACTAGACATAATTGCATGTTTAATTGTCACAATTAATGATTTTGCTTATATGTTTGCTAGACATAGATTCATATTTGCATAGAAAACTCTCAAACTTGATGGTATGTGTTGTTAGACATAGAGACATGCTTGATGGTTTATATATCCTAATTTTATCAATTTAGTTGGTAGACATAGATCTATGTTGATAAAGTGTTAGTATAGACTAAGACATTGACAGCTACACATTTGAGTGTGTGCATTAATCTCAACTCAAATGCATGATTGTTAGACATAAAATTGTGCATTTATGTCCTAATCATTATTCTCGTGTTTAAGGTTTATGCCTTGTTTCATGAGTTGCTAAGCAGACTAAAACATTAGTCCTTTGTATTTTTGAGGTCATATATTGTGTGAAATTCTATTTGTTTCATTTGCTAATTGTTTATCAATTTATTGATATGTATAATTTGTCAATCTCACATCTAAACTCCAACATCTTTATTCAAATTCTTTCCAACCAAACCAATCAACAATTTGAAAATATTTTTTGAAACGCAAACTTATATTAGAATTTAATTTTGAAATGCTAACTAACTAGTTCCGAATACAACAAGTGTCTTACCTTCTATATTTGTTTGCGACAATCGAATGTAGTAATTTTTATACACCTATTTTCGGTCTAGCATAACACAATGGTGACCATAATAACAACGATGGGAAGTGAGAGTGGTAGTGACAACATGGTTGTGGTGTCATATTTGCACCATTTTCAACTTGATATTCAAATTCGGTAATGATCAAGATGTAAGATCCAAGATGTTATTGGATGAGGAAGAATGCAAAACAATATTTTAGAAAACTAAGTGGTTATTTAAACGTTGAAAACACGAATAGGTGATAATAAAAAAATATTTAAATTTTATATAATAAATTAACATGATAAATAACTTTAAACTCAATGATCAATATGATACATATGAATCAATTATGTTAAGAAATAATATTAATATTGTTGTTCCATCTCGATTCCAGAACATACGTCATGATCGGGCAAAGGTGATAATTATCGGCGGATGTCCGAGCAAGATAAGTATAATTCGGGTACTCCCACGTCTGAGCTAGGCAACCCGAGCTAGCAAGTATCGATCAAGTAAAGTAGACAAGATAGTATGAACTCATTTATGACACTCTACAGCTATGCCACCCATATGACACAAATCATTGTTATACATAATACATTGCATGCTACCTACACTCTAATGTGCCTCTCAGCAGCAGACAGAATAAATCAATGACACATGCCAATATTAGCGAAAGGCAATTGTCCGCATAGTACAAATCTGGTCAAAGCCAACTGGTATAGGAAAAAACAAATAGTAGACAAAATAAAAGATTGTGTTATGCTAGATCGAGCAAAATAGGTGTATAAAAATTACTATAGGCTTCTCCACTTTAAATAGAACCCCTTACAGAAATTAGCTTTACTTACTCATATGATAATTACTTATATGCTTAACTCTTAGAAATCCCTTACTTTTTTATTCTACTTACTACTCTATCATATTCTATATAACTCTGTCATATCCTAACTTGATCGATGGAGAACATTTTCAGATACTCCCGACAGACCCAAGCATCTTTCAAACTATACTAGAAGATCCCTACATAATTCCACGATCCAGACCCCCTCTCAAAAACTAAAGAACAATTATAAACGAAAAAGGATACTTAACATAAGTAAATGTAAAATTATAGAGTTATACTCAATAGAGGAGTTAGGCTCTAACCACTTTGCCCACCATTATCTTTTAACCAACCAAACAAATGACACACTTCATCTTTCCCATGACCTTTCCAACCCCTAGCCTCCATTCTCCCATCAATAATCCATTAGGACTTAAGCATATGAGCATAGTTCAATTCAAAATATTAGTCAACTAGCCTAATATGAGACTCTTAACATTGATGTCTATTTAAAGGTCCATGTTTACTCTATCGAAATTGATATAATGATAACACTTTCACTTTTGATAACTCGAATCATCTACTATTATTCAATGATATACCTTAATTTATCTAACATGTAGCCTTTTCCGTTGCAGAACTCTAAATAAAAGCATCAATTGTTAGGATGACTTAAATATACAAAGAGAACACAATTCAAAAGAATAGTCTATTATGTGGCTCATGAGTTAAATGTCACATTGAGTTTAATATGCTACATAATATGAGACTTCTAACCTAAGGACATTTTCCCCTTATATACATGTTGCGCCTTTAGTTCTACTTCACCTACTGGTATTCATTGTTATTATAACATTCTATGATAGGTGGTTGTATGATGAATGTTTTTTATAAAATAAAACTAAAAATTTGAGAAACTCAAGTGAGAATAATTCTCATATAAAAACTACAATAACAATAAATTTAAGTCTTACAACAATACATATATAATTAGGATCAAAAGTTAGTTATTAGTTATTAGTTATATAATCATTTAAAAAATATCATATCCATGTATTGTTTGAGTTGAGTTACCTTCATAAGAATATAATCTATATATAATTTTATTATTTACTAGTTGATTTTTAAATGATTAGATGGAGATTTTTTATTAGCTAATATAAAAAAAAAATCGCTTTTAAGAAAATCAAAGTCACAATAAAGTCTTTGCATGTGTCATGTGTGGGACAACACTTTTCCTTGTCTTGTAAATGCTGTTTTTTGTCTCAGTGATTTTAGATTCTCATTTCAGATCCACTCAAGGTACATATATTCATTAACATTAATCTTATTTTCAGAGATTTTCGTATTCTTGATTCTCAGCTTATTCATTTTTGTGGTTGACTGCAAAATAATCTGATTTACAACCATCCATATTAATTCTTGCTCTGCTTTTTTTAATTCTAAATTTGGGTCCTTTTTGTTTCAGCTTTTAAAAAAAATTGATTTTAAAATAAGTGCAAGCTTAAACTTGTGTGTTATTGTGATTTGGGTATGTGTAATCATGTTATGTTGTTTGGGTACTTTCCCTATAACCTGTTTGATGAAATGTATGGACTTATTTTATTTGGTTAAAATGAGTTCTGGTGTTTTGTGTTAATAAGGGTGCTTTCCTTGTTTTTCCACCCTGCAGATTCATTTGACAGTTTTAGGATTCAGAAATAGGTAATATTTTAACCTCTATTGCAATCCCAGTTTCAATAAGTAAAATAATCAATGATTTGTACCCAAATCACAATAACACACAAGTTTAAGCTTGACCTCATTGATTTTTAAATGCTTAATAATCAATGATTCATGATTAAAATTAACCGGGGTTACAAATAAAACTGAAGTACAGTTTTATGTTAGTTAATTAAGTTGTCTTCTGTTAGATATTGGAGTAAGTAATAAGGAATAAAAGCTTAGAAGAAGTGTGAACAATTGGAATAGAGAAGATGAGGTGAGTCCTCAGTCAAATACTTGGGGAATTCAGTGTACACATCGGTCATTCCATTAATAGTTTCTCAGCGTTTTCTTGAATTCTGGTCAGTTTATATCACTATCATAAATGTGAGCTCCTTAAAGCCATCATATCATGTTTTGTTCGGTGGCTATTGTACTTTTGTACCCAGCTTCTATCCATAAATCTGAGCCAACTATACAAATTCACGGTCTTAGCAAATGTTGTCATAAGGTTGGTTTTTGATTTGTTATTGGTCAGGATAAGAATTCAAGTTTCCTTGTTTTATTTGTTTCTAGGTAGTTAATCACAGTTCGCGATAGCGGAATCGCGGAGCGGAGATGCACTGCAGGACTACTTCCTAATGAGTTGTAGAGAAGTTTGACTGAAATCAGGTCTGCTGCAGCTGTGGCAGTGAACAGGAGGTAAAACTCCTCATAGCTGCATTCGAGCCATTTCACGGGTTTAGAAGTCAGGTTGTGATGACCCATGCAACCCAAAAAGAAATACTCATTCATCTTTTTTATCTTCTAAAGTTTACGTACTTCAAACGGTGCATTTCATACAACTACTGTAAACTCGGTTGGTTGTAGTGGGCTCAGTTTATTAGTTTATAACTATATATAGAAAATAATGGTGCTTTACTACTTCAAATAGTGCATTCTCCTTTGTAATATTTAGTGTCAATAAATTATGATTATTAATTTGAAGTATATGTCTTTAATTTTGTACATTTTTTCTATTTTTGAGTATTTATATATTCACCATTGTTTCCCTAATCGTTCCTGTGGTGCATCTTGCTATAGCATTTTTTTGGATCAGTGCTCCACCCTATCCAGAATTGACTACATAGATTTGTTTAGACCCATAGCTGGTGCATCTTGCTGATTGCTCTTCCTGCCAAAACCATTATTGTAACATGTTTCTTAAAGCATTCCACCGGTCTGTGTTGGCTCTTCAAGAAGCCAGCTCACAAACTTAGCATCAATTGCCATTATCTCTCCTGATTTGGTTACTTAGGTAGTAAAATGGAAGACATTGATGGAAAATAACTTCCATGTGCTAAAATAAATTTGTCTTAAGCATTCTCAGGTTTAAGTTTGATATTAGGCTAGGTAGTCAATCGTGCCGCTATAGTAGGTGATTGCGAAATCACGGAGTGGTTTGGGGGTCGCCGTGACTGTATTGACAGGAGAATCGCGGGGTGCTGCGGGCCACTATTGCAGCAGCCATAGCGGGTTTCACAGTGAGATTCGTCCATGACAAGGACGACGACACAAAATGCAGTCTCTCAGCCCATCCGAAAACCCTAAGCTGTTGCGCAACCCAAACAGGTCATGCTGCCCTCCACAACCTAGAGTGATTTTTTTTTTTAAATTTACACACTTCGAATGCTGTGTTTCATACTAATTGTTACTAATGAGCTGTGGTGCGTTTTGTGACTATGTCTTGTGCGTTTTATCTAGTTGTTTTGTGGCTTGCCTTTTGCGGTGGGTTTTGTCCTATGCGTGCACTTGTAAAACTTTATATAGTATGGGTTGTCTTCTGCAACTAAGAAACAGAAGGTTCATTTGGGATTTCATCTCATCTTTTATGTCCTCTGTTTGCATTTTCTTCAACTTCATCAAAATGCTTTCTAATTAATTTGTGGGGTAAGCAATGAAAAGAATAATGATTATAATTGGAAGAAAGGCAGAAGAAATTTAGTTTATATTTGATCATTAATGGTATTCCTCTTCTAAATGGCTTTCTGTACACTGCAGAGTGTATTTTCACATCATTTGCTACTTACTCTTTGACCGAGTTTCTCTGATCTCCGAATAAGAAATGGCTGCCAATTTCTGGACATCATCTCACTAGTATGTTTCTTTTTTCTTTTCCCCCTTTATAACTCCTTCCTCTGTTTGTGGTATTTGTGTCTGCATCTGTGTTCTAATTTGGATGTCACGGTGCTATGTACCTTGCAGCAAGCACCTTTTGGATCAAGAAGATGTGGATATGGTGAATCCACTTGACAAAGAAAAGGGTGTCACACTTGAGGATTTTAAGCTCATTAAGATCCACATGGCCAATTGTATGCTCTATTTTGTGTGTGTGTGCCTATTTTCTTAAACCAATCTCTACCATACTGTTTTGTTCTTTAATTTATTTGTTTGTGCTTTTAGTTGTTTTTAAATAATCATTGGTGTACTTGTTAACATGGTGTAATTTGTAATAGCTACTAACACCCTTAGGTTTGTGTGCAAGATTTTGAAGGGAAATTCTTATACTGATTAGTGATCTCTTGGGTCTTTTAAATTCTTTTATGGTTTTTCTTTGTTTCTCTCATAATTAGAAATTCAAAAGATGTTTATAAAAAGTAAATTCATTAATACCAATACTATTGATATCCTGTTTTTCCCAAGAAGTGCTTGCTTGATTCTTATTATTTAGGTTTACTAAATTGTACCTTTTCTTTTCTTGCTCATGCAGATATTTTGAAATTGGCTCAACAAGTAAAAGTGAGGCAGAGGTGTGAAATGTATTTCTTGAATAAGAATATGTGCAACCATATTTTTACGTGTTTATAATCTAGTGTAGCTTAATGTGGGGGATATAAACAGAAAATGCAGTGAATTACTTAGAGTAAAGATTTGTACTTTGCTCAGATCTTGCTCACTTAGAATTTGAATGTTGTCTACAATCCATGTATTAAAAAAGTCCTGCACTTCTTTTGACTAAAAGTCCTAAGGAAAAAACTGAGTATGAAGAGAATTATAATTTGAATGGACAAGATTTCAAATTATGACCATTCATGTTTGAAAAAAGGAGCAACAATTTGAGGAACTAAAGAAATCCGTACCTCTACTTGTAGCTAAATTTAGATGAATGCCTAAAAGCATTTTACAAGGAGTGTCAATTCATCCAGTGTACCACTTAAAGTATCTCTAAGGATTTGCATATAGTTATTTTTTTCCGACGTGTCAAAGAATGTAACTAAATTTTTCACTATCACATCAAAGGTTCAAGAAAATATTTTGCCTATTATTTCATGTGAAGTTCCATGATAATCTCTAATATGTTGGTTGATCTTTCAGGGTTGTTGCCACTGCAGTTACATACATGAGGCGTGTTTACACCAGGTATGAGTTATAAACTTGTAACTCTTTGGTGGAGGGAAGAAGTTACTCCGGAAATGATTGAGAGCCCTGTCTTATTTCTAGCTAGAGCGTAGCTTTTGTTTCTTTTGCAGTATTTATGAAGTTCGGAGTCATGATTGCAAATTTACAGCAGTATAGACTGTGTTTGGCAAGTAGCCTATAAGTTAGTCGACTAGTTTTTTGCTATCACATCTTCATTTTTTTTTATATTTTCAGGAAGAGTTTGACTGAATATGATCCACGCCTGGTAGCTCCAACCTGCTTGTACCTGGCATCAAAAGCTGAAGAAAGCACAGTGCAGGCCCGGTTACTTGTATTTTACATTAAAAAATTATGTAAGCCGTAATTTTTTATATACTTCTCTTAGTGTGATTCATGCTGATTTCAGATCTTAAAAGTGGACTACTTTAATTTTTGAGCTGAAAACAGCAATTTTATATGCAGATGCTGATGATAAGTATAGGTGTGAAATCAAGGACATACTCGAAATGGAAATGAAGATTTTAGAAGCACTTAACTATTACCTGGTTGTATTCCACCCATACCGTTCACTATCGCAGTAAGTGTTTGATAAGATTGGTTATTCATACACCCCTTCCAATGAGAACAAAATGCACAAATACCGCTTCACTTTGACCTTTCTGGACATACAGTCTCTATGTTTGGTTTCAACATTATTTTTTTAGCATTTAGTAATAATTAGCTGAATAGACCTGGTTGAGTGCATTGTGCAAATTTCCTGAACCCTTCTTGTGCAAATTGCCCGAACCCCTTACCTTCACACGGACTTGGACCATTGCTATTTCACTCTCTCTTCAATTTCACTACTCCTGGTTCACTGACAAACCAAGTCACCAAAATCCAATTCTTAAAACTGTTCAATTCCTGGTTTTGCAATTTTTTCCTAGCTACTTTGTCACCATTGGCTGCCACATCAAAATTGATTTTGGTTGTATTTATTGAGTTTGTTTCTACTTTTTGTTGTACTCCACAGTTTTAGTGTTGCAATTTATTACATGACATTCAAATTTAATGTTCATGAACAATGAGATACAACAAATGCACTGCACAAATGGGAATGGAAACCCCATTTGGATCATTATTGTGATATCTATTTCTTCAACTACTACCCGTAGATGTGAATTTTACGTTGATTCTGTTTATCTATTATCATTTAACCACATCTCATACAATGTCTTCCAGGTTTATTCCAAAATCCAAATACATATTTGCCTTCATCACATATATCTCTTTGCTTGTTTTATAATCGTTTAAATTCTCTTAACTGAACATTGTTGATGGCTTTACTGGTCCAACAATTTTGTCATTATGTTCATCAATAATTTCTTACTGCCTTTATAATGATAATTCTCCAGGTTGCTTCAGGATGCAGGTCTGAATGATATAAGCATGACTCAACTAACTTGGTAAGAGTCCTTCCTTTTGAACAGATGAGAGTAGTTTTAAAATAGGTTTTCCTTTCTTTTCTTGTTTTACAATTGCCCCTTTTATTTCTTTCTCTCCCCTTTATGATCATAAGTTTTGCTCTGCCTTTTCTGTTTGACCATATGTAATTTTGATTGAAGAAAACGTTTAGTCTCCTAGCATTAGAGTTTTCCCTTATGGAATTACAATTAGGCTTCACATGGAGGATGAGGATTCAAGACCATGTGCTTGCACTTCTTTCATCTCTTGATGATTTATTTTCTGTGAAGGAAAAAAATAGTCTAGGTTGTCACATTTATCTGGGTTTTGTGAAGTCTTTAGTGGAACTTGCTTGCCGTTGTTCCCGTTTGAATGTTTTTTAGAACAAGATGTTTGACACATCTCCTTTATACTCAACTACTCAAGCAATCATTACCCACTTTGCATGCACCAATTAAGTGCTTGTTCTGATTTTTGATATGTTACACAATCATCATGCTATATAAATTATTATTCCTTTGCATATGAATCATGACATTTTGTTAAATAAGACCAAGAACTTCTGCACCAGTATCATCCCTTTGGATTCCTGTACAATTTTCATGGAATTTAACTGCAGCAACTCTCATATAAATCTTTTTAACATATTTCTTAAGATAATAATGAAAGCATGAAGGGGCTTTAAATTTGTTATTAGTCTTGGACCACATTTTCTTATTGAGCTGCTTCAAAATTTATTTAATTACTCGTTTATCTTATAATGCATAAGGTTGCTATAATCACAATAAAGGACGATGGTACATCATTCTAAGGAGCTTAAATATCATCATTGTAAACAATTATGGGGGTTGTTAATTTTACTGTTGTCGCTGTTTGAGTGTCTTCTTTCTTTTGGATTTCAACGTGAAGTATCTTCAATTATGTTGTTTCAGTGTGCTAGATAGCTGAATCTCTTTTTCCAGAAACATAGTTTTGTAACTAATATTCCCGAAAAGTAATAAACATGAACATTGATGCTGGCAGGGGGATTGTAAATGACACATACAAGATGGACCTAATTCTTGTACATCCACCACATCTGATTGCTTTGGCTTGCATATACATTGCTAGTGTACTCAGAGATAAAGACACCACTGTTTGGTTTGAAGAACTTCGTGTTGATATGAACGTCGTAAGTATTCCACTGTATTTCTAAGCATGTGTTACCTATTTTCTTAACTGTCTTGACCTCTTCTTCTTGTATCGTTTTTCATAATTTCTTGATAAAAATGACTATAAATTACAGTCTAAAACTTGAATGGTGATAGCCTGGTACTTGACTGCTGAAAAGATGGTCCCGAGACAGGATTAATTGGACAAAATCATAAAATGAGAGAAATAGTGGCCACAAATTTACATTTTGTTTGGCTTTTGCCTACTTCCACAGGCGAAGATGGTAAACAACTTCACTGAATGATCCAATGAAATACACAAGTGGTTTATTTCTATTTTTTATCCAAAAAACTGGCTTATTTCCACTCTCAAACACACATCTGAAGTACAGTACACATTCTACTGTGGTATTTCTACCTTGAAACCCCATACATTATCATTGTACTGTATTAGGACAGAAATGCTGTTCCATTGTTATGTTACATGATTTTATTATTATAATTATAGGACCAATATGAACTGAAAACTTATAGCATTTAGGTATTTGTGAACAATGTGAGCTTATGTTTGGCTCAGCAATATGAAGTATTTTGTTATTATTCAAGTAAGTTTTGTCATGAAATGATTAGATGCATAAATTGTGTAGTTTCACAGGGATAAAGCAGGATGTCGTGGTCAAGGTAAATAAGAATTTGGCTGGGTCAGTATTTGTTTTGGATTTAGCTCCTAATTTGAGGGGTGCACTTCAAAGAATGAAATGTATAATTATAACAGTTGATCCAAAAATCAACGGTTGGGATTTTGGCATATCCATAATTTGTTATACATGTGCATGCATCTTATTATAATCTCAACTGTCGATTTTCCAATCAATGGTTAGATTTTGCACTTTAGAGGAGCCAAATCTTTGTGTCGTTGGGAGAGGGGCGTTATGTAGTTTGCGCAACAAGCTGTGTGACTCTTTCTGTAGTCAAAGATCATATAAGACGGGAATGGATTGGATTAATAGTTGATTGGCTAGCATGGTCATTGTTTGTTCTTATTAGTTTGGATGAATTTATTGTATGGGGTTGAATTGCATCATTCTCTTATGGATCATCCCGATCCACTTGAGAATAGGATCGAAAAATTTGCGGTGAGATATTTTGATACCGAATTTTCTGCATGTATGCCTTCTGATGTTTTAGTGTTTAGAGTAATTTGTACTAACTGTGGATAAAAATGTGCAAAACTCTTAATATGCTGTTATGATAGAGATCCAAAATATGCATTAGTGAGTTCTACTGTCCTAGCAGGTTAGTGCAAATATCTTGAATATGATGCACCAGAACTAATACTTACTTGTATGGTAAAGAATAAGAAAATATTTTTTGGTAATCATTTATGTTCTTTTGACAGGTTAAAAATATATCAATGGAGATACTTGATTTCTATGAAAGCAATAAAATGTTCACCGACGACAGAATCAATGCTGCTCTCCAGAAGCTAGCCTTGAGGCCCTGAAAGCTTACCGGTGATGCGTCCTCGATTCCGGATAAATGGAATGAAATTAATGCTGGAGTGACTGTTCTGAATGATGTTGTTGATCATTCACTGCATAATCATCAAGGGAAACAAAAAAAGTCTACTCTTCAACATGTCAATGACATGTTCCACAGTTGAACTTCTTCTAAATTTACATGTAAGAGTACATAATATTGGGGTTAACTAATTTAACTGTCTTATTAAGAGCCAAAAGGATGGATGAACAATGTGATTCTTGATATTTCCATTTAGTTAAGAATATCTGCATGATCAACAAAACTATCATGTTTTCTGTTTTTATCTCTATTTATTGTCTCATAGAGAAAGACTTATAGATGATAAAGAAAGACTCAGATGGAAACTGAAGAAAAATTATAGAAGAAATGGTAAAGAAAGGTTATAGATAAATGTTTTGCATATTATGAGGAGGAGGGATCCATTGACTCAAAGAGTAAGTTTTTTAAACTTGCTCCACATTTTAGCCATAAATTCTAGGGAAATCCAATGGTTTGAATTAATGGGTAAATCTAAACCATTAGATTTCCCTAGAATTTATGGCTAAGATGTGGACTAAGTTTAAACAACGTATTCTTTTAGTAAGTAGATCTCCACCCTATTATGAGTATGACATCCTAAACTATATAGCTAGGAAAGGCAATGGGGTGGGTCAAAGTTGTGCTTACCCAAAACTCAAATCCGAATCTGAACCCGAATTAAGCGGAGTTGAAAACAATGATATCACCTCCAAACCCGTCGGGTTTTGGGTAACCCGAATCTGATGAAAACTCACCGAAAACATATATATATATATATATATATATATATATATATATAGCTTATATATATATATATATATATATATGTATTTATGTGTAATTTTATAATTTTATATATATTAATCAGGGCGGGTTCGGGTAGAGTATCAACTGTACCAAACCTGAGAGTTGAGCTCGGGTAAAACCCGAACCCAATTACATCGGGTTTTACCCGTTAAATTCAGGTTGGGTTCGGGCGGGTACCCACATGTTTGGTTTTCATTGTCATCGCTATATATAACTGACCTCATATAGTGAGATAAATGTTTGATTGTTGTTGTTATTGTCTAGTAACTTTTATTTTTATTAAAAAAAGTATTGACATTTTATTATCCATATAGGTGACTCAACTCCTTGTAAAAAGACTGATTATTGTTGTTTTTTGACATAAATAGAGGTACTTGATTGAACATTCAACATTTCCCCTTTTACATTTTATTTATTTTAAAAATGAAATCAGAAGTTTAGTTTTGTTCTTTAGATTCTTATCCATTGGGTTTACACCAGTCCTAGTTTTAAATTAAAATAAATTATTTTAGACATTTATATGCATATTAGTTTAGACAAAATAAACGTTATACTTCCTTCATGTATAATTAAGAAATGGGTTTAGGTTATTAATTTATTTCAACACTTGTTTTCTCTGTATCTTATAAGCATTGTTATTATATTATATATTCGGTGTGTATACTACTGTTATAGCTTGAGCTAATTAGAAAAACTTAAAAATATTAGTTTCTTTTCTATTTTTATTTTATGTTTTCATTTTTAAAAAATAATTGTATTTTCTCAAAACTTGTTAGTTATTATCATCTTTATATTCAAAAATTTTACAAATAATGATAATTACTCTGACAAATAATTCAATTCTAAATTTTAATCACTAAAATAATCACAACTTTAAATATTTTTGCTTGCATTTTATGTTTAAACATATTTTATGTCAACAAAATATTGAACACATTTAATTGTTAAACTTTGTCATTTGCTGTCACAAAGACATGTGGAAGGTCATATAAAGAAGGGAGAGAATCCACTTACTTCAAGAGTAAGTTTTTTAAATCTACTCCATATTTTAGCCATCAATTCCAGGGAAATCCAATGATTTGAATTAGTGAGTAAATTTAAACATTAGTTTTCCCTAAAATTGATGGATATAATATGGAGTAAGGTTAAAAAACTTACTCTCTTGAGTAAATAGATCATTCCTTTATAAAGACAAGTGCTTTTCAAAAATTAAAGTTAAAGTTAAATAAATTATTAACATATATAAGTACTATATTTAATTCAAGTTGCCGTTATTTCATATGGGACATTTTTAATCCCAAAGTCATATATTACTATACTCATCATCAAACTATTTCAGCAATGCCATTAAGAGTGACGTAGAAAAGTTTTTATGCAAACAGAGAAGAAATAAATTATATTAGGAAGATGTGTGGTGATTTGAACGAGTGAGACACATATTAATTGGTTTTGACATTTAGTTGATTAGTGAAGAGAATAATTAAAAAAACATGTTCCCTTTATTCCACATGTCTTGATGTTTAAGGTTATGTAAATAATTTAAAAAATTATTAAATGATATAAAAATTTGATATTATTTGACTAAAACAATCAAATTTAGTGCAAATTAAAAACTGAAAAAAAAAAAGAAATGGAGAAATATAGGTGAAAAGAGAAGTAGTAAATAAATGTATAGTTGGAAAATAAAATATAAATGTGTATTGAGTTTCCAAAACATCAAAAGATTTGGATTAACATAAAAGAGTTAAAACATCAAAAAATATGGAATGAAAAAAAGTAAAAAAAATGTTTAAAATTTCAAAAAAAAAAAATCAATATTTCATTATTGAAAATATAGGAAGAGATATTTTCTCATTTTCAGAATTTCGAAAATAGAATTAATGTTTCCTGAAATATGAAATAAAAAATGCATACAGATTTTTAATATACTTTCCTGATTTTTAGCCTACTTTTCATAATTGTGTTACCACTTACCACCTTTCCTTTTTCATAAGTTTATCTTTCCTGATTTAATATGTGTGAAAAAAATGTGTTCACTGTTAATTGGATGAAATATTTCAATGTAACATGTCTTTTCTAAATCATAATTTTAAAAAATTATATAAATAAATGGTAAATAGTATATTAGTTTATAAATTGTTAGTTTATCATTCATAACTCATTTTCAATCATAATTGATTCTTAAAAAATTATATAAATATATGGTAAATAATATATTAATTATGTATAAATCATTACATTGATAATATATCAATATTAGACTTTTAATATATAAATAGTTTATTATTTATTGATGAAATATATCCATTAGTGGTAATTTAACATGTCTTATCTAAATCATAATTTCAAAAAAATTCTTATTACAAAGTTGATTTTTATGACAAAGTAATAAACAACAACAATCCATAAAAAGGTAAGAATCTAAGAGATAATAGTTGAGTGGTCCATTTTTAGCAAGAACACGTAACTAGTGTTGGAAATTTGCACAACCTAGTCAAACTTGAACCGAGTTCAATTCAGTTTGATAAAATTAATTCAGTTCACAATTCAAATTAATACAACTTATTTTTCATCTTGAATTCAAGTCGATTTGACTGATCAACTCGAATAGATTCAGCCCATTAGTAAATATAATATTATATAATTTAATATATTTTTTAGCACTAAAAGTGAATAAAGCAGTATCATGATAACTGGATCGGACCAGCCGGTCCGACCGGTTTGATCGCTGACCGGACTTAAAAACAGTTTCGTTTTGTAGTCTTAACCGAAAGAATAGTAGGACCATTTTGAATGAGAGAAATTCCGGTTCGACCATGTTAAACCCGGTTAAACCGGAATAACCCGGAGAAAAAACCGGACGATTCACTTAATTTTTTTTAAAAATGGAACATTACTCTAATGTTTTGTGTAACACCCCAAATTTTAATCTTTAAAAATATAGTATCAGTCCTGGAAGCCTCGCTTAATCGAGAGATTCTCGCCTGAGCGAAAAATGATCAGCTGGGAGGGTGAAATCCTGGACTATACTGGAGGATTCTCGCCTGGGCGAGAAATGACAATTTTGGGCTGTTGACACAGTGTAATCGATTACACTCTTCTGGTAATCAATTACACACTGATGGTAATCGATTACACACTGCTGGTAATCGATTACATCGTATTAAAAGCATCAGATATGTGCATCTGACACAGTGTAATCGATTACACATTTCTGGTAATCGATTACACATTTCCGGTAATCGATTACACATTGCTGGTAATCGATTACAAATTGCTGGTAATCGATTACACATTGCTGGTAATCGATTACATCGTATTAAAAGCATCAGATATGTGCATCTGACACAGTGTAATCGATTACACACTCCTGGTAATCGATTACACACTCTTGGTAATCGATTACACACTCCTGGTAATCGATTACACACTCCTGGTAATCGATTACATCATATTAAAAGCATCAGATATGTGCATTTTTCACGTTGTAATCGATTACACCATGTTGATAATCGATTACAACCCGACGACACCTCTTTAAAACAGAAACCCAAACACATTTTAAGGTTAGAACTTCGAAGAGAAGAGAGAGAGGAGAGCTTTTCAAGAGCAAGGAGCCTTAGGACTCATCTTGGAGCTTGAGAAGAGGTAAACCTCTTGTTACTAACTCTTCTTCTTCCTCTCTAACTTGTTTTGGGTATGTTGGATTCATTTTCAAAACATGAGAAACCATGGAAACTCATCCTTTAGAGTTATGGTTCGTTTTATGTTGTTTTTATCTTGTAAACTCTTGGTTTAGAGTTGGTATTTGATGAATGGAAAGTTTTATGGGTTATTCATGAAAAACACCCCAAAAACCCCCAAAATGAGAATATGAGTATAAAGAGAAAGAGATGAAATGTTAGATGTGGATAATGAGTAGTGCTTTAATATTGTTATATGAGATGAACATGTATGCTTTGATATTTAGAAACTTGTATTGAAGTAGTTTTGGAAATATTGAAATATGAGATGTTATGCATGTTTTAGATGGTTGAATATTGATGATGAATATTTTGTATGATTAAATGATGTAAAATAAGTTGTTTATGTGATATTTGGAATAAATGACTAACATTGTTGTTATTGGTGGAAATGAGAAAAGATCATAAGGTTGGAGGAAATCGCGGAGTAGACTTTTAAAGTTACTCGGAACTGATCTCCAACGCTCACCGAGGTAAGGGATAAGTGGCTCTAATTCATACTCACTGATGTGAACGAGGTATGTGAAAGAGGTAATGTGTTGTAAGTTTGATTGTTGTTACCCTACCCGAATAGGGAGTGGTTTATTGTTGTTACCCTACTCGAAGAGGTAGTGGTTGACTGTTATTGTGTCCTACCCGGAGTGGTAGTGAACTGTTTGTTGTGTCCTACCCGAAGTGGTAGTAGACTGTTATTGGGTCCTACCTTAAATGGTAGCGGACTGTTATCGTGTCCTACCCGGAGTGGTAGCGGACTGTTGTTGTGTCCTACCCGGAGTGGTAGTGGACTGTTATTGTTATCCTACCGGGAATGGTAGTGAAGAATTGTGAACTAGACCTACCCGATGTGGTATGGATTATAACTAGACCTACCCGATGTGGTATGGAGTATAACACTAGACCTACCCGATGTGGTATGGAGCATAACACTAGACCTACCCGATGTGGTATGGAATATAATACTAGACCTACCCGATGTGGTATGGAGTATAACTAGACCTACCCGATGTGGTATGGAGTATAACACTAGACTTACCCGATGTGGTATGGAGCATAACACTAGACCTACCCGATGTGGTATGGAATATAATACTAGACCTACCCGATGTGGTATGGAGTATAACTAGACCTACCCGATGTGGTATGGAGTATAACACTAGACCTACCCGATGTGGTATGGAGCATAACACTAGACCTACCCGATGTGGTATGGAATATAATACTAGACCTACCCGATGTGGTATGGAGTATAACTAGACCTGCCCGATGTGGTATGAAGTATAACTAGACCTGCCCGATGTGGTATGGAGTATAACTAGACCTACCCGATGTGGTATGAAATATAACAGTAGACCTGCCCGATGTGGTATGGATGATGAACTAGACCTGCCCGATGTGGTATGGATGATGAACTAGACCTGCCCGATGTGGTATGGATGATGAACTAGGCCTGCCCGATGTGGTATGGATGATGAACTAGACCTGCCCGATGTGGTATGGATGGTGACTAGACTTACCCGATGTGGTATGGAGATGTAATTGGATCTACCCGAGGTGGTAGGAGATTATAGTGTGAAAGAACTCGGTGAATACGATTAATGATGAATACGACATATGAGAAACAAGGACGTTAAGAGCGAAAGTCATATGCATGCTATAGGATATATATTATGGGATATATATACTATAGGGTGAATATGAATGTTGGAAATGAAGACGTTAAGGATAAAAGTAATATACATGCTATAAGATATATAGTATGAGATATATATATATACTATAGTGTGGATATGAATAATGAGAAGAACGATGCTTCGAATGAACATAATATGCATGCTATAGAATATATATTATGGGATATGTATTCTATAGGATGAATATGGATAACGTAGAAATGAACGAAAGAAGAGATGAATGTTTGCATTTACGTAATTGCGTTTATAATTTATATTAAAGTTTAATCGTATTTGAAATGTGGATTATCATGTGATGTTAGTTTTTAAACTAATGACTTACTCCCTTTTGTTTTGTGTGTCGTTTATGATAATCCCATTGTAGGTAAATGAAGGATTTTGAGGATGAAGCTCAATTAGGAAGTTTTTGTGTTTAATTACTCGCTTGTCTGTATTGCTAAGTGACGTTGTAGTTGATTTAATAGTATTATGGGATGACTGTAAATCCGTTTAGATCAATACGGATATGTGTAGTTATGGGCTTTATAACCTTGGGAGACCCATAACTGGTTGTATGTGGTAAATGCTATTTGAATGAATTATGTTTTTCCGCAACATAAATTTGTATGATAAGAAAATAGGGTAAAGAGTATTTTCGAAAATGCTACTTGAGAGTTTTCAATGAAGGTGACGACTGTATGTAAGAAATGATTAAAATAAATGAAAAATTTTCAAGGGTAGAATTTGGGTCCTTACATTTTGTTTTATTTCGGTCCAAAAAAGATAGAGAGATATTACTTCGATATAGTTATATAAAATTTTACATTTATATATAATTATATATTTATAGATAAAAATTATTAATTATATTTAAAATCAGCCTATCCGACTGAACGACTTAATTGTTCAAACCGGTTAAACCTAATACAGAAGCTCTTCCAGTTTGACATTAGGCTCGAGTTTCATAACATTAGAATAAGGTGACACATTTTGACAAAAGCTAACAAATTCCATTATGTGGGATCACATACATGGATTCACACTTCACACAAACAAATCTTTATTTTATAAAAATAAAATATAATGGATTAATAGGATCTATGTATAGACTGATTGGAATATCAATAACAGAAACCTCAATTTACTCTGAGTAATAAAAGAATGCAAAGATTAATCTTATCTCTAACGAGTAAGAAAATTATGAAGGAAAAAATAAATAAAGAATACAGATTAAATAAAAACTATGTCGCCCTCACTTATTCAAAGCATCATTATGTCAAGTTATAACAATTAATTGTGATATTAGTTATATTTAGATCACTTTTAATCAGAGAATTTTTTATTCAGCCGTGTTAAATTCGATTAAACCGAAATAATCCGGAAATGAATTAGACCATTCACTTAAAATTAATAAAAAAAAATGGTATACTACTTTAATGTTTTATTTTACTTCAGTCCATAAAAAGATATAAACATGTTACTTCAATTTACATAATTATTAATTATATAAATTTTGTACTTATATAGCTATAAATTTATATATAATTATTAATTATACAAAATTATTCGGTCTGACCGAGCATGTTAATAATTTAAAGAGTTAATTATATTAACACTCCTGAGTTTTAATGAAATTACATAAATTACCCATCGATCTTTTACCCCTACAAAAAACCCCTTGATTTATATAAATATATTACACCCACTACACCTGCATGTGGAATAAGTGTGATTTTTTTACATAAAAAATTATGATAAGTGTAATGAAGTTAAACAAAATATGATATATAGTAGAGACAAGTCAAAATAGTATACGAGTCAATATATTTTCATTATTTTTTGGTTCATTATAAACTGCGTTAATAATTCTAAGAATATATTATTTAAATCACCCTTATACTATATTATAACGAACAAAAAATAATGAAAATCTATTGAATCATATAATTCTTAGATTTGTTTACACAATATACCATATTTTGTTTAACTTAATTACATTTATCATCATTTATTGTTTAAAATATCACACGTATTTCTCATATAGGAGTGATCAGTACAATATATGTTTATAAATTAAGGGGGTTTTGTGGATGTAAAAAACAAAATGGTAGTTTTTATAATTTTACTAAAACTCATTCATGTTAGTGTAAATATAATATTGTGCTGAAATTTCATAACATCTCATAAAATGCTTGTATTTTATTATAGAAAAGGATTGAAAGATACACTCTAGGACAAGAATAATTTTCTTTCCATGATCTAATGGAATACATTATTAAATGAAATCAACATAATGTTACAATAAAAGGGATCCCACATTCAAAATTCCTAATGTAGAAATTCCTCTTTCAAATTGTCACAGACGGAAACTCGCAAGATCCATCACCTACAAATATTTAAAACAAAATAAGAACACTAATGAGTTGCCAAATTAAAGAAAACAAACAAGAATTCCATTTTCTAATAAAGTATGGAGCTTCTGTCACATGAAAAATAATTTATATATAAACTATGGAAGAGTTTTTTATTTACAATAATCATTTATATTCATGTGTTTATACAATATAAGTGAATGATACATTAATTATCTAAAAATTTAAGGATAAAAACGTATTTTGGTCATAAATTTTCTTGTATGTACTAATTTGGTCTATTAAAAATTGAAAAACTCAAAAATAATACTTAAAGATATAAAAAATATAGGTCAAATTTATATATTTTAATAACTCTTGGGATGAATTATTTTGACTAATATTGTCAATTATTGAGTAATAATTTAGGTTTTTTTTGGTTGAGGGGATGAACACGAAAATAAGGACCAAATACAAACATTAAAATCAACGTATACTAATAATTGACTGAAAAAATGACAATTTTGGAAACATGGTAGAAAACAAAAACACTTACTAGGATCCTTTGAAGTTTGAGTGGCAAGTCCATTGAAGTAACATGTTCCACCTGTCTTCTTAAACTGTGCCCAATAAGAACTAAACGCATAACTAGCATCCCACAAAACTGAATTGGGTCTATAACACTTTTTCCCAGGTTGGATCAAGTCACAAGTACCATTCCCTTGAGAACAAGCATAAGACAATGCTTTAGCCACCAATGTTACATTAGCCCCATTTGCCACCACACACCACCTTTTCCTCCATGAACTATGCTTCGGCACCGGCGATTTCGTTCCAGAAAGATCAATGCTGTAAATCATCTTTCCGTTCGGGTAAAATAACCCGAAATGTCGCTCTGTACCTAGACCCAGTTTTTGGTTCTCATTGAATAAGGAAAATAAAAAAGATTGAAGAACCACACCCGGTCTAAACGGAGTTCCAATTGCCGGTTTTTTCGTAACTTTGTTAATAAAATTCCTATTATAAGTCGCAGCATTGTAAATATTAGCTCCAATTTGGTTACTATCTCCACTATTGGGCCAACCAGTTTCTGCTATAAAAATTGGAACATTTGGAAAACCGAGCCGATTCATAGCAAAATAAACCGCATCGATCATTTGATCGAAAAGATTAGTATAAACTAGACCGGTACCGGGATCCTTGACCCTAATATACGTAGACTTAAATAATGCATAGTCTAAGTTTATATTTTTCGGGTCAGAGGCCCAAGCGAAAAAAGGATACACATCTAAGAAAAAAAAAGACTCAGATTTACTTAAAAACTCTAACATGGGTTTCAGGACCTGGTCTGAAATATCATTCCGAAACTCTCCTTTTGAAGGAGGAAATGAAGTTTTCAAAACATCCATGGCATGTGAAGTTCCAATTTTTATGTTATGAATTCCAATTATTCCGAGAGAGTGTTCGATGTTACGCATTGCGGGGACAAGGTTGGACCATGTCTGGTTGTTGGTGGTACTTATGACTTCGTTCCCGACGAGGATGTAGCGAATTAAGGTGTTTGGGTAAAATGGTACAACATTTTTTTGGATCCATTGGTTTGAAAATGTTTGGTCTTTTGCGATGTTTGAGATGAGTTGATTTGGTACCATGATGGAGACTTCTATGTTTGTGTTTCTCAACGCTTGGAGGATTTGCGGTGAAGTGTCATAGATCTTCACACGCTTGGCTTTCAGGGTTTTGATGAGTTCCAATGATTTTTGTGGTGGTGGAAGGTCGTTACCAAGTTGACCATAGCAGATTCCTGGTTCTGGTAATAACTCTGCACCTGCTGAAGAAAATAAAAAGAAAAACAATAGAAAATTGTGATATAAGTTGATTTATTAATAAAATACAACTAAGTTAATATTGACTACATGTATCAAATGATATTATAATAGATGATAAATAAGGTTACTTGAAAAGGTGATGAGTATGGAAAGAAGTAAAAGGTGGATGAGAAGAAGCATAGACATTTGTGATTGTGAAGTAAGTAAAGATGATAGATAGCTAGATCATGGATTCTTCACTTATAGGAGAAGGTGTATGGGAAGATGAGTCTTGGAAAAAGGTAATGGTTTAAGAAAATGGAAAACCATTATCAAATGAGTTGAATAGTTAAACCAATTTTATTATGAAATAAAAACATTAATGCAAATTTTATGTTAACAATATATTGAACACCTTTAATTGTTAAATTTGGTCATTAGCTGTCACAAAGACATGTGGAAAGTCATATAAAGAGGGGAGTGAATCCACTTACTCAAAGAGTAAGTTTTTTAAACTTACTCCATGTATTAGCCATCAATTCTAGGGAAGTCATATTATTTGAATTAGTGAGTAAATTTAAACCATTGAATTTCCCTAGAATTGATGGCTATGATGTGAAGTAAGTTTAAAAAACTTACTCTTGGAGTAAATAGATCTTTCCTTTATAAAGAGTATCATGTACTTCAAGTGCTTTTCAAAAATTAAAGTTAAAGTTAAATAAATTGGGGAGGGATCCACTTACTCCAAAAAACACTTACTCTTCATCTTAGCCATCCAATCTTGAAAAATTCAATGGTTTAGATGTACTCATCAATTCAAACCATTGGATTTCCAAGAATGAATGGTCATGATGTGGAGTAAGTGTTTTTCCACTTACTCTTGGAGTAAGTGGATCCCTCCCCAAATTATTAACATATAAGTATTACATTATTTAATTCAGGTTGCCGTTATTTCATTTGGGAACAATTTTAATCCCAAAGTCATACATTACTACACTCATCATCAAACTATTTTAACAATGGCATTAAGAGTGACGAAGAAATTTTTTTATGCTGACAAAGAAGAAATAAATTATATTATGAAGATGTGTGGTAGTTTGAATGAGTGAGACACATATTAATTGGTTTAGACATTTAGTTGATTAGTGGAGTGAGTAATTAAAAAAACATGCTCCCTTTATTCCATATGTCTTAATGTTTAAGATTATGTACATAATTTAAATTTGTTTTAAATGATATAAATTTTTTATATTATTTGACAAAAACAACCAAATTTAGTGCAAATTAAAAACTGAATTTAAAAGAAATGGAGAAATATAGGTGAAAAGAGAAGAAGTAAATAAATGTATAGTTTTAAAATAAAATATAAATGTGTATTGAGTTTCCAAAATATCAAAAGATTTAGACTAACATAAAAAATTAAAACATCAAAAGATATGGAACGAAAAAAAGTAAAAGAAATGTTTAAAATTTCACAAAAAGTTCTGTATTTCATTATTGAAAATATTGGAATTTTTTTTTTCATTTTCAGAATTTCCAAAATAGAATTAATGTTTCCTGAATTATGAAATAAAACCATCAATGCAAATATATTTTTAACATACTTTTCTGTTTTTCAGCTTTTGTGTTACCACCTTTCCTTTTTCATAAGTTTATTTTTCCTGATTTAATATATGTGAAAACAAATGTGTTCACCCATAGCATAAGAGTTTTATACAATATTAATTTATCATTTATAACTCATTTTCAATCATAATTAACTCTTAAAAGTTATACAAATAAATGGTAAATAATATATTAATTGAGTATAAATCATTACTTTGATAATATATCAATATTAAACTTAATATATAAATAGTGTATGAATAGACTGATTGTAATATCAATAACATAACCTCAATCTACTCTGAGTAATAAAAGAATGCAAAGATTAATCTTATCTCTAAAAAGTAAGAAAATTATGAAAGAAAAAATAAATAAAGAATACAGATTAAATAAAAACTATGTCGCCCTAACTTATTCAAAGCATCATGATGTCAAGTTATGGCAATTAATCATGATATTACATATATTGAGAGGTCATAAGGTTAAACCGCTTTTAATCAGGGAAATTTCGATTCGGGTGTGTTAAACTCGGTTAAACCGGAATAATCCGGAAAATAAACCAGACGATTAACTTAAAATTAATAAAAAAATGGTACACTACTCTAATCTTTTATTTTACTTCAGTCCATAAAAAGATATAAACATGTTACTTCAATTTACATAATTATTAATTATATAAATGTTGTATTTATATACTTATATAGATAATTATTAATTATATGAAATTATTCGGTCGGACCGAACATGTTAATAATTTAAAAATTTAATTACATTAAAACTCTCTGAACTTTAATAAAATTACACATATCACCCATCGAACAAAAAATAATGAAAATCACCTTATAACGAACAAAAAATAATGAAAATCTATTGAATCATATAATTCTTAGATTTGTTTACACAATATACCATATTTTGTTTAACTTAATTACATTTATCATCATTTATTGTTTAAAATATCACACGTATTTCTCATATAGGAGTGATCAGTACAATATATGTTTATAAATTAAGGGGGTTTTGTGGATGTAAAAAACAAAATGGTAGTTTTTATAATTTTACTAAAACTCATTCATGTTAATGTAAATATAATATTGTGCTGAAATTTCATAACATCTCATTTTATTATAGAAAAGGATTGAAAGATACACTCTAGGACAGGAATAATTTTCTTTCCATGATCTAATGGAATACATTATTAAATGAAATCAACATAATGTTACAATAAAAGGGATCCCACATTCAAAATTCCTAATGTAGAAATTCCTCTTTCAAATTGTCACAGACAGAAACTCGCAAGATCCATAACCTACACATATTTAAAACAAAATAAAAACACTAATGACTTGAGTCACATGAAAAATAATTTATATAATAAGATGGAAGAGTTTTTTTATTGACAATAATCATTTATATTCATTTGTTTATACAATATAAGTGAAAGATTGATTAATTATGTAAAAATTTAAGGATAAAAACTTATTTTGATCCTAATTTTTTTTTTGCATGTACCAATTTAGTCCGTTGATAATTGAAAAACTCAAAAATGATACTTAAAGATATATAAAATACAGGTCAAATTTATTTATTTTAATATATTTTTATAACTCTTGTGATGATTATTTTGACTCGTATTATCAATTATTGAGTAATAATTTAGATTTTCTTTGGTTGAGCGGATGAACACGAAAATAAGGACCAAATACAAACATTAAAATCAACCTATACTAAGAATTTACAGAAAAATGACAATTTTGAAAACATAGTAGAAAACAAAAACACTTACTAGGATCCTTTGAAGTTTAAGTGGCAAGTCCATCGAAGTAACATGTTCCACCTGTCTTCTTAAACTGTGCCCAATAAGAACTAAACACATAACTAGCAGCCCACGAAACTGAATTGGGTGTGTAACACTTTTTCCCGGGTTGGATCAAGTCCGAAGTACCATTCCCTTGAGAACAAGCATAAGACAATGCTTTAGCCACCAATGTTACATTAGCCCCATTTGCCACCACACACCACCTTTTCCTCCATGAACTATGCTTCGGCACCGGCGATTTCGTTCCAGAAAGATCAATGCTGTAAATCATCTTTCCGTTCGGGTAAAATAACCCGAAATGTCGCTCTGTACCTAGACCCAGTTTTTGGTTCTCATTGAATAAGGAAAATAAAAAAGATTGAAGAATCACACCCAGTCGAAGCGGAGTTCCAATTGCTAGTTTTTCGTCACAACATTGTAGATATTAGCTCCAATATGGTTACTATCTCCACTATTGGGGCAACCAGTTTCTGCTATAAAAATCGGAAAATTTGGATAACCGAACCGATTCATAGCAAAATAAACTGCATTAATCATTTGATCGAAAAGATTAGTATAAACTAGATCAGTACCGTGATCCGTGACCCTAATATACTTAGACTTAAATAATGCATAGTCTAAGTTTATATTTTTCGAGTCAGAGGCCCAAACGAAAAAAGGATACACATCTAAGAAAAAAAAAAGACTTGAATTTAATTAAAAACTCTAACATGGGTTTTAGGACCTGATCTGAAATATCATTTCGAAACTCACATTTTGAAGGAGGAAATGAAGTTTTCAAAACATCCATGGCATGTGAAGTTCCAATTTTGATGTTATGAATTCCGATTATTCCGAGAGAGTGTTCAATGTTACGCATTGCGGGGATAAGGTTGGACCATGTCTGGTTGTTGGTGATACTTATGACTTCGTTTCCGACGAGGATGTTTTAACGAAAAAAGTAAAAGGTTAACGAATTTTATTATGAAATAAAAACATTAATGCAAACAAATTTTATGTTAACAATATGTTGAACACCTTTAATTTTTAAATTTGGTCATTAGCTGTCATAGACATGTGGAAGGTCAAAGAAGGATGAGGATCCACTTACTCCAAGAGTAAGTTTTTTAAACTTACTCCATATATTTGCCATCAATTCTAGGGAAATCCAATGGTTTGAATTAGTGAGTAGATTTAAACCATTGGATTTCCCTAGAATTGAGGGCTACGATGTGGAGTAAGCTTAAAAATTTACTCTTAGAGTAAATATATCTCTCATTTATAAAGATTATCTTGTTCTTGCAAGTGCTATCCAAAAATTAAAGTTAAAGTTAAAATAAGTTATTAACATATAAATACTGTATTATTTAATTCATGTTTGCAGTTATTTCATATCGGAACAATTTTAATCCAAAAGTCATATATTACTACACTCATCATCAAAGTATTTCAGCAATACCATTAAGAGTGACGAAGAAAAGTTTTTATGCTGACAGAGAAGAAATAAATTCTATTATGAAGATGTGTGGTGGTTTGAACGAGTGAAACACATATTGTAAGGATCCGATTTTCGTAATCCAAAAGTTCTTTTTAAAACCTTGTTCATGAAAGTGAAGTGGTTACTTTTGGAAGACATTACTTGAACGGTTTGGAAACTTGAGTGAATACAAATATTAGTTCCATTTATAAATCACAAGGCAAAAATATTCCAAATACATCTCACCTCAAAAACATGTCATTACAATTCCCTTCAAATACGTAATCTAAACAATTATCTTTTCACAAGGAACACTTTTAATACAAACATTAAATCAACTTCATTATACACTTAGGAGGAGTTCCATTTTACAAAATAGATAATCCAACATAGTTATCATATTATAAACATTTATCATATAACATATCAATTACATAAAACCCTACTCTACCATGTACTCTTCTCCGCAAGCGTCCAACGCGCTACCGCCACCACCTGAACTCAAATTCACAACACATACAAGAAGAGACAAAAAGGGAGTAAGAATCAACTACGACGACCGTAGCGTGGAATTACATAGAGTAATAACATTAAAGTATTACACCCTACATATCATCTAAAATCAAGCATATTAGATATATATCAATCAATACTAAAACCATATAATGTTCATATTTCCAATTAGTATAATCTTCATATCTCACTTAGACAAATCCAACAAATCAATGAAACATATCATAGGATATCCATTCTTTGGTCAACTCCTTTAACAATTTCTCATACCATTTATCCAACTCAATCGTCCTCATAAATCAACACCCAATAATCCCTTTCAATAAACAACAACAAACATTATACTCAAGGTCTTCCCGTACTTGCACAGCATTACTATACTTTCCAAATCGGAACCACACTTTAATTAAAGTACCACATCATATAGGATTAATCATACTTTACTCCAAGAGCCAATACCATCACCAAAAGGTAACTTATACATTACTACATAACTTGAGTCCAAAGTGTCACTACATAACTGGAGCCCACAGTATCGCATCTTTAACCCGAGCCAGGGTGTCGTTATATAACTGGAGCCCACAGTATCGCATCTTTAACCTGAGTCAGGGTGTCGTTACATAACTGGAGCCCACAGTGTCGCTAACCATTCATGGTCGGCTAAAAATATGTTTTCTTTTCTTTGATACACCTTCAATTTATAAACAGCGATCCCACGCATCCTTTATTCCAAACACACCCATATATGTTTGTAATAAATTAACGGTTCGCAACTTTGTCATTTTCATAAACATACTCATCTCCACTTTTAACCAATCAACAATCCGTCTCACAATCATTGTTATAAACACACCCATATATGTTTATAACAAATCAACCATCCATAACACATCATTATCATAAACAAAACACACACAACATATTCTTCATCATATAACACATTAACGTTAGAACCATCTTTCATGACGGTGTATTACCATAAATGAGCATATTGTATTTTACTTAAATAAATGGTTTTCCCGCACATATATCTCTACTTTTATGGCTAATACATCCTCATATAAAATAAAGACTCTCACATGGACCACAACACCCAAGAGAGTTTCTATCCGTTAACGTGCTCCGATTCTTGAGGGAAATCGGAGAAGATGACTCTAATGAAATACTCTAAGACCACAATGGTCTTCTCCCTCACCTTAGGTTGCATAAGCTCCATGGATCCGTAAGGAGCTACATCTCCCTCCATCTCCTTCAATCTCCAATGTTCCATTTCCACCGCCAAAACCCTCCAATGTGCCTCTAAGAAGCAAGGGGAAGAGGTTTTGATGAGTTTTGGAGGTTTAGTGGAGGGGAGAATGGTTCATTTGGGTGGAGCCGCCGTTGGGAGAGAAAGGGGAGAAAAGAAAATGAAGATTAGGGTTTGTGAAACCCTTTCTTTACTTTTATAGCTAGGTCCTCTCGCCCGGGCGAGGATATCTCGCTTGGCGAGAAGCCCGCAATATTTTAAGTTTCAAAACACGGACTCTCTCGCCTGGGCGAGATTCTCTCGCTCAAGCGAGAATCTCACAGCCTGCCCAGACTTCTCTCGCTCAAGCGACCACTTTCTCGCTTGGACGAGGATCCCAGAATTTCCAACGTTAAAACATTGGGTCTCTCGCTTGGGCGAGACCCTCTCGCTCAAGCGAGAATATGGCAGTATGCCCCATTCTTCAGGACTGCTACCTCTTTTTAAGGAGGATAAATTTAGGGTGTTACACATATTAATTGGTTTTGACATTTAGTTGATTAGTGAAGAGAGTAATTAAAAAAATGTTCCCTTTATTCCATATGTCTTGATGTTTAAGGTTATGTACATAATTTAAAAAATTATTAATTGATATAAAATTTGATATTATTTGACTAAAACAACCAAATTTTGTGCAAATTAAAAACTTAATTGAAAAAATGGAGAAATATAGGTTAAAAGAGAAGTAGTAAATAAATGTATAGTTGAAAATAAAATATAAATGTGTATTGAGTTTCCAAAACATCAAAAGATTTGGACTAACATAAAAAGAGTTAAAACATAAAAAGATATGGAATGAAAAAAAGAGTAAAAGAAGTGTTTAAAATTTCAAAAAAATTCAATATTTCATTATTGAAAATATTGGAAAATATATTTTCTCATTTTCAGAATTATCAAAATAGAATTAATGTTTGATGAAATTTGAAATAAAAACATTAATTCAAACATATTTTTAACATACTTTTCCGATTTTCACCTTACTTTTCATAATTGTGTTACCACCTTTCCTTTTTCATAAGTTTATTTTTCCTGATTTAATATATGTGGAAAAAATGTGTTTCTTGATAGCATAAGTGTTTTATAAAATGTTAATTTATTATGTTGGGAACCAACGATCAATCAAATAGTAAAATAGAAGAGAATAACACAAGAAATTTGGTAACGAGGTTCAACCAATTGTGCCTACGTCCCTGAGAGCGTTGATAAGATACCAATATGTATTAGAGAATAATGATTAGTGTTTAGCTATTTTTCTCCTTATTACATTAGGTTTACATAACATAAATATATAGTCCTCTACCCCAACCCTTTACATCAACCCAAACCCATAACTTGTATTGCTGTTATGATGAGAAAAAGGTCGATCCATTGAATATGAGCCATTGCACAACAATCTCCACCTTGGCGAATATCATCAATATCCATCTTCCACCATTGGGTTGGGGCGCTCCATAGTCCATCATTAGTGAATGTTCAGCAACCTCAGACAATGTCTGAACTTGTCTATGGTAACCGACTAGGTTAACATATCAGCTGCATTTTCTGAAGTGTGAACCTTCTGCAATAGTATCTGTCCACAAGCTACTAACTCTCTGATCTTGTGAAATCTCACATGAATATGTTTGGTCCTAGCATAATACACCTAGTTCTTTGCTAAGAAGATAACACTCTAACTGTACAATGTAGCGAAACTCCACCTTGCTCAATGCCTAATTCATTTACCATCCCCATAAACCATAGGGCTTCCTTAGAAGTTTCACCAGCTGCCATGTACTCTGCTTCAGTTGTGGACATAGCAACAACAGACTAAACTGATGATCTCCACATAATTGGTCCACCGCAAGGGTGAAGACAAACCTTGTTGTGGACCTCCTATCATCAAAGTCTCCTGCATAGTCCGAATCAACATAACCAACCACTGAAGGTTTACTCTGTTGGCTGCCAAACATGATACTGAGACTTGTAGTCCCCTTCAAATATCTGAAAATCCATTTGACTGCTTCCCAATGTTGCTTCCCTGATTTCGACATGTACTTGCATACTTGATTAACTGCATGTGCCAAGTCTGGTCTAGTACAAACCATAACATACATCAAGCAACCCACTGCACTGGCATATGAAACCTTTGACATGTACTTCTTTTCTTCACCTATCTTTGGACACTGATCTAGGGAAAACTTGAAGTGATTTGCCAATGGAGTGCTCACTACTTTAGCATTATTCATATCAAATCTCTCTAATATCTTTTCAATATAGCTTTGCTGAGAGAGCCATAGCTTTTTAGCTCTCCTATCCCTGTGAATCTCCATACCATGAATCTTCCTAGCAGCCCCTAAATCTTTCATGTCAAACTCCTTTCCCAACATGACTTTCAACTCATAGATATCACTCAAATGGTCAGCAGCAACCAAAATATCATCAACATAAAGTAACATAAAAATAAAAGAACCATCATCAAGGCTTCTGACATAAACACGACAATCATACTCACAACGCTTGTAACCAAGCTTCAACATATAAGTGTCATACCGCTTGTACCATTGTCTGAGAGACTGCTTCAACCCATAAGACTTCTTCAACTTGCAAACCAAGCGACTCTATCAAGCTGCACTGAACCCTTCTGGTTGTGTCATGTAAATTTTCTCCTCTAACTCACCATGGAAAAAACAGTCTTCACATCCATTTGTTTTAAGTGCATATCTCGACTGGCTACCAAGGCAAGCACTTCCTTCATAGAAGTGTGTCTAACCACTGGGGAGAAAATCTCATTGTAGTCGATCCCCTTTTATTGTGAGTACCATTTTGATACAAGACGAGCTTTGAACTTTTCCCATTCTTTTTCTGATATTGATGGCTTCCTCTTATGCACCCACTTGCGCCCAACTACACGCTTGTTGGAGGGCAATGGGACAATTCCCAAGTTTGGTTCTTGTGTAAAGACTCCATCTCCTCCATCATGGCACCCATCCATTGTTCTTTCTCTAGGTTGTTTATAACATCTTGAAAGCTATATGGATCTCTTAAACTGATATGGAGAGCAACTGAAGTCATATCCTCAAAGCCATATCTCTCTGGAGGTTTGATAGGACGTCTATCTCTGTCTCTGGCAAGTAGATACTCATGCGCACCTGAAATCTCAGCCTGAGAATCATCATGCTCTTGACTTGAACTATTTCATGTTTCCTTGCCTTTATTCACCTGAATCATTTCACTGTCCAGTGGAATCATATTTGATCTTAAAGACTCTCCATTGGGCCCTGGCACCTTTTTCACAACTGACTCTCTTAGTATGAAATCTTCATCAAACACTGCATCTCTGCTCAACACCACTTTTCTAGAAACTGGATCCCAGAACTTGAACCCATTCACACCTTTTGCATATCCAATGAAGATACACCCATTTGACTTGTGATCAAGTTTAGATCGTTCATCACTAGGTACATGTACATAAGCAGGACAACCAAATATGCGTAGCATATTATAATTGATTGAGTTACCTGTCCATACTTCTTCTACAACTTTACCCTCCAATGAAACTCGTGGTGATCTATTGATGACATAACATTCCATACGAAGTGCCTCTGCCCAAAATCCTTTGGAAAGTCCAGCATTCAGTCTCATACATTTGGCCCTCTCTATAAGAGTTCTACTCATCTTCTCTACAACACCATTCCGCTGAGCAGTCTTCTTCGCTGGAAAGTGCATTTGAAGACCATGTTCCTCACAGAACTTCTGAAACTGTGAGTTATTGTCAATACCATTGTCTGACCTCAGGTATTTGATTTTTCTACCAGTCTGGTTCTCTACCTCTGCCTTCCAAACCTTGAACTTGGCAATGACTTCTGACTTATGCTTCAGAAAATATACCTATACCTTACGAGAAAAGTCATCTACGAAAGTAACAAAATACCTAGAACATCCTAGGGATGGTTTCTGAGTGGGTCCCCATACATTAGTGTGGACATAGCTAAAATGCCCCGAGTTCTGTGTTGGCTAGCCTTGAAAAACTATCTCGCGTCTATTTCCCAAACACACAATACTTGCACAGATCTAACTTGCATTTGCTGACTCCCCCAACAGTCCTCTTTTGAGTAGTTATGTCATGCCACACACACTAGTAAGACCCAAACGCATGTGCCATAATTTTGTAGCATTATGGTCTGAATCTACTGAAATATCTTCAGCCACTCCAACAACTCCATGTACAACTGTTCTCCCTAACAACTTGTAGGTGTTCACAACAATCCTCTTACCCTTCATCACAATCATAACACATTTGCATACTCGAAGAATATCACTGTCTCCATCAGCTCTATAGCTAAATCCTTTAGCCTGCAATGTCCCTAAAGAAATCAAATTCTTCTTCAAATGTGGTATGTGCCTCACATAACGTCTTCACTACACCATCATCCATGACAACTTTGATTTGTCCCATGCCAATAATTCCACATACTTTATTATTTCTGAGATACACAAAACCAAAATTACTTGCCTTGTATGTGGTGAACCAGTCTCTGTTTGGCGTCATGTGGTGGAAACAACCAGTGTCAAGTATCCACTCATCTGCACTATGACTTGATGATACAGATAGTAAATCAACTTCACTATTGTAACCAGAGTCATCTTTCTGTGCAACATTTTCTGATGTAGATACTTCATCTTTCCCCATGGGCTTGCTAGGACTCCATTCATTGAGACAATCCTTTTTGTAATGTCTAGTCTGTTTGCACCTAAAGCACTCTACTGGTGTTCTGCCCCTAGAATTTGTTATTTTCCCTTTGGCAGGACCTCCTTTGTCTTGTCTCCTCCCACGTGCTTGGCTCCCTTTAACATACAGACCATTACCCTGAGACCCTTCTCCTATATTCTGTCTTCTTCGAGTGTGGAACAGAAGTGTAGATATGATCTCATCCAGTTTGATTGAGTCTTTCCTGTATGTCAATGTTGTCACCAAGTGTTCATAAGAATTTGGCAAAGAACATAGTAATATTATTGCTTTGTCCTCATCATCAACCTTCATATCAAGTTTCTACAAGTCATTGATTACTTGATTAAAAGTGTTGAGATGTTGTTGCAAATCAGTATCCTCCTGCATCTTCAGGCCATTAAGTCTATGTTTCAAATACAGCTTATTTGTTAGAGACTTGGACATGAACCGCTTCTCTAATGTCTCTCATACCTCTGTTGGCAATGTCAAATCCATAACATGATACATCACCTCATCTGATAGATAGAGTCGTATGGTTACTGTAGCCTTCTCCTTCAACTCTTCAATCTAGTTGGTCCACACCATCTGGTTATTTCTCACGCAAAGCCTTTGATAGACTTTGTTGAACCAACACATCCTTAACCCTCATTTGCCACAATCCGAAATTACCAGTTCCATCAAACTTCCCCACCTTGAATTTGGCACATGGGTTAAGAGCCATTTGATACCAATTGTTGGGAACAAGTTATCAATCAAATAGTAAAAGAGAAGAGAATAACACAAGGAATTTGGTAACGAGGTTCAGTCAATTGTGTCTACATCCTCAGGAGCGTTGAGAGGCTACCACTATGTATTAGAGAATAAAAATTAGTGTTTAACTATTGTTCTCCTTATTACATTAGGTTTATATAGCATAAATTTATAGCCCTCTACTCCAACCCTTTACATCAGCCCAAACACATAACTTGTATTGTTGTTATGATGAGAAGAGGCCCAATCCATTGAATATGAGCCATTGCAAACCATATTATTCATAATTCATTTTCAATCATAATTGACTCTTAAAAAAATTATACAAATAAATGATAAATAATATATTAATTATGTATAAATCATTACATTGATAATATATCAATATTAGACTTTTAATATATAAATAGTGTATTATATCTTCTCTTCATTGTTAATTGGATGAAATCATGGTTATAAAAACCATAACGTACTGGCCGGTTCAATCGGAAAACCGGTGAACCAGACCCCTAACTGAAGCGATACGGATGTTATACCGTATAAGCAACAAAATCGGTGAAAACCAGTTTAAACCGACCGGTTTTGGTCAAAAACCGGTGGAAACCGGCCGATTTATGCTTCTCCCTTATTTAATATATTTTCCAATGTTCCTGTTTCCCTCTGCTTTTGTGATTCATTAATATGTTTAATATTGTAATTAATGGAGGTAGAAAACTTTCTCAAGTTTTCTAATACATTGACTTGTGAGCTCACAATTCACCATTTAGTTGTTTCACCAATCATAATTTATTAAAACATTTGCTTTTACAGTACTAGAATCAAAATAGAATTAGGGCAATGTATAATACCAAGTCTATGATATGCCAGAAGTCTCTGATTTTGTTAAAGACTTAATGTTGTTTGTTTGATTGTGTGAATTTGGAGTAGATTATGAATATGAATTATAAATTTAAATATCTACTTATTTGAATTATTTTTGTTATAGGTTTAGATATATAAATATAAGCAGGTATGTCCGGTTTAACCGACACACGGTTTAATTACTGAACCACCGGTTGAATCACTGTACCACTATACCAGTACCCTAACCGATTTGATAATCGGTACGGTTTTAATAACATTGGATGAAATATTTCCATTAGTGTAATTTAACATGCCTTTTCTAAATTGCTCAATCAAAATTTCAAAAAAATTTCTTATTACAAAATTGTTTTTTATGACTAAGTAATAAACAACAACAATCCATAAAAATGTAAGAATCTAAGAGATAATAGTTGAGTGGTCCATTTTCTAGCAAGAACACGTAATTAGTGCTGGAATTTTGCAGAACCTAGTCAAATTTGGACCGAGTTCAATTCAGCTTGATAAGAATTAATTCAATTCACCACTCGAGTTAATACGACTTATTTTTTTCATCTTAAACTCAAATCATTTTGACTAATCTACTCAGATAGATTCAACCCATTAGTAAATATAATATCATATAACTTAATATATTTTTATCATTAAAAATGAATAAAGTGACACATTTTGACAAAAGTGATTCCATCATATAAGATCACATACACGGATTCACACTTCACAAAAACAAAATTTAATTTTATAAAAATAAATTATAATCGATTCATAGGAAGGATGAATAGACTGATTGGAATATCAATAACATAAACCTCAATTTACTCGAGTAATAAAATAATGCAAAGATTAATCTTATATCAAAAGAGTAAGAAAATTATGAAGGAAAAAATAAATAAAGAATAAAGATTAAAAAAAAACTATGTCGCCCTGGCTTATTCAAAGCATTATGATGTCAAGTTATGGCAATTAATTGTGATATTACTTATATTCATCAATGTGAGCTCATAAGGTTAGACCACGGTGAATCATATAAATTTCGATCTGGCCGTCTTAAACTCGATTAAACTGGAGTAATTTGGAAAGTGAACTAGACAGTTCACTTAAAATTAATAAAAAAAAGTGGTACGCTACTCTAATATTTTATTTTACTTTAGTCCATAAAAAGATATAAACATGTTACTTCAATTTCCATAATTATTAATTATATAAATTTTGTATGTACATAGTTATATATTTATATATAATTATTAAGTATATAAAATTATTCGGTCCGACCGAGCATGTTAATAATTTAAAGAGTTAATTAAATTAACACCTCTGAGTTTTAATAAAATTACAGAGACCACTCATCGATCTTTTATCCCTACAAAAAACCTCTGATTTATATAAATACATTACACTCACTACATCTGCATGTGAAATAAGTGTGATTTTTTACATAAAAAATGATGATAAGTGTAATGAAGTTAAACAAAATATGATATATAGTAGAGGAAATCAAAATAGTAAATGAGTCAATATATTTTCATTATTTTTTGGTTCATTACAAATTACATCAATAATTCAAAGAATATATTATTTAAATAAGTCTTACACTATATTATAAGGAATGAAAAATAATGAAAATCTATTGAATCATATACTATTTATATTTTTTTACACATTATACCATATTTTGTTTAACTTAATTACATTTATCATCATTTCATTGTTTAAAATATCACTTAATTCTCATGTAGGGGTGATCAGTATAATGTATGTTTATAAATTATTGAGGTTTTGTGGGTATAAAAAACAGAAGGATAGTTTGTATAATTTTACTAAAATTCAATAGGTGCTAGTGTAATTTGCGCTCAAATTTCATAACATCCCATAAAATGATTGTATTTCATTATAGAAAAGAGTGCAACGATTGAAAGATACATTTATTGTACCTCCATACACTCTAGGAACATAATATAATTTTATCCATGATATAATGGAATACATTATTAAATTAAAGCAACATTATATTATTATAAAAGGGATCCCACATTCAAAATTCCTAATGTAGAAATTCCTCTTTCAAATTGTCACAGCCGGAAACTTGCAAGATCCATGACCTACAAATATTTAAAACAAAATAAAAACACTAATGAGTTGCCAAATTGAAAGAAAACAAACAAGAATTCCATTTTTCTAATAAAGTATTGAGCTAGAGTTACATGAAAAATAATTTATATATCAACAATGGAAGAGTTTTTTTATTGACAATAATCATTTATATTCATGTGTTTATACAATATAAGTGAATGATACATTAATTATGTAAAAATGTAAGGATAAAAACTTATTTTGATCCTAAATTTTTTTGCATGTACCAATTTGGTCCATTGAAAATTGAAAAACTCAAAATGATACTTAAATATATAAAAAGTACAGGTCAAATTTATCAATTTTAATATATTTTTATAACTCTTGCGATGATTATCTTGCCTCATATTATCCATTATTGAGTAATAATTTAGAATTTTTTGGTTGAGGGGATGAACACGAAAATAAGGACCAAATACAAACATTAAAATCAACCTATACTAATAATTGACTGAAAAAATGACAAATTTCAAAACATAGTAGAAAACAAAAACACTTACTAGGATCCTTCGAAGTTTGAGTGGCAAGTCCATTGAAGTAACATGTTCCACCTATCTTCTTAAACTGTGCCCAATAAGAACTAAACGCATAACTAGCATCCCACAAAACTGAATTGGGTCTATAACACTTTTTCCCAGGTTGGATCAAGTCACAAGTACCATTCCCTTGAGAACAAGCATAAGACAATGCTTTAGCCACCGAGGTTACATTAACCCCCCTTGCCACCACACACCACCTTTTCCTCCTCGAATTATTCTTCGGCACCCGCGATTTCTTATGCTTCGATTTCTTTCCGGAAAGATCAATGTCGTAAATCATCTTTCCGTTCGGGTAAAATAACCCGAAATGTCGTTCCGTACCGGGACCTGGTTTTTGGTTCTCATTGAATAAAGAAAATAAAAAAGATTGAAGAACCACACCTGGTCGAAGTGGAGTCCCAATTGTCGGTTTTTTCGTAACTTTTTTAATAAAATTCCTATTATAAGTCGCAGCATTGTTAATATTAGCTCCAATTTGGTTACTATCTCCACTATTGGGCCAACCAGTTTCTGCTATAAAAATCGGAACATTTGGATAGCCAAGTCGATTTATAGCAAAATAAACCGCATCGATCATTTGATCAAAAAGATTATTATAAACTAGACCGGTACCGGGATCTGTGAACCTAATATACTTAGACTTAAATAATGCATAGTCTAAGTTTATATTTTTCGGGTCAGAGGACCAAGCGAAAAAAGGATACACATCTAAGAAAAAAAAAGACTCGGATTTACTTAAAAACTCTAACATGGGTTTCAGGACCTGATCTGAAATATCATTTCGAAATTCACCTTTTGAAGGAGGAAATGAAGTTTTCAAAACATCCATGGCATGTGGAGTTCCAATTTTGATGTTATGAATTCCAATTATTCCGAGAGAGTGTTCGATGTTACGCATTGCGGGGAGAAGGTTGGACCAAGTCTGGTTGTTGGTGGTACTTATGACTTCATTTCCGACGAGGATGTAGCGAATTAAGGTTTTAGGGTAAAATGGTACAACATTGTTTTGGATCCATTGGTTTGAAAATGTTTGGTCTTTTGCGATGTTTGAGATGAGTTGATTTGGTACCATGATGGAGACTTCTATGTTTGTGTTTCTCAACGCTTGGAGGATTTGCGGTGAAGTGTCATAGATCTTCACACGCTTGGCTTTCAGGGTTTTGATGAGTTCCAATGATTTTTGTGGAGGTGGAAGGTCGTTACCAAGTTGACCATAGCAGATTCCTGGTTCTGGTGATAACTTTGCGCCTGTTGAAGAAAATTAAAAAGAAAAATAAAAGAAAATTGTGATATAAGTTGATTTATTAATAAAATACAACTAATTTAATATTGACTACATGTATCGAAAGATATTATAATAGATGAGAAATAAGGTTACTTGAAAAGGTGAAGAGCATAGAAAGAAGTAAAAGGTGAATGAGAAGAAGCATAGACATTTGTGATTGTGTAGTGAGTAAAGATGCTAGATAGCTAGATCATGGATTCTTCACTTATAAGAGAAGGTGTATGGGAAGATGAGTCTTGGAAAAAGGTAATGGTTTAAAAAAATGGAAAATCATCATTGAATATATATTTATAATTTTTTTAATAATCAATATATATAATAATTATTACATGAATAATAACAAATTTATATACATGTTAAATATATCATTATATTTTAATCACTAAAAGTTATTATAAATAATAAAAAAATACATAATACATAATGCATAATTATAAAATAATAAAAAATATTATACATAAAAATATTGAATTAATAAATATGCAAGTACTCACAATCCGAATATCAAATTACTTGTTCTGACTCATAAGCTATTTTATTGGTATTTTAGTATATATCCATCTGACATGTTTATTTGTCATTGAACATACTTTCACACACACCTAAAAAGTCAAAGAGAATGAATTATAACATTTGTTATATAGAAATTAAAAAATATACTTGTTTCAGCAATTTAAAAGTATGATATGACTGTAAAAATATTTAAAAGCATATTCTGTTTTATGGTCTTCATATATATTAACAACTATCCATTTAAATAGGTCATCATAACTTATTTTTAAATAAACATATCTAATACCAACGACTAACTTAAAGTTTTAAATTTTAATATTTTTTATATCCAAATTCACATATAATGGTTTGTTATATTAAAACAGAAATACGTAATATAATTAAGTAAATTAATATTACTAGATTTAGTAAGTGTAAGTTCCACCTATTTATAAAAAATGTCCAATATATTATATTAGAGTTGTGGAAGCATATTAGAAATGAAAATCATATATCATTCAATAAATATTCGTATAAATCCTCGAACGTTATAAGAAAAGTAACATGTGTCACGAAATGATACTTTATTTATTAACTAGCAAGTTACTCATAGACAATATTTATTACTGTATGGTTAAAAATACATATTACATCCACATTCACATGATTAAGAACAAACCTGTTATTTGTATATTCGCATGTTGATAAATACTTATGTCCCCCGTGCATACTAAAAATGAATATGGTGACACATTTTGACAAAAGCAAACAAATTCCATCATATAGGATCACATACATGGATTTACACTTCACAATAACAAATCTTTATGTTATAAATATAAATTATAACTAGCTAGTTACCCGTCATTCGTACGGGGTGACATTTTCTTGCCATATGATTAAGAATATACATATTATATGTGCATTCGCATGGTTAAAACACACATATTATCCGTGCATTTATATTGTTAATAACATACATATGACCCATGCATTCACATGGTTAAAAACACACATGTTATCTATACATTTACATTAATAAGAACACATGTTATCCATGCATTATTGCATAGTTAAAACACACATGTTACATGTGTATTCGCAGAGTTAAAACACACATATTACACGTACATTCACATCGTTAAGAACACTTAGAACTAATAGTAGACATGTTCGAAATATTACATCTCTTATAAATGTTCATTTATATGGATTTGTTTTCTGAAATATATAAGGAGTGTAATATCTATATATTGTGAATGTAAAGATTTATACACAATCTGTATATCATCCATCACTCATTTGTACTACTTATTTTTTGAATTAAACATGAACGATGCAATAAAAGTATATCAAACTCATACACTATTGGCGAACACATCATTTTCTCATATAAAAATCTAAATTATTGCTCGAAGTAATGAATGTGTGTAAAAATAATCTCATATAAATATATATTCTAGTGTGTTATTTGTTAGTAGTTAGTACACACTACAGAGGAACAATACTTGAATTGTGACATTGTCTTGCATTTCATTTTTCTTGCATAATCAATTTTATTTCCATCGTTATTTGTGCATTTCGTTTTTCTTGCATAATCAATTTTCTTTCCATCATTGTTTGTGAAGCTCGATTTTTTTGCTGCTCATTTGTATCCAAATTTCTTCTCATACACATATTTTAAATAGTTTGTCATTGTTCTATAAAAAATAATATTGTTTACTTATTTATATGTCATTTTAAATGTATTTGCTAATAAAATTAATGATAGTGATTGTGAAGATTGATTTTATAAAGAAGTTTTTCATCTTATGTGTGAGGTTGCATACTAAGAGGTAGAAAACTTTTTGAGAGAAAATTTGCATGAGGTGATGACACATATCCCTAGCTTATGTGGCAAATGTATAAAAAGTGAGTATGTAGTGTGAGAATGTACATAGTAGTAGCATAGAACACTTTAGGAGGGGAAAAAAGTGATGAGAATATGACATGTGACTAAAAAAAGTTTCTTTTCTTATATAGTATATATGAATAGACTGATTGGAATATCAATAACATAACCTCAATCTACTCTAACTAATAAAAGAATGCAAAGATTAATCTTATCTCTAAAGAGTAAGAAAATTATGAAGGAATTAATTGTGATATTACTTATATTCATCAATGTGAGCTCATGTATTCCAAGTTCTAACAAAAAAATGGTCCTAAAAAAATTAATATAATACATAAAATCGATGTTGTAAGGATTGGATCAGGGTATGGATGGCAATGGGACCGTGCGGCACGGGTAGTGCATACCCGTGTCCATACTCACACTATCATATACCCGTGTGTAGTGGGTATCTGCGGTTACCCAACGTGTTTTAAATTTAAATTATATTTTTATATATTTTACAATAATTAATATATATAAAAAATTATTACTTGAATAATCTGATATACTTATGATAATTTTATGATAATAGTTTTATCACTAAATTTTGTTGTGAAATAATAATAAAACAGACAAATAAAATGTTAAAATAATAATAATTAAGTACAAAATATTTAATTAAAATATATATGTGGGTCGTGGGGCGGGTATCATGTTACCCGTTCCCATCCATGAATAAAGAAAATAAAAAGGATTGAAGAACCACACCCGGTCGAAGAGGAGTCCCAATTGCCGATTTTTTTGTAACTTTTTTAATAAAATTCCTATTATAAGTCACAACATTGTTAATATTAGCTCCAATTTGGTTACTATCTCCACTATTGGGCCAACCTGCTATAAAAACCGGGACATTTGGATAGCTGAGTCGGTTCATAGCAAAATAAACTGCATCGATCATTTGATCGAAAAGATTACTATAAACTAGACCGATACCGAGATCTGTGATCCTAATATACTTAGACTTAAATAATGCATAGTCTAAGTTTATATTTATCGGGTCAGAGGCCCAAGCGAAAAAAGGATACACATCTAAGAAAAAATAAGACTCGGATTTACTTATAAACTCTAACATGGGTTTCAGGACCTGATCTGAAATATCATTTCGAAACACATCTTTTGAAGGAGGAAATGGAGTTTCCAAAACATCCATGGAAGATGAAGTTCCAATTTTGATGTTATGAATTCCAAATATTCTGAGAGAGTGTTGGTTGTTGCGCATTGCAGGAACAAGGTTGGAATATGTTTGGTTGTTGGTGGTGCTTATGACTTCATTTCCGATGAGGATGTAGCGAATTAAGGTTTGAGGGTAAAACGATGCAACATTGTTTTGGATCCATTGGTTTGAAATTTTTTGGTCTATTGCGATGTTTGAAATGAGTTGATTTGGTACCTTGTTGGAGACTTCTAAGTTTGTGTTTCTCAGCAATTCGAGGATTTGTGGTGAAGTGTCATAGATCTTCACACGCTTGGATTTTAGGGTTTTGATGAGTTCCAATGATTTTTGTTGTGGTGGAAGGTCGTTACCAAGTTAACCATAGCAGATTCCTGGTTCTGATGATAACTTTGCGCTTGTTGAAGAAAATTAAAAAGAAAAATAAAAGAAAATTGTGATTTAAGTTAATTTATTAATAAAATACAACTATGTTTATATTGACAACTTGTATCGAATGATGTTATAATAGATGAGAAATAAGGTTACTTGAAATGGTGAAGAACATAGAAAGAAGTAAAAGGTGGATGAGAAGAAGCGTACACATTTGTGATTGTGTAGTGAGTAAAGATGCTAGATAGCTAGATCATGGATTCTTCACTTATAGGAGAAGGTCTATGGGAAGATGAGTCTTGGGAAAAGGTTATGTTTTAAGAAAATGGAAAATCATCATGAGTGAGTTGAATAATTACATTCAAACAAAAAAAAAATGAAATACTTTTTGAATAATATTTTTAAAGATTAATATATATATATATATATATATATATATAATATTATTCATCATTTTTGGTTTGTATTTGTTATGGTGTAATATTAATATACACTTTGTGCGTCATGCCGTTGTCTGTTTGATCGAAGTCGTAGATGGTATGTTTAACAGCGTTTATGTGTGCACTGTTATATGTCATACATACAACAACACTTATATGTGCACTGTTGTATGTCATACATACAACAACGCTTATGTGTGTGCTGTTGTATGTCAAACATACAACAACGCCACCTCCAACAAGTGCTGTTATATATGTACATGACTTTTAACAGCGCTCATCACGAGTGTTGTTGATATGTCATCCTTAACAACACTCATTTAACCGCACTCATATTAAATAAGGTGAGATCTCTTTCAGACATTTTATCAAACACATAAGAAACTTCAATATAATAAGAATGAAATCAAACAATTGTGTGAACATGTCTCTGTTAACCATATGCAGTAATGAAAAAGACGAATGTGATGAAGATGTAGATGGCAAATCCATGATTTTCTACTCTCCTTTAACCTAAGAAATAAGAGGACATAAAGATACGGTCAAATTCAATATATTAAGAATGAAATAAAAAAATACATAGAAAATGAAAATATAATAACCAAATACAAGAAATACATATTGGGATTGCAAGTTTGGTAAATCAAGGACAAATTCACGTAGATTCAACCTTGACATTTCCTGTAATATAAAATAAGAAGTTAACGCATAAGAATGTAAATGTAAGAAGAAAAAGTGAATCAGAGAGAATGATTCACCTTATGCTCCAATAGAGAAAACGTGAGCTAATAACTTGCTTGGAGAGAGAAACTAAAAGAAGAGGAGTAAGAGCTGAAGAGGTTTTGTTTTTAAATCTACAAAGATTTGCGCCTACTAAAACAAAAAATGTATGACTTTTAATAGCTCTATAAAAATACGTTGTTAAATGTGTGACTTTTCAGGTATTTTACACAAGCGCTGTTTATATGACACATTTAACAGCGATTTTTACACAAGCGTTGTTAAAGATGTCATATAAACAACGCTTGTATAAAAAAAAACGCTGTTAAAGGTGACATGTAAACAACAGTTTGCGTAAATAAGCGTTGTTAAAGGTGTTGTATCATTATTTTTTACATAACTTTTGAACCATTAATCAGAACTGGACATCTTATATATGCATATGGGGTAGAAAAATTCATTTTATCCAAATTTTCTCACTACATTAGTTAAAAATGTAGTGAGAAAAAAAAGTAACAAAAAATGTAGCTACTCTAACATTATCAAAACACATTCACTATAAAACTTGTAAAAAAAATAGTAAAAAATGTTTTTTTTTAATTTCAGGGTGCAATTTTCTAATATAGTGAGAAAATTTGGATAGAATGAATTTTTCTACCCCAAATACATATATGATATGTCCAATTCTGATTAGTGATTCAAAAGTTATGTCAAAAATAGTGATATATCATCTTTAACAGCGCTTATTTACGCAAACTGCTGTTTATGTGACTAATTTAACGGCGCTTTTTACACAAGCGCTTTTAAAGATGTCATATAAACAACATTTGTGTAAAAAAAAATGATGTTAAAGGTGCCATATAAACAACATTTTGCGTAAATAAGCGCTGTTATAGGTGTTGTATCACTATTTTTGACATAACTTTTGAACCATTAATCAGAACTGGACATATCATATATGTATCTGGGGTAGAAAAATCCACTCTATCCAAATTTTATCACTACATTAGAAAGGTGTGTAACACCCTAAATTTGAGTCTTCAAAATTATAGTAACAGTCCTGGAAACCTCGCTTGAGCGAGAGATTCTCGCCTGAGCGAGAAAGGATCATCTGGGAGGGTGAAATCCTGGGCTATACTGGAGGATTCTCGCCTGAGCGAGAGTTGTCTCGCCTGGGCGAGAAATGGCAATTTTGGGCTGTTGACATTGTGAGATTCTGTTTTTTTTTTTAAAAAACAGTGTAATCGATTACACAATCCTGGTAATCGATTGCATGCTGATAAACTAATCAGACCTGTGTATTTTACATGATGTAATCGATTACACTATACTCGTAATCGATTACAACATATTAAAAGCATCAGATATGTGCATTTTCAACTGATGTAATCGATTACACCATATGGTAATCGATTACATTTATTCGCTGAGCGAGAATTCCTCGCTTGAGCGAGAGGAAGCCTGTTGGGACTGTGAGATTCTCGCTTGAGCGAGAACCCGACGACTGCTCTTTAAAATAGAAACCCCAAACACATTTTAGGGTTAGAACTTTGAAGAGAAGAGAGAGAAGATAGCTTTTCAAGAGCAAGGAGCCTTAGGACTCATTTTAGAGCTTGAGAAGAGGTAAACCTCTTGCTTCTAACTCTTCTTCTTCCTCTCTAACTTGTTTTGGATATGTTGGATCTATTTTCAAAACATGAGAAACCATAGAAACTCACCCTTTAGAGTTATGGTTCGTTTTATGTTATTTTTCTCTTGTAAACTCTTGGTTTAGAGTTGGTATTTGATGAATGGAAAGGTTATGTGAGTTATTCATGAAAACCCCAAAAACCCCTAAAATGAGAATATGGTATAAAGAGAAAGAGATGAAATGCTTTGATGTTGATATATGAGATGAACATGTTTGTTTAGATGTTTGAAAACTTATATTGAAGTAGTTTTGGAAATCTTGAATATATGTGAATCTCTTGTATGTTTGATGATGAAATATGAGTCGTTACGTATTATTTTGAATAAATGACTGACATTGTTGTTATTGGTGGGGATGAGGAAAGATCCTAAGGTTGGAGGAGATCGCGGAGGAAACTGGTAAAGTTACTCACAAACCGAACCCCAATATTCACCGAGGTAAGGATAAGTCTTTAATGTTGCATTTGAAATAGAAAATGTGTATTTTCTGGTTATGCAAAGACTAAGTTGTAAACTACGCATTTAGTATAAACATATATGGGTGTGTTTATATTAAAGAAGGCGTAGATTTACGGAAAAGGAAAATGTGGGTATTTTCTGGTTATGAAATGATCGAGTTGTGAATTACGCATTTAGTATGAACATATATGGGTGTGTTTATACTAAAGTAGGCTTTAGATTTACGGAAGATGGAAAAGGTGTGTGTTTCCTGGCCATGCAATAATTATATTGTAAATCACGTATTTAGTATAAACAAATATGGAGTGTTTATACTAAAGATGACGTGGATTTACGGGAAATGATTGATGGCAAATCGATGGAAGGAAAAATATATTTTTAGCCGGCCAGAAATGGTTAGCGACTTCGGCCCGAGTTTATGAGGCAACACTTCGGCCCGAGTTTATGAGGCAACACTTCGGCCCGAGTTTATGAGGCAACACTTCGGCCCGAGTTTATGAGGCAACACTTCGGCCCGAGTTTATGAAGCAACACTTCGGCCCGAGTTTACGCGGCATGTTTTCTTACAAAAGAGATGAGAAATTGTTTTTAGCTAACCCTAAGGGGTGTAGAGACTTTGGCTCGAGTTTATGAAGCAACACTTCGGCCCGAGTTTACGCGGCATGTTTTCATACAAAAGAGATGACAAATTGTTTTTAGCTAACCCTAAGGGGTGTAGCGACTTCGGCTCGAGTTTATGAATCAAAACTTCGGCCCGAGTTTACGCGACATGTTTTCTTACAAAAGAGATGAGAAATTGTTTTTAGCTAACCCTAAGGGGTGTAGCGACTTCAGCTCGAGTTTATGAAGCAACACTTCGGCCCGAGTTTACGCGGTATGTTTTCTTACAAAAGAGATGAGAAATTGTTTTTAGCTAACCCTAAGGGGTGTAGCGACTTCGGCTCGAGTTTATGTAGCAATACTTTGGCCCGAGTTTATGAGGTGTGTTTTATTGGTAAAAAGGATGAGAATCTGCTTTTAGCTAACCCTGAGGGGTGTAGCGACTTTGGCTCAAGTTATGCAGCAAGAGAAAATGAATTTCGAAAATGGTTTACTAACCTTTTTTCTAATGTGAATTATCTTATAATGACGTTAATTGAATTAACGACTTACTCCTTTGTGTGTTTTGTACTTTTGTCATTGATAATCCATTGCAGGTAAATAGATGAATGGAGTATGCTAGGTAGGGAGCTTTAGGAGCTTTAGACTTTGGATTCACTACTTATGTTTTCGTATTCTAAATGACTACTTGCGGATTTAAATGATTGTAATCATGGTTAACCATTAGTTGGATATTTGTAACCATGCATAATGTTATATTGGAGGATTGATATGAATGAATTATGTTTTTCTGCAATATTAATTGTATGATAAAATAATAGGTTAAAAAATTAGTTCAAGGAATGATTCATAGGACTTCTAAGTAAAATGATTATGTGAGTCGTTATTGATTCATGGATTGAGTGTGAGGAGGGAAACAAGATTTTGAAGTAAGGATATTAAATTGGTAATGTGAGTTATGAGTGATTGCATGAAATTGAATTAAATAAGGAAAAAATTTCAAGGGTAGAATTTGGGTCTTTACAAGGTGCACCCTGAAATTCAGGAAAAAAAAACATTTTTTATAGTGAATATGTTTTTGATAATGTTAGAGTAACAACATCGCATATTGTATCAAGCGCTGTATAAGATAACAAATCTACAGCGAAAATTGAAGAATGCGCTGTACAAGATATCTCATTAACAGCGTAAACAAAAACAAGTGTTGTTAAATATATTCTTATTAACAGCGATGTGCAATATTTGCGCTGTTAAATATTACGAATTAAAACAAACACATATTCAACCGCACATATTTTCTGTTGCGCCGTTGACATTATATTCGCTTATCAATTTTAACAGCGAATTTTTAAAGATGCGCTGTATAATTTTCCTCCACCTTTTGTTTAACAGCGTATTTCTAGGATACGTGGTTGAAGAACTGTCTTTAAAGACGTTTTCTGGCGTAGTGATACTTTCAGTATATAGATTTATATACATTCAATATATCATTTATCATTCATTTGTATTATTTTTTTGAAGTGTAAATGATAATTAAATATGAATGGTGAATGATGCAATAACGATATATTAAACTCTTACATTGTTATTGTATACAATTTTCCCATTAATTATTAGTTCTATTTAACTTGGATTAAGAGTCAACAATAATTCAATATGAATGATGAAATAACAATACAATAACCTCTTACACTCTTATTTTATACTTTTATCATTTATATTTAGGGAAGCAATGACTAATTCTAATTTAAAATAGTTAAATGAAGTGATATTTGTACATTTTTATTAAATATTTTTTCTTACACCAAATCAAAGTGAATTCTTAATTATTCTATATTCATACATGTTTTCCAAAAAATGCATGCATTGATAAAAAAGAGAACTTAAAATTGTCATACATTTATAATTAAAATAACAATTTTTATTAAAATTTATTACTCTAGTTTTTATGGTAGATCTTAAATAAAATAATAAATAAAATAAAAAAGAAATAAGTGGGAATGTATTTTTTTTTGGATAAGCTTTGGTCATTGTGATGAATTGGGATGGACTGTTTTTTAAATTATGATTGTTTTTTGAAAAATAAGTTGAAAATATAAACTATGTATGTTTGACAACCAAATGAAATTATAAACTCAAATTTTTTTGAAAATATAATCTAAAAGTGGAAACTCCAAAATCATGAGTTGATTTATTTTTTATTAGCTTATTTTTTCAAATTTTTCCACGTCTCACCACATCATAACTTTAACTTTCTTCTCATTTTTACTCTTCTATCAAACATCATAACTCTTCATATCATCACCACCAAACTCTATAACTCTCATTTTCCTCAATCTCTATCACCACCACACTTCATAACTCATCATAACACTTTCCTTTATCTATAGATGTATATGAACATAGAATTATGTATAAAAATTTGTTATGCAATATTAAATTTTTTGTGAATTATGTATAAACCCCAAAACTTTTTGTATAAAACTTAACATTTGTGTATTATTTATTTTGTGAATTATGTAATTCAAGTTTATCATCTTCTATTTATTTTTGTATTATATTTTATTTTAATTTGATATTGGTTTTTATATTGTATTTTATTTTAATATATATTTTTAGCCTTTGTTATGCAATTTTAAAAATTAAGAAAAATATATATTATGGTAAATATTAAAAAAAAAAATTAAAAAACAACCAAAATAATCATAACATAAACAAATAACCTCATACCCTTTATGTAATTGAGGAGAGATCCAATTACTCAGAATTTATAATCTCATAGTTTATAAACTGAAACAAAAAACATAATCCAAAGTGGAAGAGAGTGACTCCCAAAAAGGTTTTACTTTAAATGTTTATCATCATAATGAAGCTAGCAGTTTAAGTGATAAAGGAGTTGCTGTGTCTTTTAAGTTTTGTGTTCCTCCTTAAGATACTATGTCTAATAAACTAGAATACATTCAAAATTATTTGATTTTTTTATACAATCAAATGTATTATCTATGAGTTGAACCTAATCTATTTCGAGTTATGTAGTTGTCTCCTCTGAAAAATGTTCAAAATTATTTGATTGAATGTATAATATAAAATACCATTTCCCATATATTTATACTTTTTTAGGTTTTAGTTTTTTAGTGTAATTTAATTAATTTTTTATTAAAGTATCTTAAAAATAATTGTTGGGAAGGAGAATGGAAATATAAAATCATCCCCTACATGAATGGAAAAGAAATGAATAAGTTCAATTAAAGAAAAATGATCTAATTTAATAGTATTAAGCACTTACCCTAGTAGCATGAGAGTGATACTTGTGGGGGAGGGATAGCATAAGAGTGGAATATATGTGGGTAGGCTTTCTCGTACCTATAACCATACTATTATCGCGTACCCGTGCGAATAGCGGGTATGTGCAATTACCCAACAAAATTTTAAGTTTGAATATATTTATAATTTTTTTAATAATCAATATATATATATATAAATATTATTACATGAATAATAACAAATTTATATGCATGTTAAATATATCATTATATTTAAATTACTAAAATTTATTATAAATAATAATAAAATACATAATAATAGATAATAAACAAGTATGATATATAAAAAAAATATTGAATTCGTAAATATGCGAGTATCCACAATCCGAATATCATATTAATTGTCCTCACTCATAAGTTATTTTGTAGGTGTTTTAGCACATACCCATGATACGTTTATTTGTCATTCCTAGTTGGGGACATACTTTCACACACACCCAAAAAGTCAAAGAGAATTAATTACTTATGGTTTTTGATTTGTTATTGGTCAGGATTAGAATTCAAGTTTCCTTGTTTTATTTGTTTCTAGGTAGTTAATCACAGTTCTCGATAGCTTCCTAATGAGTTATAGAGAAGTTTGACTGAAATCAGGTCTGCTACAGCTGTGGCAGTGAACAGGAGCTAAAACTCCTCATAGCTTCATTCGAGCCATTTCGCGGGTTTAGAAGTCAGGTTTTGATGACCCATGCAACCCAAAAAGAAATACTCATTTTTTATCTTCTAAAATTAGGTCGTACTTCAAATGGTGCATTTCATATAAGGGTGGAAACAGATCAGACCAGACCAGACTTTACCTTAAATAGGCTCAGCCTATATAGCACATAGAAGCCTGAGCTTGACCTGTTAGCCTGTTTACAAAAAATTCAAAACCTAGGTCTGACCTGTTTAAAAGTCTGGTCTGACCTATTAGCCTGTTTAAAGGCATGCTAAGGTAAAAATTTAAAAAAATTATGTAAAAACTAGAAAAATTTATTATAATTATAACAATTAGTGTGAAATTTTTACATTGTTATCACAATTATTTCCATCATCTTCCAATGTTACGTAATGTATTCGAAGCATTTGTGGTGCCAGTGAGGTTAGAATATACAAAATAATGTCTTTTAATATCATAGTAAAATATGATATTGTTCTAATATTTAACATGAGTTGGGTTATGTACTTAAGCTCGAGTCTCAACAATTAAAAATCCAATTATTAAATAGTTTAATCTCTAAGTCCTAGTGGATTTACATAATTTTTTTATTTAGTTTTTTGAACATTTTATAAAAATAATTTATAAATATATAATAACATTAATAGGTCGGCCTGTTAGGCTTAATAGGCTTTTTAAAAGGCCGGAGCCTGACCTATTTCGGTTAAATAGGCTTTTGGAGAAGCCTAAGCCTGATCTGTTTACTAAAAAAGTCTGGTCTGGCCTAACCTGTTATAGGCAAGGTAATAGGCCCCTGATAGGTGGCATGACATGTTTCCACCCTTAATTTCATACAACTACTATATGTTAGACTTTAAAATATTTTTCATGAGTCTTTAATGGTTCATAAGAACCCTTTAATTAAGACATTGACAATATGACATTCACATGTAATAAATGAAGAGATTGAAGAATACATGGTTCCATTGCGGTATCTCTTCTACTGCACTTTATGGTTGCCTTTTTGGTTGCCTTTCGGATTGCCTTTGTTCTCATCTCTCCGCCTTACCTTTATGCGTTCCTTGATGATTAGGAACTCAGTTTCCTTACTTCTCTATATGACACTACACTTACCTTACTCAACCACTAATGCTTCTATAATTCTCCGTTTGTGTTTATGGTTATGAGAAAACTAATAATAGCATGAATTGACATGAATTCATCAATGCACAAGTGCCTCTATTTATAGAAGGAGATTAGGAGGAGTTACAACTCCTCCTCTATCATGAAAACTACCCATGAAGTGAGAGGGGAGAGAATTACCAATAACCCCCACTAGTTTCATCCATCAATTGCGAACCACCACCACATTAAGCACTCATTCAAACTAGTAACTTCTAAACACATGGACCACTTAATTGTTGAATTAATCTAACAATCTTCCACTTGGTCCATGTGATGACTTGAAGATTCATAACTTTAATTGTGCACTTTAATTGAACCTTACAAATCATCATCCTTGATTGAATTGAAATGGTTGAATCAAGGTGGTCACATATTATGTGAGGAAACCTGATGTTAAGTGCCATGTTATGAATACATTGCACTAGATTTGGGGCACTTATTGTGGAATTATGATGAAAATATTGATCAAACTCTAAAAAATCTAGTTTAATTAGCATTGTTTAGAAAACTTACACATTTCTTGTCAAACTGAAAATGTTACCTTCACACTTGAAGTATGCATTTTTAGAGGATGGAGGTAATAAACTGGTGGTAATCAACAACACTTTATCAACTGAGGAAGAACAAAAACTGCTGGAAGTTTTGAAAGCAAATAAAGGGGCTATAGGTTGGACTTTATCAGATTTAAAGGGAATTAGTCCTTGCTATTGTATGCACAAAATTCACATGGAGCATAATTACAAACCGGTTGCACAACCTCAAAGGCGTTGAAAGAAGTTGTAAAGAAGGAGGTGATGAAACTTCTAGATGCAGGAATGATATATCCTATATCTGATTGTACTTAGGTGAGTTCGGTTCAAGTGGTTCCGAAGAAGGGAGGCATGATTGTGGTGCAGAATGAGTTGATCCCTACCAGGACAGTCACAGGCTGGAGGATGTGTATTGATTACAAGAAATTGAACCAGGATACTCGGAAGGATCATTTTTCTCTACCATTCATGGATCAGATGATCAAGAGACTATCTAGCCAAGCATTCTATTGCTTTTTGGATGGATATTTCAGATATAATCAGATCACCGTCGATCCGAATGATCAAGAGAAGACCGCTTTCACATGTCCATTTGGTGTCTTTGCATATAGGAAGATGCCATTCGAACTATGTAATGCACCAACTACCTTCCAAAGATGCATGCTAGCTATTTTTCCAGATCCGGTGGAACAATTTATTGAAGTGTTTATGAATGACTTTTCAGTTTTTGGGTCATCGTATGAGTGTTGCTTGGTAAACCTATACATAGTGCTGAGGCGATGTATTGAAACTAACCCGATTCTAAATTGGGAGAAATGTCACTTCATGGTGACCGAAGGGGTGGCCTTGGGGTATAAGATCTCTTCTCGAGGTATTGAAGTGGACAAAGCTAAAGTTGAAGTCATCAAGGAGCTGCCACCGCCAAAAAATGTCAAGGGAATTAGAAGTTTCCTTGGACATGCAGGTTTTTATAGACGTTTCATAAAGGATTTTTCGAAAATTGAAAAACCATTCAGTAATTTACTTAACAAAGATACTACTTTTCACTTTGATACTGAGTGTGAAAAATCCTTTGAAATGTTAAAACAAAAACTCATCTCTGCTCTTGTCATAGTAGCTCATGAGTGGTATTTAGATTTTGAACTAATGTATAATGCCAGTGATTATGCAGTCGGAGCTGTACTAGGACATCGAAAATCTAAAGTTTTCCATGTAATTCATTATGCTAGCAAGGTTTTAAATGAGGCACAAGTTAACTATGCCACAACAGAAAAGGAATTGCTAGCAATTGTATATGCATGGGAAAAATTTAGATCTACTTGATCTGATTAAAAGGTTGACTCTGTGAATATTTAGGGTTGGGTTAATTCTGAGTCTAGGGTCGGGTTCGTGTTCAGAAAAACGGTCCGAACAACTTTTAGGGCCGAGTAAGGACCAGTCTTAACCCGTCCCAACCCGGCCCACACTCATCTCTACCCCTAAACCTCAATCCCTCCTCATTTCAATCTTTCTAACTTTCAAATCCCTAATTTTTTCTCCTCCTCATTTCAATATTTCTAACTTTCAAAACCTCATACCATATTAACATTATTTGCTTCATTTTTCCAATTCACAATCCAAATTACAATCCTTTTTTCCCTTTCTTGTTTTCTTCTTAGTCCGTGGTGTGGACTTGTTATAGGTTTTCCTTAGAAAAGTTAATTTTACTCAATGTTTACTCACTAGTGTATGGTCTTTTCTACACGAGAGTAAAAGGACATAATAAATTAGTAATTTATTGGGTTTTTTTTCTCTCTACCTAGGAACCCAGAATTTTTCAATAAGAACATGCCTAAAATTTCAACTTTAATCACTTGAAACGGCCTATTTACATATCATAATCCAAAAACGCATTTTTTTGAAAATACTAGAAATTGAATGTTTGTAAAGAACTTTTGTTTTTAGATATGTGGGAAGACGCATTATGTCGCGTAATTATTCTGTTCTAAACAGGTGTTCATAACATCTTTGATTAAGGGTGTTTTAATTTTATTCAAATTCAATTTAATAAAACAATGTTACAAATCGAACTTCTTTTATAAAAAAGAAATGAAACAATAACTCATGTACTATTATTCACTCTCCAATTTGATAATAGTGTGAACTTAGCATTGCTGCTAATATAGCTGATGGTTTGGCATTATGCATGAGGAGCTTCATGAAAGTGGAATAGCTCATGGAAGAACCACAGTAAATGAGGAATCACATTGAATAAGAAGAGACAAGTGCCAAAGAAGGAGAATATTAAAGATGGAAATGAATGTAGTTTGATATGCTACATTGCTCCTACTGTTCCAATTCTCTTGCTCAGAAGCCAAAGGTTGCAGACGTGGATAGGCAAGGCATGTCAACACTGTGGCCATGTTGCAGTTCCCTAGTGTGAAGTCTCCACAAAAACCTGAGCAGTTACCACACTTTAAAAACTCAACAAGTCCAAAATCTCCAAAATTCAATTGGTATTCTACATGTTCAAATGCAGAAAAAAAACAGGTTTATAATATTTTGAAACATTCAGATAGTGTCCCGAATTAAACCAAGAAAATGGCAATTTCATAATTACAGGTGAAGGAAAGGCATGGAATCACAAAGAGGAGATTGAAAGATAGGATCTTACAACTATGTTGGCCAAGAAATAGAGGAGTTGAAAGTTGAAGCCATTAAGGTTGAGAAGAGGACAATGATAACCTGACAAAAGTAAACCAATACATATACAATACAATCATCTTCTCTTCAGCAAGCAATCATTACAATCCGAATTCAGCAGCTCCAATTTCCTATCGTAGCTATATCTGACCTTTCTAATGAATCCACCATTGATGGCCCGGAGAAGAAGAACTCACTCTTAGTTGCTGCCACTCTCCTCTACCTTCGCGAACCGACACTGACGGGGATTACGAAAGGGACCACGGCTTCGAAGACATAGCGCCGCCGAGACATCTCTGCGGTGTCTAACGCCGCTTCCGCAGCTGCCACCATGGCCAATACCGCCGGAGACAAAGGAGAAGAGAAAGGAGGGTTTAGGGATCCCATCCCCTATTTTACTTTCTGGTTACCCCTTCCTAATTCAATATCTCTTTCTTTCTTTTTGTTTTCTTTTGTCTTGTTTTATATTTAAGTGTTTTATTATTTCTAATAGTATTTATTTTGACAAATTATAATAAAGTGAAAGTTAATTAACATATTTGATAACTATTAGATAATAATTGTATATTTCAACCTAAATTGTATTAACATTTTATTTTAATAAAATACATCCTTTAAATGTAATAACTTACAAATTTTCAAATTGGATTCAACCGTCTAGGTAACGACTAGTATCGTATCTGACTCTTAACTTCGACCCGAGAACCGGTTGCGGTTACTTGTATTGCTTCTGCTATTTATTGAAGTGTGAAGATGGTTAACGATCAATGTCAACATTTTACTTATTAATACTCTCTTTAAAATGTTTTAATTATATTTTTTGGGATACAATAGCGATGTTACGACTCGTATTGCATCTTTCTCCTCGCTTCGAGCCGAGAATTAGTCGCGGTCACTTGTAATGCTTCTGCTACCTATCGAAGTGGGAAGAGGGTAAGACTCGTCGTCTATTAGTCCAACTTCGATGAAATTCAAACCAAAATTTTAAAAACTTTTGATCAAACAAATTTCTAATAACTTTAATCAAACCAACAAACAATTTTCAAACCAGAACTACGTACTCTTGATTTCCCTAATGCACCTAGGGATACGTAGGAGCAAGATAAACTATTGTCAGACACAAAAATAAAAAAATAAATATTCTGTTTTAAACAAATTTAGTTTTAATTAATTAAGGGTATTTCATTCATGCAATTAATTAAGGTGTCATTTAAGTACGGGCGGACGGGTGCTAATACCTTCCCCAATCCGTAATCGACTCCCGAACTCATAACTCTAAATCGAAAGACCATTTTATCATAATTTGGGCTCAATTCGAGTTTTCCACGTTTTAACCGCAAAAGACATTGTGGCGACTCCACAAGAGGTCGTGTGACCGAAAATTCGGGCGCGACATGAAGGAAATAATGTTAATTAACAGAACTGGTTCATCTCCTGTTGGGTTTAATTCCAATTATCATACGATTGTGAATTTGAATAATGAAGTAAATAATGTTAATATGAACAGAACTGGTTTCATGGTCAATAATAACTCAATTGCATTTTTAGGCCAAGGTTGTTGTACTTATCCTCAAAGGGGGACCCTTCAGTTCAGTTTTACTCCGTCGCTTCGTTCTTGGAACGATATTCTGATGACTTTGCTTCAATACTGATTGCGAAGAAGAAGGAGAATAAGGATTCGTTTAAGTTTTGCTTCAATACCGATTGCGTGAATGGCTTATCACAAACACCCTCAAAGGAGGAGAGAAAATTAGGGATTTGAAAGTTACAAAGATTGAAATGAGGAGGGGTTGAAGTTTAGGGGTGTGAGGTGAGATAAAGTTAAATTACACAAGTACCCTATGAGATTGCAAGTGAAGTTAACAAGTGCGATTGCAACATCTGTTTCCTGCCTATGTTTCGATGAAGACAAAGTCGACCTGAAAATCTTGAAGACCTGACTCGTCAACATTCAACATGACCAAGACTCAACACTATAGGAAAGTATTTTATTTTCCTTTTTAGAAGTTCTAAGATGACTGCTTAGCTTTGAGCCTAGGTTAGGTAACCCAAATGATGATCGTCTCACTCGCTCATAAGAATGTCAAAATCCTTTTTGAGAGTCATCATTTTTCCTTTTAGTGGGTTGCATCAAAATTATATTTTCTATAACAATCATGCATAATTCTAAGTACCTACTTATTTTGGAGGGTTACCTCTTATCCAAGAAAACTTATAGTTTTTGTGATAATTAATCTTAACAGTGATATAATCGATTATCTGACTGCACAAATCCGCTAATCGATTAAGAGTCTTTTTAATCGATTAATGAGATCTCTAGTAACCTCTGAATTTGGTTGCCCAACAATTTTAATCGATTATATTAACTGTTAATCGATTATGTTCAACATATACGTGTTAATTTTCAAACCGTTAATCGATTAAGAGATCATTTAATCGATTAACTCTATTGAAAACAGAAAATTATAAATGACCTGTTGTTCTGCACTTTCATCACAACTTTGATTTCATATTTTCTGAACTTACATTTTCGAAATCCCAAATCTATGTGAAGTATTCACCCTATGCTTTAGTGTTAAATCCCTTGTGAGAAAAACCCATTGGTGTTTGAGTTTTCTTGGCTTCTTGATTTCCTAAAGAAAGACTTTTTTCAAACTAGTGCAAACTTGAGTGCACAAACTTGTTTTCAATCCTTCTTGATTCCTCATACCCCTGTGAGTGAGTGTGAGTCAATCATCTTTTGGGTTGTTAGTGGCTTGTATAAGCCAAAGAACACTTCTTGAAGAGTTTCTTACGAAAAGTTTGGTTCTTTGTAATATTGCTGTAAATCTCTAAGGTTTAGATAGAAGGTTGTAATATCAGCTAGTTGCGGTTGGCTTGGTATAGTCTTCGCTGAGTATCTTGTTGGCGCATCGAGTAGCAAGATTGGCAACCGTTGTGAACGGAGGGAAGTCAAGTCTTTGCGAAATAGGATTCGCGTAGCAAGTAGGAAAGGCTCAATTTGGAAGTGTGTGTGTAAAGAACATATTTTCAAATATAGTGAAGCAAATCTCCCAAGATTAGATAGGGAGGCCTGAATGTAGTTTGCTAGTGGACATTCGAACGAACCATGATAAAATTTCTTGATCTTCTTTCTCTTTCCCTTATCTTTTATATTTCAAGCATATTGCATATCTTGCCTTTTTAATTTGAAAGATTGAATCTTTATACATAAAGATTAAGTCTTTGATATCTTAATAATTGTTGTGTGCTGTTTGTGATATCCTATTAAGAAGTTGCATGATTCTAGCATAACTTGCTTGCCAAGAAACCATCTCATCAAGTTTCTATTTTTGGTTTTTCTGCACTGGTTAATCGATTGTTTAACTATGTTAATCGATTAATTATGCTTCTGTTAATCGATTATATTTCCTGCTAATCGATTATTGCTGAATATTTTTGATATTGTTGATTCTCTGCGCATAAATTCGAAAAGCGGACATATTGACCGCTCACACCTATTCACCCCCTCTAGGTATTATACTCTGATTGACCGGTACCACAACACCCTACTTATTAAAACATGTTACACAAAACTTTACGGTAATTTTGTCCAAATCTTTTGTTCACCTTGCTAACATTTACCTAACTGAAAATATATTTTCCTCATGTTAGCAAACCTCTATATATTTATATATAATTATTAATTATATAAAATTATTCAGTCCAACTGAGCATGTTAATATTTTAAAGAGTTTATTATATTAACACTTCTGAGTTTTAATGAAACTACACGCACCACGATCTTTTACCTCTACAAAAAAAACCCATGATTTATATAAATACATTATACTTACTATTCGTGCATGTAAAATAAGTGTGATTTTTTACATAAAAAAAGATGATAAGTCTAATAAAGTTAAACAAAATATGATATATAGTAAAGATAAATCAAAATAGTATATGAGTCAATACATTTTCATTATTTTTGGTTCATTACAAAATGTATCAATAATTCTAAGAATATATTATTTAAATCACTCTTACGCTATATTATAACGAAAAAAAATAATAAAAATCTATTGAATTATATACTATGTAGACTTGTTTACACAATATATCATATTTTTTAACTTAATTACATTTATCATCATTTCATTGTATAAAATATCACACTTATTTCTCATCAAGGGGTTATTAATCTAATGTATTTTTATATATTAAGGGGGTTTTGTAGGTGTAAAAAACAAAATGGTAGTTTGTATAATTTTACTAAAATTCAGTGGGTATCTTGTAATCTTCTGAAATAATGTGTGCTCAAATTTCATAACATCCCATATAATGCAAGGATTGAAAGATACATTTATTGTACCTCCATACACTCTAGGACAGGAATAATTTTCTATCCATGGAGTACAATATTAAATGAAATCAACATAATATTACAATAAAAGGGATCCCACATTCAAAATTCCTAATGTAGAAATTCCTCTTTCAAATTGTCACAGCCTGAAACTCGCAAGATCCATCACCTACAAATATTTAAAACAAAATAAAAAAATTAATGACTTGAGTCACATGAAAAATAATTTATATACCAACAATAGAAGAGTTTTTTTATTGACAATAATCATTTATATTCATGTGTTTATGCAATATAAGTGAATGATATATTAATTATGTAAAAAAATTAAAGATGACAAGTTATTTTGATCCTAAATATTTTTGAATGTACTAATTTGGTCCATTGAAAAACCCAAAATGATACTTAAAGATATAAAATATTCAAGTCAAATTTATCAATTTTAATATATTTTTATAACTCTTGGGATGATTATCTTGAATCATATTGTCAATTATTGAGTAATAATTTAGATTTTTTTTTGGTTGAGGGGATGAACACGAAAATAAGGACCAAATACAAACATTAAAATCAACCTATACTAATAATTGACTGAAAAAATGACAAATTTCAAAACGTAGTAGAAAACAAAAACACTTACTAGGATCCTTTGAAGTTTGAGTGGCAAGTCCATTGAAGTAACATGTTCCACCTGTCTTCTTAAACTGTGCCCAATAAGAACTAAACGCATAACTAGCATCCCACAAAACTGAATTGGGTCTATAACACTTTTTCCCAGGTTGGATCAAGTCACAAGTACCATTCCCTTGAGAACAAGCATAAGATAATGCTTTAGCCACCAAGGTTACATTAGCCCCCCTTGCAACCACACACCACCTTTTCCTCCTCGAATTATTCTTTGGCACCCGCGATTTCTTATGCTTCGATTTCTTTCCAGAAAGATTAATGTTGTAAATCTTCTTTCCGTTCGGGTAAAATAACCCGAAATGTCGTTCCGTACCGAGACCCAGTTTTTGGTTCTCATTGAATAAAGAAAATAAAAAAGATTGAAGAACCACACCCGGTCGAAGTGGAGTCCCAATTGCTGGTTTTTTCGTAACTCTTTTAATAAAATTTCTATTATAAGTCGCAGCATTTTTAATATTAGCTCCAATTTGGTTACCATCTCCACTATTGGGCCAACCAGTTTCTGCTATAAAAATCGGAACATTTGGATAACCGAGCCGATTCATGGCAAAATAAACTGAATCGATCATTTGATCGAAAAGATTTGTATAAACTAGACCGGTACCGGGATCCGTGAACCTAATATACTTAGACTTAAATAATGCATAATCTAAGTTTATATTTTTCGGGTCAGAGGCCCAAGCGAAAAAAGGATACACATCAAAGAAAAAAAAAGACTCGGATTTACTTAAAAACTCTAACATGGGTTTCAGGACCTGATCTGAAATATCATTTCGAAACTCACCTTTTGAAGGAGGAAATGAAGTTTGCAAAATATCCATGGCATGTGAAGTTCCAATTTTGATGTTATGAATTCCGACTATTCCGAGAGAGTGTTCGATGTTACGCATTGCGGGGACAAGGTTGGACCATGTCTGGTTGTTGGTGGTACTTATGACTTCGTTTCCGACAAGGATGTAGCGAATTAAGGTGTTAGGGTAAAATGGTGCAACATTGTTTTGGATCCATTGGTTTGAGAATGTTTGGTCTCTTGCGATGTTTGAGATGAGTTGATTTGGTACCATGATGGTGACTTCTATGTTTGTGTTTCTCAACGCTTGGAGGATTTGCGGTGAAGTGTCATAGATCTTCACGCGCTTGGCTTTTAAGGTTTTGATGAGTTCCAATGATTTTTGTGGTGGTGGAAGGTCGTTACCAAGTTGACCATAGCAGATTCCTGGTTCTGGTGATAACTCTGCACCTGTTGAAGAAAATTAAAAAGAAAAATAAAAGAAAATTATGATATAAGTTGATTTATTAGTAAAATATAACTCATTAATAGATGATAAATAAGGTTACTTGAAAAGGTGAAGAGCATGGAAAGAAGTAAAAGGTGGATGAGAAGAAGCATGGACATTGGTGATTGTGTTGTGAGTAAAGATGCTAGATAACTAGATCATGGATTCTTCACTTATAGGAGAAGGTGTATGGGAAGATGAGTCTTGGAAAAAGGTAATGGTTTAAAAAAATGGAAAATCATGATTGAGTTGAATAGTTACATTCAAACAAAGAAAAAATCAAAAACTTTGAATAATATAAATGGTAGATAATGCAGTGATGATATATCAAACTTTTATATTGTTATTGTATACATTTTATGATAAATTATTAGTTATATTTCACTTAGATTCGAGAGTCAACAATAATTCAACATGAATGATAAAATAAGAATGCAATAATATCTTACACTTACTTTTTTTCTTTTATTTTTTGGGAAGCAGTGACTAATTCTAATTTAAAATAGTCAAATGAAGTGTTATTTGTACATTTTTATTAAATGATTTTTCTTACACCAAATCAAACTGAATTCTTAATTATTCCATATCGATACATGTATTCCAAAAAAAATGCATGCATAGATAAAAAGAGAACTTAAAATTGTCATAAATTTATAATTAAAATAGCAATTTTTATTAACTTTTATTGCTCTAGTTTTTATGGTAGATCTTAAATAAAATTAAAAAGAAAGAAGTGAGAATATATTTTTTTTGGATATGCTTTGGTCATTGTGAAGGATTGGGATGGACTATTTTTTAAATTATGATTGTTTTTCAAAAAATAAGCTCAAGATATAAATTATGTATATTTGAAAACCAAATGAAATTATAAACTCAACTTTTTTTTTAAAATATAATCTAAAAGTAGAAGCTTCAAATCATGAGTTGATTTATTTTTTTAGCTTATTTTTTCGAATTTTTCCACATCTCACCTCATCATAACTTTAACTTTCTTCTCGTTTTTACTCTTCTATCAATCACCATAACTCTTCACGTCATCACCACCAAACTTCATAACTCTCATCTTCCTCCATCTCTATCACCACCTGTAACACCCTAAATTTTAAGTCTTTAATATTATAGTATCAGTCCTAAGATCCTCACTTGAGCGAGAAATTCTCGCCTAAGCGAGAAATTCTCGCCTAAGCGAGAGAGGCTCACCTGGGAGGGTGAAATCCTGGAGTATACTGGAAGATTCTCGCCTGAGCGAGAGTTGTCTCGCCTGGGCGAGAAATATCTTTATGGGGCTGTTGGCACTGTGAGATTCTCGCTTGAGCGAGAATCCCTCGCTTGAGCGAGAGGGTCAGATCTGAGTTTTTAAAATAGGCAGGATTCTCTCACTTGAGCGAGAAAGGGCTCGCTTAAGCGAGAACCCGACGCTGTTACATTAAATAGGGGATCCCAAACACATTTATGAGGGTTAACCTAAAGAGAAGTGAGAGAAGAGAGCATTTTCAAGAGCAAGAAGGCTTTTGAGTCATTTAGAAGCTTGAGAAGAGGTAGATCTTTTGATCCTAACTCTCTTCTTCCCTTTGAAACTTGTTTTGAGGTATGTTGGATCTCTTCTCAACATGAGAGAAACCATGGAAAATCACCCTTTTGAGTTGTGGTTTGTTTTACGTGATTTTATCTTGTAAACTCTTGGTATAGAGTTAGTATTTCAAGAAAGGAAGGGGGTTTGTGGGTTCATACATAAAAACCCCAAAACCCTAAAAATGAAAATGGGTAAAATGCTAGAGGTAGAAGATAAGTTTATTTTCTAATGATGAAATATGATATGAATATGTATGTTTTAGATGTTGTAAACTTATGATGAAAGTAGTTTAGTCACATTGAAAATATGATGAATATCTTGTATGGTTAAATGATGCAATATAAGTTGCTTATGAAATATTTGGAATAAATGACTAACATTGTGTTGTAAGGTGGGAATGAGGAAAGATCCTAGAGTTGGCGGCGGTGTCGGTGGAACTAGTTTAGTTACCAAGAACTCAACCCAACCCTCACCAAGGTAAGGATAAGTCTTTAATTTGCGCATTTGAAATGGAAAATGTGTGTATTTTCTGGTTATGCAAGGATCAATTGGTGAGTCATGTATTTATTATAAACATATATGGGTATGTTTGTAATAAGGATTGCATGGACTCACTGGGTATGATTGATAGTGAAATCAATGAAAAGGAAACATATTTTTAGCCGACCATGAATGGTTAGCGACTTCGGCTCGAGTTTATGTAGCAACACTTCGGCCCGAGTTTTTGTGGCAACACTTCGGCCCAAGTTTATGTGGCAACACTTCGGCCCGAGTTTATGTGGCAACACTTCGGCTCGAGTTTACGTAGCGACACTTCGTCCCGAGTTTATGTGGCAACACTTCGGCCCGAGTTTATGTGGCAACACTTCGAAAATGAATTTCAAAGTGATTTACTAACTTTTCTAATGTGGATTATCTTATAATGACGTTTATTGAATTAATGACTTACTCCTTTCTGTGTTTGTGTTCTCGTCATTGATAATCCCATTGCAGATAAATAGGTAACCTGAGGTGGTCTTATTTTTGGAAGCTTAGGAGCTTTATATTTTTGGATTTCAATTATTAGCACTATTTTGTACATGAGTGTTTATTGAATTACTTGGAATATTTTGTAACTATGGATATATGACTTATGCGATTGATTGTAATTCCGCATATACGTAGCTATGGGTATTTTGGAAACCCATAGCTAGATGTATGCGGTAGACACTAGGGTTTAATTGAATGAATTATGTTTTTCCGCATTACAAATTGTATGGTAATATCTTATGTTAAAAAGTGTTTTAAGGAGTGATAATTGAGAAATTAAAGTCGTTTGATGACTGTATGCATGAAAGGTTTAAAATAAAAGAAAAAATTTCAAATGAAGAATTTGGGTTCTTACACTACCAAACTTCATAACTGCTCATAATACTTTTATTTATCTATAATGTTATATGAACATAAAATGATGTATAAAACTTTGTTATACAATATTAAAAATATTGTGAATTATGTATAAACCCCAAAACTTTTTGTATAAAACTTAACATTTGTGTATTATTTATTTTGTGTATTATGTAATTCAAGTTTAGCATCTTCTACTTATTTTTGTGTTATATTGTTTTTTAAATTTGATATTGCTTTTTATATTGTATTTTATTTTAATATATATTTTTAGCATTTGTTATGCTATGTTAAAAATTATAGGTTAAATATATATGATCGTAAATATTAAAAAAATGTATATTTAAAAAAGATGAGAGATTCATTAATTCTAAGAGTAAATTTTTTAAACTTACTTCACATATTAGCCATCAATTCTAGGGAATCCAATGGTTTAGATCTACTCACTAATTCAAACCATTGGATTTCCCTAGAATTGATGACTAAGATGTAGAGTAAGTTTAAAAAACTTTAAAAAACTTACTCTTGGATTAAGTGGATCCTCTCCTGTTAAAAAATAATGTAAAAAACAACCAAAATAATCATAACATTAACAAATAACTCATACCCTTTATGTAATTGAGGAGAGATTCTGTTACTCCAATAATAAGTTTTTTAAACTTACTTCATATCTTAATTAATTTTTTTATTAAAGTATCTTAAAAATATTTATTGGGAAGAAGAATCTATTAATCGATTGGAAATAAAAATCATCCCCTAAAAGAATAGAAAAGAAATGAATGAGTTCAACTAAAGAAAAATGATTTTAAATTGTTAACAAATTTAATAGTATTAAGCAGTTACCCTAGTAGAATGAGAGGACCAGTATGGGGAAGAATGGCAACGAAGTGGAATGGGTGTAGGTAGTGCTTTTTCATAACCATAATTATACTATTTTCGCGTACCCGTGTGAATAGCAGATATGTGCGGTTACCCAACAATTTTTTATGTTTGAATATATATTTATAATTTTTTAATAATCAATATATATAATAATTATTACATGAATAATAACAAATTTATATACATCTTAAATATATCATTATATTTTAATCACTAAAAGTTATTATAAATAATAATAAAATGCATAATACATAATTATAGAATAATAAAAAGTATAATATATAAAAATATTAAATTAATAAATATGCGGGTACCCACAATCCGAATATCATATTATTTGTTCTGACTAATAAGCTATTTTATTGGTGTTTTAGCATATATATCCATCTGACATGTTTATTTGTCATTGGACATACTTTCACACACACCTAAAAAGTCAAAGAGAATTAATTACTTATGGGATAACATTTGTTATATAGAAAATAAAAAATATACTTGTTTCAGCAATTTAAAAGTATGATATGACTGTAAAAATATTTAAAAGCATATTCTGTTTTATGGTCTTTATATATATTAACAACTATCCATTTAAATAGGTCATCATAACTTAGTTTTAAATAAACATATCTAATACCAACGACTAACTTACAGTTTTAAATTTTAATATTTTTTATATCCAAATTCACATATAATGGTTTGTTATATTAAAACAGAAATACGTAATATAATTAAGTAAATTAATATTACTAGATTTAGTAAGTATGAAGTTTTATTAAACATGGTAAGTTCCACCTATTTATAAAAAATGTCCAATATATTATATTAGAGTTGTGGAAGCATATTAGAAGTGAAAATCATATGTCATTCCATAAATATTCATATAAATCCTCCAACGTTATAAAAAAAAGTAACATGTGTCATAAAATAATACTGTATTTATTAACTAGCAAGTTATACATGCATTCATATAAGACAATATTTATTAATGTATGGTTAAGAACGCATATTATATCTGCATTAATATGATTAAGAACGAAACATATTATTTGTATATTCACATAGTTATAAATTCCATGGATCACATACATGGATTTACACTTCCCAATAACAAATATTTATTTTATAAATATAAATTATAACTAGCTAGTTACCCGTCCATTCGTACAGGTGACATTTTCTTGCCATATGATTAAGAACATACATATTATATGTGCATTCGCATGGTTAAAACACACATATTACTCGTGCATTTATATTGTTAATAACATACATATGACCCATGCATTCACATGGTTAAAAACACACATGTTATCTATACATTTACATTAATAATAACACATGTTATCCATGCATTATTGCATAGTTAAAACACACATGTTACATGTGTATTCGCAGAGTTAAAACACACATATTACACGTACATTCACATCGTTAAGAACACTTAGAACTAATAGTAGACATGTTCGAAATATTACATCTCTTATAAATGTTCATTTATATGGATTTGTTTTCTGAAATATATAAGGAGTGTAATATCTATATATTGTGAATGTAAAGATTTATACACAATCTGTATATCATCCATCACTCATTTGTACTACTTATTTTTTGAATTAAACATGAATGATGCAATAAAAGTATATCAAACTCATACACTATTGGCGAACACATCATTTTCTCATATAAAAATCTAAATTATTGCTCGAAGTAATGAATGTGTGTAAAAATAATCTCATATAAATATATATTCTAGTGTGTTATTTGTTAGTAGTTAGTACACACTACAAAGGAACAATACTTGAATTGTGACATTGTCTTGCATTTCATTTTTCTTGCATAATCAATTTTATTTCCATCGTTATTTGTGCATTTCGTTTTTCTTGCATAATCAATTTTCTTTCCATCATTGTTTGTGAAGCTCGATTTTTTTGCTGCTCATTTGTATCCAAATTTCTTCTCATACACATATTTTAAATAGTTTGTCATTGTTCTATAAAAAATAATATTGTTTACTTATTTATATGTCATTTTAAATGTATTTGCTAATAAAATTAATGATAGTGATTGTGAAGATTGATTTTATAAAGAAGTTTTTCATCTTATGTGTGAGGTTGCATACTAAGAGGTAGAAAACTTTTTGAGAGAAAATTTGCATGAGGTGATGACACATATCCCTAGCTTATGTGGCAAATGTATAAAAAGTGAGTATGTAGTGTGAGAATGTCCATAGTAGTAGCATAGAACACTTTAGGAGGGGAAAAAAGTGAGTATGTAGTATGATAGTTACCCGTCCATTCGCATGGGGTGACATTTTCTTGTCATATGATTAAGAACATGCATACATATTATATGTGCATTCGCATGGTTAATAATACATATATTACTTGGGCATTTGCATGATTAAAACACACATATTATCCGTGCATTCATATGGTTAATAACATACATGTGACATATGCATTCACATGGTAAAAAACACACATGTTATTCATATATTCACATTAATAAGAACACATGTTACCCATGCATTGCATAGTTAAAATACATATGTTACTTGTGTATTTACAGAGTTAAAACATACATATTACACGTACATCCGCACCGTTAAGAACATTTAGAACTAATAGTAGAGATATCCGAAATATTAGAAAAATGAATATTCATCTCTTATAAATTTTCATTTATATGGATTTGTTTTCTGAAATACATAAGGAGTGTAATATCTATATATTGTGAATGTAAAGATTTATACACAATCTGCATTTTTGAATTAAACATGAACGATGCAATAAAAGTATATCAAACTCATACACTATTGGTGAACAAATCATTTTTTTTGATCAGCATGAACAAATCATTTTTTTTGGTCAGCGTGAACAAATCATTTTTTTTGTCAGCGTGAACAAATCATTTTCTCATATAAAAAAACTAAATTATTGCTCGAAATCATGAATGTGTATAAAAATAATCTCATATAAATATATATTCTAGTGTGTTATTTGTTAGTAGTTAGTACACACTACAGGGGAACAATACTTAAATTGTTACATTGTCTTGCATTTCATTTTTCTTGCATAATCAATATAAATATATATTCTATCCTTATTTATGCATTTCGTTTTTCTTGCATAATCAATTTTCTTTCTATCCTTATTTGTGAAGCTCGATTTTTTTGCTGCTCATTTGTATCCATATTTCTTATCATACACACATTTTAAATAGTTTGTCGTTGTTCTATAAAAATTAATATTGTTTACTTATTTATATGTCATTTTAAATGTATTTGCTAATAAAATTAATGATATTGATCGTGAAGATTGATTTTATAAAGGAGTTTTTCATCTTATGTGTGAGGTTGCATACTAAGAGGCAGAAAACTTTTTGAGAGAAAATTTGCATGAGGTGATGACACATATCCCTAACTTATGTGACAAATGTATAAAAAGTAAGTATGTAATGTGAGAATGTACATAATGGATTAATAGGAAGAATGAATAGACTGATTGGAATGTCAATAACATAACCTCAGTGCAAAGATTAATCTTATCTCTAAAGAGTAAGAAAATTATGAAGGAACAAATAAATAAAGAATAAGGGTTAAATAAAAACTATGTCGCCCAGACTTATTCAAAGCACCATCATGTCAAGTTATGGCAAATAATTGTGATATTACTTACATTCATAAATGTGAGCTCATGTATTCCAAGTTTTAACAAAGAAATGGTCCTCAAAAAATTAATATAATACATAGAATCAATGTTGTAAGAATTGGATCAGGGTAGGGACGGCAATGGGACCGTGCAGCACGGGTAGTGCATCCCCGTGTCCATCCTCACATTATTTGTTTATACTCATGTGTATAGTGGGTATCTGCGAGTACCCAATGTGTTTTAAATTTAAATTATATTTTTATATATTTTAAAATAATTAATATATATATATATATAAATAATTATTACTTGAATAATCTGATATGCATATGATAATTTTATGATAATAGTCTCATCACTAAATTTTGTTGTGAAATAATAATAAAATAGACGAATAAAATGTTAAAATAATAATAGTTAAGTATAAAATATTTAATTAAAATATATTTGCGGGTCGCGGGTCAGGTATTGTGATACTCGTTCTCACCCATTAGATATTTTTCGGGTACCTATTGTAGACATTTTGACATTTATGCCATCCCTAACCCGGGGTGTCACCAGTCCGACTGTTGATCAATCTTGAAAATGACTTAGGTTTGCAGTCTTAACTGAATGAAAGGTTAGATCACTTTGAACAGGGGAAATTTTGATCCGACCATATTAATTAAAATCGGTTAAATCGAAATAACACGAAAAGTGAATTGGACAATACACTTAAAATTATTAAAAAAAGCGTACGCTACTCTAATATTTTATTTTACTTCACTTCATAAAAAGATATAAACATATTACTTCAATTTACATAATTATTAATTATATAAAATTTATATTTATATAGTTATATATTTATAGATAATTATTAATTATATAAAATCATTCTTTCCAAATTAACAATTTAAATGAGTTAAACCTTCTTTTGATTTAATGTTGTGTTTTGTACTTGGTTATCCAAAAGAGTGCAATGAGCATTTATTGTACCTCCATACACTCTAGGAACAGAATAATTTTATATCCATGATATAATGGAATACATTATTAAATTAAAGCAACATTATATTATATTATTATAAAAGGGATCCCACATTCAAAGTTCCTAATGTAGAAATTCCTGCTTTAAAGTGTCACAGCCGGAAACTCGCAAGATCCTTTACCTACAGATATTTAAAACAAAATTAAAACACTAATGACTTGCCAAATTCAAAGAAAACAAACAAGAAGTCCATTTTCTAATAAAGTGGATGATATATTATATATAATATAAGTGAATGATATATTAATTATGTAAAAATTTAAGAATAAAAACTTATTTCAATCTTAAAAAAATTTAGATGTACCAATTTGGTCACTAGAAAATCGAAAAACTCAAAATGATACTTAAAGATATAAAAATAATGGTTAAATTAGTCTCTTTTATTATATTTTTATAACTCTTTCAATGACTATTCTAACTCATATTGTCAATCATTGGTAGTAGTTTTTTTTTTATTGAGGGATGAACATGAAAATAAGGAGCAATGACAAACATTAAAATCAACCTATACTAATAATTTTTGAATAAAAAAATGACAATTTTGGAAACATAGTAGAAAACAAAAACACTTACTAGGATCCTTTGAAGTTTGAGTGGCAAGTCCATTGAAGTAACATGTTCCACCTGTCTTCTTAAACTGTGCCCAATAAGAACTAAACGCATAACTAGCAGCCCACAAAACTGAATTGGGTTTATAACACTTTTTCCCGGGTTGGATCAAGTCACAAATACCATTCCCTTGAGCACAAGCATAAGACAATGCATTAGCCACCAATTTTACATTAGCCCCATTTGCCACCACACACCACCTTTTCCTCGTTGAATTATTCCTCGTTGAATTATTCCACACACCACCAGAAAGATCAATGTCGTAAATTATCTTTCCGTTCGGGTAAAATAACCCGAAATGTCGTTCTGTACCTGGACCCAGTTTTTGGTTCTCATTGAATAAAGAAAATAAAAAAGATTGAAGAACCACACCCGGTCGAAGTGGAGTCCCAATTGCCGGTTTTTTCGTAACTTTTTTAATAAAATTCCTATTATAAGTGGCAGCATTGTAAATATTAGCTCCAAATTGGTTACTATCTCCACTATTGGGCCAACCAGTTTCTGCTATAAAAATCGGAACTTTTGGATAACCAAGCCGATTCAGAGCAAAATAAACCGCATCGATCATTTGATCGAAAAGATTAGAATAAACTAGACCGGTACCGGGATCCGTGACCCTAATATACTTAGACTTAAATAGTGCATAGTCTAAGTTAATATTTATCGGGTCAGAGGCCCAAGCAAAAAATGGATACACATCTACGAAAAAATAAGACTCGGATTTACTTAAAAACTCTAACAAGGGTTTCAGGACGTGATCTGAAATATCATTTCGAAACGTAGCATTTGAAGGAGGAAATGAAGTTTCCAAAACATCCATGGAAAATGAAGTTCCAATTTTGATGTTATGAATTCCGAATTTTCCGAGAGAGTTTTCGATGTTGCGAATTGCAGGGACAAGGTTGGAATATGTCTGGTTGTTGGTGGTGCTTTTGATTTTGTTTTCGACAAGGATGTAACGAATTAAGGTGTGCCGGTAAAATGGTACAACATTTTTTTGTATCCATTGATTTGAGAATGTTTGGTTTATTGCGATGTTTGAAATGAGTAGATTTGGTATCGTGATGGTGACTTCTATGTTTGTGTTTCTCAGTGCTTGGAGGATTTGTGGTGAAGTGTCATAGATCTTCACGCGCTTGGCATTTAGGGTTTTGATGAGTTCCAATGATTTTTGTGGTGGTGGAAGGTCGTTACCAAGTTGACCATAGCAGATTCCTGGTTCTTGTGATAACTCTGCGCCTATTGAAAAAATTTAAAAATAAAAACAAACGAAAATTGTGATATGAGTTAATCTATATACTATATAAGAAAATTAAGTCTTTGAGTCAATGTTATGGTAAAAATAAAAACTTTATTGTTATCAAATTAAAATATATTATGAATTCAATATTTTTATCTTATACTTTTATTGAATTTATTAACCATTACATATGTTATATATTTATTAAAAAATGACACCATAATTTTTTAATTATCTCTCAAATGTAACATTTTGTTTTCTTTTCTTTTTACATCTAGACAAACTTTTCAAGTATTAAAATGTTATATATTTATTAAAAAATGATACCATAATTTTTTAATTATCTCTCAAATGTAACATTTTGTTTTCTTTTCTTTTTACATCTAGACAAACATTTCAAGTATTAAAATGATCATTTATATGAATTGTAGATAATTATGGAATAATAACGGTTTTGGAGAGAATTAGTCTCGATATTTAAGAGTAATTAATGTGAACAATGAAAGATAAAAATTCATATAAAAATACATAGTAGAAAACTAATAATAAAGGAAAATTCATAAGGGAATAGAAACTGCATGGGTGAATAATGACAATAAATTTTGTTATACTATTATAATTTGTAATCGAATAAGTGAATAAATATCGACAGTGTTGAATAAATATTGCCGATCAGTTGCAAACTAATAATTAACAATTAATAATTACTTTGAATAAATATCATCGACCATTAGGAAAGAAATAAAACTCGTGAACATTAGGGAATAGAAACATATATTGTCATTTAACGTGGTGCTTATAGGTGATATCGATGATGTTATTCAATAATGTATAGTAATCACTACATGCAAATTAGTATGTCTTCTTTATTTTTTTTTAAATCTAAAAATGTAATTATAACGTTCTCATTTTCATTACTATCTTTAAAATATTTTAAAAGTTTTAATCCTAAATAAATTAGGCCTCCACTATTTTGGAAAAAAAATCGAACTATATAATTACAATCTCCCTATTTCAATGACCATTCATTACTAAATTTCATTTCTACATGTTAAAATATTATTTTCGAAGTTGTCATACTAAATCATTAAACCCGTAAAGTACTAATCATTAAATTACTTATCAAAAAATATGAAATAATAAATCAATTATACTAACAACTAGTAAGAAATAATACCTTAGAAGTAAAATAAATTATAAACAAGTTACATTAAGAAATTATCACAATAAATCATAAAATTAAACAAATTCTCCATATGTACGTCCATATTAATAATGAACAATATAAATTTTTATTATATTTATTAGTTAGCCAAATATATAGACTATAGAGCATGAAAATCAATCAAGAAAGTACAAAAGTGTATGGGTAAGATGTATTTTCTTAGCAATGTGAATGTACGGATAACATCTGTGTTTTTAACCATATGAATGCACTGGTCACATGTGTCTTCTTAATGCACACGTAATATGTGTATTTTAACCATGCAAATGCACAAATAACGTGTGTTCGTAACCATATGAATGCATATATAATGTATGTTCTGAATCATACGGCAAAAAAATATCGTCCAGTACAAATGCACGGGTCACTTGCTAGTTTATTAATAAAATACAACTAAGTAAACATTGACTGCAAGTATAGAACTATGTTATAATAGATGAGAAATAAGGTTACTTGAAATGGTGAAAACCAGGGAAAGAAGTAAAAGGTGGATGAGAAGAAGCTTAGACATTTGTGATCGTGTAGTGAGTAAAGATGCTAGATAGCTAGATCATGGATTCTTCTCTTATAGGAGAGGTGTATGAGAAATGAGTCTTGGAAAAAGGTAATGATTTAAGAAAATGGAAAACCATCATGAGTGAGTTGAATAATTACATTCAAACCAAAAAAAAATCAAAGACTTTTTTCTTAATATATTTAAAGGTTAATATATATAATATTATTCATCATGGTTAGTTTGTATTAGTTATGAGCATAATATTTATATATTGTCTTTATATAGATTTATGTACATTCAGTATATCATATATTATTCATTTGTATTATTTTTTTGAAGTGTTAATGATGATTAAATATGAATGGTGGATGATGCAGTGACGATATATTAAACTCTTATATTATTATTGTATACATTTTTCTCATTAATTATTAGTTCTATTTAACTTAGATTAAAAGTGAATAATAATTCAACATGAATGATAAAATAACAACACAGTAACCTCTTATACTCTTATTTTATACTTTTATCTTTTATTTTTAGGGAGGCAATAACTAATTCTAATTTAAAATAGTTAAATGAAGTTATATTTGTACATTTTTATGGAATAACTTTTTTTACACCAAATCAAACTGAATTCTTAATTACTCAATATTCATACATGTATTCAAACAATGCATGCATAGATAAAAAAGAGAAATTAAAATTGTCATACATTTATAATTAAAATAGAAATTTTTATTAACTTTTATTACTGTAGTTTTTATGGTAGATCTTAAAAAAATAAAAAATAAAGAAGTGAGAATATATTTTTTGGATAAGCTTTGGTCATTGAGATCGAGAGTAATTATCTTTTTCAGATTGATTTATTGTAAAATTGTGAAAAGCCAAAACAAAAAAAAACATTCAGGTCATGTTTGGGATGAATTATTTTTTTAGATTATGCTTAATTTTGAAAAATAAGTTGAAAATATAAACAATTTTTATTTGGCAACCAAATGAAATTATAAACTCAACTTTTTTTTTTTGAAAAAATAAGCCAAAAGTAGAAGCTCCAAAATCATGGGTTGGTTTATTTTTTTATTAACTTATTCTTTTTCCAATTTTCCACGTCTCATTTTACCCTATCATAACTTTATAATTATCCTTCTTTTTATTCTTCCATCCAACATCATAACTCTTCACATCATCACCACTGAACACCATAACTTTTATTTCCCTCTCTATTACCACCAAACTTCATAACTCCTAATAATACTTTCCTTTATCTATACATGTATATGAACAAAGAATTATGTATAAAACTTTGTTATGCAATACTAAAAGTTTTGGGAATTATGTATAAACTTCATATACCCCAAAAATTTTGTATAAAACTTAACATTTGTGTATTATTTATTATGTGAATTATGTAATTAAAGTTTAACAACTTCTATTTATTTTTGTATTTTATTTTGATATTTTTTTAGCTTTTGTTATGCAATATTAAAAATTTAAAAATTTGTAATAAAAAATACATATGATAGTAAATATTTAAAAAAAAATGTATATTTGAAAAATAGTGTAAAATATGCAATTCTTAGATTGAAGACCAAACTCTCTATAGGTTTCTCGCTCAGGCGGCACCTGTCGCCCAAGCGAGTCACATATCTTCATGATTAATTTATGTTGATGCCTTAGGGAAAAAAAAGCTTGGTTTGCCAAATTATAGGTTTAGACTCTTGTAATGTATTTCCTTTAACATTTCTCTTAATATAATGGGTATAATTACACATTTGTTTAAAAAAAGTGTAAAAAATAATCAAAATAATCGTAATATAAACAAATAACATCATACAATTTACTATATAAAAGCGGAGTCCCAAGTGCCGATTTTTTCGTAACTTTTTTAATAAAATTCCTATTATAAGTCGCAACATTGTAAATATAGCTCCAATTTGGTTACTATCTCCACTATTGGGCCAACCAGTTTCTGCTATAAAAATTAGAACATTTGGATAACCGAGCCGGTTCATAGAAAAATAAATTGCATCGATCATTTGATCGAAAATATTAGTATAAACTATATTGGTACCGGGATCTATGACCCTAATATACTTAGACTTAAATAATGCATAGTCTAAGTTTATACTTATCGGGTCAGAGGCCCAAGCGAAAAAAGAATACACATCTAAGAAAAAATAAGACTCGGACTTACTTAAAAACTCTAACATGGGTTTCAGGACCTGATCTGAAATATCATTTCGAAACGCAGCTTTTGAAGGAGGAAATGGAGTTTCCAAAACATCCATGGAAGATGAAGTTCCAATTTTGATGTTATGAATTTCGAATATTCTGAGAGAGTGTTCGATGTTGCACATTGCGGGGACAATGTTGGAATATGTGTGGTTGTTGGTGTAAAATTATGCAATTCTTAGATTGAAGATCAAACTATTTGTGGGTTTCTCGCCCAGATGGTACCTTCCACCCAAGCAAGTCACATATCTTCGTGATTAGTTTATGTTGATGCCTTAGGGGAAAAAACTTGGTTTTCCAAATTATTGGTTTAGACTCTAGTAATGTACTTCCTTGAAGATTTCTCTTAATATATTGGGTGTAATTACACCTTTACTTCAAAAAATGTAAAAATAATCAAAATAATCATAACATAAACAAATAACATCATACAATTTACTATATAAAATAAATCTTTCTAACTTACCCAAACAAAACAGATTAATTCATATTCAATTTTCAGCTAAAATACTCAAACATAATGATATTATAATCTTAACATATTATAATATTATAATCTCATAGTTTAAAACCTTCAAGTTTATAAACTAGAACTAAAAACATAAACCACAAGAAAAGTAGAGGAGAGTGACTCACAAAAAGGTTCTACTATAAGTGTTTATCATCATAAAGAAGATAGTAGTTTAAGTGATAAAGGATTTGTTGTGTCTTTCAATTTTTGTGTTCCTCCTTAAGATACTATGTGTAATAAACTAGTATATATTCAAATTTATTTTTTGTTTAATTAAATGTATTATTCATAATTGCCTCTTCCCACAAATTTTCAAAATTATTTGATTGAATGAATAATATAAAATATCATTTCTCATATATTTAAATTTTTTTAGGTTTTAGTTTTGTATTTTAAATTAATTAAGTTTTTTTTATTAAAGTATCTTAAAAATAATTGTTGGGAAAGGAGAAACTATTAATTGATTGGAAAAATAAAATCATCCCCTAAATGAATGGAAAAGAAATGAATAAGTACAATTAAATAAAAATGATTTTAAATTGTTGAAAAATTTAATAGTATTAAAATATTATGAAGACTTATACTAGTAGCATGAGAGTGATAATTGTTAAAAAGGGATAACAACTGAGTGGAATGGATGCAGGTAGTGCTTTCTCGTGCACATAATCATACTATTTTCGTATACTCATGTGAGTAGCCGATATGTGTGGGTACACAACATATTTTTAAGTTTGAATATATATTTATATTTTTTAATAATTAATATATAATAATTATTACATGAAAAAAATAAATTTATATACATGTTAAATTTATCATTATATTTTAATCACTAAAAATTATTATAAATGAATACAAAATACATAATACATAATTATATAATAATAAAAAAGTATAATATATAAAATATAAATTAATAAATGAATTAATAAATATGCGGATACTCATAAGGCGAATATCTTAATTTTGTTCTCACTCATAAGTTATTTTATAAGTATTTTAGGGATACCATGAGGCATGTTTATTTGCCATTCCTAGTTGGGGAGATAGTGTCCACACACCCAAAGAGTTAATAGAATTAATTACTTATTGAATGATGGGTTACCATTTGTTATATAAAAAAAACATATCTTGTTTGAGTATTTTAAAAGATGAGAGATCCACTTACTCCACATCATAGTCATCAATTCTTGGGAAATCCAATAGTTTGAATTAGTGAGTAGATCTAAACCATTAGATTTCCCAAGAATTGATGGTTATGATGTGGAGTAAGTTTAAAAAAACTTACTCTTTAAGTAAGTGGATCTCTCCCTTTTAAAATTATGTTATGATGGTAAAAGTATTTAAAAGCATATTATGTTTTATGGTCTTTATATTAACAACTATGGATTTAAATAGGTCAACATAACTCATATTTAAATAAACATATCTAATACCAACGACCAACTTACATTTTTAAATTTTAATATTGTTTATAAACAAATTCACTTATATTAAAACAGAAATACATAATATAATTAATTAAATTAATATTATTAGATTTAGTAAGTATAAAATTTGACTTTTTAAGCTCAATATTTTTAAACTTGGTAAATTCCACTTATTTATAAACAATGTCCAATCTATTATATTAGAGTTGTGGAAGGCTTCAAAATGATATATCCTTTTATAAATATTACAATAAATTCTCTTACATTATAAGAAAAGTAACATGTGTCACATAACTAGCAAGTTACCCATATATTTACATGATGTGGTATTTTTTTGCTGCATAGTTAAGAACATACATATTACATATGAATTCACATGATTAAAAACACACATGTTACTCGTATATTCGCATGGTTATAAATATATATGTTAATCATGCATTCGCATTGTTAAGAACATACAAGTCACTCATGCATTTTAATGGTTAAAAACACATATGTTACTCGCATTCACATTGCTAAAAGCATACATGTTACATGTGCATTCGCATACTTAAAACACACATGTTACTCATACATTCACATTGTTAAGAACACATGTGTTACCCGTGTTACCAATTCTAGTACAAAATGTGGTTGAGCCATGTGGACTGTCATAAAGCAGTTGCTGAAGCTTGGAAAGTTGAGGTGGTGGGATGCCCTACGTTTGTGTTATCCCAAAAGCTGGAGTTTCTTAAAAACGAGCTAAAGTCATGGAATGTCAATGTATTTGGGAACATTCATGATGGGGTGAGGAATGCTTTGGCAAATGTTGCTACAATTCAAGTTGTTATTAACTCATAGGGCCATGATCAGGAGCTTTTGATGCAGAAGAATTTGGCTCAAAATGAGCTCCTTCAAGCCTTGGTTGTTGAAGAGGATTTTTGGAGAGAGAAAGTCGGGGTCAACTGGCAAGTTAATGGGGATAGGAACACTAGTTTCTTTCACAAAGTCAAGCAGAGATTGCTCAACATGCTTTAATTTACTTCACTGATTTATATGCTTCTCCTAATGAGGCTTGTCCAAATAATTTAATCTAGTCAGTAATTCCCTCACTAGTAACGGATGAGGATAATGACATGTTGACCAAACAACCTTCTATGGAGGAAGTAAAAATGTGGCAGATATGAATGGGGAGGGTGCCCCTGGTCTTGATGGGTTTGAGGGCTGCTTTTATCAAAGTTTTTGGGATATAGTTGGGGAGGATGTCTACAACTCTGTGGTCCAATTCTTTAGGGAGAGTTGGCTTCTTCCTAACATTAATTCCAACAATATTGTTCTAATACCTAAGCATTTTGGTGCAGACAAAATTGAGCAGTTCAGACCAATTGCTTTAGCCAACTTTCAATTCAAAATTATCACTAAGATTTTGGCTTCCAGGTTAGCAGTGATTGCTCCTAATATTGTGTCCTCTCAGCAAAGAGGATTTCTCAAGGAAAGGCACATCCAGGACTGTATATGCATAGCTTCTGAAGCTGTCAACCTGCTTGATTATAAAGCCTTTGGAGGAAACATAGCTATTAAGCTAGATATTAAAAAAGCCTTTGATATTTTAGATTGGAATTTTTTGCAGGATACCCAAAAGGCCTTCGCTTTCATTTCTAAATTTGTGCAATGGGTTAATGTAATTCTTTACTCTGCTAAGCTTTCCATCAATGTCAATGGGGAGAATGTTGGTTTTTTCAGCTGTCTGAGAGGTGTTAGGCAAGGGGATCTTCTTTCCCCCCTGCTCTTTTGTCTTGTTGAGGATGTTTTTAGTATGGGGATCTCAAAGATGGTTTCTGAAGGAAAAGTTACCCTTATAGGTGGTCCTTGTGGGTTAAGAACCTCCACTCATGTTCCTAATGCAGAAGATATATTGATTTTCTGCAAAGGCCTCAAAGCTAATCTGCTAGCTTTAAATAGTTTGATTAATGAGTATGCCCAATATAACGCCTCAAATTACTAACACGGAAAATGCAATTCCTTTCTAACAGAATATGTTCTTAATAGATATATTCATTAAAATTCAATTCAACCAACCACTCCAATAGTATGAGTGAAACAATAAAAGGAAAACAGTACGATAATTCCACAACACTAGTTTCTACACCATTTAGTCTATTAAACCAAACATCTAGAACATAATGAAACTCCCATAAACGGGTCCAATATCAACAATTACAATTGTTTAGAAATCACTAGATAACACACGCTAAATCCAATGCAACGAAAATACTCCAAGACTCTGAAGTCTCTTACTCCATAGCTCCACCTACAATCCGATTACCACAGATTGAGTAAACAAGACAAAATAGAGAGAGTCAATCATTAAATACATGCAATATATAACATGGTGGGTTTAAATAGAATAATAACATTAGAACATTGCAAAATAGGAACTACGCATCATTACAGCACAAACACATCCATGAGATTCGATGAACCATTAATCATAACCATACTACTCAACCATGATACAATTAATTGTCAACCATTCGAACCATAATCAAAATCCACACTACAGGTGCATACCCAAAATCCATACCACAAAGGCAGGTCAAAAATCCATACCACGAAGGCAGGTCAAAATCCATACCACGAAGGCAGGTCAAAATCCATACCACGAAGGCAAGTCAAAATTCATACCATAGTCAAACAAGCCATTAACAACAATGGGACTAACGCGGTTAAATAGGAAACTCATGAGATTTCCCGTTTAATCGTGTTAACCAAATGAAATTCTCCAACTAGTGAGTGTCGTTGGAGTTTCCAATGTCATGATTCTAATACCACAAGGTTTAATGCTGCTCCATCACCTGAGTATTTTGCTAAGGCTTTACACTAAAGCTCATTTGCGTTCTCCGCCGTCTCCTCCAACCTTAGGGTCTTTCAACCCAAAACAACAACAATTACAATACATCAATTTACATATCAAAACACTAATAGTACTAACCAATACTCACACAACATAAGAAAACATCATTTATTCGTTTCATCTTCAATAAAATGTGTTCCTTAATATCACAATGACTCTACGGTTTTTGAAAACAACTTCTCACACACCCATTTCGAAAAATAACTCATACTCTATGAGTTTTACAAGGTTTTCCAAAGCAAAACTAACCGCAATGTCAATAGAGGGTTTATGGGGTTTTATCCCTAAACATGGAGAATAAATCCCATTCAAAATTATGATATTCAACCCTAAGAGAGACTAAGTTAAGCGATTTACCTCTTCTCCGGTCTTTTCCTTGACTCTAAGGGTGCACAACTCCTCCAATCGTTCCTTTTCTCTTGTTTTTTCGAAAATAATACCCAATCCTCACTTGGGACGTCTATTTTAGGTTTTAAGATTTTAGACTCTCGCTCAAGCGAGGGTAGGCTCGCTTGGGCGAGAACCCACGACTCTTCGCATCATTCAGGAACTGATGCTCTCGCTCGGGCGACATTTTCTCGCCCAGGCGAGATTCGTCCCGAGGCCACACCATTGTCTCGCTTAAGCGAGCTCCGTCTCGCTCAGGCGATAAACCCAGGAAAATACCTGGGAACAACACTGAGTCCCTCGCTTGGGCGATCTCCTCTCGCTTAAGCGAGAATCACCCAGTAGCTCCCAGACTTCCTGTTATCCACTATATTCAAAAATTGTAAATTTTGGGATGTTACAATCCTTCCCCCTCAAGGAATTTTCGTCCCCGAAAATTAACATACCTGCATCGAACAAATGTGGATAATCTATTCTTATGTCATGCTCCACTTCCCAAGTATCATCTCTCGTGTCTACTTGACTCCATAATACCTTAATCAAAGGAATCTCCTTCCCACACAACCTCTTGACACTTCTGTCCAAAATCCTTACCGGAGGGGTCCTGAAGGCCAAGTTTTCCTTCAATTGTATCCAATCCGGTTCGATAACATGGGATGGGTCCCCAATGTATTTCCTTAGTTGAGACACATGAAATTCATTGTGAAGATTAGACAACAATGGTGGCAAGGCAATCTGATAAGCAACGGGACCAATCCTCTTCAAAATCTGATACGGTCCAATGAACCTCGGAGTAAGCTTTCGGGTTTTCAATATCCGGCCAATTCCTGTGGTCGGGACCACTATCATAAAAACATGATCCCCTTCTTGAAATTCAATCGGCTTCCTTCGATTATCATAGTAGCTCTTTTGTCTACTCTGCGCTGTCTTCATATTCTCCCTGATTCTCTTAATCTTCTCTGTCGTCTCTTGGACTACCTCAGGTCCCAACACCAAATTCTCTCCGGTCTCGAACCAACTGATCGGAATCCTACACTTCCTCCCATACAGAGCTTCATAAGGTGTCATTCCAATACTCGAATGAAAATTGTTATTGTAAGTGAATTCAATCAGAGGTAACATACTATCCCAACTTTTGGGCTGTTCTAATACGCATGCCCTTAACAGGTCTTCCAAAGACTGAATCGTTCTCTCAGATTGACCGTCCGTTTGTGGGTGATATGCAGAACTCAATTTCAGCCTAGTACCCAATGCAGATTGTAAGCCTTTCCAGAAATTCGAAGTAAAACGAGGGTCTCTATCTGAGACGATACTCGTTGGAATCCCATGCAACCTCACTATTTCCTTTATGTACAACTATGCTAACCTTTCCAATGAATACCTTACATTAATCGGTAGAAAATGTGCAGACTTAGTCAATCGGTCCACAATGACCCAAATCGAATCATAACCTTTCTGCGTTCTCGGAAAACCAGAAATAAAGTCCATAGAGATACTTTCCCATTTCCATACTGGAATCTCCAATGACTGCAGTTCCCCACCAGCCGCTGATGCTCAATCTTAGCTTTCTGACAAGTCAAGCAACTAGACACGTACTGAGCTACATCTCTTTTCATCCCAGACCACCAAAACATCTTCCTCAAGTCTTGATACATTTTTGTTGCCCCCGGGTGAATGCTCATCTTACTCTTGTGCGCCTCATCTAGAATGTCTCTTCTCAACTCGATGTCTTGTGGCACACAAATCATTCCTTTGTATCTCAACAAACCATTAGTATCTATATGAAGGTCTTTCCCTTTGTCGTCACCTATCAATGCCCTCTTAGTCTATAGTTCATCATCAAGCAACTACATGGTTTTAATTTGACCAAATAACTCGTTAGTCACCTTGAGCATTCCCAGTACTACACTCTTCGGCTTCATTTCTACTGCTAAGTTCAAATCCCGAAATTCCTCGATCATTTTCATCTCGTGCACCATAAGGGCAGACATATGCAAAGATTTACGACTCAACGCGTCTGCTACCACATTAGCTTTACCAGGGTGATATTGCAGGCTAAAGTCATAATCCTTCAAAAATTCCATCCATCTCCTTTGCCTCATATTCAACTCCTTCTGATCAAATAGGTACTTCAAACTTTTGTGATCGCTGAAGACTTTAAACCGTACACCATAGAGGTAGTGCCTCCAAATTTTTAAAGCAAACACTACTGCTGCTAACTCCAAATCATGAGTAGGGTAGTTTTGCTTATGAGGTCTCAATTGTCTCGAAGCATAAGCAACCACTTTCCTTTCTTGCATTAACACACGGCCCAAACCTTGTTTTGAAGCATCACAATACACGTTGAATTTCATTTCCGAGCAAGGCAACCTTAACACTGGTGATGAGGTTAGTTTTCGCTTCAACTCTTGGAAGCTCTCTTCACACCGGATTGTCCACACAAAAGGTTCTCCATTTCTGGTCAGCTTAGTCAAAGGCAAAGCTAGTTTCGAGAATCCTTCTATAAACTTCCGATAGTATCCTGCTAGTCCAAGGAAACTCCGGATCTCTGTCACCGATCTTGGTACTGCCCACTCCATTACTGCTTCAACCTTAGAGGGATCCACTGCAACCCCTTCCTTGGTTATCACATGGCCAAAAAAGTTCACAGACTCAAGCCAAAAATCACACTTCGAAAACTTAGCATACAACTGGTTGTCTCTCAAAACCTTCAATACAATTCTCAATTGTTCAGTGTGTTCTTCCCGACTTTTAGAATATATCAAGATGTCGTCAATGAAAACTACCACAAACGAATCCAGATAGGGATGGAAAATCCTATTCATATACTCCATAAAGATCGCAGGAGCATTAGTTACACCGAAAGGCATCACAAGATACTCATAGTGCTCATATCTCGTCCTGAAAGCAGTCTTAGGAATATCCTCCGTTCGCACCCTCAATTGATGATAACCCGACCGGAGGTCGATCTTTGAGAATACTATGGCTCCTTTCAACTGGTCCATCAAGTCATCGATCCTAGGCAGAGGGTAACGATTCTTGATCGTAACCTTGTTCAGTTGTCGATAATCAGTGCACAACCTCATGGAACCATCTTTCTTCTTGACCAACAAAACCGGTGCACCCCAAGGTGAAACACTTGGACAGATTAACTTTTTAGCCAATAAGTCTTCTATATGTTTCTTCAATTCTGCCAATTCTAGAGGTGCCATTCTATACAGAGCTACCGAGATAGGTCCAGTTTCAGGCACTAGCTCAATCGAAAACTCCACTTCTCTTACTAGTGGTAACTCAGGAATTTCCACAGGAAACACATCCGGAAATTCGCACACTACTGGCAAGTCCTTCATGTCTGACTTTTTCTCCCCTTCCAAGGAAGCAAGCAACACATAAACAAGTGCCCCTTCCTTAAGGGAAGTTTCAACCTCACGGGCCGATAATAAATTCGGACCATTAGGAGTGTCAGACATCTCACTAGAATTCCCAAACATTACAGTTTTATCAAAACAATTTAGCAGGACCCTATGTTCGGATAACCAGTCCATACCCAGTATCACATCGATCTGGGATAATGGAAAACATATCAAATCTACCAAGAAGGTCCTATCATACACAACCACATGACACTTATGACAGAAGGTCGACACTACAACAGGTTCATTCGTAAGGGTAGAAACCATCAAATCAAAAGGAAACACATCAACTTTCAAGCTCAAACATTCCACACATTCACAAGATATAAAAGAATGAGTGGCACCCGAATCAAGAAACACACACAAGGAGGTACCATTCACCACACAACTACCTTTGATTAGACCTTCAGCATCAATGGCTTCAGAACCATTCGTAGTGAATATTCTGCCATTAGTCTTGGGTCTCTTAGTATTCGGAAGATTGACATTCCTATTCAGCTTAGGACAGAACCTCTTCATGTGTCCAGGCTCCTTACAAAACAAGCACTCATTCCCCGCTCCGGGACATATGTCGCCAAAATGAGTCTTACCACACTTGTTGCACAAAGGTGGTTGTTGTCCGCTAGAAGTAGTTGGAGTTTTAGACCCCTGCATAGTAGGCCCCCGATATCCAATAGGTGGGGTATAAGGCCGTCTGTTGTCAAAGGACGCCTTACCCTTCCCTTTCCCATGCACAAAATTCCTCTGAGGCCCAAAGTTTCGGGGTGGATTGGCCTTCTGCTTAACCGCATCCCTAGCCCTTCGATTGTCCTCATACATCCTACACTTATTGACTAAGGTAGGGAAATCTGCTATCTCTTGATGCCTGAATGCCATTTTAAGCTCTGGCCTCAAACCAACCTCGAATTTGGAACACTTGGACCTCCCATCTGCGTCTATATCATAGTAGGGGAAATACCTTGCTAGCTCTTCAAACTTTGCTGCATATTCACCTACGGATAGACTCCCTTGCTCCAGACGCAAGAACTCAATCTCCTTTTTTCTCTTCATATCTGCAGGGAAGTACTTATTGAGAAACCTCTCTTTGAACAATTCCCAGGTAATTGCCCTTCCTTCAGCTTCCATTTGCCTCCTGACATATTCCCACCAAATCTCTGCTTCCTTAGTCAGCATGTAGGAAGCATAGATCACCTTCTGACCATCGTCGCAACCCATGGCTCTGAAAATCTTCTCTAGCTCTTGGATCCATTCATTAGCAGCATCAAGAGCAAATCCTCCTTGGAATTGACTCAGATGGCGTTGGCAGAATTCATCCAATCCATGGTACTCTACCGGTCCTTGTGGCGCGAGTGGCGGTGGGTTAGAATGATGATTGATATTCTGGTTCAAGTGCTGCAGATTCTCGTTCACATTCTGCAACACAGCGGTCATCTGTGCTAACAATTCGTTCTGTCCGTTTCTTCTACCACGTCCAGCCATCTCTCACCTGCACTCTCCCTCATCAGCATACAGAAATTTACACAGACAAGTTTATCACTTATTCACAATTCAAGCAATTCAAACACTTCAAGCAATCCAAACAGTCCAAACATTTCCAGCAATTCAAGCAACTCATATCAATTAAACAAGTCAAACACACCACACAATCCACATCAATCACACAAAGAAGCACGTTAGGCCATACCCTAGGCCATATGATTAACCTCCGCTCTGATACCATAATTGTAACGCCTCAAATTACTAACACGGAAAGTTCAATTCCTTTCTAACAGAATATGTTCTTAATAGATATATTCATTAAAATTCAATTCAACCAACCACTCCAATAGTATGAGTGAAACAATAAAAGGAAAACAGTACGGTAATTCCACAACACTAGTTTCTACACCTTTTAGTCTATTAAACCAAACATCTAGAACATAATGAAACTCCCATAAACGGGTCCAATATCAACAATTACAATTGTTTAGAAATCACTAGATAACACACGCTAAATCCAATGCAACGAAAATACTCCAAGACTCTGAAGTCTCTTACTCCATAGCTCCACCTACAATTCGATTACCACAGATTGAGTAAACAAGACAACATAGAGAGAGTCAGTCATTAAATACATGCAATATATAACATGGTGGGTTTAAATAGAATAATAACATTAGAACATTGCGAAATAAGAACTACGCATCGTTACAGCACAAACACATCCATGAGATTCGATGAACCATTAATCATAACCATACCACTCAACCATAGTACAATCAAATGTCAACCATTCGAACCATAATCAAAATCCGCACTACAGGTGCATACCCAAAATCCATACCACAAAGGCAGGTCAAAAATCCATACCACGAAGGCAGGTCAAAATCCATACCACGAAGGCAGGTCAAAACCCATACCACGAAGGCAGGTCAAAATCCATACCACGAAGGCAGGTCACAATCCATACCACGAAGGCAGGTCAAAATCCATACCACGAAGGCAGGTCAAAATCCATACCACGAAGGCAGGTCAAAATCCATACCACGAAGGCAGGTCAAAATCCATACCACGAAAGCAAGTCAAAATCCATACCATAATCAAACAAGCCATTCACAACATCCGGTCTTTTGGATGTTTTTGAGAAACATGTTCATGGAGATCCTGATTTGCTAGATAAGCTAACTAGCGATATGAGAATATATAAAGATGATGAGTTTGATTTTGGAAGACCGGTTGCCATACGTGAACGGAGTAAAGTAATGTCAGGTATAATTAGTCTTTCATATTTGGTAGTTGTCTTTAATGTCTATTACTCTTAAATGTTTAATATTAAATAAGATTTTGAGTTAGATTTCATTCAATGTTGTAGATCCATGGTGGGAAACTTATGGATGTCGTACACCAAATCTGCAAAAGTTGGCAGTCCGCGTTCTAAGTCAAACATGTAGTGCTTCCTGTGAGCGGAATTGGAGTGTGTTTGAACACATTCATACTAATAAAAGAAATAGGTTGGAGCTTCCAAAACTTAATGATCTTGTTTTTGTTCGTTACAACTTGATGCTACAACAAAGGTATTGTCATTTTATTACATTAGTTGTCTTTCTTTATATATTCATATTAACATGTATTTATGTTTGTATATGATGAAACCAATAAATGTAGGAGTCACTTGAGGCATCAAAACTATGACCCAATAAATTTAGAAATATTTGAGGATCATTCTCATTTTATACTAGAGGAGTCACCACCGTTCCTAACCGTTGAAGAGGTTGAGGCTTTACGAAATGACCTTGCAAATATTTCTATCCAACCATCACTTGATGACAATGGTATGTTTTTTATTTTCTGATGATTGAGTGTTCATTTTAAATAATTTCTAACCTGTATGAAAAATGACATTGTTGTAGATCAATTAAACTTAGAAGACGATGATGATGATGCACAACTCAACCTCATGGAGAATGTTAACCTGGATGAAGACAATGTGGGTCAAGCTTCAGGGTCAAATGATGAAGAAATAGAACCTCAATATGAGACGACTTTGACTCTTTGGTGTTAAATGTTAAAATTCTAAATTTGTATGTTTTGTAGACTGAGTTATGAACTTGTGTCATTATTTATATTTTGCGTTTGTTAAGTGATATTTTTGGATTGATATATATTTTCCACTCTAGATTTTGATTTTGTTAAGGTTGTTTGTTGGTGTGAATTTGGAAAGATTATGAATATGAATTATAAATTTGAATATTTACTTATTATAAAAAAAATTATTATAGGTTTACATATTTATATATATATATATATATATAAATATAAATATAAGCAGGTATGTCCGGTTTAATCGGCATACGGTTTAATTACTGAACCACCGGTTGAACCATTATACCAGTACCCTGACCGGTTTGATAACTGGTACGGTTTTAATAACATTGATACAAAGATAAATTTTCAATTCAATACTATTTAACTTTTTTGTCTAAAAACTTTTTTTGGGACAAAATATGGAAAACTCTATCTTAGATAAGTATTAGTTTGCAACCTATATCTTCTGAATTACACTCTATCTTAAATATGGAAAACTTTTTTTTTGTTCATAATTACACTCTTACATGAGTATTCATATATGTTAATGTGTTTCTCTTTCGAGTTAATTTTGATACTGCTAATTACTTTAAGAGCTTTATTTCATATGAATTGTAAAATGATTATTTGGTTACTCATACGAAAATATATATTTTTATGATATTAAAAATAAAAATTTATTTAACATTTTAAAATGACCAGTTATAAATTGCAAACTATCACTATAGCCGTTGGATTCAAAAATAATAAACTGTGTCACACATAATGTATCATTTACTATTCATTTTCATTCATTATTGATTCTTAAATTAAAGCACTATAAATAAATCACATAAAATATATTGACTGTGTATAACTTTTTAAACTGTAGGTATATAAATATTGCACTAATCTTTTTTTTCTTACCAATCATAGTTTTATAATTATAAAAAACAAATATCCCACTCGAATGCAGAAAACTTCATTCTGCATAAGATGCTGAATTTCTGTACAAAAATCAACCGTGTAGGTAAAATGCCTAGTTGAAAAATATAACAGAAAAATAAATATTTCTGGATTATTGTTTCATATGAGTTTAAGAATAAATAGTTTAGTACAAGAAAAAAATCATTCCCAAAATGATGCAATGGAATACAAGACTAAAGAAAGCAGCCCAATGCACGAGGCTGTTTCTGATAATAAATGTATGTATCCTTATCCTAAAGGTAGAGAGGTTATTTTCCGGATTTAAACTCGGAAATTCATAGTCATTAAACAACAACCTTACCATCGTGTCGGGGCTCACCCTCTAATGGAATAGAAGACTAAATAAAGTAAAATTCATTAGAAAAACTGTGTTCCAATTCTTCTTTGGCAAGTCATAAAAAAACACAGTTTGGAGATGAAATGATGAATAAAAATAGATTCAATGGAAAGACCTTCAGGAGCACTGAAATCAGCACATTATCAAATCAGTCACAGCAAATACTTCTCAACAACAGTTCGGCCAGTCCTCCGTTCCATATCCTCCGGCATTTCGATCTGCGATAAACAACAAATGTCTTATATAATATCGCCGGAAAAAATTATCCGAAATATTTGCATTGCAGCGTGAGTTACTAACCGCATTAAGAGCTTTGAAGACAGCCTTAACTGTATTATGAGGATTTCGGGAACCAACAACCTATCAAGGAAATCAAAATTAGAAATCCACGCTAACCCGAAAATAGCAATACCTTCGAAATCATTGATTTTATAGGGAAGTCAGTTACCTTAGACTTGACATTCTTATAACCAGCTAAATGCAGTATGGTTTGGACTATTCTGCCAGCTTTCATTCCTGTTGTAGTTGAAGCAGGCCAAAGATACACCTACCGAATAATGTAGATAACATGAAATTATCGAGTACATGGATCGAACGGCGCCATTAATACAGACATACAATATAAATATGGACAGTATCAATACTCGAGGAAGACACGTAAAACGAAACTATGTCCCGACTTTTTTCGTAGAAGACAAGTATTACTAGAGGGAGGATAGGGGAATCGAGTACCTTGGTTTTTTTATATTCCGTTTGCACTGCATGTGCAATTGTGTGATCCTCATATCTCTCCACATAATGCAAATTCTGAAAGCATTTCTCATATGCCTGATTGTAATCAAATAAATCATTGATTCAATATGCTATCAGAAGTGAAAAAATTAAGCTGAATTGAACACAAAGCATGGGTTCTTTTTACTTTTTGAGATAAAAAATATAAACACTACTTTCATGATACTTATTGATTCAGAGCATTGTTTTAAAGCCTAGTTAGTAGTAGTCAAGAACACACATTTTTTAAACAAAATTTAGAACATTTAATATCATATTTCAGATTAATGCATTGAAAAATAAATGTGCTTAGTGAATCAACAAATCAATCACCTCAATTTAAATAATAATGTTAAATTATTTAGTATAAAATTTACAACAAAAATGTGACAAAATGTGGTTTTCAGTTAGAACAGAGAGATGCAAAAACAGTTGATTACAAGACTTCCTTAATAACAAACCCAGTACGTGACGTTGAATTTTGTACGTGGTTTGTAGGGTAGACGAGTGAACCATATAACTATGGTAATGCCTATGTCAAATTAGCATCAGAACTTTGGCCCAAGAACAGCGTCCAGCGTAACTACCACTAAATACAATAATAAGACATAAATCAAAACTTCAATGAACTTGAAAATATCATCCATCGAAACAAAAGTAAAATCCATAGTTCTACAGGTATAGGTTGAGCAATGAAATTGTGACACTTCTCTTCATTCAACACGGAACAATCGGAAACAAAATTGCCATAATATCTTAAGCAGAACTTGAAGGAGCTAATAAGATATAGTCAGTACCTTCTGAAGGGCAACGGGGACTGCAGGACCTTTGGCTTTTGCGAAACCAACAACACCGTTATAGTTGCCACAAGCTAGCATGGCAGTGTATTTAACAACTTGTCCTCCCTAGATCATGATAAGAAAAAAATTAAGAATATGTGAGAGAAGGAAAGAACAGAAGCAAGGACAGATTCGTGGAGTACCTTTGTGACTTTACAGGTTCGATTTACATCTATCAACTTTACGTCAAAATTCTGGCACCATATACAACAACCCAAACAAAAACTGCGTAAGTAAGCTTTATTGAAAGCACAAATACAAATATGTAGGAAAAGTAATACCAACAAGCAGAGCAATGAAAGTGCAAAAGATATGGATCAATTAGAACTTTTATGTGCAAACTACAAGAACACAATGTGCTCGAAAAAGATCAACATGTTAATTTGTGTTTGATAAACATAACAAATTCCATGAAGAACAGTCAAAGTAGACATTCACTTACATAAAAAATTGAAATCAAAATCAAGATGATTTGGAAAATATATAAAATGTAGTTGGATTTAAAAACATAAACATGCAGTAATGCATGCCAATCTCTCTAAAGATCTGCCGAAGATACCCCTCTAGAAAGGCTGTGGGCAGAACACCACAGAAGCTAGAAAAACTATTGAATCCCATATGAACTCGAGATACCCAACACTCTAAAAAGATTCTGGCATTCAGTTCCAACCAACAAGCTCCACAGAGCCGAAGTTTTTAATTTTTAGCTTCTTTGTTGACCCAAACCCCCGAAAACTGGTACTCAGGAACTCCTCATTCAACTAGACTTGCCAATTGCCATGAACATTAGTTTAATGTACTACCAATTCGCCCCATCTAATTCCTTGCATGGAATTATTCTAATACCAAAAATACCATAAAGACAACTGCGTTGTGTTTGCTCAATAGGCCACGAGAATTTTCTTGGTCATTCAAAAAAGGTGGAGAAATAAGTGGTTGAAAATATGTGTTTCAGATTTTTAATAGACACACTGACACATACAGAGAGAAATCTTCTTTCTGAGGGGTGCAATATGAAAGCAGGTAGGCTAACAAGTAAACAAAATGCACAGATAAAAGTTTTGCAGATATTAAAGTTTTAATATTAAATATAGTGAGTACGATACATAAGGTAAACCATGATATAGTCCAAATTCCAAAATAACAAGACAGGAAGCTAACTCTATAAAGGGTCAGTCAAATAAATATCTTTGAGGTTGTACAGTAGATACCAAAATATGTGTCTCAATGCAGTCACAGATGCTACAAGCAAATGCAGGAATAATATAGACTGGCATTCTTGTAGCAAAAGTTGCTTTTGATCCCGGGGAAAAGCAGTAGAATATGGAAATTGGAAAGAGTGTTATTCCTAAACCCTTGATATATGCAATGAAAAATGAAAAAAAAATATCCATACAAAAAATATAACTGTCCAAAAGTCCAAATAGTAGCAGTAGCACTACGGTTTCCTTCTCATATATGTGTTACTTTGTGAGCCAGTGGATGTATCCACAAATCAACAATTTAACAATTATGCACGAAGAAGAAAAATGAGGCTAAAAATCATCAAGGAAAAGAAACATCATTAAGTTGCAAGGGAATTTTGTTCTGTTAAACTAAGAATAAAACCCGAGGAAAATTAGGAATCTCCAATGAGCAACAATGATGAAAAAATCAGACATGTACATAAATACCTTTCGGTAAAGAGGCCTTCTTTTCTTCTCAGTCAAATCATTTCTCTCCTCTGCAAGATCTCTGATCTCTTCCTCCAAAAGCTTCCCCTTCTTTCCAAATGTATATTCAAGCTCTGCCAGCTTCTCCTCAAGTTTCTTATCAATAGCATCGAGTTTCTCTAGTAGTATGTTGTCCTTTTCTTTTTGATCATCAAACTCTTCTTCAGAATCAGAATCATCTTCATTATTAGCATCATCTCCTTGTATGATTTGCTTCTCCTTTTCAAAGCCAGAGTTTTGCAAGGCATCCACAGTAGGGCCTCCCTGTTCATGCTGAATGAGACCGTAATTGGCAGGGTTCTCAGGATCATAAGCTTCCTTCCACTGTACCAATCTCATTGCCCTATTAAGTTTGTGCTGCAAAATGAATTTCTCTTTAATGTCGGTTGCTACCTTGAGTCGATTCATCAGCTCCCCAATAACCCTGTATTCAGGACGAAGCCTGAAATGCTTCTGTTCAAACCTGTCAATTCTGCTCATCCACTTGAAAGCATCGTCAAGTGTCTCAGCATCCGTGAAGCTCTTGAGCAAGTCTTCGTGCTTCTTGAACTTCCTCTCAAAATCCTTAAAATTCTTCTCAAGGGCCTCCCGACTAAACCTCTCATCATCATCTTCACTTTCGGAATCAGATGGTTCTTCATAGCGGTTCATGTCAGGGGAATCCTTCATATTCTGCTTCTCAAGCTTCTGAATGAGAGGCCCCACACCCATAAAATCCTCTTCAAGTTCGGCATCAATGTCAGCGGTGTCCATACCAGCCCTTTTCCTCTGTTCTTTCTCTCTAAGTCTATCCTTCTCCACTTCATTCAGAAGATCCTGCAATATTCTGCCTTGGGCTCCAGTGGAATAGTGAGATTTTCCAATGAAAGAGGAATTGGTGGATACGGTAGTGCTTGCACAACTGAACTGTGAAATTGCAGAATTTCTGAGCAGATTGGTGGCATTTCTAAATCTGAAGATCTGCCTAAGACCATGTCTGCCATATCGAAGATAACCCATTCAGAATTCTCGCTCGCTTAAACTCTGCACCAAAACAAAACAAACAATTATTCAGTATCACCAAGCCAATGAATTTGAGTGCAATTGTGACTGCGAGAGACTGTGTGATGATACGAAGTGCAAAACATAACAAATCAAATTCTAGGGTATTTTCAATTGAGGGGTTTGGAAGGTAAACTTCTTAGTTTATCTAAACATTTTCGTATTAGATAAATTTTAAAAATGAGATGACTAACAGCCTTAAATATAAATAACAAGCTTCGCCTGCAACAAATAATATTCCATAAGCGGACTCAATAGATGAATAACCAGTACAGCAGTTCCAAACAGAGGACGAGAGGAAGAAGACGGTAAGAAACTCCGAATAGTGGCATAAAGGAGGAAGAAGGCAGAACAGTTTGGGAACATAGAAACGGAAGAAAAATATATGTTTTTACCTCAAAACCGAGATTGGGTAGTTACCGTAGGTGGGTATCGCTGGAGTTGGGTGGTCGCACCAGATTCCAATGGTTGTTTGTACTCGTGTCACCAGAAAGTAAGAGGCCAAGATGAGATGGGAATCGTGAGAGGGGTGAAAGAGAGAGTGCTAGTGAGAGATATCTGAGTTAAATTAAGGACCAAGGGTTTTGGGAAATCCCACGATACCGCCAATAAAACCCTAAAATTCCAAATAACATTGTCATTACCCTCTACTATGAGTGGAAACAGGTCATAACACGCTTATCAGGTGCCTATTATCTGACCTATTTTTTTCGTAAACAGGTCAGGCTCACAGGCCTTATAAAAAGACTATTTAGATTAACAGGTCATGTTTTAGTTCATCAAAAAGGCAACAGGCCGGAATATTTAATTATATTATATAATAATATTTATATTATACTACTTTAATATTACTAATATTGTTATATATGAAATTTTAAAATATATACAAAAATATAATAAAATACTTCAAAAACCTAATGTTTTCTATTTTATTACCTAGATTTTTCTTGGAGCAAAGAAAGAAAGAAAAATAATAACTGCCTTTAGCTATTCTTTTTTCAGCTTAGAACTATTCTCTAATTTTCATGTAACTTGGATTTGATGAACCTTTCTTCGTTTTACAAAAACTTACTATTGATTTCTTAGAAACAGGAGGAAACATATTATCTAATGCTTTCTGGAATGCTCTTAAAAGGATGATGTAGGTGTAGAAATATTGCATACTACAGTACGACCACTCTGACTTTAGCAACAATTTCATCGGCCACAAAGATTTGATTTGCATTTTTTCTATAGGGTTTCTCTAAGAAATAGCGTAACTTAATACACTAACCTTGTCGCTTTTTATGATGTCTCCTCAGTAATGTGACCAATTTGGGATTGACTCTCTTCATAAGCTGTGTCCAAAAGTTTAGTTCCAAACTTACAGTAACATATTAGCTAGATCCTATTAAATGTTATATCAGAAGAAACTTTTTTTCTAGGATTAAATACACATGGTGGTTACGCTTGCGGACTATTATTATAATATTTTGGTTGAAATGGTATGAAGACGAATTTTTTCAGTATTGGTATGAGCATAAGTTTATATGTGCAAAACAAAATACTTCCTTATTGTTAACTCTACCATAATTTTTATTATAGGGATCGAAGTGAAATGCATTTGCTATTGGTGTCAAAACAACACAAATAACAGACAAACATATAGGAAGAAATCTAAAATGAAATTAAGCAGTATTAAGCAACAGCATGATCACATGAGTCATAACAAATCCACGAGAATTAATTCATGCGGGTAAATGTTTAAACCAGAATCAACAAGAGTTTGAAACTTAGAATGTTGGCTACACTTTAGTGATTGACACAGTGACACTGGAGAGAGAATGTCATTAGGTACCTTTTAATTTATGAATATAGACTAACTTAGTTTGAATTAAACCAAAAAAACTGTCTTATAAGAAACAGATCATGAGAGCTGAATCCACAATAAAAAATCAGCATACAAGCAATCAAAAATACGGTAAAACCACAAAACCGACCTGTCAATATGACCTTCGTAGCCTTCAAGATTTATCAATACTCTCATGAGCTTTCCTAACAGAATGAATAAAAATCTGCATACCCAAAACAAACAAATCCAACATTTCAACAATTGCATAAGAACAGGAAAACTAAATGCACAATACCCTCCTCGGTAGATACCCGCAAGAAAAACCAACAAAAAAAGAACAAACTGCATGGCAAAGCCCAAAATTCCATTTCAACCCAAGTAAATCCAAAAACATCCTATTCCCAGAATCCCATTTTGAAACCACTTTCAAGTGCATTTGCTCCCGAAACCTCTCCAAAAAAAATTCGGGGGAAGCAAATCGAGATGTGAATGAACAATTTCTCTCGACTATTTCTCTCGATTTTACACTTGAGTTAGTCATTCTCTACCTGAAAAGTGAGAAACAGTTTCTACCCTTTATCTTTATGTTTGCTTCATCATTTATCCAATGCAAATAGCCAAATTTGTTCCCAAAAAAACTGCACTAAAATTTTTAGCTCCTATAAGAAATACAAAAATATCGAAACTTGATCCCGAAACTCAAATGAAAATCAAAATAGTCCCCAGAATTGTTCATAGAAAACTAACTTGACCAACATTGAAAACTCTTAAGAACAAAGTTGAGATTTTTTTTCATAATTTTCCTTACCCATCACGACACCATTGGAGAGTGCATTTTTCTTGGGTATTTACTATTATGATTTTCAAAAGGTGACGATATAATTGCACAAAGAAGTGAATGTGATTGATTTTCAAAACTCAATGTCAATAAGCCAAACATTAAATCGCTTATAAACAAGTAAAAAACTACAGTACCCACAGGAATAAAGGTTATAGAGAAGAGGTTCTTACCGTCAGCGGTGGTGGAAGGTGGCGGTTGTGGTGGTTGTGGTGGTGGCGGCTGACGGTGAAAGTGAAGGAATGAGAGGGTAGGGTTTAGTGAGATACTACAACTGAGAGAATGTATTTTAAATATATTAAAAAAATGCAGTTTTAAAACTTTGCATAAATGTTTAGTTAACAAAATATTTGCAAAGTTAATAAAAAAGTAAATATATTGAAAATTAAATTGATATTTAGAATGAAAAAACTTCCAAGTGTTGAGAATTTTAATTGAAAGAAAATTAATATGTTTTTTAACAGTTAATCGTATTTTTTTATGGAGATGTAAGTAAGCTTTGTGATAATCTTGAAATGTTTATTTTAAAAAAAGATTTCAATCTATTTGTTATAAATTATTTTTATAAAATGATGAAGGATTTGAAAATTCTATATATCTTAGTTACAATTTAACTCATAAGCTAACATGTGAACTTTGAATCTTTATATGAGGTAGAAGATCATTATTGTGTTTCATAAAGCATGAAAATGGATATTAAGGGCAATGTTGTGAACCCGAGCCAAACGTTAAGTCGGAAGAGCTTTCGTATTAGGTCTAACCGGTTTAAACAGTTAAGTCGTTCGGTCGGATCGGATGACTTCAAATATAATTAATAATTTTTATCTATAAATATATAATTATATATAAATGTAAAATGTTATATAATCAATAATTTTATATAACTATATTGAAGTAACATTTTTCTATCTTTTTGGGACTGAAATAAAACAAAACATTACACTAATGTTCCATTTTTTAAATTTTAAGTGAATCGTCCGGTTTTTTTCCTGGGATATTCCGGTTTAACCGGGTTTAGCACGGTTGAACCGAAATTTCTCCGGGTCAAAGCGGTCCAACTACTCATTCGGTTAAGACTACAAAATGGAACCATTTTTAAGTCCGGCCAGCAATCGAACCGATCGGACTGTCCGGTCCGGTTATCACAACAATGATTAAGGGTGTTTTTTTGTGAGATGAATTTTCGAGAAGAAGAGAGGAAACGAGAATATTTAAGAGTCGTGAAATATACTTACAAGTCTTATGCATTCTCTTTCCATTTTTTTATTTCCAAAATTCAACTTGGAATGTGCTTATTTGACTAAAATTAAGTTAGTGTGTAATCATCTTTAGTAGATGGATTTTAGGGAAAATGATTTTATAAGCTCTAATTTTATAAAGTCTCGAAGTAATTTATATATCTTATATTCTCCTAATTTATACCTTTGACATTATTTTTTACCAACAAAATAAATTATCAGATAGTTTAATTTTATCAAACATGTAAGATTTATTTTATCTACTTTTTTAGTTGACCTTTTGCCTTCCATTAGATTTTCGACTTTCATATAGTTTTATAGTAAAATTTGTCAAATATAATTCTCATATTGAGTTTATTGAAATGTAGGAAAGACAACGGGTCAAGATGAGGTCAGGGTTTACTTTCCATGGTCTTGAATTTGAACCCCAAACTCAAACCCTTTTGAGTATAAAAATGGATACCATTTTCGCCTCTATCGGGTTTTGGGTAACCCCAACTCGACCTTAATTTCACTCTTTTCCCTAACATGAATACGTATACAAGGATAATATTGTAAAGCCTTTAAATTTGGAGCAACTATCATAAATACCAAACATCATCACACACTCAAATGAAATTGAGAAAATAAACTCAAACTCAGACAAAGCATGCTTTCATTTTTTCCCCTAACTAACACTTTATCTATATTTAAAAAAAATATACCGGAATAAAACAAAGTTTTATATTATCATATAGTTAATGTGCGCAAGTGCATCATGCAAGACCTATAATTAACATAAGCTTCAAATATTTTTTTATCCACTACTAATTTTATCTTTACATAACAAATATGTTATTTTTTTATTTATCTTTTTTGAAAGTTGTTGTATTGTCAATTATTAAATATACATAAATTTATTCAATATTTTGTTAGTTGTAATGATTATTTTTTATATTATCATATAGTTGATGTGTGATTGAAATAAAGACATGACGAATAAAGTGAAAAAGTACTAAATCATATAATGAAGATGACCCCCAAAAATATTTGATTCAATTCCTCAATAAATAAAGGAAGTGTGTCTTATGTTTTCACATTGAGATATATTCTTTTGAAAATTTATTATAAAAATATTAGTTAATTAAATTCTGTTGATATATGATGAATATTGTTTTTTATTTTATCATCATAATTTTTTTAATTCTGGTTAGTTGTGTAATGTCTCAGTAGACCCCAAGTATCATACTATGCCAAAGGTTGGATTCCCGGGAATATAATACTTGTTCAGAAAAACAATCATACATTTCGAAATAGATTAATTTCTTAGTAATAGACCGATGACATACCAATGACCAAAAAACATAAGGATCATCACCGACTAAATTGTAAAAAAATTTAAGATGTATATATCTTGTTAAAATTCTCAATTAATTGGTGAAATATCAATCCTAGAATCTTGAATCTTATGATTCTCACACAATATGTAAAACAATGATACAAGTCAATCAATGTCATACCTGAATCCATGTTCTCAGATTTGTTCCTTTGTATGCCTTCGTAGAGAGATTTTGGTATGATGGTCTTCCTCAACCAAATCCTTAATTCCTCTTAGGACCTTCATTTTCTCTCTGATGGGGAGAGATGAAAACTATGTTTGATTTGGTGTATTGAGGACCATAACCTTCTTGATGTGTTAACTTAATAGGGTTCCCATTATTCTCTATGAGTTAACTACTATGGATATCCACTCATTAAGCCCATATCCATTATCACTTTATATTAGAAGTCAAAAGGGTTGTCAGTGATAAGATCACTTATTTTATAACCCCGAAAATAAATAGCCGATATAATTGTATAAATATATGATGTCCACCTTAATTAGAAATTATGAATTTCTAACAATCTCTCACTCGGGCTTCATATTTTCTTGAACCAATTATAACACATATTCTTTAGGCGCGCTTCCATATGCTATTTATATTTAGACTTCTCCTTAATACAATCTGGTCCATCTCATATATCAATTATGGAATCAGTGCAATGTTCATCACATATAAGCGTGACTCGACCACGATGATCACCACATTAATATACTTAATGACACAGATCAAATATGGATGAGTGACATGAAAAATTTCATGCAATGTGATCTCAAACATGTCTATTTCCAACTGATCCTTCTTTAATCTTTAGTGAGATCAATCCAAAAGTCTTTAATATTGCAACACAACAGTTATAATAAACACATTCAAAATGGAACAACAAACCATCAACTTTATTATGCATAAAAAATGTGTATAACAACCAAAGTAAATCATAAAACATATAGACTCTCACTGAACTAAGGTATTTTAAGGAATAACACTCATATGAGCAACATGCTCGTGGAAGACTTTAGGTACCAGACCCTTAGTCAGTGGATTAGCTAGCATAAAATTTGTCCCTATATGTTCTATGAAAATTTGTCCATTTTGAATACTTTCTTTAACAACTAGAAACTTGATGTCAATAAATTTTGACTTTGTAGAACTCCTATTATTATTGGAGTAAATAACTGCGGACTTGTTGTCACAATAAATCCTTAGTGGTCTTTCAATATCATCGACCACATGTAAGTCAGTGACAAAATTCTGCAACCATATACCATGGTCTGATGTCTCAAAACAAGCCATAAACTCCACAACCATGGTTGAAGGAGCTATGAGTGTCTATTTAGCAGACTTCCAAGAAATTGCACCTCCAGTCAATACAAACACATATCCAGAGGTGGAGCGTCTGCTGTCTTGACATCCAACAAAATCGGAGTCCAAATACCTAATGATCTATAAATTCTCAGACTTCCGATAAGTGAGCATGTATTCAGTTGTTCTCTTCAAGTAACGCATAACACGTTTGCCTGCATTCCAGTGATGCATTCTAGGATTGCTCATATATCTTCCCAAAACTCACACGACAAATGTTATGTCGGGGCATGTGCAAACTTGAGCATACATTAGACTTCCTACTGCCGATGCATAAGGAGTCTTCTGCATCTCGTATCTTTCAAGGTCATTTTTGGGGCATTGTTTGAGACTAAACATGTCTCCCTTAACTATAGGGGTATCTCCTGGTTTACTATCTTTCATGCCAAATCTATCTAGGACTTTATCAATATAGCTTTCTTGTGACAACCTTAGGATACCTTGAGAGCGATCTCTTAGTATCTGAATGCCTAATACAAAAGAAGCTTCCCCAAGATCTTTCATTTCGAAATTCTTTGTTAGAAATCTCTTGGTCTCATACAATAGTCTCATATCACTGCTCGCAAGTAGAATATCATCGACATATAATATCAGGAATATAAATTTACTCCCACTGAACTTGTGGTACACACAATCTTCAACTTTATTTGCCTCAAAACCATACGAGGTAATAACTTGATGAAACTTGTGATCCCACTGACGAAAGGCTTGTTTAAGGCCATAGATGGATTTCTTTAATTTGCACACCATAGATTTTGAGCCAATTGAATCAAAGTTTTCTGGTTGCAGCATATATATTGTTTCTTTAATGTCACCATTTAGAAACGCAGTCTTAACATCCATCTGATGTAGCTCTAAATTAAAATGATCTACTAGTGCCAATATTATTCTAAAAGAATCATTCGATGATATTGGAGAGAAGGTTTCTTTATAATCAATGCCTTCTTTCTGAGTGTAGCCTTTAGCAACTAGACGCACTTTATATCTGTCAATATTACCTTTTGAATCCATTTTGGTTTTAAATATCCATTTGCAACCAACAGGTTTCACACCTTCAGGTAAATCGACAAGATCCCAAACGTCATTATCATGCATAGACTTTATCTCATCCTTCATGACATCAATCCACTTTTGAGAGTTAGAACCTTTCATGGCTTGACAAATGTTCAATGAATCATCATTTGTTAACCCGATGTCATCCTCATGTTCTTGAAGAAATACAATATAATTATCTGAAATTGCATTTCTCCCCTCTCTAGTGGATCTCCTTAATGACACTTCTACTTCTTGAGGTTGTTGAATTTGCTTCAAAGGTACTTCAGCGAGAACCTCATTGTTGTCTTGCTCTGGAATATTGTCAGGAACAATATTCTGAACATTTTGTTCTACAACCGAAATTGTTCCTCGAATGGTAATAGGCGCAAGAACTTGTTCACCATTAGTGACAGATTCTTCCTCAAATACAACATTCCTTATGTTCTCATCTTCCCAAAATCAACTTCCTCAAGAAATCTCACATTTCTCGTCTCAAAGAAAAGTCTTGTAGTAGGATCATAAAATTTATAGCCCCGTGAACGTTCAGTATAGCCAACAAAGTAACAGCTAACTGTTCTTGAGTCCAATTTTCTTTCATGTGGCCTATAAGGTCGCGCCTCAGCTGGACAACCCCAAATGTGCAAGTGTTTTAACTTTGGCCTTTTACAAGTCCAAAGTTCATATTGGGTTTTGATAACTGCTTTACTTGGCACCCTATTAAGGATGTAAACTGTGATCTTTAAAGTTTCCCCTAAATAGACTCTGGTAAGGAAGAATGATTAATCATACTTCTCACTATATCCTTAAGAGTCTAGTTTAGTCAATCAGCAACACCATCCATGATAGGTTTGTCTAGCATAGTGTATTGCAGAACAATTTCATTTTCTCTTAGGAAAAAATGCAAATAACTCTTTCACAACATCCTTATTGTTCTTTCTTTTCTTATTCTGAGAGGTCATAACCAAATGAGCACTTTCAGTCTTATCTCTCTGCAGCCTCTCTCCCTCTTAAGTGTTATAGCTTAGTTTGAATTTCTCAAAGTGTGCAGGAAGCGAGATCAAAACCAAGTGCACGAGCAAGTCTTCACAAGCTCTAACTTTAGTGACTTGAGTTTCAATGCGAGATTAGACATCTCCATAATGTACTCCCTTGTTTTCCCTTTGCTTCATACCTTATGGAGATGAGTTTAGCCAAAAGGCTATTCGTCTCCGCCTTTTCATTTTTTTTTAGCAAAGTACTATTCTATTTATTCAAGGAATTTGCTTGCATTTTGACCCTTAGAAATAGAGCCCCGAAACGCTTCTGGAACAGAGCGTTTCATGATCATTAGACACATTCGATTAGAGTGTTCACATTTCTCAATTTTAACCTCATCAAGGTTTTCCGGAGTAGAAATAGGTTTCTCTAAATGAAATGCCAGATCTAAATCCATACAGACGAGAATAATATCTACGGCTTCCTTCCAGACCTTAAAATTTATCTCATTCAGTAATGAGATATTGTTAATTTGAGCAGAAATATTTGCAGCACTGATAAAAGACACTTAATCAAGTAGAACAAAGAACAAAATAAATTGCAATTATTCTTGCAATAAACTCACATCATATTCAACCCTTAAAATTCATTGGGACACATCACGAGTTACCTAGTATAACATTAATATTGAGTCTTTGGACAAAAAATATTAACTTGTAAGTGATACACTCAATGTAGTGATCAAATATTGATAATCAGTCATGTAAAACAATAAACTTTTCTTTGGACCGACTTATTATTCACATGAGAAGCTATATGATTATCACATATTTATTACCACATGTATGTTTATAATTTTGGCCAAATAGCAGTCTTCCTTTGGGCAGATCACTATTCGCATAAAAATGCAAACATACAATTAGCTTGATATTCCATATTCATTGATAATGAAATTCTTGTTGTAATGGTCAAACATTGATCCTAATGCATGTTAAATAATAAATCATTCTTTGGACTAATGTATTATTCACATTTGCAACCTTATAATTATCACACGTTTACCATCATATGTGTGTATATAATCTGGCCAAATAATAATCTTCCTTTGGGCCGATTAATACTCGCATGAATATATATACGCACTAGAATTTGGCATTTATTATGAACAATTTACACAAAATATGTCACTTTGGTGACGTCTTATTTCTACAGGTTCACTAAAAAAAGTCAAACAATCTTATAATAAAAAAAAGACAATCATGTAATATATAAAAATAAGACATTCACATAATAGACATATCAAAAGATACCTAACACAACATCAATTTCTAGTCTTTGGACAGAGAAATTAATTTGTAAGTGATACTCTCAGTGCAATGATCAAATATTAACAATTTTAGTTCTTTCAAATAATAGTCTTTCTTTGGACCGACTATTATTCACCTGAAAAAATCTTTATAATTGTTACACATTTATCATCACATATATGTTATTATTTGGCCAAATTGTGTCTTCATTTGGGCCGAACACAATTCGCATAAATAATCTCATACTCATCTGTGTAATTTAATCAATTTCCACAACAGATGTTACTTTGGCAACATATTACATCAACTGATTCCAAATAATTACCAGACAAAACAAAACACTATGGGTCCATTATAAGGGTACAATTTGGAATTAAAACTTTAAGATTTGATCTCTTTAATGATTAACAAATCTAATATCATAATATATTTCCAAATAAAATATATTACATATATATCAATGCATAAAAATGGATGCAATCTTAATCAAATGTAAAATAGATATGGAGTGAAAAGCATAAAAAAATAGATGCAAATCATTATGGAAAATTCTAAATCTAATATGATCATCCATATCTTAAAACATATATGTAACACTATATATATACACTTTCACACACTAACTTAGTAATTGTATGCATTAATTGTAAGCATTATATATATATTAATTTTAATCAGTAATTCCAGACATCACAGCAACCTCAAGCTGAAAACAATTATATATGTATATATATATAGGTACATTTCAATTCGCAATATGTATACAAGGCCATGAATTCCATATTGTATATGTATAAAAGAAAAAACATGTCTTAACCCATATATACCTTAAAATATACTTTAGCAAATTGCAAAAATTGTGAAGTGACAAAAGTCAATGTCCAACGGTAAGGTGTTAATGCACATATAATATACATATTGCATAACAAAATCATAAAAGTTAATGCAATCTCCATGCAGAGATCTGAATATAACTTCAACACACATTACAAGGATTCATAATATAAATCACCCATGATTCAAATAAGTGGAAGCATATATAAGAGTTATCCTCATTATTCATAAATACCCAATTTTCATAACCATAGAGGAAGCATGAAATTTCTCAAATTTAAAATTAGGGTTCATAAAAATTGGGGAAAAATACTTTTAATGGAGAATCGTAAAATTCAGAATCTGACTCTGATATCACTTGTTAGAATTCTCTATTAATTGGTGAAATATCAATCATAGAATCTTGAATCTTATGATTCTCACACAATATGTAAAACAATGAAAGAAGTCAATCAATGTCATACCTGAATCCATGTTCTCATATTTGTTCCTTTGTATGCATTCTTAGAGAGGTTTTGGTATGATGGTCTTCTTCAACCAAATCCCTAATTCCTCCTGGCACCTTCATTTTCTCTCTGATGGGAAGAGATGAAAACTATGTCTGATTTGGTGTATTAGGGACCATAACATTACTGATGTGTTAACTTAACAGGGTTCCCATTATTCCATGAGTTAACTACTCTGGTATCAACTTATTAAGCTCATATTCATTATCACTTCATATTAAAAGTCAAAAGGGTTGTCAATGATCACTTATTTTATAACCCTGAAAATTAATAGCCCATATAATTGTATAAATATATGATGTCCATCTTTCTAACATATCTATCCTCGCAGGAACTTATTAACCCGAGGTTCTTGGAGTCGACCCCAAAAAAAAAATGGTTGAACGTGTTGGCATAGAGGGAATTGAAGAAGCTTTGAAGGACACGTTTGAAATAGGGTCAAAGGATATATATTACGTGTTTCCAGCTGAAGAATTGCATGTGTAGCTATTGCCACGTAAAACATGAACATGACATTTGGCATTTGTGTACTCCTTTAAATCATAAGACTCAAGACATATATAAAAGGCAAAGTATATAGAACCCTCTCAAAACACATATAGTAGATTCTGATTGAGAGTGATGGCAGATAGAGGAAGAGTAGAAGTAAAAAGAAGGGTGGTTGTTTGTGACAATAAGTGTGGTTGCACAGTTCCATGTTCTGGTGATTCTAATTGCAGGTTTATTTCTTATCTTCAATTCATCTTTGTTATTGAGAATTAAGTCTCATGTTACTTACTTTATTGTCTCACAATGGTTTAAATATATGTTATACTACTTCTCTCATTGTTAATTGATTTTGAGATTGAACTTTAACATGGTATTAGAGTCAGCGTCCAACTTATTTATGGTTGTCATGAGTCAAAAGATGATTTTAGTTATGATTCATGTGAAAATAGTATGTTGGGAACTAAGTCTTACGTTGTTTACGTTATTGTCCCAGAAATGGTTTAAATATCTGTTGTGCTACTCCTCTCATTGTCCATTATTATTTTTCATTATTATATTAATGAAAAATAATAATGATAAGCTTTAAATATGTTAAAGGTTGATAGGTTTTAGTTTATATTTTGTTTTTTTTGTTAGAAGGGTTATACTTTAATTTGTGTCATTTGCATCTTTCTTATCTTCATTTCATATTCTACTTCAACCTATGTATGATATCAAAAAACCTAATGAACCAATAATAATGATAAGGTTTAAATATGTTTTTAGTCTATTTGGTGCATAACAATTGGAAAGAAATCGAGCTCAAGCTCTAATACTATGTTATTATTATCACTGGAATGAGTAGAGTAGCCCAAAAAATAGACTTACTTTCTAACATTATCTTCCGATTGACAGGTGCACAAGTGGTGAAGCCACCACAGGTGGGATTGATCACTGTACATGCTCATGTGGAGAGCATTGTGAATGTAACCCTTGCTCTTGTCCCAAGACTACTGCTGCTGGAACTGGTTGCACATGTGCCACAGGCTGCACTTGTGCCTCATGCAGAACTTGATATTAATAACACTATGCTATCACATCACCTTCATGTGTAGTGTTCAAATCATGAACATGAATGTGGTTGCTTTTATTACCTTATAAAAATGGTGAATGTAGTTTTCTATTACCAGCACACCATCTTCTATATATCTAGTAGTTGCTTCTTGAATATGTATAACATGCAGTTGTGCCTTAATAATAAAAGTATGCAACTTTCCATAAGCCAAACTTTGTGATATTTCCCTCTCTTAATTCATATTTCTTATGGTCCTAATATAAGTTCAAATAGACTTGAGTAAATGGTCCTAACTTGGTTGAACAATAAAAGAGAGACTTGGTTACTTAAAAATGAGTTGTGTGGATACAAGGCCACTAATGATTTTGGACATGCAATTTAAGGCTCTTACGAGAAAATTTATCTCCCTAGAAAAGCATAAAATAAAAAATAATATAGATTGAATGATAGGTAAAATATTATTTGAGGAAAGAAAGATTTATCATGAAAGGAGAAATTGTGAGTAAGATAGACAAAATGTTAACGTATAATATGTAACTAATACACGTCAAATTTTTAGAGTGTCTATTTTTGTTATTTCACCGACTAAAACAATTTATATATATATAATTATAGCTAATATGAAGATAGTAGATTAATTATAGCTAGTAACACATGCCCCATTATAAATTTACAAAAAGACCCCGTAAATAATACATGTAGAAATTTTAGAGTGTCTATTTTTATTTTAACAGCCAAAACAATTTATATATATGGTAATTATAGCTAATAACACATGTCCCATTTTATAATTTACAAAAATAACCCCGCAAATAACATACGTCAAATTTTAGAGTGACGGGCCCAAACAATTTATATACAAATAATATAGATAATTAATTTTTAAAAACCAATGTGCTAAACAAAAAAGAGGAGAGATCCATCCATTTACTCATAGAGTGAGTTTTTTAAACTTACTACACATCCTAGCTATCAAATCTAAAGAAATTTAATTGTTTAGATTACTCACTATTTAAACCATTGGATTTCCCTAGAATTGATGACTAAAATGTGAAATAAGTTTAAAAAACTTAATTGGTAAGGTGTGATGGGTTTTCAAAGAAAGCCCCCGATTAGCGAGTCCAATTTTGTGGCCCATAATGATAACGAGGCCGGGTCTTCGAACAACTAAGTTTCATTTCATATATAAATCACAGATTAGGGTTTTATCAGTGAATAACTCACAGTCACACAGAGAAATCTAGAGAGAACAGGGCGAGTGTGTTATACGCGCCGCCAATATGGGTATGTTTCTTCTTCATCATCATCGTTATTCTTCGATCTGTAACAATCACTGTGTTTATTTAATTATTTATTGTTTTTTTGTTTGATAGGTATTTCTAGGGATTCCATGCATAAGAGGCGTGCCACTGGTGGCAAAAAGAAGGCATGGAGAAAGAAGAGAAAGTAATACATCTTTTTTTATTATTTTGGATTTTATGTATATTTTAGTTTATTTTGTTTGACAATTTTGGTTTTGATTTTTTTGATGAATAACATGTTTGTGTTTATTTACTGTGTTTTTTTATTATTATTTGTTTAGCTTGTTTAGTATTTGAAATATGAATGGAAATAATAGCATTTTGAAAATGAGTGTGGCTGTTAAGTATCCTATGTGATTTTTGATAGAATGCAATCTGTGGTATCTTATTGATTTAACAAGGTAAATGGGAGTTACAAAAGGGTTAGTGCATTATTAATCCACTAAGTATTGTACAAAAATAAGACTTGTTTTGAGACTGAAGCTGATTTTTTCATTCTGTTTATAGTTGTATTTTTTGTTTATCTTGTAAACTGCATATTCACATGCAAGAGTAGTGCTGTGTACATCTATTACACTCCCTAGACCTTATTAAGTGGGAGCCTAGTGTGCTAGCTGCCCTTTCGTCCCATATGATGCTATACGAAAGAGCATGGAAAATTTTATTTTTCTATTACCGTTGTTGTTTTGTGGCACAATTTGTATATGCCTTTTCCTGCTATGACAGCTGGTTTTCTTTTCAAAATTCACATAGATGAAATTGGAATTTAAACTGAGAGTAATAGAGGGTGAATATTGAATTCTATTCAATCTCTGCAAATAAGATCCTAAGCTGAATAGTAATATTTACCTTGTGAGTTTTTACTCTTTTACTATTCAATGTGGTCAACCATTTTCCATTGTTGTATATTTTCAGATATCTTAGTTTTAATAATTGCTCATTTATTATGGGTAATTTAGTTACTTCTTTTGGTTTGTTTCTTTAGTGATAATGTTTCTAATTTATTATTAAGCTAATATGTTTATTTTCCTGATTAATATAAGGTATGAGCTTGGTCGTCAGCCTGCAAACACCAAGTTATCAAGCAACAAGACAGTTAGGAGGATCCGTGTTCGGGGTGGAAATGTCAAATGGAGGGCTTTAAGATTGGACACTGGAAACTTCTCATGGGGAAGTGAAGCCGTGGCCCGCAAGACTCGTCTTCTTGATGTTGTTTACAATGCCTCCAACAATGAGCTTGTGCGAACTCAGACCCTGGTCAAGGGTGCAATTGTTCAGGTTGATGCTGCTCCATTCAAGCAATGGTACCTTCAGCACTATGGTGTTGAAGTTGGCAGGAAAAAGAAAACAGCATCCAAGAAGGACACTGCAGAGGTGATGTCTTTAGAAATTTTCAATGTTGTCTTTTACCTGATTTATATTTCTTGTTTAATTTAATTCTTGAATAATAACTACTTTTACTTGCCACTTCTTGTACTTGAAGGAATTTGGGCATAAGATATTGATTTGGAAGCAATCATTAGGCGTTTTTGTTTTTGTTGAATACATTGGACATGTTATCTTAAACAGCATGTTTATAAAAGTTTTTCATTTGTTGTTTACATAATCTGTATTAAATCCATCATGACATCATATCTTTCTAATTGGTTCTTAGTTTGAATATGTAAAAACATTGGACATGTTTTCTTAAACTGTGTATGTTCATAAAAGTTTTTCATTTGTTGTTTACATATGTTGTATTAAATCCATCATGACATCATATCTTTCTACATGGTTCCAAGTTTATAAATTTAAGAACATGAAAATATTTTCACTACCAATAAACTAAATATTTTATCCATTCATGGATTATGTCATTTTTGTGTGTGAATGAGTAAGCTTCAATCTCCTGTGTAGTAGTCGACTCTTCAAATCTGGTGTATTTATTGAGGTTTTGATGACAAACTTGCAGGAAGGTGAAGCTGTAGCTGAAGAAGCTAAAAAAAGCAACCATGTCCAGAGAAAAATTGAGAATCGCCAGAAGGATCGTCAGCTTGACCCGCACATTGAAGAGCAGTTTGGTGGCGGCCGATTGCTTGCTTCTATTTCTTCTCGCCCAGGTCAATGCGGCAGGGCTGATGGGTATGTGAACTTTTATTTATGTGCCGAGGTCTATTTGTGCCAGTTTCATGTATATTATTTACCTATCTGTTTTTCATGAATTTGTCAGGTACATTTTGGAAGGTAAGGAGCTAGAATTTTACGTGAAGAAACTCCAGAAGAAGAAGGGCAAGGGTGCTGCCTAAATTTACTGATTCCCAAATTTTATATGGCTTTTGCTTTTCCTTGAGACTGTATTTAGTTATGGTCAAATTTTATCATTTTGATGTCAATTATCAACCAAATTTTGTTTTAAATTGTTTGTTCCTAACGTATACATGTTTCATCAATTTGTTGCTTTTGATATCTTTATTTATTGCTATGTTTATATACGTATATTATTATTGCTGTTGTGAAATGCAATACAATGGTTCATTCGATCATAAATAAACAACATTCTGAATTTGTAAGAGTTATTCTGACCCACCCATTTCAAAATATTAATTTGAAATTTGAGTTTGAAGATTGTTTAAGATTAAAGTGTAAGTCTCCTTGATCTTAAAACCCAACATATACCTCAGATCGTGATAAATCTTTCTACTAAATTCTAGTTAATGTTACTTATAAACTAATTACTAATAAATAAATTATCACTATGTGGCATATGTTGTTTTTTGTGGGTGATAAATTATCACTATGTGGCATATGTTGTTTTTTGTGGGTAATAAGATTAGTAGGATGATATAACGATGAAGATAACTATTATGATATCAATACCTGTTTGTTTTTTAATTAAATAATTTATATATACTATACTTTTTATTGATTTAATAATATATTTTACTTTTTCTTCTGGTATATGGCCATGATATTTGCATGAAAGAGGAATCCGTTTTTCATAAGAATATAATATTTATCATTGATAAGGTAAAGATTTATATGGTTAGTGTATCATCTATCATTTATTTATATTATTTTTTCTAAAAGTTAACGATGATTGAATATTTTTTCCTCCTATTATAACTTGTTAGAGCTCAGTAATATAAAAATGGATTAATATTTTCATAAAAATAAAAATAAAGCAGTACTGTAACAATTATATATAATTATTATATTGTCATCATAAAAGTTAAGTCCCAATTTAAATTTGGACTCCTAATACCAATGTTATTAAAACCGTACCGGTTATCAAACTGGTTAGGGTACTGGTACAGTGGTCCAACCAGTGGTTCAGTAATTAAACCGCATGCCGGTTAAATCGGACATACTTGCTTATATATATATATGTAAACCTATAACAAAAAATTTCAAATAAGTAGATATTCATATTTATAATCCATATTCATAATTTACTTCAAATTCACACAAACAAACAACATTAAGTCTTTAATAAAATCAAAGTCTAAAGTACAAAACATATATTTATCCAAAATTATCACTTAACAAACGCAAAATACAAATAAATGACCCAAGTATCAATCATTGAAGTTGAAGAATTGGTGAAGAATTGAAAATTTGAAATTTAAAAAAAAAATAATAATAATGTACAAACCAACCGGTTTAAACCGGTTTACCGGTTTTCACTGGTTTTGACCGGTTTTCAACCGGTTTTCAATCGGTTTTGACCGGTTCTATTGCATATGCGGTATAACATACGTACCGTACCGGTTAGGGGTCCGGTTCACCGGTTTTCCGGTTGAACCGGCCGGTACGGCACGGTTTTCAAAACTATGCCTAATACTGAGATCAATTAGGTACATGGTTCAAATGTTGTACCTTACAGGTCTAGGGCTCGGTACGAGTTCAGAAAAATGGTCCGACTAACATTTAGGGTCGGACAAAGACAAGCCTTAATCCATCTCAACCCGGCCTACTCTCAACCCTACTATACCTAAACAAATTTTGCAGAGTGAAGCTATAATTAAGCAAGTCAAGAGTTTCTAAGGGTCAAACAAAATCCCCTAAGTTTCCAAACTCTATATCCCAAATATAAAATTGTGACAGCACCGACTTGAGTTATAACATACGTTGCTGTAACACAATTTTGACAAAGCTGAGAATCCACACGTTTTCTTGTGCATGTGTTGGATATTCTTAAATGTTTTTTATATAACTATATGGGATAAGTACTCTACATTTTTTTCTAGGCCTTGCCATCCATCAAAGTTAAGGAATACAAGTTATCTAACCTACCAAATCAGACTTCTATCTATTTTTCCAATTCATATATTCATTGTCTAAATGTTATAATTTTACATTTTTATACAATATTTTTTATTTTTTTCTCCATTCACATATAATAACAACTTTGACCATATCTGTTTTTGTTGTTTTTATCATTAAGACTACAATTAATGAATGATAAAAACATATTACTTACTAGCTATATGCTTTACTTGCGGAATTTGAATATCCCACCATACACAATAATTGAAAACTAAAGCAATGATATGATTAGTAAATACACCATACGATTCAGTAAGTGTAATATATATGTCATTTGTAATTTAGGGGTGAGCATAGGCCGGGTTGGGATGGGTTAAAGCTTGTTCTTACCCGGCCCTAAATATTGTTCGAGTCATTTTTTCTGAACCCGACACTAAATATTCACAGGGTCAGCCTTTATACCCGGACCCGACCTTCAGGTTGGGACGGGTTAAAGCTTGTCTTTACCTGGCCCTAAATGTTGTTCGAACCATTTTTTCTGAACTCGGATCCGACCCTAGACCCGGAGTTGACCCGACCCCCAAATATTCACAGGGCCAGTCTTTAAACCTGGACCCGACCCTCGACCCGATTAAACATAACGTATACTCATTTTACATAAAATCTTCTAAATATTATTTATTATTGTGAATATATAATTTTACATATAAAATAATATATGTTTATATATATTATTAAACATGTATATATGATGAAAAATAAGAGAATCAATGATATTTTCGACCAAAAAAGTATAATTACTCAGTATATATTTGAACAGAGACACATACAAACATCATGTGAGAATGACCATGGGACGGGTCGGGACGAGTCATGTTTGATCCCTACTCGACCCTAAATATTGATTAGGTCTAATTTTTGAACCTGAACTCGGCCATAGACCCGATGAGACCGACCCTTTTCAGGCCCGATCATGATCGACCCATATCGGGTGAGCAGGTAAGGTCGGGTCCTACTCACCCCTAATTTGTATTAGTTATTAATAAATTCCATATTAATTATTATTATTTTCTATATTAAATAATTATATTTAATATACAAACATAATTATATATTAAATATATAATGATTCAATATAAAAATTTATGCTCAATTATTCACAATATTTATCATTGATTTTTTTACTTTTTCTGAAGAGTAAATGATGATGAAACATAAACAGTGGATGATACAGTGACAATGTATGAAAATTATTAATCATTACTTTAACTTAGTATTCCTGACTGATTTTTACATGCAAATCACTAAAAAACTATGAGAAAAGTTCACAAAACCCCCTTAAACTTTATGTGTTTTGCAAGTAGACACCATAAACTAATATTTCTTCATGATTACTCCTTAAACTTTAACTACTGGTGAAATTGGACCCTACATATATGCAATTATACATAAAAAAAATTGATGGGCATTTATAATGGAGAGGCAAATACTACAAAAGATAAAGAAAAATATAACATGATAAAATATTTTTATTCTTTTATATATAATAGAATAATACTTTTGCAATTAAGAATACAAGTAAAACTAAGTATTTGTCTTTCTATTAATGAAGAGAATCATTATTCCTTAGGATAAAACCTCATCAATCAATCATAATAAGCGTGAGAAACCTGAAGAGGTAAAGTACAATATATTTTACTCAAGGTGGCAAATGGATGAGTTTGGATTTGGATGAAAATGGATGGATGAAAATGCATCCATCAATCCATATAAATCTATTTAAACCATATTTTAAGTTATCCAATCCATCCATATTCAATGAATTACAATCCATCAAATCAATCCATGATTCCATTTTTATGGATTTGGATGGATGAATATCCAATCAACGACTTCACATTTTTAAAAAGTGATTTTAATTTTTTTTAAAAAAGTGTTTTTTTAAAAAGGTGAACTTTTGAAGTTTTTATCCAAAAATATAAAAGAGTAATAAACTTAAAAATTAAATTTTAAGCTTTTAATAGTAACTCACGTGATTAAGATTAATTTTATAGTCTTAAAACCTTCAAGTGAGGTCCAGATTAGTGTTGTTAGAAAAATTTGACATATATCATGAAATTCATATATTCGTTTTGTTATTTCTCTCATTCTTCGTGGTTTTTTGGTTGGTTACAAACATAAATTATATTTACCAATGTTAAATTACATGATTGATAGATAATTGAAATATCCAATTGAAGGGAATACAAGAGAAATAAAATTGACAAGAAATGTTAAACACTCAATGCAATTATGTGAATGCTAAGTAAAATAAATAAAGATATTGGAAAAAGAAACCTGCATAGATGAAAAAATTAACTTTTGTTGAAGGAATTCTTTTGTTAGAAAGGGTAATGAAACTTTTGAATGAATCATTTTATTAAAAAAGAGTTTGCACATGTGTTTTGAGAAAAAAATGTTTTTAATTTTAATTTTTTTGGATGGACTGAGTATCCATCCAACTTGGATGGATTTGGATGAATTTAACTTAAATGGATTATAGATGAATTATAGATTGTGGATAATTTTGCCACTCCTATTTTTTTTTGTTCTTTTTTTTTTTCAGTTATATTTTTGCTTGTAAATGATGTCTTTGACCATAACAATTTACTTCTACATGATGGAAAATGTCATCTACACACTTTATAGATTGGTATATCCTAATGGGACCCATGCACATTGAGTCAATATTGAATTTTACCTCATTGGTAGGTGTTGTTTCTTAATTTTGGGTCCCATCCCAAGATTATTTACTCAATAGTTTGCTGGCAAGAGTTGATAATCAAATATATTAAAAAGAGAAAAAAAAATGTATTCACTTTTAAGTGTAAGAGTTTTTATACACTTTGAGTTTATCATAAGATCATTCATTTTTTAATAATTATTGATTATTTAAAATAGTAATACAAATGAATGATGAATGATGTAATAACTGTGTATAATAAATCTTTACACTAACCGTGCATAGATATTATGAGTCATAAGTTGATGTGATGATTAAGATGAAGGGTTTAAAGAATAAAATGAATGAGGTTGTGGGTTCGAGTCTTACCCACAACAAATTTAAAAAATAAAAATAAGAGACTTATAAAGTGATTTGATAGTTAAAGAGAAAGAGTTAAGTGAATGAGATTGAGAGTTCAGGTCTCATTTATAACAACTACTAATATACTAACATTTATTGGGGGAAAAACAATACATAAATTTTACATTCAATTAAAAAAAGCGAAAACAATATTTGTGAGAATTTTAAGATAATTTTTAGATACTTGTAGAAATAAAATAGATAAAAATAGCTTGATTTATTGTAAGAAACATTGTTAAATTTAAACAATACATTTACAAGAAAATGAGTATTGATGTTGATGCAGATTATAAAAATATTTTTTTCTTAACTCTTTGGTGTTATAAGTTGAATGTATGTTAAGTGACAAAATTAGGAAAATATAAATTTAAAAGTACGATTATTTATCTCATAAATGATGTCTGCAATATACTAACATAGTCTCTACATAATTGTAACAAATGTCACTTTTTATTGCTTCTAAATATCTCGTGTGACGGTATGGATCCTTTTGAGTATCGGAGAGAGAAATATATCAAAAAAATAAAAGAAAGAAATAATATGATGTCTTTCTTTTATTTTATTTTAACTCCAAAACTCAACTTGCAAACAAATCTTAAATATTTTTTCTTTATCCTTAAAGTATGAGGTAGAAGGGGAAGTATTAGTTGAGAGGCTTTGAAAGTCAGAAAACAAAGACATAAAATCTTAGGTAGTTGTAAAGCATGAAATGATGGATAGTTGGTTAAACAAATGATGTTTTTTTAATGGCCCTTGGTTTTTCTGGATGGGGATCACCTGTCCCGAACGGTGTTTCATTCCCTATCCCGGACCAATGACATATTATCATATGAATAAAAGAAATTTTTTAAAAACAAAACATAACATTCTCATTGGTTCGGGACAGGAAATGAGACACCATTTATGATAGATGATCTCTGTCCGAGTTTTCTCCAAACAAAGGAAGCAAAGTTGCTAAAAGCCCAAAACAACATGTGTTATTCCCCTCATTCTTAGGTGAAAAGAGATAAGGGGTTCCAAATGAACGTGGTAAGTGGTTGATATAGCAATGACACCTTTACTTAGTGGGGTAACTACCCTAATGATCATTTTAGTGCCTTATAAATCTCCCAAAACATTATTGTTTGATAGAGTCTCATTTTCTATAGGGACATAAATTTAAGTACATTGATTATGACAATTGAACTGAAACTTCTTACCTTAATTAGGCAAAATAAAATATCCATGTAATTTAAATTTACTCTAGTTGTCTTGTGACAATTAATACCAACAAAACGTTAGTGTAATAGTGTAAGACTCCACTAAATTCCCAGAAAGACAAATACACACCTTAACTATAGTTAGTTGTGCAATTGACCAAATACACAACTTAACTATAGTTAGTAGTACAACTGGCTATAGTGACAGATAAAACCTATAGGCATAAACACCTATAGTGATAAAGAAAATCCACACGTATAAACACATGTAATGACAGACATAATCTGAAGGTATGAGTTAAAGTTTATACCAACATTCTTGACAGCCGTCACTAAAACCTATAGTGACAGTTAAAATCTATAGATATAGCAACTTAAATACGACAGACAAAGACAAAAATGTACATAGGTATAAGTTTTTTTTGTGCAATACCTACAACTTTTTTTTAACTTTTAGGCATATGACAAATTTTCGTAGTGTGACACTAGTAGTGTAGTTAGTCTCACATATAAGAAGGATCAAACTCCACAGTTAAGTTGGTTGATCAATTAAGTAACTTGCTCTCTAAGCAATTAGACATTACAATGTGTACAAAAATATAACAATTATATTATAATAATCTATCTAGTTACCTTAGAAATGGGTATTGAATATAATAAATTGTCAGAACTTCTTACAACTTTTAAAAGTGCTTATGGAAGCAATTCACTGGAAAAAAAAAAGCTTGATGATTCGTGTAGCAAAAGCCAACTTTATCAAATTGATAAAACTTTTCCATGCTATCTTGTCTGATTAAGTTAGCAAAGAAACATAAAAAAAGGATCCTAATTAAGTAACACATTTCTATTTATTTCTTTAATTTTCACAAGTGATGTAAGGTCATAATTCATTAATTAGAGTTTAAGGTTAACATTCTTTTTAGCATTTTACTTAACGAATTTTGTGTATTCCGAATAAATAGTGATCTGAGGTCTAACGAACCAGGTCTAGGTCTAATGACGTAAGTTTCTGCTTGATTCTCAAATGTCGTATTAAGTCGAAGGTGAAATATTTAATTCTTTGGAGCAACATTTCCTATTGTCCCATGTGACAAGAAGATAATGTTTTGCGGAAGAGATATCGATGATTATAAAAAAAAAAAGGTTATAATTATTAAATTTGGATACAAGTTAACGGTTCTATTTTCTAGGTTCCTTGTAAAGGTTATGTTACGTTCATCACCAGTTACCATTACTATTGGCATATCTAAATATATAAAGTACTCAGATGAAGAATAAAATAAGAGTGTAGTTGACTAAGCAAATAAATAAGGATGAATAAAATTTTAAATATAAAAAAACCACATTATTTTAATATACGATAATATAATTGGCAGATTCATAGGTACGATCTATTCATTTTTAATAAATTGATTGTTTTCTGTCTTTTATAGTGTTCACACCTGAGGCTCATTTGGATAGGTTTGTAAAATAATAGAAATAAATTATGTTTGAATATTATACTGTAGAATTAAAGTTTTTAAATATTTGATCAGTTTTTAAAATAAACAAAAAACTAATTTATTCCACCTTCCAGAATGGGTTATAGTTTTCGTATTTTTAATTTAAAAAAGTTGTTTGAAAACAAAACTTCTCAGAAAAAAAAAGAATTGAATTGCTTTTTAACACATTTTCTGAACAATTTTATCTCAATTTAAAAAAAAAATTGGATTATAAATTTTTGTTTTAAAATATATTATCCACTACCAACACCTTAATTATCACTATTAGTGTTATTGTCGACACCACCATCATTGATATTATTGTCGCTACTAACATCATCATCACCACAATCCAACCATTATCCGTTCTACCATCGACCATCCCTTACCTAATTACTTTAACGACAACTTCTATTATATTCTCAACCACTTTAGCAACCTCCACCATACTAACGTTAAGTGTCATTGCCCTAGCTATGCAATATATCGCTGACCATGAACGTCATCTTGACCACCAAAATAAAGGATTGAAATCATATGTCATCATTATCGTCTCATTTTGTGTCCCCATCGATTAAAATGTCACATTTAATTAAAAAGAAAAATTATAAAAACAAAAATTAATATTTTATATTATTTTGTAAAGTTTAATTGACTACGGAAGAACATAAGGTCATGATTTTCTTGGGACAAAGAATCTTTGTTCCAAAATCAATGTCATAATATTTACCGCCAACACCACTTTAATAATAATCATCGATGTATTAGTAATCATCCTTATTGTCATTACCATCACCACTCAAACACCTCCACCTCCATTACCACTATCATTGTTATTGCTTCCACCACTATGTCTATAACCACCACTAGCAACCCTTCACAACCCTCTACTTGGTAACACTATACCCAAATTTCTCTTCTTTTATTTATGGCTTCCGTTTCAACAAATACAACCCCTTTTGTCTACAATAGGAATGGATGGGTGGTGGATAAGGACACATACAATTTTTTATGGTGGCAATTGGCTATTGATATTGGAAGGAGTGATACATGGAAGAAGGAAACAAAAATGCAAAAATAAATAAGTGACCAAAACAAGTTACAATGAGATAAATTAGATATTTTTGGAATTGATGTATGATTTATATTAAACTATATGGGAAGAAGTTATATTTTGGGAGAATAGTAGTACCTCATTCATTTACAATCATATCAAATTGATATAATTACTCATACGACTAATAAAGTCACATGTAAATAAAATCAATACTGCAAATTTGAAAGATACAATTCTAAGAGCAATCATAAGTGCTTATTCATGTATATATGTTATGACATATCAGTGTACAAAACCATATGAACCATTTCTTCTTTCAATTTAAAAAAACAAGGAAATGTTGAACCAAATCGTCGTGATCCGTCGATTTCTACAGAGAAATTCAACATTAACTAAAATAATCGAATTATAACATTTTGTTCGATTAGTTTCCTAAACTATTCTAAAGTTGAATTGAACTCTTACACCTCTACTCCCAAATAACCGATGGGCAACAAAAGTTTTTTGGATGCATTTTTTTTGTTTTTCTTTGAGATAATATATAAAATAAGAATGTAATATTTCTTTACATATATTTATATACAGTCAATATATCATTTAACATTGATTTATAATTGACATATATTTTAATTTAAAAAATAACAATCATCACAATTCACAAGCAAGTAATAACGTTTATTTGTAGTAAAATATATATAAAAATCGATGGGTAGACACGTCTCACTATGATTGAGTATTTGTAGTTTCCGAGACAAGGTTGTCAGATTAACACTTTCCATTCCCATTTGTTTATCATTTTTGAAATAAATAATTGCTATCATTCAATAATAAAAAAATTAGGGTAATATATTTATTATTATAGGCAACTTCTGTATACAGCATTACAATGTTTTTTCCTAATGTATTACAGAGCCACATTCAAAGCATCTTTCTAATTCAAATAAATAAATCAAACAACCAATAATGGACCAAACAATTTTAAAATAGATTTTTGCTAAAACCTATAAAATCTTTTGTTAAAACCTATAAAATGGATTTTTGCTAACAACCTCTCTGCAAAAAGATTAGTCTAATATATCTCTAGTGTATCTTTTTCAACCCTCACCTCCACTAAAATCCCTTTTAATATTCATAAAATAAATAATATAAGGGGTAGCGAAAGAAACTATAGTGGAATTTTGAAAGTACAGTAGATATATGCAGTTTTATATTCAATAGAAAAATAAACTATTTTTAAAAATTGAGGCTCATAAATTTTAGATTATAAGTCAAACAATCTTACCCTTATGTTGAAGCTCACACTCATAAAATTAATAATAAAAGAGGAATAAATTGTAATGGTGAATGTTTCATTCATTGGATCTTGTTAATTTGAATTACTTTTTTTCCATACATTTTTGTCTAAAGAATTATTCTTTTGATGCCAAAATATATGTTAATTTTTTTTTTCTTTGAAAGGAGTGGTTCTAACTTCTACCATCTAACTATAACTTCTGGTCCTTTTCTCTTGTATTTTTTCCTATGTCATTCAGTTAAATAAGGCACATAAGCTTCTACTTTTGGTTAACCTTAAGAAAATTAAATGAAAAAATAATCAAGAAAATGCCATAAATTATGGGTTGACCCTACTAACTAAAGTGAAATAAATGTCCTAATCAATAATATTAGCACTACAATTTTAAGATGATAAAATGGGACCCACTAATATAGCTGGTTAGCAACATAAGTGGAATCATATAGTACAATTTAGCATAGGTTAATTGACATGACCCTTTTAATGAAATTTAAATCAAGACCCGCCAAATTTCTTAGTGGATTGATGTGATGTATGAATTATTATATAACACAGTATTGTGATAATCCGACTGGACGATCCGATCGGTTTGATCGTCGACCAAACTTGAAAACAAATTTGATTTGTAGTCTTAACCAAATGAGTGATTGAACCACTTTGAAGTAGAGAAATTTCGGTTCGGCCGTGCTAAACCCGGTTAAACCGTAATAACCCGGGAAGTAAATCTGATGGTTCCATTAAAATTAAAAGAAATGTAACATTACTCTAATGTTTTGTTTTACTTGAGTCCAAAAAGATAGAGAGATGTTACTTCAATATAATTATATAAAATTTTACATTTATATATAATTATATATTTATAAATAAAAAGTAATAATTATATTTAAAATCATTCAGTACATCGAAATCAATACATTAATAATAAGACAAAGTGAGTAAAGATAATGATAGCTATTAGAAAACTCTTTCTTTAATTAGCACTATATCTTATACAATTGGTGACATAATAATAAGAATTTGTCACCAATAGAATACAGAATCTCTCCTAAAGATTTTACATACAGTGAATAGTTCAAGTACACAAAAAGAATTGAAAGAAATTGCCTCAGAAAATTACAAATTAAAATATGGAAAGAAATGACTAAGATCTAGTGATTGATAATAATGGCTTAGTTTAATAATTCATGGGGTTGTTGGAATTAAAATCTTTTGTTGTGTACAGCACTCTTTTGTTGAACATAGCTTAGTTTTCATAGATGTACTTGATTTGAGCCTGCATTGGAAAAAAAAGCTTAGTATAAATATTAATTTTGTAGGCCAAATGAAAATGATATTTCATTAACATATATGTAATAATGTAACTTCAAAATTATAATCATTTTCTCTTGCTTTAGTTTAGTACCATTAAAATTCAGGGATTGTGGTGATTTCCTATTTGAAGTTTGGCCAAAACCCATTTGAACAATAGTTTGAAGATCTTCCTCAGAGAATGCTACTGGACACTGACAATCATTGAATAAGAAAATGTAAGAAAAAGTGCATGAAACTGCAGAAAAATGAATTTTTTCATCGGTCGATCGTTGGTGTAAAAGTTTCTTACATTATCGACAGGTAAAAAAACAACTTTACATTGTTGGTACACCAACATTTTTCTCTTTATTAATTCACTATTTTAAGAAGAAAAATTAAAGGAAAATGATTACCTGAGAGCCACCTTCATTAAATCCATTAAGGGAGGGTAACTGCATAGCAATGTTTTGGCATAGAGTAGTACTATCTAATGGGTCCATTGAACTGTGAGACAATGTTCCATTAGGAATGTTATTGTAGATTGCTGAGTTTTGGGGCTGTTGTTGCCCATAAAAGCCTTGTGCTGAGGAATCTAGTGGGAATATTGGATGTGCCAAGGAATCATTTGATTGATATACCTGAAAAATCACAACAACAAAAAAACCAAAAATAAGGGAAAAGCAACAATTTTTTCGTAAAGACTATTTTGGTCCTCAAAATTTTTGTATTTACCAATTTGGTCCATGAAAATTTGAAAACTCCAAAATGGTCTCTGAAACTATTAAATGTGGATCAAATCAGTCATTTTTAATACTTTTTACAACTCCTAACAGGGGCTATTTTGACTTACATTCACGATATTTGAATACCAGTTTGTATTTAATTTTTCAGTAATCAAGTTGGTATACCCGAAAATCTTTAAGGACCAAAACGGGTATTCAGTCTTCTTGAAAAAAAGAAAGGTAAACCCATTGTCTAGAGCCCTGAAAACTTACATCTTTTGAGATTAGACTCTCAATATTAAAATCCAGCCTGGTGTTAACAGTAGCCAATTTCATAGAAAGGAACTGCCAACAAAGAAAAAAAGCATGCTTAATGAGCAAGAAAGCTAAACAATTATGACCATAATTTTGATAATATGCTTATTGGTTCACACTGTTTTTACCTCAACTTGGTGTTGTAATGACTGAACATAGTTTATAATTTCATCTAGCATAAGTGCTTTTCCAGTTACCTACAATAAAATAATTAATTCATGACTCATTTGTACACACAAATTCTGAAATCTGATTTTGCTCATGAATTAGTATACCTTATTACAACCTGGTACAAGATCTTGAAGAAGCTTCATCCTTTCACTGATTTTCTCTCTCCTTACCTATATTAAATCATAAGTATATACAATGTCAATGAAAATATGAGATAGAATTTGGGACACTCAATTGAGGACCACATCACCTGATGCGGCCGCAATAGTGCAGTTGCGGTGGTCACAATGATGTGGCCACATCAGACCACAACACAACCGTATCAGACCATCAGACTACATTTGGAGTGCATCAAACCACATTGAATTCAAAAATATTGTTTTAATCACAAAATAATTCATACGGCAATAACCACAATCTGCATCACAACGACCACAATGATCACAATTGCAATAACTGCAATCGTTAACACAATCGCGACAGCAACCGCAATTTAAATCAAAGAGAGATACGATATTATTATTGCATTCACATTAACCAAAATAAGAAGAGAAAAAAAGGAGGGTGATTCTTACTCGTTCTGCAAGACTATGGCTATCAGTAGCTTGACCTCTTCTTGCTCTAACATGAATGTAATCCTTTGGTGGCTCAGGAGGTTTTGAGTTACTCTTCTTCTCTTTCTCATCCTCTTTGTATTCTTTCTCTTCCTTCAAATTTCCATCATTTGCCTTGTAACGTTTCACATTTGAGTCTTCACTAGCTTCAGCACTCTGAAGTGAAAGACCCTTTGGAATTTAGAAAATAGTCCCATTATTTCAACTTCAAGTTTTGAACATGCTAAAGTATATTTATCTATTTCTCACAAAATAACAACCTTATGGTGTCCCTATTTTGATTTTCATTAATCATAAATCTTAGAGATGAATATATAATTAATAATAGAGTATTATGACGTTGTTCGATCCATGTATCCGACTCGACTAAAACAAGACATGATTGATTATGGTAAAACAAGACAATTTAGAAAGTAAAAAGATTCCTTACCATGGCATGATTGATAATGGTTGAAGTTTCTTTGGTTTTTCCTTTAGAAGAAGAACCTTTTCTTTTCCTTGAACTCATATAAGAGGAAGGTTTGATAACTCCATTGTCTCCATTCATAGTTTGTTCAGAGATTGTAGATTCCTCTTGAGAAGTAGCAACTTCCATTGAAGTATTCTTGTTATCTTGAATACCCATTTGAGATCCAATTCCAAGAACTTTAAGTGATGGAGTGCTTGAAACTCTAGTGAGTTTTCCATTTTCCATCAAAAGATTAGATCTTTGAGACAATTCAGCATTTTTCTTCAACCCCAATTGTGTTCTCCTATCATTGAAACTTCTACTTCCAAAGCAAGAAAACTTTGCAGCCCTTTCAGCAAAACCAGGATCAGCTAAAAACTCAGCCACAGTTGAAGAATTCAATGCCATAATTGGTTTCTCAAAGTGGTTATTATTGTTGATCTTAGGTGAAGAACTCAAAGGGGTGTTATAACATGAAGTGTTAGTGTTGTTATTATTAGTTGTAACACTACCACCAATGTTTCCTAATTTGTCTATGAGTTCTGTTATGACAAAATTATCATTTGACATGTTGGAATTTGAAGCTGAAGGGGAAGATACAATTGAACTAAGTGATGAATCAAATTGAAGATTTTGATCATTTGATTTATCCCATTTGTAAAAGCAATCTTGGGTTTCCTTAGAAGGAAAATTATTCATAATTGCTTCAACATTTGAGGATTGCCACATTTGAGGATTGAGAAAAAATTGATTTTCCATTAAGAAATAGTTTAAAGTAGATCCAAGGACAAAAAATATATGAAGGCGGTTTGGTGGTGTTTGATGAAATCAAGTTGAGTATGAATGTTATTTATTATTTTTGATGAGAACTTTAGGCTAAAAAAAATAGTTGTGAATTATATTATAAAGAAGGTGTATTGGGTTTGAGAGAGAGAGGGAGAGGTATAGAGGAGAGAAGGGGATAGATGGGGTTGCAATTTGGGGTTAAATAGAAGAATAAATATCATCTTGTCTCAGTTCCTCTTTCACTCCTTATCCTAATCCAATAAAAATAATGATATATTAATAAAATAAAAAATGTAAAAATAATAAGTAACAAAAATAAACCTTTTGATAATCCGCAATGGAACAGGAAATGAGACAAGTGATTTGTATCCCAAATAAATAAGACAAAGTTGAATTCAAGTTCTCTATGTAAGTTTGACCTTTCATTTTTTTCTGGTTTTGCTTATGATATAAGTTATCATTTATCACTTAAAGGAAATTATTGGAGTATAACATTTATTCCAAAGTTTGTACTACTCTATTTATTATGTATTTTTTATTGGTCAAAAAAATAAATTATGAATTAAATATATATTAATTTTATAATTTTTTTTATCAATAAGAAACATATGATATACAAATTTTGAAATAAAAGTTATAATTATGGAAATTACATGCACATACCAAAAATTTCAGGCCATTCTTTCTTTTACAGTTCCACCCGTGAATTCAAAACCATTTAAATAACTGAAGAGTCTACTATATGGTAAACAGGTGTTATCATCAATTTAATTGTTATATATAATACATAGAAGGATACCACTATTTTATAAGAAGTATTAATATTATGCACCAAGATTTCTCCACAACAGTGTTACTCCCTCTGTTTAAATAGCTTTAAATAATGTTTAAGCCTTCAAATATTCTAAGTTGTCTATCAATGTCCTACTACCTGATCTATAATAAGTTAGGTCAGACTTTTTTCGTAAATAAATCAGATTTATACTTTTTAAAAAACCTATTTAGCTTAATAATGTTAGACTTTAGGTCATCAAAATGTCTATTAAACATAATAAACCAGTCGATTTAATTATATTATATAATAATATTTAATATAGAGTGTAATATCTATACAATATCAGTGTAAAGATTTATACACAATCAATATATAAATTCATCATTCATTTGTATTTTTTTGAAGAGTCAATGATGACTAAAAATGAATAGTACATGATAGACTAGATGTGTATAAAACTTTTATAGTGTCGATGTATACATTTTTTCTTTTCTAAACGAACCAGAGCTAATCCAAATTGATCTTGTAAGAGATTTGCTACAGAACGAATCCGTTAACAATATTTATATGAAAGAATAGCAAATAAAAAAATTATTATTTTTTTATTTATAACTATTTGAAAAAAAATAATAAAATAGAAAAAAAGGAAAGAGATTAGAAATTTACACATTGATTCCTTATTTGCGATTTTTAATATAAGTAATATTAGTATTTATGTAACTTTAATATAAAAATGTGTAAAAGAAAATATAATTTAATTATTAGAGTTAGACGAATTCAGTTAAAATTGAGTTTATTAGTTTATTTAAATGTAGGTATATTAGCTTATTTTAAGACATTATAGTATTACACACCTTTAAATAGGTTAACATGTCTTACGAGACGTTCAAACATGAAAACATACACTTTGATTTTTTTAAAACACATAACAAAATATGGTCTCACCTATTTCCACTCTTAATAACGAGGATATTTTGATAATTTGATTTCCCCTTATCCCAAAACCTTTCTAACTATTGTAACACTTCAACATTGACGTGCAACCTATTAGGATCCACGAATTTACTTTGTGTGTCACCCTTCACGCTTAAATATTTCATGTGGTACTTTATTCTCCCTAGATGGAGCTTCTCGCGACTCAAACTCATGACCAGAGAGAGTCAGAGACTTATAATCATTGATTCCATTAGTCGCTAACACTAAGCTACTATAGCGACTCAATGGAATTTATGGCTATACGTCTGATTGAGTAGTGAGAGGCTCCCTTTAGGAGGATAAAATACCACAAAAAGTATTTAAGCTTGAACACTGACATGCTAAGTAGATTCATGGACTCATAGGAGTCACATGTCAAGGTTGAAGTGTTACAACTAAACAATGGGCTTTATGGCAAAACGACTTCGTGACTTGAAGGGCTGGAAACACGACGATGTGTATGACTTAACAAGATTAAGGAGAAGATAAGTCTTACAAGAAAGAGGAAACGAATCAGACTACAATGCATATAAATTTTAGATTGGATGGGATCATATTTTTTAATGTAAATCAACTAAACCAAACTTTACTGAATGATTATATGATTTTTGCCTGTAAACCAATCTAAATTGATCGAAGACACTTCTAATTTGAACACCATATTTAAAATTATATATATTTATTAATATCAATACCTCCAGTTCACTTTTTCGGGTGTAGGTAAATCTTTTTATATACACATATTTTAAAAACTCATAAAAGAAACAAAGGAACATATATATCATTATTTTAATTTTTATGAAATATTTTACATATAATAATGGTGACAAAAAGTCTTCGAATTGCATAATTAAACTTTGTATTATTTACAACTATCATTTTCTTTGTTGTATGAAGAAGGATGACATTTTTTCCTTTCCTTTTCTTGAAATAAGCACTTTCCAAAGACCATGCCTGATGAAACTGGATCACATGTCCCAAAATGGGATCACATGTTCCAAAAGTATGTCACATCCAATAAAAGTGTGACACATAGTATAAAATAATAATATTTTAATTTTGTTTCCTATTGTTCAATTTTTTAACTGAATGTCACAATTTTATTAGACAAAGACTGAGTATGGGACACTTTTGAAACACTACATTCATGCCATATTGCCAAGAAAGATACTCTATCAAAGTCATTCTAATTTTTTATCTATTAAATAATTTTCATAGGTTAATTCGGTGGAAATTCTTTTGCTTCCAAAATAAGAGAAATATCTTAATCGAGGTTGGATATCCCTCGTACTCTTATTATTAAAAAATTCTTGCTCATAGAAACTACGAAGAAAAACATTTTTTTGTCCTTCAAATAAATTTATTTTCACATTTTGGTTTATTAATTTTTTTCTCATTTCACTCTCTCATCTTTGGCTATACTCTCATGTTAGTACTTATTGGTAAAGTTTTTTTGATATCATCTGACATCTTACTTGGCCACTAGTTTACTAGTGTGCCATCAAAACAATGTTGACATACTATAAATGACTTTTGTGAACAAATTAAGTTGACATACTATAAATTGACTTTTGTGCCCCCCACACACACACATACATATATATATATATATATATATATATATATATATATATATATATATATTAATTAGTTGGTGTAGTTGAATAATATGCACTACATTTTGGAATCACCCTAAGGATGGTAGGAACTTTGTTCCATAACCATTTCTTTAACCCAATGAATGATATTATTGTTAAAATAGTTGTGTATTCTGTTTGGTATGAGCTATGAAAGAAGTTTCTTGATGAACAAGAAGAATGAGCCAAGAAAGCTTAAAGAAGAAGAAAAAATGAATAATATTTCTCATTAGTAGAAAGTGCATTGAATACAAAGATTAAGACCATTTATATACTATATTTCCTAACTAACAATTAATCAACTAAAAACAACTAATAATTAATCCATTAATTATATTGTTAATCGATTAACCCTTACAAAATTACACAGATAATCGATCAACCATATAGTCAATCAATTATATACAAAACATAATACACAACTATTTTAACGATTCTATACTTGCAGCTTAGTTAATTAATTATTATCATACATGATTTGTATTTCTCTCTTTGTCTCCTTTGGGTTAGGTTATTATGCTTCCCTTTTTATAATGCCCCCCTTGACTGAAAAATTTAAAAGAAAAATAGCTTCATATATAATACGAGATGAATAATGGATATTGAACCAACATGTCTAAGTAGGAACAACCCAACTTGTAAGAGAAACAAAAGGAGCATTTATTAGAGTACCCTTTACCAATTAATAACTTCCTTATATAAGGACATTGTTTCTTTTATTGATTACTTGAGCTAAATATACCATTTAATTAATATTTAAAAATAATTCTATAGCAAAATATTATGTACTTTAAAAATCATTTAAATATAATACTACCAATAATTGAATTCAACTATTTAAATCTTAGACACAAGTATAATCATCACGTATAATTTATGAGAAACAATGTTGCTCGAATCCGGTAAAACTACTTTAATGTGTTATATGGGTTTATATTATGTGAACACTCAATTTTATCCGGTCCAAAAAGAAACAAACTTATTCAAAAACAATATTTTCTACAAAAAAAAACATTTTATGAAAAATAAAATATTTGGAGATTGACTCTCATCAAAATTGGAAAAATAAGTAAATCAAGATTGCAATATGCAAATATGCAAATATGCAAATCAAATCAAACTATAAAATTTCATATCAAAGTGATATTGTTGCACAAATCATTTTGATTAGAAAATGTAATCTTGATAGATTTGATAGAAAGTTAAATCTTTAGAGATTTTGGTCAAATAAATTGGAGATTGCAAATCATATCAAATCAAATAAAAAATGGATTTTGAGTGTATTAATAGTCACTTATCATCCTAATTATGGAAGGATTCCAATTTGTAAAATCATATCCCAAAATCCTTTAATTTTAATTTTCTATTTAATTGTAAAATAAAAGTGAACTCAAAATATCCATTTTTTGAATTTATATAAGTCAAATGATTGATTTTTGACTATTTATAACTCAAAGTATAAAAATTAATTTTATTAACATGTACATGAATGATGTAAGAAGTGAGGATTATAAGTGGGAAATTAGATGAAAGTTAGAATAGCAAAAGAACACAATTATATAAGATAATTTATGGGTTTTACAACCAAATCAGAGTAGGTTCTTGGAGCAAATAATTATATAATATTCAGTTTTAAGAAAAAAATTGGGGAGCTAATGAAGGATTCTTAATAATCTAAGATTGGAACTAAATAAATAAAATAAGATGAAAACTAAATAAATTAAATAAAAATCTTAATAAATAAACTCAAATATATTGTATTTTACACCATATCATGGTGTACGAACATTTTTGTTTTAAGTGCAACTACATTTCTCGATAATTAAAGTTATTATATTTGCGATTTATTATTTGTTAACAGGCAATAAGAGTATAAAACTAACTCAATGTTACAAATAATATAGAGTAAGAAATTGTCGTAACTACGATGACTTGTTAGATACTAGACTTTCAACTAAAAGGAGTTGGGATTGAACTTTACACTTATTATCTGCATTCTCAGGCAAATTCACTCTACAATGATTATTGCATGTAATGATATCAAAATTACTAAAAACAAATGTTTTAGTCAATTTAGCAACTCATGTAAGAAAATCTTATGTCTAGCAACTTCAACTCATAAGATTAAGAAATATGAGTATGACTTGCAAAATCATGACTCTATGTCTAGTACTAGCACTTTACCAAATGTACAAATCAATAACTCCTCTAATACTTACACTTCGATCACATAATTAAAATGAACTAAAATACCTTAGAAACTCAGAAAAGGAGTATTACAAATTATTATTAAAAAGTGTGTATCCAAAGGTTCGAGTTGGAAGTCCTTAAATAGTATTTTGGTGTTGTCATATGCACTCAACTCACCTCCAGTTGTCATTTCGTGACATTTTGGCGCACCAACTTGCGATGGCCACACATCGGTGCGCTCAACATACCACACATTGCTTTGAGCACAAGTGGGTGCGCTGAGCACAAATGAAAACGTGGCTAAATGTTGATTTTCATTGTTGTTTGCACTGAGCATGGAAACCTACACTCAACACAATGAATTTTGATCATTTCAATTACCCGACAGTTCACATTGAAGATTCATCACTTAGGAACAACATATCCAAATTTCAGCTCGATCCAATGATGGACGAATGAGTTATCATGATTTTACTCCGACATGTCATGAATGAATTCTTGCTTTTATCCATAACTTCCTTTTTTGCAATTATATGTCCGGATTAAGCCTACAAAACACCCCATATGTGATATTTTGCCATTTAAATAAGCCTTAATCATATATGAGTATAATTTCACTCATTTGAGTTGGTTAAGTATTTAAAATGTCATAAAAAGATTGTATAAAATATGGTCAATTTAGCACTTAACAGATCTTCAATCATTTTTTTTTGCATTCACCTTTGACATAATTCATAGCAAATTAAAGAAGGAATTCAATATATTTTATTTGTAGTTTATTTTCTTTTGGTATGGAGAGATTTGGTTTGAATAAACTTTTTTGAAGTAGAGAGTCTTTTGGATGATGCCTGAGATTGGCCTGAGAGCATCTGGAGAGATACCTGAAAAGGTTCTCTAACGCTCAAGTCAGTATATGAGAGATATATGTGAATAGAGAGAATATAGCATGCAAGAGTAAGTGAGAGAGAATTATGATTAAGAGTGTCTTCCTTGTTATGGAGCCCTTATTTATAGTGAAGAAGTGCATAAAATATTTCATAGTAGATATTGTTTGCCTCATCAACTATCTAGTCTTGTTGAGCTTGTTCCAATCTTCCAGACAAACAAGTGTTGTTTTACCGGTGCTAGACGGGTCTAGCAGGTCCTACTCTGTGGATAGTTGAGTTATAGTTTGTGATAATTGACTTATACCAATTCATTCAAGTCTAAGTCATTAAAAATGATCCCATGATAAGAAATATATTAATTTGCAAAATATTACAATTTCAAATTGTCATCACTTCATTGTAAGATAACAAAGGATTACATACATGCAAATTGCACATATAAAATTCTCTACAAGTTTTGTTTTCTTATAACTTTCTTCACCCTCTATCATTAACAAAATAAAATATTTCCTTGGACATATACAACTTATTTATTTTATGATATATATTATTATGAATTAGAAAGTACACAATATATAAGTAACCCATTCAGATTCATTTGATTAACAAATATAAAGGTCAAATATGCTTCCAATTATTAGTGCACATGGGGTGGGTTTGATTTTTAAAATTACAACCATGATCAGTTAAATCAACCATCCATATATCTATTCTTTGACTTTTAAATTATTAATTATATAAACTGAGAAAGAGGCTCATGTCGGAAAGGAAAATGTTTAACACAAAATCATTATTCTTGCATCTTTTACATATTGTTTTGTGTTCTTCTCTGTCTGCATTTAAAAAATTGATAAGTTGTTTTTTTGTTTCATAGTAAATACTGTGATAATTCAATAAATATTTAAACCATATTTATGAGAATGAGAAATATAATATGGAATTAGTTTCCGACATTCCCCTTCATAGAAGCCAATCGGACTAGGCAAATGAGTTATCTTTGACTCATAATTAAAGTTCATCTTTTGGGCAATGACTAAAGGAAATAAGTTGAGTTCTGATTTTGATACTATTTTAATATTTTATCTCAAAATCAAACTAATTGGTAGTTCAATAAGTATTAAAACATGTCTAAGAGAATGAGACAATGTGAGACTTATTTCTAATATATATAAAAAGAAAGTAGAGAATTATTAGTTAATAAGTGTCTAGATGTGAATTTGCAAATTATAATTAAAATGAAACTAACAATAATAAAATAGTATACATAATTTAAAATAGAAGGTGAGATCTGACAAGGTGTGTGTTAAGCAAAAGTCACCATAAAAACAATAATAAATATCTCCCCGGTTTTGGAATATCACAGGTCATGGTTTTGCAAATTTGTGGTGATAGAAAATACACCGACCCGTTCATTTATTTATATATTTAACCAAATAAATAATTAACACAAATGAGAAGACTAAAAAGCAAAGGAAATATAATATGTTATTATATATAGTTATTAAAATCACTAAAATAAGTAAACCTCAAGATAAAACAATGCACTCTCCCAGCATCACAAGTAAAATAATGTTGAGTAAATACACATTTCAGTCTCTTATATTTTTTGATCTTATTAATTAATTTGGTTCCTCAAAAATCGAAAAATTCAAACGCTCCCAAAAAATTTCAAATGTGGAAACTAGTCCAGTTTATGGTCAAATTAATTTTTATCACATATTGTAAAACATGAAAAGGGTTAATTTGACCGATTTGAAATTTTTAGGAGCACTTTTAGTTTTTAAATTTTTAAAGGTCCAAATTGATAAGTCAAAAAACATGAGAGACTGAAATAAGTATTTATTCATTATTTTTTAGTGGATTGAGAAAATATTTCTCCTAAATTATATTCTTATGCAAGTGTTTTTAAGTTTGACACAAAATTAAAGTATATTTATATTTAATTTATGTAATATATTTTACTAGTTTTTATTTTATTTCTTTATAGTAATAAAAATATTTATTTTCTACTCATTGAGTCTCTTATTAATTAGGTAAATGTTAAAACTGTAAAAGAAAGTATTAATATTATCTTACTTTTTAAACAAACTTCCTCTCTAAAAATTACTTATTTACAAATGTAAAGGGTAGAATGAAGATAAAATTATAGCCACAACAAAGCAAGAGTTATATTTCAGGATTATAAAGTGCAATAATTTTAAAATATTTTCTGAAACACTTCTCTTGATACTCCATAACTCTATAAGGAAATGAAGATAAAATTATAAGATTATAAGATTATAGTCCTATTTATCATATGTTATGGTTGGTCTACCCAAAAACATAAACAAGTAAATAGAAGTACTATTAATCTTCGAATAAATTGATACCAATAACAATATTAATATTATTTGTTCGACAAAAAAAATCCTCATAAATGAAAACATAGGGCTTATGATAAAATGTCGTATGTGAAGGGCACATTATGTCTACAAAACAGCCATCATCTATGCATAAAAATAAACATACTTAAAATTAAATTAAATAATAATACTAAACATAAAAATGATTATTTAATTTAATATATAAGAGACACTAAACATTAATTAAATTGTAAGGTTTAAAGTTTAAACTATAAGCAATGATGACATATGTGTGGAAAAAGTTGTCCACACTGCTTCTTCGTTGTCGGAGCCATTGCATTAGGCAAAATATAATATTTTATATAATAAAAATATTTTCTCATATCATAAGATAAGTTATCTATTCTAGAAATTAAAATTATAACTTTTATCATATTTAATTATTTTCTGCAAAAATATTTCTAAAAACTAAATTTTTTGAATATATATCATGATTTTAATTGCTAAATGAGATAACTCATCTCATTATATTTATGAATGAATGTACATAACAAATAAATTGAAAGCTTTTAAAAAGAATAAAAGAAGAAAAATAAAAGAATAGTGAAGTCACATTGAGTTGTACTTCACAATGAAGCAAAGAAAAATATAAAGAAATTTAGTTTTTCATTTGTGATTTTAAGGAAAATAATTATTTTCTCTTAAATAAAAAGTAAAGTTTGCGTAAGCAGAATATAAAGTGAAGATACTTAAGTTACTTACAGCTAGCATAGAAAACAAATTATTTTAGTTTATTTATTTGGAACCATAGATGTAGATGTTCACATGCTTGGGTTTTGATAATATTATTCTTTGACATTAATTAGAAGCTTATATCATATGTATAAGTTGTGTTAGTTTCATAAGGATTAGCAATAGAAAAATGTTGAATGAATATTAAAATAGGGACATCAATCAATTTTTTTATATGTTTTTTTAAATGTGTACATAAAAAGTAAGACAAAGTAAAGAACAAAAACTAACGACTCCCAAATTATATTTTGGCAAACAATCTTGTCAAATTTATAAGCTTAAAGTTATACAATTTCCATGTTATTCCGTGAAAATGATAAGTATCCACATTTCATATTATTTTTTAACTCTTGGAAAATTCAATGGTTTAAATTGATGAGTATATATAAACCATTTGATTTTCTAAAAATAGTTGAGTAAGATGTGAGCTAAGATTTTTTCACTTACTCTTGGAGTAAATAAATTCATTCCCCTTAATATACATGATAAGTGAACATCTCTGGGCAATTAAACTTCATAAAACAATATAAAAATATTAATTTCAGTATTTATAATTTTTTAATTAAATAGAATTTTCTAGTAACACAAAGTGAGACAACAAAAATAAGAAAATATCCATCCACATCCTTTTTTTTAACCCAATAGGGATTACCTAAGTAGCATATGAAACTATTATGTCGATGATCAAATTTTGTAAATATTATGCATCATCTGCAAAATAATAACATGTAAATCCACAAATATTTATTAACCATGATGAGTTGGGGTATTTGGATCATGATTTTCCAAGTATTGATTGGTTATGATGAGTGAAGTTAGAAGTAGAGTTGAAGATCTTCAATAGATTGAAGGAACATATTAAGTTAGAAGTAGATACACAGTGACACAATAAGTTCACTGACCTCAATGAGAGGAGCCACCATCAAGAGAGAAGGGCGGCGATGGCGATGGCGAAGTTCGGCGCAGCCACAGCCACAACATTTTTCACAGAAATTCCCTTCTCGAGACTAATCATGGAGCCTATGACCGCCATTTAAATACCACTACTATAGCCATTGCTAAGGCTCCAACTAACAATCAGATAGTCAAATTTTCATTCCAAATCAATCACACTATACGTAATCAGTGACTTAAGACTTAGGCTCCAGAGGCCAATCAGAAGTTCATGAGAAATAAAGGCAAATTCCTTTTCAATAAACAGAGTAGAATAGTGAGATGACATTTACATCATATGACAATATAGCATACTTATTTTTGCATGAATGTTACACGAAAGACACCGGTAACAAAGAACAATAAATAAATAAAATTGACAGCCGAAACAGCCATCCGGAGGCATATATGTAGTAAAACTGAAACAAAAACATTATGACAGACCTCTCAGAAAGTTGAATTGAAGCAGAAAACTAATAAGATTGAACTAATAGCGGTTCCAGTAGGTTCTACGCCTGAACCAGTTGTAATCGGGCAAACGCTGAATAGGTCCTATGGCAGCAATAGCAATATCCTGCACGGGCAAATCATGCCGTGACCATAAATTTAGAAACATGACACTAAAAGAAAGTTTCAAGAAATATCATTGGTGTCTCTAATACGGAACAAGATATATTTCAACTATTACCTTGTCGTAAATAAATCGGTTTGCAACACGTTTAATTGTGCTTGCGTCAACAGCATCAATTCTAGCAAACAATTCAGCAAATGGGATTCTTCGGCCATATGTAAGGAGCTGAAACGTTGACAAAAAATGAAATATCAAAATAGTACATATGTATGTCTACCGAAAACAAGGCTTAACAGTTAGTACAAACTACAAAGTGTAAAAAATGTGACGACATCCAATTAAAACTTAGTGCCGATGTTAAAACTTTGCCTCGCGACAAGCTATTGACAACGGAAATGAATAAAAAAAAGGTTTGATACACAATCTGGTCCAAACTCCTCAGTCTCAGCTTACTTACTGGCATCGCAATCAAAGTTAAATAGTAATAATTAACAAGATAATTTACCAACTTTAATTAAATAAGACTACACAAATTAGATTATCTAAAAATCCCGTTTTCATCGTCATCTATCAAAATTCAGCTTAAAAGCCAATGAAATTTGAAATAGTACACAATGAAGTTCAATAAACATTCTCCTATCTTCTCTCTATGAAGTCGTGAGGTGTAAGATCTACTGTACCTGGCGCCCAATATCTTCTGCCACTGGGCTTGTTCCATCTATGTGAAGCAGCAATGAAGACTTCAACTGTAAAGAACACATTTAGAGGTGACTATAGCACTAAGAATAGGAAACAGAAATCAATTGAAAGATAAGCAACATTTATCATAATTTATGATAAAAACGAATGTAAGGAAGTAATAATTTTAAACAACAATCCAAAAATTTAAGTAGCATATATAACTGCACATAGAACAACAACCCAAAATGAACTTCTGGGCCTAGCAAAGACGATAACGCATGAGCAAAATTTGTGTTTGTGAGAATGTATGCAAATTTTTTACTTACTAGAAGTTAACCGCCGCATATTTTTCTTATATGCAGTATAAAACTAGTACATTGGTCATGCTAATCGACCTGACCACATGTAGATGTAGATGGTAAGCATATTTCCATACATTAGAAAACAATTTCCAATATACCGAAAAACGGGAAAAAATGGTTCATTAATTTAAGTTGAATAAAAAAGGTTCGCAATAAGAATTGGGCCCCACACTCCATTCACAAAATCTAGCTCATTGTGGGTGGGGGATGCCCAAGTCAATATAAATGGTCGGCTGCTCATACTAACCAGTGTGGGACTTCAACACTTAATACATCCCCACAAACTTGGGACTGGACACATCTAGTCCATCAAATTTGCAAACTGCACGAGCGGACAAATACAAGTGACCCAATACCGTAATAACCATTGATAGCATGTTAGGATAATTGGGCCTAACTTCTTAAAATCTGGATTCTGGAGGAAAGTTTCCCATGACACTATAAATGGATCATTATTCATACTCAACCGATGCAGTACTTAACCGGTGGGCATCATTGCAGCAGTTTGCAACGGCTCCACATGAATGTTCTATCCAATACTTGAAATTTCAATCTCAACTATTCCGCATATGATTTAACACTATAAACAGAAACTATGTCAAGCATCAGACTTAAACTAAGTATTGATGCAATGCGCAATCCACACTATCTCTGGGCCCGGATGGTTTAAAAAGTGAATCATGCAGATGTAACATAGTAAACTACATATAGCCATTTGTAAATGAAGCTTCATTAAAAAGCATAATCTGAAGTCCACTGTCACGTTCAAATAGCAGGGCAAATCATGAGTAGGTAAATAAGGTGCACACCTGATTACGAGCACGTGTAACATCATCTTCTGAAACCTGATAAGCCAACTTGGTAGTCTCATACATTATTGCATAGGACAAATCATCCAAGCAATCAGGCTGAAATATCAAGAAATTAAAATGGAAAAACAAATCTGAGAAATAATTGAAGATGGATAAAGAAACTTGGAGAGACAGAGAATACACAAGACATTGCATCAACACATAATCTAAGCATTCTACTCTTTCAAAATCAAACTTGTTAATTCCTCCACCACATATTACAGAGAAAGATGCTTATAACCATTATATTTTAGACACTAAATGATAATAAAATGAAAGTGAAAAGCCATTCGAAGAGAAGGACGAAAGGAACCTAGTAAAGAAACTTGAAGAGAGGTAAATGTTCGTTTGGCAGCAATACATACTCGGTATCTTGCCCTCATGTTCTCATGAGGCTTAACATATAACAAAAGCATTATATGTGCTACTTTGTTTAAGTTTCCATAAAAACTACGAGGAGAATAATTACCTTAGCAACAGCATAAACACCAAAAAGACCTGTGTCCTTATAATTGGTGTTGAAAGCCATCATGCTTTCTGCAACTTCATTAATGCCAACACGTTGTGCTAACTCAGAACTGTTTACAGTTAAAATTTATGAATTTAGTATTAGGAGTATTTCTTAGTTGTTTTTCTTTAGACAGAGGAGATTACTCAAGTCGCATACCCCATGTGTTTTCCACCTCCAGCTGTCTTATTCCAAGAACCCAACATAGCTTGTATGACCATAAGAGCAATTGAATCTGGATCCTTCCAAGATGCCCCTTCGAAAGCCACCGCAAATTGTGCAAGGGGAACATCAACATCAAGTATTCTAACCTATTTTTCATGAAAAGTATATGGAAAATGTTACTAAATTTGTTATGGAGAAAGGTTTAGATGTGCTCAAAAATATATATTCCTACCTCAGAACCAGTAAAGATTGCAGGCTCTTTTTCAACTAATTGAGAAGCTGTAGTGGGATCTGTGGACAACTTAGTAAACAACTTCTTAACTTGCTCAACAATATCTTCATGCTTGACAGCTCCAGATGCAGCTATCACCTTCGAATGCCGACCAACACAGGAAACAACCATCAGACCAACTGTCTCGTAAGAATACTATGCATCCATCATTATTTACTAACAAGATACAAACAGACAAAACCTCGTCAATTTTCAACATACCATCCTAGGAGCAGTGTAGTGTGTCTGAATGTAGTTCTGCAGGTGATCTTTGGTGATTGTCTTAATGTTCTGAGCAGGTCCAAGAATGGTTCTACCGAGAGGAGTGTACTGGAAAGCAGTTGCATGCAAGTGATCGAAAATTACTTCTTCTGTTTGACCCTCAACCTACAAGCAGTTTCATACAATAAACCCTTTAGAAAAGGAATAAGAACCTCATAGAAGCCAATTTGGAAGAAAATATATAGCAGCTAAAAAGTTAACAAGAAACGAAGAGTGACGCTGCATACTAATGTACTCAATACTACTCACACAAATGAAAACAAATATTTCACCTTAAAAATATAACACAGCTTAAATAGATGTCAGACTTATCACTTATGCTTTTAACAAAACATAAGATTCATCACAGCAATCAAGAGAGGAGTTCATAATTTGAATTACAACCTAAAAATTACTCCTCAGCTACTATTATGCCAAACACATAAAACTAAATCCCATTTCATCAATTATCAATTATTATCAGAAATTTAAGAAAAAAGACAGCACTATAAGAAAATAGCTTTACCAGAAAAATGTAAATGCAAAGAAATGAAATCAAACAAAAACAAAATCAACACAAGCACCCAGCAAAGGTAAATAAATAGGGACAAAGACATTAAATGCTATTGATGATAAAAATAAAAGTACAACCCCGTCATAAGGCCAAAATCAAAATTGTCTTCTATTCCCAGCAAAAAGAAGCTAAAACTAGAAACATACAGCAGAAGGGAACAGTAAAAGAAAACACTTGCAATCATTCTTAGTTCTCAACCGCAAATCATGCTTGTGTTTTTACCTACATGACCGAATTCAGAACAACAGTAAAAAAAAAGAGCTTTATACCACGCAGCACAACAATTATTCAATTAATTAGATCCCACTTTCTCAAATTAGTGGCTAAATAGAAGCAACAAAACCCCAGACATTAAAAATATTTTTTTAAGAAACATAAAAAATGTGTTTTCTTCCTACAAAGTAAGCAAAATCTAAACACCCAATACTTTTGCACAAAAAATAAATTCTTTGAAATAAAAACTCAATAGTGCTGCTATAACAAACATGTTAAAATCGGTTCAAAATTCCAACCCCGGAGACACCCGCCTGCACAACTTCACATAAAAACACAAAATGAGTTGCAAACTAAAAAATTCACTTCCAATTCAAACACCCAACAACATATTGAATACCATTTCTCACTTCACTAAGTGTGTATTTTTAAATCAGCTTACTTTAGATTCAAAATAGCTTACATTATAAATTCTATTTTATGAAAGAAACAAAGAAAAACGTGTCTTCTTCCTACAAATTAAGTAAATCCAAACACCCATTGAACCCTTTTGCACAACATTAACATCCTTAAAAACAAACACCTAATTTTATGTTGAAAATATCCTATAATAAAAATCAAATCTTTTCAAAGAGAAGATAACAAAAACGTGATTTATCCCAACAAATTAAGCAAATCCAAACACACATTGAACCCTTCTGCACAAAGTTAACACCTTTCAAATTAAAAACACATAAATCCAAAAACAAAATCTAAAATTTCACTCAACAATCATCACAATACCTCCTCCATTTCCCTAAGAATCACATCACGTTCACGACTAATCCGATTCTGATCAAACTTAGAATTCTGCAAAATATCAGCCAAAATATCAAGAGCCTTATGAACATCATCATAAGCAACTTTTGCATAATAAGTTGTTTGTTCCCTCGATGTATAAGCATTAAGATGCCCTCCCATATTCTCAATTTCCTCTTCAAGTTCACGAGCATTGCGACGTTCAGTCCCTTTAAAGATCATATGTTCCAAAAAATGCGCAGTCCCGTTACTTTCTTCGGTCTCGAATCGCGACCCCGCGTCGATCCAAACGCCAACGGTGGCGGTTCTGGCGGCGAGTGATGACTCGGTGGCGACTCGGAGACCGTTGGGGAGAGTAGTGATGCGAGTTTCAGGGGCGGAGAGGATTTGGGTATGATCGGAGAGGGTTGGATGAGGTGAACCGTGTTTGAGAAATCGAGGGTCTGGGTTTTCGAGTTGTTGGAGTTTTTGTTTGACTGATTCAGCGAGGCGATCGTAGATCATGACGGTGGGGGAAGGAGGAGAGGGAGGTGGTGGTGAAAGGGAGGGAGAGGTTGAGAATGATCGGTATGCGGCGGAGACTCGCCGGTGGGAACGGCGAGCCGCGGTGAAGAGGTGGTTGAGGGACATGGCCTTAGGGTTTGTGTGTGGACAAAACAAAATGTGAGTTAAGAAATAGTTACTCTCTTTATATAATGAATTCAACTCTATCATGAGGTGTAATAGGGTAGACATTTATATATCGTTATTGCATCATAAAGACAAAAATATGGTTAATAATAATTAAATATGATATATGATACAATGTATAAAATAATAAGAGAATGAATGAAGTAAGTTTTTTAAGTCATCTACCAAATGATAAAGGTAGTTAATTGATAATCCTAATGATAATAAAAAAATAGTGATAGTGATAGATAGATAGAAAATATAAAAAGATTAAAATCAAATTTTCTAAAAAGTATCTTATAATAAGGATTAATATGAGTAAATATAAATTAGAGTATAAAACTGTAAATATTTATAACATTCTGAATGTTACCTTTTATTCATTTGTAATATTTATTTTTGAGGAGTTAATGATAAATAAAAATGAATAATAGTAATAGATTAATAGTGTATAAATTTCTTAAACCGTAAGTATATACATGTAAATTAATATTAAAATAATTACATTTTGTTATTACTGTTTCAATAATTATTTACTCGGTCAATCCTAATTTTAGAAATAATCTGAAATGTTTTCTCTCTCTTAACTAAACTACATTTAGTCATTTACCTTTGAAAATGCTTATTGACACTTTCTTTTAAAGCAATTTTAAATTAAACATAAACATAAACTTCATATTTAAGTGCCTTAGAAATGATTAAGAGTAACTTATTTCACATCATAGCCATCAATTCTCTGGAAATTCAATGATTTAGATTTTCTCACTAATTCAAACTATTGAATTTCCCTAGAATTAATGAGTAAGATGTAGAGTAATTCTCTCTCATTTTTATACGAGGAAGGTCTCAAAAAATTATTAAGAGATATAATTTTATAATGCAAGCATTTGTTCTTTTTATAAAAAAAATCACAAAACAACATATGAATCTTTCATTTGCTTATAACTTTTCTTCTCATTCTTAACATTGTTGAAAAAGATAACATCCTCATCAAATTAGAAACTTCAAAATGATTCAAGCTCATCTTATATTAAACCTCACATTTCATTTTTCTATTTATTCAATTTTTTCCACATTTCTAAAGTTTGTGTACAATACTTTTATTTTAAAACAGACAAATGTTCAAGATGTGTTCAAGACAATTTAGGATGTCAAAGTGGATAAAAATATATTTTTAAAACAGATTCGATATATTAAAGTAAACTATGCCAGGGGTGATATTATATTTAAGAGATAAATTTTCAATCTCTCATCTCTTGTTAATTTCTTCAAATTATAAGGTACTTTTGTAGAGTACAGTGTAAAGTTAATTATAATTGATGTGAAAATCAAATCAATTCTTATACTTATATAGTACAAACAAACACATTATATGAAATTGTAAAAACTAACTCTTCATGTTTTTTTGGGTATCTGTTTTGTCATTTTCCTTTGTCACTCTTGCTCCCATTTTTCTTTTACTTTCCTTATATATTATGCACAATGGAAAGTAAGTCTCACATTGCTTATTTTATTGTCTCGGAAATTGTTTAAATACTTGTTGGGTTACTCCTCTCGTTGTCAATTAGTTTTGAGATTGAAACTTAACATGGTTCAGAGTTAGAGCCCAACTTTTTTCCGGTTGTTTTGAGACAAAAGAAGTTATTTAGTTATGGGTCAAAGTAATCATTCGTCTGGTCCGACAGACTTATGTGGAGGGGTCATGTTGGGAAGTAAGTCACGCATCGCCTACCTCATTGTCTCATAATGGTTTAAATATTTATTGGGCTACTCCTCTCATTGTTAATTGATTTTGAGATGAAATTTTAACAATGACAACTCGTTGAAGGCAGGGCATTGAGCATGAGAATGATTAAATAAAATCATTGAGCATATATGCACATGACTAAAGGTTAAATTGTTCATCGAGCATTGGAATGAAATCTCTAACATAAATAAAGGAGGGCATGTATATCGGAAAGAGTTGACAAAAGTGATTAAAGAAAATCAGCGACAATTTACATGTTTGTGTGCCACTAATTTCCTAGACCCCATATATGCACATGACTTTCCTGCCAAATGTCTTTGAAATATGAAGAAGAGTTATCATTGTGCATAATATATATGGAAAGTGAAAGAGCAAGAGTGACAAAAGAAAAAGATGGAACTCATTTGCTATGACCGATTTAGGAGAGAATAAAAAAAATGAAAAACTCATTTATTATGACCGATTTAGGAGTGAATAAAAAATGAAAAACTCATTTGTTATGACAGGTTTAGGAGAGAATAAAAAATGAAAAACTCATTTGTTACCGCCAATTTAGGAGATAATAGAAGAATGAAAAACTCCTTCTCCATAGCTGATTTTGGTGAAAGTGAAAAATAATCAAAAACTCCCCTCGAGTTAGGAGAGATTCATAAGAAAAAATATATAATGCAAAACTCTCATCCTAGAGTCGATTTAGGAGGGGGGAACAAAAAAAACTCCAATGTGGTAGCCAATTTATGATGGAGAAATAAAAAAAAAGGAAAACTCCAATTAGGTTGCTAAGCTTGTAAAAATTATACCAAAATGGTAAATATTGAAAAAAGTGCACCAAAACTATAATTTAACAATCAAAATGCACCATATAAATAAATTTTCCGCAAATTATGTATAAACTTTTATACTCAAAATATGGGGAGGGATCCACTTACTCCACATCATGACCATTCATTCTTGGAAATCCAATGGTTTGAATTGGTGATTACATCTAAGCCATTGAATTTTTCAAGATTGGATGGCTAAGATGAAGAGTAAGTGTTTTTTGGAGTAAGTGTTTTTTGGAGTAAGTGGATCCATCCCCTCAAAATATATATTAAATCTTAATAACATTTCTATATAATTATGTTTTTGTGAAGATTAAACAAACAGAATCTTAAATTGTTTATTTTTATCTTCGCTATTAGAAAAGTGCACAATTAACACGTCTTTCATATATTTGACATCATATTATATTATAACACATTGTTTTTAACAAATGTATATATTCTTATAACTTCTACTAGTCAAATTCTTATTCTTATGGGTGATGTAATGTTTTAAATTAAAACATTCAGATATGCATCTCTCCCCATGAATTTTTATTTTGCAATATGCAACTCCATTTTCAAAGTAGAAGTGCTAGCAAATGCAAAGATTTACCACATCTAATCAACTCACTTGTTGGGAGTTGGAAAAAACAATTTAGTTTAGAGAGGATAATATTTATAATATAAATCTTAAAAGTTACCAACAAGGCTTCTACGGTTTCGCTAGATTTCAATATGATTAAAATATTAAGAGTTTAATTCTTGTGAGCACAATCACACACCGAAAAGAAAATAATTTCCTACCCATAATAAGATAAGGAAATATTCTCCATAGTAACAAAAAAAAAACTTTAAAGTTGCAAGTTCTTTCAAAAGCTCATGCAAATTTCTCCTTTATAAAATGAAAAAAGTACATCTAAATTAATGAAACTTATTTACTTGAAAGGATTTTGACACGGCCCAATCTAACCTGCGAATGGATATTTAGTTCGCATGGATGCGAACTTGATTTTTTCTTGGTGAAGTCGGTTTGGGCCAATTTGACATCATAACACATAGAAGTCGGTTTGGGCCTAACCGACTTCTGTACATATTGGGCCCATTTTTTTTTTTTTGTAATTTTGTGTTGATACCGACTTCTATATACAAGAGTTTATAAGTATATAGACTACAACAACCTGCTTAATTTACCAAATGTGCTAAATGCTTATGTTAACATTTCTTAAATCGAAATGTATATAGAAGTCGGTATCAACACAAAATTAAAAAAAAAATTGGGCCCAATATGTACAGAAGTCGGTTAGACCCAAACCGACTTCTGTACGGGCCGAAGATAATATAGCCCAAACCGACTTCTATATATAGTTCGCATCCATGCGAACTAATCATCAATTCGCAGGTTAGATTCAGCCTTTTACACATCTATTTACCACGAATACGAATGAGAATTCAAAAATCTTAACATGTGGATTTTATTGATGAATAATTTGTTGGTACATTTTTAATACTCCTAAAACTGTGAGGTATACATTGATATGGATGAGTCACTGAAACTCAACTAACCTAAAATTGTGTTTATGAAAAACACATCTCAATAAAATTAAGCATTTTTTGGCGCATGGAAAAAGGAAAAAAACAAACTAAAAAGGGAGATGTTTGTTGGACCAGACCGTAACCTGTAACCAAAGAGTCTCCAACCATTGAGGAGTTTCATTGTTACCGGGGTATGAGAAGAGTACAGAGACACAAGTGATGTACCACGTCTTAAACCAAAACCTTAAGACATTAGTTTCATGAGCTTTTTCTACTTATAAACTTTTTTACTCTTTCCCACATATCCAATATGAGACTTCACACTTGAATAAACTGACTTGGACCACCCAATACTCACATATCTGTTTCATTTCTCTAGAAAGCTTTTGAAATCTGACACGAGGACTCTCAGTAATAATTTACGAGGACAATAGATCGAAAACTCCTCTCCTGAACCATAAGAAGTTCATATTTGGTTATTGGTTTATAGTATGTATGTTAATTAAAATGTAAAATTAAGTATTAAATATGAACAAATAATTTAATCAAGTTTAAGAAAATAATTATATGATTAAATCAAAGTCAAAAAAATATATATTACCTTTTTCTTAAGTATAAAGACTACAGTTTATACATCTTGCATAATAAACCCAAACCGGTTGGTTCGAACTATCCGGTTCATAAAAACATAAACCGGCCTACAAGGTTCACATTCATCGCATTTAAAATTATTGATGGGGCCCACTAATAGAACACGTAGGATGACACGTGCCTAAGTCTTGCAACCTTTCAGTACAAGCTGGCATATTTCCGCCACGTAGACGTTAGTCACAGCATTTTTAGCGAGGGATAGGATGCAGGGGATCCTAACCCAGCGGCGGAAACGAGTACAGAGTGAGTAAGCCACGTGTCATGACAGCTGTTAAGGTGATGGATTCCGTGATAGCGTGCAGGGTGGACCATGAAGGACCCACCTACCCCATTTCATTAATTATTTTACTTTTCTATTAATATTACAAAAATATACATGTTTTTATGTTGTATTCTAAAAGTAATTGGAAAAAATTTACTCTGCATCTTAGTCATTTATTTTAGGAAAATATAATAATTCAGATATACTTATTAATTCAAGTTATTAAATGTTATTATAAATAATGACTAAAATATGGACTAAGCTTTTTAACTTACTCTTAGATCTTTTACCATATTATTTATATTTAATTGTTATTACCTTTTAAATATAATTAATAAAATTAATAATAAATAATATATTAACATACATAAATCTTTATACTAATTAAAGTTACATTCAATTAACATTAAAATAGTTTTTTATCAATACATAATTAAATGGACTTTCATGAAATGTCTATTATAAAATAAACAATGATGTATAGTGGTTGGTGTAAGGTTTTGTTAAATTTCCAGAATGACTAAAAGGTCAATGATTCTATTTCTATGAGTGACATTGTTGGAATGGGCAAACACTCTAGAAATGAATTAATTCTTATACATACAATACGATGAGGAAATACTTTAGTTGAATAAAAAATATTAGAAAATAATCGTTTCAAAATAATGTATTGTTAGAGAATACAAATTTGTTTAAAAATATCTGTCAACTTATATTTATTTTAAATTGGAATTAGCGATTTTTAATGTTATGATTTAAAAATAATATATTAATTATTTTTCATACTATTTTTTAATAAAAAAATTATATAGGGATGATGAACTATCACGTATCTGTCAACCTGGCCAGTTCCACTTCATTTCATGTCAGCAATCACATTCAATAATACCAATCAATTTCCTTTTCTAATATACGATGCTTACGTGTTTATTTATATAGGAAATTACTTATTTTAACCACTAAAATTATAACATACCACTAAAAAATCTAAAAGAATATCTCATAATATGAGCATACTCATTTTTTTCCTTTTGTCTCATACTCATGTCATTATTAATCTTTTGTAATTTATATTAAGTTAATAAAATAATGAGTAAATTACACTCACATCCCCTGAGTTTTAGTGAAATTACATAAATCACCCCTCATTTTTTGTCCTTACACGAACCACCCTAATTTTGTGCATGTGTTACATTGACTACCCCTGCATGATGTAAAAGTGTAATATTTTAAACAAAAAAACGTATGATGTGTGTAATTAATTAAACAAAATATTGTATATTGTACAGACAAATTCAAATAATATAAGAGTCAATGCGTCTTCATTATTTGACTCGTTATAAAATAGTATAAGAGTTATTTAAACATTTATTTGAAATTATTAATGTATTTTTTATTGACACAAAAATAATAAAGAAACACTCGCTTTTGTACTATTTGAAGTGTTATACCATATTCAATATTTTGTTTAACTTAATTACATTCATCAAAAATATTACATTTTTATAACATGCAGGAGTAGTCAGTATAATGTATGTATAAATCAATGGGTGATTTGGGTACGATGGAGGAGTGGTTGGTGTAAGGACAAAGAAGGGATGAACAATTTGTGTAATTTCATTAAAACCCAGGGATGTGTAATTTACTATAAAATAATATATCTTGTTATTTCATTCATTGCTCATTATAATTATTTGTAATGAAATCCAAATTCTGTTAATTTTTTTGATTGATTTCAATGTTAAAAAATCTCAAACTATTCATACTAATATATTTAATTGGTTTAACATTTGTAGGTTTGAATTTTTTCATTGTATACCTTTTGATGTATATTACGTATTTTTTCACCTTTTGAAACGGAAGATTAATAAAGTTATTTCATAAATGTAGACTTCACTTTTTACTAATATAATTTGTTCTATACATGCAATAAAATAAGTATTGAATCCTAACAACATTAATTATTATTTTTTAGTTATCTTTACCATCATCTTCCTTATTATTTTGTTTGAAAAATACAGGTAAACACATTCTCTTACTCTTTTCCCCATAATATCTCCATTCTCAAGGTGTAAAAAAATAAATTGTTTATGTGAATGCACTAAATATTTATTCAAAAAAGTTTTACCATCCATAATATGACTTGAAAAATATTAATTATTTTTTACTCTTGATAACATAATTCTCACAATTAACATTACACTTTATTTAGAAAATATTTACATTTTATTGAGGACTCCATTTGGTTTTGTATTTAAAAGAATTAATTTGGCTCATGTACTTTCCTTCTTAAAATATTCATAAAATTACAATTAGTTTTTTAAACTTTACTACCATCCTCATCAACTCATTGAACAAGTGATATAAGAGTCCATTAATTCCCAGAAGACTAAGATTAAGGGTTCAATTTTTTTGGAACAAAAATTGTTTAGAGGAACAGTCATCATCCTAAAAGGAATTAGTTCCTTACTCATAGAATGAGTTCTTTACTCATAGAATGAGTTAAGTACAACAAAAAAAAAACTTTACTACATCTAATTCAAACATGAGAATAATGTATCTCCTGATATAAGAAGATAAATTATGTCATTCAACCACTAAAATCGTGACATGTGTACCATTTAATCATTTTCTACAAAAACATTTCTAAAACTAAACAAAACAATACACATGTCATTCTTTTACTGGTACGAGGAGATACATTATTGTGTTCAAACATTTTATTACATAACAATACAATTAATATAAAAATTTCAGTTAAAAAATGTGAACAACACATTCTCACAAGATATTGAGCACACTGTTCTCATTGAAGGTTAGAGATTTTCTGTAATTTTCCAAATTATACTTCATAGATAATATGAAATGCAAACCAATTAAACTTTCTATAATAAACAAACTCTTGCATTCAATTAATAATAATCTTCATTTAAAACTATCATTTATACCAACCACCTTAATTAAGCTAAGTATCCAATCTATTTGATTATCTGATATGATATATTCCACAAATATTTCTTTAAATACTTAAAATGTAATGTACCTAGTCATCTTCATTTTGTAAATAAATTATTAAGCAGAAAAAATGTAAGCACCAATAGTGTAAAAGTTTTTTATACTGTCATTACATCATCTACCATTCATATTTAATAATCATTTAACCTCAAATATAAGTAACACATGCATAATGAACGATAGATTAACTATGTATAAGTTTTTACATCAGTATAAAATTTAAAGTGCTTAGTGAAAACTTGGAGGGTAAGATTAGAAGAATATTAGCTTTATATTTGATTGCATATGAGTTACTTGATCGAGATCATATGTCTCATTTTTTGTCTTTTAACAGTGTCTGAATCACCTAATTAAAAAAAATCATAAAAATAAATAATTATTTATTTATATTACTTAGTGCAATGTGATTGGATTAAAAAGACGAAGATGTAAATTTTTGTTGTTGAGAGATTTGATGTTTTTGTGAGTTACTTGGGGTTCAATTATGCTAAAAAAAAATGAAGTGAGAGACATTATAAAACTAAAGTTAGTGAGAAAAAAACAAATTGGAGTTATGAGTTTGTGTCTTTATAGTAATGTCCTGTTTTTTCTGTCAACAAGTTCAGGGTTACTTAGAATAGAAGCCAACAGAGTAATAAACAAAACCAACCAAAACTCTATGCAAAAAAGAAAACCCACATAAAAAAAGAAGAAGATGAATCAGAGTTTTTCCACTGTTATTCTCTGAAGAATAAAAGGTTCAATTTTTGGATTTGGGTTATTTCATTTTTCAAAAGTTTCAAGTTCTCTTCATCATTACTAGATGGCTAAGCCTGGGGTGTTAGATTCTGATCCAGTGATGATGGTGAAGAAAACCTTAGAGTTGAAGAAGAAGGAGCTGAAGAAATTGGTGAAGTCTATTCTTGATGATGATGATTTTAGCATTGAAACAATTGATCAAGCCAATGAAGCACTTTGTGTTATAAAGGATTTGAAGATGAGAAAGAGTTCTTCTTCTTCTTCTTCTTCTTCTTCTTCTTCTTCATCATTGTCACTTTCTTTGAAGATGCATAGTAATGTTACTTACCCAGATGAATTCAAGTGTCCACTCTCTAAGGAATTGATGAGAGATCCTGTGATTGTGGCTTCTGGTCAGGTTAGAGTTACAATTTGTAATGAATTATGTTGGTAGGGTAGTTTCCAACAATTCTAAATGACACGAAATAACAATTTTAAATGACACGAAATAACATTCAACAAGTTCTAACAAATTATTAACTTTCTATGTTTGGTTTCTCAGAAAATTTTGGGTCTGTTTTATTTGTTTGATGTTTTATTTATTTATTTATTTTTTGATATTTAGGTCTCCTAGAAAAAAAAAAGGAGTAAGAATCTTCTCAATTAATAGAGACATATACTATAAATAATATATTATGACATTTTTATCATTTTATATATAATGAGATAACATTTTTGTCATTAAAAACACAAGTAAAATCAATTACTTGTTTCTCGATTAATGGAGAAGTTTGGAAAAAAAAAAAGAGTTACTTGATTATCCTATAGTTGCTAAAGGGATAAAAAATTATACACAAAAATGGGGTTTTTCTTACTTTTTGAAATTAATTCAACTAAAGTGGAAATATAGATTCTAGTTTTGGCCCATTGTTCTTCTTTTTTGTTGGAGTTTTTGTACTTTATTCTCTGTTAGGTGACTAAAAAGTTAAGGGAAAGAGAGGAAAGGAATATATTCAATGCTATCTTCACTAAAAACTTATACATAAATTATAGAAGTTTTCTGCATAGTTAATTTAGTGATCTAGTTGACATTAGTTATTTTTTCTTAACATTATATGAAAATAAGTCATTTTCAACACTTAGAAATGTGGTTGCAGGTTTCTCTTTGTATCTCTTCTTTTCTCTAATCTAAAGTTTTACAAAGTTTTCTCCTGTTCTTAAATTTCTTGTTCAATGTGAGGTGCATTGGATTCTACTTTACTTTTTCATTTGTGATTGTTTTACATTTTCTGTCAATGTAAGTGCAATTTCAAGTACTTTATGTTTCATCTTCCCTTATGTTTCAAATGTATGTTTTATTTCAAGAAACATTAAGAGAAAACAAAAAAGAAAATGAAATTTTTACAATGATGCCTTCTCCCACCAATTTTTCGTGACCATTGATACTTCTTATTCGTTTTGATTGAATCGACGATGATTTGAAAAAATTTGAAGTCGTTCGATGCATGTAGCCGACCCGAGTGAGATTTAAGGCATGGTTGTTGTCGTTGTTGTATGTTAATGAACCATAATTCATTTTGTTACCCACTTTTGGATGTTAACATGTGCTATATTTGTCGGTTTCGATTATGCAGACATACGATAGGCCTTTTATTCAAAAATGGCTGAGTTCCGGAAATAGGACTTGCCCTTCAACCCAACATATCCTCTCACACACTGTCCTCATTCCAAATCACCTAATAAGGCAAATGATAGAACAATGGTCTAAAAAACAAGGGATCGAATTGTCGAACAATTTTAGCTATATAAATGAGGATGGCATAACAGAAGCCGATCGCGACCATTTCCTTTGTTTGCTTAAGAAAATGTCTTCAGAGCTTTCTGATCAAAAGGCAGCTGCGAAAGAACTCCGGTTGTTGACGAAGAAACATCCTTGCTTTCGACTACTTTTTTGTGATTCCGTAGACGCAATTCCCCAACTGCTTAAGCCAATTTGCAGGCGTGGCAGCGATTCTTTCAGTAGTGTTCACCCCGATCTCCAAGAAGACGTAATCACAATACTCCTCAATATCTCAATTCATGACAACAACAAGAAGCTAGTAGCTGAAACTCCAATGGTAATTCCAATCCTTATGAAAGCACTGAGATCAGGAACAACTGAAACAAGAAGCAACGCTGCCGCAGCCCTTTTCACTTTGTCGGCTCTCGACTCGAACAAGGAACTTATAGGGAAATCCGGTGCTTTGAAGCCATTGATCGACCTTTTAGAAGAAGGGCACCCCTTAGCTATGAAGGATGTTGCTTCAGCAATTTTCACTCTATGTGTCATGCAAGAGAACAAATCGAGAGCAGTAAAGGACGGCGCAGTGAGGGTGATCGTGAGGAAGATCAAGGACCGACTTCATATCGATGAATTACTAGCTATCCTTGCGCTGCTTTCAAGTCACCGTAGGGCTATTCAGGACATAGGAGAGCTTGATGCTGTTCCTACCTTACTAAGCATTATGAGAGAGAGTTCCTGCGAACGTAACAAGGAGAATTGCGTCGCAATCCTTCAAACTCTTTGTCTTTACGATAGGTCGAAGTTAAAGGATATAAAGGAAGAGGAGAACAATCATAGAACAATCTCTGAGCTTGCACAGAATGGAACATCAAGAGCTAAGAGAAAAGCTAGTGGAATTCTTGAGAGACTTAACAGGGTTGTTAATATCACACACACTGCATAATAATGTCCCTTCATTACTCTCTCAAGGTACATCACATGGTATATAACTATATATATCCTTCAAACTATATATATATATATATATTCTACATCTCGACCCGACGATAAAGACTCGTTTAAGACTCGGTTGTTATTGTTGTATATTCTAAATCTGTTTCCAGTTGTTAAGTTGTTGGAAGTTAAAATCAGTCAGAAATTATGTCTCATCACCAATTTTGTACATTCTTTCTTTCTCAACAAAGGCATTATCATGTTCATCAGATAGTGGTTGAATAAAGTGAAGCCATGTGTTTTTTGCTTCCAAATTGTTTAAAAATTTCTGTGAGGTTTTGCTAGGATACTTGTGCTTAAATTATTTATTTAGTTATGCAAATGAAAATTGTGATAGAAGATGCAATTAATTTAGTGAAAAGCCTTAATTGTTTCATACTTTAAATGGCACAATTTCACTGCACATGTTAGTCCAACAATGACTATTGCCAACTGGTTCAAGGCCTAATAAATCCCATTCATTGCTAATAATGATGAAAAATAAATAAAACAGATTCACTAAGAGGTGAAACAAGAGATAAAGAAATGCATGATGGATAAAGACAATCCAATCAAGTTGAATATGTTGGACCCGACCGACTGCAATCGAGGAGCTTCTAACTATCGAGGAGTTATATCGCTACATGGGCATGAGTAGTGTAAAACGTTACAAATGAAACAAGTCTTCAACAAAAACTTTAAGACAATAGTTTCATGAGCATTTTTCACTTATAAATTATTTCACCCATCGCTTATATTTAATGTGGAATTCACACTTGAATAAATCGAACAAAAGAAGATGTTGGTCATTCAAAAAATGTAAGGGTCTAGATTTAATTTTTTTAATTAAATAAATAACAAAATTAGAAAAATGTTAATCCTCTCTCATTCTGACCCGACATGTTAGTCTGTTTAACAGTTTGGTAAGGTAATAAACTTAACACATTATGTACAAACTTGAAAAAATTATTATAACTATAGCAGTTAGTGTGAAATTTTTTACATTGTTATCATAATTAATTTCATCACCTTACAATTCTGCGTAAGGTATTCGAAGGATTTGTAGTGTCTTTTAGGTTAAAATATACAAAACAATGTATTTTAATATCATAGTAAAATATGATATTGTTGTAATGTTTAACATTAGTTGAGTTATATACTTAAGCACAAGTCTCAAAAATTAAATGTTCAATTGTTAAATAGCTTAATCTCTAAGTCTCAGTGGATTTACATAAAAAATTTATTATTTAGTATTTTTTTTGTACATATTATAAAAAATAATTTATAAATATATAATAACATTACATAGGTCAGTCTGTTAGAGTTGATAGACTTTTTAAAATGTCTGACCATGACATATGTAGGTTAAATAGACTATTGGAGAAATCTAAGTCTGATCTACTTACTAAAATGGTCTAACATGACCTATTATAGACTAAGTAATAGACCCCTAATAAATGGTGTGAGCCTGTTTTTACATAAGCAGATTTGACATGGCCATAATCTTAATCTATGTTTTATTAGACAATATATTTAATAATCAAACCTTAGATCATACACTATACATACCCCAAACTCCTTTCAATTCAATTGAACTAGCATAAATTTGATTAACATATACAAAACCCCTATGAACTGAAAAAGTGACCAGGTCATGAATTTATCATCTATAAAAACTTTTATATTAACATGTAAAAGTTCATTATCATTTCATTATTCACCATTTATCTTCAATTATTATTAACTATTCAAAAAGTAATACTACTAAATAAATGATAGATAATATATTTATTGTGTATACATTTTTACATCGACAATATATAAATATTATACTCTAAAACTTAATAAACTAAATGATATAAAGTTCTCACTTTTTCACTTTTAACGAGCTTGACCCAATTAATATATTCTTTTTCGTTGAGTATATCGTACGACTTTTTTGAAATGTTTCGTTATATCCTCCTCAATTATGTATATTGTTACTAATTCTTTAGTACCATCTAATTGAAATATAAACAAAAATTAAATATACTTATTATATTGGAAATATAAATAGAAAATGAATATTTTTTTATATTGTATTTATAAGATTTTCTACTAGATTTAAAATTTCTGCTCATTAAATAATAATAATCAACAATATAAAAGAACATAAGATATGGCACAATATGTGGCATATATTAATATTTTATATAGGGCTATCTGAAGTCACGGGTACCCACAAATAATATCCACAATGAGTCATGTTTGAGGTTGTGCTTTTAGATTTGTGGATAAATGAGACCTGTTATTTTAATATCCATTTTTGGATGAATCTCGGTTCGTGAAATGAGGTACTTAGTCGTACGGGTATCCAGACCCACTATTCATTCTTATATATATATATATATATATAATATTTATCAACCTATAAATAATTATAATATCATATTAATTCATAAACGTGATTGTTATTTTATTAAACTGTGATGTTATAATGTTAAACAGTGATATTATGTTATTAATTCGTATGAGTCATATAATATTATGGTAATCATAATATTGAAGTAGTGACTTTTTTATGTTTGTTGGGCTAAAACCAGTAATGTTTAATAGTCAATTTAAAATATTTTTAAAAATTCAAATTATGTTTTATAATTTTTTATAATAATTTATCAGTTAAAAAACATATAAGAGGGTAAGAATTAAACACATAATTACAAAAATTATTTGAAAATATTTTTAATTTTTTTGAATTTGTTGATATCCGCGGATTTGGGTCCAAAAAAATGAAGTAATGAAGCAAATCCAATAAAAACATATATTATATTATTTTATTATCATTTTTTAAATTCTTCGTGTGGCAATTAAAAATAAAAGTTATTCAATTCTCAGATAAAAACATATATTATATTATTTTATAAGAAAAACTAAGAGCAAAGGAAATATTTTTAATATTAAAGAAGCTTAAAGTTATTATGTTTAGGAGAAGTTTGTCCCCACCATTCAAACTTGATGATTACCCTGACAACTTTCTATGCTAATATCAGGTCAAAATACATTAATAAAAATAATAAATGTTTAACTTAATAAATATAATATATTCTAACTTTTTATTATTTAATCCATTAAATTTCACTAAGAATATTGTTTAACAGATAAAGAAAATAGATTCTCTCCTGTATACCATTTTATTATTATTATATTTTAACAGAGATTGTTGTATCCGTCAACTCATATTTATATTATTTAAGATTGTGTATAAACTCTTTACTTGATAGAAATTCTTACAAAAAAAACAAATTATATCTTCATTAAGTCAACAATCTTTTACATTAGTGTGTTAGTTTTTACAATTCTTCAAAAATATAAACTTTATCTTGTATATATATATATATAATTTTTTCGCTACAAATTCACAGAAACAAAAGTGACCCACCTAAAGACATAGAGAATCAACTAAGAAGACTAATTAAAACTATCTAAAATTAAGAAAATAAAAAATGACGAACTTGTAGAGTTGTCCATAAATACATGAGATCTTAGAATGATAAAAGAGTATAATTTCAAGAGTTTCAAATTAGTAGAGAATGAATAAAGAGAGAAAACATGAAAGGGATAGGTTGAAGGTAAAAGAGAAATACTAGAAGATGAATTAATTAAAAAGAATGAAACATAGAATTAATTAATAATAATGGTAAATATAACGATTGGATTAAAAAATATGAAAATCTCCACATTATAAAATAATATTAATAAAAAACAAGAAACAACATTCTAAAACAAGAAAGATATGAAATGTAATATAATTTTAGATACTTGGAAAGGAAAATACATGTAGTCAAATAAAGTGTACCAAACCATAAATTATTTACCAACTGAAATATTAATGTAATAATGTAAAGTTATTTTTAATCCATATTAAATCAGATGTTTGATTGTTATGAATAATGACACAAGCTAATGATATTATTAGTTGATTATAGATATGATTAAAAAACCATAAATCATTTTTCTCACATCCATGCATTAATTCCATATATTATAAGAATCATTTTTATTAATTGAGAGATAAATACAATAAAAAGTAAATGAAACAATAATATTATAAAACATTTTTATCCTTTTATACGTAATAAAATAACAATTTTTCCTTAAAAACAAATAAAATTAAATAATTTTATCTTCATAGTATCATCGTTCTTTGGGTATGTATATATATATATATAATATGAGAAAAAAGTATCTCCTCATATCAGAAGATAATTTACCTTATTCAACCAGTAAAATAATGATATTTGTATTGTTTTGTTTAGTTTTAGAAATATTTTTATAAAAAATAATTAAATGTATACATGTCACGATTTTAACGAGTAAATGAGAAAACTTATCACCTTTAGATATATTATGTTCTCTCAACAAATCAAAGCTTACATGATTATTGCATTTATTTCACCAACTTACACCATTCTCTCTCTCTCTATAACACACACTTTCTCTCCTCTTCTTCTTCTTCTTCTTCTTCATTAACAATGGCACCATCACCTTCACTTCTCTTCTTTCTTCTCTTCACACTCTCCATTATCAAAACCTCTTCCCAAACCCAAACATGCACTACACAAAAACCCACATTCCCAAAAACCAACACACCCTATTCACACTGCATAGACCTACCTTACCTAACATCATTCATTCACTACACTTACGACCCTTCAAACTCATCACTCTCAGTAGCATTCATTGCTTCTATTCCACCACCTTCTGGTTGGGTTTCATGGGGTCTTAACCCAATAGGAACAGGAATGGCAGGTACACAAGCCATTGCAGCTTATAGCATTGATGGTGTAGTGAAAATAAAAACCCTTGACATAAAATCTTATAAGGTTCTTGTTCCTGGGAAATTGTCGTACGATGTATGGGATTTGAGTGCAGAACATAGTGGAGGAATGATAAGGATATATGCAACGTTTAAGGTTCCAAAAGAGAATGGGAATGAAGTGAATCAAGTGTGGCAAGTGGGGCCATCTGTTACTAATGGAAAGTTAGATATTCATGGGTTTGCATCTGAGAATTTGAATGCTAAGGGTAAATTGGATTTGAATGGAGGAAAGGGTTTTATTGGTGGTGGGGTTGATTCAAGAACAAAGAATAAGAATGTAAGTTTATGTTTTTGTTGCGATTGCGGTCATTGTGATGCGGTTTGCGACCATTGCGGTGTGAATTATTTTGTTATTAAAACTATATTTTTGATTCCGATGTGATTCAGAGTCATACTGCAATTGCGTTATGATGCGGTTGCAGTGGTCACCACAACTGCAATTTTGCGGTCGCATCAGCTGAGCGGTACGCAATTTAAATAGCTGTAGAGATTCATTGTTGAGAAAAACAATATTGAATAACTTTTTGATAGTTTTGATGCTATGGGTTATGAAAATTAGTGTAAGGTTGATTGTTGATCTGAATTATTATTATTTTGTTGGTATTTTGTATTATAAACCTTTTGATCTCTAGTTTTTTTGTTGTTTTGGTGATTTTAGAAAATAGTTGTTTGTTCTTTTCCAATTTCCTTGTTTTGTTTTGATTACATTTTCAATGGCATGCCTTGTGGTTTTTTCAATTCACTGGTTTATTGTTTATCTGGGTTTTTGAGTTTTGAGGAAATTATATATTTGATCTTTGGTGAATCATAATCAGATTGGTTTCATTTTTTTATTGTATTGGAATCATTGGAACCAATAATAGTTTATTATTGGAGAAATGGTAAATTAATGAGTATATTTGGAAGATCTTGATTTGTTATTAATCTTTTAACAAAAATGTTAATATATGATTTTATTAAATGCCAGATTCATGGTATACTAAATGCTGTGAGTTGGGGTGTTCTGTTTCCACTTGGAGTGATCATAGCAAGGTATGTGAAGAAATTCCCATCTGCTGATCCAGCTTGGTTCTATCTTCATGTTGGATGCCAATTATCGGCTTATGCCATCGGCGTTGCTGGTTGGGCAACTGGTCTTAAACTCGGGAGCGAATCGGTTGGAATTACATATGGTCTTCATCGCAATATTGGAATCGCTCTCTTTACAATTGCGACTGTACAGGTAAAATGTCGTATGATATTCTCTAATGACAAGTTCGATCGATATTCGAATGTTCTTAATCCAAGAAATGGTGTGGAAAAAGAATGAAAAAATCGACAAGTTCGCACATCTAGATATTAAAATGTTTGGGCTAGAAGAACATAACCACATATGCAGAGTATATTCTCTGCTGTTAACAACATCATTGGTGTAACATTTGATTCTTGTATGTCTTTTTGATGAAGATTCTTCTGTGTCTAAATTTTACAGATTTTTGCATTGTTCCTAAGGCCAGGAAAGGATCACAAATTTCGAATTTACTGGAATATCTATCACTATAGCATCGGATACTCAATAGTTATATTGAGTCTTATCAATATATTCAAGGGATTCGACATCTTGATCCCGGAAAAGAAATGGAAAACAGCATACATCGGAGTGATTGGGGCGCTCGGCGCAATTGCGGTATTGTTAGAAGTTATAACATGGATTGTTGTCTGGAAGAGAAAGTCTAACAGGACTACCAACACTTGAGATAGCAGGGAACAACCATTTAACATGTAATAGCATTATGGTATATTTTTTGTTTATCAGACTCTGATTTTGTGATAGCATTTTCTTCTGATTGGATATGTTCTTTCCTTCAATCACTTGTTTCTTAATTTAATACACATTTTTTTGTACAATGCTTGGTTTCACAGAGAATCTCATAATACATGAGTACATATTTTTCATTCCCTTTGTCATTAGATTAATCATGTTGGAATTAAGTCTCATGTTGCCTATTTCATTGCTTGGGAATAATTTAAATATATGTTGGGCTACTCCTCTCATTGCCAATGGGTTTTGACATGGAATCTTAAGATGATATCAGAGCCAAATTCCAACTTCTTTTCGATTGTCATGGGCCAAAAGATGCCATTTAGTTATGGATCAAATGTAACCATTTGCCTAGTCCGACAGACTTATGTGGATGTAGCATGTTGGGAAGTAAGTCTCACATCGCCTAATTATTGTCTCTGAAATGTTTTAAATATTTATTGAGTCATTCCTCTCATAGTTAATTGATTTTGAAATGAAACTTTAACAGTGTTATAAGTACGCAATAACAAGTCCATTTTACATGGCTATGCTGGCAAATCAGGCCACACAATATTTATTTTATACATCAACCACAAGGAATGTTACTAGATATAATATATAACAATCTCTAATTTTGTTATATTAATTGCTTGTTGCATATAAGGTTATTTAGTTATTAGATACCTAAAATAAGTTATTTCAAAATTCCATTCACTTAACTAACTAATCAGATATAGATAGATGTGTCAAAACGGGCTACCCGGGTGTGTTCGGGCTAGCCCACATCGGATTCGGGCTAATTCGGGCTGGACTAAATAGCCAGGATACAAATTATGCGTAGCATATTGTAGTCCAATCCCGCACTAAGCGGGTTGCGAGTTATGTCAGGCCGGCCCACGAAATACTTAAATAAAATTATTTAAATTTTAACATATTTAGTCTATTTAATATATATATATATATATATATATATATATCATATGATATTAATGTATAACTTTCTAACACACTTGATATGACAAATACAACCAAACTTATAAATATAATCTTTTATGTTTGAGTTAAGACGTTATGTCAAGTCCACATATATAAATTTTAATACAACCTATTTATTAAATCTCTCATTTCTATTGCACTCTCACTCTCTAACAAAATATAATTTGTAACTTTATTTTAATATATAAATCTTTAGACACTATAAAAAATAACATCATTTTGGTTTATAGTAATAGTAATATAGACTCAAGTTCATAAAGAACTCTATATGTCAAAATATATCCACCATTGTAATAATCATTATGTTTTAATTTCTATTTGAATATATTTTGTATGTTCTTTATCAACATTTTCATTGTAAACTATTATGTTAAATTTGGTTGTGTGAAATTCTCTATTATAAACATTTACGTTGTCTTTTAGTTTTGTTGTAAAAATTATATTCTTTATTATATTTTTGTTGTAGAAGTTAAATCTAATTAAATACACAATTAAGAAAGGAAAAATGAGATTTATATGGTTTAATGTATTATCATTTGATTTGATACATTGTTTTTGTTAATATATTATGTAAAATAGGAAAAATATGATAATGTTTAACTTTATAAAATTATTGTAATTTATATCACAATATCTATTATCTACTTTTTATTATAAGTTATTTTGTAAAATAATATTCACCCAAAGTTAATTATCAAGCTAAAAGTCCCTAAAAAATAAAAATAAAATAAGGAAATGGGTAGCCCGAACCCGCTCGGATAAGCCCGACCCGAGCCCGGTTTTAATATAGTCCGGTCGGGTTAGGCTAAAAAGTCCAGATTCAATGAAAAGTACAAAATTTGATACCCAAACCCTATAAAATTCTGGGCTTTGACGGGTCGGCCCGGTTTAGCCCGCCTATTTTGACACCTCAAGAAATAATCACAGATGAGTTTCACTGAGATAAAAAAATGTTTTTTTACAAGTATAACCAGATATATAGTCGGATTTTAAGAGAAAGATTAATTAGCAAAATGGTAAAAAATCTCACTTTTGCTTAACTTATTTACCAAACCTTATTTTAATTGAGACACATTTTGATTTATCTTGCACCCCTACAGTGAAAGGACTCATGGCTTATAATGTTCCTAACCCCCTTTACATTGGGAACACATACACTGTCTACAAAAGTACGTCATGTGTCACTACTTGTAATTGATTGAAAAATGTATTTAAGTTAAAAATATTAAATTAAGTTATTTCACCAATCACAAACAATGACACATAAGGTGATAAACTTTTTACGAAGTGCAAACCTTTTCCATCACTTTCATAATTTGTGCTTTTGATGCTTTTCTTTTAATCATGGTTTCGTTTTATTGGATTCCCATTATGTGATGCGATGGATGAAAATGTAAATGGGTTCAAAAAGAATTTAGAAAATGATTAATAGTCCAATAATAATTAAATTAATAGTCAATCAATAAATTAATAAAATAATGTTTGAAAAATAGTGCTCCTTTGAAGTATACACTACCTATAAATTTCTTACATTACAATTATCTTCTCTTGCACATCACATTTCAATTTAAAGTTTAAACCTTACCTTACAATTTAGAAAATCTAAATCATAAAAAAAATTGTGAAATACTTTTCAAGTTAAATAAATCCATATGGATACATGACACCCATTTGATTCTTTTTGATTGGTCAATGCACCCATGTGATTGAACCCTATGAACTTGTGGAATGAGGATCGGTTATCTCACTTTTCATGTATCATTGTGTCTTAATTCAATTGTAAGGTGTTATCCACTTGAAAAGAAAAACATAAAATAACATTTTATGTTATTTGGTAATATATAATTGATTTGGGATATAGAGACACAAAATTTTGGAGATAAATGATGCTGACTCAAACTTGTGCTAGGTTCATAGACTTCAATGTTGGTCCAAATGGAAAATCATATTTTTCTTAGGGTGAATAAAACACGCAAAGGAGAGAACATAGAAATCAAATTTATTTTGGATACATACATTGAAGACAATTTTAGAAGCAAAGAAATCCACGTGGTGAAGGAGTTTAAGATAAAGAGAGAAAACACATTCTTTTATAGGAATGATATACTAAAGTGGAAGAGTCCACTTACTCGAAGTAAGTGAAAAAAATCTACTTCATATCTTAACCATTCATTCTTGGAAAATCTAATTGTTTAGATTTACTCAACAATTTAAACAATTGGATTTTCCAAGAATAAATGGTTAAGATATAAAGTAAGTTTTTTCCCACTTAATCTTGGAGTAAGTGGATCCCTATACTAAATTATGCTGATAATGATCTTTGCCCATAGCATGTGATGTTGAGTAAATTTGTACTTTACTTCTTGAAATTCAAGGTACTTGTTAAAATATGGTTATTGAATTTAGCAAATACCATTTTTAAATTGTAAAAGAGTGCTTCTAATTTGGTTCTTTTATTGTGTGCTGCATGCATGATACCTCCATGTTGATAATAAAATATTATAATATATTTCTAGAGGTAAATGTCATTTAAAATGGATTTAATTTCTCTCCATCATTGATTTTCCATATGCACAATAAAAAATGATTCTTTGTAATGATTCAATTGGTCTATTAAAAGTAGGGGTAAGCGTGTGCCGGGTTGTGACTGATTAAGGCATATCCTTACCCAATCCTAAATGTTGATTGAACCATTTTTCTAAACTCGGACCCGACCCTAAACCCGTAGTTAACCCGACCCTAAATATTCACAGGGTCAACCTTTAAGCTCGAACCCGACCCTAGACCCGATTAAATATAACGTATATTATTTATTATTGTGAATATGTAATTTGACATATAAAATAATATATGTATATATATTATTAAACATATATATATGATGAAAAAATTAGAGAATTAATGATATTTTCGACCAAAAAAATATCATTACTATATATACATTTGAGCATAGACATATACAAACATCATGAGTGACTGACAATAGGACGGGTCGGGACGGGTCATACTTGGTCCTTACCGGCACTAAATATTTGTTGGGTCTAATTTTTGAACCCGGACCCAATGAGGTCCGACCCTATTCAAATCTGATCGTGATCGGACCATACCAAGTGAGCGGGTAGGGTGAGGTCCTGCTCATCCCTGATTAAAAGCACTAATATAAGTAGATGTTTTTTTACAGTTCAAGTAAAAGACTATTGTTTTCATGCTTTCAAGTTTAGTGGTTAAATAAAAGAAGGGTTTACTATATATTTTATTTAAAAAAGATATATTTAAAATTTATTCAATAGAAGACCACGGCTTTCATTGGTGAGAAACCTACAAATTTAATTACAACCCTTTCATTGTCCAACAACTGAAGGATTAAAGATTTTTAGCTTCAAGAATACTTCTTGGAATTAAAATCAATGATGAATATATAAGGTTCATATTTGATCCTATTGGATATATAGTATAAAATTATGAAGAAGCGATGAACACTGGCTATCAGGTGAGACAACTTTTCTAAATCTTTCTAAGCAAAAATCCATATTTTTTATGATGTATGTCACCTTTCAACTGCAATATTTATGCACGACAGTGTAAAGATTTATACATAATTAGTGCATTATTTATCATTTATTTTATATTTCTTTTATTAAAGAGCAATAATGATGGTTGAAAATGAATGTTAAATGATACAATGACGGTGTAAATTTTTTTTTACTGCAAATCATTCTCTTGTGACGTTCTAAAGGCTTATCACTGCCGCTGACTGTGACGCCCCTTATCACCGTATAATGTCACATTCATTTTCCTTCATAACATCAGTTTTAAGTCACTACAAAACCCCTAAATAGTTATTTTTTCTTCATGAATTTCAATCTCCATTAGAGTATAAACACTGACCTTAAGTTTTTTATTTGAATTCATCAACACCTTCAAAATTCCAAAAGCAAAACAATCAATCATATTCCTTTATTATCACTTTTTTTGTGAGAACTTTCCTTTATTCATTAAATTATTTTTTCAATCTATTTTATTTAGACTTCATTGGGGACTATCCTACAAAAATTTCAATACCAAATTATTTGCTCTCCTCAAATTACTCAAAGTGCAAGTTGAGCTTTCTACTTAAAATGGTGCATCAGAGACAAGTCCACCACTAACAATACGTTGATCTTAAGACCCACTAGATCCCCATAAAGATTAAAATGATAAGAATTCAATTTCCGAGAGAAACGTCACACACCTCAAAATGGATTAGTTCATTGCCCATAAAATGAGGGGATAACTACTAAAATTGAAGAAAAGTCCCCAAGTATACTCATCATACCAATCAAGTCATAGTAACATAAATTAGATCTGTGCCACCAAATTATTCTAATGATTTCTAAGTCATTCAGCATAACATTATTAGGAAATCATCATAATTCCCACACATTGTGCCACACTCTTCGCCAAAGTGTGTGTATAATTAACAAGATAATATAATTAATATCCAATGAAATAGGAGAAAATGGAAGAATAACAGCCAAAATGGTAAATCAAACTATTATAACTTCTATTCCAAGTATTCCCAAGAATGCATGCACATTATAAACTGACCCAGTTGGCATATCCTTATGAATATTCAAACCTAACACTCCAAAATTTTATCATCATAGTCTTGTTACAGTTTTCAACAAATACAAAGAGAGATGTTTAAGTGATAAACATATTGTTCGCGCATTTCTTCTTCCTTTTTTCGACCAGAAATGGGGGATAATAAGTTCCATGAACATAAACTTGGAGGAAAAGAAAAAAGGAAACAGAAAATGCAGGAAATAGTAGTCATTAGAAGTAATGAAAGTGGAACAAAAATAGTTGAGTAAAGAACAAGAAAGTACTCTTGAAAGATCCAAAAGTATAAAATCCAAGTCAGAGCACAAAGATCATATCGAGCAACAAGAACCGAGCCGGCTTTCCTTCGATCCAGCCCCATTAGCCAGGCTTACTCGATTCACAGACAGTTCAGCCTTATAAGAATCAGAGTTTAAGACCTTACGGCTGATATTGTTGTAAATTTCGCGGATAACAATCTCAAAAGCTCTTTGGACATTGGTAGAATCGAGTGCAGATGTCTCCATAAAGAACATGCCTTCTTCTTCTGCAAGAGTTTTTCCCTCCTCTGTGCTCACCTCTCTAATGTTCTCCAAATCACATTTATTTCCCACCAACATTCTTGCTAAGCTGCTATCATTTTGAGCTGCAAGAGAATTTATGCAAGAATTAAAGTCTACATTACTTGAATTAAATTGCATGAGGAGCAAACTTCTAATAAAAATAAGAACTTAAGCCATGTCAAGATGCCATGGCAAAGGTAAACTATGCAAGCTCGAAGTTTATCTTTTTCAAGTTCTATGTTTACCAACAATGGCATTGGTAAGACCCCACTGAATCTCCAGAAGTCAAAAAGTTAGAAGTTCGATTCCTGGGAGCAGCATTTGTTGGGAGGGACAACCACGTTCTCCGAAAGGGATTAGTTTCTCATCCATACAGTGAGGGGATACCCTTGGTTATACCAAAAAAAATATTTTTAATGCATCCCATCAGCCGAGACTCAATTGTCGCGTGGAATTAAAATGGTTAATTGATGCTTTGGACTGATAAATATATTAATCCAATAAAAAGTTACAAACAAATGTCAGAACTAAGAACATAAAGAAGATAAATTTATTTAGCAAGTTCACCTACTCCAGAGTAACAAATGCACACAACATTCGTCTTTACAATACAATTAACAGTAATGACAGAAGCAGTATTTAATCATGAAAAATAGTTCAGCTTGTTAAAAAGTTATTTTAAGTTCTTTAGAAGAGTAGCTTTGTTGCTAGATTTGACAATACCATACAAATTTCTCATTTGATCATTTCACTTTGCATAAAACCAATGCATCCTACTTCAAATCTGGAAGATAAAATTAAGAAACCATAGAATAGCCATAAGACCACCCCATAATCCTTATAGATGGCAAGGATAGCATCTTTTCACTATATGTTACAACTAGCATACAAGCAAATCAATCTTCAAGAGCAGATTTGGAGTTTCATTTTACCATCATGAGCTGCAGTGCAGCACTACTAACCAGTTTAGGTACTTTTCGAATTTAGCTTCAAACGATTTTGTACCACAGTTCATAACCTCAAAATCCTGATTTATAATTCACAAAATTCACAATATGAATAAAATTCAATGTCAAACAATCTCCAAATGCAACTAAAGGGAGGCATGTCAACTAAGCAAGAAGCAATGACCAAAACTTTAATGACACTCCTTGATTCTCTCCTTCCAAATCGTTTCAAATTGTTTATTTTTCCTTTAACAAAATCCCATCAAATTTAATTATAGATAGCATAAAAGAATTAAAAGAAGCTTACTCACAAAATCAATTTACTCAACAAAAAGCTTATCAAAGTAAAATAAACTACAAGAAACATCCATAAAGTCAATTGCTAACATAACAGTCAAAACAAAAGATGGAAAGTGATAATTCACTCCAAAAAACCTCACCCACCACCTTGTAAAACAATAAAAATCATCAAAAGCACAAGAATTTGCTCCCTTTTCCTCAAGCAAAAATCCCATCAAACGAAAAGAAAAATTAAAAAGAAACGCAAATTCATTTCCTCAATCAGAATAAAAGGGTCAAAGGGAATGATTCCAAAAAAACACCACAGACACTCACTACACTGTAAAACCATAAAATAAGTAAATTATATTATGAGTATGAGCTAGTACCTATCTTTAAAAAGCTAAGTTTTAACTAAGTTCTTTCTACTAGCCTAACTTAATATAGAGTGTAGCAAATCCATAAACTTCTAAAATAACTAAATTTAGGAACTAAGTGTAAGTGAAAAACAAGACAAATAAATCTCCACCTTGGTTGCTCAAAGACTTGGGAATAATGTTTTAAATAACGGTCGTTGCATAGGCTCTTAAAACCTTGAGGTTATGGTTATTGGTTAACTTCAGGCAAATGTGGCTGATAAGGCCTCAACTCCGGATGTGATGCGGTTTCAGCGACTCACAAAATCTTAATATATTGAAATCTATAGAGATAACCTTACTTAATATCCGTATTGTTAGTTTCCTTTTTTCTTCCAGTATAGACACCTGCACATTTGTAGGGTTCGGTGTTTTAAACTGTCGTTGCGATGCAGAGTGCAGCGTGAATTATTTTGTGAGTAAAAAAATATTTTTGATATCGATGCGGTCTGATGTGGTTGAGTTGCGGTCCGTTGCGGTCACAACATTGTGATTCGGTGTCACACCACAATTGCAGTGTGATGCGGTTGCAGCAGTCACGCAACCACAATATTGCGACCGCATCACGTGATGCGGTCTGCAATTTGATACACTTTATAGGGTTTTAAAAATAAAATAGAAAAAGAAACTGAATTTCAGCTTTTTCAAAAATCACTTTTGCACAAGCTCCTTGTTAATCCTAAACACAAGGACCTTAGTCAATAACCCCTTAATTGGTCTAAACTCCTAACAAATTAATCATGACTCCAAGAGTAAGTGGAAAATATTTACTACACGTCATGGTCATTCATTTTTTGGAAATCCAATTATTTGAATTGGTGAGTACATCTAAACCATTTGATTTTTCAAGATTGGATTGCTAAAATGAGAATAAGTATAAGTGGATCTGAACCATTAGATGCTAAAATAATAGATGACTAAGATCTGAATTATGTTTTTTTAAACTAATAATAAAGAAGAAATGTAAGTAGTAGTAGTAATACTCACTATCAAGTTCTTGAATCCACCTTTTGATACCATCAAAGGTACCTTTTCTACTAATATCATAAACAACAAGTGCACCAAGAGCACCTCTATAGTAAGCAGAAGTAACAGCTCTGAAACGTTCTTGTCCAGCAGTATCCCAGATCTGTGCTTTCACTTCTTTCCCTTCAATTTCTACAATCTGTGTTTGAAACTCAACACCGATTGTGGCCTTTGAATTCGTATCAAACTCGTTACGAGCGAAACGTGAAAGGAGATTGGATTTTCCTACAGCTGAATCACCTATCAGAACTATCTTGAATAGGTATTCTTCACCATTTGACTCTTCCTCCATTGTTCTCACTGTTTCTGTAAGTTAAGTGAGTGATTCTTATTTTTATTAATGGATTTTTTTGAGTAAAAGGTATTCTCTCATCTTTCTAACAAACTAATACAAAACATTTCTATATTTAAACAATAAAAAATTGGGACAGATTTAAGGACAAAAGATATTTATTCTCTAATCATGGGTATATATGTGTTGTCCTACAATTTAAACAAGTATGAATAACTACATATATTTTTCTAATTTATATTTTAATGACAAAGTGTTCTGATTAGAAAGATAAATATATTATTTGAGAGTTTCTGTTTTTATCACAAATATATTTAATTTAAAATTTTAATTATTAAATATTTTTTGACTAGAAGATGTGCTCATATGTTTTCTCGTAAATTAAATCATTTACCTATTTATTTGAAATCTAGTAATCCTTATACTATTAAATCAAAGCATTCATATTTATTCAAATAGTAAGTTTTTTAAATTTACTTTATATTTTAGCCATCAATTCTAAGGAAATCCAATGATTAGAATTAATTGGTAGATCTAAACCATTGGATTTCCCTAGAATTGATGGTTAAGATGTGAAGTAAATTTAAAAAACTTACTATTAGAGTAAGTAGATTTTGTGAATGATAAATAATGTTTTGATAATATATAAAAAATGTTGAACCGTCAATAAATAAATAAATATATATATATTGTGTTCTACTCTCTTTAGCTTTTTGGGAAGGGTGCGTGATTTGTGGCGAAATCTTTGTGATTTAAATTTTTTTGTTGGATTTTGGTTTCATTACGAGCCTATGTGTCTGAAACTCTGAATGCTTTTTGACTTCTTTACCCAAATAAACTTGATGCTTATTTTATTTTTTATTACCGCTGGAGGCTTATTATATATTTTATTCCTTTTTTATAGGTAGATGTTTAAGTATTATGGATTGATATTTAAATATTATTAAATGACATAAAAATTAAATATAGTTTGTCTTAAGATATATTCCAATTTCTCATAAGCTTTTCAATTACATGAATGGAAATATGTGAAATTGAAGGAAAAGAGAGAAATTGGAGATGAAAAAAAGGGTGTAATAGAATTGAGAAAAAGGTAAAATTGAATATTAAGTTTATAAAATATTAAACATATTCAAAATAAAGGAAAATGATTAATTCATGGATCAATAAATATAATGAAGGAGAGTTTTAAAAGGGAAAAAAGAATGTGGATTTCATATATTGAATGGATTTAATCAGAAAAATTATCATTCTATTATATAAAATACAATAGATTTAAACTTATTTAACTCCTGACTAACTAATTTATTTTACACATGTTTTAATCATGGAAATTATGCAAAACATAAGTGAGTTTAAACTAACTAACTAGTCCAATACAATATTAACCCAAAATATTAAAATATATTTCAACACTTCCCCTCAAGCTGAAGAGTAGATGTTGACAACTCTCAGCGACAAAAAATGATTGAATGGAAATGGCTCCAAAACCTTTTGTTAGAAGATTTGCAACTTCAAGTTCTACATAATATTCTTGACCATTGAAGGGAATGCAAGACTAAACTGTCACTCAAGTTGAGATATCTAATGAAGAAATTTAAAAAGATAGAATAATTCTTCAAAATATAGCACATGAAGCTAGCAAGATTGTGCTAAGATAATTAATAGAAGAGATAGAAGAATTCTTAGAAGAAAATTAATTGAAATCGAAAGTAATGACATTGTTCGTCAAAAACTAACACAATAGAAAGAAAATCAGATAATATTATTGCTCAAGAATGTGATATTGGTTCCCTGACCAAAGAAAGATAGAAATTTAGAATATGAAGAAATATAAACAATAGTTGTTCAAAAATAACAATGCTCAAGAATATCATCTTAATTTTTTGACCAAAGAATGAGAGAAATCTAAAATAATGTGAAATATGAACAATACTTGTTTAAAAATAACAAGAGTAGAATACGATGAAATATGAATAATTTTTTTGCTCAAGAATAACAAGAGAAAAATATGAAAGAGAATGATAAAAAAAGAAAGAGAGCAAAAAGATGAATAAGGATTCTTTGATTTTGACTTAAAACTTGGTTGTTGAAGTGAGAAGTGTAAGCATCCTTTTGAACAATTGCACTTTCTTCTTCCAACACTTATTTCCTTAATCCCTTCAACAACTCTCTTCTTCTACCCTCTACACCATAGAAGGTATAATTACATTTTCCTCATACCATATTAGAAATCAAAGATCAAGAAAAAATGTGGGTTTCATTCATTGAATGAATAAAATTGAATTACAAAGAAATTGGCAACCTATTATATATAAAATAAAATAGACTTAACCTTACCTAACTCATAACTACCTAACTCCTAATTAGGTAACTAATTTATTTTACACATGTTTTAATCAGAGAAATTACGCAAAAGGTAACTGAGTTTAAACTAACTGAGTAATTCAATACAATATTAACCTAAAATATCAAAATATATTTCAACATTTAAAGGTGTCCTTATGGGACAAGGTGTTGGGAGCGCAACGACATAATTTTTTCCGATGAATTCAAATTCTCTCAGGTACTGGATGAAGATTGTGACACAATACAAATAAATCTTTAATTGAAGTTATTTTTTAAAATAAAGAAAATTCCCTTTCTTTATCATTATATTTTAGTAATGGAGGAGTTGAAATGGTGTTGGATAAGTTTTAGTTCAAATTGAAAAGTATTGATGTTGAAATGGAAATTAGTTGAAAACATTGGTGTACAATTACATCGATAATGGTGTGTTTAAATAATTATGTCACCCAAGGAAATATGTGCCCGTTGTTAAACTTATGGATAAGAGTTTTGGATTCTATGCTATGAGGGAACACCTAGAATGTTTGGAAGCTATGAAGAGGTTTAGTATTATATATTTGGTTAAAGGATTTTATATACGTTAAATTTGACATGGTTATGGATAGTGAAAATGATGGAAGGGGGACCATGAATGATTATGAATCATTTCTTAGCATAGAACACATGGTCACGAGACTTTGCATCTCCTACATATCTGTTTGTAAGTTAGTTTTTAGAAGGTCATGGAGATAAAGAAAAAAGCTTAAGTGTTAGGGCACTATGAGACGATTCTAAAGTTTTACTTTTTCTTCCCTCAAATACGTAAGTGGCAAACAAACCCTAAAACTCAAGTTTATTGCACTTAGGTTTGAGTTCGTTTAGATTTGATGTACTATGCTTACCTTTTGCGCTCCAATTTTTGGCTAAACATCGGTTAGAAGATTTATTGGAGTTTTCAATGTGTTTTTACTTCTAAACATAGAAAACTCTCTTTACACCTTTCTTGGATTACATTATTCTTTAAATTTGAAATATGAACTCATGAGTCGATTATGGATCAAAGAAGATGTTAGCAATCTGTCCTTCTATTTTAGACGGTACCCTTACTAATCACATTAACTATTTTTATCGAATACGAGTATCACACAATTTATCAGAACTGTTCTCCTTAGATCTACCAAGTCCAAACCGAACCGTTGGATCTGATACCACTTGCTGGGATCTGTAACCAGGGAGTTTCGACCACATGGGAGATTCATTGTGTTCCGGACAATGAGAGGGCAAACCTACTTATAAATATACACTACATTTTTAACCAGTACGTTAGACAATAATTTTATGAGTTTTTTCATTTATAAATTCTTCATTTTATCTCTTCTTATTGGAGAGTATATACTTGAATATATACAAGAATATAATATACATATATAAATAAATATTATGCTGATACATTACCTTAAATGTTCATATACGAGAGTTGACTAATTAGGATAGTTAGTGATATTCCTAAATGTCAATTGATATATTTCTTCCATTTTGTAAAATGAAAATTTAAAAATACAATTATTAACTTCTGAAAATAAATAGTAAATTTGGAGTGCAATGTAGTAATAAATATAGTTGGATATAGGCATTATGTACCCTTTGATCATGCTACTCTATACCCTTATGGTCATTAATTCACCACTACACGACCCTCATCTTTCACTCTCTCTTTATCTTTACACAAACTCATATTTATCTATTACCACTATTCACCATAACTATTCATATCCCTTCATAGTTATTGCAACACAGAAGACGAGAATGAGCAACTCTAAACTATTCAAGTATCTACCATTGACTTTAATTATTATTAAGGTTTCATCTCAAAACCAATTGATAATGAGAGAAGTAATGTAACAAGTATTTAAGCAATTCCCAAAACAATGAGGTAGACGATGTGACTTTGGTAATAACATAGAATTGTAGGTATGTTGATGGTCTTTAATATCAATGTATTCAGTCTAATCAATCTACCAGACATTCCTTATTCTTTGTAGTAGACACACATAAGTGATAGAAGATTATGAATTGAAAATATTGTGAAATGAAAAAACAATGACATATATATAATATTTCATTTGGAACAAGATGATATAAGATTAGAAGGGAAGGATTTAGAACTTGGAGGTTAATTTTCTTCATGGTATCAGTATATACTCTTTTAAGTATGAATTAATCACTAGGGTTAAGTCCTCTACATTAAAGGACATACTCAAAGCTCAAATATTTATCCCATCTTGCCCAACTCTTATGAGTAAATGAGATAAAGATTTGAATTTCCATAACACATTGTTTTGTTAATTTGGGCCTACGGTATTTAAGATTGTTCACATAGTTTGAGTCAGAAGTTTTGCAAGATAAAATTATTTGGACTTGGTCTTGTGATCTGAAGTATTCAATAGCATTCTCTCTTGTATAGGGAAAGTTGCCTTACCTAGTCAAACTTTAAGTACTAATGACAATATATTAGGTAAAACTTAAAATGAAAATAAGAAAACATCTTTAAAACTACTAATTATGTTGAAAACAAAACTTGGCAAGTGGATAGAAGCAAAACATGTTTGATCCACTACAATTTCTTGCACGATGAAAGTAAAGATGGAAACATGGTATACTATATTTTGTCTTAAACATGTCTAACTTATATATCATATAGGAGTCTGAGTTTGACCTATTATGCGATTTGAAAAAAATTCATAATTTAGGCCTAAACTGTTTAAAAACCTGACATAACCTGTTAGCCTATTTAAAAGTCTTCCATATTATACAATCATAAAATATGTCATCATATATATATTTAAAGAAGTTGATAGACCTATTTTTAATTAGGTTCATCTAACTCTAATAATTAAAAAAAATTTGTATATATTTTTATATTAAAAAGTTACACACACACACATACATATATTAATATTACTCATATTAAAATAGTATAAAATAATTAAATAAGCCGACATAATAGGCTTGATAGGTATTTCATATGACTTAAAACCTAGTCTGTTAAGTTAAATAAGTTTTTTAAAAATTCTGACATAGTCTATTATAGGTCAGGTGATAGGCCTTTGGTAGGCGGTTTAACTTGTTTCCACCTTTAGATAGAAGGAACCATTTCAAAAATATTTTTTTGTTGTGATTTATTAGAAAAATATTTATTTATTAAATATTTTAGGTAATTAATATTTGTAATGAATCACACAACAAGTATGTATGTGTTGCAAATACTGTGGCAAAAGTTGCAATTAATATTTGGTTTATCAAGCTAAGAGATGTTAGATACTAAATTGACATATAATCATCAAAGTCAAGGACCAAAATTCTTATTTTTTTTACGTTATGAACAAAATTGATCATTATTTTAAGTTATAAATTTTGTTATTTTATTTAAAAGTATGCACATATCAGATATATAGTTTTAACTTTTTAATTATTAATTAATCTATTAGCTTTTAGGTGAACTTAGTAGTTTTTTGTATAAAAACTTAAAATTTATTCAATTATATAATACTGTAAGTGATTATATCTACAATTATTTCATTAAAGTTCCTTTTCCCAGAGCGCCATTATTTAAAAATGAAATGCTAAAAGCTAAAGAGTGATACTTTTTCTTGAGAGGTGCATGACTCACTTGATTCCTTCATGTTTTAATATGAAAAGAGGAACCATACTTATTCGTGAGTCATATAATGATGAAAGCATGATACAAGTGATAATAATAGCTCATAGGAAGACGAATAATACATTGATTTAGTGATGTAAGATTCTAATGGATTCCTAGGTATCATACTAGGTCAAATGTTTAGTTCATGTTGGGAAGTAAGTCTTACATCGCCTACCTCATTTTCTCGGGAATGGTTTAAATACTCTTCTCATTGCCAATTGGATTTGAGATGAAACCTTAACATGATATCAAAGCTAGAGCCCGACTTCTTTTAGGTTGTCATGGACAAAAAGATGTCATTTAGTTATGGGTCAAAGGTAACCCTTCGTATGATCCGACAAGCTTATGTGGAGGGGCATGTTAGGAAGTAAGTCTTCACATCGCCTACCTCATTCTATCGAGAATGGTTTAAATATCTGTTGGGCTACTCCTCTCATTGCCAATTGGTTTTGAGATTGAACCTTAATAGTTCATGCGAGCGATATTTGTTGAGATGAACAACCACACAACCCAAAAGATATTAATTCCTTAACATAAGGCGAGATAATATACTTGATTATATAAAAAGTAGCTATTAGGAAAAGAGATCTTACACCTCTAAATGCATTTCATATTGCCTTAACTCTTAAGCCTACTCATCCTAATGATGATAACCATAACCCTAAACAAGTAAAGAAGAATAAAATAATTTATTACAAACATTATTTTTCAAACTAGAATTATTCCCAAAGCATTAGGAATGTTATAATTGCTGCCATTATGACCATGGTGATGATTATCACTAACATAACTTTTCCACATGTTATATAAGAGTCTAGAATCATATGTCATGTTGCAAAAAACAGTTTTTAAAACTATAGTACCTGAACATGCTCAAGAAAGGTGTTACCATATCAATGTTCTCAAACACTAGAGCATTAGTTGGGTTATGCCGTCGACCGAGGCGGCTACATCGGCGAAGAGGTAGCAGTCTCCGGCTAGGGAACAAGCGGCGAGGGTTCAACTTTGGACCGCGCCGAGTAGTACAATGGGGTATCATAGCTCCCTTTCGGATGTTGAAGAAAATCATCATTGAAATTACACCTAATGGACATTGGATTGAGGCTTATTGTGGGTTTCTACCATTGCTACGTCTCCATCTTTTTCCCCTTTGTTAATAAAAAATAATGGATTTTAAAATTCCCATTCCTCTATTTTATTTTCTCCTTCAAAATATAAAACTATAGACTAAACAAAATGTTGTGCTAATCTTTGCGTAAGAAGAATGCATGTATTTACTTTCTTTTGTAATATCCTTCTTGTCAAATGTAAACAAGACCACTCATTTACTTTAATGTAATTACTCTTTTTTCATTTTTATGTTTTTGAAGTATTCCTTTATGTCAATAACCACTTAGTAATGAATAATGATTATCTGTCCAAAAATTCACGTCTCAATGTCCCAAACCAATCACGTTATATTAAGTAATCTAAAAAAATTAAAAGTGTCTTGTGTACTATTTGAGTATTATATAAGATTCAAAAGATTATAACAAGTAAAATCTTGGACTACATTTTATAAAATGCAAAAACATAAAAAATAATAGTTTAAAAGTAATCTTATATTAAGCTCTTGAACGTTAATCACGGGATAGTGAGACCATACTAGAGATTGGAGTTATAGCAACTAGCATGTGTTGTACAATCAAAACATGAGTCATGTCAAAACAATCTTCATTTTCATGCAAAGCAAAACTGGTTTACCTTTTTTCATAGTAGGAAACTTAAGAAGAAATAGGGAAATCCAATTTTGGGAAATCCAATAGTTTAGATTACTCACCAATTTAAACAATTGAATTTCCCAAGAATGAATTATCATTATGTGAAGTAGGTTTTTTCCACTTATTCTTGGAGTAAATGGATCCTTCCCCTTTCTTAAAATTTAAAATTATCTTAATAAAAAATAATTAAAAACCATAACCATTAGATAATTTTTTTGTCATAATCATGCTTTTGGGACCTTAGGCTTTTAGTCCAAGCTGGTTTAATTATGATAGAACAATCGTGTGTCATCTGATCTAGGTGATTGGTGGATAGGGATGGGAAGGGGTAGAGCGGGTACCCATACAGATAGTGGGTAATCCACATATATCAAACAAGTTTTCAATTTTAATTATATTTTTATATATTTTATAATAATTAATATATAAACATAATTATTAATTGAATAATATAATATGTATATAATAATTTTATGAATATAGTCACATCACTGTATTTTATTATGACATAGTAATAAAATAGACAAATATATTTGCTCTCACCCATAAGCTATTTTTGCGGGTATCCATTGCGAGCAATTTGATGGGTACCAACGGGTCGAGTATTTTTGCCATCCCTATTGGTAACAAAAAAATAAGTTATATATCTTTAAAAAAATAAGTAACAAAACAATTTTTTGAAGATATTATTTGTCGTGTTCGGATTTTCGGCTAAGCAACCTTTTTGGGAGTCATCACCACATCTTTTACGATTAAAACGTGAAAACTCTTTTTAATTAAGCCCAAATTAGGATAAAACGATCTTTCGAATTAGAGTTATAAGCTGGTTATAAACAATATTTTGACTAATAGTATGAATTAAATACCCTTTGATTTACTAAAAATAAATTATTTAAAACAAAATTTTATTTTTCATTTTTGTGTCTTACACAAAATTAATTTTGCTCATATGTGTCCCTAAATATTTTAGGGAATCAAAACTTTGTAATTCTAGAAGAACGATATTGATTTATAGAAAAACTAGTTGAGTTGTGTTTATCTCTCTTAATAAATGTGTAACATCATAAACTAATGTCTGCACTGCATTCCATCTAAAAGATGTTTGAAAATATTAATAAATTTTTATCCATTTCAAGAATGGTGAAACAACATTAGCTAATGGTCATACATCCTATCTTAACAAGGTTTGACAATAGTATCCTTTAAGAAGGGCAACAAAAACTAATATTTGCACCACATCTTAAGAAGATAATAGAAAATAATTATAATATTTTTTCTGGGTTATTTGGTTAATTTAAGAATAATCGAGTGAAAAAAATTTCGTAAAACCGACCATTCATGGATGATATTAAGAAGAAAAGTGCTACCACGACCTCTCTTCATCATTGATTAATCCCAAAAAGTTATATATATTTGATTGAAACATTGATAGTAATATTGTGTGAAAACAATTTTTTTTAAATTAAACAATTTTTGTTAACAGTCATTTTTTTATTTTTAGTTAAATGTTCTAACTTTTTATTAGTGATAACTTTTTATTATTACTGGTCAACGATGATGGCACGTCAGTTGACCAATCGGACGGGCCAGAAGGCGAGCGCACAATGCTTAGGATGTACTTTTTATTAGTAATAAATTTTTATTTTTATTTTACTTGATCCCTTTGTAAGAACCCTACTCCTCTATTTATAACAAAATTAAATGACTCATATCCCTAAAAAATTGTAAACTAAATTTATCTTTAAAATTATTTTGTGGCTCCTTTTTAGGGATCATGATCCCATCTAATTTTATGATTTGTGACTAATTTTTTTCTTTTATTTTTTATTTTCTGAAAAATATTAAAAAGGTATTATCTTAGGAATAGTCCACTTCCTTTTATTTGATCATCTTTTATTTATTTTAAAAATTTAATTTGAGAAAATAAAAAATAAAAAGTCACTTTACTAATTTTTTTGTTTTTATTTTTATTTCTAATTTTTGAAGAAGATGACATAGGCTTCTAGAAATCTATTACTCTTAATTTTATTTATTTATTTTTTGAAAATATGAATGTTTTTGAAAATATTTTGATAGTACAAAAAATGATTTTTTTTTGGATAAATAAAGTTAATGGGGTTTATATGATTGGTTATGTGAGGTATGAGGTGGTGAAATTTGCATGACCAATACATTAATATATACTCGTTAGAAAGTTACGCATTAGAAAATGAATATAGGTGTGTTGAGTTAAACTTCGATTTTCAAGTGATGAGATATTTTGAAACTGATCCTTAGCTAAATTATCATGTGTGACAAGTTTTAAATTTAGCCTTGTAGCTTCAATCAGAGTTTCTCTCTAGCTTTTTGGGTTGTCTCAAGTTCAACTATGATTGTTTTAAGTCGAGTCCAATAATAATAATACTCTTAAAACAAACCCCAAGTAATGAGCACCCTTGATAATGAGATATGTGTAAAATGCATGAAGTGAACATCTTTATTATTTAGATCGGTTGGTCCAACTATTTTACATTTTAGTTTATAAGTTTTAATGTTAAATTGTTATAATTTGGGATATTGTTTTTAAATTATTAATAGAAGCGTTTAATTTAGACTCTTTTTCTCAATAAGTTATAGATAATTACATTATCATTATATCTCTAACCCGTAATGTCAATTTAGGATTTAATGAAAACAATAATACTTGGATGAGTTAGAATGTGTAATTTCTATATGAGATATTGTGTTTTGATTTATAATTTTAACTATGTATCTTAACTTGTTTGATGTTGATATTGATAAATGTGTTATTCACTTATTTTAATTAATTATATATGATATTATAACATCGTTCGATCCAACCACACCGTCTAATTGGTTAAATTGGTTAGAACCTATACAAGATGTCTTCCAAATTAGTGTCCGACTCGAGTTTTATAACATTGAAGTTTATCATCCTATCATTTGTAATAACTTCAGCTTTATAATAAATTATTTTGTAAGAAGAAAGAAATATGTGAGAGATAATAAAGAGAAAGAAAATGGAAAGGAAAATGTGAGAAAGTAGATAAATTTTTATATTGTTTGGTATGAGGGAGAAAAAAGAAGAGAAAGTGAGAAAAGAGAAATGATAAATATTTTAAAAGACAAAAATACCCTTATAATAAAAAATAATATTTTTTAAAAAGAATGGTTTTCAAAGGTTATTTTTGTCATTTAACGTCATTCAATCTTCTTCCCTCAACTTTCTCCTCATAGTTGGAGAGAAAGAAATTTTGTGAGTTCCGCATTATTTTTATCATCTCCCTCTTTTCTCAACCAAATGGATGAAAACCCCACTTTTTACCCTACTTCTCTCCCTCCATTTTCTTTCCCTTCTTTCTCTTTACAACCAAATGAAGGCTTAGACTTCTACCTACTCAACCCAATATCACCGATAAGAATTTAACAAATATGTATTAAATACAAATTAAGTCAATTTTTATATTTAACATTATTACATCGAGTCACAAAACTATTTTGGTACATATGATTCATGTTATTTAATTGGAAGGTATACGGTTCTTTACAATATGGATTTTGTCATATAAATCACTTATTCACTCTGAATTTTATCATATCATTAACAAGCCACTTCTAAAATTTAAAAAAGAAGATATTTTTTACCATCTTGTACTTTCCTATGAACTTTCATTCATTCATTCTAAAGCATTTACTTACATAAAAATTTAAATGGAATATTCGTAAGAATTAGCTGATATATACATATGAACTTTTGTTTTTAACCTTTTTCTTTAGTTTCTCTTTACACTGCTTTTCAAACCAAAGTTGAGTTACCCCAAATACTCCATATAAACGGTAAAGTGAAGGAATAATAAACCTTAGCTTAAATTGGTAAGAAGAAATAATCATGAATATAACAATAATCTTCTTTGACACAAAATATTCCACTCTTACATAAACATAATCCAATTGAAGTACCTATTCCTTCTCTATTTCACGTTTATATACATTGGCTTCTCAATTATTTCTCTTGATTTCAAGCAATGCATAAGCAACTAGAAAAGAAACATAACCCTCTTTTCTGCATTCAATAAAATTGAGAAAAATAAATTAGTAAAGTAACTCAATAAAAAAACTTGGGAATAGATCCACTTACTCTTAGAAAAAACATACTTCACGTCATAATCATTCATTCTTGAAAAATCTAATGGTTTGAATTAGTGAGTACATCTAAACCATTTTCCAATAATGAATGACTAAGATGTGAAGTAGGTTTTTTCTGCTTACTCTTGGAGTAAGTGGATCCCTCACAAAAAAAAAAAAACTTTATCAAAAGATGCAAAAGCTATGATCAATTAAGAAAATCAAAATAATTAATAAAGATGAATGAAAATATCAATTTTTGTGTAGAGAAAGTAAAAGGGTATGAAGGGTCCACCTTTTTAGTCCTCTCATAAAGAAACCCTGGTGATATCTTATATAAATCTTCATCAACAGGTTTTGGTGTTGGCCTTGAAAGTGAAGTTGAACATGGTGGCTCTACAACATTAACATTCCTGACCCAATTCTTCTTTTTTGCTTCTTTTTCTTGCTGGTCACGTACCTTTGCCTGCATTGTCAGGATACATTTAAGAACATTATCAATGCTTTACATAAAGTCATATTTTTAAGTTACCTACCACAATCTTGAATGTTCATCTATTAAAGTTAGAGTGTTATATATAAGTAAATCTCATATTGCATATCTCATTATTTTGGAAATGATTTAAATATATGTTGGGTTACTCTTCTCATTGTCAATTGATTTTGAGATGAAACATTAACACGGTATCAGAGTCATAGCCCAACTTCTTTTCGGTTGTCATGTGTCAAGAGATGCCCTTTATGCCTACCTCATTGCCACGGGAACGATTTAAATACTTGTTAAGCTACTCCTCTCATTGCCAATTGGTTTTAAGATAAAATCTTGACATGGTATCAGAGCCAAAACCCAATTTTTTCTGGTTGCCATGGGCCAAAAGATACTCTTTAGTTATGGGTCAAAGATAATCAATCGTCTGATCCGTCAGACTTATAAGGAGGGAGCATGTTGGGAAATAAATCTCACATCGCTTACCGCAATCTTAACACACACATTACATTGATAATACATTATCCATGATTCATATGTATCATTATTATTTATAAATCAACCATGATTAATCTATGAATTATGAATAATGTAATTGCAATACATAAACTATTTTATTCTAAAGTTATGCAAATAAAAATAAAGATTTCTTTAGTTTTGTTACTTTTACATGACACTTCCTCAATGAATATGATCTCAAAACAACTAATAGGGACAACTTTGTCATGATTGAATATATAGGCTCCCTCGTGAACAAGCATTCCTGTGTTGATAAATTCACATGCTATGTCTTAATCATTCTAATGTCCCACTATAAAGTGTGTGACATAACTAGCACAGAGAGAAATCTATAACCAAAGTTGCTTTATTTTTCACAACTCATGGTCTATCCCTACTGAACTTCGCTTTCGTGACACTTTATTAATTTCATGTTCTTTACTGAAAATAAATTTGAATTATCAAATTCGTAGGAGGAGCGCTAGATCCCAATGATAACTAAAATGTCAAGAGTTAGATTTTTGTGAACAATACTTGTTACGAGGGACAGTCACATGTTATACCTAACATGGATTCTCATCTAAGAGATGAAACAACTAAGTTGGAAAACTGGAAAATAATCTAAGTAATGAAAATAAATCATTTAATGAAACTTGAAAATTATGACAGTAAACAATATAAAATTGTTAAACACTATGAATTCTAACCACATTTGAATCTTCAAAAGTGATTTTTATCAGAAGCAACATAGCTGACAAAATACACACCAAGTGAACACTAATATATGATTATAACATATAATCATAAGATATAGACTCAAAAACCCTAATACATGATTTCATACTTATTTTTTTCTATAAGTAACAACTAATAAACAAGCATATCTGAAAACATCATATAAGAAGATTTATTCTCTTTAATTAGAAATTGGTACGTATTTTTAATACTGATAGTATATGAGTTTTATAGAGTGTTACTGCATTATCCATCATTAATGTTTTATTATCATCAACTCTTCGAAGAAAATACAAATAAATGATGGATGATGTACGATTGTATATAAATCTTAACACGGACAGTGTATAGATATTACACTTATCATATAATTAGAAGAATAAGATGAGTATTCATGGCATAGATTCATACCCTTCTGCGAGGAACAACAATCATGGTAGGTGTGACAATATCATTCTCATATAAGTCCCCTTCAACATAAAGGTCACGGTCCTCAGATTCAGTGTAAGTGTAGTGTAGCAACCCAACTTGCCTAGCTGACTCAAAGCACTGTGTAAATGGCATGTTATCATTCCAATCCCAGCTCCCAAATGCTGGCACATTGCTCCTCTTATAATAGTACTCCTATTATTACATAAAATCACATAAAATAAAATGAAAAAACTAAGAAACCATTCAAATACGCGACGAGATAATATAAGTGGTATTGTTGCCGATTCACTGTATTTTAGCCGATATATAATTATGAGTTCAAATTCTGGAAACATATCTTTACTCATTATTTATAGATAAATAATATAAAAAGAAGAAGAAGAAAATGGAGAAGAGATACTCACTTCCATGGATGGTGAAGTAGAGAAAAGGGTGTCAAAGAATGGGTTGGTGAAAAAGGGTGTAACTTCTTTGTTATGTGTCAATGGGGTGGGTTTGGAAGTGATTTAAAAAGAGAAGAATATAAGAGCATGCGTGAGGTAGAAATTAAAGAAGGTGGAGAGAGAGAGAGAGAGAGAGAGTAAAGTTTGGAGTAATGAGGAATGTGATAATAAAATAAGGTGTAATGGTAATAGGAAAGGAAAGTAGAAAGAGAAGTTTCAGAGTATGAGACAGAGGGACAAAGAGGTAAGGGATGGGAGAGGCTGAAAAGGTGGTGACACACTTGGGTTGCTTAGTTGCTTAGTTGCTTAGTTGCTTTTCATATCATTGCATTTTAAATTCTTTATTTTATGTTATTATAACTAGGTTTTTTTCTTTCAATACAGAAAAAAAGTAATTATTTCTAGATAAAAAAAAATGTAATTGTGGATGGTATACGAGTTTTATACATTGTCTGCACTATCTAGTATTTATATTTAATCATTATTGACATTTCATAAAAGTAATATAAATAAATAGTGGATAACTTATTCATTTTGTATAAATTCTTACACTGACAGTCAATAAATATTATACTTTTATTTGTATGGTCATGTATCATTTACTAAATACACCGATAAATTGTTAATATAGTGGTGTAAGACCAAACTAGATCATCGGATTGACCAAAGATGTCAACGATCTAATTATTAGAAGTGACACTTGTTGTGAGAGATATTCATACATCTCAAAGGGGTTAATTCATTTCCATAGGGTAAGAGGATACGTTTATACTAAAAAATAACTAAAATGTTTATTTTATAGTTTGCTCATTTTTTTGAACTCAGACCCTAAATATTGACTATTTGGTCTTATTTTTAAACCTGAATCTGACTTTAAATCGGACCATACTGAATAAGTGGATAATGTCGAGTCAGGCTCATCCCTAGTTTGGAAGTTGCTTTGACCTCTAATAACTTTCCAAAGTTATTTTTGAACCCAGGATAAGAAATTGGTTTGAGTAAATCCACTTCTCAATAGTCAACATGATTATTATTTTCAAAGTCGTGATTTTTAGTAAAGAAATTGTTTTGTGATTTAAGGTTTGTAAGCTGTGTTTGGTATTTTTAAGGCAATTTACGGTTTTAAGCTGTGTTGGGTATTTTTAAGGTGCTAAATTTTATATATTAAGGAAAAAATATACTAAAGAAATATACTTCATAAAAAAGTGGATTTTGTATATACGAAACAGGTAGCAGAAATGTGTGATTAATATTTTTCTATACTCAAATAATACACCTTATACCTATTTTCCATTTGCTTTAACTATTTATATCAAAATTGCATTAAATGTTCGCATGTTATTTTCATTTTATGTTTACAATAAATATAATATATAGAGTAAATTGCAATTACCTCCTAAGATATGGCAAATGCATACAATTGCATTTACCATATTATTATATTAATCTCCTTTTGGAGGAGCCAGCTTAGTGTCATTTCACTTATTAAAGAATACTAAATAGTGATTAGTGTACAAGCCAATTAGAGACAAACTCCTCTCTAACGATGGAGTGGGAAGTACTAGGTAAAAATAAAAGAAAAACAATACACATTAATATTTATATAAAAATTGTATTTAAAATAAGATTATACTTTTGAAAAAAAATCATTTCTCTAAGTCTCACTCGTACTAGTTGTGCTTAGCGCTCTAGTATTCCCTTGTAAGCAATATAATATTTGTGCTTAGTAATATTTGCACTTTTGGTGTAAAATTTTATACATTTAATATATTATTCATTTTTATTTGTATTACTTTTTTAAATAGTCGATAATAATTAAATAAAAATGATATAAGATGTAATCAACACTATATAAATTTTCAAAGATTTTTTTTGACACACATTTTTTTATTTATTTTGTTATTTAAATATATAATCTCAAGTATAGTTGAAGTGGATAAGTGTGTAGAGTGAGATGCAACGCTTGGTTTTTAATCCCACACACGCGTAGCCTGAGTGAACATTGTGCTTTGTGCAATGACAGTTAGTGCGTTAGTCTCGTGACACTTTGCTACACAAACTGGTCCATCAACTCAAAATCACAAGACTTGGATTCTATTCGTATAAATGCTTTCGGAACTCATAATATTATAATAATAAGGATTAAGGATAACATACATAGTAAAGATAAGGTAAACAAATTAAAGAAAATTGCTAATATTTAGAGTATTGCTTTGTTTTTGTTTTTTGTATAATTAAACCCACAATCAGACGATATTAATGCTTTAAGGATCATACTTTTAATGGAAAAAGATGTATACATTGATAATGTATTATTTTAAATTATCAATGTATATGAATAATGAATTAACTGAGTATAAATATGTACGCCGATAGTTGAGGGATATGTCAATCATACTTTAATGCTTCTGAAGTTTGATGTTTGGATGGTCCCCTTCCTTCCATTAGTTATTTATTAAAAAGGTTGGTCGTTGAGATTTGAAATAAGAGGGAGGAGCAACTATATTTATATTTATTTAGATTTGAGTGGTTAAAAGCAGTGTTGTGATAATTGGATTGTACCAGATGGTCTGATCGGTTTGATCGTTAACCGGACTTAAAAATAATTACGTTTTGTAATCTTTATCGAATGAGTAATTGAACCGCTTTGAACCGGAGAAATTTCGGTTCGACCGTGCTAAACTCGATTAAACCGGGAAAAAAATGGACGGTTCACTTAAAATTTAAAAAAATGGAATATTAATCTAATGTTTTGTTTTTTCAGTCCAAAAAAAGATAGAAAAATGTTACTTCAATATAGTTATATAAAATTTTACATTTATATATAATTATTATTTATATTTAAAATCATCAGGTATGACCGGATGACTTAACTGTTTAAACCGGTTAGACCTAATAAGGAAGTTCTTCGGGCTTAACGTCCAGCTCGGGTTTCACAACAATGGTTAAAAGTATAAGGAAAAAATATGAACCGATAATGAGTCTAATAGGCTTTCATTGCATTATTCGTCATTTATGTGTAATTATCATTGACTCTTCAAAAAACAATACAAATGAATTATGAATGAAATATTGATTATGTATAAATCTTTATACTAATAATGCATAGATATTATTACACATTAAACTATATACCTCATTGTTATTAAACTGTATCAGTCACCAAACCGGTCAAGATAATGGTAATGACTCAAAACAAGTGGTTTAATAATTAAAATGCATGCTGGTTAAAGTAGATAGACATGCTTATAAATTTATAATTTATTTCATGTTCTTCTAGGAACTCTCATAAAGAAACAACTTAAGCAAATCCAAAGTTAAAAAACTTAAAACATTGAACACAAAACATGAGTTTACAACTCAGCTTTTAATACCAACAACATATCAATGCAGTAGGAATTAGCTATATATCATACTATAATACTATGTCTATAATACCACTTTGGTTATTGTTAGGGTTTATATTATAACCGTAAGCATGTGCTGGTACCATTATGGGTATCTATATGCTAGTTTTCCTTTTTCTAAACAGAACCTCAAAGGCCTAAACAATTAATCATTAATTAGAACAAGAGAGAACCAAAATGTCTTATGTAAACATTACCCGATATAACAACCGTTCCAAATTATTAAGGGTCCAGTTCACCGAAGTTATGGTTGAATTGGCTGGTACGGTATGGTTTTAACATGAATGATTTAGTGTCACCATCCGTGTGGCATTCATTATAATCATCTCACATAAATACAACATCCTTAATCTGTCTTTTCAGATGACCCATCATAGCAACCTTATAACCATTTCATTCCTTCTCGTTCCCTCAACCTTTTCAACAACAATAGTACCACCGTCGAGGATGGTAGATTTTTTATTTTGCATAACTTGGTCCTTGTGAATCTGACCGTGACCGTGGAGCCCTCCAACTACCAAGTTGTTATTAAGGTTGGGAAGAGTGGAAAGTTATAAGTGAGACATCACGTCTTAAACCAAAACCTTAAGACAATTGTTTCATGAGCCTTTTCCATTTATAAACTATTTTCATTCATTCCCTCATATCCAATTATTCCATTGCATTCACACTTCACTAAACACAACAATATCTCCCTCAAGTGTGCGTACCACACATTTACCGATCCACTCTGCATTTAAGTTTATCACGTCTTAGTCGAACCATCAGTTTTAATATCATTTGCTGGACCCCATCCAGATTGGGGAGTAACCAAACAACAGAGAGTTCCATTGTTACCGATGCATGTGAAAAGTGGAAAGCCACAAGCGAGACACCACGTCTTGAACCAAAATCTTAAGGCAATGTTTCTATGAGCTTCTTCCACTTCTAATCTTTTTCACTCATTCTCTCATATCTTATATGAGACTTCACACATAAATAAACCCAACAATTTTCGAGGACTATCGCAACCCGATTTTATGTTAAACAGTTACACGACTTATAATGAAAGTATGGAGGAAAATCATATCCACTCGTTGTGATTTGGGGTCGCTCCCCACATTTTTGGGTCAGAAGTAGAAAACCATATTTATGGCAAACTTTGGTTTGCATTGATCTTTAAATCGGAGATCTAGGTTCAGGGATCAAAAATGATATTACCACTTTGTCCATTAGTACTAAACGGTACAATCACTATATGCATGTAGTGGTGAGCATGAGTCGAGTTGGGTCGGGTAAGTCTTGTCCTTTATCCGAACCTAACCTAAGACCGAAGCTAACCCGACCTCAATTATCAACTGAGACAACTTTTGAACTCGTCCATAGACTCGATTAAATATAAGGGAAAAGCTCACGAAACCCCCTTAAACTTTATATGATTTGCATGTAGACATTCTAAACTATTTTATATTCCTAATTATTCCATTAAATTTAACTATTGGTGAAAATAGTCCCTACATACATACAATATATTTTAAATTACTACCAATGAAACTGTAGTTAACACATTAGATGGTCCCTAGATACATACATTTGATACTAGATCTTTGGAGCATTGAAGTGGAAAATACTCAATTATGGTGCATGTTACTCATAAACTTGAGTACAACGAGTATAGTAGTTGAGTACAATAAACTTCTATAGCATAAAACATTGTGGCTCCCTTTTCTTCCTTTCTATTTAATTAGGATTTGAACAAGACTTGTTTCATCCTTATGCAGTCATGTTTGAATTTTGTACTTTTGTAAGTAGATTGATATTCTAAATGCATAACACTTGTCATACACGAATAGGTGTTTGCTCGGTGGTATAGAGCTCCTAAGCTTCTATTTGGTTCCAAACAATGAATCAAGATCTTTTGTCCCCAATTTTTTTTGTCTTTATGTACCAAACCAATCATATTCTACAAAATAACATAGAAATGTTATATTATGTTTTTTATATTTTTATTTTGAAGTAGATGATACCTTACGATTGGCTTAGACATCATAAGATATGAAATGTGGGACAACTCAACACGGGTAGATGTTTGGGCTTCAACTTGTATATTTGCTGAACTTCTTCTCTGTCGACCTTTTCAGCACATAAAAGAGTTTGTCATGTTCAATATACATACCTTACACCATTGAATATGTTAATTCCAATTTCATTGGTAGTAATATGTAAGGACTGATTTCATTAATAGTTAAACTTTAATGAGTAATTAGAAATAAAAATAGTTTATAATATCTACTTGTAAAAGACATAAAATTTAAGGGTTTTGTGAACTTTTCCCTAAATATAATGCATATATCTTCTAGATAGACATTCAACAACGCTCGTTTGAGTGAGTGATGTTAAAAGTATATATTCAACAACATCCTTTCGTTTGAGGGAACGTTGTTGAAAGTAGACATCAAACATCGCTCACTCAACCGAGTATGGCTAAATGTCTATTTCCTATTTCATTCATACAACACCCAAAAAATGATTTTGTTTGGCAATTCTAACATATTGTTTTAAATATTACTATTAAATTTTATTAAGTTGATGTAGAACTTACTACATAAACAATGATTCCATATAATGGCTAAACATTTTTTTTACTTTTTAAAGAATTTTTTTTTGGTACAAACCAACATGATTTCCCTTAGATGTTGAAATAAATGCCACAATACCAACCCCAGAAAATATGAACCATAAGTTAGGAGTGGAAAGAGAATAGTACACACGCAAACATTTTCATAGTCCAAATATTTTATGATATGCTCCACCAACACCACATTGCTCTTGTTTGTTCTCATAGGAATGTATAAAAATCCAAAAGTGGAGTCCATCGATGGAAAATGATATATCCTCATACTAAATCCTCCTACCCATAAGAAAGTGACATATGCCACTTATAAACCAATCACTAATAAATAAAGTATCACTTTGTGACATATATTACTTTTTTGTGGGTATGAGAATTAGTATGAAGAATTATTATGAAGATTTAGTAGGAGGATATAGCATTACTCTATGATGATATAAATGGGATAAGTATAGATATGTTGAATTTGACGCATTCTTTTGACTTATGCAGAATTGTAACGGAAGACTGTAATCAAACAGAATATTGTACAATATGTTCTGTTGCCCAAATTATTCTGTTATTGCTTTCATTAAAACATGTTTGAAACTTTAAATTATCCAATACAGGAATAGAAAACTCATTGAACATATATCATTCAAACAACAACAGAATAAAATATGTGGCAGGACATTATTCGTTATATCTTTCAACTTATGTTTTATTTGTTTCAGACTAAATTTTTTCATTTTAATATATATTATAAAAAAGAAAAATTAAGACGTGTCAAATAATAAATGAATAAGGATATAAATTATCTTATAGAATGAAAATATACTTATTCTCTTCAACCAAAAAAAATAACTTCAACTTACACATTTATTTTAAGAGAATTTTTTTACACTATCACTATATCAGTAACACTGTATAAATATTTACACTATAAATATATAAATATCACACTAATTCTCAAACATTTAACACATTTTATATGAAATGTCATTTTCTACCGATAGAACTTGAAATTTTGCACAAGCTATAAATTTTATAGTGATTATTAGTAAAATATTTAAAGTGTAATAATTATTCACAATCTTAAGATTTATACCAGTCATGTATAATTTATTATTCATAAAATCATTTGAATTACTTTTCTATTGGTCCATACAATTTTTTCTTAAAAACTTTTTGTCGGTCCATAAAAAATTTCTTAAGTATATAAGGAGAAGGTAAAACGTTTCTGATAGAAGAAAGGAAAAAACGTTTGCTTTTCCTCACTAATAAATAATTGAAATTATTTTCACATTTCCCATAATGTTACAAGTGTGTAAAAGAGATGCATTAGATAGGGGAAAGTTTTTTACTCATAAATAAATAGATTTACTTACAGCTTGTGCTTCCATCAAACAGTTATTAATTAATCTTTCTGAAGAATGTCTAAAAAATAATTCCGGATAAAAAAGATTCTTACATTTCATACAACAAAGCAACACTCATCAATTTTTGAAAACAAAGAACAGATACGAAATCAAACAAACAACAGCAACTTCAATGATAAATTATAAAGTCATAATTAAAAGCTAATAGATACTACTAACATTTAGTTCTCAAAGTCATTACATAATAGTCAATAGAAAGAGAGCAACAATTTTTTAGTGCAGTAAACTTGGACCACAAGAAGAATAACACTCTCAAAATATTAAAATTAAAAGGGTCCTAAACCCTAATAATGTACTAAAATCCTAGTAGTTAGAAACTTGGAAAAATAGTGGTATTTCATTCTCATACTACAACTACAAAGGAAACTAAAATCTCAGCATCAATCAAAACAGATTCAGATATCGGACGGACATTAAGCTTCCACGTCACCGCCACACTTCTGCACAGTAGAGCAAATAAGCCAAACAAAACCGTAAGGATCCTTCACCTTCCCCACGCGACCACCACAGCACGCGCCTTCACCTTCCACAACTTCGCCTTCAGCAATTGCACCAGCACTAATAGCCTTTGCTATTGCACCTTCCACGTCACCAGTCTTCAAACACAGAACGACACCGTTTCCACCACTCTTCACTCTGAAAAAACAAAAAACAACATTAACTAAATAGATTAAAATAAAATCATTAATAAAATATATTTCTCACAAAAACTCAACAAAATATAGCATAAATTATGAAAAAAAAATAAACAAAATAAACCAGAAGGAAAAATAAGTAAATGATAGCTTGAAACATCAAAATCAGAGGAAAATCAGAAAATCAAAAATCGTTAACAGATCTGAAGAAAGAAACTAATATAGAAAGAAAAAACTAGAAATACACACGGTGAAGTAGAATCATCAGCGATATCAGCAACGAGAATGGAAGAACCAGCGATTTTGAGCTCAGCTGAGAGAATGAGAGGTATCTCATGTTCTGCTTTGCGCTTAGGGTTCAAAGAGCGAGAAATTTCTTCAGCTCCAAACGCAGCCTTATAGAACAAAACGGCGTCGTTCGCCTTCGGAGCTTCCACGAACAACTGTGGCTTCAGAGCAGAAAACGATACAGTAGCAGCTACATCACCAGCATTCTCCGATCCTCCATTTTGAGCATCTTGTTGCGCCATTCTAAGGTTCAAACCCTAACCCTAGGAGAGAGAAAATGAGAGTGATGTGAAGAAGAAAGCGAAAAGAGTGTGAAGGAAAGAAGAAGCTGGGGACAGTGTTTATATAGAGAAGCGGTGAAGTGGAAACGTTGAGGGTAAAATAGGGATTTTGGAGAAAATGAGAGTAAGTTTAAACTTCATATCTTAACCATCAATTCTAGAGAAATTTAATAGTTTAAATCTACCCACTAATTCAAATTATTGAATTTTCCTAAAATTAATGGCTAAGATGTAGAGTAAGTATAGAAAACTTTCAATCTCTCCTCGATCATAAATAAGTGTTTATTTGTTTGGATAAGGTAGGCACTTAAATAATGGGATTTACGGTGGTGCCACTGTGAGAGTAACGGTCTTTTATTATGAGTCAAAACAAAGAATAGTGCATGCTTGAGCGAGTCACCAAACAAACCGAAACCACTCTGAAAATGGTGCATTTCGGTATACAATCAATAAAGTGGTCAAGGTGAAAAATTAATATATACAGTCCAAAAAGTATGTTATATATATAATGCTATATTTTCCTACTAAATCTCTGTACCCACATAAAAGTGATATATGTCATAAAGTGATATTTTATTTATTATTGATTGGTTTACAAGTGACATATGTCACTTTCTTGTGGATAAGAGGATTAATAGGAAGATTTAATAGAAGGATATATCATTTTCCTATATATATTTGAAGGGAGGGGATCTACTTACTCCAAGAGTAAGTTTTTTAAACCATCAATTTGGGGACATCCAATGGTTTGAATTAGTGAGTAAATCTAAACAATTGAATTTTCCTTGAATTGATTGCTAAGATGTGAGCCAAATTTAAAAAACTTAACCTTAAAATTTAATATTTAATGTATTCGTTTCACAATATAGTTAAATTAAAAGAATAATAGTTAAGTATTATAAATGATGATACACATAATTATAAACTTTAAGGACACGAGATATACTCCTGAAAAAGTGGAGTACTAAAATTCGGTCTTAAAAATGTCTTATCAAATGAATACTTAGGTTTGTCCTAAAAATATGGTTTCTAATATTGTAGCTTTTAAAAAATGGTTGGATCTTTAAATACAGGTAAAGTACTAGTAGTTTCTATTAAAAACTACTTTTACCAATACTTCAAATTCTAAAGGACGGACTGAATTGAAATTTTCTAACTACATTACTATATTAGAATGCAACAATTTGTTATAGGAAAACTAACCTAAAGTTTGCACATACCCTTAGATTTGTTATAGGAAAACAATCTTTATGTACTTTCAAATATAAGATTTTGGTAAGTTTAAGAATGACACTTTCTATTAAATCGAAATTTGGTGGAATCGACCAGAATAAATCAACATCATGTTATACAATAGTCTATCATGTTTTATTTGCCAACCAATCACTAACTTTAGCATTTGGAAAATTTGACACTACTGTATAATATCATAAGAGTAATAACCACCTTGTGGTTGGAGTAACACATTAAGTATAAGAATAGAAAGAGTTTGCAAAAAGACAAGTAACATTGCTAAAGTTGACTAACCTTTTGTTATGAAACAATCATTAAAAACCATCCTCACCCAAAAATTAACTAGGGATTGTGTCCCAAAAGTATCATACATCTCGTCTTTATCTAATAAAATTGTAAAAAATAATATAAAATATTACATTTTGATTTTATAACTTTTTTAATTAAATGATACATTCTCTTTGGTCTAAGACACCATTGGGAACACAAATTTGGACAACAGATCTACATCTCTTATAATCTAAGTTATCTCACTCCGTTACACATCAGTTCTAACATGCAACCCTTCTCGGGCCCATGAATATATTGAACGTGTTATCCAAGAGCTTAAATATCTCTGCAATATTTTATTCCCCACAAATGAGAGTCTTCCGCGACTCGAACCCGTGACCTCAGGGACAAATTGTCACTATTACCATGAGTAGATACTATTAAACCATCATGGTAATAGTGATTTGTCCCTGAGGTCACGGGAGACTCCCTTTGTGTGAGATATTTACACTGGTGAGAAATAACACGCTCAATATATTCATGGGTCGAGATAATCGCATGTCAGGACTGGTGTGTTACATACTCGCTAGACAGTTTTAAAAATTGCGTATATTATATTTTTATGTATATTTACTTGAGTTACTAATAAGATAGAAACTCTTCAATTTTTTGAACTGCGTTTTAGTTCCAAAAAACAGAGTATTTGAGGCAGATAATGTAATAAATATACGTTTTGATTTTTTTTTTTATAAAAACAAAAAACTAATGTCACATGGAATAGCTAATTTGATTGACTTCCCTTTGAGAGTTGGACTGGACTAAAGATTACAGGCCTGAGATGAAATTGGACTTGCCAATCCAGCCCAAAAAATTGGGGGCCCATGATGGCCTAATCGAATGTGCCAAGTCAACTCGATAATCTTACAAATATATCATTTCACCTTTTGGTAAGGAACTAATCATTTTCATGATGTGTAACAACAACTCTTAAGATATTTTAGTCGTTTTAGGGATCTAACGGGATCTTACACAACTATATCAATGTCTTGTTTGGAATAAGGTATATAAAAGACGATGAGAGACCATTGACTTCAATGATTTGAATTAGTGGTAGATATAAACCATTAGATTTCCCTAGAATTGATACCTAAGATGTGGAGTAAGTTTAAAAAACTTACTATTGGAGTAAGTGAATCCTATCCATAAAACATAACTTGTTGTTATTATTAATGGAAATGAGAGTATTCCTTCTAACAATTTTTAACCTCTTAATATAGCAATAACTGTAATCAGATTTTATTGTTTTATTCTGTTGTTTAGAATAAATATTATCCTAATAATCTAAACTTCCTTTAATCTATACTTCTATACATTTAATAGAGAATTGGTTATTAAACTATATAAATTAGTTTATTCCTTATTATCTCTCCAAGATTAAAATGTATTACTTTTATATCTTCTATTTATTTAATTTTTGATTTGTTTAAATTTTTCTTATGGAATTATTAATGAATAATATGAAATGGTACGAGATCTACTTACTTCAAGATTAAGTGGAAAAAACATACTCCATATCTTAGCCATTAATTATAGGAAAATTTAATGATTTAGATGTACTCACCAATTCAAACCATTATATTTTCTAAGAATGAATGATTATGATATCAAATAAGTTTTTTCCATTTACTATTGGAGTGAGTGAAACCCTTCAAATTTATTGAAGCATAAAAGAAAATGAAGGTTGATAAAGTATTTGATGCTAGTAAAAAAAATCAATGCTCCTATGATATCTTGCACAAATATGAAGTATAAAATTATCATCTCTCATCTATAATTGTCTTCAACCAACAACCTAACGTTTAATTTATTGTCATTTGTCACTATCTCAATCCAAAGGGACCCATAGTAGACCATAAGATAACGATGCTAAAATTATAATGTTACAGAGAAGGACAATTTTAATATATTATGTTGTAACCATCTTTACTTTTATCCACACAAAACCAAACAAATACCGATGAGGAACTACATTGGAAGAACTTATAAACCATTTCCCTAACTCAAAGTTAGGTTTGGCATGAAAGACTCATCTCCAATAATGAAGAGAAAAATAATAGACAAAACAAGACAAAAAAATGATAATTATACTATTCTACTTACATTTATAATGACATATTTATGGATAATTGGGAAAGATCTGGCTCAATTACATAAAATAAAAAATGGACCCATTTGTTTGAGATTTGGTTGTTGTTGCTAAAAATAACAAAAGATCAACCCAATATACATAACCATTACCTAGTGGTGTTTGGGAGAAGTATATATATGCAATCTTACCTTGATACGAGGCTGTTTCCGAAATGGTCGGTTACAATATTGTTTTTTTTTTTACATTACAACAATTGATCAAGTTAGCCATTCTAAAACAAACAAGGAAAAACAAATTAATCATATCAAGAAGAGTGTAAAGAAATAAGCTGCATGAACACTTATCTAGGTGAATAATACTCCACTACCAAATACTATCCATTGTTTCAACATCAAGGAAGACTAGGACATACCTACAATTATTACCCTTTTCAGAAACAAAAGCCCTATAAAAAGAATAGAGGAAAAAAACACATCACAAATACACACATGACCATAAATTACTCAAATCCCTTGAAGAAATATATGCTTGCCATTTGCCATAAGGGCAGACATGTAAAAAACCAGGGTTCATAACACAAGTAAAAGGTAATGGTAGTAACATATATAATCTAGAAAGTCCAATCATGAGTGTTCATATCAAAATTCAAAAGTGCATATGGTTCTGTCTATTTTAACTGATATAATAAATTTGATTCAATTAAACACCCCAATATATTTTTGTAGTACAATAACACATAAACATACAACAAAATCTTTGTCACCAAATGCTCCTATGTAGTTCTAGAAACAGATATTCTCTTGAATTTTATCTCATTGCATCTCTTTATAAGTACCTATGAATCAAATTGATTATGAAGACACAGATGCTGCTCTTACTACACTAGCTCTGCACTATATTGGGAGATAACACAAACAACACAACAGGACCAAATCATAGGACCTTCTAAATTATACTCTCCGAAGGCGTATACGATCGGATTCGAGAGTCCAGTGATGATTGCAGTACAGAACATCTTCATTCACCCTTTTTGCATGATCTAGAGAACATCTTTTCCGGAAATTTCCTGCTCCAATTGATACCTCAGCCTTCCAGCTTGACCCTGCATATGAGATCATGCAATGTACTTTTTCTTCAGCCATATTGCTTAAGTAAAAATTATAGCAACAAGTCATCATAATATGCTCACAACTGATATGTAGCTATTTACATTCTGCAATATACTAGAAGGAGGCGTTAACGATTCGGATACAGAAAGAAGGAAAAGAAAAAATATTCTCTAGAGTAGAAGAAAATGATGAAGGAAACTCATCAGTTTTAGGAATTATCATTCAAAATAGAAAAGGAAAGTTATTTTGTGTTTAAACACCTCTACCACATGATTTGTTTCTTTCCATTTTGGTTTTCCTTTGTTCTTTTCATTTCCGATGTACCATAAAAAGAAAAGGAAAGCGGATTTTAAACAAATTGTCATAACTAAGAACAATATATCATACTTGGCAGAATTTTTTTCCAATGTATCATAAATAAAAAATAAAATCATTCCCAAATAGCATGACAACAAATCAGGGGGAAAAAGAAAAAACTTTCAACCCATCAATCCATGTCTCCATGTGTAATCACCAAAAAGGAATGGTTTTTATTTCTAATGAACACATAATGATTACCTACCAAAGTAAACCACAACCATTGATGTTGGCCAATAACACCATCTTCTTTCTAGTCTTCCTTCAAATCTTCAATGGCATTGGCAAGAAAAGAAATTCTTACACAATCCAGGAAGGTGCATTATACCAATCCTACCATTAATTATGGTCAATGAAGGAAACTACATATTTATTATTGTAATTGTATATCGATCATGGTTTTAAATTGCGATCCACCACCACAATTGCAGCTGCAGCATTGCAATTTTAGTAAGACTCCAAAATCACATCGCGACTTCAATTGCAGCCACATCGGCTGCGATTAGCTACAAGTTGCCTTCACCGAGGCGAAAACAACTTAACAACAATATTTTCATACCACAATTTAAATGAATTATTGATTTGATTAACCTAAAGCACCCAAATTGTATACTCCACGTTCATGTAAAAACTTCTCAAAGAGAAACTTATATAGGTCTAGCCTTCATGAAATTAAATCTCAGAAATTAAATAAAAAAAGATCAAAACTTTTCAACCCATAATTGCATATATTCATATGCATCTACTTAACTACCAACCTTATATCTCTTAATAAGAACACGTTCATCCACCAACCTAACCCCAACTACTGAAAATTGACCATGACCAATAACATAATCAATCATTACCTTTTCCAACACAATAAATACACAACAATCCAAACAAAATTCAAAACACAGAACAAGATTAAAACAAAACAAAAAAACGAACCTCAAAAACATTAACAAAATCAGCATCAATGTCAGGTACAACAGCAACACAATCAGGTGGTGTTTCAAAAAGGGAAGAAGAGAATTGTTTATAAGCAGCACCAACATCAAAGTAAATCAACCCAGAGCTAGGAACATCAACACGAATGCTCACAACAGGTAACCATAAAAACAGATCCTGAGCCTCTAAACCATTCAAAGAATCGATCTTTCCATAACTAATAGACCCAGAAACGTTTCTATCATAATGCAACTCGCTTTCGAACTTAGCGTTGCAAGCTTGGTCCAAGTGTACCCAAAAGTTTCCATCATCAGCAACGTTGAATTGGGTTATACCCTTTGGAAAGATACCCATTGGGAGGCCATGGTTGGTTAGAACCTCGTAAATTGAGGTTGCGTTGGATTTGGAATATGCAGAATAAGATAATGAGAGGAGAAGAAGAAAATGAAAGATGATAGAAGAAGAAGAAGAAAACATGGTTTTGGTGTTTGGTTTATAATAAGGTTTTAATGTTTTTTGGGGATTTTAAGGATAGTTTTAGAAAGGAGATTGGTGTTGGTTTGGAAGGGAAATAGGAAGAGAGTGAAATGGGTTTTGGGATTGGTGAAGAGAGAGAGAGAGAGAGAGAGAGAGAGAGAGTGGTGACAGCTTGAATACACATGGGATTAGGAAGAGAATGATCAATTATTGGGATATGGAGTGCCTGTTGTGTGGTGTGTGGGCCTTGCTTTCTTTGTTTTTATCATCTTTTCCTTTCGTTTATAATCAACAACATTATTACCTATTTTCATTATCACTATTAACAATATTACCGATAAGACTGGTAATGTTATGGGATACCTTAGGTGGTTTGGACATGTGTGGAGGATATCGGTAGAAACTATATGAGAAAAGTAGATCAAATGGAAGCTATTCCAATTCATAGAAGAAGAGGGAGACTAAAAAAATTATAGGGGAATGATAAAGAAATATTTAGAGCTTAACATTTTATCAATGAAAATTATTTATGAAAAAACTTTATTATATTATTTGATTTATTCAGTAGATCTCATTTAGTGAGATAAATGTTTAGTTGTTAGTGTTGTTAGTTTCATTGATATTAGCATATGAGAACAATTTTACTCTTCAAATAAAAACAACTAAAATAAATCATCAAAATTTATTTGAACGGTCGATATTAAAAGATAATATATATGATTTTTAAATGATACTTAGTGTTAATTATTTATTCATGAGAATTATTAGCAATATTTGTACTTTCAAAATGTGAACTATTTTCACCTTGAGTTAGTCGGATAATATAATAGTATAAATAATTATAGAAATATTATTTATTAAGACAAATTGTCAAATATTAGTTTTTCTTAAGGTGTAGAGATCAAGTTATGCAATTACTTATTAACACTTGTTTTTTCATACATGTCTTGCTCATCGGGACTAAACTATGTTGTGTTTTGTTGGTAAGTTTTTCATTATTTACTAAATGTAATTGGAAATTAAGTAGAGTATGTCAAAATGTGTTCATGATTAAGAGTTTTGTTACATATTCACCATTCATTTTCAAGTATGATTAAGAGTTTTGTTACATATTACACTTTTTCTTTAAGAGAAAAAAAATATATGTACGACAATGTAAGGGTTTTTCTACATAGTTAGTGTATCATTCACTATTAATTTTCAATTATCATTAACTCTTAAATAAAAGTAATACAATTAAATGATGGATAATATATTGACTGTGTATAAATCTTTATATTACAAGTGGGTAGATATTTCAGTAAGATTCAATAATATTAATAAGGAGAGTTGGAGTAACTTTTGAAACAAAAACACGTATCAAATACAATTAAATGGAACCTAAATAAAAAGAATAGTATAATTTTTATTTTATAAAATTGAAGAGATGAACGGTATATATTTCACGGCCAAAAATGCATTAGTTTCTCTATTTTCAATCTAATTCACTTCTATATTTTATGATAGGAATTCATATCGTAGTTGGGATTATAAAAAACATGGTGAAACTAATTCCCTTAGCTCAATTTTTTAAATACGCAAAACTCAAACTCATTCTTATTTAAAGAAAAGTAGAGGTCCGAAGAAACTGTATGTTGTTGATTTAGTTTTTCCTTATACAATGTCAAAATTTTAAATATAATTCACTTCTTCTTTTATAAACTTGTATAAAATTGTTACATTTCTTTAAATATCACTAGAGTTGGCAAATTGATCTGTGATCTACAATAAGATACTGATATAATGATGTAAGATTTTATTAAATTTCCATGTAGATCAAAATATCACAAGTTTGATTCTTATGAGCGTTACTTATTAGAAGTAGGAGCAATCACACACTTCAAAAAAATTTAATTATTTACATGGAAAGAATATGTTTGACTATTCAAATTTTAGTTTGTGCTCACTCAACCATATTAAAAAGTTCGCCCTATGTGAGACTTAGTCAATAATCCTAATCCCCAAACCTTTTTTTTTTGGCTAGGTTACGTTGTTGGAAAACCTAACAGAAAGTCGAACAAGTAGTATTAACTATCACTCTTTATAATCATAAATATAGGACTTAAAAATTAGAAAAATTACATTGAAAAGTGATGTATTTAGTCCCTATTGAAAATTTAAACAATGCATTTTCCTTTAAAAAATTTATGTGTTTGATTTTTTTAACCAATACCCTTAAACAATACAAAAAAACCATTATTATCCTTTATAGTTTATAGTCTAGGGTGGGTGCTTTATTTACATAATTTTTTAAAGTTGTTGCATAGATAATAGTTAAATTTGTAATAAGACACTGTTTGTTTAACTAAATATGATAAATATTTATTTTGGAATAAATAATAATATCTTATTTTCTTAAATAATAGTCACTTAAGGGTTTTCATTAACTAGCAAGTTATTTATGCATTCGCACAAGACGATATTTTTTTATTGCATAATTAAGAACACATATTACATGTGCATTCAGATGGTTAAGAATACACATGTTACTCATTCATTCGCATGGTTAAAAACATACATGTTACTCGTGCATTCGTATTATTAGGACCAAACATGTGACCCGTACATTTCAATAGTTAAAAACACATATGTTACATGTACATTCGCATTACTAAAAATACACATGTTATCCATGCATTCGCATTCTTAAAAACAGACATGTTGCCCATATTATCAATTCAAGTACAATTTTATAAAATGATTACATTTACATCAATAAAACAATTTAACTACAATGATGGTTATAATTAATTATATTCCTTAGATAAAGTAAAAAATAACATTTTGAAAGAGACTAGTTGAAGAAAAAAAGGTACATGAGTCTAAAAAAGTACAAACGTAGCCTCACAGATAATGATTATGTCACCCTTATGTCTCTTCCTCTTCACCATCCTTCTTCTCCCACTCTTCTTCATCCCTAAGTTGTGGTGTGATGTGAAAGGAGAATGCATGTTTGTGAATTGTGAGAGATGAATACAAAAACATACACTTTAGAGCTTTGGCAACAACAGACATAGAAAATGAAAGACATTAGATAATGAGCTTGTATATCCAAAAAATACCAAAAAGTTAACATGCATAAGATAGAATGGAAGAAGTAAGAAAATATTGAACTAAAAATAGTAGGAAAAAGTTTATTTGTACCCTTATTCATCCAGCAAAAATGACAAAAAAATAATATAAAATAAAATTTGCGACAACAAAAATTCTAAATAACACCAAGAAATTTGAAATAAGACGCAATGATAAATCATACAAAAAATGTTATCTTGAACTCAAAAATAATAAAATAAGCCTCATCCAACAAAAATGACAAAAAAATGTTAATTTATCAAGTAAAAATGTTACATTGTTAGTAAAATGTTGGAAAAACATGCATTTGAGTGATAAAGAATGTTGGGTTAAGATTTATACCCTATAACCTTGCACATCTTCAAACACAAATGGTTAAAAGCTATAATAGCTCATGATAAAGGATGTTGGGTGAGTGAGATAATCTACCTATAGGAAGTTGTAAGAAATAATCACACATGGGAATAAAGAACCCATCCATGTGTTAAGAAAAAAGCACTCCTTGTGAAAAAATGGAGAAAAAGGTTTTGGTGAGTTTGAGATTGGAAAAATGTAGAAATGGAGATAGAGATAGATAAAATGGAGAAAGAAGAGTCAATGAAATTTGAAATGAATATTAAAATAGGAGATGAATGAAGTAGAGAGAAAATTTCTAAAGTATCCCAAGTTCTCAACAATTTTAAAAGTATACATAAAGAAATATGTCATAAAATTTACATTACAATGATATTAAAAAAGTCAGTATGTAATAAAAAGTTGCTCTTGAAAAATCCAAGTATCAATCCCCTCTTAGTAATTATTATTCATCTCATTAATTATGATAGCCTATGAAGTTTGGGCGATAAAAAATGAATGTGGTTGTGATATGTCAATGAGGAATAGTGTTGAAACTTTTTTTTTCCTTATATAATATATAGATTAAATGTTACTATTATTATTATATCTTATTAAATAATATATTGGATAATAAACAATGAGTATATGTGTACTTTTATCCTGTGAGGGAGGCTGTACAAAGTGGAGTGTCTTTATGGTAGTGGATCAATTTTATTATTATTATTATATGTTATTAAATAATATATTGGGTAATGAACAATGAATAAGAGTGTACTTTTATCCTGTGTCGGAGGTTGTATATTAAGAAAGTGAGGTGCTTTAGGAGAGAAAATTTCCGCTGAGATTGTAACACTTGTCGACATAGCATAACCTTTTTTTATTATATAGTATATATATGAGTTTATTAAATAAAATTAAAGTATTAACTCTATATTATTTAAGTAAAACTTATTTATTAAGAAATATATATTTAAAAACATATTGCATTAGATATATTTGAATAGTCTCTATATTATTTACAAATGTGGGCTAGAATAGTCTCTATAATTTAAAAAAAAATTAATTTAATTCACATTAGATATATTTGAAAACATATTGCATTTTAACAAATTCAAGACCAAATAGGTATATACAAAAATGCACCAAAATAAGTGTTTATTCTTACTTTCATGGTTAAATTATATCCTACTTAAGATCTCTTCGTTGTTTTGATATTAGCTAAGAATAGATAGATTATAACTATTATCGGTCAATGTATTAATGTATCATATACGATATTATTGTTTTCTTCTATACTATATACATACGTTATATGTTAATGTATATTTTGGATAGGTTCTATATATGCTAATATATTAGTGTATAATTAGAGTATATTGTTATTTTTGAATGGATAAACTCATACAAATTCAGAAATCGAATTTACATTACCCGTACGAGATTAGGTAAACTTGCCATTTTAACAACCATGCTTGTATGAGAAAAGGATTTGTGGATGGACAATACAATTTTATATATTATTATCTGTGTTCTGAACTATTGATTTTTAGTAAAAAAATCATACACATATACATTAATGGATGGGCTGAAAGTGTAAAATTATTTACCTTAGCAATGTACACAATTAAGGGATGATAATGAGTATCCGAATTCATAGGCACCCACAAATAATACTCATAAGGGTCAAGTATGCGTCTATGTTTTGGACTGGTGGGTAATTGAGACTTGTAATTTTAGGACATGATATTAGACAGGTCTGAGCCTGAGTAATGAAGTACCCAGATCCATGAGTACTCAGACCCGCTATTTCTTCCTAAATCTAAATAAATATATATAACATGATGATATCATGTTAATCTATATTATAATGTATTAATTCATAATTATAATATTATATTAATTCATAAATGTGGTTGTTATGTTATTAAGCTATAATGTTACGTTGTTAAACAATTATATTATGTTGTTAATTCATATGTATGATGTAATGTTATGTTAAACGAAAAGTCCTTACTAAATGAATTTTTCATCATAATGTTGAAGTTGTTTTTAATGTTTGTTTGAGTAAAATAAGTTGTATTTAATAGTCAAATTAAATTGTGTATAAAATTTTAAATTAAGTTTTATACATTTTTATTCATTATCTAAATAATATATAAGATTGTCTAAATAATAAATAATAAATAGTACATAAATTATTTACAATTATTTTTAATATTTTTAATTTATGGGTACCCATAGATCCGCTAGATACCCAATGACCCACATGTTATATACCCAGCAGGAACTTACACGGGTTTGGGGCGTGTCTGGATTAAAAATGAAGTAATGATGCGAGTTCAAATAATGCCCTACTCAGATCCATCCACACAATCATTAATCATTTAATTGTTTTTTGTATTATAAGTCATTTATCATATATCTCATGCACTTCAATGTTTTTTAATTTTTAGTATCATTACTATTTATTAACTAAATATTTGAATAAATGTTAAAATATAATTTAGCACCGATCGATGCAAAAAATATATGTAACATATTATAGATATAAGTCATTTGAAATGTTAACATTTTATTTTTAAAGAAGATATATGAAAACTATAAAGTTTATCATATTAAGTTTTTAAACGTTAAAGTTTGAATAGAGTGAGATAAATACTCTCTACCAAATTACTTTACAAATAATCTTATCCACCACAAGTTGATATATAAGTTTCTAAATAAATGATTAATAAATAAAATTTATCTTTGTAAAACATGTAATCCCAATGTGTGGGTAGAAGGATTTATAAGTTAATTTTAGAGGAGAGTTATTTTCATTTAATAACATATAATAGAAAATAATATAGACAATCTAGAAATTAAAACTTGTGTAATAAACATATATTCCAGTAAATTAAAGTAATTAAATGAGAACACATGTAATGACTGATTAGTTATCACAATTAATACTCGGATTTTTAAACAATAGAAATAGAAATCCTTAAAATAAAATAAATTTAAAATACCTTATTCCAAACAAGATAAATTAAACAAACTTGTTCTGACTTCTGAATAGGAAGGATATGATTAAATATAATTAGTGTTAATTATATTTAAATTTCATATGCAAATTTGGAATGTTAATAAGTTTTTTAAAATTTGAAATACTTCCTTAACAAATTTATAAACTTACGGGATTTTTAAACGATACCATGTGCAACGCCAGATAGAGCAACATTCTATAGAAATAATCACATTCATGATTTTTTATTCTGGTTTAATATATAGATGTTGAATATATATATGATTGAGTATATACAGATTTACTACAAATTTTTATTCTAAAAAAGAGAATATTTAATATAAAAGTGTATCAGCATATTTGGTAGTGTATGGCAGTGATGAAATGTTATAAATTATAGCAATCAGAAATATTTAACATTAAAATAAAATAATTATATACAAAATTGGTAAGTATTTTGGTATTTTTAAGTATTAACATTGTACACGAGGAGATAATAGAACAACAATTTTGGTAAGTGGATTTGAGTTCAAGCGCTCATAATGGAGTATGATACTATTCATTCATGAAAAGACAACTGATGTATAAAACAAAGTAAAAATGAAAATGAAAAGACAATTATATTCTTCTATTTATACATATAATGATATTTTCATCCTTAAAACTAGTGTAAAAATACAACTTGTTTCTTAATTAATGTAGAGGATCTCTACTCCTCATAATGCAATCACCTTAATAATTTTTGTCCGGTCTTTTAGAAATAAAAATAAGAACAACAATTAAGTTAACCCAAAACAAACAAATCAACAAGTATCAACACAAGAGTCTCCATTCACACATCAATAATAAATTATTCTTTAAAACCCCCTATTCAATAACATATTTTCTAAAATCACATTTAATAAAAACAAGTTTTTGCCGACCAAAAAAATAAAAACAAGTTTTTAAAATAACACTTTTTAAAAGCAATTTTTATTTGAAAAAGTGTTTTTAATTTTTTGAAAAAGTATTTTTTTTGAACTTTTATAAAAGTTAGTATTTTGTAATATTGTCCAAGCATGTGCACATATAAGGTTCTAGGTGTAAGATTTTTATGCAAATATTTATATATGTTATATATTTAAAAACAAATTTTTAATATGAATTATATCACATGTCCTATAACTTATTTCAATTAAATAAAAAAATTCAAAATGTGAGTGAGAATTAATTCAAGAAAGTGAGAGTTCACATACTAAATAAAATTGAAAAACATAGAATACCATTTTTTGATGAATTGATTATTCATCCAAATGGATATATCCGCGAATATTCATTGGATATATATAATGTATGAATTAAAATTTATCTAATGTTAAAGTTATCTCATGAATTATATCTATTAGCTCTAAATAAATTTAATTTTCTTAGATTTAAATAGATTGCAGATAACATTATCCATTATGTGACTCTATGTGTAATGCATGTATCCAAATTATAAGTGATTTGTGTAGGTCCAAAAAATGGAGTTGTAATCTATATAATTTTTACTAAAACTTAAGAGTGTGGGAATAAGTTGATTATTATACTATCACATTAACAACTATAAATTATTGCATTGCTATTTCTAATTGATTTTTGCTTGAGTTAATACTGTTTGTATACCAATTTGTTTCAAATTATTTAAAATATAACTGATTAATAAATATACGTGACAAGGAATAGTGTCAATGCCATTTCCTTTTCATTGTTATCTTTTTAAATTAATCAATTCACAATGGTTTACAAAACTATTATCAATCATATCTGTTTTCTCAAAATATGTATTATTATTCTATTCTTATATTACTTAACTTTTTACTCATTAGAAAAATAAAACATAAATTAAATATATATTAAATTTACATATTTCCTAGGGAAAACAACATGATGGGTTAAGTTTGAATAGTGATTTCCATAGTTTTAACGAATACTTGTGTGAGTAACAAGTATATGTATCTAACTAACAAGTTTTTAAGTTTAATGTTTTTTTTGTAATAATCATTATATGTAAAATAATTATTACCTGAGTAATAAAAATATTATAAATTTATATTATATTTCAATCGTTAAAGTTCATTATAAAATAATAGATACTATGTAATATATAATAAAAATAAAATATATAAAATTTTTAATTTAAAAAATAAATTTATAAATATGCATACATGTAGGGCATCATAATACAAGTTACACCCACAAATCATTTTCAAAATCTATGTAAGTATGGGTAGAGCACAAGATGCCTATGCCACTTTTATGTGCCACCAATTACAAATTGACATGTTAATTAAAGTTGCACCATATTAACTAATCAAAAGTTAATAAAACACAAATATGAGTTTGTAATTGGTAACACATAAAAAAGTGACATAGACAACTTGTAGTCATATTGGTACATACGAGATAAATATTTTTGCTATCCCTATTTCCAAAATAATGAGAATGAATATTATACATTTATTGGACAAAAGATTGCTTCCATAATTGTTGAAAGTCTTTCCATTATAAATTGATTTGCAAGATATCATATTCTTCACACAAAAAATCATTTAATTAGTGGTGCTTAGGCTTGAGGCTGTACCTTTTGTACAATTAGTAAGAAAGATGGCCAACTTTTTTTTGGCTTTACTTACAATTTCATTGAGCTTTGTGCTGACCCAATCAGCACCTAAAAGTTCTCTCATTAGACATGTTCCAGGTTTCAATGGCACTCTCCCTTCCAAACATTATGCTGGGTATGCAATTTCTATATCCAATTTTTATTTAATTGTGATCCATAATGGAAATTTAGAATGTCTCTAAACTATTTATGGACCTTTATTTTATTTGTAATTACTTCGTTTTTGTTCTTTCATACAATCTTAAAAGAAATTCTGGTCTTCTCTCTTACTTTGTGTTTGTCATGTTTCAATGGCAATCAAATTCCATAGCACTATGTTGTGGAATACTATAGTCTATACCTAAAGCATTGATAATCTAAAAATGGTCTCACCGTGTGAGTAAATATCCATCAATTTATAAATCTTGCACTCTTGATCAATTATGATATTATAGTTTTTTTTATGTGTCCATTGTCAAATAACTTAAGTTCATTTTATGTTATATGTTATGCATAAATTAGAGTCTTACAATATTTAATGAATTTTGACCCCTATCTAAAAATTCTGATTCAATGGCCTTTGTTTGAGACATTGAAGTTACGTGGCAGTGGATAAAAGTCACCAAAAGAACTTGTTCTACTATTTTGTTGTATCAGAAGGTCAACCATCTAAGGATCCAGTGGTTCTATGGCTTAATGGTGGACCAGGGTGCTCTAGCTTTGATGGCTTCGTATATGAACATGGTAAGAGATTCTAGTCAAATTTAACTTAGTCATTTTCCATATACATTATAACGACTTTCAATTACTTATAGGGTTTATATATATGTTTTCCATTAGTCTAATTGCACATAGTTTTGAATTTAATTTTTAACCATGACTTTTCCTTAAATTTCTAGAATGAATGATTTTTTTTAGTTTCATCAATCTAATGTATAAATGATGTGTCCAATTCATAATGTGTTTCAGGCCCTTTCAATTTTAAAAAACCAAAGACTAAGGGAAGTTTACCTAGGTTGCAACTCAATCTATACAGTTGGTCAAAGGTATGAAATTATTCTTAAAAAATATTTTAAATTGCGGTTGTAGTTGTGATTACATTATAATTGTGGGTAAATATGGACGATATGATCACAATTATCGTCACGTCGTTGTGGAGAATCTGATGTGAACCTCCGTGAGGGGGTTGGTCTTATTGAACGATCGTTCTTGCTTGAAACTTAATTGGACTCGCATAATGTGACTTGTATGTCAAACTCATGTTTTGGTGTATGGTTTTAAGTGTTTAGCAGAATGTTTTTGGGTTTTTGTATATGTTGGCCACGATTTGAGTGTATGATGAATGTTAGTCATGGTTTGGTTGAATGGGTCGTTATGCTCACAGTTTTAGGCGCCATAAGTTAGGCTGCTTGATAAGCCTAGGATATTTGCCACAAGGAAGGAACCTTGATAAGAATTAAGGGAAAGACGCCACACCAAATGTTGATAAGTCTATGAATGTCACAAGAAAGATTTCTTGATTAGTTCTAGGGTAAGGAGCCTTGGCTCAACTAAAAGGAAATCAGTTTCCAAGATATAATTGAACTTCCAACTTTTTTATTAATTCATAAAGATCACTTACATAAAGAATTGTGGCTTGCCAAAAAGGGCTCTACGAAAATAGTAAAAGGATAAATGCAAAAATTTAAATTAATTATTCATATTTGACTAAGTCTTAGGTTGGTTCAATGCTTCGTCATTCAGGCACACAGTTGGAGTGGAATGTGAAAATGCCATGTCTTGAACCCAAGTAGCAACAACTTGGAGAATGGCTCAATGATCAAGAAGATTTGACCACCTTATATTCTCCTAAAAGATTGAATAACTTGATATTTGGTTATCATGAAATCTCCCACACAGCTCCAACTAGGTCACAAATAGATGGAAATTCAAAAGGCACTTCATCAAGTCTGGCATGATTGTAGGATAGCTTGGATAAGGTTGCATTATCCACAAGGCTCCATACTCCTAATAGGAGATAAGTTCCAAGATCATCTACCTTAAATTTGGCTTTGACTAGTTTGTTGCCTGAAATCTCTCTTGCTTCCTTATCATGGCTTTGTAATCAAATCTCTCAACCTTCTCCATGTGCCAACAAGATGAATATCTAAATGGCTTATCTATATCAATTCACATACCCCTTTAATCTTCCATTCAAATGGGCATGTCCTTGATTGCACAACAATAGCCTCACCTATCATGGTAAGAACTCAAGTCCAACTTGACTAGTCTCACAAGAGCCACACCTAGAATGGGAGGAAGCCAAGTCCAACTTGGCTAGCCTTAGTGATCTCCATGGCTAGAACTTAGGAGCATCCTTATCCCTAGTACAATTGGGTAATGACTCCATCCAAGCACAACCACACGACCAAACTTGCATTCAAAGATTTGGACAAGTCTTGAGCATGAGAATCTCCCTTGCTTGCAAGTTGGTCCATACGCCCAAGAAGCCCATTTGTTGACCTTGAATCATTCCATGCACCTAGCTCCCCTTTGCACGCCTAGGCCCATCATTTGGCCACTAATGTGTCATTTACAAGAATTACATAATAATTCTCAACCCAAAACTATATGATTTATTTGCAAAGATAATTAAATGCTTAAACTAAAATCTCAAGTTACCAATGAGACAATACTCTCATTTATTGGAAATAAAAACGAACAACTAAAAATCAAAAGACATTAATGTCTCCCCCCCGAAGATCATGGTCCCCCACGTGGCTCTTTAGGATGAATGATCCAGTTATGTGAACTCTTGGCCCTTTCCCTAATCTTAGGGCCCACTAGTTCGTGGCTTCCCATTGATTCAAGGGTTGCCCCTAGTTGGTTCATATCAAAATCCAAAAATTGTAATATTGTAATCATAATCGCAATTACATAATGCAATTTAAAACATCGTTATTGTATCTTGAAACATATTTTATTGTCTCTAAAGAAATATAAGAAAAACATATCCGTTTAGTGATGTGTTCATTAGAGTATCTACGTGCTTCAACAATTGTCTCGTGTATAAAATATTTTACTTTACAATATAGGCTTCCAATATCATATATTTGGATTCACTTGCTGGAGTGGGTTTTTCATACTCAAAGAATGAATCTGATTATTATACTGGAGATGCACAAACTGCCAAGGATACACATGTCTTTCTCCTTAAGGTAGTTAAGGAAACTAGTCTTTAATTAGGACAAAACAGTGAAGAATCATATTGCTTACATATCTACCTTTTCTCTTAACAAAACAGTGGTTTAAGCTATACCCTGAGTTCCTTCAAAATCCATTATTCCTTAGTGGAGAATCATTTGCTGGAGTTTATGTGCCTACACTTGCTCATGAAATAGTTAAAGGTATATGTTGTTCCCAAAATGTATTAAATTATTTGTTAGAACTTAGAATCATAAGTTATTGTTTCTGAATTTTCCACAGGACTTGATGCTGGTACAAAGCCGAAGCTGAATTTCAAGGTCATTTGTCTTTACCTCAAGTGATCACATTATATTTGCAGTTATATAGCCATAATCTGAAATCATTTCAATTAACAGGGTTACATGATTGGAAATCCAGTTACAGATGAAGAGTTTGATGGCAATGCTATGGTTCCATTTGCACATGGAATGGGACTTATTAGTGATCAGATTTTTGAGGTAAAATAATATCACACAATCTTATTATCGTAAGTGAAGAGATTGTTTTCAGGATTTGAACTCATAACTTTTAGGTCAAAAACATACAAGCTTACGTTATACTGAGGCATGCCCTAAAGTAAGAAATATTTAAACTAGTTTGTTTTTGAATTTGTAGTATATATACACAACATAAAGTTTATTTAATCACATTTTGTTCATTTTTGGGTAAGGTAACTTTTATTTATCTTTGAACATAGTTGACCAGGAATATATTGAATAAAATTCATGTAATCAATGATATATGATGCAGGAAACCAGAAAGAAATGCCAAGGGCACTACTATGGTGTCACCGATAAAATATGCTTTAATATGCTTGCAAAAGTGGAGAAGGTGATTTAGCTATGCAATAATCCTTGCATGAAATGAGTTTAAGATGAATGTGGTACTCATTTTTTTTCCTACTATAGGCTGTTGCAAGCTTAAACATCTATGACATTCTAGAACCATGTTATCATGACCCAGAGACAAAGGGGAATGCAACATCTGATAACAATTTGCCACTTAGCTTTCGAAAATTGGGTGAGACGGAAAAACCTCTACCGGTTAGAAAAAGAATGTTTGGTCGTGCTTGGCCCCTAGGAGCTCCTGTGAAACCTGGAATTGTTCCAACTTGGCCAGAACTTAGTGTTAGCAGCAATGTTCCATGCATAGTAGGTTTCTTTGATACTTTGAATCTTTACCATTTCATATTTACTTCCTAGTGTTTTTTGTTGCTTGATTACTAGATATTACTTTGATGTCTAATTACATCTACTTGAAAACTACTTATCCGTTTATCTTCACTTCAATTACAAAAGCTTTTAACTAATTGATAAAATAATGGAAACAATCTTGAAATGGAGATTCTACTCCAGATAGTGAGAGAAACATGGAGATTCTACTCTATTTAGTTAGAGAAACTTGACTCCTAAAATGAAATAAAACTAAAAGTATTTAAATTTCTCTTATGTTCTTAATCTTCTATATTATGGTACATGCTAATCAATCTTGGTGTTCTAATAATGGGTGTTGCCCCCATTCTCTTCAATATATTTTGTGAAATTAATTTCATTGTAATAATTATTACAAAAATACTTGAGATAAAACATTTGCTATACATATGTATATATAATTTATTTTACATATTTGGTCTCTCTCTTTTTTTTTTTTTGAATCCATCCTTGCGTATATGTTTTATGCGCACAATATTATAATTCATGTCATTATTATTGCTTATATCGTTGTATTGCATGTATAACACGTAATGAAATGTAATGCTAATTTAGAATGATGAGGTGGCAACTGAATGGTTGAACAATGAAGCTGTCAGGAAAGCAATTCACACAGTCGAGGTGAGTTTTGTTTTTTGCTAAGCAGAAAAAATGTGTTAAACATAAACACAATTAATGCTAACTTGTGTTGGGATAAGCGGACAGGACTAGACAGTCTGATCGGACTTGAAAACGGCTATAATTTTTAGTGTTAATCGAATGAGTAGTTGAACCACTTTGAACCGAATAAATTTTAGTTCGACCGTGCTATACGTGGTTAAACTAGAATAACCTGGAAAGTAAACCGAACGGTTCACTTATAATTTAAAAAAATCAAACATTATAATAATGTTTAGTTTTACTTAGATAAAAACAATGGAGAGATATTACTTCAATATACTTATATAAAATTATTAATTATGTAAAATTTTACATTTATATATAATTTTATATTTATACATAAAAATTATTAATTATATTTAAAATCACCATATCCAACCGAATGGTTTAACTGTTTGAACCAGTTAAACCTAATATGAAATATCTTCATAAGTGATTTAGGTTTCAAAACATTGGAACTCCTCACCCAAATCTAGAAAGATTACATATGAGGTCTATTCTTACTAGTGTTGTTGAACAAAGTATTAAACTGTGGTATTTTTCATGAAACAGAAAAGTGTGGTCAGTGATTGGAAATTATGCACAAACACTATTGTATACGATCATGAGGCAGGGAGTATGATCAAATACCACAAAGAACTAACTTCTAAAGGATACCGAGCACTTATATTCAGGTGAATTCGGAAGTATATTTTTTTATTGGTTTTGATTCAATTGCATGAGATATTGACAACATCAATAGCATCAAGCCATCAATTTGTTACATAGTTTCATAGTTCAATTCCATATATTGGGATTCCAAAATTGTAATATTTATGTGTATTTAGAGCTTGAGTACCAATTATTGAACATGGTTAGACAGTTTATTATGATAAGCCATGGATCTCTCTATTTATAGTGTTTCCTATTTCCAAAAGTTTGCATGGTTCCTACTTATAAACAAAGTGATTTTAATAAGTTGATTTTCTCAACTCTAGTAAAACATATTAAAATGCAGGATTATTTTCATTTTACATGATAAAACCTTCACACAAAAAACAGTTGTTTTTATGAGCCATTAGTAGGTTACCTTGTAATAACATTGTATCTCTTTAATCCCAGACATTTACTTCTAAATTGTGAACATCCTTATCTCAAGTTCTTTACATAGAAGCTTGTATTCTTTAAATATTATGTGTTTTAGATTGTATTACATAACCGTAATTGTGGCTGTTGTTGGGAAGTAAGTCTCACACCACCTACCTTATTGCCCCGAGAATAGTTTAAATATTTGTTGGGCTACTCCTCTCATTGCCAATTGGTTTTGAGATAGACCATTAACATGGTATCGGAGCCAAATGTCAACTTCTTTTCCGTTGTCATGGGCCAAAAGATGCCATTTAGTTATAGGTCAAAGGTAATGTTTCGTTTGGTCGTGCAGACTTATGTGGAGGGGCATGTTGGGAAGTAAGTCCCATATCGCCTACCTCATTGTATCGAGAATGATTTAAATACTTGTTGGATTACTCATATTATTGCCAATTGACTTTGAGATGAAACCTTAAAAGCTGCATCGGTAATGTTTTCCAGTAATTTTACAAATTGTGGTAAATCAAACATGAATATAACCACAATTTAAAACACTGATAAACGATAATGTTTTACATGCTTCAATTATGTTATCTCCTTTGTTTTTAATAAGAGTTATTTACCTAAAGCTTCATGTTTTTGGCAGTGGAGATCATGACATGTGTATTCCATATACTGGGTCTGAAGCATGGACAAGATCAATGGGATATAACATTGTTGATGAATGGAGGCCTTGGTTTGTCAATCATCAAGTTGCTGGGTACTTCTAACGTTCTTTCATCCTTTATCCATATCAATGAATTTTTCATAAATATTAATTAGGAATGACCTTATTTGAGATTCAATAATAGCTTCTGAGAAATTTATTTCAACTCGACTAAAAAAAGATCTTAAATTATATATATTATGGAGGAAGTTTTCTCATGAAGATCATTTACATTGCTAGGACATAATTTTCTTGTAATGGTCCTTTTATTCATGCATTAGTCTATGACATTAGTTCAACTGATTATTAAAATACACTAATGTTTAAAAAAATGTATAGGAATTTAAGGACTATTCTTGACAGCATGCTGAGTTAGTTTTCTTTATTTGTTGCAGGTATATACAAGTATATGACAAAAATCTTACTTTCATGACCATAAAGGTTTTTACTTAAAAATGTTTCACTTTTAGAAAACTATGTTATGTTTGTTTGATCTTGATACTAATTGATTTTATATCGTTGTATAGGGAGCTGGACATACTGTTCCAGAATATAAACCGCGAGAGTCTTTGTATTTTTATAAACATTTTTTGAATGGAATTCCTATATAAGAATCAAATTTAGAGACAAGGGAAGGAGTCATATAGTTTTGGATGCTCTTATACAGTTCTGAATTTCTAAAGCATTTGAAGTTATATGTATTATTTACTTATTCCCTATCTTATTGTCATATTAATAAAATTGTAATTCAAGATGCCACTTTGAAAATTGAAATACAAGCTTTTTAAGATTGCAAGTGATATAATAGGTGTGAAATGTCAGCATGCTAATAGAAAATATAGTTTTTTTGAAGAGTGATAATTTGAAATGATCCAAAATGGATTTAAACAATACACAAAACCAATAACATATTAGTCTAGTTGTGTAAGACTAGATAGATTAAATGATCAAGTGTTTAATTCCTATTAGCAATACTTGTTGTGAGAAACACTTAGTTATACCAAAAAAATGGACCAGATGCACATCTTGATATATCATATATGTCACACACTGTAAAATAATTATCAAATTCATCACATACACACTAACAAGTATTTAATTAGGACCATGCAATATGCTTTTCAAGAAGATGTACTACCACACGCCACACACATGTACTTTACATAATGCATGATAATCATAATTTCACAAATCATATATTATAAACACATCAAATATACAAGACTTCAACAATCTAATTTTCATAACAAAATTTCATCGGAAGATTAAAAAATACATTATCAGTAAACATATTGTTAATATTAAATAAGAATATGTCTTAAAGTCACATTAAAACTAAATCATATATATTATTAAAAGATTTCATTATTTTTTTACAATGCTATTGCGCACTAATATAAAATGGTAAGACAAAGTCCATAAGTCTCTGAACTTAAATATAAACTTTCTAACATAACTTATACAATAAAAGTAACTAGAAACATGAAAGTATGGCAACCTAATGGCAATCCTTTAGGCCCGAATTAAAATTAATATTCAATAGAGTATTCGGCCATTGTCTATATGAGCATAATATAATGTAGGTTTAGATTCAACAATGTTTGTCTGATGAAGCATTGTTGAATGTGTCACTTTCAACAACATTTCGTTAAACAAACCCTGTAGAAAGTGTCAAATGTCGCCTTCCAACAGAGCTTGCTAGAGCAAGCGTTGTTGATTCTCATTACAATACACTATTTGATATAATAATACCTCAAATAATACTATTATATCAATCACATTAAATTAAACAAAACATGTATTATTAACACAACACATATAACCAAATGTATTACAACAACAATAATTTCATTGTCTATTTTCAAATCTATACAATCCAACAGTATAATTAGTTTATGGTACACTCATATGTCAATCTATACTAATTACACTACTAATCTAATCTACAATAATACCTAGGACAAAGTTAGTTCATTCTTTCCTAAGTTGTGTAATCCGATCACTAGTGTATGTATTACAAGTTTACAACAACAATAATTTCATTGACTTTTGATTCTTGACAAAAGTACTATACAAGTACCTGGAACAATTACCAACAATATAGTAACACTAAATGAAAAAAAGTGAATATTTAAAAGAAGTAAAGTATCTCATATACAGGCAAATGACATAAGCTCTCAACCAATCATGCTAAAAAACTTCCTTAACTCACCCATTGAAGGAATTCCTCTAAGCTAAATATTTGTTTGGGAATATTTATTATGAGCATACCATCCTCTCCCATGCTTATAGACAATTCTTTAGAAGAGTAAAAAATTGGAGGTTCTCGGATCCTACTTCTTTCCTAATTGGGGTCTCACTTGACTCACTCCTAGCTTTGATTTTACTGAATTTCATTTGGATTTTTTGGTATATGAATACTCGATTTTCCTTTTTCTATAAGAGGGGATGTAATTAACCCCTTTGTATATATATAACAATATTAAATTTTAAATATAATATAACTATTTTTTCTTTTTAATCATTTTTGTATTTTGATGGTGGTCTCCTCCATATATCAACGCTCACTAGCATCTATTATTGCATTGCTAATGAATCTAATTATAACAATTTCCTTATTATTTATGAGTAATTTAACAATATATTTATACATGAACCAATTTCACATACCAATAAAAGTTTAAGGAGTAATTAAGAATAAAAAAATAATTCATGATAATTATTTATTTTCCTATTTTTTAGAGGAGAGATTCATTGGCTCAAAGTGTAAGTTTTTTAAACTTACTCCACATTTTAGTCATCAATTCTAGAAAAATACAATTGTTTAAATTAGTTGGTAGATATAAATCATTGAATTTCCATAAATTGATGGCTAAGATATGAAGTAAGTTTAAAAAATTTACCCTTTGAGCCAATGGATCCCTACTCTTGTTTTTTTTTTTTTAATATTGAGGTTAAGATAAACCCTCATAGTTATCATTACCGGCTAGGCCCAGCCCTGAAAATTTTGCTTAAAGGAAGTTACTTTTTAGCCCCTTATAGATAACATCACCCATTTCAATCTTTCTCTTCTCTCTCCAAAATCAAAACAACAACAATGGCAGTCGCAAATCTCCAACGCCTCTCTTCCCAAATTCCCCGCCTCTCCACCCTCTCCTTCTTCTCCAAATCCCTAATATCCCGCACCACCACCACCGCCACCACCACCACCACCACCACCGCCAAGGTCTCCGATCGCATCGTGCGTCTCTCCGCAATCGACTATGAAGGCAAGAAACACGAGATCATAGGCCTCACCGGTCAGACCTTGTTGAAGTCATTAATCAACAGCGGTCTGGTCGATCCGGATTCTCATCGGCTCGAAGAGATCGATGCTTGTTCGGCTCACTGCGAGGTCAGCATCGCCGAGGAATGGTTCGAGAAGCTTCCACCTCGTTCTTATGATGAGGAATATGTTCTCAAAAGAAATTCAAGAGCTAGGGTTCTGAATAAGCACTCTAGATTAGGGTGTCAGATTCTCCTTACCCATGATCTTCAAGGTATGATTGTTGCAGTTCCTGAACCTAAACCATGGGATACTAACTAATTCGGTTTTTATTTTAGTCCTTATAAAATTTTCAGTGTGGACCAATTTGATCCATAATTCAAAGATCGTAAATGTAAGTCAAAACTGTCCGAGACTAATTTGACTCACATTTGATATTTTTGGCGAAGATTTTGGGTTTTCTAATTTTTTCGGGAATCAAATTGGTACGTGCAAATTTTTATAGGGATGCTGGTCTTTACTCATTTTGTTTTGTTTTGTTTTTATGGAATTGGAGATACTCCTTTTAATTTTGTGTTGAATAATTTGAAACTTGTTGAACATGGCTGAAAATGTTAGGTTTCATGTATTATTATGTTATCAACTGCCATGTGATTGGCTTGATATGAAATAACTATTGCAATGGCGTGTTTTATTATGATGTGTAAGAACTGTAGAATTACCAAAGTTTTTGGTTTTATACTTTTATTGTTGCTGGTAGTTAGATGTGTTCAAGGTTTAGCATGTCCCAGCAAATTATGGGGATTCGGATTTTAGAGATTAGACTTGTGTTTCTTGGATAAGGTTCAGATCATGTTTCTTGTCATCCCAACTCAGATTGATGTTGCACATTCTTTTGGAACCTGTATTTTCATACAATTAGGTTTTTAAGCGATAAAGTTTTGCATAACATGATTATATATTGATATTATTTGTTTTAAAGTATATATAGTAAAATATACCCTAGTTTTAGTATTCTACTTCCTTAATTCTACATTATGTCAGCTCAATTTAATTCTAGTTTTAGTATCCTACTCCTAAATGTCTATCTACACTACTAAATGTGTTAGTGATTGGCCTGCTACGTAAAACTATTGCAAATGTGTTATCTGATGAGTAGAAATGTATACTGCCAGTGTTGTCTGGTTCAACTGTTAGCATAGCATTGAACATTGTTGACTCAAAGATCTTGATTTGATTCGGGGTTTGTATGACATGCCCTTGATTTCCTCCTAAACCTTTCAACACCAGGAAAAAAAGAAATGTAGAATCGTTTTGCAGGTGCAGGAATTAGTGAATTTCAACTTATGGGAACATTTATTTGTTCCATGAGGTTGAGGAGGTAATTAGAGTCTGTGATTAGTTAATAAAGTAAACGTATCAAATATCGTTGCCTTATTGTCAACCACTCTTCTGGTTTATCATATAATGTATATCCATGGGGATCCTAAATTCTAGTTTTACTTATTTGGCATTTGCTATGATATTTGGTTCATTGTTTTCTGAAAAGGGGTAGAAGGCACATATTTAGCCCAATGCAGTAATATGAATAAAACATATTGTCCAGTACCTTGAAATTAGACTTAGAGAAAAACAGTAACCCTAAATTCTTCTAATAGAATCATACGAATGGTTTCCCAGCGCAATGCAACCAAGTTTCATATTAGTTTTAGAAGTTCAAGGTTGCAAATGGCTTTGAAACACTCAAGTATTGGAGTGTGTAAATTTGAGCCCGATTTCACGGGAAAAGGGGTCTTATGTGTTAAAATGAAATAGCACAAGGATTCTATACAAAGTATCTTAAATCACAAAGAGCCGTTTTGTTTACATTAGATATATGGTTTCTTGTTTTAAGAAGTGATTGACCATTTGAGGTATGTAATGTTTAAAATCCTTCTGTTTGCATCCTTAGAGGCTTGAAAGCATTGAACGCTGAAGTAGGTACAGAACAATATGAAACTTTGAACGACTAAGTAGGTTAAGAACAATACAAAGCTATAGAAAATTGAGGCGTGCAAGTGATCTTGTGACTAATTAAAGAACTTGCCCCTTCTTGGTTTACATTAGAAATGTGGTTTGTTGTTAGAAGCAATAATTGATGCATTTGATGTTCAAAATCCTTCTGTTGGCATTAAGTCAGAGAGGTTTGAATGATCAAGTAGGTTCATATTTCAGAACAATGTTAAGCAATGATACACAAACATATGAATAAAGAAAATTGAGGGTTCATGTGCTTTTGTCACTAATTAAAGAAGTTTTGTCAAGTATAGCAGTGAGGCAATTTGTAATCTGAAAATATGACATGTTCTACTGTTCTATGAGGATCTCAGGGAAAGGAATAGATTTTTATTGACCCTTCATGTAATGTTTGATTGGTTTCTCCTTCTGTGTGCAATAATAATTTTAGTGATTTGATAGGCCATAATTGATGTTATTTACTAGTATAGGATAAACTAACCTTGGTTGTTTATTCTATCTTTTGCAGAAGGCATTGTATTGTAGCCTTTCCATACTGTTTAAAATGTTATTTAATGAACATAGTAGTGAGTAAAAGCTAAGAGTGTAAGTTTGATGCAACAGTAAGGTTGTTGCTTAGGTCGTGATTTAAATTCCGAAAATAGCCTGTCCGTTTGTGGAGGTAAGAGTGTCTTTGCTCTCACAAGACTCCACCAAGTGAGAGCCTCGTGCACTAGACCGCCATTTGTGAAAAATTGAGGCATATTAATTTAAAATAATACGAGAAAGTAAAAGTAATAGATATATAATATAACCAAGACTTTTTTATCAAGGGACAATAAACTAATAGCTTTAGCAATAGCAGCTTTAACTATTTTCGGAAACTACAAAATTTTGTAATAAAAAGTTGTGTCGGATTTTGTGTGTCTGAAACTCATAGGGACCTTAAGAGCGTGTCATGTAAACAACAAAAGTCCAGTAATTTATAAGACACACCCAATAATGCTAGGGTGGTTTTCTCTAATACTCTGGATTAAATATGGATTAACATAGTAAAATTGTATTCATATAAGTACTATTTGTCAATTAAAATAATAGTTAATATATTATTTACTATTCATATATATCATTAATAACTATCATAGTTAATATATATCATTTGTACTATTCATATATAAGTACTATTTGTATATTAATGAATGATGTAAAAAATTCTTACATTATATTATTATTGCATAAATTTCTCTCTCTTTATTTATCTATTAAAAAATCATTGTTTTCATGAATTGCTATCATTAAGCTACAATATTTTAATTGTAGCGACTCATTGGAACAGTGAGCTATAGTCACTACAATTAAAAGTTTTTTTTAATGTAACACTTTAGCCCTGACATGTGACTCCCAAGCCCATGAATAAGAATGTCACTCATAAACTTAAATATCACTTGTAGTATTTTATTCCCCACAAAGGGGAACTTCCCTGTAACTCTTAGAGAGTCGTTAGGGACGATTGACGTAAGTGAGAGACATGAAGCAGACTTTTCATCATAAACTTCTTGACTTCTTGAATGTGAATTTATCACTTTGAAGAAGATTCCCTTGATGTTCTTCTCTGTTTGTTCATGGAGTGTCAAGCGTCCTAGCTCCATCCCGTGTTCTTGAAGCTTTCCGAAAAGTGTTACGAGTGACATGGAATCCAAGTCTTTTGATTCTACTATAGCCGTCACCTTTGGTTGTCATTTCCTATCAAGACATCTAAAACTTTGTTAGTCAATTCACCATTAGCAAACACTTTATCTAATGCAACAAGATGATTAACAATGAGTAAATAACTTTTGCATATTACTAATAGATTCATATGGAAACCTGCGAAATAGCTCATACTCATGTGTCAATGCATTTAATCTAGCACGTTTGACATCACTAGTGCCTTCATGAGTTACTTGTAAAGTATTCCACATTTCTTTGGCAAGAGACTTTTTGGCTTAGATCAAGTAATAATCACACATTCGGGTGTAAAGCTTTTAAATCATATTTATAACTTTAAGATAAAGTAATAATCATATGAAAGTGCAAAAGTAATAATGTTTATAGCTTTCAAATCGTATTGCACTTTTCTCTTTTCCAAATTGGTCAAAAGACTTTTTGGCTTTTCTTTAGTTTCATCTTCTGCTAAGTGTACTGAACATAAGGTCTATTTTGTTAGGCATCCCAAATATTCATATCAATAGTCTCAATAAAGATACTCGTTCTGACTTTCAAATAGGCATAGCCCTCTCCACTAAAGATGGAAGGGTGTTTGATAAAGGATCCTTCTCCACCAAAAGGATTTGTAGAGTCCATAGTGTATATCCCTTAAACCTCACAAATTAGTGATTAAGCTAGTATGTTCGAACTAGCTCGAATACCGTTTGTTGGTACATAAGGGCTCTATACTTCATTAAGAGGCGGTGAATAAGTGTCATGCAGTTATTCAATTAACTAAGGGATTAAAAATAATTATATGATTTATAAAAATATCATGGGGCCTGAGTGATGGCACCTATGGCTCCTGCCCAATGTTGGCCTTGGATGAAGGATACCACACGAAACTTCTTATGTCAGCTGTCGATCATTCTGGCCCCATTGTCATTGAAGGTCCGTTGCTTAAGGAGACAACAAATTCAGGTTTTTTCCATCAACAAAATGAGTTGTTAAAAGAATAATAAATTAAGTGAGACAACCTAATGCTTCATACCAATAAGTGTTCAACTTCCTTCTCAGTTCACATCAGTCATTACTTATGTTTTCAGTATATCTTTAAAGCTTTTGGGCTAGAATAAGATAACCCCAATAGGTAAATTCCAACTTTTAAATTTTTAGTAAAATTTATTTTATATATTTATTAATTATATATCACATGTCTCGTTTGACCAGAAAATTTAACGGATGGGACCTTTTACTAAACCTCTTTTACCCTCTCTTTGATAGAATAGAAATTACGAAGAGAATTAGATGAGAAAGAAGAATCTCTTAAGTTCGGTTTGAAGAGATTAAGAGAAGAGAAAAGTAAATAGTAGATAAGATTCACCAAAACTTTAACTCTCCATAAGTGATGAGAATTCAGAAGACTAGTGAAATGATGGAAAAAAATTATTAATCATTCTCTATATTTTATTATTATTTCTTTACTATCAACTTTCTCCAACATTATTTTTATTTTATACTCTTACTTCATAATTCTTGTTTTAAATTATAATAATATAATTTGCACAATAAATTTAACTATTATAATTTTTAAAATTTTAATTAGTAATTAGACACCTTTTTATATTGGACAAATATTTTTGTAATTAAAAAGTTCTATCTTCATTTAATCATTCTCTTTCTTTTCTCTTTCTCTCCTGGCGAACAATACAAAATGTTTACTCTGTTTCTCACACCTTTCTTTCTTGATACTATTTTATCTCATTTTCCACTCTTTAACCAAGCAAAATATTAGTTTGATGTTTTACTCGAATATCATAATGTTGGTGAGCTTTTCTAGAACAATTTATAAAGCAATATACTATAATTTAATAGCAAATTGCCAAATTTTATTACATCAACTATTTTATAATATCTAAGCGGAAACATGTACGACAATTGGACTCCTTACAGTGTGGGTGCCATCTGACCATACCAATGATGAAGTGAGCACATTTTTTTGAAGTAATTTACCACCGGTGATCGTGACAACAAAAGATTGCTTCTTATGAAGTGATTTAAATGATAGAGTCTTAGGTACTACCGAAATTTGGATTCCTGGATTTGGTAAAATTGTTGCCTTATAAGTTGAGTTTGCTATGCCAACATTTGTGACTGTTCTTTTAAAATTTATTGTAAAAGATGTCATTGAATCAACATCAATTGCAAGAGCAGGATAATTCAGATTTCTCACCAAGGATCTATCAGCAGCATTGGAGCAAACATTATTTTTTCCAGAGATTAATTTAACTTTTTTGTTATCATAACCCAAGTTGCAAAGCATTTGTATATAATCTTCTAGCGAAATGTCATAGACAAGTCCAGGATCAATAGTTGGAACAGGATTGACTTGGCCAGATCCATAAGCATATTCACCAACATCATCCTTTGAACCCTTCATAGGTTTTGCAGTAGTCATGAGGGCAGATTTGATGGCTGCTGGTGACCAATCTGGATGAAATGTTTTCAAATATGCAGCTATTCCAGCAACATGGGGGCATGACATGGATGTCCCTGATAATATGTTATATTTTGCAGATCGCGTATCAAATATTTGTCCTGATGGAGATGCATCTGGTGAAAATGAAGCAAGGATATCCACTCCTGGGGCACTTATATCTGGTTTCAAAATTTCTGAAACAATTTTATTTGGCCCACGTGAAGAAGAATAAGCTACCATAGGAGCATTAATATCATTAATTGTCTCACTCTTTAGTATTTCAGCTTTTGGAATGTTTGTTGAATTCATGTATGATTTCAATTGTTCATACTCAATGGAAGATAACACCAATGAAGGTAATGGAGTGACAAAGTTTGATCCAACATGGCTAAAAAATTCCTCTATGATTGATCCCACTGGGTGCCCTCCATAATAATTAGGAACTTTTATATTTCCACATAATACTATCTTTCCGTTCACCAAATGGCTATCTAAACATTCACATATATTAGCACTATCTTCTAAACATTTTTCTGAATTGCCATTTTTCTTAGCGATGGAAAATTTTGTCCCATTTGACGAGAAAGAATTTATTGATCTACCTATTAGTGTTTTTCCTTTCCCCAAAATTACCTTGTCAATGAAACTTCGGTCTATTGTACTTGAAGCTACAGTAAGTATCCATGGTGCTACACTCGAAACAGTGCTTGGACGAGGACCATTATTGCTTGCAGAATTCACTGTTAGTATCCCTCTTTCCATAGCATGGAATGAACCAATTGCAATAGGATCTTCATCGAATGGAACTGCGTAAGAACCTCCTAGTGAAACTGAAAGGAAGCTTACACCATCAGCTATCGCATCATCGAAAGCAGCCATGATAGCATCATTACTACATTCTAATTCAGCACAAGCTTTATATGCAGCAATTCTTGCTGATGGGACACCTCCTCTTGCAGTACCTTGTGCAAGTCCATAAAAGCTTGCATTAGGAACATTGTTTCCCGCAACTATTGATGCAGTATGGGTTCCATGTCCATTAATGTCTCTAGCAGACTCAACTACATAAAATCTCGCACCAATAAGTTTCTTATTGCAACTAAAATTCTTACCACCAGCACATGTTCCTTTCCAATTTTTTGGAATAGGACCAAAACCTTGATCATTGAAACTATCAGATTCGGGCCATATACCAGTGTCAATAACTCCAACAACAACATCACTCTCTATGGCACGACTTCGTTTGACTGACTTAGGAAATCCAATGAAGTCCCATGACCGAGTTGTGTGTAATTGGAGATTTCTACTTGGGAAAACTGAGACTACACCTTCCATCTGAGAAAGCTTTTCCTTTTGCCGATTAGTGAGCATGGCAGTAAAACCATTGAAACTTCTCTTGTAACTGTGGATTAAAGAATTTGTTGGATCATTGCCATCGAAGACTCGTTGCATAATGCTTAAGTGGTGAGATGTTGGAGAATATTGTGTCTTAGGAAGTGAACCCATATATATAATATGAAGTTTTGGATTATCATTACCAGCATCACACTTTGGAAAAAATGTGCATACCAAAATGAATGAAACACAAAAGAAAATGGAACTATGGTTGGTCATTGTTCAAAGTTTAATGATTGAGAATGATTGATACATAATAATATATATATATATCTATATATATATATATATATTTCATGTCCTCTTTAATTTTTTATTTTTAATTTATGTTTGTTATTTACTATAAATTAAAAAAATCCTTCTTCATTTAAAACATATTCCAGTGATTCTCAAACATATTTTATTCAATCAATCACAACAAGTAGCAAACTTTTTAGGGCAACAAATATCTTCCTCCCTTTTATAGGAGCATATTACCTATCACACACAAAGTGTATCACTCCATGTGCCATCAAATTTGATTCGTTAGAAAAATACAAATACTTAATCCTTAAACTTTTAACTTAAATAGAGTTTTTTAATCAATCACAACAAGTGACCTATGAAATAACACACTTTTTGGGACAACATATGTGCACCTTCCGTTTATATTCCTTTTTCACTTTAACTTTCCAACTTTATTCCAATTATTTAATTTGAACCATATAAATTTTATTTGACTAATCAATTAATAAATAACCATATAAATTTTATTGGAATAATTAATTAATAAATCAATCTTGAATGGAAAAAGTCTTAGATAAAATCATTTCTATTTATATGTATAAGACATAAAGTATGTCTATATGATTTGTGAAATTCTTATATTAATTGAAATAGTAATATATTATATATGGTTACTTTAAAGTTTTTTTTTGCGTTGTCAACACATTATTTATCATTCACATGTATTACTTTTATTAATTTATTTAGTAGTTAAAGATAATTAACTCATAAATGATGAATGATATATTGAAAGTATAAAAAAATTCATACTTTATAGAAACACATAAATTAAATTATTAAAGCATTCTCTCTAATTGAAACAAATACCCATTTTAAATTTGTTTAATTTATTCATTGGATGATATTTAACTTATTGATGTTTTCCCTTTTTAGTCACCTTTTTATTGTAAAAACTTTCTTATTCAATTAATGATATTTAATTTATTTAACAATACGTTGATATAGTGCTTTAAGATCATAAAAATTTCTTAGATAGACCAAAATGTCAAATATTAGATTCCTAGAATTGATACTTGTTGGTAGGGATACCTACTAACTCTGAAAAGATTTAGTTACTTATCCATAGAATGAAGGAATACCCTTGTTATACAAAAAAAAAACATTCATTCTTTGATCAAAGTCTTTCATTTAAACCATATAATTTTATTGTTTAGTTAAGAACTAAATCAATCTCATAAGGGTGAGTCATACTTACAATGTTAATATGATAAGAGGTTTGAAATATTGTTACTAGTAATTAACTATTAGTTTGACACTTTTTAGCATTATCTAACGAACATTTTTCAATTACTCCAGCACTTTATAAGAAACAACTTTTGAGATATTAAGTCAAATTTATCTAGTGACTAAGCTCATCCATCTAATTATCGTGTCTAGTGATATGTACTATAAAATCATGTCACATGCGTATAAAGTACATTCATGTGTCAAATGCATTCAATGACTATCATTTTCAACATGTATAAAAAGATTTATTTGTCCAATATTAATTAAACTTAGTTTCAATAATTGCTATGCATATTTATTTTGGATGATTAATCATTAATGTATCAAATACTTTTTGGAATAATTTTTTTTTACTCTCTAACTCCATAGTAGACAAAGAAGGCAAATCTGTGCACTCAATAGAATAATCAGAAACAAATTTGAACAACACATGAAGTTATTACTTAAGGTATGATCAAACAAAAAGTTAATTTATTGATCATCTAAACATGATTCAAATGTAACATCTCAAAAATCATGCACTCTAATTTAATTTTTGTAATCACTATTATGATGTGCAGGTTAAAGAATACATAACCTCATATTATAATTTAATTTTATGATAAAATAAGTTCAAAAATATAGTGAATATAATTTTATTATTATTATTATTATATTCTTATCCTTATTGTTTTAAGAGTAAATTACACTCACCCCCCTGAGTTTTGATGAAATTATACAAATCACCCATCCTTTTTTATCCTTACACAAACCACCCATAGTTTTGTACATATGTTACACTGACTACCTTTGCATAATATAAAAGTGTAATATTTTAAACAAAAAATGTGTGGCGTGTGTAATTAAGTTAAATAAAATATTATATATATTATGTAGACAAATTCAAATAGTTTGAGAGTCAATGCGTCTTCATTATTTGACTCGTTACAAAATATTATAAGAGTTATTTAAACATATCTTTAGAATTATTAATGTATTTTGTAATGACACAAAAATAATAAAGAAACATTGACTTTTGTACTATTTGAAATGTTACACAATATATAATATTTTGTTTTAATTAATTACATTCACCACACGTTTTTTTTGTTTAAAATATTATACTTTTATAACATGTATGGGTAGTCAGTGTAATATATATACAAAATTAGGAGGTAAGGGTGGTTCGTGTAAGGAGAAAAAAGATAAGGGTGATTTGTGTAATTTTATTATAACTCAGGGGTGTGAGTATAATTTTCTCTTGTTTTAATTATCATTATATTTCTACTCAACTATATATATGTTAAAATATTATTTAATCAGTATATATTATATAATTCATTTCGTTTAATTCATATCATGTTATTTGTTCGCTTGCTTATATAATTTAAGTCTTATTTAACATTATGATTTTCTTCATGATATTATAACTAATATTTTGAGATTTTAAGTAAGATTAAATTCTTAAATAAAATGACCAATCTATTATTTATATTATAACTTAAGGAATATTAGTCGTTAATTAACATGATGATTATGATATTGTTATTATAATCAATGTATGTTCATTTTTCTCTATCTTTGTCAAACCAATTCTTGCTATTGCGGTAAATGTTTGAAGCTTGAATTGTACATTTCCATTTAATTTCATACACGTTTTATGACATCAACAAATCTAAATAATGTTACTATCTTTTTAAATCTTACTTCTTATAGGTCCAGTATAATTATCCTTGCATTTTTTAGTTCTGTTACTTCGATTTATTTTATTTTTTGTACTATTAATGTTAAATTCATACAGTTTTCCTACAATAAGTTACTCACTAAAATTATATATATTTTAATAATTTATTTAAATATTTTTACAATGATTGAAAAATACATATGATTTTTCCACATTTATTATTGAAATAAAATAAAGTATTTTTAATCCTAATAGTATAAGATGATGAAATAAGTTTTATTTTGTATGTTATTAATGTGTATATATAAATGTCTACATATTTTTTCTGGTAAATAATCAATTGTATTACCTAGAAAACCTTAGATACACAAGTCAAAATTTGTTATTTTTGCAAAGACAACCATAATAGTTTCTAACTCATAACAATTATCTAAAACTATAAGAATGTAGTAATCGAGAATAATTTTTTATAACTCTCACACTATGGAGAAGTTCCTTATCAGTGCACCGAGTTTTTGGTTTTTTTTTTTTTTTCAAATTTCAAATTTTATTTTTCTTCAATAGAGTTATTTCCCCTCAGTTTTAATTTGGTTATTTATTATTTTTCTATTTTTCACATTGCACATATGATAGATACTAATTGTCAAGATAGCATAAATAAATATATGAAATTATTAGTAGAAAAATTAGTTTAATTTAATATTATAAACTTTACACTACTTGAAAATAATTATGAAATTCAAGGATGATTAATTTATACATTGAATTAGTGTTTCCCTTGAGAAACTTAATTATTATAGAAACTACTTGAAATATTTTAATTTTTTTATTTGACATTAAAATCTAGGTTCATAAGTATTATGAGTCTTTTATGCTTTATTATAATATCTTAAAGGTTACTTTCTTTATTTTTTTGATATAAAATAGTATTGAACATGAGAAAAATAACATGGATGAAGTTTCTGAAGAATTTTTGACATAAGTTATACAGGTGAATATGTAATTGATGGTTTGAGTAAAATAGAATTGAGCATGAGAAATTTAATGAAAGCAATTTGAGGTGAATGTGCGAAATTTGAGATATTTAGTTACTACAAGAGTCTTAAGTATTTTTTGATAAAAGAGAATCAAGCATGAGAAATAAAACATTGATGAAGTTTCTGAAGAGTTTTTAAAGTAAGTTAAAATGTACTCATGATAGGTGAATGTGTGATTGATGCTTTGACTAAGCAAACAATTTTCATCAGTTGTTTGGGAGAAGTCTCCTACTTGTGAGCTTAATCATTAATTTAGGTTGTGTATCTATAAGGGAAAACATAAAACAATTATTCATGATGGTGTGATTTGTGTTTTCCTATTTTGCTTTTATTAAATTATATTTTCTACTAAAAAAATCATATAACATATTTTCTCATTTTATGTTTCATGTTTGTTTACGTAACTTTTACAGTTTTTCCATTTGAACATGACAATTTTTCCACATGGATCAATGCAATATTTGAACCTGATAATTTATCATTTTCATTTTTTAACATACAAAATTGCAAATTATGTTTTTTTTATTTTGTTATAGTTATGAAAAATATAATAAAAATATACAAATCAATTACAATTCACTAAATAGAAAAACGGGTTGACATGATACTAATATCCCAAAAAATTATGTATTCTAATTTATTTATTTTAGTCAATATTATGATTTGTATGTTAATGAATACATAACTTTATATTATAATTTTATTCTATGGTAACATAAGTATTAATTTAAGAAGGTATCCCAATGTTAAGATAAGAATGAAAAATAGAATTATATTATTATTATTATATTCTTGTTCTTATTGTTATAATTATCATTATATTACTGTACAATTATATGTTAAGATATTATTTAATTTTGCTCGATATTATTTGTATATAATTTATTCTGTTTTATCATTGTCGTGTTATTTTGTTTATTTCCTTATACAATTTATATTATTCTCACCTGTTTATAAGATAATAGAATAATTTATACTTTAATATTTGATTTGAATTAAATTTTAAAGTTAATAATTGTTATCAACAATTTATATTTTTAGGGCCAAAGATGTTATCTTTGGTAAAACAGATAATCTGGATTAGTGGGTCAATGAAGGTTAGGTTATAATAAAAGTAAAGATAAGAGAGAAAACCCTTTATATTTAGATTTTAGCTTCCATCCATAAAAACTTAAAAGTCAGGAAGATAACATAATAGGACAAAACTTACATGCAATTCCTTATATACAGGTGATATTGACATACAAAATATGACACGTGTTTACTCACTTTTTTTTGCAATTAAGAATATTGTCTCTCTCTTTAAGGATTACTCTTCTTTCTCTCATATGTTACATTTTAAAGAATTGTATGTAAGTTTTGTCCTTTCTCAAACTACTAGCTATGAAATTTTTTACTTCTATTTTTGTGTTATGTCTTTGCTAGGGATAAAGATTATTTATATTAATGGAGAGACAAATAATTATTTTTTATTATGTTCTCAATGTCAAAAATGTGATTTCATAATAAATAGATGAATAAAAATATCATTACATATTATCTTTTATTTGTTATTATATGATATTGCCTCTCCATTGCCTCTCCATTAATGGAGAGGATCCTTACTCATTTGCTAGCATGTACTCTTAACTCTTAAGTCTCTTCCCCTTCTCGTTAAATAAAACACAAATACACGAATTTATATATATATATATATATAATGTGCCTCTCTATTTTTCTTCTTTCCTATTTTCTTTCACAATTCAATTATTTAACCAGTAACCACCAAAATCTTATTATTACTTTTATTTATTGTTCTTTCCTTTTTATGATCTGCATTGTTTGGTTTTCTCTAATGTATTCAATTTGAAAGAGCTATTTCTATTTAGAGGTCTTTGAATTTATTTAGAGATATTTTCATTTATTTTTACATAAAGAGCTATTGCTATATGAAAGTAAATGACAAAACATTTAAAAGTGAAGGGTTTAAAAATAGCAAATGGATTTCTTAAATAGTTTTGAACTATATATATAAAATAAATGTGAGGCAAACACAAATGAAATTCGGTTATCTAACTTCATATGATAAGTATTTTTTGTTTGGTCAAGTATATGACCTATTTAGATGTATTTGCATTTATTTTTACCTAAAGAGCTATTGCTATAGGTTTGCATGTTTGTTTTGTTAATGTTATAGGTAAGAACTTAATATTTTGGTTAGGGAAATGGTATGTTAAGAAAGTCAAATTCCTAATTTTTCTATGAATATAAATTTATTATGAATTAATTATAATGATTCATTATTAATTTAATTTAGAGTAAATTACACTTACACACTCTGAGTTTTAGTGAAATTATAACAATCATCCCTTCATTTTTTGCACCTCCAAAAATCCATTTAATTTATATACATACATTACACTTATCACTCATGTATGAGAAATAATTGTGATTCGTGTTGTTGTTCTAAAACAACCACTAAATTTGTTGCATAATACATTACTATGTTATTATCAAGGGAATGAGCTGGTGATTCTAACAACAAAGTTGTTTGGGTAATAAGCTAAATTGTTTAGCTGATTTGTTGAAATAATCAATCATGCCTATACCAAGTAGTAAAAACATTCTAACAAAATCACCGTTGGTATCAACAATAAATTTAATCTTTATCATTAGGTAATGAATATACCTTTTATCATGAATTTTTCCAAAGTTTTAAATTCATTCTTATCAAGAATATTATGGAATATTTATTACGCCGATTACTTTAAATATTTAGAATAATATTATTAAGCTGTGATGGAAATGAATGGTCAAAGGATATTTTCCTAAATTTATTCAAAGAATATTAGTATATTCAATTAATTGTTTAATTTAAATATTAAATTGATTATTAAAAATTAGATAAGTTGAAATCAAATTATAAAGGAAATTTAAGAAGATAAGGTGGGTGAGACAGTTATGGAATTGAAGAAATAAAAGTATAGGTTCATTCTCTCCATGATATATTTTTTTGGATGCACTCACATTTTCCTCGAATATTACATCTTCTCATTTTTTACATCTACTTACAAAAATCTTGAGAATTCAAAAAGCTATTATTGGTTGGAGTGATAAGGTGATCTAATGGTTAAAATGGAGGGTTTAATAAATGGAACGAAAAAGTTGTGAGTTCGAGTCTTATCTATGACAAATTAAAAAAAAAGTTACAAGGTGATTTGATGTAGTAAGAAGTGGTGGAGAGAATGAGGTTTTGGGTTAGAATCTGGTCACATAACAAAAATAGATGATGCTTGCCATCATTTAGTAAAGATGAGACAAAAAAAGAAGACCCTGGACCCTAAATTTGTTAAAAAAATTATTGATATTTTTTCATACCTTTTGAGACAATTTTGTGATTAGTGTTCTCTCACTTTATGTGTCGTAGTTTTATAACATAATTGATTTTTTAGAAACCGTAAAATTTATAAATTTTAAATTTCGAAGAGTTCTAAACTTTTAATCATTTTGTCTCATGATTACCAAATGAGCCTAAAATTATAAATTGTACTAAAATCACTATATAATTTATAAAAATGGACCTTTATTATTGCAGGGACTGATCAATAACACCACATAAACCTTCTTCTACTTGTGCCGGTGTCGATCATTCTTGCCCCATGTCATTGAAGGTCCATTGCTTAAGGACACGAGTAGCAACAAATTAGTGTTTTTTGGGTACATTTTTATATTTTTAGTTGGTATTGTTCAAAGCCTTCAAGAAAATGAGTTGTTAAAAGAATAATAAATAAAGTAACACAAGCTAAGTGAGGATTGTGTTACGACACTATCACGTGGAAAGTACTGAATGGCTAATTGATTGAGGTAATGCTGTTGAGACTTAGTGTAATTCATAGCATACGAGATTGGGCTTGTATGGGGATAATTAGTGGGCTTAGTTCTCAACTAATGGCTTAGTTAGCTTGTAAACTGAAAGTCTATAAATGGAAAGAAGTAGTTAAAGTGTTAGTTACTGAAATCTAACACATTCCACAATTATACATGTTTTTCATTCTCTCTTTTACTCACTGCAACTCCTTCTTCCTTACTATCTTTCTCTTACAACTCATGTTCATCATTATTTCTTTGTTTCTTGCGTGAAAAGCTCAAGCAGTGAGCTTGTAGTCTCTATCTTCCAACAGTGGTATCAAGAGCATCAAGATCTGGATCTGTGGTGGGGTTCCTTGGAAGCTTTAAATTGGTTCAAGCATTGGAACTGTTTGAAGAAGTGTCTCGGGGAGTGAAGAAGAAGCAGAAGAAGAAGAAGATGACTACTTCAAATGACATTGCAATGAATTTGCCTAAACTTGATGGAAAGGATTATGAGTATTGGAGCATTCAAATGAAAGCAATCTTTGGTTTTCAAGATTGTCTTGATGTTGTGCAAGCTGGAATTCCAGAGATCAATGCAAATTCAAGTGAGGCTCAAAGAATTGAGCATAAAGAGGCCAAGAAGAGAGATTGTAAAGCTATATTCCTACTTCATCAATGTGTGGACAGACCCAACTTTGAGAAAATCTCAACTGCTTCATCATCCAAGGAAGCATGGAATACACTTGAGAAAAGCTATGCAGGTAGTCTGAAAGTCAAGAAAGTAAGACTCCAAATGATGAGAAGACAATATGAGCTACTTCCAATGGAAGAACAAGAGACCATAGTTGAGTATATCAATAGGATTCGTAGCTTAACCGATCTTATGAAAGGCTATGGGGACAAGTTGGATGAGCAAGGTATAGTGGATAAAGTGTTGAGAACACTAACCACAAGATTTGATAATGTGGTTATTGCTATTGAGGAGGCAAAGGACTTGGATCAACTCAAGTTAGACCTTTTACTAAATCTCTTTTACTCTCTCTTTGGTACAGAAGAGAGAATAAAGAGAGGATGTCGTGAAGAGAAGAAGATGAGAAATGAAGAATCTCTCATGTTTGGTTTGAAGAGAGTAAGAGAAGAGGTAGATCATATTCACCACTTTCCCTCTCAACATGTGATGAGAGTTGGGGGCAAGTAAAAGAATATTATAATAGTCACTTTTTTATATTATATTATTATTTATTTACACAACTTTCTCCGCCATTATTTTTCTTGTATATTTCCTCATTTCATAAATATTATTTGAAATTATGATTATATAATTTGTACAATAAATTCTAATGTTATAATTCATAAAATTTTAATTAGTAATAAAATAGTTTTTCATATTCTAAAGATATTTTTGTCATTAAAAAATTTACGTCTTCATTTTACCCTTCTCTTTCTTTTCTCTTTCTCTCATAGCAAACAATACAAAAAATCTACTCTATTTCTTATATGTTTCTTTCTAAGCATTATCTTATCTCATTTTCTAATCTTCAACCAATCAAGACATTAGTTTGAGTCTTATTTGAATATCATAACCTTTCCAATAATTATGATTGTTGTGGGTTTTTCTTAAACAATTAATAAAGCAATATACTAGAATTTAACAGCAAATTGCTAAATTTTATTACATCAACCTTTTTGTAATATCTAATCCAAAACATTTACGACAATTGGACTCCTCACATTGTGGGTGCCATCTGACCATAACAATGATGAAGTGAGCACATGTTGTTCTGGTTTATCACCGGTGATAGTGACGACAAAAGAATGCTTCTCATGAAGTGATTTGAACGATAATGTCTCGGGTACTACTGAAACTTTGATTCCTGGATTTGGTAAAATTGTTGCCTTATAAGTTGAGTTTGCTAGGCCAACATTTGTGACTGTTCTTTTAAACTTTATGGTAAAAGATGTCATTGACTCAACATCAATAGCAAGAGCAGGATAATTTAGATTTCTAACCGAGGATCTATGAGTAGCTTTGGAGCAAGCATTATTCTTTCCAGAGATTAATTTAACCTTTTGGTTATGATAACCCAAGTTGCAAAGCATTTGTATATAATCTTCTAAGGAAATGTCATAGACAAGTCCAGGATGAATAGCTGAAATAGGATTGACATGGCCAGATCCATAAGCATATTCACCAACATCATCCTCTGAAACCTTCATAGTTTTTGCTGAAGTCATAATAGCAGATTTGATGGCTGCTGGTGACCAATCGGGATGAAATGTTTTCAAATATGCAGCTATTCCGGCAACATGGGGGCATGACATGGATGTCCCTGATATTATGCTATATTTTGCAGATCGTTTATCAAAAGTTTTTCCTGAAGGAGAAGCATCTGGTGAAAATGAAGCTAGAATATCCACTCCCGGGGCGCTTATATCTGGTTTCAAAATTTCCGAAACAATTGTATTTGGCCCACGTGAAGAAAAATCAGCTACCGTAGGAGCATTAGTGTCTTTAATTGTCTCACTCTTTAATATTTCTGCTTTTGGAATATTTGTTGAATTCATGTATGATTTCAATTGTTCATACTCAATGGAAGATAAAACCAATGAAGGTAATGGAGTGATAAAGTTTGTTTCACCAATGCTAAATTCCTTTATGATTGAACCAATTGGGTGCCCACCATTATAACTAGGATTTGCTCTATTTCCACATAAAACTATCTTTCCTTTCACCAAATGACTATCTAAACATTCGCATATATTAGCACGATCTTCTAAACATTTTGTTGAATTGCCATTTTTCTTAGCAATGGGAAACTTTGTCCCATTTGATGAGAAAGAATTTATTGATCTACCTATTAGTGTTTTTCCATTCCCTAAAATTACCTTGTCAATGAATCTTCGGTCTATTGTACTTGCAGCTACAGTAATCATCCACGGTGCTACACTCGAAACAGTTCTCGGAAATGGACCGTTATTGCCTGCACAATTCACTGTTAGTATCCCTCTTTCCATAGCATGGAATGAACCAATTGCAATAGGATCTTCATCAAATGGAACTATGTTAGAACCACCTAGTGAAACTGAAAGGATGCTTACACCATCAGCTATGGCATCATCGAAAGCAGCCATGATAGCATCATTGGTGCATCCTGATTCATTACATACTTTATATGCAGCAATTCTTGCTGATGGGACACCCCCTCTAGCAGTACCTTGTGCTAGTCCATAGAAGCTTGCACCTAAAACATTGTTTCCGACAACTGTTGATGCAGTATGGGTTCCATGCCCATCAATGTCTCTAGTAGACTCACTTGCATAGAATCTCGCACCGATAATTTTCTTATTGCAAGTAAAGTTCTTACCACCAGCACAAGTACCCTTCCAATTTTTTGGAATTGGACCAAAACCTTGATCATTGAAACTATCCGATTCAGGCCATATACCGGTGTCAATAACTCCAACAACAACATCACTCTCTACGGCAAGACTTCGTTTCACTGACTCTGGAAATCCAATGAAGTCCCATGATCGAGTTGTGTGTAGTTGAACTTTTCTGCTTGGGAAAACTGAGACTACACCTTCCATTTGAGAAAGCATTTCCTTTTGCTGATGTGTGAGCATGGCAGCAAACCCATTGAAACTTCTCTTATAACTGCGAATTAAGGAATTTGTTGCATCATTGCCATCAAAGACTTGTTGCAAAACGCTTAAATGGTGTGAGGTTGGGGAATACTGTGTCTTAGGAAGTGAGCCCATATACACAATATGAAGTTTTGGATTATCATCACTAGCATCACACTTTGGAAAAAATGTGCAGGCCAAAATGAAAGAAACACAAAAGAAAATGGAAGTATACTTGGCCATTGTTCAAGTTTAATGATTCAGAATGAATGATACATTATATATTATATATTATATATATATATATATCAAATAATTTTTATTTGTTATGTATTCTATTTGTTAGGTATGGTTATAAATTAAAACATTCATTCTTCAATTAATACATTTTTGATTTAAGTCAAATACATTTTTTTAATTAATCACAACAAGTAACACACTTTTGTGACTATAAATGTCTTCCCTCCTTATGTGGGAGCACATTTGTTGTGCTATAAAATGTGTCACTTCATCTCCCATCATATTTGATTGGTCATAAAAATACAAATACTTAATCATTAAACTTTAACTTAAATACAATTTTTTAGTCAAACACAACAATTGACCTATGGAGTGACACACTTTTTTGGGACAACAAATCTACATTTTCCTTCCTTTTTCATTTAAACTTTCGTGCCTTATTCCAATTCTTTGATTTGAACAATATAAATTTTATTGGACTAATTCATTAATAAATCAATGTTGAAAATAAAAAATCATATAAAAATTCATTTCTTTTCATAGGTTTTAGACATAAAGTTATTTCTATTTACTTTGTGAAATTCTAAATTAAAACGTGACTTTAATATATGTTGTTACTTTCAAGTTTTGTAAGTGGTCCGTAAGTTTAGGAGTTAATGATAATTAACACATAAATATGATTGTCGCAGAAAGAATAAAATATTTCTCCAATATGGGAAGACATATATTAAATTATTAAAACATTTTCTCTAATGGAAACAAATACCTATTTAAAATTGGTTTACTCAATTAAGGATATTTAATTTATTGATGTTTTCCTTTTTACTCACTTTTTTATTGTCAAATATTTTTATTCAATTAATGATATTTAATTTATTCAACAAGGCATTAGTATATGCCGTAAGTCCTCAATGGATCCCTAAATAGACATTGGTTATACCAAAAAAAAACTTTCATTCTTTGTTCAAAATCTTTCATTTAAACCATGATTTTTTTTGGTTAGTTAAGAAATAAATCAATCTCATAAGGGTGAGTGATACTTACAATGTTAATATGATAAGAAGATTGCATTTTGGTTACATGTAATTAAATATTAATTTGACACTTTTTAGCATAATTGAACTCTGGTTTAGTAGAGTGAGTGTTTATGTCGGAATCCCAATGGTTTTAGTTTACAAGATAAATATATTTTGTTGAACTAATATTTGATCTCTTGCACAATATGTTATTATTTATCTACCGATCTAAGTTTAAACATTTTTTATCCTAAAAATAATTCTTGGGATATTAAGTAAAATATATCTAAAGACTAAGGTCATCCATCTAATTATCGTGTGCAATGTCACATGCGAGCAAAGTACATTCATGTGTCAAATGTATTCAATGACCATAATTTTCAACATGCATAGAAAGATTTACTTGCCCAATCATTTAAACTTAGTTCCAAATATTGCTATGCACATTTATTTTGTGATTAACACATCAAATATGTTTTGGTAAAAGAAATGTAGTATTATTGGAATACAATTTTTTATTCTCTAACCACATAGTAGACAAAGTAGGTGAATCTGCACACACATGGAATAGTCAGAAACATTGAATATATTCTTGGAATATGTAACACCCTAAATTTAAGTCTTTAAAATTATAGTATCAGTCCTAGGATTCTCGCTTGAGCGAGAGATTCTCACATGGGCGAGAAAGGCTCACATGGGAGGGTGAAATCCTAGGCTATACTGGAGGATTCTCGCCTGAGCGAGAGTTGTCTCGCCTGGGCGAGAAATGGCATTTTGGGACTGTTGAGACTGTGAGATTCTCGCTTGAGCGAGAGGGTTAGATCCGAGTTTTTAAGATAGGCGGGATTTTCTCGCTTGAGCGAGAAAGGGGCTCGCTTAAGCGAGAACCCGACGCTGTTACATTAAATAGGGAACTCACACATTTATGAGGGTTAACCTAGAGAGAAGTGAGAGAAGAGTGCATTTTCAAGAGCAATGAAGCTTGTGAGTCATTTAGAAGCTTGAGAAGAGGTAAAACTCTTGATTTTAACTCTCTTCTTCCCTTTGAAAACTTGTTTTGGGTATGTTGGATCTCTTCTCAAAATGAGGGAAACCATGGAAACTCATCCTTTCGAGTTATGGTTCGTTTTATGTTGTTTTTATCTTGAAAACTCTTGGTTTAGAGTTAGTATTTCAATAATGGAAATGGTTTGTGGGTTGATTCATGAAAACCCCAAAACCCCAAAGTGAAAATGTGGTTAAAGTGGAAAATGGGTAAAATGCTAGAGGTAGAAGATGATTAAGCCTTCCAATGTTGAAATATGAGATGGATATGTATGTTTTAGATGGTTGTAAACGTATGATGAAAGTAGTTTATAAACATTGAAAATATGATGAATATCTTGTATGGTTGAGTAATGCAATATAAATTATTTATGTGATATTTGGAAATAAATGACTGACATTGTTGTTATGTGATGGGGATAATGAAAGATCCTGAGGTTGGAGGAGGTAGCGAAGGAACTTACAAAGTTACCCAAAACCAACCCCGACACGTACCAAGGTAAGGAGAAGTTATTAATGGTATATGATAATAGAAAATATGTGGATTTTCTGATTACGTATATGATCTGTGTATGACTTGCCCGATGTGGTATAGAGAATGACCTATCCTAGGTGACATCATGTATGACTTGCCCAAAGTGATATTGTGTATGACTTGCCCTATGTGGTATTGTGCATGACTTGCCCTAAGTGGTATTGTGTATGACTTACCCTATGTGGTATTGTGTAACACCCCAAATTTTAAGTCTTTAAAATTAAAGTATCAGTCTTGGGATCCTCGCTTGAGCGAGAGATTCTCGCTTGGGCGAGAGAGGTTCACCTGGGAGGGTGAAATCCTGGGCTATACTGGAGGATTCTCGACTGAGCGAGAGTTGTCTCGCCTGGGCGAGAATTGGCACTTTGGGGCTGTTGACACTGTGAGATTCTCGCTTGAGCGAGAATTCCTCGCTTAAGTGAGAGGGTCAGAGTTGAGTTTTTAAAATGGGCGGGATTTTCTCGCTTGAGCGAGAGAAAGCTCGCTTAAGCGAGAACCCGACGAGAATATTAAATGAAGGGAACCCCAAATACATTTTTAGGTTATGATTTGAAGAGAGGTGAGAGAAAAGAGCATTCCCAAGGTCTAGGAGCTTTGATTCTTGTTCAAGAGCTTGAGAAGAGGTAAAACTCTCTACCCTAACTCTCTTCTTCTCTTGAGAACCCATTTTTGGGTATTATGGATCTATTCTCAAAGGGTGTAAAACCATGGAAACTCTCTCTTTCGAATTGTGGTTCGTTTTATGTCGCTTGTACCTTGTAAACTATTGGTTTTGAGTTAGTATTCCAAGAATGGGAAGGGTCGGTGGGTTGACTCATGAAAACCCCAAAACCCTAGAGAGAAAATGAGGTTAGAGAGGAAAGATGGGTAAAATGCTAGAGGTAGAAGATGAGTTGCTTTACAATGTTAAAATATGAGATGATATGTATGTTTTAGATGGTTGAAAACTCTTAATGAAAGTAGTATAGAACCATTGAGAATATGATAAATATCTTGTATGTTTAAATGATGCAATATCTTGTATGTTTAGACATTTAATAATGTTCACCAGAAAAAGCGTTGTTGAATGTAGACTTTCAACATCAATCACTACATTGACTGTTTGTTGAATATTTATTTTCACCAACGCTTACTACATTGAACACAATTGATTTTTTATTTTTTAATCACAAACATTTGGTTTTTTGTATTCTATCAACTCACCTACATATACATTTATGAGTATTTTTTAATCAATAATCATAAATAATTCTTAGTCTTAGTGTAAGGACCCAAATTATACCCTAAAATTTTCGTTCGTTTATTATTAAACATACAAATCCTAGTAGCTATTTTCTCACTATTTATTTCCATGAATTACTTCCTCAATATAATTATGGTTCAAATTCAATAATGACAAATTAATCTACCAAAGTATTTTGGGGTTCATAACCCATAAACTTCACATTTTTAATTTCAAAAGGGGACTTCGTCCCCACATACTTGTCGATCCTACATCAATTCCTGAGAAACGGGGTTACATATCAAATAGTTCAAGTAATTGGTTACAAACACGTGCATAATACAAAACAACACGTTAATATCCCTATTACATCAAAATAAGAATGCTACGCTACAATACCGCCTGGATCCACTAGTCCTTTGCTTTACCTATACACTGATTATCACCAATACAACTAACAAAACACAAGGGAATAAGCTATAGAAATCATGATAATCAGTGTTTATAAATCAATATATAATAATTGTTCAACATAAATAAATTTAAGTTCAATATAAGGAAACAATTAAATCATTTGAAAGTTATTATCCCACAATAGCATAATCATCTCATATATATATTAGTAAATCCAATACCACACCGGGCAAGTCAGACATTGCCATATAAGCCAATAACACGTTGGGCAAGTCATACTTTGCCATATAGGTCAATACCACGTTAGGCAAGTCATACAACACCATAAGGCCAATACCACATATGGCAAGTCATACATTGCCATAAGGCCAATACCACATAGGACAAGTCATATATTGGTTCATCAATTTTCTTCACACAACATAGCGCATTATACATTTACCTCAAACATTCACAATGCTTATCCCTTACCTTGGTGTTCGTTGGTGGTAGTGTTAGGCAACTTGTTAGTTCCTCATCCGCTTCCTCCATCCTTAGGGTATTTCCTCATACACACCACACACAATAACCATAATCAATAACATACTCATATTATTACATAGAGAACTTAATACCACACATTTATTCATAAAACAGTTCATATTCCGATAATTTCCAAAATCATCTCCATTAGGAATTTCAAGCATGTAAAGAATTCATATTCACTCTATTTAACACTAGAAACCATAAACCACGTTTCTAACCTAACATTTCCCCCTTTCAACACTATTTTTGTTTTGGGTTTTGGGTTTTCATGAATCAACCACCAATCAACCATATTTTCGAATATAAACTCTAAACCTCGAGTTTTTCAAAGGAAAAGTTAGATAAAAACAAGCTACAACTCAAAAGAGAAGGTTGTATGATTTTCCATACCAAGAGAAGAGACCCAAGTGCCCAAAATGAGTTTCAACAAGAGAATGAGTTTTAAAATCAAGAGGTTTACCTCTTCTTTAGCTTCTCTAAGCCTCTACACAAGCTCTTGCTAATAAAATCGCCTCTTCCTCTCTTTTCTCCCAAAAAATATCTTCTTTTCATGTTTGGGGCTCTATATTAGGGTTCAGGGTTTTAGATTCTCGCCCAAGCGAGAATACGTCGCCCATGCGAGAAATCCCGCCTTTTTAATTTTTCAAACTCTAATGCTCTCGCTCAAGTGAGGGATTCTTGCTCAAGCGAGGATCCGACAGCCTCCATGCCACTCTCCCTCGCCCAGGCGAGCCAAATCTCGGCCAGGCGAGAATCTCTCTGCCTCCAAAGTTCCCTCTCGCCCAGGCGAGACATATCTCGCTCAGGCGAGAGTCCCAGAGAAAATCCTGGGAGAAATGCTGACACTTTCGCTTGGGCGAGACTGCTCTCATTCAAGCGAGAATCCTGCAGTATACCCCATATTTTCTACTGTTACAATACTTTAGGAAAATAAAACTTAGGATGTTACACTTAGTATTTATGTATACATTTATATCCAAATAATTGGTGTTATTTATATTAACATGTACTTTATGTGAATATTTATATTAAAATAACTATATCAATATTTAATATTTATATCAAATATTTACTTTTATGTGAGCTTAGTATTTACATAAAAAATAATTTAAAAGGAATTTGAAATTAATAACATCTTCAAATATTGCATCTATTATGTATGTAGGTTACATAAAACGTCACTATTCAAAACCTGTCATTCAATAATACTCACTCCACAAAATGTCGAACTTTTAACACCTCATTTAAGTGAGCAATGTTGAATTCCTACCTGCCATGATTTTGGAATAGTAATTATATTGACAACAAAAAATCCATATTCCCCTTTACAACTTTGGATGACATAGGGAAATCCATATTCCTCTTTTATGATTTTTATTTTACAAGTTGCGATGGGCTCATTCTTCAGCTTTGTCAATGAATATGACATTTCCAAGCTTAACGTTTATATTTTTAAAAATGCGTTCTCTTGTCAAAGGAAATTATATTGAAGCTTTTGAATGTTTTAGAACTTTTTCTAAATGAAGTATGTGTATTCATAAGATAGATGAAGTTCAATTACGTATTACGCATTAAGAATGATTAGTAATCGTATTGATCCGATAAAGAGATGTTGGCTTCTTCTTCTTCTAAACTAATATTAAGGATAAGGTGTAGTTTTCATTAAAATAAATTTAGATGTTTTAATATGCAAATTTAGACATTCCGTGGTCTTATTAGATGCTACATTGCTACAAAAGGCCCTCCTTATTTATATATAATGTTTGGAGTATGTCCAACCAACCAAAATTATTTTTTTTATTTTTTAAGTATAAAATAAAAATTTAGATGCTAAGTAGATTTGTGATGGCTATTATAAGTAATTACTTTGTTTAAATTAAGATACTATAAGAAGAAAATATGAACACTTAAAAGAACAAATCAGAATAAGCTTAAAGAATGAAATGATATGGAACATATTCTAAATATTTTCCCTTTCACATTCAAGTTCAATGATATGTATATTGCGAGCTTTTTTTTTTTGAACAATTTATAATAGCAAATCCCATAAATTTATTAAAGAGAGATCCACTTATTTGAGGATAAAATTTAAATATGTTACTCTTGATACATTCATTTTAATTACATCTGATGGATGTCCCTCTTTTCTCTAAACTAAAGAAAAGCTCTCTCTCCATTTTTTAAATCCCACCAATTATGTTTTTGTCTTTCAGGTTTTGCATAACAAAACCATTTGACCAACTACCCACTAAAGGCTTCTCACCAATATAATTTTTTTAATATTTATTTAATATTAATGTGGTGCAATCCTTTAATTTCTTCTATTTTCTCTATCATTTACATGTGTATTTTTCTATTTTTTGTTTTTATTATTCTTATAAGAGAGAAAAGGTTCCAAGTACTAAAATCACCAATAAAAAAAGGACCATATATTTATTACCACCAAGGATTAAAATTTGTTATTTTGAGTGTGAGATGTTAGAGATCTCCAAAGAGAACCAAGATTATGCAATAAAAAAAACACAGCGGAGGCATTTCAATCCATGAAAATATTCTACCAAATCACTTTTCTTCCAGAAAATTGGTCCAATAAATTATTGTGGATGATAAAAAACAAATTAGAGAAATTTGGGGTTCATAGCAAACGTTGAGGACAAAATGAAACTCAAGATAAAGCAAGAAGAGAAAGAGGGGTAACTTCTTTAATTTATTCTTTGAGTAAGCATATCCCCACCCATTTTATTATAATACTTTATAATATCTATTATAAAATATCTACAACAATTGGACTCCTCACGTGGTGGATGCCATCAGACCATGTCAATGATGAAGTGACAGTTTGTAAAGGTAACTTACCACCAGTGACAGTGACAACAAAAGACTTCTTCTCGTGAAGTGATTTGAACGACAAAGTATTAGGAACCACCGTAATTTTGATTTTTGGATTTGGTGTGACTGCCACCTTATATATTGACTTTGCTAGGCCAACATTTGTGACTGTTCTTTTAAACTTGATAGTAAAAGATGTCGTTGAATTAACAGCAATAGCAAGAGCAGGATAATTTAGATTTCTCACCAAGGATCTATGAGTAGCTTTGGAACAAGCATTGCTCTTTCCAGATATTACTTTAACCTTTTCGTTATCATAACCCAAGTTGCAAAGCATTTGTATATAATCATCCACGGAAATGTCATAGACAAGTCCAGGATGAACAGCTGAAATAGGATTGACATGGCCGGATCCATAAGCATATTCACCAACATCATTCTTAGAACCTTTCAAAGGTTTTGCTGAAGTCATAAGAGCAGATTTGATGGCTGCTGGTGACCAATCCCAATAAAATGATTTTAAATATGCAGCTATTCCAGTAATATGGGGGCATGACATGGATGTTCCTGATATTATGTTATATTTTGTAGATCTTTTATCGTAAGTTATACTTGAAGGAGGAGCAACTGGTGAAAATGAAGCCAAGATATCCACTCCTGGGCCAGTTATATCTGGTTTCATAATTTCTGGAACAATTGTATTTGGCCCACGTGAAGAAAAATCAGCTACCTTAGGAGCACTAATATCTTTAATTATTTCACTCTTTAATATCTCAGCTTTTGGAATTTTTGTTGAATTCGTGTATGATTTCAATTGTTGATACTGAATGGAAGGTAACATCAATGAAGGTAATGGAGTGACAAAAGCTGGTGAACCTTTCGTAGGATCATGTATGATTGAACCTATTGGGTTCCCAGATGGATAATCTACAGAGCCAGTTTCATCACATAAAATTATCTTTCCTTTTACCAAACTACTATCTAAACAGTTGCATGCATTAGGATCTTGCTCTGGGCATGTTGTTGATCCTGACCCACCATTTTTCTTAGCAATGAGAGCCTTTGTTCCATTTAATGAGAAAGAATTTATAGATATACCGGTTAGTGTTTTTCCATTCCCAAGAACTACCTTATCAATGAATTTTCGGTCTATTGTACTTGCAGCGATTGTAAACATCCATGGCGCAACACTCGAAACAGAAGTTGGAGAAGGACCGCTATTGCCTGCAGAATTCACTGTGAGTATCCCTTTTGCCATAGCATGAAATGAACCAATCGCGAGAGTATCTTCGTCGAATGGATTTTGGAAAGAACCTCCTAGTGAAAGTGAAATGAAGTTTACACCATCAGCTATGGCATCATCGAAAGCAGACATGATAGCACTACTAGAACATTCTGTTTCATCACATACTTTATATGCAGCAATTCTTGCTAATGGGACTCCACCTCTTGCAGTACCTTGTGCAAGTCCGTAAAAGCTTGCACTAGGAACATAGTTTCCAGCTGCTGTTGATGCTGTATGTGTTCCATGTCCGCCAGCGTCTCTTGCAGTCTTATCCTCTGTATAATATCTTGCACCAATGATCTTCTTATTACAAGTAAAGTTATAACCACCGGAACAAGCACCCTTCCAATGTTTTGGAATAGGACCGAAACCTTTATCTTTGAAGCTATCAGATTCGGGCCATATACCTGTGTCCAACACTCCAACAACAACATCACTCTCTTTAGCACGACTTCGTTTGACTGACTTAACAAGTCCTAGGAAGTCCCATGATCGAGTTGTGTGTAATTGGAGTTTTCTGTTTGGGAAAACTGAGACTACACCTTCCATTTGAGAAAGCTTTTCCTTTTGTTGATTAGTGAGCATTGCAGCAAACCCATTGAAACTTCTCTTGTAACTATGGATTAAGGAATTTGTTGCATCATTTTCATCAAAGACTTGTTGCAACATGCTTAAATGGTGAGAGGTTGGAGAATATGATGTATTAGGAAGTGAGCCCATATACACAATATGTAGTTTTGGATTATCTTCACTAGCATCACACTTTGAGAAAATTGTGCATGCCAAAATGAAAGAGACACATAAGATGAGGGAACTATACCAGGCCATTGTTCAAGTTTGATGATTGAGATTGAATGATACAAAAATATATATAGCTATTTATTTTTATTTGGGTGCATTTTGAGTATCATTATCTTTCAAGATCTCTTTATTCTTTGTCCATTTTTTGTTTTCTACTTACTATGTAAGACTATAAGTTAAAACAATTGATGTTTAATTCTTTATTTTTATTCGGGTGCATTATGAGTATCATTATCTTTCAGATCTCTTTAATTCTTTGTCAATTTTTTGTTTTCTACTTACTATGCAAGACTGTAAGTTAAAACATTTGAGGTTTAATTCTTTAATTAATTGAAACATATTCCCTTTTTAAATTGATTTACTGATTTAATGATATTTAATTTATAAATGCACTCCTTCTTTAGACCTTATTTTGCTCAAATATCTCTGATTTTTTTCCAAGTCTTTAATTCTAACCATATATTTTGGTGGGCTATTTAAGATATAAATTAACCTTAATGGAAAAAAGTCTTAGATAAAATAATTTCTTATCGTATTACGTTATCTTTCAGCTCATATTTTTTCCGTTGTGTCTTCTATTTATTATGAAATATTGTAAATTAAAACATTTCCTCTTTAATTGATAAAGTCCCAGTTTAGTTTGATTTATTCCATTAATGATATTTAATTTATATATATTTTTGTTCCTTAGTTTCTTTTATTTTCTCAAAGCTTTGATTCTTTATTCGGTGTCTGTGATTTTAACCATATATATTTATTGAGTTTGTTAATAAATAATTCGGTTCAATCATAAATATTATTAAATTAATTTTTTTAGAACTTACATTAATATTATTTATCAGAATACAATTTTTGTAAAATAATTTACACTTTCTATCTTAAAATGCATGATTTTAGACAAAATTCTAGTCTAAGTTTATTAATTTAATATGTTCCATCTCAAAACAATTTACAATGAGAAGTGTAATACAGGTAGTATTTAAATCATTTCTGAGATAATGAGGTAATCAATGTGAGACTTACTTCATTGCCCCTCCACATAAGTCTGTCGGATCAGGCGAATGGTTACTTTTGACCCATAACTAAATAATATCTTTTGGTTCATGACAACCAGAAAGAAGTTGAGTTATGGATCTAATATCATGTTAAGGTTTCATCTCAAACTCAATTGACAATAAGAGGAGTAGCCCAAAATGTATTTAAGTTATTCCCGAGACAATGAGGTAGACGATGTGAAACTTACTTCATAATATAGTATCGTCTAACAATAGAACGGGACATATACAATCAAGTGGAAAAAATAAGAATCAAATTTATATTAGCAGTGTATGTGCAATCAAATGACCAAATCTTCAAAATAAATTAAGTGCCCTGTTTAGGTTTTTATTTGGTATAATTATTTTTTTGGTACAATGCCTTGTTTAGGTATTTTCTTATTTCAAGAAAATAGATTTATAACAATAAACTCTTGGAATTGTCTCCATCTTTTAGCTTAGTTTACCTTTTGTAAATTTGTTACAATGAACATAATTAAGTTATAATTATATTCAAATAGAATTTGAATGTAAGAGATTTTATATTAATTTTTTGTATATTTCTTATTTTCAAGTATTGTTTGTGATGTTTTATTATTTTATTGAGGTTCTTCTCCATTTTATAGGCAAAGTCTCAATAACTTTAAATTAAAGATTATTTTAATGATCTTCTACAAAAGTGTGTTTAGAGTATATATTCGATAGCAAGAAGGAACTATGTCTCGTTTCATATTAATTATGTTTGATTCACTCATATTCGATAATGTATTCACGTCTTCTCGCTTAGATGAGTACAGCAAGTCTATATATGTGTAAAAGTAGCTAGTAGCTAGGTTCAGTCAGGTCGATCCGCCAAAACTCGAAAATTCATAGGGTTTGAGTATTATATTATTTACTTTTTATTGAATCTAGTTTTTTAAGCACATATCGGGCGGGTTTTATTAATAATGAGTTCAGGTCAGGATTACTCAGGTGGGTTCGGGCCACCTTATTTTTTGTCTTTTGGCTTGTCTCTGATAAAAATTATTTTACAACATAATGATGTTATGAACTTATAATAAAAATAGATAATAAATAGTGTTATAAACTTTTAACAAAAAATAGAGTAACGTACATAACATAACTATTTATAAACTGCAATAGTCTCACTGCAACAATATAACTAGGGGAGGTTTTAGTATACCACTACATTATTTGTTAGGTTTTGCAGAATATAGTTTTAAGTACAATAATAAAATAGTGTATCAAATTAAATGAAAATAAACATTAATTATATAAATTTTGCTACATTTCTTAATTATGTATTTAATTAGATTTAACTTTACAAAAAAATAATAAATAACTATATAAATTTACCTTGGTAAAAATATAACTTTTACAACAACAAAAAAGAGACAACATAATCAAATTTTACACATACTAATTAAAAATGAAGGTTTTGATAATGAACATACAAATAATATTCATACTGAAAGTAAAGAACAATGATCATATTATCATGATAGTTATTCTTTGACATATAGAGTTTCTTCTGAACTTGAGTTTAAACAACTATAACTATAAACTAATATGATAGTACTTTTTATAATGTCCAAACGTTTATATATTAAAGTGAAGTCACAAATTACTTTGTGTTATGGAGTGAAAGTTGAATAGAAATGAGAGACTTAATAAATGAGTTATCTCATACATAAGACATTAGATCTATGAGTTTGGTTGACTTGGGCATAACAACTATGTTAAAAGAAGTTATACATTAGTATCAAATGATATAATTTTTTCAAATAAATTAAATATGTTAAAATTTAAATAATTTTTTTAATATTATGGGTTGGTCCGTCACAACCCGCTTAGGGCGGGGTTTGAGTTACAATTTGATATATATAATTTATAGTCAGGATTTTTAGCCCAATTCGATTTAGCCCAAACCCTATATGGGCTAATACGAACACGTCCAGGTAGCCGGGCAGGTATCCATGCAATTATAAACTTATTTTTAATTAAATATTATATATATTATACTTTTTATTATTTTATAATTATATATTACATATTATATTATTATTTTATAATCAATTTTAGTGATGAAATATAACCATTAACGATATATTTAACATGTACATAATTTTATTATTAATAATTATTTTATATATATTGATTCTTACAAAACATATATTTAAATATAAAAAAATTTTGGCTACCCGCACATAATTGTTACCCACCAATATTATGAGTACGGGTACGAGAAAGCACTACATATTTGAGTTTACAAGTTTACAAGTTTTACAGTGTGAAAACTGTAAAGATTAGCTTGGTCACTAGAGGCAACTGTCTCTCGAGGCAATAACTCAATATTTGAGTTTAGTCATTTGAGGTGATTCACTTAAAAATTTAATACACTATATACATGTTATATTATATTCGGCGCATTTATAAAATCATTTCTTTTATCAAATCTCATAAAAGTCATTTAAGCATAAATTATGTTTATCAGATTATGCTTTCAAAATTTAATTATTTGTTATCCATTACACTGTTAAGAAAACACAAAATTAATTAGTTAGTTCTACTATAATATTTTATTCACTTGAAAACATAAAATTATTATGGTTCCAATAGCAGACTACTTGAAAGCTTGATGATGTGTTTAGACTATGTACCTAGAGTTATTTTGAACAAAAATTAATTTCAACATTTGACAACACTACTTCTTTAAAGACGAAGAAATATAACACCTCTATAATTATGTATTGTAATCGATAAGGATTGGATTAGACAGTCCGACCAGTCCAATTGCTAACTAGACTTGAAAATATCTTTGATTTGCAGTCTTAACCGAATGAATGGTTGAACCATTTTGAATCGGAGAAATTCTGGTCTAACCAGATTAAGCTATGTTAAGGTAAGGCGGAATAACCTCAAAAGGGAACTTGAGATTCACTTTTAAAATTAAAAAAAAATGGAATACTTTAAATGTTTTATTTTGTTTTAGCCCAAAAAATAAATATATGTTACTTCAATATAATTATACATCTTTAGTAATCATATAAAAATTTCATTTATATATAATTATATATTTATAGATAATTATTATTTATATATGAAATCATCTAATCCTTCTAGATGGTTTAACCATTTAAAGTAGCTAACTCTAATAGGGACTTCTTCTGATTTGATGTCAAACTCAATTTTTTTTATTATAATTCCATTTTTATAATTATTATTATAATTTATTTATTAAAATTTACGAAACCTAATATTGTAATACTCTTTTATAACAAAATAAGTATAATATTATAGTGGATTCACTCAATAATAGAAGTGCTGGTCAGAATGAAAGAGATACAAATAGAGATGGCAAAAAAACCCGTACCCGCGGGTAAAATCCGCACGGGTACGGGCACGGGTCACAAATGGGTACCCGCGGGTATTCCGAACGGGTTTTTTAAAATACCCGTAGTACCAACGGGTGGGCACGGGTATTGTGGTACCCGTGCCCGCGGGTACCCGCTATATATGTAATTACAAAATTATCCTTCCCCTAAACTCTTTAATTCTTATTTCCCTCCCTTAAAATCCCTAATTTTTCCATTCCACTTAAAATCTCTAATCCCTTCCCTTCCCTTCCCTTTTCCCTTCTCATTCTCTTCCCTAATCTCTCACCCAACAACATCTTATTCACACCCTTCTTCTCATCCTCCTCAACTTTGCTTTTGTTTTGTGAAAGGTAAATTTTCTTGTTATTATTGGTTAATATTATGGATAAATTTTGTGTTTGGCTTTGAGCATGTACTTTGTAATAATGAATATATGAGAAATTATATGTGTGGTCCTCTATTTCTATGATTTTTGTGAACGAAAGAATGAATGAATGACAAATAAAATGATATGGGTTGTGATTTGGGAGTTTAATAGGTTGTTCTTTTGAGTTATTGCATCTAATAATATAACTTACTTTGCATCTCATGAGTTATTGCATTATTGGCTATGGGTTAATGAAGATGTGTGGGTTAATAATGAATAATGAAGATGAGTGGGTTAATGAAGATGCATATTATTCACACCCAACAGGCAACAACATCTTATTCACACCCGTTTTTATCTTTGTTGCCTTGGTTTGCCTAGTTTGTCTTTGTTCAGATCCATGGCACAACGCCTATATTTTCATGAATTTTCGTTTTGTTGAATACTTAATATTTTGAAAGTAGTTTTGTATGAACAATTAATATTTTAATGTATTTCCGTTTTATATGAACAAGTGAATTTTCATTAGTACTTTTCAATGTTGAAAAGAGTTGTTGGATTTGAATTACTAAAAATGTGTATATATTGGAAAATTCAATATAAGTATAAAAAACCCACGGGTACCCAGAAATACCCACAAAATACCCGTTCACGGGTACCCACGCGGGTATTGGGCGGGTACGGGTATCGTTCCCATATTCCAGAACAGGTAGCGGGTAGCTACTACCCGTGCCCGCCCGTGCCCATTGCCATCCCTAGATACAAAGGAAAATAGAAATATGGGTGAGCATTGTATGTATGCACTGATAATGTAATCTTTTTTTTTTTTGTACAAGTAACATATTATTCATCATTTATATATTAATTATTATTAATTCTTAAATAAAAATAATACAAATAAATGATTGATGATACATTGACTATGTAAAATATTTTATATAGATAGTAGATAAATTATGATCATCTTTACCTTTCAAAATCTCTATCTTTTGTTTTCTAATTATAAGATTCTTAATTAAAATATTTGATCTTAAATTTTTAAATTAAAACATATTCCTTTTTAAAATTGATTTGTTTATTTAATGATATTGAAATTAGAAATGCTCTTCTAGTCTTTTTTTTCCTCAAAACTTTCCTGTTTTATTCCAAGTCTTTCATTTGAGTAATATAAGTATACTTGAATAATGAAGAAGTAAATTATTCTGGATGAGAAATAAAATTAGAAAAAAAAATCATTTCTATGTATTCGTATTATTCTGGATTGGTAATAATATCAAGTTCACAATTAGTTTTTTTTTTGTCTTTTTACTATTTAAGATTTTAAATTAAAACGTTCCCTCTTTAATTGAAAAAGTTCCCATTTAATATAGATTTATTCAATTAAAGATATTTAATTTATAGATTTTTCTTTTTTAGTCTTCCTTTCATAGAAAATGGTATTAATGAAAGACATTAATGCATATAATCACTTATCTAGTTATCTATATAACTTCTTATATAAAGTTAAAACTTCTTATAACTACCTATAGGGTGTAATTTACTTTTACTTAATTTGACGTTTAATTAACTAAAATATAATATTTTATAAAAAATATATTAATGAAAGTTAGAGGAATTTACATACATAAAAAACATTAAACAATAAATGCAACTTAAAAATATCATAATTCTTTTTTATATTTTTTATCACGAAAATTATAATATTATGTACAGTCAATATAAAAATATGGTAAAATTATATAAGAAATAATAATGTGGGCCGGAAGGTATAAGGTGCCTATCAACATGTTAGTATTCTATAATCTACAAATGAAAATATGTCATTTTTTATTAGAATGGAATATACGTAGCTACCAAATGAAAACAATAAGAATCAATTTTATGTTGACAGTGTATCCACGGTCAAATGTCTAGTTAAATAATGTAAATTCTTACATTGTCATGTTTTTTTTATATAAATAAATTTAATGAAATTGACAATTAAGATGAAAGTTGATATAGAGAATTTCACAAAAACTCACGTTATTTTGTAATACATTTATATATAAATAATATATCTATATATATCTTTAAAATATATTTAAATTAAAGGGAAAGGGAACGAATCTGAGATGAGTCCTGGCCGAGACTATAGAGAAAGGGGACGAATCTGAGATAAGGATTACCAAATTTCAATTTCAATACTATGATGACGCTGTTATAATGAATGACTTTTTTTTTTAACTTCAAAGGTGAAAATCACCTAATTAAAAAATATATATAAGAGAACCATGTACAATGATGAGACAAATGCCACAAGAAGAACCAAACAACCTTACACAAACCGAAACCTATAACTAGGTAATGAAAATCCATTTCTATAATACTCATCCAACAATGATTGAGGAGGAAAATCCCATCAAGAATCCATTTTAGAATGCACCCCAAAAGCAGCAAGCATATCAACATACTCATTTCCTTCTCTATAAATGTGAGAGACAATGATCCCAAAAACTGCTCGGCTTCCAAGGAGGCAAAGAATTGCCCTTGAAAATATCAACCACCCAAGTTGAGTTACACTCCAAACCAAAGATGATACCAAACTTTAAGAAAATGTCATTTTAATAGCAATCAAGGCAGAAGATAGTTCAACAAATGCAGAATTCTCAATGCCAAGATATGGTGCCCACAATGCTCTCTCAATATGGTAATGTGCACTTATTCCTAATCAATATGGTGCCCTTCTTTATGAATGTTTTAACTCCATCCATTTGAATTTTGACATGTGCACTTGGCTATCATAGCTTTTCCACACGCCTAGCTTCCATTATGGAAAGAACTTGACATCATGCAATCTGCTTTGAAGAGTGGCCACACGATTTCTAAGTAAGGCAAGTCTTCACTCCATGTATTTTAGCATGTGCTCTTATTGAATGCATTTCCACACAGCTTGATTAGGAATGTTTGGAGTTGACACTTGCATGTTGAAGCTCCTTCATGGGTGGACCAGATATGACGTATGGCATGTAATGAAAACTAACCAATGTTCCCTTAACAACTCCTTATTACATGCCTACTCCAAAAGAGGCAGTTCATATAAAAATTAATGTCAAAAGTAAAAAAAAAGAAACTAAAATAAGTATGGGACAAAGAAACTCCCACTTTATTAATGAAAATAAATAAAATGTCCTTAAACTTTAAGGAAGGTGGCCTTGTAAAGGACAAGTTCTTCAAAAAGTTGGTTACTCCTCTCCCCCACACCCTTGGGTCTCATCAGGATTGATCTGTCATGAATAGGATAGCTCCCTTGCACTGATGTAACTCCTCACAGCAACTACTATGACCTCTAACACCCCCTTGGAGGTACCACGTTCAAAGTGATATAGCGGCTATCTTTGCTGACCACTGGGTAGACTAATGTTACTGAGTGTATGATAGTTCGTCTATGAGTTACCAATTGTTGGCAGGAGACTGTAGTCATCATGTTCGCTTCCTAAGAATAACATAGGACTTTCCGGGCTCGACCAGTGTTAGTACCATTTCTATTATTGATGCATTAGGGGCCCTATTAGGAGTTATTTCTCCATGCATTCATCTAGAATATTAGTACTCGATCTAAAAGAAAACTACAAGTGATACATTCATCATGACATCATTGTGCATATGGGTAATTATTATATAGTACAAATTATTCCATAACGATCATATGCATTTATTTTATTTTTTGGGATATATATGTACATGCTTACTCTCCAGTTTATTATTACATGTAGTGATAGATTTTGGTGCTTCTTTCCTAGCTCCTCCTTGTGTGATATATATATCTTTGAAATATATTTATACATAACATTAATGTGTAGTATTTTGACAGTTGTGGATAGTTCTAGTGTATATCCAGTCGTAAGGACGTTTTGGTTGTGTAGCTGTGATTTTATAAATATATCTATGCATGACATCTTTATGTTGTATTCAAAAAACAAACTATGTACTATTTTTCATATCTAATTTGTAATTAACTAAGGTTGTGATCCACATTCTTGTATATAATTTTATTTCAACGTTATTTGGTATTGTTGCATTGATATATAATTAATATAATGGTTTTGGATATATATTTGTTGTTGGTATGTAATTGTGTGTTGTTGGATGTCTATGATTTAAATGTATGTATGTACCATTTGTTATAACAAGTGATACATTAAGAAAACTATTATATCAGGAAGTACTGTTGTTAGCTTCAACAACTCTGGCTAGAGCAAGCACCGTAGAAAATGTTAGATTTTACAGCACTCGTGAGCCATGTCAAATATCTATTTTCTACAATACTCATAGAAGCAAGGATTGTAGCACGTGAATATTTAATAACACTCACTCAAACAAACACTATTAAATGTCTACTTTATACAATGCTTTTGAAGCGTTATTAAATCTATATGTATATTCTATTATACTCACAAAGACAACATCTAAAAAAACTAATAAATGATAATTTTAAATATTGTTGTTTTATGATCTAGGTTAGTAAACAGGTTTTTATTAGGGATGTCAATGGGTACCCGCAAATAATACATGCATTGAGTTGGGCTTGGGTCCATGTTTTGGACCGTGGATAATTGAAACTCGCGATTTTAAGACTCGTTTGATTGGTCTGGATCCGAATGATAAGGTACTCAGACCCGCTATTTCTTCATAAATATAAATATATATATATATATATATATATATATATAATATAACAACATTGTAATATCATAATATCATGTTAATATATATTATAATACCATATTAATATATAATTATAATATCATATTAATTCATAAACGTGATAATTATCTTGTTAAATTGTGTTGTTATATTGTTAATTCATATGTATGATGTAATGATATGTTAATTGAAGAGTTGTGAAAGAATTCTTCATCCTAATGTTGAAGTTGTTTTTAACGTTTGTCTCAAAAGAATGAGTTGTGTTTAATAGTCAAATTAAGTTGTGATTAAAGCTTTAAATTAAGTTTTATAATTTTTTTTCTCGTTGATTATTTAAATAAAATATAAGATAGTAGAAAAACAAATACACAAATGCATAAATTACTTACAATTATTTTTCGTATTTTTGAATTTATGGGTGTTCATGGATCTGTTGGGTACCCAGCGGATATTAGTATGGGTCTGGGTCCAAAAATAAAACAACGAGCAGGTTCGGGTAATGCACTATCTGGACCCATCCAAACACATTGTCATTCCTAATTTTTATAAACTTTCATGCAATAGTTGATTTGATTAAATTTATATCGTATAAAATGTTGTAAGCGGAGCAAGAGATAATATTATTTAACTTGGAATACACGAATATGTGGTCATTACTTAAAAGGGAAATGAAATAACCAGTTAAGTAAAAACGTAAGTATTGGAAGACTTGGTCATTTGATTGTAGATACAATGCCAAAATAAAATTGATTCTTTTTTAGTTTTTATTTTCATTTTGTAGGTAGGTAGATTCTATTCTAATAAAAAATGGCATGCATATTGAATTCTATATATAAAGATTAATATGATTGTATTCAATTAATAAATTTGTATAAGAACTTCTTATAAATTCAAACACATTAAAATCTAATGTATAAAATACATTTTAGCGGAGATTACTATCTACAAAAATTGCAACTAATAAAATAATTAATATAAGTACTCAAGAATATTTAATTTAATAATATTTCCCAATCATATAATTGGAGCTAATGACTAGTCTAAGAGTAGTATGACACTAAAATTTCAAAAAACTATTTGCGTATAAATTTATATGATTCAAATCAAAGACTTGGAATAAAGCACACAGTTTGAAGGAAAAAAAAAGACTAAAACATGAGAGTATTTATAATTTAAATATCTCTAAATGAAAAAATCAATTTTAATATAAGTATGTTAATAAGGGAATAGATCAAATGTTTTAATTAAGAGTCTTAGATATTAAGCAATAGTCATTTTAAAAAATTTGACGCATTCAAATTGAAACAAATTATCCTGCAATAATTGTAATACATAGAGTAAAATGATAATCCAAAACTTCATACTGTGTATATAGGTTCACTTCATAAGAAACCATATTCTCTAACCTCTAAGCATTTAAGAATGATGTAGAAGTCTTTAATGACAATGATGCAACAAATTCCTTAATCCACAGTTACCTTAGTAGTTTCAATGGTTTACAGCTCATTAAATAAATTTCACTTTTTTATTTACTTAATAAATAATAACAAACATATCCTTTTTTATAATAGATAATAATATTAATAATTATATTCAATAAATAAATAATAATAATATTTAAATAAAAACATGAAAATAATAATTTCAAATAATTTACAAATTGTTCAACTAATTTGACTATTGTCTTATCTTTTCTCTTGCTCCAGTTTGAAAAACGGTTACGATCATTAATATTGCACCAATCATCTCATAGAACATGCATAAGTGAATAATATTAATTAATTATTATAAAATATAACTAATTAATTAAAAATAAATTTGAGAATGTAATAGTAAGGTCATGACTCATCTTATATCTTACTTTCTACTGCAGGTTGAGAAGTGGACAGATACATTAGTAATACTTATGTTATTTTTCGAAGGAAAAAGTGGTCAATGATTAATGTCAACTCTATTTTATAATTCCATTTTAATTAATTAAAAGTATTCACTTGAATATTTAAATTTAAATTAATATGAATTAAATAGTAATGTGAGAACTCATATCTATCTTACTTTATACTTTGAGTTAAGAAACAATCACAATCATAATGATTAATGTTGTTTCTTTGCTACTAATTACCTTCCAAATAATAAAATATATGGTTTAATAAAAAATACAATATTAATGTAAACTTAATTTATTAATTAATAAAGTTGAGAATTGTAACAACGAACACAATTAGTATCGTCTCTTTTCTTTTTATTCGGGATGAGAAGTAGTCATGGTCATTAGTAAAGCCTCTACAAACTCTCTAATTAGGGAAAGAGGTCTTGAGTTCCTTATCACAACAAGAGATATATAGGAGCAAAATAAACTTCTATGAGACACCTTAATAAAAAATAGTATTATCATTTTAATAAATAAATATTTAATAATTAAACAAGTCTGGGTATAAATTAGTAAACAATTTACTTGTTTCACTTGAAGTCTTTTAAAGAGCCTAACATTATTGCCATAACATATCTTGTATGTATCTTTTAAGACATTCGTCGTACCCGAAATGTTATCTTAATAGATTATTCAAATTAAGATTATTTACAATTTTAGGACTTTGGACACTTAATACTTATAATTTTATGAAGGTTCAAGAGAGAGTCCAACTCCCTTAGAAATAAAAGTTATATTTTTATATGAAAGAATAACTTCTTAGAAATCATTTGTGATACTTAGGGCATTCACAATACGGTCTTAATATAGCCTTAAATTGAGCGTCTAAATTTAAAGACTCTACTTAAAAATATATTGGACCCATTTGTTTTTTTTTGTTTATAATCCTCTCCCGTAGTAGAAAAAAAATTGTTAATTTTACTCAACTTCAATCTTTTATATCTCATGTCATAGCAATAATAATAAAAATATAATGTAATATAAATAATAAAAATCAAGTAATTAAATAGTTATAATATACTATTTTTTTTACCTTTTATTAAATTAAAATTAATCTAAGAAAACTGGTAACCTTTAGTTTAAAATATGTATGCAAGCTGTATTAAGTTACGTGTAGTTAATTAGTAACTAAATATGCTTTTTGTTTCCAATTACCATAAAGTGAATTAAATTTGAGTGCAAATATACTCTTTAAAAATTGAATTTAAAAATAATAAAAATAGAACACTTAAATAATAATGGAAAATCAAAAATAAGTTTTAAGTATTAATCTGTTGAAAAATAATAAAATGAAAAAAAAAATTAAATAGTTGATAAGTACCATTATTTATATAAAATTGAGTCTTAAAATGAAAATAATGATGTAATAATGTTGATGTATGTAAGTCTTTTGAGTCCAATCTAATGAGCTGTATCTTTTGTGGTAGAAGATATGTAAACTTTAGGGAGAATCTTAAAAGATAAATAATATAATAATACAAATCTGTTTGAGTCATATGAATTCAGAAAAAGTTAATTGTTGGGGATGGTCATAGTCACCTCTAAGTTGCACATCAGATATTCAAACCTATCCCTTAATTAACCAAAAATAGATGACCTCATATTCTATTCCAAAGAACTAAAGGAAAAGACACTTGGACTTTAAAAATAATGTAGATTTTAAGTCATTTTAAATATTTAACAATATATTAAATATATATTTTTATAGTGGTTTTGAATTGTTATTTAATATAACCTTATATTCTATACTAAATGACAATGATGCAACAAATTCATTAATCCATAGTTAGGATAGAAGTTTCAATGGTTTACTGCTCATTAAATAAATTTCATTTTCTTATTTACTTATTAAATAATAACAAACATTTCCTTTTTAATAATATTAATATTAATATTCAATAAATAAATAATAATAATTAAATTAAAAACATGAAAATAATAATTTCAAATAATTTACAAATTGTTTAACTAATTTGACTATTGTCATATCTTTTTCACTTGCTCCAGTTTGAAAAATGGTTGCGAACATTAATATTGCATCAGCCATTTCCTAGAAGATGCATAAGGATTGTCTAGTGTTGTCTCCCTTCTCTTAACCATATTAATTAATTATTATAAAATATAACTAATTAATTAAAAATAAAAATATATTGGACCCATTTTTTTTTGTTTATAATCATCTCCGGTACTAGAAAAAGAATGGTTAATTTTACTCAACTTCAGTCTTTTATATCTCATTTCATAGCAATAATAATAAAAATATAATTTAATATAAATAATAAAAATCAAGTAATTAAATAGTTAAAATATACTTAATTTTTTACCTTTTAAAAAATTAAAATTAATCTACGAAAACTGGTAACCTTTAGTTTAAAATATGTATGCAAGCTGTATTAAGTTACGTGTAGTTAATTAGTAACTAAATATGCTTTTTGTTTCCAATTAACATAAAGTGAACTAAATTTGAGTGCAAATATACTCTTTAAAAATTGAATTTAAAAATAATAATAATAATAGAACACTTAAATAATAACTGAAAATAAAAAATAAGTTTTAAGTATTAATCTGTTGAAAAATAATAAAACGAAAACAAATTTTAAATAGTTGATAAGTACCATTATTCTCTTCCAAATATTCTATTCTAAAGAACTAAAGGAAAAGACAGTTGGACTTTTAAAATAATGGAGATTTATCAAATTTTAAAATATTCAATAATATTAACTCAAACAAGCATTATTAAATGTTTACTTTTTATAGTGATTTTGAAGTGTTCATTCAGCTGCACTCATATAGATAACATTCGAAAGCAATACTAAATGATAATTTTAAGCACTGTTATTTTACGATTCTAATGTATATATCACCTTAATCTTGATATGTGTAAATGGATTAGTAAACAATGTTGGTTTTTGTGAATGTTTATATTTTAGATTAATCGGATATAAAGTATATTTCCAATAGTCTATTTAAAATTTTTTATATTATTTAACTTGGTGTACAGGAATCTGTGGTAATTACTTAAGAGGGAAATAAAATAACTAGTTAAGTAAAGACGTAAACATTGCACTTACTTTATTCGGGTGATTTGGTCATTTGATTGTAGGTACAATGCCAAAATAAAATTGATTCTTTTTTAGTTTTCTTTAATTTGGTAGGTATGTAAATTTCATTCAAATAAAAAAATGACATGTATGTTCAATTCTAGATATAAAGATAAATATGATTATATTAAATTAATACTTTTTTATAAATTTAAACACATTCAAATCTAGAGTATAAAATACATTTTAGAGGAGATTCCCATCTAATAAAAAATTTAATATAAGTTCTCAAAAAGATTTAATTTAATAATATTTCCTGATAGCACCTATTCATTGTGAACTTTTTTTATCTGCAAATAATTTGACTAAATTAAAAAGTACTGAAAGTACAAGAATCCACAGGATAATAGTTTAACAGAATCATATACTTGCAGCTAATGACTAGTCTAAGAGTAGTATGACATTTTAAAATACAAAATACTATTTATATATAAATTTATATGGTTCAAATTAAAGACTTGGAATAAAGCACACTGTTTTGAGGAAAAAATGACTTAAACATGAGATATTTATAATTTAAATATGACTAAATGAACAAATTAATTTTAATATAAATATGTTTCAATAAAGGAATTGATCAAATGTTTTAATTTAGAGGCATAGATAGTAAATAGAAACAATTTACCATATATATATATAATTAGATATTAAAGCAATGAGTTATTTTTAAAAATTTGACACATAAATCATAATTGAAACAAATTACCCTCCAATAATTATAATACAAAGAAATTGCTATATATATATATAGGTAAATTGTATCATTCATTCTCAATCCTCAAACTTGAACAATGGAGAGATATAGTTTTATTGTCTTCTGTGTCTCTTTCTTTTTGGCACATACATTGTTTACGATGTGTGATGCAGTTGATGATAATCCAAAACTTCATATTGTGTATATGGGCTCACTTCCTAATACACCATATGCTATAACTTCAAAGCATTTAAGCATGATGCAACAAGTCTTTAATGACAATGATGCAACAAATTCCTTAATCCACAGTTACAAGAGAAGTTTCAATGGGTTTGCTGCTATGCTCACTAATCAACAAAAGGAAAAACTTTCTCAGATGGAAGGTGTAGTGTCAGTTTTCCCAAGCAAAAATTTCCAATTATACACAACTAGATCATGGGACTTCATTGGACTCACTGAGTCAGTCAAACGAAGTCGTGATATTGAGAGTGATGTTGTGGTTGGAGTTCTTGACACTGGTATATGGCCCGAATCTGATAGTTTCGATGATCAAGGTTTTGGTCCTATTCCAAAACATTGGAAGGGTGCCTGTGCGGGTGGTACGAACTTTACTTGCAATAAAAAGATAATTGGTGCCAGATTTTATACAGATAAGTCTGCTAGAGACATGAACGGACATGGGACACATACCGCATCAACAGCTGCTGGAAATAATGTTCCTAGTGCAAGCTTTTATGGACTTGCACAAGGTACTGCTAGAGGTGGAGTCCCATTAGCAAGAATAGCAACATATAAAACATGTACTGAATTAGGATGTGATGGTGCTGCTATCTTGTCTGCTTTTGATGATGCCATAGCTGATGGCGTAAACATCATTTCAGTTTCACTAGGAGGTTCTTCCCAATTACCTTTCCATCAAGATCCTATCGCGATTGGTTCATTTCATGCTATGGAAAGAGGGATACTCACAGTGAATGCTGCAGGCAATTCAGGTCCATATCCAACCTCTGTTTCCAGCGTAGCACCGTGGATACTTACTGTAGCTGCAAGTACAATAGACCGAAGATTTATTGACAAGGTAATTCTAGGTAATGGAAAAACACTAACAGGTATATCAATAAATTCTTTCACATTGAATGGAACACAAATTCTCATTGCTAAGAAAAATTCTGGTCCAGAATGTTCCCAAGCAAATGCTAATACCTGCAACTGTTTAGATAGTCGTTTGGTGGATGGAAAAATAATTTTATGTGATGCAACTCGTGGAATTTCAAAGATAGATTATAATCATGGGAACCCAATTGGTACAATAATACAATCTCGTCGTAAAGGTTCACCAGCCTCTGTCACTCCATTACCTTCCTTGATGTTGTCTGAAATTGAGTTTCAACTTTTGAAATCCTACACAAGTTCAACAAACAATCCTACAGCTGAAATACTAAAGAGTGAGACAGTTAAAGACAATGATGCTCCTCTGATAAGTGATTTTTCTTCACGTGGGCCAAATATAATTGCTCCAGAAATTTTGAAACCGGACATAAGCGCCCCAGGAGTGGATATCTTGGCTTCATATTCACAAGCTGTTTCTCCATCAGGTATTGGAATTGATAAAAGATCTTCAAAATATAACATCATATCTGGAACATCCATGGCATGCCCCCATGTCTCTGGAATTGCTGCATATTTGAAAACATTTCATTTGGATTGGTCACCGGCAACCATTAAATCTGCTCTTATGACTTCAGCACAACCTATGAAGAGCTCTAATGATGAAATTGGAGAATATGCTTATGGATCTGGTCATGTCAATCCTATTCCAGCTATTGATCCTGGACTTGTCTATGACATTTCCTTAGAAGATTATATACAAATGCTTTGCAACTTGGGTTATGATAACAGAAAGGTTAAATTAATCTCTGGGAAAGATAATGCCTGCTCTGATGCTCCTAATAGATCATTAGTGAAAAATCTAAATTATCCTGCACTTGCTATTGATGTTGAGCCAATGACTTCTTTTACCATAAAGTTTAGTAGAACAGTCACAAATGTTGGCCTAAAAAACTCAACTTATAAGGCAACACTTTTACCAAATCCAAGAATCAAAGTTTTGGTGGAACCCGAGATTCTATCCTTCAAATCTCTACACGAGAAACAATCTTTTGTCGTCACAGTCATCGGTGATAAATTACCAAAAGCATCTGTGCTTACTTCATCATTATTGTGGTCAGATGGCACCCATAATGTCAGGAGCCCAATTGTTATAAATGTTTCCAATTAGATATTATAAAAGAGGAGAGTTCCACTTACTCTAAGAGTAAGTTTAAAAAACATACTTCATATCTTAGCCATCAATTCTAGGAAATCTAATGGTTTAGATCTACTTACTAATTCAAACTATTGGATTTCCCTAGAATTGATGGCTAAAATGTGGAGTAAATTTTTTAAACTTACTCTAGGAGTAAATAGATTCACTCCCTTATAAAAATTATATAATAAAATTTTGGAATTTTCTATTTAACTCTCATACTTTTGATTATATATTGTTCAAGACAAGTAGTCAACTTGCATACCCTTAGATTTTAAGCATGATAAGTTGAAAAACAAAATGTTTAGAATCTATAGTTCAAAATATTAGATTGCTAAAACCCTTTCTCAATTGCATCTAAATATGATCTAATTATTTTAGTTGATCAATATATCAATCTTATTAAAATTATATTAGTTATCTTTTGATAATTTTGATATGATTGTATTATTTTTTAATCAGCTTGTAAGTAGGAAACCTTTTAAACAATTACTATGAACTTCTGAGAAACAAAAATAAACAAATAAACTTGTGTGCCAGAGAAACTTATAATTTTTATTCCTATAAGATCTTGATTTAAATAAAGTAATTATTTTATTTTTTTTGTTATATAACTTATATAAATAATAATAATTAAATAAATTTCACTTTTTTATTTAGTTAATAAATTATAACAAAACTTTCCTTTTAGTAATAAATAATAATAATTAAATTCAATAAATAAGTAAATAATAATTAAATAAAAAACTTGAAAATATTAAATTTAAACAATTTACAAATTGTTTTAGTAATTTGGCTATTGTCCTTTATTTTGTTTTAATAAAAAAATTAATAATTAAACAAGTTAGGATATAAATTAGTCCAAACAATTTACTTGTTTAAGTTGAATTCTTTAAAATAGCTTGACATTATTGTCATTACATATCTTTTATGTATCTTTTAAGACATTTTCTCACACCCCAAATACTATCTTAATAGATTATTCAAATGAATATTTTTTTTTCAATTTTAGAACTCTGGACACTTAATAGTGTTGGATAACCACAAAAGTAAAGACGCCTAGAGGAGGTGAATAGGTGTAGCGGTATTTAATTACTGCTTTTCCGGATAATGAGATATTCTAAAAAATGAAGAGCTTAATCGATTATGAATGTTCTTTTTTTTTTAATCGATTATGAATGTTCTTAATCAATTAACTCTAGCTGTGTTTAATCTACATGAGTCTTTGAACGCTTAAAATCAAAATACTTGTGAAACAAGAAACTACGAAATCAATCAATTGCAGAATCAATTTACTTAAAGGTTTTATGACTAAATGTCAACAAAATCAGAACTTGCAATAAACTCAATAAGCAAAGTAATTAAACCACGTAAATCGTACATTGACTGAAATTAAAGACATAAGGGATAGAGAAGACGACGATTTTCTATCCTGGTTCCTTTGTGGGTCAACTTGAAAACTACATCCAAACATACCCTTCTGATCTTGAGAGATTTTTCTTCACTATTTGAAACACAAATGTGACACGCTTCCAAATCAATACAAGAATCCTTTCTTGGACCTAGATTCCCCAATATGGTTTGACCTTCTACTCACTTCTAATGGATAGTCAACACCGCTCCTAACGGTCTGACCCAACCACTTATCACTCCCAACTAAGACTCTTGTATATGTGAAGATAACAACCTAACCGCAACTAGGATTTTCCAATGCAAATATACAACAATAACAACCCTAATACTAGCCCAAAAATCTCACAAAGACTGAAAAAGTATTTTGTGTGATTAATCTAGGTTTTCCAAGAATGATATGAAAATTATGCACAACAGATAATTCTTGAAACTATCCTATCTATCTTTTGAATCAAAGAAATTTTATCACTTTTCTCATAGCCAGAGATTTACTCAAATATGTGAAAATTAAGATCTAAGATGTAAAAACTATTTTTTGTTGGTCTTAATCAACTAACCTGCAGCTTAATTGATTAACGATCTCAAGAAATTCAAGATTTGAGCTATTGAAACTTCATTTAATCGATTAATTACATACTTAATCGATTAACAAGCTCCCATGTTCATTTAATCGATTGACAGAAGTTGTAATCAATTAAGTGTGTTGAAAAACATGTTCTTTGATGCATCTTGAACCTTCTACATTATGTGTATATGCATGATTCATGATTTTAAAGATGTAAGTAATAGTTTAATGCATTAAAATCATATTATCATATGTAAATGCAAGAGCATATCATTCATGTATAAATATATGCAAGTCTCATTTTAGATTGGTTCTATTTTAGACTTTCCGAGATTTTCATTCAAGGTTCACCTAACACATACTCTACCCAATCAATCATCTTAAGACTCTAGAAATATACAAACTTAACCTAAGTCTACTTGATTGATCTCGAGCCTTGAGCTTAATTTTTGTTGAGGAGTTGCTCATGTCTTCAAGTTTGTCTATCACCCTTCTCTTATTCTTGCCTTCATCAAAACAATGTCATGATGCATGCTTGCATTCTCAATCTCTCCAATGTATGCTTACATTCTCAAATATTTAAAATTTTATGAAGGTTGCAGAGAAAGTCCAACTCATGCATGTCGACAATTAGGAATAAAAGTGATGTTCATATATATAAAAGAATAAGTTTTTAGGTATCATTTATGATATTTAGGATATCCCCAAATATAGCCTTATTCTGAGTATTAACATCAAAATTTTAATATGGTTTTGTTATTTTTCAAAATTTGGTGGAGATTCTTAAATTTTGTGTCTAAATTTAAATACTCGACTTAAAAATAGATGAGACCCGTTTTTTTGGTTTAGATTCCTCTTCAATATTAGAGAAGGAAGTGCTGATTTTTCTTTTAGTTTTTAAGGTATAAATGTCATCTCACTATAAATAAAAATGATATAAGTCTCATTGTGAGCATTGTGATTCATTTTTTTTCTCTCCAGTATCTTTAGCCAACTTTAGTCCTTTATATATTCTAAAAAATAATAACAAAATAATCTAATATAAATAATAAAAAACAAGTAATTAAATAGTTATAATATACCTAATTTTTTACCTTTTAAAAAATTAAAATGAATCTAAAAAAAACTTGTAATCTTAAGTTTAAAATATGTATGCACCATACAGTAACAGTAAATAAAACTGTTGGTATAGATATAATATATCTATGGACATTAAATAAATAGGTATAGGTATAATATAGTTAGAGATATTTAGGTTAATAACTAAATGTATTAGTGACACAATGTATTCTATACGTATAAATGTCTTATACCTACAAAGTATATTTTTCTATCACTATGCTTTAACTAAGGCTTCAAAACCCTTGGTATTGATTGCATATACCTAAAATGTCTACTACCATCACTATTCACTTTTACATTTTAAACTGTTATTTACTCAAAACCCTTGGCCCTCACACACACTCAAAGTTATATTCAGAACTCTTCATTTCTCTTTCAAATTACAACTTTGAAATCCAGTGTTGGATTCAACTTTTTTCTTGTTCCAGTTACTTGAATCTGCAGAGCAACTGAACAAACCCTACCTTCCTCTCTCTTTCAAATCTTCCTTCCTCCATAACACCCACTTTCCCTTTTTTCCTTTTAAACCCTCCGCACGTGATTGAGAGTCGAAGATGTTAGTTTAAAACTTTTATGAGTCTTTAATTGTTCATTAGAACCCTTTAATTATAACCTTAATATTATAACACTCACACGTAATAAAAGAATACATTAATGAATATTTGGTTTCTTTTGAGTTTCCCTTTCTCGTGCACTTTCTAGTTACCTTTTTTTCATCACTTCGCTTTTCCTATGTGTTCCTTGCTGGTTAGAAACTTAATTTCCTTTCTTCTCTATACTGTTAAAATATGTGGAAGAACAGAATGATTAGAAGAAGGAAATGCAGACTCAACATGATATCAAGGGGATGAAGTTCATAAAGAAGGAGCAACATAAGCATGGCTTAATCAAGCAAAGTGGTCATGAAGAACAATACAAGCATAAAGTGAAGTCTCCTGTACATGAAGACTCAAAGCAAACAGCAAAAACTAGTAATAACAAATGTCGGGTTCTCTCAAGCATTTCGTCAAACACCTTTTGTAAAACAGAGTCAATTTCTTGTGCTAGAAGCAATGATATTAACACGTGATTAATGTGTTAATCATTCTAATTTCAGTTGATAGTTTGTTAGACTTATCAGTTGAGTTAGTTTGGGTCTGATAATCAATAAAACATACTTTCTTTTATCTTCTTTCTTTCAAAGCTGTTACTGCTTTACATACAAACATTGGTTCAAGCAAGCTGCAATTGTTTCTTGATATGTATATGAAATTTTAAGATATACAGCAATATACTTTTCTTACTCAGTCACTAACTAATGATTTTCTAATTCTCACTCTGTGTTTCTACTCGTGAGATGACATGAATTCTCCAATGCATAAGTGTTCTATTTATAGAAGGGTTTAGGAAGAGTTATTGGAAAAAATATATCTTCCACTATCATCAAAGTATCCATGAAGTGAGAAGGGAGAGAGTTAACAACACCCCACTAGTTCGATCGATCCATCAATTGTCAACCACCACCATGTTAGACACTTTCATTCAAACTAGTAATTTCCAAGAATATGAACCATTGATTGTTGAATTAACCTTGGTGGCCAAGGTCTCAGATTTTGTTCTTAACACGGTTTGGACAATACCCAAAGTGTTTGCTGAGACTTTCCCTAATGTGATGGATAACATTGTGCAGTTTAGCATATCGAGAAATCAAGACAATTTGATTTGGCAAGGAACTAATAATGGCATCCTTTCCCTTAAGGATGCATATGCTTGCATCAAGCCTGATATAGAGGACATAAATTGGTGTAAGCTTATTTGGACTAAGTTTATTCCTCATTCCAAAAGTTTCTCCACATGAAGACTTTTTCATCATAAAATGCCCACCGATGAGAATCTTCAAAAAAGAGGATGTCACTTGGCTTCATTGTGCAGCAACTGTTGTTCCCAGATTGAATCTTCTAATCATGTTTTTCTGACCTGCTCTTTTGTGGTGCAACTATGGGACTAGTTGGGTGAAGTTTTCAAAATTCATTTCAACACTGATTCAATTGAGTCTTTGTTCTTGGTCTGTAATAGGCAATGGTGCCCTCAAGTGAAAGGTGTTTTAGTGGCTGCAATAATCAACACTATCAACACTGCCTGGTTTTGCAGAAACTCATCCAGATTTGATGGCAAGAAGCTGTCTTTGGTGCAGGCTAAATCCAGAATCAAGCTTGCAACTTCTTTAGCTGGAAATAACTCAAAGCTTTTGACTAACAACTCAATGTCAAATTTTGTGATTCTTCGGGAGTTTAAAGTCACCCAGAATTTTCAGAGAGCTCCTAGAATTCAAGAAGTGGTGTGGCAGAATCCTCAATCAGGGTGGATTAAAATCAACACAGATGGTGTTGCTCATGGATCACCTGGTTTAGCTGGAGGGGGCTGCATATTCAGAGATTGTACAGGAAATTACATGGGTGGTTTCGCTGCTTTCTTTGGAATTACAGATTCACTTTTCGTGGAGGTTCAAGCTGCAATTGTGGCAATTGAGATAGCTATCAAGAAGGGGTGGAAGAATATTTGGCTTGAATGTGACTCTACTTTGGTGGTGGATATCTTCAAGGGAAGAAGGGTAGTCCCTTGGAGGCTTGTGAATAGTTGGCTTAGGTGTATGCATGGCATCTCTTCAATGAGATTCATAGTAACTCATATTTTTAGAGAGGGTAACGCTTGTGCAGATAGGCTAACCGCTTTTGGTGTAACTTCTAAAGTGTACACTTGGTGAGATGTTATCCCTCGATTCATTTTTGAAGAGTTTAACAGAAATAGATTAGGGGTACCTAACTATAGATGTAACTTTTTGTAATTGTCCTCTCATCAATATATTCGGTTCTGTTGGCTTAAAAAAAAAAGAAACCTCCCCTTTCCCTTTCTTTCATTTCAAACTAGTTTCCAACAAAGGATTTCTTAGAAGCACCGTTGTTATCAATCTCATCAACCATTCAGCCCTCGAAGGAGAAAATTCTCTAGAACCAAACTAATTGTTTCTCCTTGGTTCATCTGAAACCCTAGAAGAGCATCATCCACCATTAGAACCTTCATCACTGCCAAGAGCCTTTTTCTCATTAACGAAGTTGTCGATTTGGAGTTCTTATTCTTCAGTGTTCATTCAATCACAGTGCCCTTCGGAGTTTCCGATTCAGTATTCTTCTTCTTCGGAGTAGCTCTATCACTCTCACGATATCTCTGTTACTCTCTTCATAGCAGTCATTGCATTTACCAATTTATGTGTTTTATAATTCTTGATTTATTTTGAATTTTATGCACCTTAGTGTGTTTGTGTTCACTTCGTCTTTACTCATATCATTCAGCCATTGAATCCGATTTTCACAGTATTAATGTTCACTTGTTTTATACAGTATAAAAAGACAATTATATTAATCTTCATATACTACTATAGACTTACAATATTATTACAACACCTAGGTTGTGTATATCTTCAACATGATTACTATTCTGACTTGTTTATTAGCATATCTCATTTTTTGTACAGATGCCTTTGTTTATGAATCTCTTTTAGGTGATTTTAATAAATAGAAACTATGGTTTGAAAACACAATATAATGAAATATCTTCAGCCTAATATGTTCGGGAGTAGCAGAAATTCCTTATAACACAAAACAAGCTATAATGAAATATTTCTAAGCTTCACTTCATTTTGTTACTTATTATAGGGCATGTTTAACTCAATTGCATATGGTCTTGACTATATTCTATATTTCTTGATTGTTTCAAAGTAAAACCACTTCTTTGTTCCTTCACTTGATTTGCCTTTTCTATGAAAGGTAAGGTAATTGAATAAATAGTTTATATATGATACTTTGATTAACATTAACTGTTTGATTCATGTGTTTGTGCATCAGAGGAGCCTTTCAATTGAAGTTTGTATTCTGTCATAAAAGCTATGTATGAGTAGCCATCTATAGTGAAGTAAGTTGTTTGGACTGTTTGTATGGCATTGGATATTCTTAGGATGGAAATGGAGATTGGTGTAAAATGTTGAAGAAGAGTGAAATTCATCAGCATTTTTTCTAGATTCAATATGTTTATGTAGGCTTTCACTTCCATTACTTAAAAGTGAAAAGCATCAATTTTATAAGTGCAATATTGGGATAGACAAAGATCAATGAAATTATTTTGTTCATTATCGTCTCAGACTTGATGTAAGTGCGCACATCACAAGGATCGTACTATTAAGGTTTCATCTCAAAACCAATTGGCGATAAGAGGAGTAGCTCAATATGTATTTAAATCATTTCCGAGACAATGAGGTAGGTAATGTGAGACTTACTTTCCAACACTTATAACCGGAAGAGGAGATTTGAGAATACATAGAAAACTTTGTTTACTTCGCAGGTATATGTTGTCTTCTTATTATGATGTCATGTTGTTTTGGAATTGTTTAGAATTTTCAATGTCGTTGATTTATAGAAGTCATTGTGATAAGGCTTTTTAACATTAGTCTTCTACCTTATGGTAACATCTGTGATTTTAGGAGTTGTATAGGGGTAAGTGGGTGTGGAACTTCACTTGGCGTCGTCTTTTTTTTTCATTGGGAACTTGATCTGTTTAACTCTCTTTTAGATGAAATAAAAAATTTGGTGATTCAGGTGGACAAACCAAATTCTTGGGTGTGGCGACTTGAAAAATCAAAGCAATATTCTGTTCGTTCTGCTTACAAGACTCTTACTCATCAGGATGCTCTTGAAACTCTTCCTCATCAACATATTCAGATTCTTTGGAGAACTAGAGCCCCTTTGAAGGTCATTACTTTTGCTTGGAGGCTTTTCCTAGATAGAATCCCGACTAAGGATGCTCTATTTAGGAGGGGAGTCTCTTCGATCACCGGCGCTGGTCTTTTATGATCCTTCTGCAACGACCACTATGAATCTACTCATCACCTCCTCTCTACTTGCAACTTCACCTACTATGTGTGGCAGTTGCTCTATAAATGGGTAGATTTCAGTATCATTTTGCCTATTAACACACACCATCACTTCCTTTATCATATGGGTTTGGTTAATGACAGAAAATGTTGGAAATTCTGGGGCGTTATCTGGCTAGCTATTATTTGGGCAATATGATTATCTAGAAATGATCTTATTTTCAATAATGTTTCGCCTCCGTCTCGTCAAATTCTGGACTCTGCAAGGGTGAAATCTTGGCTTTGGATTAAGGGTCAAATGGGGATGGACTCTGCTACTCTTTTTTCTGATTGGATTGCTCATCCTTTACTTTGTTTAAACATTGCGTTGTAATTTTAACATTTCTTATTTTGTCTTCCTTGTAAATTCCCTATTTATTTCAATAAAATTCCTTTGGCTTATCAAAAAAAATTGTGATAGTTGTCACTTCTGATAGTTTGGAATTATAACAAAAAATTGGCCACGATATGGATGATTGTCCAAAGTCTTAGGATTTTTGTGTATGTGAATATATCTTACGTTGAGAGGAATGGATTGGTTACGTTGAGTTAATATATTATGGATGAATGGACTGACATATAAATGTTAATAAAATTCACAGGTGCTTATAGACTTTTGTCGGGTGTATATTGAAATCTCCCTAAATTTAATGCTTGTATTTTAATTAAAGCCATGTTAGGGTAAATGCTTGTATTTTACTAAGACTTGTACTCTTTTTTCTAGGGAAGATACATGTCTAAAATTTGGTCCATATTCAAAATATATAGCATTGGTACTTTTAGTTAAAGGACAAACTAGATCACACTGTTTGTCCACACCAAAATAGTTCACTAACTTGTATTCTTTTGCTTTGGCTTATAATAGGCTCAAAATTCTTCTATTACCTCAATTTCTTTTGGTTTTCCAAATTCATATTGTAATGAAGATAATGAATATGGTATGACATTTTTTTTATTAATGGAGTTTTTTCATTGGGTTATTTTATTCATTCATTGGTGTCCTTTTTATTGCTTGAAGGTGAAGGTTAGCAAATAAAATAAGAAATGAACTTGATCCAAATTGTGTAATTTTTAGGATTATAAGACTTTTTATGTCTATAATATATAGTTATATTATTTTTAAATGGACATATTTAACTCATGTACTTCATCGGATTATATCAACTTTTAATTTTAAATATACTGATATGTTAAGATATTTATTTTTCCATTATAAATTCATGATTTTATATTATGATCAATCAGTAAAATAGGTCGAAATAAAACCGTAGGTATAGTAGGTATGACTCTTTTAATATCACTAATACTTATATCAATGGAATAAAACCACAGGCATAAGAAATTTATATTAATCTATAGTGATGAACAAACACTAAAGGTATAAGGAAAATCTATGGTAATGATTACCATCACTAAAACCTATAATGATAGGGAAAATTTGTAGGTATAAACACCCATGACAGACATAATTTATAGGTATAGGTTAAAGTTTTATACTCTTGCTCCAGACAGTTGTCACTAAAATCTATAGTGATAGTGAAAATCGGTAAGTATATTAACTTAAATATGATGGACAAAAATGTCTGTAAGTAAAAACAAAAAGTGATATATACCTATGGTTTTTTGTATTTTACGAACGACATTCGTCCATAGATATATGAAAAGTTTCTTGTAGTACATATAGTTAATTAGTAATTAAATATGCCTTTTGCTTCCAATTAACATAAAGTGAATTAAATTTGGGTGCAGATATACCCTTTAAAAATTGAATTTAAGAATAATAATAGAACAATTAAGTAATAATTGAAAATAAAAAAAAATAAGTTTATAAGTATTAATCTAATGAAAAATAATAAATGAAAACAAAATTTAAATAGTAGATAAGTACCATTTTTTTATATAAAATCGAGTCTTCAAATGAAAATGTTGATGTAATCTTGATGCATGTAAGTCTTTTGATTCCAATCTAATGAGTCGTATCTTTTATGGTAGAAGATATGCAAATTTTAAGGTGAATCTTAAAAGATGAATATAATACAAATCTGTTTGAGTCTTATGAATTCTAAAAAAGTTAATTATTGTGGATGGTCTTAGTCAAATCTGTAACACCCTAGGTTTCTTTTTCCTAAAGTTTTGTGACAATAGGAAAATCAGGGATATACTGCAGGATTTTCGCTTGAGCGAGAGGAACTTCGCCCAAGCGAGGGTGTCGGTATTTCTCCCAGGATTTCTATGGGACTCTCGCCTGAGCGAGAGATGGCTCGCCTGGGCGAGAGGGGAGCTGTGGAGGCTGAGAGATTCTCGCTTGGGCGAGAATTGGATCGCTTGAGCGAGAGGAGTATTGTAGAGGCTATAGGATCCTCACTTGGCCGAGAATCCCTCGCTTGAGCGAAAACATCCGAGTTTGAAACTTTAAAAGCTTGTAACCTAAAATAGGGCCCCAAATACGAAATGGGGTAGGTTTTTGAGAGAAAAGAGAATAGGAGGCAATTTTCTTGGCAAGAGCTCATGTAAAGGCTAAGAGAAGCTAGAGAAGAGGTAAACCTCTTAATTTTAACACTCGCTCTCTTTTAGAAACTCATTTTGGGCATTTGGGTCTCTTCTCTTGGTATGGAAAATCATATAACCTTCTCTTTTGAGTTGTAGCTTGTTTTTATCTAACTCCTCATTTGAAAAACTCGAGGTTTAGAGTTTTTATCGGAAAATGGTGTTGAAAGAGGGAAAGGTTGGGTTAGAAACGTGGTTTATGGTTTTTAGTGTTAAATAGAGTGAATATGAATGCTTTACATGCTTGAAATTCCTAGTGGAGATGACTTTGGAAATTATCGGAATATGAACTGTTTTTATGAATAAATGTGTGATATTAAGTTGTTTATGTAATAATATGAGTATGTTATTGATTATGGTTATTGTGTGTGGTGTGTATGAGGAAAAACCTTAAGGTTAGAGGAAGTGGATGAGGAACTAACAAGTTGCCTAACACTACCACCAACGCACACCAAGGTAATGGATAAGCATTTGAATGTTTGAGGTAAATGTTCAATGCTTTATGTTGTGTGAAGAAAATTAATGAACGGATGTATGACTTGCCCTATGTGGTATTGGCCTTATGGCGATGTATGACTTGCCGTGGTATTGGACTTGTGGCGTTGTATGACTTGCCCAACGTGGTATTGGCCTATATGGCGATGTATGACTTGCCCAACGTGGTATTGGCCTATATGGCAGTGTATGACTTACCCGATGTGGTATTGGCCTATATGGCAATGTATGACTTGCCCGATGTGGTATTGGCCTTTATGGCGATGTCTGACTTGCCCGATGTAGTATTGGATTACTAATATATATGTGAGATGATTATGCAACTGTGGGATAAATTTCAAATGATTTAATTGTTTCCTTATATTGAACTTGGATTTATTTATGTTTGAACAATTATTGTATATTGATTTATAAACATTGATTATCATGATTTCTATGTCTTATTCCCTTGTGTTTTTGTTAGTTGTATTGGTGGTAATCGGTGTACAGGTAAAACAAAGGACTAGTATATCCATGTGGTATTGTAGCGTAGCTTTCTTATTTTGATGTAATAGGGATATTAACATGATGTTTTGTATTATGCACGTTCTTGTAATCTATTACTTGAACTATTTGATATGTAACCCCGTTTTTCAGGAATTGATGTAGGATCGACAAGTATGCGGGGACGGAGTCCCCTTTCGAAATTAGAAATGTGAAGTTTATGGGTTATAAACCCAAAAATAATTTTGTAGGTTAATTTATCATTATTGAATTTGAATCGTAATTATATTGAGGATGTAATTCATGGAAATAGATAGTGGGAAAATAGTTACTAGGATTTGTATGTTTAATAATAAACGAAATAAAAATTTTAGGGTATAATTTGGGTCCTTACAATATAGTATCAGAGCATAGTTAATTCTGTGGCCTAGGGTATGCTCCATCCACTGGTTATCGTGGACACTTTTCCCAAGGATCTAGAAACCCCACTAATGCGGGAGGACCTCATCAAGACTCCTTCCCTTGTGCAATAAGTGTGGGCGTATGCATATGGGAAACATATGCCCTGGAGTTGGGAATGGTTGCTTCCACTGTAAGGAACCGGAACACGTGAAAAGGTTTTGCCCCAAAATCGACCAGTGGGTGAATAGCGTGAGTGCAGGAAAGCCTAGAAACACTGGTAGGGTGTTTACCATGAGTGGTGCAGAGGCATTCGAGGTTGAAAGTATGATCAAAGGTAACTGTATGGTGACAGGTATTTCCCTTTTAGTGTTGTTTGATTCGGGAGTGACACACTCCTTCATATCTATTGAATGTGTAGCACGACTGAAATTGCAGACTGAGTCGTTGCCCTTCGACTCAGTCGTATCCACCTCTACTGATGCACCTATAGTGGTATCGGCGTTTGTATCTCAGTGTCCGGTAGAAGTAAACGATAGGATGTTTACCGTAAATTTAATCTGCTTACCTCTGTCCCAATTGGATCTAATTCTGGGGATGGATTGGTTGTCAGCAAATCGAGTGATGCTTAATTATGCTGATAAGTCGGTAGCGTTTGTAGATCAGTGTGGGATTTCTGATCAATCTAAATGTCCAGAGCTAGTGTCGGCTAAGGAAGTTGGACTTCCATTAAGGAAGGGGAGCAATGTTTATGTTGTTGGCATCACTGGAGAGTAATGAGAAACCCATAGTTGATGGCATACCGGTAGTATGTTATTTTGTCTCAAGTTCAAGCAGTGCCCAACATGTGTTCTTATTTTAAATTTTCATTGTCTCGAGTTCGATTAGTATCTTTGCATTCTCTTATTTAACTTTTATTGTTTTGAGTTTGGGTAGTATCTGATTTGTGTTCTCAGTAAGTTCTAGTAGTATCCATGTGCTCTCGTGTTTAATTTTTATTGTCTCAAGTTTCGGCAATATCTGACCTGCATTCTCGGCGAGTTTCGCCAATACCTGATTTGTGTACTCGTTTTTACGTTTCATTATCTCAAGTTTCGGGTGTACCCAACATGCATTCTCGTATAAATTTAAATTGTCTCGAGTTCCAACAGTACATGTCTTGTGTTCTCGTATTTAATTTGTATTTTCTCGAGTTTTGGCAGTACCCGACTTGCGTTCTCATATTTAATTAATATTGGCTCGAGTTTCGGCATTATTCGACATGTGTTCTCAGCGAGTTCCAAAAGTACCCGACATGCGTTCTTGTATTTAATTTTTATTGTTCTGAGTTATGGTTGTACCAGACATGTGTTCTCGTTTTAAAATTTTATTTTTCCTTCTAAATCCTCGAGCCTCTTTCTTTTTAATCAATCATTCCAAGACCTCGAGCCTGATGTGAATTTCTGAGTTTTGGGAGTACCCGACTTGCATTATCGATTTGAAAATGTTTGCTTTCTAAGATCCTAAGTCTGATGTGCTTGTAATTAATCTTTCCATAACCATGAGCTTGATGTGAATTTACGAGTTCTAACAGTACCTGACCTGCATTCTCGTTTGAAATTTTTTGGCTTTCTAGGACTCCGAGCATACTTTTCTTTTAATGAATCTTTCAAGGACTCTGAGCCTGATGTGAATTTTCGAGTTCCGGAAGTACCCGACCTACATTCCCGTTGACATTTTTTTTATTTCCACGACCCCGAGGCTGATGTTTATTTCTGAATTTCGGTAGCACTCGATCTACGTTCTTGTTTTAAAATTTGTGCTTTCCAACACCCTAAGTCACACATGCTTTCAATCAAACTTCACATGCATGACCTCGTGCTTGATGTTAATTTTTGAGTTCTAGCAGTACCCTTGCATTAGAGGTGTCAAAACGAACTACCCAGACAGGTTCGGGCTAGCCCACATCGGGTTCGGGTTAGTCGGGTTGCGGGTTTGGGCTAATCGAGTTGTCAAAAAGTTTGAATACAAATTATGCATAGAAAATTGTAGCCCAAGTCTGCCCTAAGAGGGTTGCGGGTTGTGGTAGGTCGGCCCGCATAATACTAAAATAAAATTATTTAACTTTTAACATATTTAATCTATTGAGAATATATATATATATGCATATATATATATATATTTGTATATATCATATCATATTACTGTATAACTTTTTAACACACTTGTTATGCCAAATGCAACCAAATTTATAAATATAATCTCTTCTGTTTGAGTTAAGACGTGATGTCAAGTCCACATATATAAATTTTAATACAATCCATTTATTAAATCTCTCATTTCTATTGAACTCTCACTTCCTAACAAAATATAATTTGTAACTTCATTTTAATATATAAATCTTTGGACACTATAAAAAATAACATCATCTTGGTTTATAGTAATAATAGTAGTATAACTCAATTTCATAATGAACTCTATATGTCAAAGTATATCCACCATTGTAATATATGATCATTATGTTTTAATTTATGTTTGAAGATCTTTTGTATGCTCTTTATCAACACTTTCATTGTAAACTATTATGTTAAATTTGGTTGTGCGAAATCATCTATTGTAAACATTTATGTTGTCTTTTAGTTTTGTTGTAAAAGTTATTTTCTTTATTATGTTTTGTTGTAGAAGTTAAATCTAATTAAATACACAATTAAGAAATGAGAAGTGAGATTTATATGGTTTAATATATTCTCATTTGATTTGATACACTATTTTGTTATTATGCTTAAAATGATATTACATAAAATAGGAAAAATATGATAATGTTTAACTTTATAAAATTATTGTAATTTATATCACAATATTCATCTCTGCTTTTTATTATAAGTTATTATGTAAATAATTTTCACCCAAAACTAATAATCAAGTCAAAAGTCCATAAAAAATAAAAATAAATAAGGAAAAATGGGTAGCTGAAACTAAAAAGTCCTTAATATAGTCCGGACGGGCTGGGCTAAAAATCCCGGAATCAATGAAAAATACCTAATATGATACTCAAACCCTATAAATTTTCGGGCTTTGACAGACCAACTCGGTTGTCCCTCCCATTTTGACACCTCTACCTTGCATCCTCATTTTATATTGTTGCATTGAGATCAGTTTCTTCACGTTTTTAATAAAATTAGCGTTCATTTTTTTACTAGTTAAAAGCAACAAGTAAAAAGAGACATTTGTTTTGTCTAGCCTACTTACAAAAAAAAATTAAAATATTAAAAAAAAAATTGAAATTTTTTTGATTGTCTTGTAACAAATTTTATCTTCAAATCCTAATCAGCGGATAATTAATTACCAGCTGTTTCATTCAAAATTTTAATTTTATGTTTGCTTTTAATTTATAAAGATCCTATCACAATTGGTTCATTTCATGCTATAGCAGGAGGGGTGCTATCGAAATTATATCCCTTAAATGCGCGTCGTTGAAGGGCATCTCTAACGGAGTGATTAGAAATGTCATATATATTCATCGGATATCAATGACTCCATCCCAATCTCCATGGTCTTTCAAGATAATTAGGTGACAATTTCCAATAATTGTTTCATACACTATAACAAATGGAAAATGGAAAATGTTGCATTATACTTACCTAGACTTGTGTTTAGTCAGAATCAATTATTTGTGGCAATGTCAAGAGTCCATAGTAGGCCTGAACAACAAAAACAAATATTGTTTATAAGGAAGTTTCCAAAACCACTAATATGTATTTTACTTCTTAATTATTTCATATTCAATATAATTATCACCATAATGCCTACTAAACTAATATCTTTTGCACACTCTAATGTTTCATATATTTCAACTTTATGATATTAAAGACAATCTAACAACAATTTTACCAAGACACTCAATTTCAAACATATCATCAGCTAAGGTTAGACCACATGACATTTAACATAAACAATATCATTTATTTAAAACAACTTATATCAATTCAAAATCTTCAGTCTATTTTAATATACAACTTTATATTATGTTTTTTAAAATTCCTATGACCTGTAAAATTTAGCGACCTATGTAAATGCAGAGACATCCTACTAGTTGATTAGTAAATACGTAAACATTACACTTAATTTATTTGAGAGATTTGGTCATTTGATCGTTGATAATGTCAATATAAAAAAAAATCATTGCAGGTAAGTAGATTATATTCTAATAAAAATGGCTTGTTCAATTCTAGATATAACAGTTAAGATGATTATATTCAAGTAATTAATTTGTATAACGAATTCGTCTAAATTCAAACACATTCAAATCTAAAGTGTAAAATACGTTTTAGAGGAGATTCCCCTCTACAAAAATATGCATCTGATAAATAATATTAATATAAGAACCCAAAAAATATATTTAAATTAATAACATTTCCCGTTGGGAATTGATATATTTCTTAACTAAACCAAGAAATTTGTATCGCTAAAATTAAAGACTTGGAATAACCAGAGAAAGTTTTGACGAAAAAAAGACTAAAGAAGGTAAACATCCACGAATTAAGTGTCATTGATAGAATAAGTCAATTTTGATTAGGCTTTTTCTATTATATATGGAGAGAATGTTTAATTTGGAACCTTACGTACTAAATAGAAGACACAAAAAGAAAACAATGTGAACTTGAAAGATAACGATAATTCTAATAACTTGAAAGATAACTTGAAAAAACAATAACATTCTAAGACTTTTTCCCCATCGAGAATAATTTGTTTCATTACAATGTCAATAAGTTTATATGGTTAAAATCAAAGACTTGGAACAAAGAGAAAGTTTTGAGGAAAAGTGACATGAAAATGAGATCATTTATAAATTAAACATCTTTTATTGAACAAATCAATTTTAAATAGGAATATGTTTCAATTAAAGAAATAAAGATCAAATCTTTTAATTTATAATCTTATATAAAATAGTAATCGTGTCAACCAGTGTATGAGGCTCCAATGAAATTGGAAGTAGATGTACTCATATCTTATCCTCCCAAGCCGCTGGGATTCATTTTCCAAAATTTGTCATCTCTCATAACTAAAATAAATTAAATCTATTGGAATAAAATGAATTGTTATAAATATTGTATCATTCATTCTCAATCGCCAAACTTGAACAATGGTGAGGCATAGTTCTATTATCTTTTATATCTCTTTCATTACATTATACTTTAATTTCTCAACGTGTGATGCTAGTGATGATAATCCAAAACTTTATATTGTATATATGGGCTCACTTCCTAAAACACCATATTCTCCAACCTCTCATCATTTAAGCATGATGCAAAAAGTCTTTGATGAAAATGATGCAAAAAATTCTTTAATCCACAGTTACAAGAGAAGTTTTAATGGGTTTGCTGCAATGCTCACTAATCAACAAAAGGAAAAGCTTTCTAAGATGGAAGGTGTAGTCTCAGTTTTCCCAAGCATAAATCTCCAATTACACACAACTCGATCATGGGACTTCCTTGGACTTACCAACTCAGTTAAACGAAATCGTGCTATAGAGAGTGATGTTGTGGTTGGAGTTCTTGACACCGGTATATGGCCTGAATCTGATAGTTTCAAAGATGAAGGTTTTGGTCCTCTCCCAAAACATTGGAAGGGTGTTTGTGACGGTGGTATGAACTTTACTTGCAATAAGAAGATCATTGGTGCTAGATATTATATGGATAATAAGTCTGCTAGAGACAGTGACGGACATGGAACACATACCGCATCAATTGCTGCCGGAAATAGTGTTCCTAGTGCAAGCTTTTACGGACTTGCACAAGGTACTGCAAGAGGTGGAGTCCCATTAGCAAGAATTGCTGCATATAAGGTATGTAATGAAATAGGATGCGAGAGTAATGCTATCCTATCTGCTTTCGATGATGCCATAGCTGACGGCGTAAACATCATTTCAATTTCAATAGGATTTTCAGACCAAACACCTTTCGATAAAGATCCTATTGCGATTGGTTCATTTCATGCTATGGTAGGAGGGATACTCATAGTGAACTCTGCAGGCAACAATGGTCCAGTTCCAGGATCTATTTCCAGTGTAGCGCCGTGGATGCTTACTGTAGCTGCAAGTACAATAGACAGGAGATTCATTGACAAGGTAGTTCTTGGGAATGGAAAAATACTAACAGGTATATCGGTGAATTCTTTCTCGTTAAATGGAACAAAATATCTCATTGCAAAGAAAAATAGTGGTGAATGTTATGATTCTAATACATGCAACTGCTTACGTAGTAGTTTGGTGAAAGGAAAGATAATTTTATGTGATGGAATAACCGATATAAAGTATGGTAGTGCGAATCCAATTGGTTCAATCATTCAGTACCAAAATAATGGTTTACCAGCATTTGTCACACCATTACCTTCATTGGTGTTGTCTGGAGCCGAGTATCAATTTTTGAAATCCTACGTAAATTCAGCAAACAAACCAATAGCTGAAATACTAAAGAGTGAGACTATTATAGACAATACTGCTCCTATGGTAATTGGTTTTTCTGCACGTGGGCCAAATGCAGTGACTCCAGAAATTTTGAAACCAGATATAAGTGCCCCGGGAGTGAATATCTTGGCATCATTTTCACCAGATGTTTCTCCATCAGGTGATAAATATGATAAAAGAGCTGCAAACTATAACATAATATCTGGAACATCCATGTCATGCCCCCATGTTTCCGGAATAGCTGCATATTTGAAAACATTTCATTCGGATTGGTCACCGGCAGCCATCAAATCTTCACCGATGACTTCAGCACAAACTATGAAGGGTTCTAGAGATGATATTGGTGAATATGCTTATGGCTCAGGTCATATCAATCCTATTCCAGCTATTAATCCAGGACTTGTCTATGACATTTCCTCGGAAGATTATATACAAATGCTTTGCAATATGGGTTATGATAGCGATAAAGTTAAATTAATCTCCGGAAAAAATGATGTTTGCACCAATGCCCCTGATAGATCCTTAGTGAGAAATCTAAATTATCCTGCGCTTGCTACTAATGTTGAGCCTATGACATCTTTTACCATAAATTTTAGTAGAACAGTCACGAATGTTGGTCTATCAAACTCAACTTACAAGGTATCAATTTTATCAAATCCAAGAATTAAAGTTATGGTGATACCCAATATTCTATCCTTCAAATCATTACATGAGAAGCAGTCTTTTGTGGTGACAGTTACTAGTAATAAATTACCAAATGAAACGGTGCTCACATCATCATTATTGTGGTCAGATGGTACCCACAATGTTAGGAGTCCAATTGTTATAAATGTTTCTGAGTAGATATTATAAAAAACTATATAATAAATTATGGAATTTGCTATTAAATTCCCGTGCATTGCCTTAGAAAATACGGCAACATGTAATTCATTAGATTTTAAACTTGATGAATTAAAAAATAAATTATTCAAAATATATTACATCATTCACTATTCAAAAGATTAGATGGTTGACTTTTCTAAGATGCATCTAAATATGTTCTAATTATTTTAGTAGATTAAGATATCTATCTCCTCAAAATAATATTAGTTATCTTTTGATATCATGGTATTGTCATTTAATTAACTTGAAAGTCCTATAAATAGGAGTACTATAAACAGTTACAATGAATTTGTAAAAATAGAAAACAAAGAAAAAAGTCCAATAGAACTTGTGCGTATGAGAAAATTTTATGAGATCAAATTTCATTCCTAACATTTTAACTTGAAAAAACTAAATACTTTTGAATACCAACACATATCTTCTATACTTAAAGATAATTTTGATTGGTTGGGGTGGCAAAAGTATAGGACAATTTTGATTGTTTGGGTGCCATAAGTATAGGACTTAGGGGAGTCTTAAGTGGTTAAGATTAAAGATTTAAGGAATAAAGTGAATGAGGTTGTGATTTTGAGTCTCACCCATAGCAAATTTTAAAAAAAAAATTATAAGGTTGTTTGATGATTAAAGAGAATGAGTAAAGTGAATAAAGTTTAGGGTTCAAGTCTTATCCACAACAAATACTAACAACTAACATTTGCCGATAAAAAAAATATACGACTTATTCATCAACCATTATTATATAACATGTCTTTTAGATGCCAATCATCTATTTTTTTCACAAATCAACTACTCAATCAAACCTCCTTAGAAGTTTTACGAAAGTTTAACTGATTATAGGAAAATAAATGAAAACATATGTACAAATTTAAATGAAAATAACAACTCAAAGCAAATCATGAAGGGAAAAACATATTCATTATTTATAAAAGAATTTGTTTATCTAAAATAATTAATGATAATGTTTCAAAAAACATTATACTTTTGTTGAACATATTTTCATTTTTTGGTTACATTTTTTGTGGACTTAAAATGATCTCATATTTGATCCATCTAGGGTGGACTCTCAATTTAATTTTATATCAACTGTAATAATTAGCAGAATATTGAACAAACTCATAGATAGCGTAACGTTAACACGTAATAAATGCAAGATTAGTCATGTTCTAAAAGAGTGAAATTTTTTCTCCGTTTTCATTTTTCACAAGTTTATTGCAATTGTTTATAGGCTCTCCTATTTATAGGACATACAAGTTAATTAAATGACAATATAATTTTAAGGATATATAAATCTATATATATATATATATTTATTTATTTATTTATGAATATTCATTTTTGTCGGACAAGAAAAAGTTTAAAACCAGTTTTTTCTTAGAACAAATGATTTCTCCAAAAAATAATAACCAAATGATTTCTTGAAATAAAAAATAAAAGAGGTGCTAAAATGGTTTAATGAGTAACTAATGGATCAATAATGGTTAGATATTATCCCATTTTAGTTTTTTATTTTAAAGGATTTTATGTGACTTAATAATTACTTAGATTCCAATTTCAAAAATAAATTCCTGGTTGATCATGGCAAACACGAGAAATACCTCAACAAAACTCTAGTTCATTATTAGGGATGACAATGGGTACCTGAATTAACGGGTACCCGCTAATAATAGACGTAACGGGTCGGGTCTAGGCCCATGTTTTGGACCCGTGGGTTATTAAAACCCACAATTTTAAGACCCACTGTTAGATGGGTATGAGTCCGGATAATGAGTTAACCAGACTCGTGGGTATCCGGACCCGCTATTTCTTCCGAAAGATATATATATAAATATATAGTAACATAATTGTAATACCATATTAGTCAATATTTATAATATCATATTAATTTATAAATGTGATAGTTATGTTGTTAAACAATGATATTATGTTGTTAATTCATATGTGTGATGTAATATTATGTTAATTTAAGAGTTCTTGCTAAAAGAATTTTTCATCATAATGTTGCAGTTGTTTTTATGTATATTTGAGTAAAATGAGTTGTGTTTAATAGTCAAATTAAGTTGCGTTTAAAACATTAAATTAAGATTTATAATTTTTCTCTCATTGATTGCCTAAATAATATATAAGATCATAGGAAACAAATATTCAAGTATATAAATTACTTGCAATTATTTTTAATATTTTTTAATTTATGGGTACGCATGGATCCGTTGGGTACCCAAGGACCCACCGGTAGTATACCCAGTGGGTATTAGCATAGGTATGGGTCCAAAATCAAGTAACGGGGTGGGTCCGGATAATGCACTACCCGAATTCATCAAAACCCATTGTCATCCCTATTCATTATGGCAAGCGCAAGAATTGTCTCAACAAATGTCTGGTTCATTATGGCATGCACATGAACTTCTTCAATAAATCTTTGGTCCACCAGCAGAGCATCAAACTGCTTCGTCAAAATTTGGGACTTTGTCAAAGGTTCTTTATGAGCCTAGACAAAATAACGTTTGTTTCTTTACCATGATATCTCTCAAACCTTAGTTTTCTTGTTATCATGTAAACAACAATTAAAGAGGAATAATTGTGAACACTCATTTTTGTATGTCCCAGAAAGAGCCCAAAACAATTTTTTTCTTAAAACAATTGATTTCTCAAACAATAATAAGCAAACAAATTTTTGAAATAATAATTAAAAGAGGTGCTAAAATGGTTTAATGGTGAACTAATGACTAGATATTATCCTTTTTTTTACTTTAAAAAGATTTTATATGACTTAATATTCACTTATTATCCTAATTGGGGAAGGATTCCAATTACTAAAATAAATCGTATCACAAAATCCTTGTAATTTTCGTCATTTGTTTATTTGAAAAATAAAAGTGCACTCAAAATATCTCATTTTGTGATTTTATATAAATGAAATGATTGATTTATACCTATTTTATGGGTAATGTGATAATTTTGGGATTTTATAAAATAACTACATATTTTTTATAAAAAAAAATGTTTATGGGTACAACTATTTTAAAAAGGTCAAATAGTTATGTTGATCTCAATTTGGAGAATTGTAACATTTTTTTACTTTATAAAAAATTATTGGACTATTTTTAGAGTAAAAGTATATTTTTTAGATGTCCCAAAATCAAAAATTACTGAATTCGAATATTTGTATATTTGATTATTTTCAAATTTGAATTTTATTATTGTGAATATCATAATGTTTTGGAAAGTGCAGTTAATGACTACCATCTACGACTTCGGTCAAACAGACAGCATCGAAACACGCTCTCTTAAAGTCAAAAAATACGTTGTTGCTCAACGTATCTGGCATAATGACATGTGTTGAAACCTCACTTTAAATAAGAGAAATCACACACTAAAAAATAGAAAATCTTCAAAAAAAAAAAAAAAAAAAAAAAAAAAAAAGAAATCTGATTTATGGGTAAGGGTTTCCAAAAAAAAAATACTCACTCTCCTCCGTAACAAATAATAAAATATACTTTGGAAATTGTACCTCTCAATCCTAAAATAGCAAAAACAAAAATATATAACTAATCACCAACACCATCAAATTATCACAAACACACAACAAATCTAAAATAATCCAACAATTATTCCAAAAAGTAGCAAAATAATAACTCACAACATCCCTTTTCCATATAATTGTCTTCTACATACAGTAGTCCATGAATTAGTGCAATACTATCCAGTTTCCTTGGTCGTCGGTAGGGATGACAATGAGTTTGGATGGGTCCGGGTAGTACACTACCTAGATGAGCTCCGTTTTTTCATTTAGAGACCCAGGCCCGCCCCAGCCCCAGACCCAGACAGATACCTGTTGCGTCTGCTACCCGCGGATCCATGGGTACCCATCAGATCTACGGGTACCCAAAAATTCACATAATATTTAAAAAATTGCAAAAAAGTTATAAAATGTAAAAAAAATTATAATCCAACGTGTGAGAATAAAAAAAAGAAGCAAATGATAAAAAATATAAAATATAAATAAAAAATAAGTCACAACTCTAAATTGTACTTAAATACAATTTTTTTACTAAGAACATAATTTAAAATAAGACAATAACACATCAAATGTCTAGGATCCCTCCATCAACAACACATGAAACAGTTGGTTCCTGCAAAATAAAAACAGACAATTTAAAAATATAACAATTAACTTTATAGATAAAAACATCAATTAACTTCATCATCATCATCGATATCATCTAGTGTAGTATTTTTAATAAAATTGAAGTCCTCTCTTGATTTTGATTTGGAAGATCATGAAAACATAAGAATAAATGTATCAAAATATATTTTTATAATTTATGGATAATTAAATTAACAAATTACATTACCTCTCACATCAGTTCATAGCCAATCTTGAAGGCACATTAATGGCTCCAATGTATGTGGGCGTAATCTACTACGATGAGGAGTACATGCATTTTAGGTGTACATTGTCTCATTATCTTAAATTCTCAGTATTTCATTACAGAGAATAAGAATATTAGTATAATTTAAACCCTTGAAAAATTGACATATATAAAGTTGAAGAATATTAACCTCTAATTACTTATGACGCTGGAGGGGGAATGAGTGGTGAAGAGGGAGTGAGGCTCTGGTGGAGACAGAAAAATAAAGAAAATAAGGGAATTAAGATTTAGGAAGGAATAGTAGTTATTAGGGTTAAAAATTAGAAAATAAGGAAATTGGATTATGTTTATATATATATATGAGGAGAATAAAGAAAATAAGGGAATTAAGATTTAGGGAGGAATAGTAGCTGTTAGGGTTAGAAATTAGGAAATAAGAAAATTGAGTTATGTTTATATATACGAGGAAAATAAAGAAAATAAGAGAATTATGATTTATGGAGGAAGAACGGCCGTTAGGGTTAGAAATGAGAAAATAAGTAAATTGAGTTATGTTTATATATATATATATATATATATATATATAAGAACGAGTCTGGGTACCATATTACCCAGATCCGCTCCATTCAATAGCGGGTCTGAAAAATATCCAACCCCAAGTATCCACGGGTCCAAAATAAAGACGCAGACCCTACCCATTGCGAATATTTTTTGCGGGTACCTACAGATATGAGTATCCATTGCCATCCTTAATTGCCAGCTACTAGTTGCAGTAGGTTATCCTCAACACGACAAAGTCACATTCCATAGTCTGAACATTTGTATTAAATTTAGTTAGTTTCTCCTATGAATGTTCTTTTTAATTTTCATTTTTTTGCCAACGACTCCTATAATAAGCAATAAAAAAACAAATAATACGAGTTTCTTTATATCATTAAAAATGTCAGTAATAAAAATCAGTAGTTTGAAAATTATATTTTTACATGGCAGCCTTTATTATAAAAAAGTAATAATTTTTTTAGAGATTAATCAAAGATGGAGGAGGTTATGGAAATGTTTCCTATTCTCGAATCATCTTCGAATGGTCGTGTCACACCGCTTTTGTTCATTCGATTAATTCCTAAAATCTATTACTTATATTACTATATAATAAAAAAGGTCCAACATTATTCCTCACAACCATATTCATTATTCCCTCAAATCTATCATTTTCATTTTAAAATATCTTCCCATTTTCAAAGGATGTCCATAATTTAAAAAAAATCTTTCATTTTCATTCTAAAAATATTCCCACTCACACTCTATATACATTTTAAGAAAAAATTTAATATTAAACAAAATATTTTTTTACATTTCCTAGAAAATTAAAATTAATGCACCCACTCATACTCTATATACATTTTATTTTATATATTTCAAAAGCAATGCACTCGCCTCCTTCACACACTATATCGATCTTTATATATTTAAATTTAAAATTCAAAGTAGAAGATTTTTACATGACGTGTGAACAATTTTTGTCATCCATTTGCCGATGCTTATCACCATTGTCCATCCATTTTTCTATTAAAAATTAATAGTGGAGGAATTAAGTTCATCTATCAACTACATAATAAAATAAATTACTTCCACTTCATCATTACATGTCACTTCCTCCTTAATTTTTTCCCTCCTAAAAGGTTTCATGCTACTACTATGTACCTACCAACACTACATAATCACTTTTGTATATTTTAAACATTAATAATAGTGATTATTGATTGGACCATTTGTTTTCCTTTTTTGAATGTTAAACTAATTTAAAATAATGAGTGATCACATTTATTCATATAGTATCACAATTTGATTTCCCTAATTTCATTAAAAAAATCAAATTTGAAATTGAAAAAAACATTTCATTTCTACAACTTTTAAAGTGTTTATTTTCAAGAGAAAAATCACATAGTATAATATTTCGGTTTCATATTTTCATTAGAAAATTCAAATTCAAAATTGTCATGTATTTTTCTTATGTGTTTGAAGAGGAAAATACAGGTGTAACACACGTGTTCTTAACAATGCGAATGTATGAGTAACATGTGTATTTTAATTATGCGAATGCACATGTAACATATGTGTTCTTAGAAATTACGAATCTACGTGTAACATGTGTCTTTTTAACATGGTCACACGTGTATTCTTAACAATACGAATACATGAGTAACATGTTTGTTTTTAATCATATGAAGGCACATGTAATATGTGCTATTAATCATGCAGCAAAATTTGTGCGAATGCAGATGTAACTTGCTAATTAATAAATAAAAAATACTATTTTTTATTAAATTAATAATTAATCATGATTAACAATAAACTCATTTTCACTAATAAATAAATAAATATTAAAATCAATATCCTTCACGAAAAAATATATAAAAATTATCAACCACATCAAGGATGGAGGGAAAGTCGTCTATGAAAGTTTCTTTTTTTCAACTCATTTTTTGAAACGTTGTATTATGCTACTTTTGCTTTTGCCCTCAATTAAAATACCCAACCCACAAACAATTTTAAATAACTTCGTAGCCTTTAATCCCTACTTACCATAAGAATATGTAGGAGTAAGTTTCACTTTGTCAGAAACAATAAAAATAAATAAAATTTTGTCTATTTTTAAAAATTAATTAAATAACCAAATATTTTTTATAGTATAAAAATAAGGCATGTAACTCTTAAACAGACAGGTAGGATCATATTTACTGAAATAAGTAGATCATATTTAGGTGCAACTTATAAATAGTCAGCAATTCAATCTTTTGAATAATAGATAAAGATATAATATACTCTAAATAATTTATGTTTTTAATTCATCGAGTTTGAAATCTTACGAATTGCATGTTGCTCGATTTTCTTGAACAATATATAACGGCATGTACAAGAATTTAATAGTGATCGAATTCCATAATTTTTTATTTAATGTCTTATAATATCTATTCAGAAATATTTATAACAATTGGACTCCTAACATTATGGGTGCCATCTGACCACAACAATGCTGATGTGAGTACAGTTTCTTTTGGTAATTTACCACCAGTGGCCGTGACCACAAAAGATTGCTTCTCATGTAGTGATTTGAAGGATAAAATTTTGGGTACCACTATAACTTCGATTCTTGGATTTGGTAAAATTGATCCCTTATAAGTTGAGTTTGGTAGGCCAACATTCATGACCGTTCTACTAAACTTTATGGTAAAAGATGTCATAGGCTCAACATTAATAGCAAGCGCAGGATAATTTAGATTTCTCACTAAGGATCTGTCAGAGGCATTGATGCAAGCATCATTTTTCCCGGAGATTAATTTAACCTTGCCACTATCATAACCCATGTTGCAAAGCATTTGTATATAATCTTCTAAGGAAATGTCATAGACAAGTCCGGGATTAATAGCTGGAATAGGATTGACATGGCCAGATCCATAAGCATATTCACCAATATCATCTATAGAACCCTTCATAGTTTGTGCTGTGGTCATAAGAGCGGATTTGATGGCTGCCGGTGACCAATCCAAATGAAATGTTTTCAAATATGCAGCTATTCCAGAAACATGAGGGCATGACATTGATGTTCCTGATATTATGTTATATTTTGCAGATCTTTTATCAGTTTCATCTCTTGATGGAGAAACAACTGGTGAAAATGAAGCCAAGATGTCCACTCCTGGGGCACTTATATCTGGTTTCAAAATTTCTGGAGTAATTATATTTGGCCCACGTGACGAAAAATCAGTTACCATAGGAGCATTATTGTCTATAATTGTCTCACTCTTTAGTATTTCAGCTACTGGATTGTTTGTTGAATCTATGTAGGATTTCAAAAATTGATACTCAATTTCAGATAACATCAATGAAGGTAATGGAGTGACTAATGCTGGTGAACCCTTATGAGGATATTGTATGATTGAACCGATTGGAGTCGCACTAAAATAATTTATATTGTTCATCCCATTGCATAAAATTATCTTTCCCTTCACCAAACTATCCTCTAAACAGTTGCAAGAACTACCTACCTTAGCATTTTCTTCAAAACATCCTGAACCACTATTTTTCTTAGCAATTGGAAACTTTGTTCCATTTAACGTGAAAGAATTTATAGATATACCTGTCAGTGTTTTTCCGTTCCCAAGAACTATCTTGTCAATGAATCTTCGGTCTATTGTACTTGCCGCTACAGTAAGCATCCATGGCGCTACACTCGAAAGAGAGGCTGGAGAAGGACCGTAATTGCCTGCAGAATTCACTGTGAGTATCCCTCCTGCCATAGCATGAAATGAACCAATCGCGACAGGATCTTCATCAAAATATGATTGGGAATAACCTCCTAGTGAAATTGAAATGATGTTTACGCCATCAGCTATGGCATCATCAAATGCTGACAATATATCATTACTTTGACATCCTAATTCATTACATACTTTATACGCAACAATTCTTGCTAACGGGACTCCACCTCTAGCAGTACCTTGTGCAAGTCCATAAAAGCTTGCACTGGGAACATTGTTTCCAGCAACTACTGATGCGGTATGTGTTCCATGTCCGATAGTGTCTCTGGCAGAGTTATCTATATAATATCTAGCACCGATGATCTTCTTATTGCAAGTAAAGTTCGTACCACCATCACAAGCACCCTTCCAATGTTTAGGGATAAAATCAAAACCTTCATCTTTGAAACTATCAGATTCGGGCCATATACCGGTGTCAAGAACTCCAACCACAACATCATTCTCTATAGCATGACTTCGTTTGACTGACTTAGTAAGTCCAAGGAAGTCCCATGACCGAGTTGTGTGTAATTGGAGATTTCTGCTTGGGAAAACTGAAACTACACCTTCCATATGAGAAAGCTTTTCCTTTTGCTGATTAGTGAGCATTGCAACAAACCCATTGAAACTTCTCTTGTAACTGTGGATTAAAGAATTTATTGCATCATTTCCAACAAAGACTTGTTTCATCATGCTTAAATGGTGAGAGGTTGGAGAATATGGTGTTTTAGGAAGTGAGCCCATATAGACAATATGAAGTTTTGGATTATCATCACTGGCATTACACTTTAAGAAAAATGTGCATACTAAAATGATAGAGATACAAAAGACAATAGAACTATACCTCACCATTGTTCAAGTTTATCGATTGAGAATGAGTGGCACTAAATAAATAAATATATATATATATATATATATATATATATATATCAATTAATTTTATTCCATTAGTTTATGATTTTTTTGAGTTATGACATGTAGATATCAAATTTTGGAAAATGAATCCTGGCAGCTTGGGAGGATAAGATATAAGTACATCTATTTCCAATTACATTGGACCCTCATACATTGATTGACCCCATTACTATCTTTTCTTTTCTACTTACTATATAAGATTTTTATTTCTTCTATTTTAAATTGATTTGTTCATTAAAAGATGTTTAATTTATAAATGATCTCATTTTCAAGTCTCCTTTCCTCAAATATTTTGCTTTATTCCAAGTCTTTGATTTTAACCATATAAACTTAGGATAGTCATGAAACAAATTATTCTTCATGGGAAAAAGTCTTAAAAATTTGTTTTTTCAAGTTATTATGATTATCCTTTTCTAGCAAGTTCACATTTTTCTTTTTTTGTCTTCTATTTTGTATGTAAGGTTCCAAATTAAACATTCTCTCCATAACTGGAAAAGCCAAATAAAAAATGATTTATTCTATAAATGACACTTAATTCATGGATGTTTTCCTTCTTCAGTCCCTTTTCATCAAAACTTTCTCTGTTTATTCCTAATCCTTGATTTTAGCGATACAAATTTTTTGGGTTCTTATATTATAATTTTTTAAGATGGTTATTTTTGCACTGGGGAATCTCCTCTAAAAACGTATTTTACACTTTAGATTTTAATGTGTTTGAATTTAGACAAAATTCTTATACAAATCAATTAATTGAATATAATCATGTTAACTGTTATATCTATAAAATTCTTATTGGCATAGTCATGTTAACTGTCATATGTTAGCTAAGACCCAGTTGTCCCTAATCCCAAGCCAAATAGAAGATTTGAAGTATTTAGCATAGGGAGATCTATTACAACCAAATATATCTCTATAGAATTTAGTCTATTCTTAATTTGAGGATCTTATATCCCAAGCCAACTTAAGCAAAACAGTCTTATTCATCGTCTTTAGAGATCTAATCCCCAAACCCTCGGTTGCCATAGGATAGTAGAATTTGCTCCAAGCCACAGTGACAAGCTTTTTCTTTCTAGTATCCCCAGCCGATATAAAGTTTCTAATCCCTTTATCCACAAGATTTAACAATTGAACTGGCCAATGATAAATGTGAAAGTTGTAAACCAACGAATTATGGATCTCACAAGCTCAAGTTTGCCCATAATAAATAAAGATGATCCTTATCAGCTATGCATGGGAGATGAACCTTTTTAGGCTTTTCTATAAAGAGATTAATTTGCTAAGAAAACTAAGAAAGAGGCAAAGGAACCAATTTTTCAAGAAGAAGCATTACCAATGTAAAACTTACACTTGTCTTGATTAATTTGCTAGTAAGAAGCTTCAGCATAATCCATGATCAACTACTTTAGACAAAAAAAATTATCTTTTAACTCCCTTGCAGAAAATTAGAATGTCATCATCATATAATTGACAATCTTGGTTGTATTCTTCTTGCAAGGCAATATGGAGAAAAATGAAAGCTAAGTCAACCACTTGAAAATAAAGACATTAATCTTGATGGTGTAGTGAATAGCAAAGATGAAGCTTATAATTTATACCAAGCACAAGCTTTCAAGATGGGTTTTAGCGTGGATTTGTATTAAGAAGATGAGAAAAAACAATGAACTTCAATGTAAAGTAGCTTATGCAAGAGCGGATTCAAGAACAACTTTTGGAAGAGGAGGTTCAAGAACGGGTTGTGAAGCTATGGTGTGATTTGATATCAGCAAGGAAGGAGTGTGGAAAATTACAAAAAATTGTTACATTCTATGAGAAATGCAAGCTTGGAATTTTATTTTTCTAGTGTGAGTTTTCTGCTTATTTAGACTATGCATTTTTCATTATAAGATTCCTCTCGTGTATGGAGATCTACATTTTATGTTCGGTAACAACCTCTCTGCCTACGAGGTTAAGGCTATGTATATCTCTATGTAGCCGACCCACCTAAAGAGATTAAGGTTTGATTGTTGCTTTTTTAGATGTTCAGTTATCTTTCCTTACCTGAGGCATGGTGCTAATTTGTATGAATATGTTTATAGGTTTAGATGCATTGTTTAATTCTAAGGCCTTTTGAAATTCTAATGCTGGGGTAACAGTAGTGCTGGTCTTCCATAAGCATATGACTGAAAATATTTTGATAACAATGGATAATTACAGTTAGGTATCTACATGAAGCCAAGGGTGACCCTATGAGGATTTTTCATGGCAATTAATAGACAGACATTATATAGGTTGTATGTTTTTTTTCCTTTTTATGGATGATCATAAAGTTTATAAAGACCTTACATTTTAATTTTTTTAGTTGCATTGTTTCTTGACAGTTACAATTGATTGCTCTTAAATCTAAATTTGCTACATGGTTATCATTCTCAAATTATGGTGCTTCCTTGTCTTTGTGCTATTAAAGTTTGTTTTCCATGATCTACTTGTAAATTGTACTAATTTTCTACTCCTAGCTAGTTGGGTAGTAAGTTTTGTTCATATCATACATTAGTATTTGATAATTGGAAAGTAATAGATAGAGTTAGGAAGTTATATGGGTGACTTTTAGATGTTCTATTGCATTAAATTGGATGCTAAGTATATAATGTATAAAACACTTGTAAGTCTGTAACGGGCTATAAAACACATATATATAAACTTATTTTTTTCATTTTCAATTAATATTTAACTAACTGTTCTATTATTATTCTTAAATTCAATTTTTAAAGAGTATATTTGCATTCAAATTTAATTCATTTTTTGTTAATTGGAATAAAAAATCATATTTATATATATTTTTAAACAAAAAATAGGTGAAAAGACACCCCCAAATATATTAAAAGAATTAGGCAGAGTACAAGGAGACCAAAAGCCAATTACAAATGTTTAAACCTATAATTAGGCAAACTCAATCTATTTCTATTAAACTCATTCATGAGAAAAGCAGGTGTACCATTCCACCAAAAATCTGATTTAGATAGGACCATGATAGTAACCAATTTGTCAGCACAATGATTTCCTTCTCTCTTTTTTTCTTCAATGATATTTCAACTACTGCTATTTACTTATATTTTTTTTAGAAAGTTTTTATCTAACATGCATCAAACTTGTACAATAATCAATGTCACCAATTTAAGAAATTTAATTCAAATCATAATGATTAGCTGTTTGGTCCATCAACTTCTTGATTTTGGATTTACGAACTGTAAATTCCATTGTCCTCAATTTTGAACCCCAACACATTGCTGGAGTTGATCTTTCTTGATGCAGACTTTTTATCCTCCTTCTTTGATCCACTAATACGACCTGAGCCGTAACTTATTATGGTGTTGCCTTATTGTGCAAGATTTCCTCCTCCTTCACATACCTTGTTGGTTTCCCCTCAAGCATGAACTCCACAATCTAAAAATAAGCTTCAAGTTTCTTTCTCAAAGCAACATATTCTTTCTTCAATTGTTGGAAGCTCCTCATGCATCCTTCTAAATTTCTTGTCCTACAACAATCCTTAAATATAGTGCATTATGCGGGCCGCATCACCTGATGTGGCCACAATATTGCGGTTGCGGTGACCGCCACAACTGCATCACACCGCAATTGCAGTGTGAATCCAAATCACAATAATGTGGCCGCATTGGCCACAACGCAACCGCATCGGACCGCATTTGGACCACATTAGCCCGCATCGGGCCGCATCAGATTCAAAAATATTGTTTTAATTACAAAATAATTCACACCGCAATGGCAGAAATCTGTATCGCATCGGCCGCAATGACCGCAATCGTAGTAACCGCAACCGTTATCGCAACATGACCTCGACTGCAATTTAAAACAGTGGGCTCCAATGCAGGAATTAGAAGTTGACAAACACTCTCACAGACAAACAATATCTGCCACTAGCTGATGGAATCTCATATGCCTGAATATGAGCATTTGCAACAATGTCCACATTGATCCATGGTAAACTAACATTTGGAAATGTTTTTGAACCATGTATTCTGTAAAGAAATCTGGATCTGAAAACGAAGTCTCATCAACTACTACTTCAGCAGTGAGAAGCTCTTTATTGAATAAAACAACAGCAAGGGACTAGCCTTCAAAATTTTAAACAAACTGAAACCTACAATTAGGTAGGGAGAATCTATTTTTATTAAACTCATCCAAAAGGAAATGGGGAGGAGAGTCCCACCACGAATCCATATTAGAGTGCACCCCAAAGGCATCAAGCATATCAGCACAACCATTTCCTTCTCTATAAATGTGAGAGACTCTCAAATGTATCCTATTCAAAAAACCTTTACAATGATCTCAAAAATTGCTTAGCTTCCAAGGAGGCAAGGCATTGCCATTGAAAATGTCAACCACCCAAGATGAATCATACTCCAACCAAAGATGATGCCAACCTTTAATGTAGGTCATTTTTTTAATAGCAAGCATAGTAGAAAATAGCTCATCAAATGATGAATTCTCAATGCCCAGATAAGTTGCAAAGCAACCCAAACACTCACCCTTGTAGTCTCTAAAGATTCCCCCACTCCCAATATGGCTGAGAGACCCATGAACAACTCCATCAGTGTTGATTTTGACCCAACCGAAGCAAGGAGGACACCATATCACTTCTTTGTACAAAGGAGCTTTGTTGAAGTTTGTTGAAACATGAAAAGCTTTGAGGATTGATAATTCAAGCAGATAAGGATTACCTAATAAAGTAGAACAATTACCCGTTGTAGAGGTGACCAACTAAATTCTATTAACCGCTTGAAACACAGACAACTTAATCCCGTCAAATCTTGATTTGTTTCTACAAAAATAGATTGTGGCAATAAAATACCAGACACTAGCACTTCCTTGACCTGAGCACTCCAAGAATCAACAATAGAGGCTAATAAGTTAGAAACAGAGGAATGGTTAAATGGAAAGCCCATCACACTACTAAGCCACTGCAATAAAGAAGAGGCAAAATTACACTAGAAGAAAACAAGAGCATATGTTTCTTCCTCAACAAGGTAGAGGGAACTAACAAAGACCAAAGGCGTATGTTTCCTCATGAGATTCTCATCAGTTGGGAGCTTGTTTAACAAAAGCCGCCAAGTAAGGAAAGAAGTAGAAGGATGGATATAAGTGGACCAGATAGACTTACATCAATTAAGATGATTGTTACTAGGCTTAATGAAAGCATAAACATCTTTCATAGTGAGAACCCCTTCAGAAGAGTGTTTCCAAATAAGCTTATCATGTTTGTTAAAACAGGGAATGTGAATCCGCTCAACATCATACCATATCGAAGGATGCAGGTTCTTCAACCAAGTTGGAGTGATCCAAGAAGAATTATGAATAAAATCTGCAACCTTAGCCTTCAGACTAGGGTGCAAATGATGGAGAATGTTTAAAGAGTCGACCAAAGGCTCGCAAATCCAATTATCTAACCAATAATTTATCTTGATCCCATTAACGACAAGCCACCTTGAGTTCTCAATAGTTGCAGACGAATGCACTTTGATACCAGGCCAAATAGAAGACTTCAAGTAGCAAGCAGCCGACCTTGAAGCTCTGAAAAAGATAGCCTAATCTTCAGCAGATGAAAGCATTTCCCAAGTTAGCTTAAGCGAAACAGCCTTATTAATTTCAAAAATGGATCTCAAACCCATGCCACCTTCTTTTAGAGGACTACAAACTTCATGCCAAGCAACAACTACACGTTTTTTGGTTTTGGTGTCTCCAGACCAAATAAAATTTCTAAGATTGCATTACAAGTGCTTTAGCATCTTTTTAGGCCAATGATAAACATGGAAAATATAAAGAAGCATGATGTGACCAATTGACTTAACCATTATTGATAAGGAGGAGCCTTTCCTCTTTGAGAGCTTACCAAGGTTTCTATCAGCTATGGGATGCAAATGAATGGCTTTAGGCATGACTTTGAAAAGAAGGACACCAAGATAAATGAAAGGAAACACACTTATTTAAGCTTAACATTTGACCAGAAGCTTGAGAGTAAGCAATGAGGAGGTATTTTAAAGCCTGGTTTTCCCTTTTTAAACCTCTACAGAAGAGTATTCCAATGTGACCACTTTGATTGGGAATTTAATGAGGCCAACTCTGTGTTGATGATGTTGTCACTTGGATTCATCTAGAAATATATGGTTGCAAACTCCTATTGTCAATTCACTTTTGGTATTCCTGACTTGAAGATTGAAAGCCAAATATGCAAGACCAAGACCAAGTTATAATTTGAAGCAGATATTTAGGTTATTAGACTACACTTAATTATGTGTAAGTAGAGTAGATGGTGGTTGAAGTTGTGAAATGTTTGAGAATGTGGGATTCCTATATAATACTTATTAATGTGACTAGACCTCTCAGGTTGGGTTCATCATTTTAAGTTTATAATCACTAGTTATGTGGAATATGTAATACTTTTACTAAGTATGGCCATATATTTAAGAGTTATAAGGCATATTCTATTATTTATCTGTCACTTTTCAGATTATTATTGGAAAAACAGTGATTCTTCTATAATTAAAATTATACATGGACACAATTATTTAGAAAGAGCTAGAGTTGTTAAGGAAATTCTATAGTGTATCAAAGAGAACAGTTTTTTTTGTTCCTAATTAGACAATGATAACGGTTTTCAAATTGTTGCTAATATAGACAATGGCAACGGTTTTCAAATTGTTGCTAATATACACTACGGCAACAGTTTTTACCTTTCCTTTTAGGCAACGGTTTTTAACCGTTGGCGTTAACAATGATGGAAAACTGTCGTCTATTTAAAATATTAGAGAACAGTTTTAAAAAAGTGTTGTCAAACGTCAAAAAACTGTGGTCTAAACTAAAGGCAATGCCTCAGACTACCACAGTTAAAAAACCGTTGTCTTTAGAAAATACAATGGTTTTTTGCTTTTTGACAACGGTTTTCAGCCGTTGCGATAGGCCAAATATGTTCGCGAACCTTGTTTGGTGTTTTATGTTTTGCGTTGTATTGATATATCATTGAATTGTTTGATATATATAATAACAATAATGTTTGATTTAGCGTTATATTAAATAATATTATTAGGATTAACACCACTTATTCTAGCAAGCTTTATTGCAAGTTAGCATTTTACACTTTCACAATGCTTGTTGAAGAAAGTGTTGTTGAAAGTAGCATAATCAATAGTGTATGTTTGAGGAAGCTTTGTTGAAAGTGACACATTCAAGTGTTTCCTCAAACGTGTGTTGTTAAATATGTCACTTTCAACATCGCTTTTAAAAACACGGTTGAATCTAACCTTATTCTATTGTGTTTACATAGATATTGTCTAAAAGCGTTATTGAATGTCAATTTGAAACACTCATATTTTGCAATTATGGTGTTGTGAAAATTAAAAAAAAAAAAAAAAACCTAAAGCAAAAGAAAATATCAAAAGAAATTTTTTTTTGATTAATTGTTTAAGGCTTTGCTTGTATATTTTATGTTTCTTATACTTGGTTGTTGCTCTGCATTTAAGTGTAGGAAATTTGATAAACATCCACTTTATGTTTTATTTGGAAGAATTTGAGCTTGTTTTATGATAATTTTCAAAGTGGTGGAAGTTTGATAAATCTCCATTATTTTGAAAGTCCAAGTATGTTCTCTTTTAATTATTTGGAATAGAATATGAGGTCATCTCTTTTTGGTTAATTAAGACATAGGCTTGAATATTTGATGTGCAACTTAAAAGTGACTAAGACCATCCACAACAATTAAGTTATTTTCGAATTCGTAAAACTCAAACAGATCTTCTTTATATTATCCATCTTTTAAGATAAGACTTGTTAGATTAAACTCATAAGACTTACACGCAACAACACTACATCATCATTTTCATTTTAAGACTCGATTTTATCCAAATAACGGTATTTGTCTACTATTTAAAATTTGTTTTCATTTATTACTTTTCATTAGATTAATTCTTATAAACTTATTTTTTGATTAGTTTTAAATATTATTTAATTAAGTGTTCTATTATTATTCTTAAATTCAATTTTTAAAGAGTATATTTGCTTTCAAATTTAATTTAATTTATTTGAATTGGAAGCAAAAATCATATTTTATTATTGATTAACTACACGTAACTTAATCTAGCATGCATACATATTTTAAACTAAATGTTACCAGTTTTCTTATATTCATTTTAACTTTTTTAAAAGGTAAAAAAGTAAGTATATTATAACTATTTAATTACTCGTTTATTATTATTTATATTACAATATATTGTTAATATTATTGCTAGGAGGAGATATAAATGACTGAAGTTGCAGGAGAGATAAAAAAATTGAGTCATAATGCTCTCAAGTACCTGAGAGGGAAGTGTTATAAAAAATGTAAAATACAATAAAGTTTGTATCTTTTTTTTTATAGTGTGATGACATTTATTCATTTAAAACTAAAAGCAAAATCAACATTTCCATCTTCGGTACTGAACATGATTTTGAACCCGAAAAAATGGGTTGAATGTATTTTTAAGTCGAAGTCTTCAAATTTAGAGACTCAATTTAAGAATCTCCACGAAAATTTGAAGAATAGAAAAAGCCATATGAAAATTTTGATGTTAATACAGGCTATACTAAGAATATTGTTGTGGATGCCCTAAATATCACAAATGATTCCTAATAAAATTATTATTTCATATAGGAATATAACTTTTATTCCTATGTGTCGACATACATGGGTTGGACTCCCTGTAGAATCTTCAAAAAATTTTAAGTAATAAGTTTTGAGAGTTCCAAAATTGAAAATAAATCTTAATTTAAATCATCCATGAAGATAATATTTGGGGTGTGAGAGAATGTCTAAAAAAGTACATACAAGACAAGAATGTCAAGTTCTTTAAAACACTTCAAGTGTAAGAACCCAAATTTTCATCCTAGAAATTTTTGTTTATTTTAACTCATTTATACATAGTATCCAAATTATATCATACATTAATTCTCTTAAACTTTAACTCATCCCTTTCTTTTATCATTTAATTACCCTGAACATGCATTTGTAGTTTCATACATTAACTGTAACACCCTAAATTTAAGTCTTTAAAATTATAGTATCAGTCCTGGAAGTCTCGCTTGAGCGAGAGATTCTCGCCTGAGCGAGAAAGACTCACCTGGGAGGATGAAATCCTGGGCTATACTGGAGGATTCTCGCCTGAGCGAGAGTTGTCTCGCCTGGGCGAGAAATGTCATTTTGGGGCTGTTAAGATTGTGAGATTCTCGCTTGAGCGAGAGCATCAGATCTGAAATTTTAAAAAGGCGGGATTTTCTCGCCTGAGCGAGAATGGGCTCGCTTGAGCGAGAACCCGACGACTCCTCTTTAAAATAGAAACCTCAAACACTTCCCTCATTCACATCAGCAAGTATGATTTAGAGACACTTATCCCTTACATTGGTGAGCGTTGGGGATCGGTTCCGAGTAACTTTAAAAGTCTCCTCCGCGATTTGCTCCAACCTTACATCAGCGAGTATGTTTTCTCAAGGTAAGAGAAGAGATCCAACAAGCATAAATAGAGATTCAAAACTAGATAGAGTGTCAAAATCAAGTGATTTACCTCTTCTCTAGCTTCTAGGAGATTCCACACGAACCATTGCTCTCAAAATCGCCTCTACCTCATTTTCTCTAAAAAATTCTACCCATTTTCGTGTTTGGGGTTCTATTTTAGGGTTCAGAATTTTAGATTCTCGCCCAAGCGAGAATACGTCACCCAGGCGAGAAGTCCCCGCCTTTTTAAAGTTTCAAACTCTGATGCTCTCGCTCTAGCGAGGATCCAACAACCTCGAAAGTACCTCTCTCGCTCAAGTGAGGATCCAACAGCCTCGAAAGTACCTCTCTCGCTCTAAGCCTCCAAAGTTTCCCTCTCGCCCAGGCGAGAGTCCCAAAGAAAATCTTGGGAGCAATGCTGACACTCTCGCTTGGTAGAGGTTCTTCTCGCTTGGGCGAGGTTCTTCTCGCTCAAGCGAAAATCATGCAATATACCCCATATTTTCTACTATTACTATACTTTACGAAAATGAAAATTAGGGTGTTACATCAAGTGAAACAAGTAATTTTTTTGGAATAACTTCTAGACTTGTTTAATTATTACATATTTATTTATTAAAACAAAATATTACATTTTTTATTAGAGTGTCTTACAACATTTTATCTTGTTCCTTTGTATTTCTAGTTGTGATAGGGAACTGTGTAACACCCCAAATTTTAAGTCTTTAAAATTATAGTATCAGTCCTCGGATCCTCGCTTGAGCGAGAGATTCTCGCTTGAGCGAGAGAGGTTCACCTGGGAGGGTGAAATCTTGGGCTATACTATAGGATTCTCGCCTGAGCGAGAGATGTCTCGCCTGGGCGAGAAATGTCATTTTGGGGATGTTGCCACTGTGAGATTCTCGCTTGAGCGAGAATCCCTCGCTTGAGCGAGAGGGTCAGATTTGAGTTTTTAAAATGGGCGGGATTTTCTCGCTTGAGCGAGAATCCCTCGCTTAAGCGAGAACCCGACGAGACAGCATTTAATAAGAAACCCCTAAACACAATCTAGGGTTTAGAAAAGAAGAAGAGTGAGAGAATAGAGCTTTTCAAGGGCAAAAAGCTTGGATACTCATCTAAGAGCTTGAGAAGAGGTAAAACTCTAGATTCTAACTCTCTTTTTCTCTCTTAAACTCACTTTGGGGTATGTTGGATCTCTTCTCAAAAATGAAGAAAACCATGGAAACTCATCCTTTTGGGTGATGGTTCATTTTATGTCATTCTTACCTTGTAAACTCTTAGTTTTAAGTTAGTGTTCCAAGAATGAAAAGGGGTTTGTGGGTTGACTCATGAAAACCCAAAATCCTAGAGATAGAAAATGAGGTTGGAGAGGAAAGATGGGTAAAATACTAGAGGTAGAAGATGAGTTGAGTTACAATGATAAAATATGAAAGGATATGAATGTTTTAGATGGTTGTAAACTTATGATGAAAGTAGTTTATAAACATTGAAAATATGACGAATATCTTGTATGGTTGAGTGATGCAATATAAATTGTTTATGTGATATTTGGAAATAAATGACTGACATTATCGTTATGTGATGGGGATAATGAAAGATCCTAAGGTTGGAGGAGGTAGCGAAGTGTAACGCCCCGAAAATTACTTCAATAATCTTGCTCAAAAATGGGTAAATTTTTTTTTTTTTTATTTTTTTTAAATAAAGGAGCCATAAAAATTTATGTCCTTATCTTCGTTTCATTTTCGGAACATCACTTAAGTAACATACAATGCGGAAAATCACAACCATTACTTAATGGTAACTAGAAAAACTCAATATAACTTTGAATCATACTTCATTAGAAAATGTTGGTACAGGTACAAGGCGGAATCCTAATCGTCGCCCAAATAAAAACTACTACAAAATAAATTCCCTACACAAGTACACTAATCAAAAGTACCAGGGCCTGTGTAGGTATAACAGATTCCCTCAATCCTCCATGCCCCCTCCTAGGACATCGAAAAGTGGTAACTCTGAATCCCGATCGAACGATCCATCTGAACAAACGCGGATAGAAGACAAAAAGAAAGAAGAGAGGGAGTAAAACATCTAATGAAAAACTTATCATTGACGTCGTGGAATTACACAGAATAATACACCAAGACAACACATGAGTACATATATATCATGCGATTATACAAGCACATAAAAACAATGAATGAAATATAAAACTCGAGGATTTAGAAACGATATCAAAGAATATCATGTATGCAATGCGATGCATGAGTCCACCATCCTTACTCCTTTATCCTCCCAATAACTATTCGGAAATAACCGAGAGTACAGGTCCCATAACAAGCCGATTTGAACGCACCAAAATATTCCTCGCAAGGATATATGATCGATCTGTTCCAAAGAACTGTCCATTTCAGGACGGTGTCGTATCAAACACTTTCTGGGCATCCCTCTCATCGATCCTGATTGCAAAGAGGGGTTGTCAGAGATCATCTAGTTTGCGCTGTGAGAACTGTCTGATCCAACAGAATACCTCATCCAGGAATACAAGGGACTCGTCTCACCTAGACTCACCCTCAAGACTTTGCTGACGAATCACCGCCATCGTCGTCCCTCTCAACATCTCGGGGCTCGTTCGTCTCCCGTAAATTTCCTCTCCACTACTTCATTATTCATAATGAGTATGCACACTAACCGAGGTTAGCCAATTAAATCTTTTAATCATTCTTTTAAATGATCGGCCCAACCTAAGACATCTCCCAAAGGAATGCTTCTAGTGGGTCCCGATCTTAACACATATAACAAAAAGAGAGAATAATTTCGGCACCACTACGAACCATCGCTGAATTATCCTGGACGGCTCCTCTAGCCAAGCCTCTTACGGTCAAATAATCTCGCTGCGTGGGCATAATATCACACCCTCGGCCTCGCCTTTACCAAAGCAATTCCTTACTTTTATTACTTTCAAGAATTTCATATAGTTGTTTACCTTTACAAATTCTTGATGGCAAACATGCCATTGGGCTCTCGTATATATGAGAGTTATCATTCCGACGACTTAAAAAGAAGTCATGTTTGTATGGAGCCCGCTCGCTCAAGCGAGAGCTGTCTTGGTCAAGCGAGATGCTTCCATTTTTGAGGCATTTGTGGCTTAAGCAAGAGCTGTCTTGCTTATAAGTGAGAAAACAATCAGTTCTCTTGGTGCCTATTTTAGCTCAAGCGAGAGCTGTCTCGCCTCGAGCTAAAACACTCGTTTTCTCTATACACTTCTCGCTCAATCGAGAGTTGTCTCGGTCAAGCGAGAAGAACCTAAATATCATTTTAATTACTTTTCTCAAGGAAAATATTTCTCATTTATATCAAATGTTTTTAAACCTTGAATTTCAAAATTATCACATATATATCATTCCCATAATAATCATTCAAACATTATAATTCAAGAGTAAACATGATATTTGCATATATAAACATAACATAAATCGGTATAAGAAATATTGCTGTACTTAATCCAAACAAACATGCAATTGATTAAGTACAAGCTTTCTTAATACCCAGGGCAACTCCAAACTTGTGAGGGAGTTTGGAGGTCCTGATGCATATTCGGACACCACTGTGTCACGATGTTTTCTCCCTCACCTGAGTGTGTCGGGTCGTTAGGTTCTCTGTTTGTAGGTGAGCTTACTTGATCCGTTCTCCTCTCGAAATCTTTATTATGCCAAAATAACGTTAATTAGTTAAATGACGATAATTATTATACTTATGAAATAACTTTTTACGCGAAGATAAAACTTCCGATTTAAAATGAATTTAATTGCTTTCGTCCATCCAATTCAAGGTTGAATATCCTTGAATCATCATTTGTCATCGAAAGTCTTACAATCAAATAATACTTTTTAAAGTAAAATTTTCAATAAAACTTATACCGAAATTATGTCGTAATCCGTGGATATACACCAGGCTAGTTCCCAGGAAAGAGAGGTGGGTCATAAAGACACCCTTAAATACCAAATCTTTCCTTAGACAGAACCTTTCTAGACATGTATTCCCACTTCATTTATGTCGTAATCCGTGGATATACACCAGGCTAGTTCCCAGGAAAGAGAGGTGAGTCATAAAGACACCCTTAAATACCAAGTCTTTCCTTAGACATAACCTTTCTAGACATGTATTCCCACTTCATTTATGTCGAAATCTGTGGGTATACATCAGGCTAGTTCCCAGGAAAGAGAGGTGGGTCATAAAGACACCCTTAAATACCAAATCTTTCCTTAGACAGAACTTTTCTAGACATGTATTCTCACTTCATTGTATTTTTCCGATAATTCACAAATCTTATTTTTTTTGTAAGTAAAACATTTTTACTAAAACTAACCTTTTTACTTTTTTAAGTAAATCTTACCATTTTAAAGTAAGTTCACTTAACTAAGATTCAACATTTTTAAATCATTTTACCATCTAAGACTTCATAACACTTTAAGTTTATAAAGTCAAGACTTTTAGGTAACTCTCATTATTTCAAGTATACTACTAAAACAAATTTTCATGAACATCTTAACACCTCCTAATTTTTTAGGAAAAAACCTCAAGGGTTAGTAAGTGTTATTTTCATAGTCATGAAAAAGAATGGCTCTTAATTTAATATTTTACATTTAAACATCTTTTAGTTATTCTTACCACTTTAAAGTAAGTCAACTAAAATAAATACAACAATTTCTATGAACATCTTAACACCTCCTAATATTTTAGGAAAAACCTCAAGGGTTAGTAAGTGTTATTTTCATGGTCATGAAAATAAATCATAATGTAAGACTTTCTACTACTTTAATATCTAAAACTTCATAACACTTTAAGTTTATGAAGTCAAGACTTTAATAAATCATCTTTTATCCCAAATCATTATTTTAACTTGGGAGTCAAAGAGTAAAATATGTAAACCACTTTTAAAACATAATACTATCTAAAAAATGAAATATTTTCAACAACTCATCAACATCATAAACTTTCAAGAATAAAATACAAACTTTTTCCTAAACACATTAAAGGTTCATTTGATGTTAAAATCATCACCTTTAAACATATTCAAATACTAACAATAATTTCTAATATTTCCAAATAAATAACTCATCTAACCTTGTCCAAAGATATAGTTTTTCCATCTAAGAACAAGGAAGAAATTTCAAGATTTACAAAAGTCAAAAACTACATAAAGGTTCATATGATTTTATTATCATCCCCTTTAGTTATGCTTTCATAAAATACTTAAAGAACAAATATAAACTCTACTTTAAGAACAAAATAATAAAAGCTCATAACTTTCTATGAAGTATGAGAAGATAAAATAAAAGACTACCTTAGTTTGTATAAGGAATTTAGTGTAAAAATGAGAGGATGGGGTGAGGTATTTATAGGAGAGCCTCACCCTCATCAAATCAGAAAATTTAATGCAAAGTAAGTAGCTTTAGACTAGCATAGGTGATGTGTCTAATGATGGTGGAGTGAGAGGATTTGTTGAGTGTTTTAGGGGGTTTTGTAAGCTTTTGCATTACTTGTGTAACAAGTAAGTGACTCATGCAATGATGACTTCCAACTTTATTGATATGATGTAATTTCCCAATAAATGTCGTGTCCGAACATCTTCGGATAATTTCGTCCGAAAATATACAATCTCCCGATTTTGGTTTACCGTTAGAACTTCGAAACACAAAATTTGGAGTGAAAATATTTATAAATGCGTTCTGAATGAACTTGATGTCTATCTTGACTCGAAATAATATTTCGAAGCCAATGGTGCAATCGGAATTCGATTCCGAGTTACGGAACTCAAAAACACGTTATTGGGCCGAATTCGGGCTATTTGGGCCCGACGACAATTCAAAAATATTTCGTCACAGAAAATTACAAAAATTTACCATAAAATAGGAAATCACAAAACAAGACTAATATTCAACTATGGCTTAGCCTAAATCCACACTGATTAATTTCTACAATTAATCGTTGATAAAATAAATAATTAATAAAAACTCATAAAAATTTATAATTCCAAATCAGAAAATTCGTGGTGTTACACGAAGGAACGTGCAAAGTTACCCACAACCAACCCCGACACGTACCAAGGTAAGGAGAAGTTATTAATGGTATATGATAATAGAAAATGTGTGAATCTTCTGATTACGTATATGATCGGTGTATGACTCACCCGATGTGTTATGGAGAATGACTTGCCCTATGTGGTATTGTGTATGACTTGCCCTATGTGGTATTGTGTATGACTTGCCCTATGTGGTATTGTGTATGATTTGCCCTATGTGGTATTGTGTATGACTTGCCCTATGTGGTATTGTGTATGACTTGCCCTATGTGGTATTGTGTATGACTTGCCTTATGTGGTATTGTATATGACTTGGCCCAAGTGGTAATGAAAAGGTAAACGTGCAATTGGAAAATAATGATTTGAAATGGTATTGATGAAGGAGGTGACAAGGTATGGCAGAGATGAACGAGTAAATTCAAAGGGGTGGATGTAGTAACATGAGAGGGATAAACATGAGATGTAGATTTTATCATTTTATGGCTTCTTGTATTATAAAACTTAAAATGTGGATTATCGTTTACTGATATTTATTGAATTGATAACTTACCCCTTTGTTGTTGTTGTTGTGTATATCGGTTATGATAATCCCATTGCAGGTAAACGAGGAAATTGAGGATACTCGGTTCGAGGCATGAGGAGCTTAGAACTCGAAATCCTATTTTTTTGTTTGATTGATGTAAACTGTTAATTGGATAATTGTAAATCCTAACTGAATTAGTACTACATTTTTGTAAAGCTGGATATTAATAGCTATGAGTATTTTGGAATCTCATAGCTAGTCATATACGGTACTTACCAAGATGGAAATATATGAATTATGTTTTTCTGTTCCATGAGAAAAGGGTTCTAGTTTATTGCGATAACTGACTTTAAAGTATTGAATGTTGTTTAACTGAAGAGAAATAGAGACGATAGGAATATCTATATTAAAATGAGAAGAATTTTCAATGGTAGAATTTTGGTCCTTACAAACTGGAGACCTCTCTCCCTAATTATAGAGTTTATTGAGGCATTACTAATGACTGTAACTGTTTCTCATCCCGAAGACGAAACTAATTGTGTTAATTCTTCCAATTTTCAACTTTATCTAATATAGAATATTTATGTTAATATTTTATTTTGATTAAAGGGATTGTTTATTATTTAGAATGGAATTTATAGCAAAGAGAAGACAATTATCATGAACCACTTTATGATTATGATCATTTCTCAAACCGATAAGAGTTGTGACCTTACTATTAAATTCCTATTAATTTTATTTAAAATCTTAAAATGAATCATTTTAATTAATTATAAGGGAAATATAGAAAATAGACGACATTGATTGTTAACCACTTTTTCGTTCGATTACAGAAATAATACCTTATTATTAAATTTCCAAATTATTTTTTTAATTAATTATTCAAATTTTATAGCAATTAATTAATATGGCAGATGCAATATTACTGATCACAACCATTTTCAACCCGAATCAAGTAAAAAGATATGACAATAACCAAACTACTTAAACAATTTGTAAATTATTTAAATTTATTATTTTCAAGTTTTTATTTAATTATTATTATTTATTGAATTTAGTTTTTATTATTTATTATTAAACAAAAATCTTTTTACTAAGTAAATGAAAAGTGGAATTTATTTAATCAATTATTATTTATAAAAAGTAAATGATAAAACAAAAATAATAAAAAATATTACCGAAGTTATTGACTAGATGAAATAGAGTAATCTAACTGTATGAGAATTTAATGGAAAATTCCAAAACTTTATTATGTAATTTTTTATAATGTCTAATTGGAAACATCTATAACAATTGGACTTCTAACATTGTGGGTGCCATCTGACCACACTAATGATGAAGTAAGCGCAGTTGTTAGTTTATCACCAATGACAGTAACAGTAAAAGATAGTTTCTCACCTACAGATTTGAAGGATAGAATCTTGGGTACCACCGTTACATTGATTCTTGGATTTGGTAAAATTGTTGCCTTATAAGTTGAGTTTGCTAGGCCAACATTTGTGACTGTTCTATTAAAATTTATGGTAAAAGATGTTGTTGGCTCAACATCAATAGCAAGAGCAGGATAATTGAGATCTCTCACCAAGGATCTATTAGGAGGCTCGGAGCAAGCATTATCTTTTCCAGAGATTAATTTAACCTTTTCGTTGTTGTAACCCAAGTTGCAAAGCATTTGTACATAATCTTCCAAAGAAATGTCATAGACAAGTCCAGGATTAGTAGCCGGAATAGGATTGACATGACCCGATCCATAAGCATATTCACCAATTTCATCCTCAGAACCCTTCATAGGTTGTGCTGAAGTCATAAGAGCAGATTTGATGGCTGCCGGTGACCAATCCAAATGAAATGTTTTCAAATATGCAGCAATTCCAGAGACATGGGGGCATGCCATGGATGTTCCTGATATTATGTTATATTTTACAGATCTTTTATCAATTTTAATACCTGACGGAGAAGCAGCCGGTGAAAATGAAGCCAAGATATCCACTCCTGGGGCGCTTATATCTGGTTTCAAAATTTCTGGAGCAATTGTATTAGGCCCACGTGAAGAAAAACCAATTATCATAGGAGCATTATCATCTGTAACTGTCTCACTCTTTAGTATTTCAGCTTTAGGATTGTTTGTTGAATTCACGTAGGATTTCAAAAGTTGAAAGTCAGTTTCAGATAATGACAACGAAGGTAATGGTTCGACAAACGCTGGTAAACCTTTACGACGAGATTGTATGATTATACCAGCTGGGTTCACACTGTCATAATCTTCCCCTAAAATTCCATGACCTTTATCGCATAAAATTATTTTTCCATCCACCAAATTACTATCGAAACAGTTGCATGCATTAGCATTTTCTTCTAAACATTTTGGACCGCCATTTTTTTTAGCAATGAGAATTTGTGTTCCATTAAATGTGAAAGAATTTATTGATATACCTGTTAGTGTTTTTCCATTCTCTAGAACTACTTTGTCAATGAACTTTCGATCTATTGTACTTGCAGCTACAGTAAGTATCCACGGTGCTACACTAGAAGAAGAGGTTGGACGTGGACCGCTATTGCCTGCAGCATTCACTGTGAGTATCCCTCTTTTCATAGCATGAAATGAACCAATCGCGATAGGATCTTGATGGAAAGGTAATTGGGAAGAACCTCCTAGTGAAACTGAAATGATGTTTACGCCATCAGCTATGGCATCATCAAAAGCAGACAAGATAGCAGCACCATCACATCCTAATTCATTACATGTTTTATATGTTGCTATTCTTGCTAATGGGACTCCACCTCTAGCAGTACCTTGTGCAAGTCCATAAAAGCTTGCACTAGGAACATAGTTTCCAGCAGCTGTTGATGCAGTATGTGTCCCATGTCCATTCAAGTCTCTCGCAGACTTATCTGTATAATATCTGGCACCAATGATCTTTTTATTGCAAGTAAAGTTCGTACCACCTGCACACACACCCTTCCAATGTTTTGGAACAGGTCCAAAATCTTGATCATTGAAACTATCAGATTCAGGCCATATACCAGTGTCAAGAACTCCAACCACAACATCACTCTCTTTGGCAGGACTTCGATTGACTGACTTGGGGAGTCCAAGGAAGTCCCATGACCGAGTTGTTTGTAGTTGGAATTTTCTACTTGGGAAAACTGAGACTACACCTTCCATCTGAGAAAGCTTTTCCTTTTGCTGATTAGTGAGCATGGCAGCAAACCCATTGAAACTTCTTTGGTAACTTTGGATTAAGGAATTTGTTGCATCATCGTCATTAAAGACTTCTTGCATCATGCTTAAATGGTTAGAGGTTAGAGAATATGATGTCTTAGGAAGTGAGCCCATGTAGACAATATAAAGTTTTGGATTATCATGACTTGCATCACACTTTGAAAACAATGTGCATGCCAAAATGAAAGAGACACAAAAGACAATAAAACTATATCTCACCATTGTTCAAGTTTGAGGATTGAGAATGATTGATATAATATATGTATATATAGCAATTCGTTTTATTCTATGTATTACAATTATTTGATGGTAATTTGTTTTCAATTATGATTTGGATGTGTCAAATTTTTAAAAATGACTCTTTGCATAATTTCTAAGACTTTTAGTTAAAACATATATGGTAAGTTGTTTCTACTTACTATCTAAAGACTCCAAAATTAAAACATTTGATCTATAATTCTTTAATTTAAACATATTTATATTAAAATTGTTTTGTTCATGATATTTAAATTATAAATATTCTCTAACAATAAACATGTGGTTTGACATGAACGAAAGTGCATGTCAACATATTAGTATAAGGATAATCTTTAGAATGGTATATTATATACCCTTTAAATAGGGATAGCAAAATACTCATTCCATGGGTACCCGCTAAAATATTTGCAATGGATACTTATAAAAATAAAATTATTACATAATTAAATATAAAATTATTACATAATATCCTCCCTACTGATACTTGTCTATTTATAAAATTATTACATAATTAAATATTATATATTATACATTTCTATTATTTATAATCATATATAATATATTTATTATTATTTTATAATCATATATTATATATTTATATTATTTTATAATGAATTTGAGTGATTAAAATGTAATAATATATTTAAATTGTACATCAATTTTATTATTCGTGTAGTAATTATTATTCATATATTTTTCATTACAAAATATATAAATATATATTTAAACTTAAAAATCAGTTGGATATTCACATATACCCGTTATCTGTATGTGTATGGGAAAACACTACACGTGCATGTTCCACCCAGTTGTCATCCCTGCCTTTGAAGTTCATTCTACTTCTCATAATGGAAAGATATGCTAATTCTGAGCAATATTCTCCCTAAAATCATTTATTTCATTTTCTTTTCTAAATCATTAATTAGTTTCCTTTTACATAAGAGAAGAATTATTATTTTAATCATGTGAGATATTCTCTTAACCATACAGGTTCACAAAAATATCAAAAAATATTATCTAAAAATTAGTCAATAGAAACTGAATATGCATGTTTCATATAAGTTTACTAAATCAGTCAAAATATTAGCTCTAATGTAACTATGATGAAAAATTATTTTTATTTTTGTTTGAATTATTAATCAGCAGAATATGAAAATAATTTATGTTTTAATAAAAAATATATTTGATAAAATAGATTATTTAAGTTAATTTATTATAAAGACATCATTCGTTTATATGATCATCAATCCATCTACACGAAATTAAATAACTTCGATTATTATAATGGTATAAACTTTTGTATATAAAATAATTTTAATCCAACATAACTTTGGATTCTATATTGGTATCTGGATTGAAGATTCATATCCAATAAATATCATATTTCTAATTTCACAAAAGAAAATCATAAGGTTTTAGTACTGCATTGATATACATCAGCATTAAAGTAATATATATCATTAAAATATATATAAACTAAATATATATTTATTGATGTTCAAATTTTCACAAATTGGAGTTAAATGATCTATATGGTTTATATTTGTTAACCTTTTTTTATACGCAAATGCTAGTATGTTAGTATATTGTTGTGGCTGAGATTTGAATCCTCAAACTCCTTCAAATTGGAGTTAAATGATCTATATGGTTTATATTTGTTAATCTTTTTTTAAGGGCAAATTAGTATGTTAGTATTTTGTGGTGGGTGAGATTTGAACCATCAACTTCCTTATCACTCCACTCATTAAGTCTTACATCCTTAACATTTGACCACCTTATGACTACCGATTTATATTTGTTAATCGATAGATGAATAGGTGTCATTTAGATTTTTAAATGTTAATAATGATCTAAGATTGTGAGTTTGACGCAACAATAAGATTTTTGCTTAGTGACCTTGATGTTACAAGTTTAAATCTTGTGAACTACCTCTCTATTTGCGAGGTAAGGTTATATACTCCCAAGAACCCACTAAGTCGGAGTGAACTAGGTTGCCTATTTTTATTAATGGGTCACTCCTCTTCTTCGTGTATATCAAGTTAAATCATATCAACCAAACTCATATCTAATACCTTAAGTTTAAGTTAAAATCTGATGGCAAGGCTTATTATATGATTTTAACATAATTCATTTATTAAATCTCACTCTTATTAAACTCTCGTTTTTAATACAATATAATTTGTCAATTCACTTTAATATATAAACATGTGGACACCATCAAGAATAATATTATGTTGGCATTTTTAGTATTGTAATATATACTCAAATTAAGAAGGAAAATTAAGAGTATAACCGTAATTTAGAATATCATTGTAATGTATAAATACTTATATTATAAATATTATTATTTTTTCAAAATTCATAACATCAACATTTAACATCTATTTTTATTATATGTTCATAGCATTAATATGATGTAAAATAATATTTCTATAGAATTTTTTTAAGAATTAGTTCTTTATCTATAGGGTGAGATAATATTCTTCGTTACATTAAAAAAAATGTTTTCCTTTAGTTCTTTGGAATACAATAACTTAATCTCTTTTTTGTTAATTAAGCATAAGCTATATCTGTTTTACAACTTACTTCCCAATAAGACTCTAATACAACTTCATTATATCATCCAATGTTTTAAAAACCGTGCCGTACCGGCTGGTTCAATCGGAAAACCGGTGAACCGGACCCCTAACCGGTACGGTACGTATGTTATACCGCATATGCAATAGAACCGGTCAAAATCGGTAAACCGGTTTAAACCGGTCGGTTTGTACATTAATTTTTTTTTTTAAATTTCAAATTTTCAATTCTTCACCAATTCTTCAACTTCAATGATTGATACTTGGGTCATTTATTTGTATTTTGCGTTTGTTAAGTGATAATTTTGGATAAATATATGTTTTGTACTTTAGACTTTGATTTTATTAAAGACTTAATGTTGTTTGTTTGTGTGAATTTGAAGTAAATTATGAATATGGATTATAAATATGAATATTTACTTATTTGAAAATTTTTGTTATAGGTTTACATATATATCCGGCATGCGGTTTAATTACTGAACCACTGGTTGAACCACTGTACCACTATACCAGTACCCTAACCGGTTTGATAACTGGTACGGTTTTAATAACATTGATATCATCATTCATCTTTTAAGACTTTTCAGATTTTGTATATTTTCTACCACGACATATATGACTCATTAGACATACTCCTAAGTCTCACATGGATAAGCATTACATCATTAATTTCCTTTTAAGGTTCAATTTTATCTAAATAATAGTATTTATCTACTATATAAAATTTATCTTCAAATAAATTTTAAATACAACAAGATCATTGTTTATAGTTAATTAAGACATAGGCTTCAATATACAATGTACAACCTGAAAGTTGCTAAAGGTCATTAAGAACAATTTAGATTTGTCAAATTCATAACACTCCAAAACATTAGTATTATATCATCATTTATCTTTTAGGACTCACATTCAGACTTTGCAAATTTTCTACCACAAGAGATATGACTCATCAGATGAGACTCCTAAGTCTCACATGCATCAGCATTTATCATTGTTTTCCTTTTAAGGCTCAATTTTATCTCAATAATGATATTTTCCTATTATTTAAAATTTATTTTAATTATTATTTTTCATTAGATTAATATTTATAAACTTATTTTTTATTTTTCAAATATTATTTTAGTGTTCTATTATTCTTAAATTCAATTTATAAAAATATATTTGAGTTCAAATTCAATTCAAAATTGGAAGAAAAATTATATTTAATTATTAATTTACGAAAGGTAACGTAATATAGCGTTATATAAAAGGAAACTATCCAACTTTACCAGTTTTTTAGATTCATTTACCTTTTTTAAAAGGGAAAAAATTAGGTATATTAATTAATGAAATCATACAGACAACCCTTCCATTTTTTACCTCTACACAAAATCATGATTTATAAGTGAGATTTTTTAGATAAAAAGGTGTAATGAAGTTAAACAAAATATGATATATTGTAGAGACAAGACGAAATAGTATACGAATCAATATATTTTCATTATTTTTAATACATTATAATATGCATGAATAATTCTAAGGATATCAAATATTATTTAAATCACTCTTATATTATATTATAATGAACAAAAAATAATAAAAATGCATTGACTCATAACTATTTGGACTTGTTTCTACAATATACCGTATTTTGTTTAAGTTATTACATTTATCACATTTTTTGTTTAAAAAATCACACTTGTTCCTAATATAGGGGTTGTAAGTGTAATATATATTTATAAAGTATAACGTTTTTGTAGATGTTAAAAATATAAAAATAATTTATATAATTTAACTAAAATTCACGAATTCAGGAGGTGTTAATTTACTCGTATTATTATTATTATTATTTGTACTGGGAGATATAAAAGAGTAATGTGGGGAAACGATATTGGAGAGGAGTCCCATGTATTCTTAAGTAGAACAGGATAGAACAGGCTGTTACCTTATGCATAATGGATATTACCGTAGCAATTAAGTTTGGTGAAAATTGGTGGTATGTTGATTTAATTTTAATTAATTGATGTTAAAACAAAAGAAGTGGATTCTGTATTTCTTTCCTAATTTGGAAGATGTAGAGGAAGTATTTAACGGTTGTGCCCCCTTCTTAACTTTAATACAAAAGAAATGGACGATATTAATTACAGTTTTTCTTCCAATTCTCAATTGTATTTAATAAAAAGTATATACGTTAACATTTATTTTTTATTAAAGATGTTATTTTAATTAATTGAACGATAATTAATAATAACGAGAGATAACAAAGACAGTACTAATGATTATAAATGCTTAAAAAATTAAAAATCGTCATAAGTCATGACCTTAATATTAAATTCTCAAATTACATTTTAACTAATTGTAAACTATTTTTTGAATAAGTAATTAGTATGATTCGGAGAAAAGAGACAATATTAGTCGTGAAACACTACCTATTCTATGAGATGATAGAGACAATACTAATAAACATAAATCATTTACATGAAGTATGAGATCACAAAGACAAGGCCGCTCATTGGCTTGTTATTATTATTGACGGAGCACAGAATCTCATAAAAAAGGAAAAATGGCAGCTAAAAAATAAAGATTGGCATATAAACCAATGCACATGTAATTAATTAATAACACTTCTAACACAACATCATTATTCCCTATTATCTATTTATTTCTTTAATTATGTGGTTCTGTTCGAATTCCTTAATTTCCAAAAACTATAAACCAACCTTCTTTTAAAAAACCAAATAGAAAATCGAAACTGAACCATGTTTTGTGATTAGATTTGGTGTGGTGCTGCCAGTTTCGTAGTTAAAAACAAAAATGCTTAAACTTGTGACAACACAAATGTGGATTTACAGACAAGAAAGTGAATATCAAGATGCTAGTATAAAAATAACCTTTAAGAATTGTATATTACATACCCTTTGAATATGGATGACAAAAATACTTTTCTCATGGGTGTCCACTAAAATACCTGCAACGAGTACTCACAAAAATAACATATTGGTGGAAACAATTATTATGATACATGCACCATGGGTACCTGCGTGTTTATAAAATTATTTTTTATTAAATATTTTACCTATTATATTTTTATAATAATATATTATATGTCTTTATTATTTTTAATGAATTTTAGTGAGTATAATATAATTATATATTTAACATGTACATGAATCATAACATTGATGAAACAATTATTGTTTATATATTGATTATTAAAAATATATATATATATATATATATATCAAAACTTAAAAATTGTTGGGTACTTACGCATGCCCACTATATGAACAAGTACCCACAAAAGTAAGGATACGGATATGGAAAAGAACTACTCGCATCTGTTTTGCCCTGTTGTTATCCCTTCCTTTGAAGTTCGGTCTACTTCTCATAATGGAAAATATGTTAATTCTCAGCGATATTCCCTAAAATCATTTATTTCATTTTCCATATTTTTGAATCATTATTTACTTTTGTGTTACTAAAGAGAAGAATTATTTTTTAATCATGAGAGATATTCTCTTAACAATACACATCCAGAAAATATTAAAAAATATTACCTTAAAATCACTCGATAGAAACTCAATATATATATCTATATTATTAATAAGTTTATATAAGATATATTTTCCAATATGCCCCTTTAATACAAGCCCGCTGAATCAGACGAAAAACTAGCTCCAATGTAACCATGATGAAATACATCATTGGAACCATAAGAACAGGATAAATTTGACTTCAAGGATAGTATTAATATTAAAATTTTAATTGAAGAATAATAACATAATACCACAAAACCACCTACTATATGCTTAGAAACACAATAAAAATTTGTTGCATTATGTTTTGTAGTGTTTAATTTTTTATTTTATAGTGTTTAATGTACTAAAAGGAAAAAGGAAACTTGGAAAGGGAGATGAGTTTGAGATGATATGTATGCACTATGACTTCAAGATTATATCCTTTTCATTTTAAAACTTCATTTTATAATTTAATAGGGAATTCAATACTATTTAAAATCTGTTTTCATTTATTATTTTCAATTACATTAATACTATAAACTTATTTTTTCATTTTCAATTAATATTTAATTAACTGTTGTATTATTATTCTTAAATTCAATTTTTAAAGAGTATATTTGCATTCAAATTTAATTCAGTTTTTGTTAATTGGAATAAAAAATCATATTTATATATTTTTTTAAACGAAAAATGGGTGAAAAGACACCCCCAAATATATTAAAAGAATTAGGCAGAGTACAAGGAGACCAAAAGCCAATTACAAATGTTTAAACCTATAATTAGGCAAACTCAATCTATTTCTATTAAACTCATTCATCAGAAAAGCAGGTGTATCATTCCACCAAAAATTTGATTTAGATAGGACCCTAATAGTAGCAAATTTGTCAGCACAATGATTTCCTTCTCTCTTTTTTTCTTCAATGATATTTCAACTGCTACTATTTACTTATATCCTTTTTTTTGTTGAGAAAGTTCTTATCTAACATGCATCAAACTTATACAATAATCAATGTCACCAATTTAAGAAATTTAACTCTGTAAGGACCTGATTTTCGTAATCCAAAAATTCTTTTTAAAACCTTATCCATGAAAGTGAAGTGATTACTTTTGAAAGACATTACTTGAACGGTTCGGAAACTTGAGTGAAAACATTTATAAATTACAAGGCGGAAATATTCCAAATACATTTCATTTCAAAAGCATGTCATTGCACTTCCTTTCAAATACATAATCTAAACAATTACCTTTTAACAAATGACACTTTTAATTACAAATATTAAATCAACTTCATTATACACTTTAGGAGAAATTCTATTTTACAAAAGAGTGAAACCAACAAGGTTCTCATATTACAAACGTTTTTCATGTAACATGTCAATTACATAAAACACTACCTATCATATACTCTTCTCCGCAAGCGTCCAATGCGCTACCTCCACAACCTGAACTCAAATATACAACACATATAAGGAAAGACAGAGGGAGTAAGAACCAACTACGGCGACCGTAGCGTGGATTTACATGGAGTAATAACATTAAAGTATTAAAACCACACACATCTAACATCAATCATGATAAACTTATACCAATCAACACATCTTATCCATATTCACCCTATAGTACACATATATCCCATAATATATATGTTCTATAGTGTGCATATTTATTCATCTCATATTATCCATATTCACCCTATAGTACACATATATCCCATAATATATATATGTTCTATAGTGTGTATATTTCTTACATCCAAAAATACTCATTTCTCATCATTCATATTCATCCTATAGTATATATATCCCATAATATATATTCTATAGCATGCATATTTATTTTATTTCCAACATACTCATTTCTCATTAATGATATTCACCCTTTAACCACATCTGACATATCTCCCCACAAGGACAATCCTCTACCGCATCGGTAGCTCATAGTCCATTTCCATACCACATCGGGTAGGTCGAGTTATTATTCTACCACCTGGGATAGATCGAATTGTTCCACTACCACCTCGGATAGTTCTATATTTCACATTATCCTCACATCTCATGTTCGTCATAGCCCAAAATATCAACTCAATGTCTTACACCCAATAAACACAAGGCATCACATTGTTCCATCACCATGAAATAACACACAACACCTTCATTTTCACAAACATACCCATACATATTTATAACAATAAAGTGATTCACAACATATTCACTTTGATAAACATACTCATCTCCACTTTTACAAATCAACAACTCATCAAACAATCTTATTACAAACATACCCATCTCATTTTAACACATTAATAACTCATCACACATTCATTGTTACAAACACACTCATATATGTTTATGACCATAAATAACTCACACACAATCATTATTACACAACATAACCATTTCTACTTTTGTCATTAAACACACATCTCACAATCCTTATTACAAACACACCCATATATGTTTGTAATAAATCAACCATCCATAACACACCATTATCATAAGCAAACCACACACAACATATTCTTCATCATATACCACATTAACGTTAGAACCATCTTTCATGACGGTGTATTACCATAAATGAGCATATTGCGTTTTACTTAAATAAACAGTTTCCCCGCACATATATCTCAACTTTTATGCCTAATACATCTTCATATAAAATAAAGACTCCCATATGAACCACAAACACCCAAGAAAGTTTCTATCTGTTAATGTGCTCCGATTCTTGAGGGAAATCGGAGATGATGACTCTAATGAAATACTCTAAGACCACAATGGTCTTCTCCCTCACCTTAGGTTGCGTAAACTCCGTGGATCCGCGAAGAGCTCCATCTCCCTCCATCTCCTTCAACCTCCATTGTTGCTTTTTCATCTCCAAAGCTCTCCAATGTTCCATTAAGGAGCAAGAGGAAGATGTTTTGATGTGTTTTTGAGGTTTAGGGGAGGAAAGAGTCGAAATCCATGAGGAGCCGCCATTGGGAGTGAAAGGGGAGAAAAGAAAATGAAGATTAGGGTTTGTGAAACCCTTTCTTTTATTTTACCTTAGGTTGTGTAAGCTCCGTGGATCTGTGAAGAGCTCCATCTCCCTCCATCTCCTTCAACCTCCATTGTTGCTTTTTCATCTCCAAAGCTCTCCAATGTTCCATTAAGGAGCAAGAGGAAGAGGTTTTGATGTATTTTTTAGGTTTAGGGGAGGAAAGAGTAGAAATCCACGAGGTGCCGCCATTGGGAATGAAAGGGGAGAAAAGAAAATGAAGATTAGGGTTTGTGAAACCCTTTCTTTTCTTTTATAGCTGAGAACTCTCGCCCGGGCGAGAAGCCCATGATATTTTAAGTTTCAAAACACGGACCCTCTCGCCTGGGCGAGATTCTCTCGCTCAAGCGAGAATCTTACAGTCTACCCAGGCTTTCTCTCGCTCAAGCCACCCATTCCTCGCTTGGGCGAGACTCCCGAAATTTCCAAATTTAAAACACTGATTGTAACATCCCAAAATTTACAATTCCGAATATAGTGAATATCAGGAAGTCTGGGAGCTACTAGGTGATTCTCGCTTGAGCGAGAGGATCTCGCCCAAGCGAGAGACTCAGTGTTATTCCCAGGTATTTTCCTGGAATTCTCGCTTGAGCGAGATGGAGCTCGCTTAAGCGAGGGAGAGGCGTGGCTACTGGAAGAATCTCGCCTGAGCGAGAGGGAGCTCGCTCAAGCGAGAGAGTGGTGTTGCCACTGGACAAATCTCGCCTGAGCGAGAAATTGTCGCCCAAGCGAGAGCATCAGTTCCTGAATGATGCCAAGGGTCGTGGGTCCTCGCCCAAGCGAGCCTACCCTCGCTTGAGCGAGAGTCTAAAATCTGATAACCTAAAATAGACGTCCCAAGTGAGGATAAGGGATTATTTTTCGAAAAACAAGACAAGAGGAACGGTTTGAGGAGTTGTGCACCCTTACAGTCAAAGAGGAGACCGAAGAAGAGACCCTAAGGTTGGAGGAGACGGCGGAGAACACAACTGAGCTTTAGTGCAAGCATTAGCGACTACTTAGGTGAAGGAGCAGCATTAAAACTTTGATTAAAAAATTACAATATTACCATTACTACTTCTTTTATTTATTTAATATTTATCTCTCACAAACATTTCGTAAAATATTATCTCTAATAAATTATATTTATATAAGATATAATTTATAAATTAATGATTAAACCATGAAAATAAATTAATAATTGGTCTTCTTTATTCATTTTACTACCCTTAAATCATTACTCTTCAGTTTATTTATCTAAATTCTAGGTATATCTCTTTCTAGTCCTTTTCATAAGGCTTTTTTTTTGAATAATTTCACATTGATTAAGGAAGATGAAATATCATTAAATTGGAAAGTGACTTAGTTTTCTTCATTTTCGTGATTCTCTCAATTTTGTCCGTCCTATTTTTCTAATAAAAAAATATAAAAACTATATATTTCAAAATAACAAAATAGGTATTTTAGTCATTTTATGATTATATAGAGTAAAATTATTATTCTTAGTGATTTATGACTACTTTAGTAATTTGTTTTGGGATTTTAAAGAATCACAAATGATTTTTAATTCAAATATGATATTATGGTAATTTTTAAAGTTAAATGAATTTTTTTACCCAATTAGAGTGTCTATAAAAAATCTTTGAAATATAATGTTATCGCAAAAATGTATTAATAGATGTCTTAGAATTAATTTGAATTTTTGAACCATAATCAATGGTCAATTAATTAGCACTGCTTTCATTTTGAATTTTTAAAATAAGTAATGTCCTTTTCATTTGTTTTAATTTTAAATAAATTAAAAAGAAACTACTGATGATAACCTTTTCTAATATAATTCGGAAATAATAAAATGGATTGCATAAATAATATAAGGGGAGATATCCACTTACTCCAAGAGTAAGTGGAAAATATCTACTCCGCATCTAGCCATACAATTTTTGAAAATTCAATGGTTTAGATATATTAAACAATTCAAACTATTGAATTTCCGTAAAATGAATTATCATGATGTAGAATAAGTTTTTTTCACTTACTGTCGGAGTAATGGATCCCACCATAATATAAATAAGATGTTTGGTTACTTTTATTTTAACCAATCATTTAATGTCTTCTGCAACACTTGTTGGACGCCTCATGGCATCCAGTTACTTTTATTTTATTTTATTTCTTTAATATTTCCTCCATTAGAATATGTTGTTATTGGCACACAAATATCGGAATGAACAAGTTCAAATGTTTTCTCTACTCTTCAAGATTTTCCTTTTAAGAATTTATTATGACGTTGTTTGTTAATAACACATTCTTCACAAACTTGAGAAGAAGCTCTGTTTTTAAGAAGTTCAAGTCACCATATTTTTTTGTTATAGAATATAAAATCGAGCATGTTATTTTTATGCTCCACAAGTTTAATGTTTCAGCTCTATATCTTCTTGACTGCTTAATTGCCCTCCCTTCTTTGTGTTAAGATATTAGATAAGATTACTATGCCTTTTTCTTTTAATTTATTCTCAAGTTTATGTTTACATAATTTTAGCGGATGATATGCCATAATGCCATAATTTGAGGCAGAGGAATGCAAGAAAATCATAGGCGAAATAATTAGGAAAGATTTAGAGATCAATGTTTTATCAATGTACATGATTTATGGTTGAGTATTATGGTGTCTTTCCACCCTTGTACCTGACCATACCTAACGGGACTAAGGTTTGGTTGTTGTTGTATATGTCATAATTTCATTTTTACATCATTCTCTTTTATATATCTAGTGTTTGATTACCATTATAAACTATATCTCTGAATAACATCCTTTCTCTGTGTTTCTGTTGGTCATGGTTGGATAACATTTTATTTCCTTGTTGAACCATTTTTGAATATCTCTGAATATCTCTGAATATCTTATCGTCTGCAACATCCTTGGGTTGGAATTGTAAATCATTCACAAGCAGATATCAATAAAAATGTTGATATGATTGTGGTAGACAAGAGGAGCGTGAATATTTTGCAACTAGTCCTGATTATGGACACTTGGCTAATAAATTCAGGCTTAGCTATATACCATCCTAGAACTTTGTCGCACATTTGAGAAATTAATAGAAAATTCGAAAACTTTATTATGTAATTTTATAATGTCTAATCGGAAACATTTATAACAATTGGACTTCTAACATTGTGGGTGCCATCTGACCACACTAATGATGAAGTAAGCGTGGTTGTTGGTTTATCACCAATGACAGTAACGGTAAAAGATAGTTTCTCACCTACAAATTTGAAGGATAGAATCTTGGGTACCACTGTAATATTGATTCTTGGATTTGGTAAAATTGTTGCCTTATAAGTTGAGTTTGCTAGGCCAACATTTCTGACTGTTCTATTAAAATTTATGGTAAAAGATGTTGTTGGCTTAACATCAATAGCAAGAGCGGGATAATTGAGATCCCTCACCAAGGATCTATTAGGAGGCTGGGAGCAAGCATTCTTTTTTCCAGAGATTAATTTAACCTTTTCATTATTGTAACCCAAGTTGCAAAGCATTTGTATATAATCTTCCAAAGAAATGTCATAGACAAGTCCAGGATTAGTAGCCGGAATAGGATTGACATGACCGGACCCATAAGCATATTCACCAATTTCATCCTCAGAGCTCTTAATAGGTTTTGCTGAAGTCATAAGAGCTGATTTGATGGCCGCCGGTGACCAATCCAAATGAAATGTTTTCAAATATGCAGCAATTCCGGAGACATGGGGGCATGCCATGGATGTTCCTGATATTATGTTATATTTTGCAGATCTTTTATCAAATTTATAATCTGACGGAGAAACAACTGGTGAAAATGAAGCCAAGATTTCCACTCCTGGGGCGCTTATATCAGGTTTCAAAATTTCTGGAGCAATTGTATTAGGCCCACGTGAAGAAAAACCAATTACCGTTGGAGCATTATCGTCTGTAACTGTCTCACTCTTTAGTATTTCAGCTTTAGGATTGTCTCTTGAATTTGTGTAGGATTTCAAAAGTTGAAAGTCAGTTATAGATAATGACAAGGAAGGTAATGGAGTGACAAACGCGGGTGAACCTTTCCGACGAGATTGTATGATTACACCAGCTGGGTTCACATCATCCTCTAAAATTCCATGACCCCGATCACATAAAATTATTTTTCCATTCACCGAATTACTATCTAAACAGTTGCATGCATTAGCATCGTCTTCTGAACAATTTGGACCGCCATTTTTCTTAGCAATGAGAACTTGTGTTCCATTTAATGTGAAAGAATTTATTGATATACCTGTTAGTGTTTTTCCATTCTCTAGAACTACTTTGTCAATGAATCTTCGGTCTATCGTACTTGCAGCTACAGTAAGCATCCACGGTGCTACACTAGAAGTAGAGATTGGATTTGGACCTTCATTTCCTGCCGCATTCACTGTGAGTATCCCTCTTGCCATAGCATGAAATGAACCAATCGCGATAGGATCTTCATCGAAAGGGTCTTGGGAATAACCTCCTAGTGAAACTGAAATGATGTTTACGCCATCAGCTATGGCATCATCAAAAGCAGACAAGATAGCAGCACTTTGACATCCTGAATCATCACATGCTTTATATGCAGCTATTCTCGCCAAGGGGACTCCACCTCTTGCAGTACCTTGTGCAAGTCCATAAAAGCTTGCATTATCAACATAGTTTCCAGCAGCTGTTGATGCAGTATGTGTCCCATGTCCGTTCAAGTCTCTCGCAGATTTATCTATATAATATCTAGCACCAATGATCTTTTTATTGCAAGTAAAGTTCGTACCACCCGCACACACACCCTTCCAATGTTTGGGAACAGGTCCAAAACCTTGATCATTGAAACTATCAGATTCAGGCCATATACCACTGTCAATAACTCCAACCACAACATGACTCTCTATGGCACGACTTCGATTGACTGACTTGGGGAGTCCAAGGAAGTCCCATGACTGAGTTGTTTTTAGTTGGAATTTTCTACTTGGGAAAACTGAGACTACACCTTCCATCTGAGAAAGCTTTTCCTTTTGTTGATTAGTGAGCATGGCAGCAAACCCATTGAAACTTCTTTGGTAACTTTGGATTAAGGAATTTGTTGCATCAACGTCATTAAAGACTTCTTGCATCATGCTTAAATGGTTATAGGTTAGAGAATATGGTGTCTTAGGAAGTGAGCCCATATAGACAATATAAAGTTTTGGATTATCATGACTTGCATCACAGTTTGAAAACAATGTGCATGCCAACATGAAAGAGACACAAAAGACAATAAAACTATATCTCACCATTGTTCAAGTTTGAGGATTGAGAATAATGATATAATATATGTATATATAGCAATTCATTTTATTCTATGTATTACAATTATTGGAAGGTAATTTAAATTATGATTTGGATGTGTCAAAATTTTAAAAATTACTCTTTCATAATTTCTAAGACTTTTAATTAAAACATATATGGTAAGTTGTTTCTACTTACTATCTAAAACAATGATTATATCATTTATTTTAGAGTTAATTACACTGACACCCACTGAGTTTTAGTGAAATTACACAAATCACCTTCCTTTTTTGTCCTTACACGAACTTCCTCTCCCTCTTACACAAACCACCCCTAGTTTTATACATATATTACATTGATCACCCCTGATGACATATAAGTGTAATATTTTAAACAAAAAATGTGTGGTGAGTGTAATTAAGTTTAACAAAATATTATATATTGTGTAGACAATTCCAAATAGTATAAAACTAAGTGTCTTTTTATTATTTATGTTTCATTACACGATATATTAACAATTCTAATGAAATGTTTATATCATCCTTATACTATTTTGTAATGAATCAAATAAGGAAGATGTATTGACTCTTATATTATTTGGATTAGTGTACACAATATACAATATTTTTGTTTAACTTAATTACACACTTCACATGATTTTTGTTAAAAATATTACACTTATATCTCATCGGGGGTAATCAGTGTAATATATGTACAAAATGAGGGGTGGTTCGTGTAAGGACAAAAAATGGAGGGGTGGTTTGTGTAATTTCACTAAAACTCAGGGGGTGTCAGTGTAATTAACTCTTTATTTTAATTTAATAATTAATGCTAACTCATTATCCATAGTAATGAAAATTTTGAGAATTTAGAAAGATGTGATGTTGCTTAGGTGAATTGAAAATTAGTTAACTTCAAGGATAAAATATAGAAATTATACCAATTTAATTATTGATATGTCATTGGGTTAAAATTAACTACATTTGTTATGTTTGCCTTTATATCAAAGTATAGATATAAATATTATTATTCAAGACAAAAAAGCAATGAAATTTAAAAATTGAATACTTTTATACAATCTAAAATTAAATAAATCCCTTAATAATACTATTATTAAATTATAACCATTAATGATATTTATTATTACTAAATTTCAAAAACTAACGAAATTATATTATATTATGTATTACAATTTTATTATTTTATATAAATGGAAGAACTCTAGTACGTTATCTAGAAAGTCTCGACTATTTTCCTTTTTTGAAATTGATATTATTTTTATGTACTCCATACAAAAAATTAAATGTAGTAACTGAATTTTTAAGACTTTAAAAAATTACAATATTACCAATACTATTTCTTTTAATGGTTTAATTTTTTATAGAAAAATAATTTTAATCCAACACACCTACTATCTATGTGGGTATGAGAAAGCACTACATATGCATATTCCGCCCAGTTGACATCCCTGCCTTTGAAGTTCAGTCTACTTCTCAAAAGGTAAATATATGCTAATTCTAAGCAATATTATCCCTAAAATCATGTATTTCATTTTATTTTCTGAATCATTAATTATTTTCCTTTTACATAAGAGAAGTATTATTATTTTAATCATCCGAGATATTCTCTTAACCATACATGTTCACAAAATTATCAAAAATATTATCTAGAAATCAGTTAATAAAAACTGAATAGACATTTAAATAATTTCTCAACTTGGATATAATTTCTAATATGTATGTTTCGTATAAGTTTAGTGAATCACAGAAAAACATTAGCTCTAATATAACTGTGATATGAAAAATTAATTTTATTTCTGTTTGAATTATTAATCAACAAGAAGTACAAAATAATTTAAGTTTTAATAAAAAAGTATATTTGATAAAATAGATGATTTAAGTTAATTTAGTGTAATGACGTCCTTCATTTATATGATCATGGATCCATACCAAGTTGAATAACTTCAATTATTTTAATGGTAAAATTTTTATGGAAAATAATTTTAATCCAACACACCAACTATCTGTATCGGTATGAGAAAGCACTACATGTGCATGTTCCGCCCAGTTGGCATCCATGCCTTTGAAGTTCAATTTACTTCTCAAAAGGTAAAGATATGCTAATTCTAAGCAATATTCTCCATAAAATCATTTACTTTTTCTGAATCATTAATTATTTTCCTTTTACATAAGATAAGTATTATTATTTTAATCGTCTGAGATATTCTCTTAACCATACAAGTTCCCAAAAATATCAAACAATATTATCTAAAAATCACTCAATAGAAACTGAATAGACATTTATATAATTTTTCTACTTTTATAGGATATACTTTCTAATATGCTTGTTTCATATAAGTTTACCCAATCAGGCAAAAACATTAGTTCAAATGTAACTATGATAAAAAAGATTTTTATTTTTGTTTGAAATATTAATCAACAAGAAGTGTCATAATAATTTATGAAAAATTATATTTGATAAAATGGAAGATTTAAGTTAATCTAGTGTAAGACATTCTTCATTTATATGATCATTGATCCATCTACACCAAGTTGAATAACTTCAATTATTTTAATGGTATAATTTTTTTTTTATAGAAATTGATTTTAATCCAACATACCTTATGGGTATCAGAAAGCACTAGATGTGCATGTTCCGCCCTGTTGTCATTCATACCTTTGAAGTTCAGTCTACTTCTCATAAGGGAAAGATATGTTAATTATGAGCAATATTCTCCGTAAAATAATTTATTTCATTTTTTTTAAATCATTAATTATTTTCTTTTACATAAGAGAAGTATTATTATTTTAATCATCTCATATATTCTCTTAACCATACACGTTCACAAAATTATTAAAAAATATTATCTAAAAATCAGTCAATAGAAACTGAATAGACATTTATATAATTTTTCTACTTATATGGGATATACTTTCTAATATGCTTGTTTCATATAAGTTTACCCAATCAGGCAAAAACATTAGTTCTAATGTAACTATGATGAAAAATAATTAATCAACAAGAAGTGTCAAAATAATTTAGGTTTTAATAAAAATTATATTTTATATAATAGAAGATTTAAGTTAATTTAGTGTAAGACATTCTTCATTTATATGATCATGGATCCATCTACACCAAGTTGAATAACTTCAATGGTATACTTTTTTTTTTATAGAAAATGATTTTAATCCAACATACCCTGCTATATGTATGGGTATGAGAAAGCACTAGATGTGCATGTTTGGCCATGTTGTCATCAATACCTTTGAAGTTCAGTCTACTTCTCATAAGGAAAAGATATGTTAATTATGAGCAATATTCTCCCTAAAATAATTTATTTCATTTTCTTTTCTTAATCATTAATTATTTTCCTTTTACATAAGAGAAGTATTATTATTTTAATCATCTGAGATATTCTCTTAACCAGTGTTGTGATAATCGAACCGGATTGAACGGTCTGACCGGTTCGATTGTTGATCGGACTTGAAAACTGTTATGTTTCGTAGTCTTAACTGGATGAGTAGTTGGATCACTTTGATTTGGAGAAATTCCGGTTCGACCGTGCAAAACTCGGTTAAACCTGATTAACCCGGAAGTGAACCTAACAGTTTACTTAAAATTAAAAAAAAATAGAAAATTAATCTAATGTTTTGTTTTATTTTGGTCCAAAAAAGATAGAGAGGTATTACTTGAATATACTCATATGAAATTATTAATTATATAAAATTACACATTTTTATATAATTATATATTTATGGATAAAAATTATTATTTATATTTAAAATCATCCGGTCCGACCGGACAACTTAATTGTTTAAACCGGTTAGACCTAATACGGAAGCTCTTCCAGCTTGATATCTGGCTCGAGTTTCACTACATTGCTTTTAACCATACATGTTCACAAAAATATCAAAAAATATTATCTAAAAAACAGTCAATAGAAACTGAATAGACATTTATATAATTTTTTAAATTATATGGGATATACTTTCTAATATGCATGTTTCATATAAGTTTACCCAATCAGGTAGTTCTAATGTAGCTATGATGAAAAAATATTTTTATTTTTGTTTGAATTATTAATCAAGAAGAAGTATTTTTATTTTTCATTTATATGATCATGGATCCATATCTGCACCATGTTGAATAACTTCAATTTTTTTATGGTATCATTTTTTTTATAGAAAATGATTTTAATGCAACATACCTGCTATATGTATGGGTATGAGCAAGCACTAGATGTGCATGTTTCGCCCTGTTGTCATCCATACCTTTGAAGTTCAGTCTACTTCTAATAAGGGAAAGATATGTTAATTATGAGCAATATTCTCCCTAAAATAATTTATTTCATTTTCTTTTCTGAATCATTAATTATGTTCCTTTTACATAAGAGAAATATTATTATTTTAATCATCTGAAATATTCTCTTAACCAATGTTGTGATAACCAGACTGGATCGGACGGTCCGACCGGTTAGATTGCTGACTTGACTTGAAAACGGTTATGGTTCATAGCCTTAACCGAATGAGTAATTGGACTGCTTTGAACTGAAGAAATTCTGGTTCAACCGTGCAAAGTCCGGTTAAACCTGATTAATCAGGGAAGTGAACCGAACAGTTCACTTAAAATTTAAAAAAAAATAGAAAATTACTCTATTGTTTTGTTTATTTCGGTCCAAAAAAGATAGAGATATATTATTTGAATATACTTATATAAAATTATTAATTATATAAAATTTTACATTTATATATATAGATAAAAATTATTATTTATATTTAAAATCATCCAGTTCAACTAGACGACTTAACTGTTTAAACCGGTTAGACCTAATACAAAAGCTCGTATGCCTTGATGTCCAACTCGGGTTTCATAACATTGCTCATAACCGTACACGTTCACAAAAATATCAAAAAATATTGTCTAAAATCAGTCAATGGAAACTGAATAAACATTTATATAATTTTTCAACTTATATAGGATATACTTTCTAATATGCATGTTTCATATAAATTTACCCAATTAGGCAAAAACATTAGTTCTAATGTAACTATGATGAAAAAATATTTTTATTTTTGTTTGAATTATTAATGAACAAGAAGTATCAAAATAAATTATGTTTTAAAAAAAATTATATTTGATAAAATAGAAGATTTAAGTTAATTTAGTGCAATACATCCTTCATTTATATGATCATGGATCCATCAACACAAAGTTGAATAAATTCAATTATTTTTATGGTATAATTTATTTTATAGAAAATGATTTTAATCCAACATATCTGCAATCTGTATGGGTATGAGAAAGCACTACATGTGCATGTTCCACCCTATTGTCATCCATGTCTTTGAAGTTCCATCTACTTCTCATAAGGGAATGATATTAGTTAATTCTAAGCAATATTCTCCATAAAATCATTTATTTATTTTTCTTTTCTGAATCATTAATTACTTTCCATTTACATAAGAGAAGTATTATTATTTTAATCATTAGAGATATTCTCTTAACCATACACATTCACAAAAATATCAAAAAATAATATCTAAAAATATTATCTCTGAACAATTAAACAGAGAAATTGTGAGAAAGTTAAACAAAATTTTAACTTGTAATAAAAAATAACTAAAACAAGATAAAATGTTAGAAAAGTTACACATACGTTCCTTCGATGAGCAAGCTAGTTTAGACACTTTATTGGAAAAAATGAATAACTGTGATTTTTTGGAAAAAATCTTACAATGTTAGAAAAGTAAGTACAAGTACGTCCAAATATTACATAAAAAAGAGAAGCCTACTGTTTACAACAGAAGGAAGTAGAAGATATATGATTCTTGTTATTCATTGATAAAGCAAAACAGTCTATAAATAGGCTAATACAAAACTGAAATCATCATGACAATAATCACTATATAACGTGCGAATTAAAGTCCTATTAACTATGAAACATAACGGTAACATAACAGAAATGCAACGAAAACAAACTTTATTGACGCTCTTAAATACTAGGACAACCAAAACGTCCATATGATTAAATTTTCTTAACAATCCCTCCCTTAAACTGATGTTCCAGACACACATCCAGTTTAATAAGAGCTAGAATTTGAAACTTCATCCCTCAAATTTAAAACTTTGAAGTACAAACCCCAAGCAGTATCCTGAGTTTCTGAAATGCAGGAAACTTGAGAGACTTGGTTAGAATATTAGCATTATGGTCTTCACTCCTGTAGTAAGTAAGATTAATGACTTCATCATTTGTGAGATCCCTCAAAAATGATATTTCACATCTATATATTTGTTTCGACCATACAAAATTGGATTTTTTGAAAGCTTTATTATTGAACTATTGTCACAATAAATCTGAGTAGGTACATCCTCCTTAAAATGCAGCTCTTTAAGGATTTTCTTTAGCCAAATAGCTTGACAAGCACAAGCTGTAGCTGCAACAAATTCAGCTTCAGTGGATGATAATGTGACAATAAGTTGTTTCTTTGATGACCATGAAACAACTCCTATTCCCATCATGAAAACATACCCAAATGTACTTTTTCGATCATCAGAATCTCCTGCATAATCACTATCTGTAAAACCAAGAAGGTCTGACTTTTCCCCACTCTTGTAGAGCATTCCATTGTCCTTAGTACTAGTCAATCACACTTACTACATGCATTATATCAAGTCTTGTTGTTGTCAAATACACTAAACTCCCTACTATTTGTTTGTAAAGAGTGTCATCAACCTTCTTTCTTTCATCATCTTTGTTTAGTTTCATACTTGTAAGGACCCAAATTCTACCCTTGAAAATTTTTCTTCTATTTTAATTCTTCATGCTTAATTTTCCCATGTTACACCAAAGATACGTTTCCTTTAACCTTTTAATTCATTCATTTCTTTAATTATATAATAACTCTAATCATACAACTTCGATTTCATACCATAATACTCTTAATTGCAGAAAAACATAATTCATATTAAAGTCTCCCGGTAACTACCGCATACAATTAGCTATGGGTTTCCAAAATACCCATAACTACAAATATCCGAAGTTACAAACATCCAAAATTACAATTATCCAAGTTGCTTCAATTAGTCATAGTACAAAATAGCAAAATAAAGGAATCCAGATATTAAGCTCCTAAAGCATCAAACCAAACATCCTCAACTATCCCGTTTTCCTGCAATGAGATTATCAATGAAAAATACACAAAACATACAAAGGAGTAAGTCATTAATTCAATAAATATCATTAAGCGATAATCCACATTTTAAAGATAGTTAAATAAACTATTTGACGTCCAAATATAAAATCAACCCATCATAATCCCAATCTCATACCACCTCATTCACCACTTTCATTTTCACAATCATCCTTATCAACCCTTGTCACTCCACTCATCAGTTTACACCACATATCTCCATTCCACATTTATATTTACCTTTACATATATGGGGCAAGACATTCAATTCAATACCACATAAGGTAAGACAATCGCAATACAACGTAGGGCAAGTCATTTTCATTACCACGTAGGGCAAGTCATTCGCAATACCACGTAGGGCAAGTCATTCTTATTACCACGTAGGGCAAGTCATTCGCAATACCACGTAGGGCAAGTCATTCTCAATACCACATAAGTCAAGCCATTCTCAATACCATGTAGGGCAAGTCATTCTCAATACCACGTAGGGCAAGTCATTCTCAATGTAAGGACCCAAATTCTACCCTTGAAATTTTTTCTCATTTTAATTCAATTACATGAAATCACTCATAACTCACATTACCAATTTAATATCCTTACTTCAAAAATCTTATTTCCCTACTCACACTCAATCCATGCATCAATAATGACATACATAATCATTTTACTTAGAAGTCCTCATGAATCATTCCTTGAACTAATCTTTTAACCTATCATACTATCATACAATTCATACTGCAGAAAAACATAATTCATTCATATCATTCTCTATGAGTACTAAGACCTCAAAGGTTCTGATCCTCCAAAATAACATTACGCATGGTTACCAATATCCAACTAATGGTTAGCCACGATTACAGTCATTTAAATCCGCAAATAGTCATTTAGAATACGAAAACATAAATAGTGAATCCAAAGTCTAAAGCTCCTAAAGCTCCCGAACTAGCATATTTCATTCATCTATTTACCTGCAATGGGATTATCAATGACAAAAGTACCAAAACACACAAAGGAGTAAGTCGTTAATTCAATAAACGTCATTATAAGATAACCCACATTATAAAAGTTAATAGATCACTTTGAAATTCATTTTTCGTGCTGCATTACTTGAGCCAAAGTCACTACACCCCTTAGGGTTAGCTAAAAGCGATTTCTCATCTTTTACCAAGAAAACATGCCGCATAAACTCGGGTCGAAGTGTTGCTACATAAACTCGAGCCGAAGTCGCTACACCACTTAGGGTTAGCTAAAAACAATTTCTCATCTATTTTATAAAGAAAACGTGCCGCATAAACTCGGGCCGAAGTGTTGCTACATAAACTCGAGCCGAAGTCGCTACACCCCTTAGGGTTAGCTAAAAGCGATTTCTCATCTCTTTTACCAAGAAAACATGCCGCATAAACTCGGGCCGAAGTGTTGCTACATAAACTCGAGCCGAAGTGTTGCCGCATAAACTCGGGCCGAAGTGTTGCCGCATAAACTCGGGCCGAAGTGTTGCCGCATAAACTCGGGCCGAAGTGTTGCTACATAAACTCAAGCCGAAGTGTTGCTACATAAACTCGAGCCGAAGTGTTGCTACATAAACTCGAGCCGAAGTCGCTAACCATTTATGGCCGGCTAAAAATATATTTTCTTTCTCATTGATTTCATTATCAATCATATCCAGTGAATCCACTCAATCCTTATTACAAACATACCCATATATGTTTATAATAAATACGTGATTCACCAATTTCAATTGCACAAAATAAAGACTTATCCTTACCTTGGTGAGTATTGGGGTTCTGTTTGTGAGTAACTTTACCAGTTTCCTCCACGATCTCCTCCAACCTTAGGATCTCTTCTCATTCCCACCAATAACAACAATGTCAGTCATTTATTCAAAACAATACATAAACGACTCATATTTCATCATCAAACATACAAGGGATTCACATATTTTCAAGATCCCCAAAACTACTTCAATACAAGTTTCCAAACATCTAAACACACATGTTTATCTCATATATCAACATTAAATCACAAACTCATCATCCACATCTAACATTTCATCTATTTCTCTTTTTACTCATATTCTCATTTTGGGGATAACTTATCATTTTAAATTGTTCGATTTGTGTTATTTTATATTTTATATTTTTGTACTGTACTAATCTGACTTCAATAGAAGCAAAATAGAGCGGCTCGTGCGAATGCTCCCGTACACTATTAGTTATCATTGGCAATTTGGGCCAAGCCCATAGGGTCGCCCCACCCACACTTATTGGGCAAACAGAGCATGAAAAATATGTTCATCCCCCCTAAAATATTTGTCCAACATACCCTTTTCGTCTAGAGACATTTAAAACGGACAAAATGGGTCGTCTGTGAGTATTATTACATAAAGTATTGAAAATCAAACGTGCAAATGTATATATATTTTGTCAAATGTGAAAATGTACACTTCATTTATATCATTCCATATGTTATATATATATATATATATATATATATATACATTTGCATATCAAATGTAAGATAAATATCATTTTTTTTATATATGTATTTGCTTATATATTATATAAACATATGTCCTGTACTGTTTGTTATATGTTATATCAATTTTTTATTATATTTGTATTTACATTTTATATGTAGTGTTCCATTATTATAATAAATATTTGTATCCAAATTATGTACTATTTTCTATAGTCATTGTAAATACATTTGTGTATTTATATATATTTTCTTAATTTTATTTAGGGTGAGATACAAGCTTATGTTGACATATTTATAACAGATAAAACATGATACTTATAACATGTATGTCCAAATGAATAGAAACTAATAGAAACACCTAAAATTTCATTTTCATAATCTTTAGAAAACTTAAAACTGTGGGATTGGTACTAGAAAATTCTCGCTTGAGCGAGAGGATCTCACCCAAGCGAGAGATTCAGTGTTTTCTGGTGTCAGTTTTCTAAGAGCTTCGCCCAAGCTAGGAAGGGGTCGCTCAAGCAAGAGAGACTTTAGCCAACTGCGATATTCCCGCTTGAGCGAGAGAATCTCGCCCACGCGAGAACATCAATGTTTGAAAATGTGAAAAGTCGTGGGTTTCTCGCCCAAGCAAGCCTTTCTCGCCCGAGCGAGAATCCGATAATCTGAAACCTAAAATAGAAGTCCCAAATGAGAATTGGGACACTTTTTCGAAAACAAAGGAGAGGAGAAACGGCTAGGCGATTTGTGAGCTCTTAGAGACATAGAGAAAGTTTGAGAATAGGTAAATCGTTTAGCTTAGGTTCCCTTATTGTTGTGTATCTTGTTTATGAGAGATGAGTCTTTTCTCTATGGTTGGGTAAAACCCCATAAACCCTCTTTCGAGGTTTTGGTTCGTTTTAGTCTTGAAAACCTTGTGAAACTCATAGTTGATGAGTTGTTTTCGAAAGTGGTATGTGGATAATGTTGTTTTCAAAACCCTTGAGTTATTTGAAATGTTGTGAACCCTTTTTATAGTGAAGTGAAATGTGTAACGACCCAAATTGAGGGTCTCAAAATTTTCAATACTTTAATATACTAAATTCATATTCTCGTGATAGATTCACTTGCCTTCTAATGGTTATACTTTTAAATCATTTATAACATATTATAAAAACTTTTCTATATGACTTCACCAGGTTCATTATATCACAACATCAAAATAAATACCTCATACATTCACTAAACAGGTCAATAACTCAAAAGATTAACATACATCCCCAAAGTCTAATATAAGGTCAAATAATACTTAGTTCAATTCGCAAAGAATTTAAATTACAAAATAAATTCCTAAATCATGAAATTCGTCCAAGCATAATGCCGTATGAAACCCCCACCTTCCTCAATGCTCCCTAGCTTTACCTGTAACTGAATTTATCACAAATAAAGGGAAACACATAACACACAAGGAGTAAGACATTGATTATTATAAAAATTCCAAGATATACAATTTTACTAAATTAAAGACAATATCAAAAATAAAACGTAATTACTACAATTAATCCATTTACACAAACCAAAGTTTACCACCTCAATACTCTTCACATTTTGACTATCAATACCATCGATCCATTCTTATATTACCACAAAATTACCTCATTTACTTTCCCTCTACACAACAATCCCTGATTCCCTTAACATTCAAAATATCATTTATAACAATCCCCATCACCATATCATACTACACAGTACCACATAGGGTAAGTCAAACATCGCTACATAGAGCCAATACAACATAGGACAAGTCATACAGTGCTACATAGAGCCAATACCACATAGGGCAAGTCAGTCATTGCCATAAGGCCAATACCACACAAGGCAAGTCATACATTGCCTTAACGGCCAATACCACATAGGGCAAGTCATACATTGCCTTAACGACCAATACCACATAGGGCAAGTCATACATTGTCATAACGACCAATACCACATAGGGCAAGTCATACATTGCCTTAATGACCAATACTACATAGGGCAAGTCATACATTGTCTTAATGGCCAATACCACATAGGGCAAGTCATACATTTTCTAAATACATGAAATCCTCACATATTGGTTACTTCACTAATAAATGACAATGCTTATCTCTTACTTGAACGCGAGTCAGTGTTTGGGTTCTGCACTCTTGTGAAAGCTTTTTTCCTCTCCTCCAACCTTAGGGTATTCCCCATTCACAACATACAATAACATAATCAATCATTTGTTCACCTTATCACATAAACACTTTACACTACATGTTCATTCAGAAATGAGGTTCCTACTTCAATGGTTTTCAAAACCATCCCCGTTAGAAATGTAAAGCATGGAAATCATACATATTCACTTTCAATATCAACATTAAGACTCATAAATCACATCCCAACTTAACACTTCACCCCCCCCCCCCTTCCAACACCATTTTCGTTTGGGTTTTTGGGGGTTTTCACAAAACAACCACTTATCATCCCCATTAATGAACACAAACTCTAAACCATGAGTTTTCAAGAGCAAATATAACTAAAAGCAAACTACAACTCAAAAGATAAGGTTTAATGGTTTTTCAAGAGAAGAGAAGAGACCCAAGTAAACAAGATGAGTCCCAAAACGAGATTGAGAGTTAAAATCAAGAAATTTACCTCTTCTCTAGCTCCTCTTAGCCTCTACACGAGCTCTTACCAAGAAAATCGTCTCTTCTCCTCTTTTCTCCCAAAAATTCTACCCCTTTTCGTGTTTAGGGTCCTATTTTAGGGTTCAGACTTTTAGATTCTCACTCAAGCGAGAACACGTCGCTCAAGCGAGAATCCCCCACCTTTTAAAAGTTTAAACACTGAGGCTCTCGCTCAAGCGAGGGAGACTCGCTCAGGCGAGAATCCATCAGCCTCACACACTCACTCTCGCTTGAGCGAGCCAACTCTCGCTCAGGCGAGAATCCTTCAGCCTCTACAGCTTCTCTCTCGCCCATGCGAGCTAACTCTCGCTCAGGCGATAAATATCCAACATACCCCAGATTTCATGATTGTTGCCATATTTTAGGAAAATGAAAATTAGGGTGTTACAAAATGGGTAGTGTGGGACTTGTTTCTTTGAGGAATTTTGAATATTGTATGGCATTTGTGGTTGTCTTAACATGAAAAATTGATATGTTGTAGTTATTTTTTTTTGGTGTCGAAAGACCCTAAGGTTGGAGGAAATAATGGAGAGCTTAACAAAGCTACTTAGTGCAAAAAATTAGCGGACATTCAGGTGAGAGAGCAACATTAAACTTCGTGGTAGTAGAAGGTAACATTGGAAACTCCAACGATACTCACTAGTTGGAAGATTTCCAATGACTAAAATGGTTAAACAGGAAAAACTAGAGATTTCCTATTTAACCATATTAGTGCTATTTTATGCTAATGACGTGTTATTATTGTGACATATTGACTTGCCATTCGTGGTATAAAACTTGACTTTCCATTCGTGGTATAGAATTTGACTTGCTCTTCATGGTATAGAACTTGACTTGCCCTTCGTGGTATAGAATTTGACTTGCCCTTCGTGGTATAGAACTTGACTTGCCCTTCGTGGTATAGAACTTGACTTGTCCTTCGTGGTATAGAATTTGACTTGCCCTTCATGGTATAGAACTTGACTTGCCCTTCGTAGTATAGAACTTGACTTGCCCTCCGTAGTATAGACTTTGACTTGCCCTTCGTGGTATAAAGCTTGACTTGCCCTTCATGGTATAGAACTTGACTTGTCATTCGTGGTATAGAATTTGACTTGCCCTTCGTGGTATAGAACTTGATTAGCCCTTCGTGGTATAGAACTTGACTTGCCATTCGTGGTATAGAATTTGACTTGCACTTCGTGGTATAGAACTTGACTTGCCCATCGTGGTATAGAACTTCACTTGCCCTTCGTGGTATAGAAATCTTGACTTACCTATTGTGGTATTGAATTGTCTTAATTGGTATTGACTTGCCCATGGTGGTATTGAATCGCCCTAGTGGTGTTGATTTGCCCATTGTGATATTGTGTCGCCTTAAAAGGTGTAGACTTACCATTTGTGGTATTGGTGGCCTTAAGCGGCATTATATTGTGGTAAATATAGTGTTACTCTAGTATGAAGTGAACAAGTGGATGTTGAGTTGTAGTTATGTTGATATGACTAAATATGAATGTTAAATACTTTCTCTATTTGTAATTTCTAATGTTATTATTCTATTTAAATCCACCATGTCAACTATTGCATGATTTTAATGATTGACTCTCTCTATATTTTTCTTGTTGCTCAAACCATGGTAATTGGATTGTAGGTGAAGCGAGGAATAAGGAATTTCAAAGTTATGGAGTTACTTAGCTTGCTTGGATTCTGTGTGTTGCTGTTTGTTTAATTTGCATCGTGATATTGTTGACATTAGTCCTATATGTGGGGATTCATTTTGTATTGAAATTAAGATAATTAATTGGTTGTATGTGGATTGCAATGTAGGGATAATTTCCCTTTTGTTTTATTATTCTTTATGCATGTGGGTAAGATGATTTTGAGAATCTATCAACCAACTAGATATTGTTGGACCTTATTAGATGATTAATCGGTAAATAAATGTTAGGAAATTAATTTATATAATCTCAGGGAATCATAATTTGGGAAAATTATGTTTTAGAAAAATTGAAAAAATTTCGTAATAATAAATCGGGTCGTTATAGGAATGATAATAAAAACCGAACTCGTGAATATCTGCTCGAACTCAACCAGAATTTAATGGAAAAAACTCGATGTAATGGAGTTCAGGTTCTAGTTTTACCCGAGTTTAACATTCAGATTCAAATTTGGTATGGTTGATACTGTACCCCGAACATGATTAATATATTTACAATTATAAATATATATAAATAATATATGTTTCTGCGAGTTTTCATCGGATTTGGGTTAACCGAAACCTAACGGATTTAAAGATGATATTATTGTTTTCAACTCCGCTTAAATCGGGTTTGGGTATTAGATTTCGGGTTTGAGTATTAGATTCCGGGTTGGAGATTGTATAAGCACAAACTCAATCCTGTTCCGCCATGCGGCCGTGTTGTCATTCATAATCAATTCCTAATTCAATGGCTATCGAAATATTGTCAACCGAATAAACATTCCCAATTCTACCCTTTCCAGGATTCACCAATCATGTCAACCAACATGATCATCAACTGCTCCGGCTGCCGCACCTCGCTGCAGCTCCCACCCGGCGCCGGCTACATCCGCTGTGCTCTCTGCAACTTTGTCACTCTCCTCTCCTATCTCCGCGCCGTCCCTTCTCCCTCATCCACCCTCGCCCCGCCTAACCCTCACGGCCGCAAGAAGGCTGTCATCATCGGCATCTCGTACCGATTCTCACGCCACGAGCTCAAGGGATGCATTAACGACGCTAACTGCATGCGCTACTTTCTCATTAACAAGTTCAATTTTCCAGAACCTTCCATTATCATGCTCACCGGTGCGTTATGTGATCTTCTTTTGATTGCCTCATTCCCTAGTTTCTTATGATTGCAGCTTTCTCACTAATTCTTGTTTTTAGTTACTTTTTTTGGTTAATTTCGTAGAAATTAACAAATTCTAAACCTGCTAAGTAAGGTTTTAAATTAACGAACATTTCGGACTTAAAAAAAGTGGTACAGTGCACGAGGTTCTCACATAGTAGAGTATGGGAAGAATAGATGCAAGCAGCCATACCCTTGTAGTATCAAACTCACCCTTTAAGGAACATTTTGGGCTATTCCTGGAAAATCGTGGCCTCAATTGTGGTTGAGGAACTCTTGCGCTACGAAATATTAAGGGTTATGCCCATTGATTGAAATTGTGGACCGCATCTCCTGATGTCATCACAATATTGAGGTTGCGGTGACTAGCGTAACCGCATCACACCGCAATTGTGGTGTGATTCTGAATCACAATGACGCGGCCGCAATCCAACCGCATCGGATTCAAAAATATTGTTTTAATAACAAAATGATTCACACTGCAATGACCGCAATCGCAATAGCCACAACCGTTATTGCAATCGCAACCGCAATTTAAAATACTGGTTATGCCCACTAGGAAATAAATGAAAACACGGAATCAATATTATTATGATTGATTATAAGCAACTTTTTCAATGAAAACCTCTACTTTGATATGTGATCAGGTATTGGTTAGTGTGGTACTGTCTGAGATGTGATTGATCCAAATTTTCATTCAAATAGAATAGAAGTATCATGCACAATATACCAAAAATGAAATAGAACTGATATGTTTTATCCCATTCTAACACGAATATCGAACCCTACCTCAGGGTTAATGGATTACAGAGTCAATCCATTTTCTTGTTAATGTTGTTTAAGTATTAATGCATACTGACATGTTTGTACTTTTCATTCATTAATTTCATTATTTTTTGTTTTTTAATTTCTATTTAAGAGCCATCTCCATCAAGTTCGACTGAGTATCCAGGCCATGTTTAGTGTTTGTTCGATCCGACTAAAGCTGACAGAAACGATGAGACACTCGCTAGAAACTACAGAAGCATGACGGAAGAGGACACTGAATGGAAAAGTTTTGGTATTGGGTTCAAGAAGGAGGCTACCACTCTGATACCATGCCAAACAGAGTTTGTTTGAGAAAAATTGTGTTTATGCTGTGTTGATCTCTTAAAATGTGATTGCAGTCAATTTAATAAGGATAAATGTTTATACTCTAAAAGAACTCAGATCTGACGAATATTTTGAAGTTCACTCTGGTATTAATAATCTATATTAAGATTTGACTTGCAAAGCATATTATAATTCGTTTTAGCATTTGGGAGACTTCAGTTTCTCATTTTTCTTTCTTTTTTTATTTTATTTTTTATAAAGTATTATTACTCATACTCATCATTTGAATTTCAAAATGTAGAAGAAGAGGATCCTCATGGACCCAAATTTCCATCGAAGCGCAACATCAGGATGGCAATGTTTTGGCTTGTACAAGGATGTCAACCGGGAGACTCCTTGGTTTTTCATTATTCTGGTCATGGATCACAGCAAAGGAGCTATAGTGATGAAGAAGCTGATGGGTATGATGAAACTCTATGTCCCCTTGATTTTGAAACACAGGGAATGATTGTAGACGACGAGATCAATGCAACAATGGTCAGACCTCTTCCTAATGGAGTTAGGCTACATGCACTAATTGATGCTTGTCATAGTGGCACCGTTCTAGATTTGCCGTTTCTTTGCAGAATGAACAGGTTACCTTCTCTCGATAATAGTCTCTAAACGCATGCACCAAGTGTGGATGGAGTTTACACCTCAATTTGCATATCCCATCCAAAGCCATTTCTGATGATGTAATCCTAGTTGAGTCCAGAGGAATATATTCTAAAGTTGCCAGAGAGGCTTAAAATCCAAGATTTTTAGATTAAGAGTAAGACTGGGTATATGGAATGCAAGACAAAAAAACAAGATACCAATAATGTGGATGAAATGGAGATACACTTTAGGCATGACTTATGATACCAAAATGCCTATGGCTATCAAACTCAAAAATGAAAATGTTTTATGGGTAGCCATAAAATACAATGCTCTATGGTAGTGAATGTTAGGCAATGAAGTGTACAAAAGCAAAAAATAAAAACAGCACTGATAATGCTAGGATGGATATGCACTTGTAGATAAGAATGGGATATATTGTATGCCAGAGGAAGTTGTAATGGCACTTACCATGGTAAAAAATGATAGAAACTACGGTGGATTGGTTAGGAGAAGATGGATAGATTTGATACCAATGGTATTCATTGATTTATTTAACTGACTCCATTCAGTGGGATAAGGCTTAGTTATTGTGTTTTATTATTTTCTTCTTTGCTTTGCTTGCATCTTTCCCCCTAAATATGAGTCTGTAATGAGTGAAGAGTTTGGATGAAGGAAAGATAGACAGATTGCATTTTCTGAATTTGTTTTTTATCTGAAATATTTTTGCTTTATTTCATGGTGGTTGAATAAATACTGCAGCCTTTTTCCATAGAATATATGCAGTTCTCTGATACCCTAGTATTCACTCTGTTTCTATTTTTTTTTTATAGTAGTGGACAATATGTATGGGAGGACCATCGCCCCAGGTCAGGTATATGGAAAGGATCAAATGGTGGAGAAGTTATCTCCTTAAGCGGATGTGACGATCATCAATCTTCTGCTGATACTTCTGTAAGTTTTAGATGATTTAAATTGATATATGTCTGACACTGTTTCAATCCATATATGTAAAACCTCCTCTATGGGAATATTAAATCTGTGGCTGCAAATAGGTACTTTCGAAGATTACATCAACTGGGGCCATGACATATTGCTTCATCCAAGCCATAGAGCGTGGTCATGGGGCTACGTATGGCAGCATTCTTAGTGCTATGCGCACTGCGATAAAAAATGTTGGCAGTGATGGTGGCGGCGTGGTCACATCTCTGGTATCCATGCTTTTGACAGGAGGTAGTCTCATTGGTATTGGTGGTGGACTGAAACAGGTAATATATAGAGTTGAGTTGTTTGATTGGAAAGTGTCTGATCATAGAGATAAGTCAGATAACATTCCACTAACTATGTCAATTTTCTTTTCTTTTTAAGTATAACAAAGGGTAACCCCTCACCCTAGAGTGAGGAACTAATCTCCTTCAGGATGCGTGACTGCCCCTCCCAACAAGTGTCATTCCAATGAATCGAAATTTTGACATTTTGATCTATCTGGGGATCTAGTGTGGTCTTACACCAGTAGACCAACATCTTGTTGGTTATGCCAATTTTGTATGCGACTCCTATGATTTGTTAAGAAAATATAAAAATAACTTAAATATCCATTAAATTTTGTTTTCTCTACCAAACACAGAATGGTATGAAGATGGCACAGGTAATGTTTTACAAATCAATGTTGAATTGATTCCTTTCGGAGGGATGCTTTGATAAGGTTAAATCCTAGCAGAGGATTAACCACGTGTATAAGAGAGGCCCTAGGAAAGTTTGGCAGTTAGAATAACTAACTTTGTAACTGTTTTTGCTGTTAGTTAGTTAGTAGGGTTTTCTGTTTGTTGTTGTTAAATAGGAAGAGCTTTAGGTAGAGGGTAGCTAATTGGTAAATTTTGATCTGATTGTGGAATCAGAGGGCATTGGATCGTGGGATCCTTTGGGCATAATCTTGTAACTACTCATTCTTGATATTCTTCTTCTATATTCAATAATATTCATTTAGAGCCCTACCAAGAATCATACTGATTCTGGTTTTGGGACAATTTCCTTTCATTATATCTTCTTTTCCATTCTAACTAGATACCAGTGTTATCACTGGTATCAGAGTACCATCTTGGTGCCTGCTGGATCAAAAACCCACCACCCACGAGCTGTTGTAATACTCTTATGGTCTCAACTAGAAGCATGGCCAGAGAAAATGATAGTTGGAACCAGGAGAGAGAATATATTCGCATGAGGTTGGAACTCACTGGAGCAAGAGCCAAGAAAGCAGAGGAGCTGCTGGCTACCATAGCTTTGAAGCTTGGAGTGACAAGAGAAGAAAGCAGTGACAATCATGAAGAAATGGAGAGTCACCCATTCAATCCTGGTCATGATAAATGGAGGAAGTTGGACATACCCATCTTTATGGGGGATGGTGCTTATGGCTGGGTGCAAAAACTGGAAAGATACTTCAACATGAGGGCTATTTCTGAGGCTGAGAAGATGAGGGCTACAATGGTGGCTCTGGAAGGCAAGGCCTGAGCTGGTTTCAGTGGTGTGAGGGATGCAACCCTTCACCCACTAGGAACAGTTTCAAACTAGCAATGGTAAGGAGGTTCCAGCCCTCAATGATCCAGAATCCTTTTGAGCTTTTATTATCTCTGAAGCAAGAAGGTAGTGTAGAAGCATATGTAGAGGAATTTGAAAAGTATGCTGAAGCTTTAAGGGAAGCCAACCCAACATTCTTAAGGGGGGTTTTCTTGAATGGGCTAAGGGAGGACATAAGGGTGGAAGTCAGGTTGTATGAGTTGGAAACACTACAAGAGGTCATCCACAAGGCTGTTCTTATTGAGCAGAAGAACTTAGTAGTACAAAGAAGATCTAATCCAGGGTATGCTAGGAATACCAGCTCCTTCAGAGGCAATTCTTTCAATATGGTAGTGACCATGGACCCTATTACTACGAGCAGCACCAAAAGAGAATCTTCTTCAGTGGGTAGTGTGGTTGGAATTCCCCATCAGACCCAAGCACAGACAGGAACCAGGGCTGTAGGGGATTATAAAAGGCTCTCTAGTACTGAAATGAGGGAGAGAAGGGAAAATGGCTTGTGCTTTAGATGTGATGAACCTTTTTCCAGGGATCATGTATGCAAGAACAGGCAATTGAGGATGCTCTTGCTATCTGAAGAAGATGAACTAGAGGAGGCAGAAGGGGGTGAAGCAGAGGTGCAGCAGTTCAACTCATTGCAGTTATCTTTATACTCAATGACTGGATTGACTTCATCTAGATCTTGGAAGGTCAAGGGATTCCTAGGAGAAAGACCAGTGGTGGTCATGATTGACTGTGGGGCATCCCACAATTTCATTGCACAATAGTTGGTGGTTGATTTGCAGATCAAGGTAGCAGCTACTACAACCTATGTGGTAGAAATGGGGGATGGACACCATATTAAGTGTCAAGGAAAGTGTTCTCAACTGAAGCTGATTTTGCCACAGTTAGAAATCATACAAGATTTCTATCTGTTTGCTTTAAAAGGAGTGGATATTGTCCTAGGGTTAGAATGGTTGGCTACCCTAGGGGAAGTAAAAGCTGACTTTGGGAGGATGCTGCTCACTATGGCTAGGGGTGACTCTCTAATCACAATAAAAGGGGATCCAGCTTTGAGTAAAGCAGAACTACCATTAGGGGCTTTCATGCAAGTTCTATTGGAAGAGGGAGAAGGGCTGCTATTGCAATATGACACCCAACCTGATAGCCAAAGCCAAATACCTCAGGAGTTAGAAGGGATTTTGCAAGAATTTCAACATGTTTTTCGAGAAATTGATGGTCTTCCACCTAGAAGGGCTCATGATCATGCTATTCATTTGAAGGAAGGGGCTGAAACACCTCATATCAGACCTTACAGATGTCCACATTATCAGAAGGCTGAAATTGAGAAGCTGGTGGCAGAAATGTTAGTAGCAGGAGTTATAAGGCCAAACATCAGTCCTTATTCCAGTCCCATAATTTTGGTGAAGAAGAAGGATGGGGGATGAAGGTTCTGTGTTGATTATAGGGCATTAAACAAGGTAACTGTTCCTAATAAATTTCCCATTCCTTTAATTGATGAACTCTTAGATGAGTTAGGACATGCTAAGGTATTTTCTAAGTTGGATCCAAAGTCAGGCTATCATCAAATCAGAATGAAGGCTGGGGACATAGAGAAGACAGCCTTCAGGACTCATGAGGGGCATTATGAATTTTTGGTGATGCCTTTTGGCTTAACCAATGCCCCTTCAACCTTTCAAGCACTTATGAATGAGATTCTAAAACCTCACTTGAGAAGGTTCACCCTAGTCTTTTTTGATGATATATTGGTATATAACCCTGATTTGGACTCTCATGGCCAACATTTGGGAATGGTTTTAACCCTACTGATGAGAAATTCACTCAGAGCCAACCTCAAGAAGTGCAGCTTTGGGCAGAGAAGTATTGAGTACCTAGGCCACATTATTTGAAAAGGCAGAGTCTCTGCTGACTTCTCTAAGGTAGCTGATATGAAGAGTTGGCCTGTTCCTACCAGCATTAAAGGATTAAGAGGGTTTCTAGGTCTTACTGGATACTACAGAAAGTTTGTGCAGGGTTATGGTAAGTTGGCCAGGCCCCTCACTGAATTGCTCAAAAAAGATGCTTTTAAATGGACACCAGAAGCCACTGTGGCTTTCCAGCAACTGAAGGAGGCTATGTTCGAGTTACCCATGCTAGCCATTCCTGACTTTACCAAGGACTTTGTGGTTGAGACAGATGCCTCTAGCAAGGGATTAGGTGCAGTGTTGATGCAAGATGGGAAACCACTAGCCTTTTGGAGCAAGTGTCTATCCTTAAAGGCACAACAGAAATCAGTGTATGAGAGGGAGTTAATAGCTCTAGTTCAGGCTATTCAGAAGTGGAGGCACTACCTTCTAGGAATGCATTTCATCATTAAGACTGATTAGAGAAGTCTTAAATTTCTAACAGATCAAAGATTATTTTCAGATGAACAGTTTAAGTGGGTAGTGAAGTTAATAGGCTTGGATTTTGAGATACAATACAAGCTAGGTACTGAAAATTCAGCAGCTGATGCACTCTCCAGAAGGTTGATGTACACTGCCATTTCTATGATTGCTGATGAAGACATAGAGAGTTTGATGAATGATCTTCAATCAGACCCTAAATGGAAGAGAAAGGTTCAAGAATTGATGGTTTCTCCTACTGCTCATCCTGGATTTACATTAAGGAAGGGGGTTTTATACTACAATGACAGGTTGGTATTGTCTAAATCCTCTAATAGGATTCCATTGATCCTCTCTGAATGCCATGAGACTCCCACAGGAGGACATTCTAGTTACTTCAAGACCTACAAAAAATAGCTAGTTTCTTGTTTTGGGAGGGGATGAGAAGTGATATCAAGACTTTCATAGCTGAATGTGACACTTGCCAAAGGAACAAATACTCTACCCTAGCCCTTGCAGGTCTGTTGCAGCCCTTACCCATCCCACAGCAAGTCTGGATGGACATATTGTCGCTACCCCGACGGGAAATGTGCAAATAAATGCAATAGAGTCGCCATCAATGTTTTTTAGAGGGAAAACATGAAAAACCAAATTTTTTAAATAAAAAAGGATTTGGTCTGCTCACACAGAAAAATTAAGTTCGGGAGTCGGTTACGGATGAGGAAGGTATTAGGCACCTCATACCGCCCGTTATAAAAAACGGTACCTAGATTAATCACGTGAATATTTATTCAAAACATTAATTTTACCATCACATTATTAAGTAAAAAGAAATACCAAAAAAAATATTTTTTTATTTTTGTGTGCCTGACAGAGAAAACCTGCTCCTACGTATCTCTAGCTGCAATAGAGAAATCAAGGCTACGTAGTTCTTTCAGAAAAAAACTGATTGGTTGTTATATATATATTTTTATATTTTTTTTTTAAAAAAAAAAACGAATAACAAGGTCGAGTAACGCGACAGGGCACGAGTCCCATAGTGCATCATCTTCTCTTGTCTTTATTAAATTATGTTCTGAAAATAATCAAATTGAGGTAACGCGACAGGGAACGAGTCCCATAGTGCACCATCTCTCCTTGATTTATTTAAGTTCAGAAAAAAAAATATCAATTCGAGATAACGCGACAGGAAACGAATCCCATAGTGCATATCTCTTCTTGATTTATTTATGTTTAGAAAAAAATATCAATTCGAGATAACGCGACAGGGAACGAGTCCCATAGTGCATATCTCTCGTTGATTTGTTTATGTTTAGAAAAAAAATATCAATTCGAGATAACGCGACAGGGAACGAGTCCCATAGTGCATATCTCTCCTTGATTTATTTATGTTTGGAAAAATATCAATTTAAGATAACGCGACAGGGAACGAGTCCCATAGTGCGTATCTCTCCTTGATTTATTTATGTTTGGAAAAATATCAATTTAAGATAACGCGACAGGGAACGAGTCCCATAGTGCGTATCTCTCCTTAATTTATTTATGTTTGGAAAAATATCAATTTAAGATAACGCGACAGGGAACAAGTCCCATAGTGCGTATCTCTCCTTGATTTATTTATGTTTAGGAGAAAAAATATCAATTCGAGATAACGCGACAGGGAACGAGTCCCATAGTGCATATTTCTCCTTGATTTATTTATGTTTAGGAGGAAAAATATCAATTCGAGATAACGCGACAGGGAACGAGTCCCATAGTGCATATCTCTCCTTGATTTATTCAAAACATTCAATTGCAATTTTTATTTATTTATGATTATTGTTGTTTCCATATTAATTTTTTTAATACAAATGTTAGTAATAAAACATAAAACAAAATAAATAAATAAAAACAGCAAAAATAAAAATATTAAAAAAAACAGAAAAATAAAATAAAAAAAACAATAAAAAAAACAGAATATAATAATAATAAAAATTAAATAAATAAAAAACGAAAATAAATAAAAAAGGATGGGGAATTGGTTTAGGGATTTTAGGGTAAAATTGATTTGGGGGTTTAGGTTAAAATTGATTTGGGGTTTAGGTTAAAATTGATTTGGGGATTTAGGTTAAAATTGATTTGGGGTTTTAGGGTAAAATAGATTTAGGGTTTTAGAGTAAAATAAATTTAGGGTTTTTGGTTAAAATTGATTTGGGGTTTAAGGGTAAAATAAATTTAGGGTTTTAGAGTAAAATAAATTTAGGGTTTTTGGTTAAAATTGATTTGGGGTTTAAGGGTAAAATAAATTTAGGGTTTTAGAGTAAAACAAATTTAGGGTTTTTGGTTAAAATTGATTTGGGGGTTTAGGTTAAAATAAATTTAGGTTGTGGTTGTCATGAGGCCACACTATCACTTTTGGCCGGAAAAAGTGGCGGCGACAACCATGGAAGCGGCGGCAGTGGCGGTGACACTCACAATAATAAATATCAAGTAAATAAAAACATATTTACATTCAACTCAGAAACAATAACCACATAACTATACAATAAAGAGAATATACAAAGAAAGAAATAAAACTTAAGAAAAGAAAATGGAGAAGATGAACCTCTTGGTGTTTTGTTTGAGAGAGATGAAGTGTGATGATATCTTTTACCTCCCTCTTCCTTCTCCCTTTCTTTTTCTTTCTCTCTTTTTTCCTTTCCTTCTTTCTCTTTTTCCTTTTCCTTCTTTCTCTTTTCTTTTCTTCTCTGCCGCTGGCTCCTCTGCTTCTTCTCCTCTTTTCCTTTCTTTTTTTAAGTCTTTTATATATTTAGGGGTAGGAATAGGGTTAGGTTTAGGGTTTTAGGGAAAAGTTGATGGGCCATCCTAGGCCCAATTACCATATACCCTAAATCCTACACCCCAAACTTCTTAATTTTATTATTTTTATTACTTCTAAAAAAACTAAATTACCCCGGTCAAAATTGAGTGTTTACACATATCTATGGACTTCATAGGTGGATTGCCTAGGGTTAAGGGTAAAGACATCATTTATGTAGTGGTGGATAGACTCTCTAAGTATGCCCACTTCTTCACCTTAGGGCATCCTTACTCTGCCAAGGAGGTAGCTATGGTATTATTAAAGGGTGTGGTCAAGCTGCATGGGTTTCCTGTCTCCATAGTTTCAGATAGAGACCCACTGTTTCTCAGCTTGTTTTGGAAGGAATTGTTCAAATTGGCTGGTACTCAACTGAGAATGAGTACTTCATACCATCCTCAGACAGATGGGCAGACTGAAGTAACTAATAGGTGCTTGGAAACCTATTTGAAGTGCTTTGTTGGTCCTAAGCCCAAGCAGTGGGTTGATTGGTTGCATTGGGCTGAATATTGGTTCAATACAAACTATCATGCTTCATCAAGAATGACACCCTTCAAGGCTTTGTATGGGAGGGAACCTCCCATGTTACTAAAGGCAGGAACCATTCCCTCCAAGGTTGAAGAAGTCAACCAATTGTTTCATCAGAGGGATGGGATTTTGGAAGAGTTGAAGGCTAATTTGGCTAAGGCACAGAACCTGATGAAGCAGTATGCAGACAAGCATAGGAGGGAGTTGACATTTGAGGTGGGAGATTGGGTTTTTCTTAAGTTGCAACCCTATAAACTGAAATCCCTAGCCACAAGACCTTATGCCAAGCTAGCCCCCAAGTTCTTCGGTCCTTATCAAGTACTGAAAAGGGTGGGAACTGTAGTTTATCAACTGGATTTGCCTCCCCAGGTCCAAATTCATCTAGTCTTCCATGTATCACTGCTTAAAAAGGCTCTAAAGCCTCATCAGACTCCCCAACCCATACCACTTATGCTAACTGAAGAACTAGAACTGGAAGTGAGTCCAGAAGACATCACTGACAGCAAGATGAATGGACAAGGCAACTTAGAAGTTTTAGTCAAGTGGTAGGATCTTCCTCATCATGATTGCACTTGGGATTTGGCTACAACTTTGAAGGAGAACTTCCCTAATTTCCAACTTGAGGACAAGTTAGAATGTTTAGGGGGGAGTATTGATAAGGTTAAATCCTAGCAAAGGATTAACCACATGTATAAGAGAGGCCCTAGGAAAGTTTGGCAGTTAGAATAACTAACTTTGTAACTGTTTTGTTGTTAGTTAGTTAGTAGGGTTTTCTGTTTGTTGTTGTTAAATAGGAAGAGCTCTAGGTAGAGGGTAGCTAATTGGTAAATTCTGATCTGATTGTGGAATCAGAGGGCATTGGATCGTGGTATCCTTTAGGCATAATCTTGTAACTACTCATTCTTGACATTCTTCTTCTATATTCAATAATATTCATTTAGAGCCCTACCAAGAATCATACTGATTATGGTTTTGGGACAATTTCCTTTCATTCTATCTTCTTTTCCATTCTAACTAGATACCAGTGTTATCATGCTCAATGATCTGAACTTAGTTGTCATATACCACCTATTACACTTCTTTACAAGCGTCATGAAATACACCTTTGTAGGGAAGAAAGTGAAAGGGAAGGATTCAGAGTCATGAAATACACTTGTGAGCTGACTATGAAGTTTTTCCTTTCTCTTCCTTCCCCTCCAAAACTCGACTCACAAACAGATCCTAAAAGTTGAACTGACTTGTGCTATTTGTTATTCTCCTTCCATTTCTTTTGTTTCAACAGGAACCACAGTTAACAGCCTGCGAGCCATTCGATGTATATTCAAAACCTTTCTCTTTATGATATTCAATATACTTTATACTGAAATTTTTTACCTTGAGCTGCCATTGTATATGAGTATATTGATTATAATTGACTAAGTAATATATGATAATGTGGTAGATATGGTTCTGTTTTTGGAAATCAGTGAAGATGTGTTTACAGTTAAGAATTTGATCCTGTTTTTTATGCCGTTATTTTGCTATGTGATAATATAATAAAATTTAATATCTAATACCCATACCATGCGATTATTCTAGCAATTTCCCCATCAGCATTTCTCATTGGTTTTTCTACAACTATTTAATGCCTATTCTTATGTTTTCTAATGGTCCTCAATTTAGATTAACCATATAAAGTAGATGGGGAGTGACACCATATTGGGAAATGTTAGGGTTTTATATGTCTATTGATAAACTTACTTTTTATATAATTTGTCTTATTTCGACTTATACAGAGGTTATGTGCTTCTACAAATTGTCTTCAAATTTTAAGCTTCTCATTTAATTATTCTCTCGATTGTCCAACTATGACAACATCTTGGGTGCATTGGAGTGCTAGTTCTTGAATATACTCATTAAGTGTATTCAAGGCAAATGTAAAAAGATAGAGACTCAATGTTGGCTTGTGACCTTGAAATTGTTAAAAATCAATAGAATATAAAACTGAAGTACCAATATAAATATATACTTTAACTACTGCTTCAGCATATAAAGCTGCATTTATATTTGATACATTAATCATAAGCTATATATAATATAACTTCCCATGTAGATAATAAGCATATAAAATAGATAAAACATGGAGAAACAAAGAAGAAAAAAGCTTTCTCTATTTTACAAAGTTTCAGTTGTCTATGGTATCTTATTACTGTATTCCTAGACCTTGGATTCTCTTAACCAAGGACAGAGCACTAGCATTTCTTTGTCTCCATTCTTCTCTGCTTTCCTTGATTCTTTTGACCTGAAATTTATCATTTCCATCAAGTATGCTTACTATTTGTCTCATGCTTGGTCTTAATTGTGGGTTGCAATGTGTGCAAGCAATTCCTAATCTTACCAATCTCATGAGCTCTTTATTATTGTACTCTCCATTGAGTCTTATGTCTGCTAACTCTTTCAATGGTTTTTTTCTAATCTCGAATTCATGAACCTTTTTCACCAATAGCACCTCTGGCTGCCTGAAATCAACTGCCATCTGTCCACTGACCACTTCAAGCACCACCACACCAAAACTATAAACATCGGCCGCTGTCGTTGCTTCACCGGATTCCACATATTCTGGTGAGATGTAGCCAAAAATCCCGCGAACCGATTTGCAAGTGTCGTTGACTACATGATGACCATGCTCATTTCTTGACAAAAATTCAGCTAGAGCAAAACTGCTGAGTCTTGGGTTCATATCTGGTTCAAGAATGACAGCTGATGAGGTAATGTTTCTGTGAATGACTTGTTCCTCCCATTCCTCGTGCAGATATAGAATCGCCGATGCAAGTGATTTCAATATGTTGTATCTGTGATGCCATTGTAGAACAGGATTCCTAGTTCTACCATTTTTATGATGGAGAAGTATTTGACTCAGAATTCTACTAGCCGAGTAATCATAAACAACAAGCATCTCTCCTTGCTCGGTGCACCATCCACGAAGTTGCACTAAATTCCTATGGTGAAGCCTTCCTAGATTCCTGAGTTCATTAGAGAATCTATCACGCAATGCAGGACATGTTTTCATCCCTAGGCGTTTCACCGAAACATGTAAATTTCCATTAAGGATGCCATGATAAGCAGTTCCAAAGTCTAGCTCTGCCACCCTTCTTGAGTCTGAGAAGTTATCTGTAGCTGAAACAATCTCCTTGTATGATATTTCCCTTGGAGTTTCAAATACATGAAGCGGTCGCTGGTGATGCTGCATGCTCTTAAACGAGATGATTTCGCTGTTTTTATGTTCAGCAGTTACATATACAGTTTCACCTGCAGCTGTGACATAGTTGGACGAAGTGTAATTGGTGATCATGCTAGCATTCTCTGTTGAAGTGCTAGTGCCACTCTTGCAGCTAGGACTAGTCTCGGTCCGGGAAGGAGACAAAGAGATATATAAAGGATGGGATTGAAATGAAGGGAGTGTTGGCAATTTGCAAGAAAAGTCAGAAAGTACTTCCAAAATCCATTTCATGCTTGGCCTCAATTGTGGGTCATGGAATGTGCAGAGAAGGCCTAAATGAATGAGAAGTTGCATCTCATTCAGCTTGTAGGATCCATCCGGTATCCGAGCATCGGCTGCATCCATAAGCATCCCTTCATCGGAAAGCTTTCTGACCCAATCAAGCAAAATGATTTGATCATCAGGGTATGTAAGATCTATTGCTTTCCTTCCAGATACCACCTCTAGCACTACTATCCCAAAGCTGAAGACATCAGATTTGGAGGTAGCATTGCTTGGTTTTTCTAAGCTTTCAGGGGGAAGATAGCCAATTGTGCCGCCAATTCTCGATGTCTCTCCCAACCGAAACCGGTCGACTGTTGCTGATGTTTTCCTTGTCTTGTACTCAATCTCATGTTCCAGCCACCTTGCCATGCCAAAGTCACCTAGCCGAGCATTATAATGAGAATCAAGCATCGCATTGCTTGTTTTCACATCCCTGTGGATGATTTGAGTTTCTAACTGTTCATGTAGATAATACAATGCAGCTGCTAAACCATTCACAATTTTCATTCTTTGTCCCAAATCAAGAGGCCCCCCAGCCTTCAAATTCTTGTGCTTACCGAAGAGTATGCGGTCGAGGCTGCGATTCGGCATGTAGTCATAAACAAGGTACAGCTGATCTTCATGAACACACCATCCTCTCAACCTAACTAGGTTCCGATGGCGAAGATCCGCCACGGCTGTTAACTCGGCAGCAAAACTTTTCTCAAATTGTTTCCCTTTCTCTGCTAACCAACATTTCACAGCAACCACAGTTCCATCACTTGGCAAAAGAGCTTTGTAGACTTTTCCAAATCCTCCACTCCCAACAACTTGATCCTCACTGAAACCATTTGACCCTATGAAAAGCTCAGCATAGCTGAAAATCCTTGGATTGTCCCTACCTATCTTCAAAGAAATTTGCACACCATCCATGTCATGAAACACAACACAACTACTATTCTTCTTTTCTTTCTCCAATCCATGTTTACAAGTTCTCCACCACCCTGAGTTATGTAACTTCCTTAAACAACATTTAACTAAAGAAACAACTTGTCCCCCACAATCTCTGTGGGGTTCTTTGTCCTTAACTTCTTCAATCTTTGGAGTTTGAAAAACTTGTTGAGTAACCATTTCAGGTTCATCTATTTCACAAGAATTTGATGGTAAAACAATGCAGATATGAGTTAAATGCATAGTTGGCTATAGTTTTAAGGAACTCTTTGTGAGAAAAGGAGTTTTTTTTTTGCTAACATGGATATAGCAATGGCTTTTAAGACTTGAATATATTGGAGAGTTTCTTAGCTATTTGATGGTGACATAATATTTCTTTATATAGTAATATTTCTTTAGCAGTTGAATTGTCATCAATTATCGGCCAAATTGGAACCTACCTCTAAGGAATTCATATCCTCCTCCTGTTGGAAGGTCATATACTCAAACCTTTATTCCTTTACATGGGGTCAGCTACATAGATTGAAAGACGTTGTCAACATAATGCTCTATTATAAATTATGTTTATTAAGAAATCATTGAGCTTTAAGACTTTCTTTATCATTTCCCCTATAGATTTTCCTAGTTCTCTCTTCCTTTATGAATTGAACTACTTTGTATTTGATATTATTTTAGTAAAAATAATTTAAAATATGGACGATTAAAATTTATTTACGTAGGATATTGTCATCTTCATCTCGTGATCTTGTAGTACTGAATTCTATAGTATTAGAAAATAAATATATTCACGCTGCAGCATTCACATAAGTCAAGTCTCTTTTTTTGTGTGTTGAAGTTCAGAAAAGTTGAAATTCAATTGATGATTTCACACTGACATTAAATATTTATATTTATGAGATATCTGGAGACAAATATGGCTTTGAGCTGTACCATTTTAATGAATGTCACATTCTAAACCTATGAGATCCACGTATTTATTCATGTCATTCTTACTTTTTTGTTTTTTAAAAAGCAGGTGACAATATTTGAATTTTATGTAACTCACCTAATTTCTAAAATTTAATGCCAAATTTTCTATACCTAAATTAAATTCTGAGTTGTTTATATATCAATTCTTCTATGCTCTCTCTCTTTAATGGAATTACGATCACACCCCTGAGTAAGTCAATAATTTGATTGAAGGGTAGGGTTTTCTATTTTAGTTTAAAGATTTTTCTTTTTAAATAATGAGAATTGAAAAGACACATGAGTGTGGAATTTATTTTATTTTTATAACATTTATAACCACAATTTATGAAACATGAACAATTTTAATGTCTATCACTACAGTGTCCATATGTATATAGCAATTTTGTTGTAGTAAATATATAACTTTTCATTCTAAACTTATAAGTTTTCAGCTGCTTATAAACATTAGCTTATAAATAATTAGATAGACTATTAAGTTGGTTCAAAAAGAGCCTTTAATAGATAGATTATCCACAGTTTATATGTTCAGATTGGATAATTTTTTTCTTCCTAAAAACTAACCTAATCGAAAGGGACAATGAAAACCCTAATATATATGAATTGACGTGGAAAAGCATTGTTATCCGTAAAATTTACTGGCATAGTGTAGTCAATATTAGGATTGACGTGAAAAAGCATTGTTATCCGTAAAATTTACTGGCATGGTGTAGTTTGACTACACTATGCCAGCTTTGGTGTAGTGAAAAAATTAATTACGGGAGTGGTGTAACTTTTTGATTGTCGTGGATGGGGACCACGACATAGGAGTCGCATTCCACGTATGCGAGATTCATGGGTGAGGTAAGTCGCATTTGATGAATGCGAGATTGGTGTCGCATTTGGGGCATGCGAGATTGGTGTCGCATTGTTAGAATGCGACATCCCTTAAGTCCCTAAAACATTAGCGTGTTAGAATGAGAAATTGGTGTTGATGCATGTGTTGTAGTTTTTTTTTTATTTTTTGTGTTTTATGTTTTGTTTTATTAGTATTGAATATTTGTAATAGAAAACTAAATAATAATAGTTGATAATCAAACTTAAAATTTTACTTAAAGTGCAAATTGAGTACATATTCATAATAGAAAACATAATAAAAAACATAACAAATCTATTTCCTAATGGCGTCGATGAGATGATGTGTCGCATGGTGGTGGTCTTCTCCTTTGAGGTGTTTGGACTCTTAAGCTTGGTTGTGTTGGTTGTCTTGTTCTACCTCTGACTAATTGGGGCACCTCTTCATCCTCCTCGTCATCATCTTCATCATCCACTTGTGTCGACATTGTAGGTTGATAGTATTGTTGAGAGTTGAATGCCGACAAGGGTGTAGTAGAAGTCGTTCCAAACATAGTTGGTAATGATTCTTCATAATGTGATGAAGATCCGAATTGATGAGAGATTGAATAATCACTCAATGCTCCAAAACTTTGAAACTGAAATGGTTGTTGTTGAGGAACGAGTGTTTGTTGAGTAAATGCCTGCGGATGAGTATCCGCTTGAGTTTGACTCTCAAACGGCTGCTGAAACTCAGGTGCAACTGGCATATCAAATTGATTAGTCGGAGGAGCTTGATAGTTGCTGTCGGAGAAGGCTGTTGGAAGCAGTCTAGCGAATGCATCCATCATCTCATTGCACTACAAGTAAACGCCATGTATTGTTTGCATCGGGTTGTCATGAACGTTTGATGGAGCACATTGATCTCTAGTTGATCTAATGAAATTATACTGCAAAAAAAAATTAATGTAAGAACATGAATCTAAATATTAAGAAAAAATAAAAGAAAAATAAAAGATGTTACCGATCCAGATGAATATGCTCCGTTGGGAGATATGTACTTTCTTGTCCTTTGTAGGTACCACTACATGTACTGTGAGTAGTGATACAAAGGTTGTACATTGGGCAAACCATTCATAACATAGTCTTCCCGATGATTCCATATTTGGATCCATTGATCATGCTTTTGTTGCCAGTTGTAGTCATTCTTCCCTCGAAGATCCATTTTGTGTTGTTTTGCAGGTTGATTGGATCCTGAGGGATTGGTTGTTGTAAACCAAATTGTCTCATAAATCGATCAGCTGCATGCCACTCCACTATTGCAAAACATATAAGTGGCACGCGTGATCGAGCCATATCTGATATCTGACCCATAAAGTTGATATTTTGATATGGGGTCCAGACAAACTAATCAATATATAAAGATAAGTTAGAAAATATTTAAATAAATAAATAATATTAGAATAAAAAATATTAGTAAAATATAATGTGACTACCTGATCTATACGCAAGTGATCCAACATTGATCGTATTATGTTGGTTGCATGACCAGGAATATTTGTCGTGACTAAATGTTGGGACCACCTATTCATGTAATAATAAAAAAATATAATTATAAATTAAATTTAATAATAAAAAAATGTAATTAAATGAATGTAATAGAAAAATAAATTTACCTTCTAACTAATGGAAATAGGTTTGTGGTAGGGACGTTCAATCTTGGTGCAAGCATTGGGATGCGGTCGTACGCCCACGACTATAGTAATAACAAACATCCACCAATTTCAATTTGACGGCTAATCAAGGCTGCACGACAAAGACCTCAATAAAGACACGCCAAAACCGCAGATCCCCAACTGTAATGGTAAGTTTCAGATAAATCCTCTAACAATAGGAGATACATCAAGTGGACTCGTAACCCTGATGTATCCAGCATCAGAAATCCACCAATCATCATCAGAATGAATACACGTGCATGTTGATCGATTACAATCTCAGTAGCATCGTCTGGGAGTAGTTGAAATGTGGAGTCCAACCAACTCATTTGAATCCGTTGTCCAACAATTTGTCTTTCATTTGGAACCGCACCCAACAAGTTATGACAGACAACATTCCAATCCATGTTTGTTGGTCCAGCTACAATATCCCCATCAATGGGCAATCCAAGTTGATAAGCGACATCCTCTAGAGTAACTGTGCACTCTCCAATGGGTAAGTGGAAAGTGTGCATCTTCGGCCTCCAGCGCTCAACCAAAGTAGTAATCAGATGGTTGTTGATTTCAGCTCTTCTAATTTCTAAGATCTTTCCAAACGCGGTGTTACGAATGACTTGTAACACCAGTTCAACAAGTATTTGTGGCCATAAGTTATACCTAGCCCTAAAGGTTACTTCTCTGCCATTCCATATGGTTGTGGAAACGTGATCATCTTGAAGATTAAGTAGGGAAGGAATGATAGGGCCGAGACCAATGTGATCCATATTTTGGAAGAAATTTGGAGTGATTCGGTTTAGAAGAAATTTGATTTTTAGGGAAGAAATTTGGAAGAATTTGATGAGTGATTCGGCAAAGGGGTTGTGGTACTATTTATAAAGGTGAATGTCATGGACTGGGTCCACGACTTTCTGTTTTCTGTGCCCTAATCTACATTGAAGTGGTAGTTGTAACCTAGCATGCGCAAAAGTCGTGGATCCCGTCCACGACATCTCTAAAACCGTTCAGTTTTCATGCGACTGATGCGAAAAAACGAAGAGATATATTAATTATAATATTGATTTTAATTATATAAATTATATTATTTATTTGAATTAAATTATTATTTTTAATTATATTATGTATTTGAATTATATTATTTTAATTATATTTATTATTTTAATATATTAATTATATTATTACACTTAATATTTATATCAATGACGTCGAAGTCGCAGAGCCCTGCTCCAAAGTCATGGACCCCGTCCACGACATCTATACGAAACCTTTTGGTTTCAGGCGGCTGACGTTGAGTCGCAGAGCACTGCACCAAAGTCGTGGACCCCGTCCACGACATCTGTACGAAACCCTTCGGTTTCAAGCGGCTAAGGGCGAAAAAAGAGGAAGTTTTAATTATTGCTATTAATTATTACTATTACTTATTAATATTAATTACTGATAATTATTTATGTTAATTATTAATATTAATTACTATTAATTAATTATTTTAATTATTAATATTAATTATTTATGTTATATTATTTATTACCATCATAGTTTAATAAAATTAAAATAAGACCAATATTCTTCAACTTTCACTAAATTATTTCTTGAACTTGAACTAATAAAATTAAAATACTTCATTGACTAAATTATTTCTTCCATAAATTACATTAAAAATATATTACATCATAGTTTAATGTCTTGAAGTTTCACCTATTTCACTATTTTTGAATGGACATGTCTTCCTATTGTGCCCTTCAGTTCTACACAACCCACATTTTTTATTTTTTTCTGTTGCACAATCGTCCATCTCGTTGTGAATGCGTGATGTTTTCGGTCTTCCAGTTCGATTTCTTCACATAAGTGGATTAGGAATGAACATTGGACCAGAATAATGAGGCCAATATTCTTCATTACCAATCGGTTCAAACTCACGTCCATTCACCTTCAATAAGTTATCCAACCGATATATTAGTGAAATGAATTGACGGTAATCTAAATTCAATGATGAACATGTGACAATGACATGAGAGCATGGCACTCTAAGTGACTGAAATTCTCCACATTCACACCAATATTCGTTTAGTCTTACTGTGTATACCTTCGAATGTCGACTACCGTCTCTACCAGGAACCTCAACCATAAAGACTCCTGATTCCCTTGAAAAACTCCGAATTGTATGACATGTGACTTTATGGTTATTCTCATTTAACACCTTAGTCAATTCCTCACAATATATATGACCTGCCATTATCATACTTGTTGCTTCATTTCTATGGTGAAGAAACCATGAATTTAGTCTATGATATGTTGCTTGTACAAGGGAAGTGATAGGCAGAGCTCTTGATCCTTTCAAAACACCATTAACACACTCTGCTAGGTTAGTCGTCATATGCCCATAACGTCTCCCTTCATCATATGATTGTGTCCATTTTTCTTTTGGAATGTTGTCTAACCAAGCTGCTGCTCTTGGATTTTTTTTGACGCAAATCATCAAGCATACGCTCAAAACGGGGTTGCATCAACTCATATCCTACAATATATACATCAAATTTAACATTAACTACATAATATGACATAATTTAAATAACTTTAAGGTCAAATTTAACATTAACTACATACCCATTTGAATAACTTTTTCTTTAAGGTCACCATCTTTGAACTCTTTATTGAAATTGCTTGCAACATGATGAATACAATATATTGAATGTGCATTACACCATTGAGGAAGCTCAGTACGAAGTGCACCCAACAAACCTGTACCTTTATCTGATATTATACATATATTCGGTTGTGGGGTAACATACATACGAACATTGTAGAAAAACCACTCACATGCTTCTTTTGTTTCTCATTCGACAATGGCAAATGCAACAGGAAATATTCGTCTATTACCATCTTGCGAACTTGCAATTAACAAAGTTTCAGTATATTTTCCGATCAAGAATGTCCCATGCACTTGAAGGATCGGTTTGCAAAGTCCAAACCCTTCAATACAAGGCTTGAAAGCCCAAAAAACTCTGTCAAGAATTAAACTATTACTGTCATCATGACGAGATGTCGCGTATCTTACAATTGTATCAGGTGCATAACACTGGACAGTGTTAAACCAACGAGGTAACTCCTTGTAAGATCCCTCCCAATCACCATAAATTTGTGACATTGCTATTTGTTTAGCTGTCCAAACCTTTCTATATGTTACCGTATAACCAAAACGAGTGACAATTTCTTTTACTAATGCTTTAACTGGTATACCGGGATCTTCCGATACTAAGTGAATAATAAAATTTGCAATGAATGATGAATTTAATTTCGTGTGATCTTGAGAAATACTAGTGGATACACATGTGTGTGTTCCATTAATTTTTCTAATCTCCCATAAATCTCACTTTCCATTAAGTGATGCCCTAATTCTCCATTGACATCCACAACCAAAATATTTACACTGTCCGACATATCTATCCGGTCTAGACTCTACAACAACGTAGTCAACAAAATTCTTAATATGAAACTGTTTTATAGCATTTATTGTTGCATCCTTTGATTCAAATTGCATGCCAATAAACAATTCATTATCAAAATCATTACTTAAATTATTTTTCCTATTTTGAATATCTTGTCCAGCAGCTGAATCAATGGTAACGAAAAATGATGAAGGAGTACCGTATATTATGTTAGCTACTTCACTACTACCAAGCTCCAAATCTTCATCATCATCACAACATAGCTCAATGTCTTCATCACCACTAAAATCGTTGACAATATCTCTAATAATCACCATCTACATATGAGTATAAACAAAGTATAAGATAAAAACATGGATACAAAAAATGTTGAAGAAAACTAGAAAATGTGCAAAGATACATACCTTAATGAACCTGTGAATATAGTCTCGGATGTTGGAAATATATATATGAAGGGATGTCGCATTCTAACAATGTGATACCAATCTCGCATGCCACAAATGCGACTTACCCCATGAATCTCGAATACGAGGAATGCGACTCCTGTCAGTTTGTCGCATGCTTGGAATGCGACAAACAGATTGTCATGGTCCCCATCCACGACAATAAAAAAGTTACACCACTTTCGTAAATAATTTTTCCACTACACCAAAGCTGGCATAGTGTAGTCAAACTACATTTGCTAGTAAATTTTCCGTTATCTTATAAATATTTGTTCAGCGCAAGTACCGGGAAAAGGGACAAAAAGCTATACTATACTTGATTGATAAAATCAATATACTGGAAAGAGACAAAATTATACAACAATTAGGTTGAACTTAGGTGAACTTGATCAAACACATTCCCAACAAATTTGGTCAACAAATCAGAAAATTCATTGGTCTAAAGGTGTAAGGATCTACTACATCTTCAGGATAACTAAAAGTCAAGGGTTCAATTCCTGTTAGAAACACTTGTTAGGATCCAAAATTGATTAGGTACTTGACCAAAATATGAAGAAATATCATTAGTAGTACAAAAAAAAAGATTTGGCCAAATCACAACACAACCCAACAACTATCATTTTAAAATCTTAGCAACAGAAACTAGAACTTTGGTAAGTATAATCAGATTTGTTAAACAATTATACATAACGTGTAACACCCCAGTTCGGACATGCGACTTTCTCGGTCCATGAATACACTAAGTGTGTTATCCAACAGCTTAAATACACCTGTAGTGTTTTATTCCCCGCAAAGGGTCAAGCTCAGCAGTAAAAGATATAGACTATCCACAAAAGTCCAAACATTTTTTTTTTGTATGAGAGACAATATAGGAATTACCTTTGCATTTAAAATGAGCTAAATTAAAGGTTCTATGCACTCACAGTTTTTAATTTTTGGGAATCATTGGCATCTGAATTTCCTTTTTTCCACTTAAAAAGTGAAGGTTGTTGGAAAGTAGGGAATTTGTCGTTAATAACATAAATTGAAAAATAATCATCGACAAAATAACAATGTTACACATATAAATTGCCTCAGCTGTTGGAAGAGGATCTAATTTAGAATATTGTGACAATTGGTCGTCAAATTTGCTCAATGAGTCCAAACATAGAAGAAAAGTAGAAAAACTACAACAAAATATTTATGACAATCATGTTGACAATTGGAAAAGACGTTGGGTGGATAATAAAACTAATTTTTTCCATGTTATTACATTTCCTTATACTTATCAATATCATCTATTTCTTCACCAATCAATAGCTTTGACCCACACCAAGAACTGGAAACAGTTGGTGGAGAGTCACCTAAAATTGTAAAAAAGTTAGAGAATGTATATTACATAAAGATTATTAAAAATGAAAATAATACAACTACTACAACCTTTTTCCTTTCTTGATTCTAGAATTTGTTAAGATAATGATCATATGTTCAACATTTTGTAGTTTTTTGTAATAGTTAATAAATTTCATCACATGTGATTGTCAAATATTACATGTAATGACATCATTGCTGATCAAAGTTGGAAAACAAAAAGACAAAGTATGTAAATCTCAACTTTGATACAAATCATTAAAGGGGAAAAAACTTAAATTTCTTAATCTCAACATCGATACAAACCATTAAAGGGAAAAAACTTAAATTTCTTTAAGATTAATAGGAAAAACCTTACCAAAAATCTATGAAACCACATGTAACTTTCTTCAATTTTGTTTCAGTTTGTGCAAAGATGGACTAAACCAATGATTTCTACAATAAACAGAACAAAATAAATTTTATTATATAATCATAACAGAAAACTAAATTAAAGTATTGGACATGATAAGATATAATAAATTTGACCTAACCTATTAACAAATAACATGGAAAGTTGTCAGCTAGAATTTCACCAATTTTTTTGAAATCATATTCAAAATGAGGAATATCAGGATACATAATTTCATGTATTATTGTATTGGCAGTGAACTGCATCCGGCGGTAAAGATGGTCACGTGCCTTAAATTGAAGATCAATGAGCATAATATCAAAATTGTGCATCACATATGTCTTATCCACTAAATAATGTCTCAACTCATTAAATTCTTTCTTTACAACAGAGACTTGTATTTTGCTCCCCTAAATTTAATAAACATGAGAAATTTTTTAAAAACAAAAAAATACCTTATACTGAAAATATGAGTTACTGTTACCTTAGAATTCATCAAAATCATCTCTAGATGACCAGGTTTAGGTGGAATATGAACATACCAAAGTTTGGTAATTCGAATAGTAATTTAACAAAGCTGTTTGGAATCATTCAGATCCTTGATCATGTCGAAGGAGCGTGATATAGACATTATACTATTATAATAATAATGAAAAAGTTATTTTTAATAATGAACATATTTCACATATGTAAGATTCTTTATCTATCTCTTAAAAAGTTATGTGGTAACATAATAAATGTTAAGGTCATATTTCGTAGAGGTTGGCTAATAATTAAACTACCCCATAATATACAGACATTCTTATTTTTGAAGACATGATTCTCAATGTAAATCTCAACTTGATACATCAAAATCATATTCAATAACCTAATAACGAAATACAAAAAACACATATGCATTTAGGAAATAAATGTTTGAGCATCAAATGCAATAATAATAGGAGTTCCTAATTTAAAAATAAAAATGCAGGATAAGTACGAAGACTAAATTTCAATTCATGATTAACATTTATATACATAAAAATAGTCTTTCAATGTTTGAGTAAGGACACTTATATACATAAAAATAAGATGGACATACAGAGAGTGAAATTCATAAACTTTATAAGCATTGAAATGCTACTTTTTGGATCAGTAAGGGCCAAAATGTCATTCGATTAATAAAACACATATAGACATAAGGAACAAAATAGTATTTCTGAAATAACATTGCAAATGTCAAAATAGTATTTCTAAAATAGAATGGACATACAGAAAGTCAACTTCATACACTTTATAAACTTATATGCATAAAGTATATAAACTTATATATAAGTGTCCATACTATTTCTGAAATAGTATGGACACTTATATACATAAAAATAGTATGGACATACAGAGAGTCAACTTCATAAACTTTATAAGCATTGAAAGGCTAATTTTTGGATCCGTAAGGACCAAAATGTCATTTGATTAATAAAACACATAGACATAAGGAACAAAATAGTATTTCTGAAATAACATTACAAAGGTGAGGTAAAAAAAATTAGGGAACTGTTTCTGAAAATTGAAATTGTTTCCTTCAATTACGTCTTCAACGATAAAAGGTATGTGAATCAAACTTCACAGTGATCAACCTCGTCAAGACGAAAAAAATGAGAAAAATGAACAATGATAAGCAAATAAAATAGCAGACGCCGTATTTTTACAAAGAATTTGTACGAAAATAGTGAGAAAATATAAACTTTTTCCTTCAATGTCATCTTCAATGATAAAAGGTTTGCGAACCAAATTTCACAGTGATCAACCTCGTCAAGACGGAAAAATGAGAAAAATGAACAATGATAAGCAAATAAAATAGCAGACACTGTATTTTTTCTAAAGAACTTTTACTAAAATAGTGAGAAAATGTAAAATGTTCCATGCAATGTATTCTTCAACGATAAAAGGTCTGTGAACCAAACTTCACAGTGATCAACATCGTCAAGACGAAAAAATGAGGAAAGTGAATAATGATAAGCAAATAAATGACCAAACACAGTATTTTTTACAAAGAATTTGTACGAAAATAGTGAGAAAATGTATAAAAAAAATCATTCAATGTCATCTTCAATGATAAAAGGTCTGTGAACCAAACGTCACAGTGATCAACCTCTTCAAGACGAAAAAGTGAGGAAAGTGAACAATGATAAGCAAATGAACTAAAGCATTGGATGTAATCTCTCTCTCCGGTCTAAGTTTTTATACATATCCCTTTAATGTTCCTTATTTTGAAGTGTGATTGTAAACTTATGTAACTGCTTTTTTCTCTCACTCAACCTTTATTCCCCCTTAAGGTCATTGAAGGAAGATCTTATCATCTGCAACATCCTTGGGTTGGTATTGTAAATCGTTCACAAGCAGATATCAATAAAAATGTTGATATGATTGTGGTAGACAAAAGGAGCGTGAATATTTTGCAACTAGTCCTAATTATGGACACTTGGCTAATAAAATGTAGGCTCAGCTATATACCATCCTAGAACTTTGTCGCACATTTGAGAATTTTATAGAAAATTCGAAAACTTTATTATGTAATTTTTTATAATGTTTAATCGGAAACATCTATAACAATTGGACTTCTAACATTGTGGGTGCCATCTGACCACACTAATGATGAAGTAAGTGTGGTTGTTGGTTTATCACCAATGACAGTAACGGTAAAAGATAGTTTTTCACCTACATATTTGAAGGATAGAATCTCGGGTACCACCGTAACATTGATTCTTGGATTAGGTAAAATTGTTGCCTTATAAGTTGAGTTTGCTAGGCCAACATTTGTGACTGTTCTATTAAAATTTATGGTAAAAGATATTGTTGGCTTAACATCAATAGCAAGAGCAGGATAATTGAGATCTCTCACCAATGATCTATTAGGAGGCTGGGAGCAAGCATTATCTTTTCCAGAGATTAATTTAACCTTTTCGTTATTGTAACCCAAGTTGCAAAGCATTTGTATATAATCTTCCAAAGAAATGTCATATACAAGTCCAGGATTAGTAGCCGGAATAGGATTGACATGACCGGATCCATAAGCATATTCACCAATTTCATCCTCAGAACCCTTCATAGGTTGTGCTGAAGTCATAAGAGCAGATTTGATGGCTGCCGGTGACCAATCCAAATGAAATGTTTTCAAATATGCAGCAATTCCAGAGACATGGGGGCATGCCATGGATGTTCCTGATATTATGTTATATTTTGCAGCTCTTTTATCAATTTTAATACTTGACGGAGAAGCAGCTGGTGAAAATGAAGCCATGATATTCACTCCTGGAGCGCTTATATCTGGTTTCAAAATTTCTGGAACAACTATATTAGGCCCACGAGAAGAAAAACCAATTACCATAGGAGCATTATCGTCTGTAACCGTCTCACTCTTTAGTATTTCAGCTTTAGGATTGTCTGTTGAATTCATGTAGGATTTCAAAAGTTGAAAGTTAGTTTCAGATAATGACAAGGAAGGTAATGGAGTGACAAACGCGGGTGAACCTTTCCGACGAGATTGTATGATTATACCAACTGGGTTCACATGATAATAATCTGCTTCTACAATTCCATGACCTTTATCACATAAAATTATTTTTCCATCCACCAAATTACTATCTAAACAGTTGCATGCATTAGCATTTTCTTCTGAACATTCTAGACGCCCATTTTTCTTAGCAATAAGAATTTGTGTTCCATTTAATGTGAAAGAATTTACTGATATACCTGTTAGTGTTTTTCCATTCTCTAGAACTACTTTGTCAATGAATCTTCGGTCTATTGTACTTGCAGCTATAGTAAGTATCCACGGTGCTACACTAAAAGTAGAGATTGGATCTGGACCTGCATTGCCTGCAGCATTCACTGTGAGTATCCCTCTTGCCATAGCATGAAATGAACCAATTGCGATAGCATCTTTATCGAACGGTAATTGGGAAGAACCTCCTAGTGAAACTGAAATGATGTTTACGCCATCAGCTATGGCATCATCGAAAGCAGACAAGATAGCAGCACTTTCGCATCCAAAATTATCACATATTTTATATGCAGCTATTCTCGCCAAGGGGACTCCACCTCTTGCAGTACCTTGTGCAAGTCCATAAAAGCTTGCACTATCAACATAGTTTCCAGCAGCTATTGATGCAATATGTGTCCCATGCCCGTTCAAGTCTCTCGCAGATTTTTCTGTATAATATCTGGCACCAATGATCTTTTTATTGCAAGTAAAGTTCGTACCACCTGCACATACACCCTTCCAATGTTTGGGAATAGGTCCAAAACCTTGATCATTGAAACTATCAGATTCAGGCCATATACCACTGTCAAGAACTCCAACCACAACATCACTCTCTATGGCAGGACTTCGATTGACTGACACGGTGAGTCCAAGGAAGTCCCATGACCGACTTGTTTGTAGTTGGAGTTTTCTACTTGGGAAAACTGAGACTACACCTTCCATTTGAGAAAGCTTTTCCACTTGCTGATTAGTAAGCATGGCAGCAAACCCATTGAAACTTCTTTGGTAACTTTGGATTAAGGAATTTGTTGCATCATCGTCATTAAGGACTTGTTGCATCATGCTTAAATGGTTAGAGTTTAGAGAATATGGTTTCTTAGGAAGTGAGCCCATATAGACAATATAAAGTTTTGGTTTATCATGACTTGCATCACACTTTGAAAACAATGTGCATGCTAGAATGAAAGAGACACAAAAGACAATAAAACTATATCTCGCCATTATTCAAGTTTAAGGATTGATAATGAATGATATAATATATATATATAGCAATTCATTATATTCTATTTATTACAATTATTGGAGGGTAATTTGTTTTCATTTTGACTTTTAATTAAAACATATATGGTAAGTTGTTTCTACTTACTATCAACTCCAAAAGTAAAACATTTAATCTATAATTCTTTAATTGAAACATATTTATATTAAAATTGATTTGTTCGTGATATTTAAATTATAAATATTCTCATATTTTAGTCCTTCCAAATTGTGTGCTTTATTCTACGTCTTTGATTTGAACCATACAAATTTATATGCATATAGTTTGTTATGTTTTTAGTATCCAAAATCATTATATTAATTATATCAATGCAAAAACCGGGACCACTTACAACCCTAACAACAAGCATGAATGAAAGTACATGTCAACATCCTAGTATAAGGATAATCTTTAGAATGGTATATCATATACACTTCGAATAGGGATAGCAAAAATATTCGTTTCATGGATACTCGCTAAAATATTCGCAACGAGTATTTGTAAAAATAATATATTGATGGGAACGATTATTATGATATATGCCCTCCTGATACTTGCCAATTTATAAAATTATTATATAATTAAATATTAAATATATTATATATTTCTAATATTCATTACTGGATAAAAAAAAATATTATGATATCTGCCCTACTGTAATATTGTTCATTACAGAATATATAAATATATATTTAAACTTAAAAACTAATTGGATATTCACACATATCCGCTATATGTATGGGTATGAGAAAGCACTACATGTGCATGTTTCGCCTTGTTGTCATCCATGCCATTGAAGTTCATTATACTTCTCATAAGAGAAAGATATGCTAATTATGAGCAATATTCTCCATAAAATCATTTATTTCATTTTCTTTTCTGAATCATTAATTACTTTCCTTTTACAAAAAAGAAGAATTATTTTTTTAATCATGTGAGATATTCTCTTAACCATACATGTTCACAAAAATATCAAAAAATATTATCCAAGAATCAGTCAATAGAAACCGAATAGAATTTTATATAATTTCCCAGCTTGTATGGGATATACTTTCTAATATGCATGTTTCATATAAGTTTACTCAATTAGGCAGAAACATTAGCTCTATTGTAACTATGATGATGAAAATTTATTTTTATTTTTGTTTGAATTATTAATCTAGAAGTATCAAAATAATTTATGTTTTAATAAAATTTATATTTGATAAAAATAGATTATTTAAGTTAATTTAGTTTAAAGACATCCTTCATTTATATGATCAAGGATCCATCTACACCAGTTGAATAACTTCAATTATTATAATGGTATAAATTTTTTTATAGAAAATAATTGTAATCCAACATACCTTATATCTGTATGGGTATGAGAAAGTACTACATGTGCATGTTCCGCCCTGTTGTCATCCATATCTTTGAAGTTCAGTCTACTTCTCATAAGGGAATGATATGCTAATTCTGAGAAATATTCTCGCTAAAATCATTTATTTCATTTTCTTTTCTGAATCATTAATTATTTTCCTTTTACATAAGAGAATAATTATTATTTTAATCATGTAAGATATTTTCTAAAACCATACACGTTCACTAAAATATCAAAAAATATTATCTAAAAATCAGTCAATAGAAACTGAATAAACATTTATATAATTTCTCAGTTCGTATGGGATATACTTTCTAATATGTATGTTTCATATAAGTTTACTCAATCAGACAAAAACATTAGCTCTAATGTAACTATGATGAACTATTTGGAAAGGTTCAACACTTTCCAAAGCATGATGATATACAACTTCCATGTTTATAATATGCATTCTCAAATGATCAAGAACTTGGACAGTTGAATAAGAAATTTCATATGGTATGGTGATGCTTATGTTAGGAAGCTAATAAATGTGACTTAGAATAAGGTGTGCCTCCCTCTAAAGGCTGGTGGGCTTGGATTAAGATCCATAAAAAGACTAAACCGATATGTTTTGTTAAAGCTAGCTTGGGATATGCTTTCTCCCTCTCAAGAATGGGCAATCTTCTATAGACAAAGATTTGGTAAATATGCTACCCCTTCAACTAGATACTTCAAGTCATCAATTCGGCATGGCATAAAATCCAATAGGTCTTTGGCAAATTTGAAATCTCTCTTCCTGGTTGGTTGTGTCCTTGCAAATCCCAGAGGAAGTTCATCACTCTCTCTGAGCCTCTGTTGCTGATTTTTTTTATGATTCCCAATGGGTTATTCCCCTGATTTTTTTTATGAGCCTTTGTTGCTGCTGATTTTTCTGTTATGCAAATGTGTATGTTATTTTGGTAGTGGAAGATGGGTATGAGCAAGGAAATAAGACTTAATTTAAGTTGTGGATATTTTTATTTAAAAAGCGTAGGAAAATATATAAAGGATGAATAAAATAAGGAAAAAATTTTAAGGGTAAAATTTGGGTCCTTACATTAATCGCCATGTTATTCGACTATAACTTTAATTCATCATTGAAATACATAAACATTATCTTTCATATATTATTAATAATTTTTAAAATTTACAAATTACTTCATATTGTATAAATAAATTCATACAAAATACATTATCAGCCGTGCAAATGCTGAAATGCACGAGTAGCATTAACATTTAATTCAAAAGGATATATCACCTTAGGTTCAATTCAATTGGATTACATCACATGGAAAATACGCAATTAAATATTAAGGGTAAAATGAAGTCTACATTGATTCCAAGTCAATAATAAAACAGTTCATAGGTGAACAAGAAATTCAAGTTCAATTAGCAGGAAAGACTTTTTTTAATACCAAAATCACTACTCTCTTTCATATTTATTTGCCCAATTTAACAAAGTAAGAAATATAATGATTAAACATGAAAATAACAATTAATGCATTATTATATTACTAAAACAAATAGAAAGAAAATACATAGGAATAAAGTTAGTACAAATAGTTAATTATTATTTAGATTTCACTAGTTTTAATGAAATTACATTAATTACTCCTCCATTTTTTACCCTTACAAAAAACTTATAGTTTTTGTACATACATTACACAAACTACCACTTCATGTGAAATAAATGTGATTTTTACATAAAAAAAATGATAAGTGTAATGAAGTTAAACAAAATATGATATATTTTAGAGACAATTTAAAATAGTGTACGAGTGAATACATTTTCATTATTTTTGGTTAATTACAAAATGCATTAATAATTGTAAGGAGATATTATTTAAATTACTCTTATACGATATTATAACGAATAAAAATAATGAAAATGTGTTGACCCGTATACTATTTGGATTTGTTTCCACAATATACCATATTTTGTTTAACTTCATTACACTTATCATCATTTTTTATGTAAAAATCATACTTATTTCACATGCAGGGGTAGTCTGTGTAATGTATGTACAAAAATCAGGGATTTTCTGTGGGGGTAAAGAATGGAGGGGCGATTTATATAATTTCACTAAAACTCGGGGGTGTCAGTATATTTTACTCTATCATTTATTATTATTGCAAGAAAATATACAATTGTGTTGAAATCAAAGAGATATGTTTACATGTTCCCCAGTTTTGCTCATTGAATATTTTCTTTTTGGAGTTGAATAATAAATTGAAGATAGGGAGGATTATTTTAAGGAAAAACTTTGGTAAAGTATCATATGTGCTAATGGTATAGGTGACCTATTAGAGGATGACACATATACATTTTTTTTTACTTTTAAGGTCAAAAAATGCTTGATTGTAAATTTAATAAATGTTCATTCCTTGAAAGTAAACAAAAATGTCCATGTATCATCCTCTAATAGGTCACATGTATAACTAATACATATGCTACTTTACGTAAGTTTTATCCTTATTTTAAGTGTTTTGAGAACGAAAGTGTGACAATTTTAATTTGTTCATAGATTTTGAAAGTTTTTTTTTTTTGTATAAAAAATGTGTAAAAATAAAAGATGAAAAAAAGATAAAAATTAATTTGAGTTGTGGTGTATGAGAAGCAAAAAATCATAAGGAATAATTGTAGTTCAATATAGAAGTTTTGTTAAAAAGATCATAGATTGGATAGTATAATAAATTGAATGTCTTAAGTCATGAGGTTCTTACATAATAGAATAATTTATTCAGTTTGATTATTTTTATATGTTTAAGTCCTAGTAATCTGTAAGACTACTTATATGATGAATTAAGTATATTATTGAATATTGATAGTTGAGTGAAGTCATAAAAAAGATAAAATGGTTATTATCAGGGTAGTATTGATGGGGTGAAAGTTGTCGTAGATGTCAATCCTTAAAGAGGACATCAATGTTAGGAGTTTTATATTCAGTTGCACAATAAACTCAATGGATACTAGTATATAAGTTATGATGTTTTCTCACCTAATATATTAATCTTTTAGGTTGTCCTCTATTGTAAGTCTAAATATATTACATTTTCCCCCAATTTAAAACACAATATCAATCTTGAGCTTATGGACAAAATTTGAAGCTCATGGATAAAATCCACTTGAAGTCTAAACAGACAAAAATATACTACCACTATGTTGAAATTTGGGCAAACCAGACAAATCAACGAAACCCCACATACACCAATAATTTGAAATTTGGAACCCAAACAACCCTTAATTTGGGTGTAGTTAATGTAATGCAACCTTATTGGATAAGATTAAGAACAACAAACAACTAGGTTGTATTTGTTTCTTAACAACTCAACATAACCATGCATAAATAAAATGAAAGCCACTCAATCTAATTATGTCCAAATCCAATTTTTAATCATAATTTCAGCCTAACAACAAAGAAACTAAAATTAGATAAAGAGATAAAGATGAATATCACTGCATCATCCATCATTCATATTTAATCATAATTGACTTTTAAATATAAGTAATAATACAAATAAATAGTTAATGATGTATTAACTATGTATACATCTTTATACTTATAATGCATACATAATACACTCTTAAATTAAAACATGTTCAACTAATTGTGTCTTGTGAAGTAAAATACACTTTAATTCCATGTAGTGTGACCTCAAAATACATTCGTATGTATGTGTTTTTTAACTTGACAATTAGCCATGTGGTTTGGACAAAAAACACATTTGCCCCCTATGATTATTACCTTGACAATTAGTCCTATGTAATTGGAAACATATATTTGTAATTCAAGAATACACTTGAAGAAAAATAAAATGGGGCTACACCCATACTTGAAACAAACTAGTAACACCATAACCCAAGAAGAAAACCATAACCAATTTTATATACATAATTAAAAAATTATAGCAACTCGATAATATTTAATAATCATCTAAAAAGTGTAGAAAGTTAACCAAATAGTGTAGCATATTGTTCAATAACATGCATATAATATGTTATCATAGGCGGTTCAATACTACATGAACAAACTTGTGAACTTTGAAGTTGGAGGAGGTGTCACAAAGGTTAACCATGACCCATGGGCCAATGGGCTTTAACAGGTGCCTAAAAGTTATAAGTGCTGCAGGTATTTGAATAGTACACTTAGAACTTGCTTTTTATCTTTCTTGCATTACTTTTTGAACAATAATTTGTTATCCCAAAATATATCTTAAACCAAAGATAATGAAACAATGTTATTAATATCGTATCGGTCATCAAATTGGTAGGGGTATTGGTATAATGATATATTGGTTTAACTGATGATTAACTAATTAAACCGCATATCAGTAAAGTTAGATAGATATACATATATAATATATTAACATTAATGTTGAAAAATCAATAAAAAACAATAATTATTTTTATTTTCATTAAAAAATTAATTTTAAATAAAAATAAACTAGTATGACCGATACAATTCAATTGAAAATCGGCCGGTATGACCGGTTTTTACCAATTTTGGTCAGTTTTTATCGGTATAATTGCATAACCGGTATAATTATTGTATCGTACCGGTATTGGGACCGATTCACTAGTTTACCGGTTCAACCGGCTGGCACGAAACGGTTTTAATAATTATACACTAAAGGAAAAAATAAATAATAAATATTTAAATTTTTAATTGATATAATATGTTTTAATTGGTTTGGGATATACCTTACAATGACCTAATTAGTACTTTGGGTTTCTTTGCAATATGAATTTGAAACTCAAACAAATACTATCAAGGCGTATGGAGACAACTAAAGCTTCATGACGTAGTGGTTGGAGGCATAAGAAGGAGCAAAATGTGGTAGAGAAGTTTTGAACCCTAACATTAATTTTCATCCTATGTTATGGAAAAGAAACCAAGGATCGCCAGGGTAACATTTGAATCCATGAGGGATTAAGTGCTAAGGTAAACCCACAAGGGTTAAGTATTAAGGTAAAAACTACAACTCATACTTAAGTGTTATGGTAAAAACCACAAGCCTACAATTTAGGCAAAGTCTCATAAGGTAAAATATATGTCATTATCATTAATCCATAATTGTGAATTGTGGAGTTATACTGTTAAACATTTATATCATTAAGAGTTAATTATATTTGCACCCTCTGAGTTTTAATAAAATTACACAGACAATCTCTCCATTTTTTATCCATACAAAAAAATCTTGGTTTTTGCACATACATTACACAGATTATCCATGCATGTGAAATAAGTGTGACTTTTACATAAAAAAGATGATATGTGTAATGAAATTAAACAAAATCTGGTATATTGTGGAAACAATGCCAAATAATATATGAGTCAACACATTTCTATTATTTTTTGTTCGTATATGAGTGATTTAAATAATATATTCTTATAATTATTATGCTTTTTTTAATGAACCGAAAATAATAAAAATGTATTGAATCATATACTATTTTGACTTGTCTCTACAATATATTATAGTTTGTTTAACTTCATTACATTTATCATCATTTTTATGTAAAAAATCACATTTATTTCACATGCAGGGTAGTCTGTGTAATGTATGTAAAAAATTAGGAGTGGTCTATGTAATTTCATTAAAACTTAGGGAAATCAGTGTAATTTACTCTATTGTTAATTCATAAAAGTGTAATATTTATGTTGATTAAATAATTATTACTAAATAAATTTTTGAATTACTGATTTTTTTATATATTTGACTAATCATACAAATATTTGTGTTTAATTAACAATTTAAAACAGTGTACCGTGAATTATGTTTTGTAATTTTTATACGGGAGGGATCCACTTACTCCAAGAGTAAGTGAAAAACACATACTCTATATCATATAATTCATTCTTGGGAAATCCAATAATTTAAATTGGTGAGTACATCTAAACTATTGGATTTTCAAAAATTGGATAGCTAAGATGTGGGTAAATTTTTTTCCACTTACTCTTGGAGTAAGTGGATCCCTCCCCATTTTTATATATCATCTTTATCGTTTTGATTTTTTTGAATAACTAATAATATTACGAGGTAAATATCTTATCACTTTTGAGCGTGTAACTGCTCCTCCTAACAAATGTCAGAATCGAACATTTTATCTTTTGATCTATATGAGAATCCAGTAGGGCTTATAATTAAAATTTAATAGTAAACTATATTATAAAGCACATTATTGTAGAGTCTTTGGATGGAAGTTTTTCTCCATTGCAATCCCCATTAAGTAATCTAGAACGATATTCTGCAAAGGGGAACGAAGACCGTTTGATTTGGCGCCTTCTTTCTACCACAACAGTAATCCAACGTTCAGAATCACAAGCCGACATAAAGTCACAACATCATGGACCCCACCCACATCGAATTTCAAAATTTGAATTTTCAACAACGCTACTGCGTCAATAAAACGACAGTCAAAAGACCAAAACGGTGCGAATATCAATCTCTCTGTCTCTTCTTCCTTCAAAATCAAAAGTCACTTTCTACAATTCGCGTTATACGTCGTCGTTTTAAGCTTGTTCACGAGAATCTAGGGTTTTATTATAGAAGAAGAAGATGACTACTATGGAAAGCTTGATTGGGTTAGTGAATCGAATTCAGAGAGCTTGTACTGTGCTTGGTGACTATGGAGGTGATGACAATAACACTTTTTCTTCTCTATGGGAAGCTCTTCCTTCTGTTGCTGTTGTTGGTGGCCAGGTTCGTCTTTTTTTTTTCGATTTCACTCTATCAATTTTGTGGTGGAAGATGAAAAATCGCTTTTTATGGAAATTGTTATTTTTTTCATGCAATTTTGTTTTTTTGGGAAGTTTGTTAATGTTTTTTTATAATTTCTAAGTGGTTATTTTGGAAAATAAAAAGCACAAGTGGAAGCTTGCGTAGTTGTTTAGTTCTGTTTTTACAAGAATGGAGTGATTCAGCTTTTCTGAGAAGCTATGTTTTTCAGCTTCTAAAAATCACTTTTGTATAATCTCATTTTGTGGCCTAATTTAGACTGAATTTTCGATTTTTTCATATATAATAAAAATTGAGCAGAATTCCAGAAAATCATTTCCTGATTTTTTGTTTTATGTTTTTTGTGTGGAGCAGAGTTCGGGGAAATCTTCAGTTTTGGAGAGCATTGTTGGTCGTGATTTTCTGCCTAGAGGATCAGGTTTGTCTTTTTCTTTTTTTGTTCATTTCTATTAAAATAAATGTTGTATAGTTGCGATTCTGTAAGAGTTAGTTGATTGCTGTTAGTCGATTAACAATTAGTTGTTTTCAGTTTATTAGTTGTCATATTGTATTCGTTAATCGATCAACAGTGTAGTTAATTGATTATCTTGGTAACACAGTTTCTGTTTCTATTAGATGTAGTACATAAGGGATGATTCCCTTAATCTTTGTACTCAGTTCATCTCATTCATTTTTATTAATTCATTCAATAATGAGAAGTTCATTCATTTCAATGGAGTATTGATTCTCCCTTATTTCTTTAGCTTTCTTTAAAGCTTTCTTTCTCATTCATGCATGTCTTTTCTCATCTTTCTTGTTGATCAAGAAAGCTTCTTGCTAATCAAGAAAGCTTCTTGCATGGCTCATACCATTTTAACACTTTCCCTTTTTTTATATTTAAATAAAAAATGTGGCCCGATGCATGAGGCCTCATTGCGATCTGGAGATGGTAAATGTATGCCACCAAACTCACCCTTTTATATTTTTTATATTTAAATGTTTAATTATATTATTATGATTTTGGCTAAGGTTTGAATGAATTACAGGAATTGTTACTAGGCGTCCATTGGTGTTGCAGCTTCATAAGATTGAAAGTGGGGCACAAGAGTATGCAGAGTTTCTTCATCTACCAAGAAGAAAGTTCACTGATTTTTGTATGTTGTTATCCTCCTTACTAATATTTCAATCCATATCCATATTTTTCACTTTCTGGTTGTTCATATAAGAATAAAGAATTGTATGGTTTTTCCCTAAAATCAAACTATATTCTAATTTCCATATTGTTGTTTCCTCATTTCAACATGACTAATCATTTTATAGTTAACATTTCAAATTGATGTAATGGTATTTTTGAAGACGAGGTTTCCAACTTGTGATGCATAAAAAAACTAAATGCACACACTACTTTCCGTTTCTTTGGGCAGGGGCAGAGCTAGATTTTTTTATGGAGGTTCCTAAGGAAGAACAATACTTTATTTAAGGGAGCCAAGTTATATAGTTCATACTCATACTTTTCCCCTAGAAAAACATGATATGTAGAATATTCCATTTTTACAACTATAACTTATATGCCCTTTTGAAATTAACATATATACAATTTGGTTGTAACATTTCTATTTTCTATCATGTATGAGTTTTTCTAATATGTGCACTCATGTTAAGGATATCAAAGAAAGTAAGTTTTTATAGGGAAAAGAAGATTCGACACATAGTTATTGTTGAAATATATTTTGGTATTTTGGGTTAATATTGTATTGGGTTACTAATTAGTTAAAACTCACTTACCTTTTAGTTGATTTGTTAGTTTTGGTTGTTAGATTAATTAGTTTTCATTCCTTTTATATAAGTCTTTCAATGTAACTTTGTAATTCATTCAATTCGTTCTATTCATTGAATTCACTCTATCAATGAAGATACACAATCTTTTCTCGCTCTTTGATTTCTAATATTTAGACAAATTTTAAGTTTTGTATGGTTCAGTTCTATTTCTGTTCATGCTAAAGTCCTTGCTAGGAGTTCATTCATATGTAGGCCATGTGGTTGACTAAGTATGCTTAAAATGTTTATGTTTAATTAAAAAATAATTCATATCAGAAACATTTAATCTCCACACGCACTTCCAAGTAGTATGTGGCGAACCATCATTATCACATGCTTTGGTCCTCCTATAACCTAAGCATTATAAACTCCGGACGCATGATTTCTCAAACCTAACAATCCTCAGAATGATTGTCTTTCGGAATAATAATAATACTAATCATGTCCTTCACCTGAGAGGAAAGCATAGTAGAAATATTGAAGTCCCATGTGCCTTAGCTCCATAGATCCCTCAACATTAGGAATAATATCAGAAATATTAACAAAGTCAACCAAGTTACAAAGTTTATCAAACCCTATCCATTTATCATACCACTACCTAGTTGCAAGCTAAATCCTTCTACGAGTTTGTTGGTAGCTTTCACAATATTTTTCCAAATGATAGAAGCATATAACTTATAAGTGGCAAACATCATTGAACAATCACCGAGGTACTTATCCCTCAACATGATGCACCACACTCTATCACTATTCGTGATCATACTCCAACAAAGCTTACCTAAAAGTGAGAGATTGACTGAAGGTGAGAGTGAGCCCATGTAATTGAGGTGGTAAATTTTATTCTTCCTGTTTTAGTCTTTTGATAATGTTTAGAATTTCATCTATATTTTTCTTAGCATTATTCATTCTAGTAATTTATTTTTGTCATCATTATTCATAGACTCATCATTGAATATTTGAATAGCTAATTATCATGTGATAATTATGAAATGGCCTATGTACTTTTGGTAGATTGATTTTGCATGCAATTGATTTATCTTATTTTAACAACCTGGTTTTCTTGTTGTAGCTTTTGTCCGCACGGAAATTCAAGATGAAACTGATAGATTAACGGGGAAGACAAAACAAATATCTCCTATTCCAATTCATCTTAGCATCTATTCTCCAAATGGTGCACTTTAATGATTATTTTCTCATTTGTCTTGCAATCTTTTAAGTTAGGTGGTTTATTTTGTAAGTTAAAACCAATTTATAACTTAAGGATTTGAAATAGTTTCAAACACTTGATAAAGATAAAACTGATTAGTTTAAAACCAGATTTGCAATTGACCTTTGAATTGCTTTTCACAACTAACTAAGCAGGAGCTTGTTTTATAAATTTAAAGTAATTACTGAAAGGCATAAGCTTTTAAAACCAGTGCCAGCCTACCTATTCACCATTTTTGTAGGTTTACAAACACCATCTAACAGGTGATACTTATAAAAAGAAATCCTCAATGTAAAAGATATGCAATACCACAATTTTCCAAAACCTGATACATGAGCCATTTTCATTCTGAAAACAAGGTAAGGAAATAAGAATACCCTTGCAAAGGTAGGTTTCCCAACGACTGGAATGAGTGGCATAGTTTCTGGTGTAAAATCCTTACCTTTTTGACTTATTCGATCTGGAAAATGGATAAAGGTGCTACTCACCTCCACATATCCCATTGTTTATGAAATTCCAAGTATCTCGGCTCCTCAATATCGTAGCACAAATTTGCCCTTGGTGTTTTCCCTTTTACTCCTGTTCTATTTCTTCCTACAAAGGCAGCTGGAAACTGATGAACTAGCTGCCTGCGTCATTTCTTATGGTGCGAATTAGCTCCTCTCCATTATCGCTTAATATCTGGGTAGTTGCAGTTATTTCTTTAACTACTTACTGATCATTATACTAGTGAATATTTCTATGAACTTGGTATTTTAGGATACATGGAAATCACTAGTCAATCCATATTGTTTAACTTTGTTTTGCATGATTAATAATTTTTCTATTTTCAAACTTAGTGTATTATATGCCACAGAATAAAAATATTATTATAACTGTAAACCTTGTGTTTTGCATCTAAATTTCTTGACTTTTCCCCATTTTTCACAGTTGTCAACCTAACCTTGATTGATTTGCCGGGTTTGACTAAAGTTGCTGTAGGTATGCATTGTATTTAATTGATGCTTGCAAATCAGTTGTTTGGATAAGATGATACTTTTTATGTGGTAGTAGTCATTAATAACTCTGTCTACCATTTTCAGAGGGACAGCCTGAGAATATTGTTCAAGAAATTGAAACCATGGTTCGATCTTATGTTGAGAAGGTGAAAGGAAGTTTATCCCTTATATGCAGTGAATATATCTAGCCATATTTTTGATGTTGTTACTATCAGTTTGTCTTCTCTTTTTATCCCAATTGAATTACAGAAATTTGGATGTATGACTCATAAGCATCTTCTGTGGTTAGATATGCTTATGGATCTGAACAAATTTTGTTGTGAAGTGATAATGTAAAGAAGAACCTATTATGTGCCTTAAGATATATCATATATGTAAACATGAGAAAACTATTTTGACATAGTTGAATGGGTAACAAACAATATTGTTTTGTTCACTTCCTCATTTGTTTTAGCTCACAAGACTAAGAATGAGCAGGTTATTTGTGATGCTCCTCAAGTCTAATGTTTTAGCTCTATATCTTCTTCACTGCTTGGATATTGCCTTCCTTTCTTTGTGTTAAGATATTAGATAAGATTAGCATGCCTTTTCTATTAATTTATTCTCATGCTTATGTTTACATAATTTTACTGGATGATATACCATAATTTGTTCAATTTCTAGAGGCAGAGGGATGTCAAGAAAACCATAGGCGAAACATTAGGAAAGATTTAGAGATCAATGAACCATTTTTGAATAATAGATTAGTTTACGTGGTTAATATTTCTTTAACCAATTTCTCTAAAATATTTACAGCCTAATTGCATCATACTAGCAATATCTCCAGCCAATCAAGACATAGCAACTTCTGATGCTATTAAAATTTCCAGGGAAGTGGATCCCTCAGGTATTTTTAACTGCTTCTTGGAATGACCAAGTGTTGCCTTTTCTGGAGTGATAGATTTGCACTCAAATCCTTCTCTGTAACCTTGTTTAGGTGAAAGGACATTTGGGGTGTTGACAAAGCTGGATTTGATGGACAAAGGAACTAATGCATTGGATGTATTCTCTCTCTCCTGTCTAAGTTTTTATACATATCCCTTAAATATTCCTTATTTTGAAGTGTGATTGTAAACTTATATAACTGCTTTTTTCTCTTACTCAACCTTTATTCCCCCTCAAGGTCATTGAAGGAAGATCTTATCGTCTGCAACATCCTTGGGTTGGTATAGTAAATCGTTCACAAGCAGATATCAATAAAAATGTTGATATGATTGTGGCTAGACAAAAGGAGCGTGAGTATTTTGCAACTAGTCCTGATTATGGGCACTTGGCTAATAAAATGGGTTCAGAGTACCTTGCAAAACTTCTCTCACAGGTTCACTTTTTAAAATATGTTTTTCTCCTTTTTATGAGTTATGGTATAATTTTAATCTTGTGAGCTTATTTTGTAGCACTTGGAGTCAGTAATTAGAGCACGAATACCTAGTATAACATCTTTAATAAACAAAAGTATTGAGGAACTTGAATCGGAGATGGGTCATCTTGGGAGACCTATTGCCCTTGATGTTGGGGTGAGTGATTTATATTTGTGATGGTTTCTTGAAATAGTAAATTCTTCCTATAATATAATGTTCCAAATATTTGTTGAATGTTGATTTCTATTTCAGGCTCAGCTATATACCATCCTAGAACTTTGTCGAGCATTTGAGCGAATATTCAAGGAGCATTTAGATGGAGGGTATATTTATGTTATGTCCGACTTTTAAGTTTTAACCTAGTTTGACAACATTTGACCTAACCGCATAACTGAAAACTGATTAAGGATGTTCGAAGAGAGGTTAACAAGTAACAAGTTTTGGACTTTATTGACCAGATAACTGGTTTATTGTTCCTAAGTGAAAATACTTTTTACTATTTTTTAGTCTTATTTGTTTTAACATTTATCTGTCATGAAATAGCTGATATGCTGTTTACATAATATTTTTCATTTTAATCTTAGGCGGGCAGGGGGAGATAGGATATATAATGTCTTTGACAATCAGCTTCCGGCTGCTTTACGAAAGCTTCCATTTGACCGGCATCTTTCTCTCCAGAATGTAAGGAAAGTGGTCTCAGAGGCTGATGGTTATCAGCCGCACTTAATTGCCCCGGAGCAAGGTTACCGGCGTCTGATTGAGGGGTCTCTAAGTTACTTTAGAGGCCCAGCTGAAGCTTCAGTAGATGCTGTAAGCAGTGTTTTTTGTACTCTGGTTTTTAGTTTTCATCTTAGCAGTAAAAGAATTAACCTAGCTGTTCTTGATTTTTATTTTGTATAGGTTCACTTTGTATTAAAAGAACTTGTGAGGAAATCCATATCTGAAACTCAGGTGAAATTCATGAAGTATATTTTATAGTTACCTTGTTCACTAAGTGCTAGAATAATCAATAAAGATATTACTATGCGACTGAGCAGGAACTGAAGCGCTTCCCAACATTTCAAGCTGAAATAGCTGCAGCTTCAAATGAGGCTTTGGAAAGGTTCCGTGAAGAGGGTAAGAAGACAACTCTTCGTCTTGTAGATATGGAGTCTTCGTATCTCACTGTCGATTTCTTCCGGAGACTTCCTCAAGAATTAGAGAAAACTGCAACTCCTGCTCCCTCGGATGTTGATCGATATGCAGAGGGTCATTTCAGGAGAATTGGATCAAATGTATTGTCCTATATAGGGTTGGTTTCAGACACTCTTCGAAACACCATCCCAAAGGCTGTGGTTTATTGTCAGGTCAGACAAGCAAAACAGTCTTTGCTAAGCCATTTCTACACACAAATAGGAAAGAATGAGGTATACACCATATACTCTCTCTTACTCATAACTGTCTTGTTCCTTCTCTCTATCTATCTATTTTCTATGTGCAAATGTATCATTGCAGAAATGGTAAGAAACATAACCTCACAAGGAAAACAGTCTTTGTTAATTTCTACACACAAATAGTGAAGGAAGATATACTTATTGTCTCATTCTGTTTAGTTTCAAAAGAAAAAGAAGCTCTTGCTCTCACTTTTTGTGTGTTTATCTATTTCACATGGATATGAATATTATTGGAAAATTACTATCACAGCTAATCTCTTCTGAAAACTGCTTGTTTGTTTGCCTAATTTCATATTCGCAAATACGTTGGATCATCTGCAAAATGGTAAGTTGTAGAAAGAACAAGGACAGTAATTAGTGCCATCATGCATATTGCGTTATAAGATATGGTAAAGATATATGCCATAACATAATTTGTCATATTTTGTGTATCTGTGTGTCATGATAAACTGCAATGATTGTTGATAAGATTTAATCATGTTCTGTTATTGCTCGTATAGGGTAAGCAGTTATCGCAAATGTTAGACGAAGACCCTGCATTGATGGAGAGGAGACAACAGTGTGCCAAAAGGCTGGAACTATATAAAGCAGCAAGGGATGAAATTGATTCTGTTTCTTGGGTACGATGACGAGCTTCGCTTCACTGCTATCGGAATCTCTTCCTCGGACTTGTTCTTCGCTGTAACCGGTAATAGCTATTTGATTATGGGTTCGCTGAACCCAGATGTAACTTACATACTTTTGCTTGCATTTGTTTTTGAGGCATTCTATACCTTTTTTGATTGTAAATGTGATGTACATACATGATACATGCAGAGTATGCTATTGGCTATGATATGTAAAATTTACTTGTAGTGTCGGTTCTGTGTTCTCTTATTTTTTGGGTGTTATATTTTTAATGCATCTATTTTGTGTTCCATTCTTTTGACCTGAAATTATGAATTATACCATATTAGAAGACTGATCTTAGAAAAGGGCTAAGGTTGAAGGAAATAATGGAAAATCAAGAAAGGATATTTACAGAAATTGTAAGGTCCATCAAATAGTCTTCTTTATGTACTACAATTTATGTGTTAATTTGTGTTTGGCTAAGTTTTCTTTGGTTTATTTCTTACATGCAGCTTTATTCATAGATAATGGTCATGGTTAATTTTAGTTATTATTTTTTGTGTTTTGGTAATGTTGTCCCAAAAAATGTGTTAGTCCATATGACGGTAGAAGTTTTATTTGGTCATTTTCAAACCGTGCTTTACATTTTCTATGTAGTTTTTATTATTTTGATTTTATTTTTTTCATTTACCTTATATACCACATAAAGAATTCACCTTACCACTTCATCACAAAATATATCTCACAAAATATATCTCAGAATTAATATAAAAAGTGATCTAGAAACCATGTAATTATGATGACAACTTCACCAACTCCATAGGATATTTGAGTTCATACATAATATATAGTTTGATAGGGTAACACAAGGACAACAAGTTCTATTATATTTCATACATAACACTTCACTTCATAATATCATGTCTACCAAGTTACCTTAATGTTAAGAATTACAAAACAAAATGGAAATATTGCTAAGTAACTTGTATGCATTTATAACTAACTAATAGACTATGGTGATGGCCAAACTAAATACAAACTTCCAAAACCATTTCTTCTACTTCATCATTATCATTGTCAATGTCCTTTAAGAGTGTGTTTCTTAGAATATATTTTCATCATTTTTCCACTAGTGCTTAACTTTCAAGGACAAAGATCTGCTATCCCAAACCGTGTCCATAAGCCTGTCCCGCACCAATTAAAAAATGACTTGTTAATTATAAAAATTAAACATTTATGATTTTTTTATTTTGATCAGTGTGGGGCGAGCTTGGGGACGGGGTTTGGGACCGTAGATCCTTGTCCAACTTTCACACCCATCTGTGTCAGAAGCAATCCACTCAACAGAATTCTGGTACAGAGAAACCACAAACTCCTAACCCATTTTTTTTTATAAAAAAACTAACAATGAAAGTAAAAACTTACTACTTAATTTTAAATTAAATTTAAAATTCATAATTCAACTGTATTTTACTATTTATATTTAACCTTTCCCAGTCTATTGGGTTGTATCAACTCTCCCACGTGTTGTAGTAATACCAACAAGGTTACTCTAGTAATATAAAATGTCTTTATATTTTTAGGATTATAAAGGTCATTGATTTGATTTCTATGAGAAAAACGTGTTGGGAGGAAAGTTATATATCCCAAAAGAGTTTAATTCTTACCAAAAGGTGAAATGTTACCCTTAGTAATACCAAAAAATACATTTCACAGTTATGTTAGTTTCATATGGATTGGCTCTGACATATATGTTCGTGGTCAATATGTCATCATTATTATATGTATAAGATTATTGTTATTACAAAATACAAGTTTCACATTTAGAGAAATGATTAACTTTTAGTAATATAATTTCACTATCATATGTACAAAGATATGATTAAGGAATATAATTTCACTACAAAGATAAACACTGCCTATATAAATAAACGCATATATGTCCAATGTTTTAGTGAACTAGTTGAATATAATGAAAATTTTAAAAAGTTGATAGAATTTTAGGACATGAAACATAAGTATCCAAGGACAAATACAAGGAAATATGCTTTCTTTTGCTTCCCCTTACAAGAAAAATAAAATTTTGTTTAACTATAAAAAAATATAAATTTACATCATTAATATGTAGTATAAAAATTTACATCAAATTTTGCTTAACCAAGTACAAATAAAAATTTGCTTTAGCCTTTAAGCAAAGTCTACCTAGACACAACCTATTTCAACCCTTTGTGAAAATTAATTTATAAGTTTCATTGACATACCTTTAAATAAGTTAGTAGGCCGTGTTAGATTTTAAAACATGTTGGACTCACCCATAAAATATGTCATATTACACGCTATAGGATGAGTTCATACAATGAGTTTAGAACTCAGACCAAACATGTCTAAGCTCGACCTAACCTATTGTTACTCCAAGATATAACTCAATGAATAGTTTAATGAAGGTTGATAAATTAGCTAAATGCTAAAAATCAAATTGAAGGAGGAAAAGAGATCAACTAGTAAGCTAATTTAACTAGTTGAAATAAATGCATTTCCACACTATTAAGTTAAATAATTATACCACCTCACTTACTTTATTAGATCTTACCAAATCAGTTCATGCAGTGCAGTACATGATTGATGATGAGTATAAAACGTGTTAAACTTATTTATAAACATTGTCTAGTCAATTTTTGACCTTACAATGTCCCTAAATATTAAAAGACTTGGATTTATACGAGTTAAATTTAGACGATACAATATAAGGATATATCAAAATTGACATGGATAAAAGTTATAATTATTAAATTATAAAAGTATCCTAAATGATAAGCCTAAAAATAATTTTGAAGATTGTCTATATGCACTAAGATTAAGATGATTTTAAACAAGATACATGTGGACATTCATAGTATATAATAGTAAAATACAAAATGATCAACAAAATACCAGAGAAACTCGTCTAAAAAAAACTTCCTATAACCAAATAGAGCAACTAATTTATTTTTATCAAATAAATAAAATATTTTTTAATTTTCATACTTACGGTTGGAGGTAAAAATATAAAAAATAATTTCTAAAACTAAATATTTTATATTTGAAGAAGTAGTGCATATATTTTTCAATACATTTCTCATTCAATTTTATATTTTTAGCAATATTATTATTGTTTTCTTATTATACATATATCAATTCCTCTCTAAACTTTATCCTACTATTATTATTTCTCTCTCCGTACTAATAAAATTAAAAATATATTTAATATATTATAAATTTTTAGAATAAAAAATAAATATTGAGTTAATTACATTGACACCCCCTGATTTTTAGTAAAATTATACAAATCACCCTTACACGAATCACCCATCCATTTTACACAAATCACTCCTAATTTTATACATATATTACACTAACAACTTCTGATGATATATAAATGTAATATTTTAAATAAAAAATGTGTGGCGAGTGTAATTAAGTTAAACAAAATATTATATATTGTGTAGACAATTCCAAATAGTACAAACTGTCTTTTTATTATTTTTGTTTCATTACACAATATATTAACAATTCTAATGAGATGTTTATATAATCTTTATACTATTTTATAATAAACCAAATAATGAAGATGCATTGACTCTTATATTATTTGGATTTGTCTATAAATATACAATATTTTGTTTAACTTAATTACACCCATCACCTGTTTTTTGTTTAAAATATTACATTTGTATCTCATCAGGGGTAATCAGTGTAATATATGTACAAAATTAGGGGTGATTGAGAAAGTGATAGTTCATGTAAGGACAAAAAATAATAAATAATTTATGTAATTTTACTAAAACTCAATGGTGTAAATGTAATTAACTCTTAATTATTTCATTTTTCTAAAATAGAAACTTACAAAATTAGTATCAACTTCTATATCGGGAAACTCAAATTAATGAGACGTGTATTTGAAGATGTGAACAGACTTAAAATTTGTTTTGGAGTAAAGAACGTAGCTGAGGAAAACCCAAACTAATAACTCTAAAAAAAAGAATAATGTATCTTCAGGTATAAGGAGATAAATTATCACATATAACCACTTAAATCGTGACATGTATATCTTTTAATTATTTTATAAAAAAATATTTTTAAATCTAAACAAAACAATACACATGTCATTCTTTTATTGGCTTGAGGACGTAAGTTATCTCCTGGTATGAGGATATATATTATTCCCCTAAAAATCACATGTGTCAAATTAAAGTTTTTAATATTTATTACATGGGAGTGATCCACTTACTCTAAGAGTAAGTGGAAAAAATATATTTCACGTCATAATTATTCATTTTTAGGAAATCAAATGATTTGAATTGATTAGTATATCTAAACCATAAGATTTTCTAAGATTGAATGACTAAGATGTGAAATAAATATTTTTCACTTACTTACTTTTGGGGTAAGTGAATCTCTCCCCTTTATTATATTACTTTTTAAAACACTTTAGTGTAAATAAAAAATGAGAAGAAAATATCTCTTATGCTATCAGATAATTTATTCATTGTTTGATATGTGACATATATTAAACAATGAGTAGATTTAAGAGGATAAATTATCTTATGATATAAGAGATACTTTATTCTCATAAAACATTACCCACCCATTTTCTACCAATTGTTTTTTTTTTGAGTAAATACTTATTCCAATTCCTTATATTTTTGGACATTACAAGTTTCAAACCTCAAAAACTAAAAAATTAAAATGGTCCCCAAAAAATTTCAAATGTCAGTTAAAGTCTTTTTTAACATATTTTATATAATTTCATAAAAACTTTACCCTAAAATAACTAATTTGATCTACATTTTTCTTTTGAAATTCTCTTTAGGTTTTTAAACTTTTTGAAGGTGATATAAAAAACATCTCTTAATTTTACCTTTCTTTCCTTTCTTGTTGTTCAATTGTAAATCGCAAATTTTTAAGAAATAAAGGATATTCATGGGTTTTAAAATCAAAAGGGAAGTGATTCACTTACCGTATGAATAAGTGAAAAAAATTTATTTCAAATCATAGTTATTTATTTTTAGAAAATCCAATAATTTGAATTGATGAGTACATCAAACCATTAGATTTTCCAAAAATAGATAGTAAGATGTGAAGTAGATTTTTTCTATTTACTCCTCTTCAAGTAAGTAAATCCCTCTTCATATAAAATTTTATAATATAAAATGCTACTGCATAATACATTAATCATTCCTTCACGTTTAACGTGGATAGCCTAAAAAAAGAAACTATTGTGGTTTATGCTTGAAAATATAAATTATGTATGTTTGACAACTAAATGAAGTTTATAAATTCAGTTTTTTTCTGAAAATTAAGCTAAAAGTAGAAGCTCCAAAATCATAGGTTTTTATTTTTATTTTTTTAGCTTATTTTTTCCCAATTTTTCTATTTCCTATTTTACCACATCATAATTTTATCTCTCTCCTCCTTTTTATTCTTCTACCAAAGAGTTTGGCTCCTCTCCATTACAGGAGAGTCCAATGCATACCTAGAATTAAAACATGTGTCATAAATAAAATTTCAATGACCCAGATTTTAACATATTTTAAATTATTATTTTTATAAAAAGTATCTCCTCTCACATATCCAGTACTGGAGAGGAATCCAATTCTCTACCAAACACCATAACTATTCACATCATCACTACCAAACTCCATACCTTTTATTTTCCTATTTCTATCACCACTCAACCCCATACTTCCTCATAACATTTTCCTTTATCTATACACTAATAACGAATTATGTATAAAACTTTGTTATATAGTATTAATATTTTGTTAATTATTTATAAACCAAATAAACTAGAAAACTTTTTTCATAAAAGTTAACATTAATGAATTATTTATTTTGTGAATTATGTAATTTAAGTTTGGTAACTTCCATTTATTTATGTGATATATTGTTTTAATATTGATATTTGTTTTTATATTGTATTTTATTTTAATATTTTTTTAGCCTTTGCAATATTAAAAATCATATGTTGATTTATTTTTTAATTTATGTTTAACTATGTATGAGATTATTTATTTATGTTCATCTTATGTTGTTTTTTAATATTAATATTAGTTTTTATATTGTATTTTATTTTAATATATTTTTTAGTCTTTGTTATGCAATATTACAAAATTAAAGTAAAAATATATGATGATAAATATTAAAAAATATATATTTAAAAAATAGTATAAAAAACAAGCAATATAATCATAACATAAACAAATATCCTCATACCCATTTTCTATAATTTACTATGTAAAAAATAATCTTTCTACTGTACCCAACTAAAACAGATTAGTTTATATTCAATTTTCAGCTAAGGTACCCAAACATAAACAGATTATAATCTTAATAATAGTTTATAATCTAATAGTTTATAATCTCACAATTTATAAATTAAAACTAAAAACTTAATCTATTAGAAACGCACGTTACATTACTTCTTTTTTTCCTTATAAAATTAGTTTGAGGTCATTTTCGTTGGGATTTATTAGTAACCTCCAAACCTCTCATTTTCAATGGAATGTCATTTTCCTTTGACAACTTCACCTTATAGTGAATAACCGAAGCATCATTCAAAACAAGTTTCAACTTTCAACATTTTCACACTATTCCATGTCTTCTCGTCCAATTCAACCTGCTATTCGTAATTTCCCAAATGGGTGTGGTCCTTTTTCTCAAAGAATCACTCATATTTCGAAAGGGTGTCCTCACAAAGATGATGATGAAGATTTTTCAACTAAAAATCTGAACTTTGTTTCATATGATGAAATGGGTTATCCTTCAAATGCAACAATTTCATCTGGGGTTGTAGTTAGAAGTTATTCTACACAACCAAGGGTTTCAGCCATTAGAGATTTTCCTCCATTATGTGGATTTAATGTCCATAAGAAAGAGGAAAATCATGATAATGAACCAGGGAGTGTGGTTAAAGAAAATGTGAAAAATCATGGTGAAGAAAATTTTAGGTATAAGAGTTTAAGGAAAAAGGTGGTTTTTTCATCTAGTAGAATAGTGTCACATGGTGATGAAGTTCCTTCTAAATTTGATTATGTGTATAAATCTTCAAATGTTCCTGTTTTGGGTCATGGTAGGTTTGATGTTGGTGGAAGTTCAAATCAAAACAAGGGAAAGAGTAGTAAAGAAGTTCCACATTATGTTGGGAACAAGTTTTCAAAGAAGGAAGGGAAGGGTTGTGTTCAAAGAAAGATGCAGGAGTTTCCCAATGTTAATGTTGTTGCTCCTTTCGATCGGAATGGACGGAACGTGAAAGCTCGAATTAGAGTGAGGGCGACTTTGCGCCTTTTCCATGCTGTTTGTAGAAGGTTAATGAAGGAAGAAAATAAGATGTCGAGAGGAGGCGGTAGGGCTGATGTTCGAGCTGCTAAGTTTCTTTATGATAATGGAAAATATATCAATGAAGGGAAGCAGATCATAGGACCTGTCCCCGGTGTTGAAGTTGGTGATGAATTTCAGTACTGGAAGGAGCTTAACATAGTTGGCCTTCATAATCAGCTTTTAGCTGGCATCGGTTTTTCGAAACACAATGGTAGGGTCCTTGCTACTAGTGTTGTTTCATCATCGGGGCATTATGATGATGAAATGGATAGTACCGATGTTTTGGTTTATACAGGGCAAGGGGGGAATGTGATAAAAAATAAAAACACTGATAAACCGGAAGACCAGAAACTCGAGAGGGGGAATCTTGCTTTGAAGAATAGCATCGAGGCAAAGAATCCAGTTAGGGTGATTATGAAGTCTGAATCAAAGGATGGAAGCTGTAAAATATATGCATACTATGGGCTGTATGAAGTTGTGAGATACTGGCAGGAGAGATGGTCACACGGAATGTTGGTTTTCAAATTTGAGATGAGAAGGATACCGGGTCAATTAGATGTTCCATGGAAAGAGTTGAAGAAATCCGAAAAATCGAAAATGAGGAAGGGTTTATTTGTGGGTGACATTTCTTATGGGAAAGAGCTAATTCCCGTGTGCGCTATTAACACCGTTGATGATGAGAAACCCCCGAAATTTGAATACTTATCTAGCATGACATATCCTAATTGGTATAGGCCTATTCCTCCGGTTGGTTGTGACTGTACTAGTGGATGCACTGACTCAGAGAAGTGTGCTTGTGCAGTGAAAAATGGGGGTAAAATCCCATTCAATCATAATAAGGCTATCGTGGAAGCAAAGCCGAAAAGTATCGTCTATGAATGTGGTCCTCATTGCAGGTGCCCTCCAACATGCCATAATAGAGTCAGTCAACATGGCGTAAAATTTCAATTTGAAATTTTTAAGACAAAGACAAAGGGATGGGGAGTGAGATCCCTTAATACCATTCCTTCGGGAAGTTTTATCTGTGAATACACTGGAAAACTTCTCGAAGACGCAGAAGCTGAAAAAAATATCGGTAAAGATGAGTATCTGTTTGATATTGGGAATAACTACGTCGATAGCAGTCTTTGTGAAGAACTTTTGAAAATCATGCCTGATGCAGGAGACTCAAGTTCTTCCCAAGTTTTCGAGGACGGTGGCTTCACCATTAATGCTGCCAACTATGGTAATGTAGGGAGATTTATCAACCATAGTTGCTCTCCTAACCTTTTTACTCAAAATGTCCTTTACGATCATGACGATAAGAAGATTCCTCACATAATGCTATTTGCCGATATGAACATTCCTCGCATGCAAGAGCTGGCTTACCATTACAATTACAAAATAGATCAAGTTTTCGATTCCGACGGCAATATAAAGAAGAAGAATTGCTTTTGTGGTGCTCTGGAGTGTACTGGCAGGATGTACTAATCCCTGCTAAGGTTAAGAAGAGGTGATTTCTTTTACTCTCATTCAATTTTTTTCAAGAACTATGATAAGCGATTGATTTAACCATTGTTTTCAATGCTCAAATGTGTGTATCTATCTATCTATGTATATTTTGTTATGAAGCATTGTTGATGTTGTTTCCTTATAATTCTGGTAGGTATGACATTCATCAAAGTGTCAAACTGGAATTTCGTTCGAGAATCGAGCTTTGCATTTTGCAATTCCGTCTCATTCTAATCGACAAGTAGTACTGCTTCATATTTTAGTTTTATACCGTAGCGCGACAGCCATTTGGTTATATAAACTGTAAGTAAAAAAACTCTTACTCTCGAACTTTTGTAGATGAAAATGTGTGATCATATGTAGTTTGTTCTAGAAGACTATGAATCTTTAGTATTATGATAGCATTGATGATATGTTGTCTTTCTCATAGTTTAAATGTTACAAATAGTTGCATGCTAAATTGTCTTGTTAGTAAACTTGGTTGGTTGTGTTTCATGCTATCAACAATCTGAATCACATGTTATCAACATGCATTTTTGACATTCAACTTAAAATTAATGGTAGTTATAGTGAAGTATTTTTTACTAACAAGGTTCGGTATATATTAGACAATTTGTTCTTCATAGTTCTTACATTTGGAATTGGATTTTTATTTTGTTTCCGAGAGTATCTTCTCACCCGATATATGACAAACTAATCTCTCGGGGCATAGTCAGGTGAGACACTGACAGTATATAAAGCTTTTACACTATCAGTGCATGCATTTTTTTTCTCTCTTTGTGAAATGGCTGAATGTTTTATGGCATACAAAGTAGAATGATCCTTTCCTTTTTGCTGCAATGTTAACTCAACAATGCTGCTAAACTATATCCATGCCCCTACAACACTTTGAAAATTTTCCTTTCCATAGTTTTATGTGTTAGAACTTATAAGTTCATTACTTGAATTTATGTATAAAAAGGGTAAATTACACTTTAACACCCTTTGGTTTGACTTAATTGGAGTATTATAAAAAATGTAACTATATTCAATACTTAAACCATAGAGTTGCTCAAAACAAAATGGTTCATCACCAAAAATGAATATTTTGTTTCTGGGCTTTGTACAAAAAAAAAATGAAGACTAATCTCAATATCTTCTATTCAAGAATTAAACCATCCTAAAACTAGGCCTAATCGACATGAATCTAATATTAATTGATGACAAAAACATTATTGTCCTCATGTTTTCAACATCCTAAGGTGATAATTTGAGTGCCTTCTGCCATCAAAAGTTGGATTTGGGACATGTCTATGTTCTTTCAAATTTCCTAGATTTATATCTTATTCCACATGCATTGCACAATGTACTTTTCCGCATTGGTCCTACTCTCCACACAGGACTATGTTTTGTCTCACACTGGCTACACCTTTTCTCTTCAATTGTTTTTGAATTCACAAAACCAAATTTATACCATGTTACATCAATAGGCCTCTTTCTTCTAGGTTTCTTTGTTCTGGGTTTCTTGATAAAACTTGACTTATTTTGAATGTTTGATTGAGATACATGATTATCTTTGGCCTTTGTTTTCGACTTTTCATTTATGTAATCGGAGTTTAATAGACTCAATAGAGTTGGATCTAAGTCATTACAAGAACTTAGGTCCCATAATTTCATGTCATGTAGTGTGTCTTGTGGGACATAAAGTGGTCTCTCTAAGTAATTATAGGAGGTATCGTCTTTGAAGTCCTCATTGTCACAATTAAGATCTTTAAAGAAGTCATCAAGGAATGAGAATGAAATCATTGGGAGAAACCTAAATTTGCTTGAAAGGGAAAGGAGATCACAAAATAAATTTGACATAAAATAATATATTTATATTGGATCTAATTAGATTATATTTGATTTTTTATGATAATTTCATATCCTTATCTTATTTGACTGAATTTTTTTGCAAAGATTATCTACACCATTTTTAATTACCCGTTTTAATCTTTTACAATTCTTACATTTCTTATTTATCTCATATTGATCATAGAATAGGATGCTAATAAATCCTTATCCTATCCGTATCAAATCTAGATGTATTAAAAAATTACTTTAAATAAAATTAATGAAATCACACTATTTAGACAAATTTTTAAAAAAATGAAATACTCGTATGTATTTATATAACATCAATTTTAATGTATTAACAAAGGGTGTCTCTTCACTAATATGAGTAAACAATTAATTCATTTTCAAGTGAATGTTCGTCTCTCCTAAAAGTATTGTTCTCATTATTTATTTGAACCTGAATATTTAGCATGGTAGGATATCTCCTAATATGATGCCATATACCATTGCATAAGAAATATATGAAATACATTCAAAATATTTATGATAATTAAATTTGATTCACCTAAAAATTTGAAATAATTTTGTTATACTTATTAGGATCTTAACCTTTTTGTTAGTGATATATTAGAACAATTATTAAATATTTTTTTTGACAAAGTCATAATCTTTAATTTAAATTATTTATCCATTAAATATTAGATACATTATATTGTTTATGATGCTCACCAAAAATACTATACGATGTAAATAAAATTAAGTTACTTGTAAATAATCCTGAAGTAATTTTAAATTTGATATTTACGATTGTATTAAATAAACCGATATTTGTGAAATGATTATGCGGTTAGGAGAAGATTTTTTATGATATTAACATGTGTTGAATAGGAGACTTGAACAATTATTGAACTATTTATTCACTAAATATATTCTACAATTTTTTTTAAATTTTAAAATAATGTAGACAAACGGTAACATACTATTATCATCTATCGCAATCTAACAAAATTTTCCACATAATAACAATTTCTTTACTTTTATATCAAATTTAACGATGATCAATTTTTTCCCCTTTATTCTTTTGAAATGGTTGAATGCTTTATGGCATACAAAGTAGAATGGTCCTTCAATTTTTGCTGCCATGTTTACTCGTAAATTAATGCTCTCATTTTATTTTATTTTAATAATTAATGGTGCTAATAAATCCATGCCCCAACAACTTTTGAATATCTTTCTTTCCGTAGTTTTTTATTAGAACTTAAAAGTCTCAATTCCCCTTGTCAATTGTTCATTACTTGAATTTATGTATAAAAATAAAGTAAATTACACTTTGCCACCCTTTGGTTTGATGACTAAGTATATGAAAAATATAACTATATTCAATACTTTATATTATCGATTATAATGATCCTATTTAACTTAAATAAGATTTCCATACATAAATAACACCTATAGTTCAAATCAAGAATAGTTACTTTGGCCCCTATACAATTTTTTGTAACATATTATCTTCTTACTCAAGGAAGTACCCTCTGAACCAAACACCAGTTGTATTCATTCTCTCCTTTCCTATTCTATTCTCTATCTTAGGTGAAGAACAATAGTGGAAAAAAAGTATTAGAGTGCAACAATAGAATTGAGACAATAAGATCTCCTAGTACTATAGCATTTATCAATACTAACTGAAAAAAAGGATGGTCCAGCCCTAAGCAGGAGGGGTGGCAATACAGGTCATTCCGGCCCAATCCGCCTTTGGCCCGTCAAATATGGGCTGGTCCAATAAAATGCCGGCCCAACCCATATTTGGCAGGGCTGGCAGGCCGACGGACTGACCTGTTATTTTTTCTTTTCAAAAAACACATTTATAACCAACTCAATCACAATTTCAAAAATAAATAATCATAACACCTCATAAATGTCTTTTAAAACAAAAAATAAAAAACTAAAGTCCACAATTTCACAATACTATATCGTCTTGGTTTAAAACTTGTAAGTTATAAACAACTAACTAACATCGTCTTAAACTTTTAGACTCATAGGTCACAATAAAGCTTCAAACTCCTATATTTTAAATATTAGATGCTCTGTTGGAAGAATATGCTTTCACTTTTCTATGCAAAAATGATTCTTTGAGAAAGCTTGTATATGAGTACTAACGAATTTAAGAGTAAATTATTGTGATAAATAATGTATTGTATATGATATAAATTACTCATAAATTATTTATCAGCTGTAATATTACATAATAGTATAACTAATTTAGTACTAATATTACTAACTAATATAGTATAACATGTGAAACATCAAGTTTATTAATAATATAAAGAGTAAATTCTACTGATATTCTCTGAGTTTTAGTGAAATTATACAAACTATTCTTCCATTTTTTACACTTGCAAAAACCCCTTAATTTATAAACATACATTACATTGACCAACCATACATAAGAAATAAGTGTAATTTTTTAAACAAAAAAAGTGATAAATGTAATTAAGTTAAACATAATATGATATATGATATAAATTAAACACTGATATGTAAATGTCTTGTATATGATATAAATTACATTGATAAGTAATTTACTCATAAATGTCTTATATATGAATAATAAATTGGTTCCACACAGAAAATGTAAAATCATTGGTTGGAAAACAATATTAAATTGGTTACATTATTGGAACCACATGTAACCTGAAAAAGCTAAAGAAATATTAATGTTGGTCCGCCGAGGCTAGTCGAGCCCACCGTGACCCGTCTAAAAAACGTGCTTTTAAATCGAGTTGAATATGGGCTTTTGAGCTAAAATCCCCAACCCGGTCAGCTAAAAATGTCAATTCAAATGGTTGGCTCATCGGGGCAAACCCATATTGCCATCCCTATAAGCAGGTGCCCTAGGTGTGACCGTTCAGGACCCACTAAAATAAGTTGCCTATTTTTTTATTTTTTTTAATTAAATAGCTTTATTTTTTGTTTTATGTTATTAATACGTTTCTTTCTATAAATCAATACAGTTATTTTATTACATTTCATAGTTTTTAATTTAGATTCATCTAACCATCATCATAATAGAGACAATATGATCAAAACTTTTTAGAGTACAATAAAATTTAATATTTATAAATTGATATTTTGAAGTTAAGTTTTACGAAGTCTCCAAAAAAATCAGGGATATTATAAAATTGTGACACATGTGTGAGAACTGTGACCATACAATTTTCTCAAACCGTATAAAAAATTGTTCTATACTTTTTCAAATAAGTTTAGGGCCTATATTTTTCTTGCACGAGGCATAAATATGTCAAGACTCGCCATGGTAAGTGTATATGGTGATCAGACTTAGTGGAGCTTGAGATGGTAGATGTAGATATTTATATCTACGAGTAAAGTGATTATTTACAAAATTTAAACTTGTGGTTTTATAGTCACGGGCAAATTTGAAGTACAATTCAATTTTTGGCATATATATAATCTATTTAGAATAAGTTCCAATATATATTAAATGACAAGTATGGTGTACAAGTTAAATGTGAGAAATAATGATTTATGTAAATGAAAATGTATAAGTAAAACTCTTACTCTCATACTTCAGTAAATGAAAATGTGTGATCATATGTAGTTTGTTCTAGAATACTATGAATCTTTAGTATTACGTCAGCATTGATGATATGATATCTTTCTCATAGTTTAAATGTTACAAATAGTTGAATGCTAAATTGTCTTGCTAGTAAAACTTGTTGTATTTCATGCTATCAACAATCTGAATCACATGTTATCAACATGCATTTTAGACATTCAACTTAGAATTAATGGTAGTTATAGTGAAGTATTTTGTATTAAGAAGGTTCGGTATATTAGACGATTTGTTTTTCGTAATTCTTACATTTGGAATTGGATTTTTATTTTGTTTTTGAGAGTATCTTCTCAGTCGATATCTGACAAACTAATCTCTCGGGGCATAGTCAGGTACCTAAGACATTATCAATGCATACATTTTTTTTCCTCTTGTGAAATGGCTGAAAGCTTTATGGCATACAAAGTAAAATGATCCTTTTCTTTTTGCTGCAATTTTAACTCCTAAATTAATGCTCCCATTTATTTTATTTTAGTAATTAACAATGCTGCTAAACTATATCCATGCCACTACAACATTTGAAAATTTTCCTTTCCATTGTTTTATGTATTAGAACTTATAAGTTCATTACTTGAATTTATGTATAAAAAGGGTAAATTATACTTTAACACCTTTTGGTTTGACTTAGTTGGAGCATATGAAAAATGTAACTATATTAAATACTTAGTATTACTACTTATAGTGAACTAAGAAAAGTTACTTTGCCCCTATACAATTATTTTTCAACACATCACCTCCTTACTTTGCTATTCTACTCTCCACCATAGGTGAAGAACAATAGTGAGAAAATAGAATGCTTTGACTAATAGAGTGTAACAATGTAATTGAGACTACAAGATCTTCGGTGTTGTAGCATTATCAGTATTCACTAAAAAGGGCTGCCCAACAAATGATGCTTACACTTAGTGGGTCTGGGAAATGTAGATATATGTAGCCTAATTTTTTAAAGCGAAAAGACTGTTTCCAGGATTTGAACTTATGACGTTATAGTTACCAAAAATAATGATTTCACATACAAAAACCAGACCCAACAACAATAGGGTTGTAATGAAGCCCATTATACAAAAAAATAGCAAGTTTCATAAGCATAAAATGTTTACAAAAGATTCACTATCACTTATGTTCTTTTTTAATTTGGTTGTGTTACCTACTGTATGTATAAATTTGTTTATATTTTGTTGATTATAGTGATCATTGTATTATATTATCATATAATTTATTTGTAAATAAAATAAGAACCCAACCAAGGGTGATAAAAAAATATGTTAGATTCAAATCCTAACAATATTTCAATAAAAGATTTAAGGCAAACGATTCCACACATTTAAGGCAAAAGATTAATTCAAGAATAAATGGTCTTCACATGAATTATTGATGAATGGGTCCTCAAGGCAAAATATCCATGCAATAATGCAAACTATTCTTGAGTACCAAAATTATGTTGGACTAGTATAATGCAAAATATTCATTCAAGCCATAGAGTTGCTCAAAACAAAATGGTTCATTATCAAAAATGAATATTTTGCTTGGGGACTTTGTACAAAAAAAAACGATGGAGACTAATCTCAATATCTTCTATTCAAGAATTAAACCATCATAAAACTAGGCCGAGAAAAACATTATTGTCCTCATGTTTTCAATATCCTAAGGTGATAATTTGAGTGCCTTTTTGCCATCAAAAATTGGATTTGGCACATGTCTATATTCTTGCAACAATTTCCTATTTATATTTTATTCCACATGTATTGCACAATGTATTTTCCCTCATTGGTCCTACTCTCCACACAGGAGTATGTTTTGTCCTGCACCTTTTCTCTTTAATTGTTTATGGATTCATAAAACCAAATTTATACCATGTTCAATCAATAGACCTCTTTCTTCTAGGTTTCCTGTTCTAGGTTTCTTTATAAAACTTGACTTATTTTGAATGTTTGACTGAGATAAATGATCATCTTTGACTTTTGTTTTCGACTTTTCGTTTATGTAATTGGAGTTTAATAGACTCAATAGAGTTGGATCCAAGTCATTATAAAAACTTAGGTCCCATAATTTCATGTTATGTAGTGTGTCTTGTGGGACATAAAGTGGTCTCTCTAAGTAATTATGGGAGGTGTTGTCTTTGAAGTCCTCATTGTTACAATTAAGATCTTTGAAGAAGTCATCAAGCAATGAGAATGAGCCTAAATTTGCTTGAAAGGGAGAGGATTATGGATCACAAAATGAATTTGGCATAAAATATATATTTATATTGGGATCTAATTAGATAGATATTTGAAACAATAATTTGTTTGTTATGATAATTCCTTATCCTTATCTAGTTTTTTATATTTGTTTTCTATAGAATATGTTATTTAATTTTCTTGAAGTGCGAAGAAATCATATAATTCTACAAAGATTATTGTCTACAAAGATTACCATGTTATCTAAATTTCCTACCAAATTATGATCCAAGTTAGTTTGAATGCAGTTTTTTACAAAGATTATCTACACCATTTTGTAATTACCCGTTTTAATGTTTTAATCTTTTACAATTCTTACATTTCTTATTTTTCTCATATTGATCATAGAATAGGATGCTAATAAATCCTTATCCTATCTTTTTCAAAACTAGACTTATTAAAAAATCACTTTAAAAAAATTAGTTATATCACAATATTTAGATAAATTTTATAAAAAATGAAATACTCATCTATTTATAAAACATCGATTTTTATGTATTAATAAAAGGTGTCTCTTTATGTTCTTCTCTCCTAAAAGTAGTATTCTCATTATTTATTTGAATTTGAATATTTAGCATGGTAGGATATCTCCTAATCTAATATGAAGCCATATACCATTGCATAATAACTATTTGAAATACATTCAAAATATTTATGATAATTAAATTTGATTCACCTTAAGAAAATTTGAAATAATTTTGATTTATACTTATTAGGATCTTAACCTTTTTATTAGTGATATATTAGAACAACTATTAAATATTTTTTTTGACAAAGTCACAATCTTTAATTTAAATTATTTATCCATTAAATATTAGATACATTATATTGTTTATGATGGTCACCAAAAATACTATACCATGTAAATAAAATTAAGTTACTTTTAAATAATCTTGAAGTAATTTTAAATTTGATATTGAAATTATCTACTACGATTGTATTAAATAAACCGATATTTGTGAAATGATTATGTGGTTAGGAGGAAGATTTTTATGTAACATGTGTTGAATAATAGACTTGAACAATTACTGAACTATTTATTCACTAAATATTTTCTACACTTTTTTTAAAATTTTAAAATAATGTAGACAAAAGGTAACATACTATTATCATCTATCGCAATATATATGAAGGAAAAACTTATAGATCTAGAGAGAAAATAATTTGCACAAAAAAAAAACAATCATTTCATTTAGAGTTAATTACACTCACACCCCTTGAATTTTAGTGAAATTACACAGACTACCCCTCTAGTTTTTACCCCTACAAAAAAAACCCTAGATTTTGTATATACATCACATATTACCCCTGCATGTGTAATAAGTGCAGTTTTTTACATAAAAATGATGATAAGTGTAAAGAAATTAAACAAAATATGGTATATTGTAGAGACAAGTACAAATAGTATACGAGTTTGGGAAGAGTGAAGAGCCACAAGTGATGCATCACGTCTTGAACCAAAACTTTAAGACATTAGTTCTATGTGCCTTTTCTACTTATAAACTCTTTTACTCTTCCCCATATATCCAATGTGAGACTTCACACTTGAATAAACTTACCACACACTTTCCGGTCCGCTCCCCCTTAAGTCTACAATGTCACAGCCTAACCATCAGCTCTGATACCACTTATTGGACCAGACTGCGACTAGGGAGCCTCCAACCACCGGAGAGTTCCATTGCTACTGGTGTATGGGAAGAGTGGAGTGTCACAAGTGATGCACCACGTCTTGAACCAAAACCTTAATGCATTAGTTTCATGTTCCTTTTCTACTTATAAATTATTTTCCTCTCCCCCGCATATCTAATGTGAGACTTCACACTTGAATAAACCCAACAGTGGGTATACCACACACTTTCTGATCCACTCCCCCTTAAAGTCCACAATGTCCCAGCCGAACCATCGTCTCTAATACCACTTGTTGGACCAAACTGCGATCGGGGAGCCTCCAACCACCGGGGAGTTTCATTGTTACTGGGGTATGGGAAGAGTGTAGAGCCACAAGTAATGTGTAACATCCTGAATTTTGAGTCTTTAAAATTATAATATCAGTCCTGGAAGTCTCGCTTGAGCGAGAGATTCTCGCCTGAGCGAGAAATGACAATTTTGGGCTGTTAACACAGTGTAATCGATTACATGGTCCTTGTAATCGATTACATGCTGATATCTGATCAGACCTGTGTAATTTTTCATGATGTAATCGATTACACTATACTCGTAATCGATTACATCATATTAAAAATGTCAGATATGTGTATTTTTCATGATGTAATCGATTACACTATACTCGTAATCGATTACATCATATTAAAAACGTCAGATATGTGTATTTTCATGATGTAATCGATTACACTATACTCGTAATCGATTACATCATATTAAAAACGTCAGATATGTGTATTTTTTCATGATGTAATCGATTACACCTTATGGTAATCGATTACACACGTCACTGTGAGATTAAATCTGATAACTATAATAGACGTCCCACGAGGATAAGAGTTATTTTTCGAAAAACAAGAGAAGAGAAACGGTTTGAGGAGTAGTGCACCCTTAGAGTGAAAGAGGAGACCGGAGAAGAGGTAAAATCGCTTAACCTAGCCTCTCTTATGGTTGAATGTCATCGTTTTGGATGGGGTTTCTTCTCCATGTTTAGTGATAAAACCCCATAAACCCTCTCTTTGCTTTTCGGTTCGTTTTGCTTTGGAAAACCTTGTAAAACTCATAGAGTATGAGTTGTTTTTCGAAATGAGTATGTGAGAAGTTATTTTCAAAACTGTAAAGTCATGACAACATTAAGGAAACCTTTTTGTTGAAGATGAACTGAATGGATAATTTTGTCTTGTGTTGTATGAGTTTTGGTTAGTATTATTCTTGTCTTGACATGTAAATTGATGTGTTGTGATTGTTGTTGTTTTGGGTTGAAAGACCCTAAGGTTGGAGGAGACGGCGGAGAACGCAACTGAGCTTTAGTGCAAGCAATAGCGGCTACTCAGGTGAGGGAGCAGCATTAACCTTTGTGGTATTAGAATCTTAGCATTGGAAACTCCAACGACACTCACTAGTTGGATGGTTTCGGTGAATTAACACGATTAAACGGGAAATATCATGAGTTTCCTATTTAACCGCGTTAATCTTACGGTTGTGGATAATATGTTGATTATGGAATTGTGACCTGCCCTTCGTGGTATGGAATTGTGACCTGCCCTTCGTGGTACGGAATTGTGACCTGCCCTTCGTGGTATGGAATTGTGACCTGCCCTTCGTGGTACGAAATTGTGACCTGCCCTTCGTGGTACGGAATTGTGACCTGCCCTTCGTGGTACGGAATTGTGACATGCCCTTCGTGGTACGGAATTGTGACCTGCCCTTCGTGGTACGGAATTGTGACCTTCCCTTCGTGGTACGGAATTGTGACCTGCCCTTCGTGGTACGGAATTGTGACCTGCCCTTCGTGGTACGGAATTGTGACCTGCCCTTCGTGGTACGGAATTGTGACCTGCCCTTCGTGGTACGGAATTGTGACCTGCCCTTCGTGGTACGGAATTGTGACCTGCCCTTCGTGGTACGGAATTGTGACCTGCCCTTCGTGGTACGGAATTGTGACCTGCCCTTCGTGGTACGGAATTGTGACCTGCCCTTCGTGGTACGGAATTGTGACCTGCCCTTCGTGGTACGGAATTGTGACCTGCCCTTCGTGGTACGGAATTGTGACCTGCCCTTCGTGGTACGGAATTGTGACCTGCCCTTCGTGGTACGGAATTGTGACCTGCCCTTCGTGGTACGGAATTGTGACCTGCCCTTCGTGGTACGGAATTGTGACCTGCCCTTCGTGGTACGGAATTGTGACCTGCCCTTCGTGGTACGGAATTGTGACCTGCCCTTCGTGGTATGGAATTGTGACCTGCCCTTCGTGGTATGGAATTGTGACCTGCCCTTCGTGGTATGGAATTGTGATCTGCCCTTCGTGGTATGGAAATGTGATATGTCCTTCGTGGCATGGAGTTAGACCTGCCTTCATGGTACGGATTGTGGTGCACTTGTAGTGTGGATTTTGACTGTGGTTTGATTGATGGACATTTGATTTATATTATGTATGGGTGGTATGATCATGGTATGTTGGTATATGGACTCTCTTTGATGTATTTGTGTTGTAATGTTGTATAATTCCTGTGAAGTAATGCTTCAATGTTACTATTCTATTTAAAACCACCATGTTATATATTGCATGTATTTAATGACTGACTCCCTCTATGTTGTCTTGTTTACTCAATCCGTGGTAATCGGATTGTAGGTGGAACGAAAGATTAAGAGACTGCAGAGTCATGAAGTAATTGCATGGCATTTGGATTTAGTGTGCCTTCTAGTTATTCTAAGGATTTTGTAATTGTTGGCATTGGACCCTTTCATGGGAATTTTATCTAGGTTTTTGTTGTTTAGTTAATGAGACTAATGGTGGAATTACTGTATTATTTTTCTACTATCGATCTATCTATACTATATGGAGTACGTTTTGGTTGAAGTGAAGGTTTTAAAAGATATGTGATTTTTATTATGTTAGTAAATAATGGTAATTTTCCGCGTTATTATTGGAGGCGTTACATAATGCACAACGTCTTGAACCAAAATCTTAAGACATTAGTTCAATGAACCTTTTCAACTTATAAACTATTTTACTCTTCCCGCATATCCAATGTGAGACTTCAAACTTGAATAAACCCAACAATAATGATATATTATTTAAATCACTCTTATACGATATTATAACGATTAAAAAATAATTAAAATGTGTTGACTCGTATATTATTTAGAATTTTTTCCACAATATACCATATTTTGTTTAACTTCATTACACTTATCATCATTTTTTATGTAAAAAATCACATTTATTTCACATGCAGGGGTAATCTATGTATTGTATGTATAAAAATCAAGGGTTTTTTGTAGGGATAAAAAATGGAGGGATGAATTGTGTAATTTCACTAAAACTTGGAGATGATAATTCAATTTACTCCTTCATTTATTTAGTAGAATGATCCTTTCTCCTAAATTAATGCTCCCATTTTATTTTATTTTAGTAATTAACAATGCTGCTAAACTATATCCATGCCCCTACATTTGAATGGTTTCCTTTCCATAGTTTTATGTCTTGGAACTTATAAGTGTCAATTCCACTTGTTAATTGTTCATTACTTGAATTTATGTATAAAAAGGGTAAATTACACTTTAACACCCTTTGGTTTGACTTAGTTGGAGTGTAAGAACCCAAATTCTACCCTTGAAAAATTTTCTTTATTTTATTCATCATTTATACATTTTCCTACGACTTTTAAATACAAATACCAACAACTTAAGTTAAGTCTCATTTATCTGCTCATACCCATTTCATAATCCCTAAATAACATACACATTCGCTTAACGGAAAATCATAATTCATTCATGCATTCCAGTAACTACCGCATACAATTAGCTATGGGATTCCAAAATACCCATAGCTACGAATATCCAGAGTTATAAATATTCATGTCCAAAATACAGCTAGTCATATTACAAAAGAATGAATATAAGGACTTCCAAAAAAATTAAAAGCCTCTAAGGTCCTAATCAAAACGTCCTTACATCTTCCACCTACCTGCAATGAGATTAACATTGACTATACATAGAAAACACAAAGGAGTAAGTCGTTAACGTAAAATAATGTCAATGTACGTTAATCCACATTTTAATAAGATTAAGTAAACAATTTAGAGTTAAATATACTTAAAACCATTTTCATCATTTCTATTTCTTTTGAAAACCATGCTACATAACTTGAGCCAAAGTTTGCTACATCTTTTGAGCCAAAGCGCTACCCCACTTAAGGTTAGCTAAAACAGATTTCCCTTTTCTTTTGGAAGCGTGCTACATAACTTGAGCCAAAGTTTGCTACATCGCTTGAGCCAAAGCTTGCTACATCGCTTGAGCCAAAGCTTGCTACATCGCTTGAGCCAAAGCTTGCTACATCAATTGAGCCAAAGCTTGTTACATCGCTTGAGCCAAAGCTTGCTACATCGCTTGAGCCAAAGCTTGCTACATCGCTTGAGCCAAAGCTTGCTACATCGCTTGAGACAAAGCTTGCTACATTACTTGAGCCAAAGTCGCTAACCAATCATGGTCGGCTAAAAACGAGTTTATTATTGAGGTAGTGGTTTATGGTTGATATCCTACCCGGAGTGGTAGTGAATTATTGTGGTTGTCCTACCCAGAGTGGTAGTGGATTATTGGAACTCGACCTGCCTGATGTGGTATGGATAATAACTCGACCTGCCCGATGTGGTATGGAGAATAACTCGACCTGTCCGATGTGGTATGGAGGATAACTCGACCTGCCCGATGTGGTATGAAGAATAACTCGACCTGTCTGATGTGGTATGGAGGATAACTCGACCTGCCCGATGTGGTATGGAGAATAACTCGACCTGCCCGATGTGGTATGCAGAATAACTCGACCTGCCCAATGTGGTATGGAGGATAACTCGACCTGCCCGATGTGGTATGGATAATAACTCGACCTGCCCGATGTGGTATGGATAATAACTCAACCTGCCCGATGTGGTATGGATAATAACTCGACCTGCCCAATGTGGTATGGATAATGACTCGACCTGCCCGATGTGGTATGGATAATGACTCGACCTGCCCGATGTGATATGGATAATAACTCGATCTGCCCGATGTGGTATGGAGAATGACTCGACCTGTTCCATGTGGTATGGATAATAACTCGATCTGCCCGATGTGGTATGAAGAATAACTCGACCTGCCCGATGTAGTATGGGGAATAACTCGACCTGCCCGATGTGGTATGGGAAATGAAATCGATGAATACGATCAAGGGAAATATGAAGGATGAAAATGAGGATGTGAATGATAAAAGTAATATTTATGCTATAGAATATATATTATGGGATATATATATATATATTATAAGGTAAATATGAAGGATGAAAATGAGGATGTGAATGATAAAAATAATATTTATGCTATAGAATATATATTATGAGATATATATATTATAGGGTAAATATGAAGGATGAAAATGAGGATGTGAATGATAAAAGTAATATTTATGCTATAGAATATATATTATGGGATATATATACTATAGGGTAAATATGAAGGATGACAATGAAGATGTGAATGATAAGAGTAATAATCATGTCATAGGATATATATTATGGGATATATATACTATAGGGTGAATATGAAGGATGAAAATGGAATATATTGAGAATGAAAGTAATATACATGCTATAGGATATATATTATGGGATGTATATACTATAGGGTGAATATGAATAATGAGAATGACGATGTTTCGAAAGAACGTAATATGCATACTATAGAATATATATTATGAGATATATATACTATAGGATGAATATGAGTAAAGTGTAAATTAAAGGAAGATGATATGAATGTTTACAATTACGCATGTGTGTTTACGAATTATATTAATGCCAAACAATTCTTTGTTTATGGCGCCATTCGTTCCACATATTTTTCATATTCTTCTTTGTTCATATCATTTCAAAACACTTAACTAATTTCAATCGAAAAGATTACAAAAAGGCAACCCAAACCGTTGTCATCAATCTCTAAATTAGGTTTTTATCGTACACAACTTGTCAAATGATTACTTTTATATGTCATTTTATTTTATCAAGTTATGCCATAATATTACTAATATAGTTTTAGACATGCTTTTAAGCATGTGTAAAATAAGATTGTTACTTAATATACGGATAACATATATATTATCAATTATGTAGCAAAACAAATATCGTCTTGTACGAATGTATATTCTATTCGTCAAAATGGGATAGTTAAAGTAAATTATTTATCAAAATGAGACCGTTAAAGTCAACTCATCTATATACTATATAATAAAAAAAGGTTATGCAATGTCATCTCTTGACTAGTGTCACAACCTCAACGAAAATTTTCCCTCCTAAACACCTCACTTTTCTTAATGTACTCGCACAAGATAAAAGTACATTTTACCTATTGTTCATTACATATTATTATATTATTTAATAACATATAATAATACTAAAAATGATGTATCACAATAAAGACATTTCACTTTGTTCAACTCACATGCATGATAAAAATACATTCATACTTATAGTTCATTACTTAATATATTATTTAATAAGATATAATAATAATAATAACATTTAATATATATATATATTATATCAGGAATAAATTCAACACTATTTATTTTCACATGTGCCACAACCACGTTCATTTTTTCCGTGTCTAAACTTCGTAGGCTAACATAATTACATAGAGGAAATAGTAATTACTAAGAATGATACCCTATGATTGACACTTGGATTTTTCAATGACAACTTTGTCATTGCATAATGATTTTTTAAATATCATTGTAATGTAAATTGTATGATATATTTCTTTATGTATACATTTAATATTGTTGTGGATACTTTAGCTATTTCATCTTTACTCAATTCATCTCATTTACGAGTAACATGTGTTTTTAATCATTAAAATATATGGGTCACATGTTTGTTCTTAACAATAGGAATGCACATATAACATGTGTATTTTTAATCATATGAATGTATGAGTAACATGTGTGTTTTTAATCATGTGAATGCACATATAATATGTATGTTATTGATCATGCGGCAAAAAGTACTGCCCGTGCATAAGCACAGGTAACTTGCTAGTTAACAATTAAGAAAATGTACCTTGTGGAAAATAATGTTGTAACCATCAACATTGTAACTAAACTACAAGCAGTAAAGGTTTACTTAAATACATGTTCAATATAATTCAACATGCTCTCATGTGTTACTTTGTTTCCATTTAAATATGTGACATGAAAAACTGTTCATTGAAAATCTAAACATTGGTGTTTTGATGTATTATTAACCGATATGACACATTTGATAGAGCCGAAAAATCATGGCGTCATTTTTCAATAAATATATAATATTTAATGGTTAATAAATTCAATGAAAATATAAGATGAAGAAAAATTGTATTCATATTATATTAATGTTTTGTTTTTAGTATGACTTGTACTTAAAGGTAAAAGAATATGATTAGCTTACGGTCCATGAACATTTTCACATCTCTTTTTAAAATAATAATGAATATTTGCACATCTCTTTTTAACGGTAATCAAAAGATAATAGGGTTTAGCTAAAAAAAACAAAAGCCCAAATGGGTAGAAGGAAAAGCAAGCAAATAACCAAAATGAGTGTTAAACAACACATATTTTCAAAACCATTTCAGAGATAGTTAATACCAAACCAAAAAAAGATTTGAAAGTAAACAACAAACTCTAACTTTCATAATAAAATCAAGCCACACACAAACAAAAAATGGAAAAATGGTAATGAGGTTTATGTAAAATTTCCAGTAGCTCAAATATTGAGCCAAAATGAGCTTGTTAAACAACATATACATAAAAAATCATTGAATGGAGAAAATAAAATACAAAACCCAATAAGTGAGTGAGTAACTAATCATGAAGCCAAAAATGAAGTTACCAATAACTAATCATGGTCATTACCTTATGCTCTATGTATTTCTAAAACTTGCAAAACAAAAAATTAAAATAGTGATTTTTTGAATAAAAAAGTGTATAAATAAAATAAGAGAGGAAAAGATACAGAAATATTATAAATGAATGTATATATATAAATGGAGATTGTGTACATGGAATATATTTTGAAGGTTTGATCGTCCCTAAGGATGATACTTTTGCTTATCATACGTTAACAAAGAGAACTATTGGAAGAACAAATATATAAAATAAGAGTAAATTACATTCACATCCCCTGAGTTTTAGTGAAATTACACAAACCACCCCTCACTTTTTTGTCCTTACACGAACCACCCCTAATTTTGTACATATGTTACAGTAACTACCCTGCATAATATAAAAGTGTAATATTTTAAACAAAAAACGTATGATGTGTGTAATTAATTAAACAAAATATTGTATATTATGTAGAAAAATTCAAATAATATAAGAGTCAATGCGTCTTTATTATTTGGCTCGTTATAAAATAATATAAGAGTTATTTAAACATTTATTTGAAATTATTAATGTATTTTTTAATGACACAAAAATAATAAAGAAACATTCGCTTTTGTACTATTTGAAATGTTACACAATATACAATATTTTATTTAACTTAATTACATTCATCACACATTTTTTCTTTAAAATATTACACTTTTATAACATACAGAGGTAGTCTGTGTAACGTATGTATAAATCTATGGGTGGTTTGTGTAATGACAAAGAATGGAGGGGTTGTTTGTGTAATTTCATTAAAACTCAGGGGGTGTGAGTGTAATTTACTCATAAAATAATGAAATTAATAAGAACACTAATAGCCAACCTAGTGAAATCACTGAAAAATAAATAAATAAAATCAATGATAAAATAAGAAAAAATCTACAAAATAAAAATATATCTACAAAATAAAAAAATCAATAAAACAATAACATGCATTTGATGATAAATACATAACAACAATAAAAAAAAAAGTCATGTAAATAATAGTCAATCCAAAAAAAAGACTATTATTAGATAGAACTATTTGCTAATATATGAATATTACATTCACAATAGCACTTACAAATGAATTTCTTAGTAAGTATAGAAATTGATGTTATGTCGAATATTTGTAATGAGTTTATTATATGAATAATTCACAAATTAAGGCATGTGAAGAAGCCTTAGAGATAATTCTTTATTGTATGGATTTAGATTTGGCAATTTATATAGAAAAATTTGTTCCTACCACGAAAAATCCAGTGCAAATGTGGTAATTGTATATGCTTAATCATCATGAAGCATTATATTCCAAAAACATTTTGAGGCTATACATGAGGATGAAAATATAAGGAAGTTGAGCAATACTTTACCACAAAAGAAAATCGGAATACTTAACCATGATTGATGATGAAATTGTAATGAAGTAATGAAGTATAATTTATTCAGTTGATAAACAATATTAACATCACAAGGACATTGTCTTTGTTCCAATCAAGGAATAGTATAAAAAATTCAATAAAAAAAATCATGTCAAAAACATTATTAATTTAATCTAGACGAAATTTGCTTATAATAGTGATAGAAAATCTCTCAAATTTTAAATAAATGTTTAAAAGAAAAGGATATCCTCATAACCTAAAATTAAGACAATTCTAATTTTTAATTAGAATTAAATTATATGTCGATGCAGATGAATTTTTATGTTCTTTTTGGTTTAAGAGGAGAAAGTGGATAGAGAAAAAAAGATGAGAAAGAGTGTGAAAAAATAAAGAAGTGAATTTATTTTTCTATTGTTTGGTACAATAGAAAAGAAATTTATGTTTTCTTCTATTTCACTTGTTTGGTATAGTAGAAAATGAAGATATAAATGACAATATTTTTTGAATGTCAAAACTATCATTTAAACAAATAAAAGATAAAAATTTATACATTTTGTTAATAGTCAAAAAATAATATATTTAAATATTATTTTCTAATTACTAATCAATAATTATAAATTGACTATAAACTAAATAGAAAATAAGAGGTAAAATCAAGTTATCAATTTTTAGAGAATATAATTGACATGTCGCATAAAATTACTCTTTCCTCTCCCTTTCATCTCATAAGGGTGATACCGAATTTTCCGAGACTCATACACTTTTTTACTATCTCCCTCTTTTCTCCCTTTCCTAACACCTCCCAACCAAACAATAGAATTAATGTCTAATTTTCTTGTTTCAATTTACTTTGTTATCTTGCCATATTGAATGATCATAGTCATTCCATTTCACTAAGGCTTCTTTTTAATATATATTTTCTTGATATTAGACTCAATCTCATGAAATGTTAATCCTTAACATTTGATAAACATATCAAACAAAACTTATTTCTAATGAATACAATTTCTCTTTCATCAAAAAGTTAGATAAATTACTTGACACTTCATACATTAATAAATCAATGTCAGTATAAAATTTATACATAATCGGTACAACATTCATCATTTTTGCATTTCATCATTAATGCAACGACAAAGTATAAAAATTCTTACATTGTCAGTGCATACATCTTTTTCTCATACCCTATCACAATGTCCACTTTATTCATAGTTAATCAGATTATAAAGGTGCAAGATACACAAAATCAGCTCCAATGTACATATAACCCCTTATGCAATTTAAAACAATGTGCAAATTGAAGGGGCTACCTTCAAAATAAGTGCAACTTACACCAACCATTTCTAGAACAATAGTAGTGCAACATTCTCATAGACCCCTGCAATGTAGCAATAGTATGTATCAGTACAAGTAGAACCAAAATACAAACAAGTTAAATAACACATTGCAAAGAGCAAATGAGGAAAAAAATGTTTACAAAATTAAGCCTTAACCACACCAGGTGCGAAAACGGTTTCTAATGCTAAGGTTCATGGACAAAGAAGAATACAAAGGTAGGAGGCAGATGAAATTACAAAGAAAGTACATAACAAAATTATGTATATTATCTATATGTAATTGGACATATGAAATTATATATATATATATATATATATATGTCTATATATATATGTGTATATATGTCTATATATATGTGTATATATTTATATATATATATATTTTGTTAATTATTTACATATATGTAAATATGATGAAAAAATTAGAGAATCAATTATACTTTGGCCAAAGAGATGTCATCACTCTTTACACAATTGAATAGACACATACAAATATGATGAATGGGTGACCATGGGACAGGTCGGACCAGGTCATACATGTTTTTTACCCGACCCTAAATATTAATCAGGTCTAATTTTTGGACCCGAATTCGGTTCTATACCTGATAAAATCCAACCATATTCGGGCAGGGTCGGTTCTGCTCACCCCTATAACAAACTCAAGAATAACAGTGTGCAAGGATAGTCCAAAATATATACCAATATGAATAGCAGCAGATAGAAGCCAAAACCCTTGTTTTTAGAAGAGAAGCAACTTTCCATTTTAAAAAAAAAAAGAAATTCTGCAACATGTACACTATATCAGTTTGGATAAGTTTTTGACAAAAGGTTTTTGAGAAGCAGAAATGAGTTGCTTCTCAACATAATCAATCATGTGAGAGATGCAATAGAAGATAAAGAAATTAGACAATAATTTTTTTATAATTGTATCCAAACATATAAAACAGCTTAAAATTTTCACCTAAGTCTCTAAAAAATCTATTATTTACACATTTAATCCTATTTCCTCTCAGAATTTCCTACAATATACTAAGAAAAAATTATAAAAAGGCAGCCGAATGCATGAAGCTCCCACCTAGTGGGGTGTGGGGAGGGTAGATGTGTGCAGTCATACCCCTGTAAGTGGAGAGGTTAGTTCCAGTATTTGAACCCGCGACCTCTCGGTTAAGTGTTGTCACAATGCAGGAACTTACGGGTGCGCAGAGACTCACCTTCTAGAGTGACAAAATTATGGAGAAATAATGTTCTTGTTTAAAATCATTCACACCACTTGAAGTATATATTCCAGGAAATTTAAGTTAACTAACATAATGTATTTAAATTGTTGATTAAAAAGAAGGTGATGCAGGGTGAAAGTTCATATTTTGCTACCCTTAAAAGTAAGAAAATCGGCATTTTGATATCGGGCTTGCTTACCTGACTTTCTTTAACATAATGGCCTTAAGTTTCCTAGCAAGGTCCTCAGAACGAAGCCTGCGCTCCAAGTTCTTTCGGGCTAGGACACGCTTCTCAGAGTTCTTGATATGGAATCTCTGTTCCTGCTTTATCATCCTCTCGATCCCACTGGATTGCATCTTACGCTGCATCAATGCCAGTGCCTGTTCCAAGTTCCCGTTTAACACCTTCACTCGTATGCCTCTGTATTGCTGAAACTGAGGTAGTTGAGGATTCCAACTATTGAAGGGTTCAATGCTGTGACCTGCCTTTCGGACTAAGCTCCATAAATTCCGAGCAACCGAGTTCATAACTAGGGAGATGAAGCCGATCAATAACTGTCAACCTTTTCAAAACAAACAAAACATTGGTGTAGTGTTATTTCTTAGCGAACAAGTTTGGCGCATAAAAAATTAGATCTATTATTTTTCATCATTTTATCAGAATTTTCCTAGGAATTAATTCCGGGGACTTTAGTCAATTCGGGGCTTCTAACAGTTTCCTCTCCACATGTACAAACCACTAAGGCACGATTCTACCATCTTTTCTACAATACGAGCTATTCCAACTTTCTTCCTGATGTGACCACTTAGAGAGCACATGTACAAACTACTCCAACTTTTTTAGAGAGCACATGTACAAACTACGAAGGCGCGATTCTACCATTTTTTCTACAATACGAGCTACTCTAACTTTCAACTATAGTGACCACTTATTTTTCATCATTTTATCAGAATTTTCCTAGGAATTAATTCCGGGGATTTTAGTCAATTTCGGGACTTCTAACAGTTTCCTTTACACATGTACAACCCACTAAGGCACGAATCTACCACCTTTTCTACAATATGAGCTACTCCAACTTTCTTCCTGATGTGTTCATTCCAAATCCTATCATGTGTAACATTTTCATATCTGCTACCTTGAGTTTATATTCTCGTCGACATTTAACCGCTCAACATTTAACCCCGTATAACATTGCAGGTCTTAAACACATTAACTATAAACTAAAAATTGAAACAATCACAGGGAATCAATGTAATGGTAAGCAAACTACAATCTAAAAAAATGCAACTTTTTTTAGAGAGCCTAACCATATTGCTCCATAATCAAAGGGATTAATCTCAGACAGAAATAATTTAGAGATACCACATTATACCCAAAAAATAGAAAAGAAAAAAAAACTCAAAATTGAAACAAACCAATTACAGCTTATTTGAAAAAAATCGCTTCTTTTTACTTCCAAAATCAAAAAATTACCCAAGATGGAAAAATCAGTTCAAATATATTAAAAAAAAGCAGAGATTACAGTAGCGGTGATGAGTGGCAGCGTGTGATTGTTGATGTTCGTTGGAATGGAGAATGATAGGGTTCTGTTTCAGTGTTTCAAATGAGAAATTTTGATTTTTTTTTTTTGGTATTTGGGTTTGTGATGGGCTTTTAATTACTAATTATACCTAAAAACCCAAAATAAATTATGACAAGGTCAAACAAAAAGAAACTTTACAAATAGTTAGGCTTGAGGATTATTAAATGGAAAGAAAAAAAGTGTATAATACCTAAACTCGTACACGGTTAGTGCATACATTTTTTTTTCTAAATGCATATAGTGTGTAGGTGGTTATTATTTTGGATAGATCATTGTATTAATAAATATATTAATGAAAGCATATTACATCATGAAGCTCAACCAAGAGTTCATCCTTCTAACAAAAGTTAAAACCATGGACAAAAAGTGAATATCAAAATACATCTACATATTTAATTGTTTATGTTTATATTTTTTTTTATTAGAATAAGAACATTTTTACTTTGTTTTTCATTATGATATTCTTATTTGCTAAATTTTATTCTTAAATAAGAATAATTTTTGGCGAAAGGAAAGTGAGGAGAGTGGTAGATGTTGTGCAAAAAATGTAGATGTTGTGTGAAAAGGTAGAAGTTGTGCGAAAAAGATAGATATTGTGAAACCCAAATAAGAATAAGAATAATGTTTATCATTATGAGAAAAGATAGGTATTGTACTCTTATTTCATTGGGAGTTATAATAAATTATAAAATAATATGTGAGACCTAAATAAAAATGAATATGTTATTTATCATTGTGATTATTCTAACTTTCTTAATGTTTTTCCTCAACATTTATATAATTATATAATTAAGGAAAGAGTTGCAAGGGTACAAAGCAACTAGATGTGATTTTGTATCAAGGATAAATGTAATATTTTCTAATCAACTAGAAAAGTTATTTTCCACACAAAAACTTGTTTTTATTAGTGTCTAACATCTATGTAATGTTAGTGTAAAAGTTTTTTATACCGCCGGTATTATTATATCAATAATAAATGATGAAGTGACACTATAAAAAACTTTTACCATAGATATTAAACTCAAAATCCACCTGAAGAATGTTATTGAAGATGACTATTTTAAAAACTTTCCAAATAAGTTTATTTTCTATTCCTGCTATGTGATGTCTTCTAATGGCTCTCCTTTTCTAAATCACCCTTTGTTATACTATCATAAAGTTTGCTTGGTGTTTAAGGAAATTATTTTTTTATTAAGGTTGTTGTTTAATAATCAAGAGATCGTGGATTCAAATCATAGAAACATTCTTTCTGTTTGCAGATATAAGACCATCTACATTCTCAATCTCACTAGATAGAAGACCCGTGCATTAAACTGCCCTTTCACTAAAGATTGTAAATGATAGAAGTTGACGGTTGAGGGTTCATTCAACCCTTGATGAAAGATGAAACTTAACATTCTAGAAGAGTCTATTTCCATGAGAATTGTCCTATAATGCAAGTTTGAGAGAATGACTAACTCTCATCAATGAGAGAGAATTCATTTCATCACAAGAGGATAACCAAAATGATTGCAGACTTGGGCAACAAAGACATACAAAAACAAAGGAAAGTAACTTGTTGTGCATAAACTTGAACCTGTTAAAATTTATCAAATACATATTTTTAAAGAGCCAAAAAGTTACTACTATAACTACAATCATAGTATCATACAATACCAAGGTTGCTTAGGATAAACACCAATTAAGAAGATACACCACTGCATTAATGGACTAACAACTCTTAGTTCAAGATATGTTTAAAGAAACCAGTGTCTATTTCTTGGCATAAGTTATCAACATAGGGTTCTGTGGGGTTATCTTGAAACCTTGTAGAGCCTGCATTGCTACTGTTGATTGCATCTCATCTCCATACTCCACAAAGGCAATTCCTGGCTTTGTTTCCACCATTCTAACTTCCTTGAAACCAGAATATTGAAGAAAGAGCATTTGCAACATCATCGGTGTCGTCTCGTTGGGAAGATTCTGAATAAAGAGGATATTATTTGGTGGCGCCGGAGCCTCGGGTACCATTGACTTTGCACCACCTGGATAAGGTATCTGGGATAGCTGCATTATTAGAAACAGTATGTAACAAATGTAGAAGTAACCAAGTAAAAATGGTGAAGAAAGAATATTGAAACATAAAATTGTTCGCCAACCAAGCCTTTTATCGCACATTCACACTAGGTGGGGTCGGATAGTGTGTGTATTTGAATCATTTGCTATGCAACAGAGAACAGACAGCACATCACCTCATTTTAATTTCTACTGTTGAAAATAATCTCACCGTTCTCGTTGTATGCTAAAAGAACACTACCTTTTTTTCTGAAGGCTTTTATCAGAAAATTACAATATTCTTCAAGGTAAAAGCAACGGAATGGAAAGAGAACTTTCCGGTTAGAAATTTTTTCATGAGATGGGCTCCACTTGTACCTATCTAATCTATAAATGATGTTGTAGCACAAGTCCACAAGCTAATTTCTCAACACTAATTACTATAATGTGAAAATAATTCTAGAGTTGGTAAAATCAAATGGGACCGACTACCAGAAAATTAATAGGAATAACATGATCACTGCGCAAAAATAAACTATAAACAGCAGAAGGAACTTACAGCAGGTGTTGCACCATATGCACCAGCATAAGCTGGATTTATGCCCATTCCAGCTAAATTAGCATCATGCTGGTCCTTCCGTTTTTTGCCTGCAACAAAATGCGTTCAGTTTACTTCCGTATAAGCAATTATTTAGTGAATATGTAATGCATTTAACAAGATATCCATATACCTTTGTCATCATGCCTCTTACGTCTTTCCCTCGGAACAAAAGTACCATCAGCCTTTGCTATTACGTCTGATTTAGTCTTTGCATACTGTATTCTCTGCATAAATTGCAATGCCAAATTAAATCCTTGTAGGTTCTACTGAACTGACATATAACGGGACTAAACTATAGCATATCTGAATCAGCAACGGAAAGTAAGGAGACAAAGCAAAAGAATATGCAGTTGTCAGAATCAATCTGTTCCCTTTTCCAAACAATAAAAGAGTCCCTTATTAAACAAATACAAATGAGACGTCCGAATATAATAAAATTCATTTTTTATGATAAATTATGTTAGCAATGTTATTTAACTAAGCTCTACAGCCCAGGATTCTATTTTAGCATGAGATAGATTACACGTATTAAAGAGAAATTTTATGAAAACAATTCTGCTAGGGATTTGCAAATGTCCACCAGGAGAATGTACCCCCAAAAAAAGTTCAGCAGGAGAAGTGTGTACGTTTAAAGATAGAAGTAATTTCCAGCAACCTATTACAATGAGGAGGATTCAAAATACAGGTTCTAGCCCATGCTCCTTAAGATCGCTAAAAAGCCATTTGCATAGTCTAAGAGCACTCAAATAAAAATTATCAGTTTGCCAATTTCATAATGCCATATAATGAAGTCAAACCATACATCACAAAAAATAAAAAACTTTTTCTGTGCTAAATTTATACAAAATCTAATTTGATCCGTAAATTGTGTTAAATCTTGTTCTATGGAACTATATTGACAAAAATTCCTTTGGGACCGACAAAAGATGAGATATATCGTTGAGGCCATGTAGACCATAGTGTAGTTAATTTAGTTCAAGATGATAAAGCACTGATGAGTCTTTATCAAGATAAACACAAATCCACATTTTTGGTCAATTGATTATGGATCCTTCACCTTGAGAATAAATATCATCATATTGTACAAGCATCAGTTTTCCATAAAGTCCTAGACTCTAGACTAAACCTTTCTAAAATCCAGTGTTCTTGCCAAGTAAAGAATTCCTATTTTGTTGAGTGAGGGACTTGGGGCACTTAGAACCCAGCTAGCTGATAAAGCCAATTTACTCTACTATTTCTTTTAGCACACACGATAGTCGCCATTGCCAATTGCAACAAGGGAGGAGCAATGTCAATATAGCATGCAACATATGACATATTCAGACACTTTCCTTCTATTGTCATTCCTTTTCCCATGAACAATTTAATACCTGCTAAGGCAGGGTAGACTACATGGCCTTCTTCACACGCCCAAATTACCAAAGCTGAGATTCTAACATCTTTTCTGGATAGTCGCCATTGCCAATTGCAACAAGGGAGGAGCAATGTCAATATAGCATGCAACATATGACATATTCAGACACTTTCCTTCTATTGTCATTCCTTTTCCCATGAACAATTTAATACCTGCTAAGGCAGGGTAGACTACATGGCCTTCTTCACACGCCCAAATTACCAAAGCTGAGATTCTAACATCTTTTCTGGATAAGTGCTTCCTCAAGTATCTCTCCAATGTATTCAATTCTTAATCATAACAACTCTAGTGCATGATGTGCATCCACTCATCTAATGCAACATGCACATCTCTAGTATGTTGAGAATATTCACTTGTCCATTTTTTACTGTGAGGCATTCAGTGTTATACAACATCACGAATCATATAATTGCAAGTTAAAGTTATCCATTGAATCATATCTAGTTATGTTATTTTGTTGCCGGAATTACCTGAATTTATGTTCTAGTCCCTGGAACTTTTAGGACCCATTCTGTCTTAGACATTCCAAAAGTTTGGTTTTAGGTCATGTCCGCCGGTTAAGTGATGACGAATCAACACCACAAATGGCCATGCCAATAATGAGTAGTCGACGTGGCGCTAATGTTAGCCACGTCATCACTTAACTGATGGCAAAATCAAAGTTCAATGTCCTAGGCCGAACATGAAATAATTTAGTGAAGTTTACAATAAGAACAACCAAGCCTTAATCTAAGGCGGGGTCAATTACATGCATCATACGACAACACCATAATGCTCTATTATTCATTCACAAAGCATTGATCTATTTCTTAATCATTCCGTCTATAGTTTTTCTTAGTCTCCCTCTTCCTCTAGGAATTGGTCTAACCTCTATTTGATATACACTCCTTACAGAGGCTTCAACCAATCTTATCCAAACATATCCAAACCATTCTACAATAGGAACTACTCCAACTTTCTCCCCAATGCATTCACTTCTAATCTTACCTTGTCTAGCGTATCTACTCACCCAACACAAAATTCTCATCTCTGCAACATGAAGTCTATTATCTTGTTGACATTTTACCGCCAACACAAGAAATTGAAAGCAAAATAGTAACATTCTAACATTTGCCAATAAAAAAAACAAGAAATTGAAAGCAAATAAGGTTGTGTTTATGGACTAAGAAGCCATAAGTTCAAATACTAAAAACAGTCTCTCCGCTTTCACGTAAGTCTGCTTACATCTACCCTCCCCGAACTCAGGCCGCACGAACCGAGCCGCATAAATGTAAAAAAAGTAAATGAGTAAAGGAGGCTACCATGGGCTTATCATAGAAAGGGAAGCCTTGCATTTGCCTAAGGGCATTAGAAGCAGAAGTTGTATCCTCAAACACAACCCAAGCTTGACCCTTATGCTTCAGCGTCTTGAAAGCTAACACTTCTAATATCTTCCCGAACTGAGAAAAAACAGCGCGCAATGATTTCTTCAACTCTGCATCAATCACAAATAAAAAATAAAAAAAAACTCAACAAAACCATATAACTTATTATATTAATAAAATAAAGAATTCGAATTTAAAAAAAAGAGTAAGAGTGTTGTTACCCTCAATCTTAATCTTTTCATTAAGGTTGTTGATGTAGATGGTCATGTTCTGAGGGACTTCACCACCACCACCACCACCGCCGCCGCCACCACTAGCATTGACGACTTCAGACATTGTTTTATGTTAAGAATGTTTGTGTGAAGTGCGATTGATGGTTTTTCTACGACGGAGCAAAAACCCTAAGGCACTGCCGGAGATGATGGTGCTTCAAAAACAATGGACTTTTCTGCTTCCTGATTTGGGCTTTCTTCTGCTTATGGGCCTGGATTTGATTATGATTTTCATTTAATTTTAATGAAAATTAACATATTTTCCTATTAAAACTTAGAGTAAATTACACTAATACCCCTCAGTTTTAGTCAAATTATACAGAAAACTTTCTGATTTTCACCCTTACAAAAAACTTCCTGATTTTTTTAGATACATTACACAGACTACTTTTGCATGTGAAATAAGTGTGTTTTTTTATAAAAAATGATGATAAGTGTAATGAAGTTAAAAATAATATTATATATTTTAGAGACAAGTCAAAATAGTATATGAGTCAGTACATTTTCATTATTTTTTGTTCATTACAAATGCATAATAATTATAATGAGATATTATTTAAATCACTCTTATACGATATTATAACGAACAAAAAATAATGAAAAATGTATTGAATCAAATACTATTTGGATTTGTTTCTACAATATACCATTTTTTTAACTTCATTACACTTATCATTTTTTTATGTAAAAAATCACACTTATTTCACATGCAGGGTAGTCTGTGTAATGTATGTACAAAAACCAAGGGTAGTCTGTATGGGTAAAAAATGGAAGAGTGATCTGTGTAATTTCATTAAAGCTCAGGGTGTGAGTATAATCAACTCTAAATCTTATAAACCAATCACTAATAAATAATTTATCATTTTGTGATATATGACACTTTTTTATAAGGATGAAGATATAGCATTACTCAATTTTAATTATTTTTCTACTCGGTAGTGATTTTTGTTTGGGAAAAATGAGCTATAGCATGGAGTTTGTAACTTACTTGCATCATTACTAATTTATTAAACTAAAACATTTATTTATTATTTATTTACTTATTTATTAATTAGTTAAATAATTATTAATTGTAGATATTAAATACATAAATAATTTAAAATAAAATTTTAATCCATTATTTTAATAAATTATTTATAATCAACATAACATTTTTATTTATTTGGAGATAAGCTGCAAAACAAAAATATTAGGGTTTTTTTAGTTTGAGGTAACTAATATATATTTTTTTAAACTTGAAGGATAAAATTAGAAGTAAATTATTAAAAGTTCCATTACGATATTCTTTATTAAAAACTATCATCTTTTTTCAATTTTTATTTACTAAAATACTTGACTTAGTCAAAAACCTACAAACTACTTGAAAAAGTTAGAAACTTGAGTCACCAAATGATACATTAATCTATTCTCATTACTAGGATTATCAATAGGGATGGCAAAAATACCCGCACCCGTGGGTACCCGTCAAAATACCCGCAACGGGTACCCGCAAAAATAGCTCATGGGTGGGAATGGGTATCATGATACCCGCCCCGCGGGTACCCGCGTACATATTTTAATTAAATATTTTTTAATTAGTTATTATTAATTTAACATTATATTTGTTTATTTTATTATTACTTCATAATAAAATTTAGTCATGAGACTATAATCATAAAATTATCATATACATGTCATATTATTTAAGTAAAAAATATTTTTATAGATTAATTATTGTAAAATATATAAAATATAATTAGAATGAAAAACCCGTTGGGTACCCGCGGGTACCCGCTACCCGCACGGGTACCCGCAAATTGTGCGGGTACGGGCACGGGTATGCACTACCCGTGCCCGCCCGTGCCCGTTGCCATCCCTAATTATCAATATCTTCCAACATATTCAAACCAACTATTGGTCACAAAAGTTTGCAATCAATACTCTTTTAAGTTTTAAGATGATTCATTTTATTCTATTTAACACCATCATTTTCTAAGTATTATATTGACAAAAATAAATTAATGATTTTGTAAAGTTGAATAATTATTTTGATCGTAACTTTAATTTTTGAAATCAAACATAAATACATAATGCCTAATTTTTTTAGAGATGAGTTAGTTTTGAGTGTTTCTACATTTTAAGAGCCAGTCGCACTAACTTAAATTATTTTAATTTTTTAATATCTAAAATTTATCTTTCTATAGATTGTTATAATATTTTCAATAATAAACCATTAAGTTTTTAATGAGGGTTACAAAATTCAAAATATCAAATCCCAGTTCATAAAATAAGTGTGGTTATCGTCTTCCCGAGTAAATCATGATAAGTGATAGATGAAATGACAATTAATCAATATTTTTAAAATATGAAAACTTGTAAAGAATAATGATTGTGAAAATAAATGTTAGAATATTTGAGTTAGAAATTTTTGTGTGGTGACATAATAATATGGTTAGAGTTTTTACATGTTTTTTTTTTTTGTAAGGATGAAGTACTACCCTTATACTCGGTAGCGTGTCGAGAAATATTTTGTGTCTGTCGACTCATATTCATATTTTATTGCATTAAATATTCAATTCTTATATATTTTATTTGATACAATTAGAATGTTTTTGTATTAAGAGTACTTTATGTTAAAAATGTATTTATTATAATTCAATTTAAGGTGAGATAAGTGGTTAATGTGTTAATAGTAGTTACTTATGATTATATGGTTTTTTTGCATAAATTAAAAAATGTAAGGGCAAAATGGGGAAATAAAAATTACACTATGGTGGTAGTTATTTCATGTTTTGCCCAATGTTATTAAAACCATATCGGTTATCAAAACGGTCAGGGTACTGGTATAGTGGTACAATGGTTCAATTAGTGGTTCAGTAATTAAACCGCATGCCGGTTAAACCGGACATACTTCTTATATATATATATATATATATATATATATATATATATATAAACCTATAACAAAAAATTTCAAATAAATAGGTATTCAGATTTATAATCCATATTCATAATCTACTCCAAATTCACACAAACAAACAACATTAAGTCTTTAACAAAATCAAAGTCTAAAGTGCAAAACATATATTAATCCAAAATTATCACTTAACAAACGCAAAATACAATAAATGACACAAGTATTAATCATTGAAGTTGAAGAATTGATAAAGAATTGAAAATTTGAAATTTAAAAAAAAAAATAATGTACAAACCGGCCGGTTTAAACCGGTTTTCATCGGTTCTATTGCATATGCGGTATAACGTACGTACCGTACTGTACCGGTTAGGGTTCCGGTTCACCGGTTTTCCGGTTGAACCGGCCGATACAATACAGTTTTTATAACATTGGTTTTGCCTTTATATATAATATAGATATTTGGAATAGGTAAGTTTGTTTAAAAAAATATATATTAATTTGTGTTTTAATATTATAAATTTATGCATATATACATCACATCAAACCAGCTAGATAGTTTGGCATCACACTCACATAGGTCAAAGAAAATAATTGATGCAACAGTTGTAACGACAAAGAAGGTTCTTATTAATTGGATATTACTTTAGGAAATTTCTTTGATATTTCCCAAGTCTTCTGTGAGAAAGGGTCAGCGACGACCTGGTTTTAAAATATGAAACACAATAGAAAATAATCAAAATATTATTGTATTTTGAGGCCTTAAAAAAGGGTGTGAGGGGGAAGAAAAATAGGAAAATGATGAAATGCTGGAAAATAGGTGAATGATATAATACTGAAATAAATATATAGTATAGAGATATGAGTAAGATATATTGTATTAATCACTTTATTAATATATAATTTTTTTCTCCAAGCACTTTGTGAGGTTTAAAATTGGACACTCAATGTTTATCTGCTCCAACTTAATCAATCACAAGCAACAATACTGTTAGTTTAGTGATGTAATATTCGATTGTAGACTAAAAAGTAAAAAATTTGATTTCTGAGAACGACATCTATTAGAAGGGATAAATATTTACCTGAAATAGAGTAGTTGTTTAACAATGAGTTAGGATTATCTCGATTAATGGAAAGACAAGTGCTTCAATAATCAAAGGAAAATGTAGCATTTAATGACACATATATCTATTTGATTACAATAAAATTACACTTTTATCATTGAAAACAAATGAAAAACATATATTTCTCTCTCCATTAATAATAGAAATTATCTTAGTTCATTAACAGATAACTTATACTAAAACAAATAATTAGTGTGCAACTTGACTTCAAACAAGGGCAATAAGAAAATTCAACACAAATTATTCTATGGATACTACTTGACCCATTCTTCGCTTTCAATGTCTTAGTCTTCAATATGCAATTCTCAAATAAATTAATGTCTCCTCTTTTGCCTTTTTCCTTCTATATATGCATATCAAATGCATCCAAATCAAATTCACCAAGAAAGTAAAATACACTACAAATACTCATCTAAGGTCTTCAATTTTTCTCAGATTTTTGTTCTCTAGGGGAAGTTTTTAAATTGACCCACATAAATATTCTTCAATCTTCCAAGTTTCATGGCAAATTATGGAACAACACATAGAATACCCACCACATCAACAACACCTTCATCCACAACTTATGAACCAAAAGAACCTAATGAAAAGAAACACAGTGACTTCAAATTCTTCTGCCCCTTCAACATTCCCTTGACATCAGAAGCTTCAGCTATTCGCATCATAAAAAACCTTGAGAATCTAGGGTTATATTACACACTCTTTGTGTGGATTGTACTCTTCATAACCCTTATTCCTCAGCGTAAGGTTTCCTTGATTCTTTTGGTTATAATGACATATGTGACAACACTTTACATTCTATTACTAAGGGCATGTCCAAATTCTGAAGTGCTACATAAAATCATAGATAAAAGGTTTGTGTTGGCTTTGCTAGCAATTGCAACTTCAGTGCAGTTGATTTTGACTAAAGCAGGGATTCATCTTGCAGTGACTTTGGCTTGTACTATTCCTATTGTTTTGGTTCATGCTGTTTTATGGGTTAGTTTTGATGCTTTTGAGGTTGAGGATGGTTCTGTTAGTGGAGAATTGGCTCCACTTGTTGGAAAAAATCAAAGTGGAGCAGTGGACTCAAATGTTGTTTGATTTTTTGGGTGTCACTAGATTCCTCTCTACAAGTCTTATTGCTTTTATGTTCACATTGGAATTCATCAATTTGGATCCTTTACTTTCTTGAACTTATCTTAAAATAATGCAGACAGAGAATAACCATGGAAAGTCATATATATATATATATATATATATGTATATATATATTTTATCGACAAATGTTAGTTGCTAGTATGTTATGTTAGTATTTGTTGTGGACGAGACTCGAACCCCCAACTTCTTTCACTTCACTCAACCTCTTTAAGAATCAATTCACCTTATAACTCATTTTTGAAAATTTGTTATGGGTACCTCCTTCACCCTATTTCTTATATATAACGAGTTCCTCCCATAACAACAATTGATAAATGAAAACAATTAATATAGATCGTTGGATCTTATCTAAATCAAGATTAAGAAATAAATGTATATGATTATCATGTGACTAATATCTAACTTTTAATCAAAACCGTTCATAATTGGTTGTAATAGTCAAATTTATTGTTCTCATGATTTTCATATGAAAATTATTCTCACCACTTGAGTCACTCCCTATATATATATATAGTTAATCATGTGAGAATAATGTGTTATTGTGAGAAATAAGAACATTTAATATGAATAATCTTATTTGAATTGTAAAATAATATGTATTTACTTAAGTCTTCCCCTATATATATGGGAAGGGATCCACTTACTCCAAAAGTAAGTAGAAAAAACCTATTTTACATTATAGTCATTCATTCTTGGAAAATCTAATAGTTTAGATGTGAAGAAGATTTTTTCTACTTACCCTTGGAGTAAGTAGATATATATATATATATATATATATATATATATAGTTTTTGTAACGAAAATGAACAAAGAAACTATATCTCTAATTATGTATTGAATATATAAACTGATGAAAATAAAGTGGCAATTCGCTTTTCTTCAAATTTGTTTTGTATAATTTAATTTACGCTTAAAATATGATTTATTTTCAGATGCACAAGAAAGGTATTAATATAATAATTGAGATTTTGTATTTTCTTATTTGTCTTATAAATCCACATGTCCTAGAAATTCTTGTTAAGGTTACCTATTTCAATTATATTTGTAGCTAATGAGAAATATCTCATGGCATTGTATTGTACTTTAGATTGAAAATCATTTACTATAATGAATTGTGATTGATTATGTTATTAAGTTAGTATTCTATTTGAATTTATATTATTAAACATTGTATTAATGTGCGTCTAAATAGTGGAAAGGAACTTGATGATCTCAAAGTCAAGGAGACAATAATGAGAGAGTGGTAGAAAATTTTAGACACACAATCTTTTATTGGGGATTTTTTTTTGAAAAGTGCCTAAGTGTGTGTCTCTTCGGAAGGGGATCACTTGTGTTAAGTTGGTGTCCACAATTATGTCTCGCCTAATAATATAATACCATATATGTCATTAAAATATATATTCTTATATGTCCTTTCATTTCTATGCTGAAACAAAACTAAAATATTATGTAACATTATACTATTGGACGAGATATGATTAGAGACACCAACTTCATATAACAATCTCATCCGTTTCTTCCATCATACAAACCTTAGTTCTTTGTTAGAAAAGTAAAGCTAGATAAGCAATTTGGGAAATTCTTAGATGTAATTAAGAAATTATGAATTAGTGTGCCCTTCCCCAAGGCAATGCAAAAATGCCTATATATCACAAATTCTTAAGGACATTTTATATAAAAACAAAAGGTTAGAGTAGTATGAAATGAGTGTTTTATTGTAACGCTTTAATCCAAAATAAATAGCCTCTTAAACTAAAAACTCTTGTTAGTTTCTCTATCCCCTGCATTATTTGAAATACTAGCATTGACAAAGCTCTTTCTGCTTTAAGAAGTGTTAGTTTATGCCCCTCTATATTTCCAAAAAAAAAAAAAAAAAACTGTAGGTTAGTGAACTAAAGGGACAAGGATATGGTGTCCCCAATCACGTCCTCGAGCCCGTCTCGTACCAATCAAAAAATGATATGCCAATTAAAAAGTTAAACATTCATGATTTTTTCTATTTTTATTTCATTTTAATTGGTGTGAGACTTGAGGACGTGGTTGAGGACAACAGATCCATCTCCGAACTAAAGACTATTTCCCTTTAGTTGGCAGATCGATCCGTCAAATTCCTAATAGGCATCTTGGAAGATGTTCTTATTCGAGTTGGGATGGGATGGTTTTCAATCTAGACAATTTTATAGTACTCGAGATAAAGAAAGATTCTCAAATTCTCATCATTATAGGTAATTGTACTACCCTGACTCAATGGAGGAAAATTTACTAGCATGGTGTAGTTTGACTATACTATGCCAACTTTAGTATAGTGAAAAAATTAATTACGAAAGTGGTGTAACTTTTTGGTTGTCGTAGATGGGGACCACGACACAGGAGTCACATTCCACGTATGTGAGATTCATGGGTGAGCTAAGTCGCATTTTAGGCATGCGAGATTGGTGTCGCATTTGAGGCATGCGAGATTGGTGTCGCATTGTTAGAATGCGACATCCCTAAAATCCCTAAAACATTAGTGTTTTTTTGTTATAATGCGAGATTGGTGTTGATACCACTTTTTGATGTGTTGTAGTTTTTATTTTTATTTTTGTGTTTTATATTTTGTTTTATTAGTATTGAATATTCGTAATAGAAAACTAAATAATAATAGTTGATAATGAAAGTTAAATTTTTACTTAAAGTGCAAATTGAGTAAATATTCATAATAGAAAACGGAATAAAAAACATAACAAATCTATTTCCTAATAGCGTCGATGAGATTATGTGCCGCATGGTGGTCTTCTCCTTCGAGGTAGTTAGACTCTTAAGCTTGGTTGTGTTGGTTGTCTTGTTCTACCTCTAACTAATTGGGGCACCTCTTCATCCTCCTCGTCGTCATCTTCATCATCTTCATCATCCACTTGTGTCGGCATTGTAGGTTGAGAGTATTGTTGAGAGTTGAATGCCGACAAGGGTGTAGTAGAAGTCATTCCAAATATAGTTGGTAATGATTCTTCATAATGTGATGAAGATCCGAATTGATGAGAGATTGAATAATCACTCAATGCTCCAAAACTTTGAAACTGAAATGGTTGTTGTTGAGGAACGGGTGTTTGTTGAGTAAATGAATGCGGATGAATATTCGTTTGAGTTTGACTCTCAAACGATTGCTGAAACTCAGGTGCAACTGGCATATCAAATTGATTAGTCGGGGGAGCTTGATAGTTGTTGTCGGAGAAGGCTGTTGGAAGTGTAACACCCCAAATTTGAAGTCTTTAAAATTATAGTATCAGTCCTCGGATCCTCGCTTTAGCGAGACAGGATCACCTGGGAGGGTGAAATACTGGGCTATACTGGAAGATTCTCGTCTGAGCGAGAGTTGCCTCACCTGGGCGAGAAATGGCAAACTGGGGCTGTTGACACTGTGAGATCCTCGCCTGAGCGAGAATCCCTCGCTTGAGCGATAGGAAGCCTGTTGGGACTGTGAGATTCTCGCTTGAGCGAGAATCCATCGCTTGAGCGAGAGGGTTAGATCTGAGTTTTTAAAATAGGCGGGATTTTCTCGCCTGAGCGAGAATCCCTCGCTTAAGCAAAAGAGGGATGACCAAAAGAGAAGTGAGAGGAGAGAGTATTTTCAGGAGCAAGGAGGCTTTTGAGTCATTAGAAGCTTGAGAAGAGGTAGATCTCTTGATTCTAACTCTCTTTTTCCCTTTGAAACTTGTTTTGAGGTATGTTGGATCTCTTCTCAACATGAGAGAAACCATGGAAACTCACCCTTTTGAGTTATGGTTTGTTTTATATGATTTTATCTTGTAAACTCTTGATATAGAGTTAGTATTCTAAGAAAGGAGAGGGTTTGTGGGTTCATACATGGAAACCCAAAACCCTAAAAATAAAAATGGGTAAAATGCTAGAGGTAGAAGATGAGTTTACTTTCTAATGATGAAATATGATATGAATATGTGTGTTTTAAATGTTGTAAACTTATGATGAAAGTAGTTTAGCAACATTGAAAATATGAGGAATATTTTGTATGGTTAAATAATGCAATCTAAATTGTTTATGAAATATTTGGGATAAATGAATAACATTGTGTTGTATGGTGGGAATGAGGAAAGATCCTGGAGTTGGCGGCGGTGTTGGTGGAACTAGTGCAGTTACCAAGAACCCAACCTAACACTCACCAAGGTAAGGAGAAGTTATTAATGGTATATGATAATAGAAAATGAGTGAATCTTCTGATTATATATACGATCGGTGTATGACTTGCCCTATGTGGTATTGTGTATGACTTGCCCTATATGGTATTGTGTATGACTTACCCTATGTGGTATTGTGTATGACTTGCCCTATGTGGTATTGTGTATGACTTGCCCTATGTGGTATTGTGTATGATTTGCCCTATGTGGTATTGTGTATGACTTGCCCTATGAGGTATTGTATATGACCTGACCCAAGTGGTGATGAAAAGGTAAACGTGCAATTGGAAATAATGATTTGAAATGGTATTGATGAAGGAGGTGACAAGGTATGGCAGAGATGAATGAGTGAATTCAAAAGGGTGGATGTAACAATTAGAGAGGGATAAACAGGAGATGTAGATTTTATCAGTTTATGACTTTTTGTATTATAAAACTTAAAATGTGGATTATCATTTACTGATATTTATTGAATTGATAACTTACTCCTTTGTTGTTGTTGTGTATATCTGTTATGATAATCTCATTGCAGGTAAACGAGGAAATTGAGGATACCCGGTTCGAGGCATGAGGAGCTTAGAACTCGAAATCTTATTCTTTTTGTTTGATTGATGTAAACAGTTAATTGGATAATTGTAGCTACTAACTGGATTAGTACTACATTTTTGTAAATCTGGATATTAATAGCCATGGGTATTTTGTAATCTCATAGCTAGTCATATGCGGTATTTACCAAGAAGGGAATATATGAATTATGTTTTTCTACTCCATGGGAAGAAGGGTTCTAGTTTATTGTGATAACTGACTTTATAGTATTGAATGTTGTTTAATTGAAGAGAAATAGAGATGATAGGAAATATCTATATTAAAATGAGAAGAATTTTAAAGGGTAGAATTTTGGTCCTTACAGGAAGCAGTTTAGCGAATGCATCCATCATCTCATTGCAGTGCAAGTAAACGCCATATATTGTTTGCATCGGGTTGTCATGAACGTTTGATGGAGCACATTGATCTCTAATTGATCTAATGAAATTATACTACACAAAAAATTAATGTAAGAACATGAATCTAAATATTAAGAAAAAATAAAAGAAAAATAAAAGATGTTACCGATCCAGATGATTATGCTCTGTCGGGAGATATGTATTTTCTTGTCCTTTGCAGGTACCACTGCATGTACTGTGAGTAGTGATGCAAAGGTTGTACACTGGGCAAACCATTCATAACATAGTCTTCCCGATGATTCCATATTTGGATCCATTGATCATGTTTTTGTTGTCAGTTGTAGTCATTCTTCCCTCGAAGATCCATTTTGTGTTGTTTTTGCAGGTTGATTGGATCTTGAGGGATTGGTTGTTGTAAACAAAATTGTCTTATAACTCGATCAGCAGCATGTCACTCCACTATTGCAAAACATATAAGTGGCATGCGTGATCGAGCCATATCTAGTATCTGACCCATAAAGTCGATATTTTGATATGGGGTCCAGACAAACTAATCAATATATTAAGATAAGTTAGAAAATATTTAAATAAATAAATAATATTAGAATAAAAAATATTAGTAAAAAATAATGTGACTACCTGATCTATACGCAAGCGATCCAACATTGATCGTATTATGTTGGTTGCATGACCAGGAATATTTGTCGTGACTAAATGTTGGGACCACCTATTCATGTAATAATAAAAATGTAATTATAAATTAAATTTAATAATAAATTAAATGTAATTAAATGAATGTAGTAGAAAAATAAATTTACCTTCTAACTAATGGAAATAAGTTTGTGGTGGGGACGTTCAATCTTGGTGCAAGCATTGGGATACGGTCGTACGCCCACAACTGTAGTAATAACAAACATCCACCAATTTCAATTTGACGGCTAATCACAGCTGCATGACAAAGACCTCGATAAAGACACGCCAAAACCGCAGATCCCCAAATGTATTGGTAGGTTTCAGATAAATCCTCTAACAATAGGAGATACATCAAGTGGACTCGTGACCCTGATGTATCCAGCATCAGAAATCCACCAATCATCCTCAGAATCCAATCCATGTTTGTTGGTCTAGTGACAACATCCCCATCAATGGGCAATCCGAGTTGATAAGCCACATCCTCTAGAGTAACCGTGCACTCTCCAATGGGTAAGTGGAAAGTGTGCGTCTACTGCCTTCAGTGTAACGCCTCAATTCAACTACACGAAAAATTCTCAATTCTTTTCTAACGTAATATCCTTATCATATATATATATATATATATATATATAATATCATCCATTTGGAATTCAATTCAATAAAAACCATTCTAATAGTATAGATGTCAATAGTAGAAAACCATACAATAATTCTCCAACATTACTCTGTAATCTATTATAAGAACATCCAAACATAGATGAACACTCTAAAAAACGGGTCCAAAATCAACATAAACCATCCTCTAGAATCATTATAAAAACACATGATAAACTCCGATACAAGCTAATTCACTTCAAGACTCTGGGTCTCTTATTCCTTAGCTCAACCTACAATCTGATTACCATGGATTGAGTAAACAAGACAACATAGAAAGAGTCAGTCATTAAATACATGCAATATATAACATGGTGGGTTTAAATAGAATAATAACATTAGAACATTGCTAAACAGGAACTACACATCATTACAGCACAAACACATCCATGAGATTCAATAAACCATTAATCATAACCATACCACCCATCCATAGTACAACCAACTGTCCACAATTCGAACCACAATCAAAATCCACACTACAAGTGCATACCAAAAATCCATACCACGGAGGCAAGTCAAAATCAATACCACGAAGGCAGGTCAAACTCCATACCACGAAGACAGGCCAAACTCCATACCACGAAGGCAGGTCAAAATCCATACCACGAAGGCAGGTCAAACTCCATACCACGAAGGCAGGTCAAACTCCATACCACGAAGGCAGGTCAAACTCCATACCACGAAGGCAGGTCAAACTCCATACCACGAAGGCAGGTCAAACTCCATACCACAAAGGCAGGTCAAAATCCATACCACGAAGGCAGGTCAAAATCCATACCACGAAGGCAGGTCAAACTCCATACCACGAAGGCAGGTCAAACTCCATACCACGAAGGCAGGTCAAACTCCATACCACGAAGGCAGGTCAAACTCCATACCACGAAGGCAGGTCAAACTCCATACCACGAAGGCAGGTCAAACTCCATACCACGAAGGCAGGTCAAACTCCATACCACGAAGGCAGGTCAAACTCCATACCACGAAGGCAGGTCAAAATCCATACCACAGTCAAACATACCATTCACAACAGTAGGACTAACGCGGTTAAATAGGAAACTCATGAGATTTCCCGTTTAATCGTGTTAACCCAATGAAATCCTCCAACTAGTGAGTGTCGTTGGAGTTTCCAATGTCATGATTCTAATACCACAAAGTTTAATGCTGCTCCCTCACCTGAGTATTCGCTAATGCTTTGCACTAAAGCTCAGTTGCGTTCTTCGCCGTCTCCTCCAACCTTAGGGTCTTTCAACCCAAAACAACAACAATCACAACACATCAATTTACATATCAAGACATTAATAGTACTAACCAACACTCCTACAACATAAGAAAACATCATCTATTCATTTCATCTTCAATAGAAGGGTTTCCCCTAATATTGAAATGACTCTACGGTTTTGAAAACAACTCTTCCCGCACTCATTTCAAAAAACCACTCATACTCTAAGAGTTTTACAAGGTTTTCCAAAGCAAAACGAACCACAATGGCAAAAGAAGGTTTATGGGGTTTTATCCCTAAACATGGAGAAGAAACCTCATTCAAAACTATGACATTCAACCATAAGAGAGGCTAAGTTAAGTGATTTACCTCTTCTCTGGTCCTTTCCTTGACTCTAAGGGTGCACAACTCTTCCAACCGTTCCTCTTCTCTTGTTTTTTTTTAAAATAATACCAAATTCTCACTTGGGACGTCTATTTTAGGTTTTAAGATTTTAGACTCTCGCTCAAGCGAGGATAGGCTCGCTTGGGCGAGAACCCACGACTCTTCGCATCATTCAGGAACTGATGCTCTCGCTCGGGTGACAATTTCTCGCCCAGGCGAGATTCATCCAGTGGCCACACCTCTCTATCGCTTAAGCGAGCTCCATCACGCTCAGGCGAGAATCCCAGGAAAATACCTGGGAACAACACTGAGTCCCTCGCTTGGGCGAGTTCCTCTCGCTCAAGCGAGAATCACCCAGTAGCTCCCAGACTTCCTGATATCCACTATATTCAAAAATTGGAAATTTTGGGATGTTACATTCTGGCTCAACCAAAGCAGTAATAAGATGATTGTTGATTTCAGCTATTCCAATGTCTAAGATCTTCCCAAACGCGGTGTTACGAATGACTTGTAACACCGGTTCAGCAGGTACTTGTGGCCATAAGTTATACCTAACCCTAAATGTAACTTCTCCGCCATTCCATATGGTTGTGGAAACATGATCATCTTGAAGATTAAGTAGAGAAGGAATGATACGACAGGGACCATTGTGATCCATATTTTGGAAGAAATTTGAAGTAATTCGGTTTAGAAGAATTCGGTTTTAGGGAAGAATTTTGGAGTGATTCGGTCAAGGGGATGAGGCTCTATTTATAAAGATGAATGTCGTGGACCGAGTCCACGACTTTCTAGTTTCTATGCCCTAATCTATGTTGAAGTCGTAACTATTACCTAGCCTGCGCAAAAGTTGTGGATCCCATCCATGACATCCGTTCAGTTTCAGGCGGTTGATGCGAGAATCGAAGAGGTATATTAATTATATATAATAATTATATTATTTATTTATTTTAAGTATATTAATTATATTATTTATATTATGTATATTAATTATTTTTATTATATTAATAACATTAATTATATTATTTATTTTAATTAATATAATAAAAAGAATTATTTTAATTATATTTATTTTAATGATGTTGAAGTCGCAGAGCATTGCTCCAATTCGTGGACCCCGTCCACGACATTTGTACGAAACCCTTCGGTTTCAGGCGACTGAAAGCGAAAAAAGAGGAGTATTAATTATTTTATTAATTATTACTATTAATTATTTTATTAATTATTACTACTAATCATTACTATTAATTTTTACCACTAATTTTTACTATTAATTTTTACTACTAAAAATATTTGAACTAATAAAATTAAAATACTTCATTCACTAAATTACATTAAAAATATATTACATCATAGTTTAATGTCTTGAACTTTCACCTATTTCACTATTTTTGAATGGTGCGCTTCAGTTCTACACAAGCCACATTTTTTATTTTTTTTCATTGCACAATCGTCCATCTCGTTGTGAATGCGTGATGTTTTTTGTCTTCCAGTTTGATTTCTTCGCATAAGTGGATTAGGAATGAACATTGGACCAGAATAATGAGGCCAATATTCTTCATTACCAATCGGTTCAAACTCACGTTCATACACCTTCAATAAGTTATCCAACCGATATATTAGTGAAATAAATTGGCGGTAATCTAAATTCAATGATGAACATGTGGCAATGACAATCTAAGTGACTGAAATTCTCCACATTCACACCAGTATTGGTTTAGTCTTACTGTGTATACCTTCGAATGTCGACTACCGTCTCTACCAGGAACCTCAACCACAAAGACTCCTGATTCGCTTGAAAAACTCCGAATTGTTTGACATGTGGCTTTACGGTTATTTTCATTTAACACCTTAGTCAATTCCTCATAATATATATGACCTGCCATTATCATATTTATGGCTTCATTTCTATGGTGAAGAAACCATGAATTCAGACTATGATATATTGCTTGTACAAGGGAAGTGATAGGCAAAGCTCTTGGAATGAAGAGAAAAGCCCAAGAGGTAAGCTCATAGCCCATGAAACAGAAACAACAACACAAGCTGTTTTCTGCAGCAGCAACAGATGGTGCATCGTGGCCTTCGGAACACGGTCAGAAGCTGGTCCATGTCTTAGACAGCACGGTCACGACGATTGAGTAACGGCAAGGTCACATCGGTCAAAATGTCTAAGTCAGCACGATCACGATCTAGGCCAGGAGCTTGGCAGTGAGGCCACATATCTGAAAACATAAGTCAAGAACGAAACATGATATGGCAAAGAATATGATATCAAATAATAAGCAAAGTAAAGTAATAATAGATCAAAAGTATACACCAATAATGATTGTGTGAAAAAAATGACAAAAATGTCTAGTGATATGAGGAAGTAAATTTAGTTTTGAAGTGTGAGAAGTGACATTAAGAATAGTTTTGGGACATTTTTCTCATGAATTAGGAATTGCACAATTGAGAAGTAAAAGTTTATATTTAATCGCACATAGAAAACTAAGATGACTAAAATTGCACAATTGAGAATTTTGTGACAAAATCTGCATTTTAGCAAGAAAAAAAACACTTTTAATATATTAAAAATCCGTTATACCATGTATTCCCATTGACTTTATATTTATTTGGTTGAACATAAATATATTTATCCATTAGTAGGTTAATTTATTCTATAATTTTTTTAACTAGTATAATATTACAACTATTTATCTTTTGTTATGTATCAATTAAATTATTATTTATATCAGCTTCATATATAATTTAAAAAATGTCCTACCTACTGCGATTCAATTAGTCATGTTGTATCCAATGAAAATTTCCAGATTCACAATTAGAAATATAAAACATAATATATTTTTTTAATATAGGTATTCATCACCTTATGAGTAAGTAATTAATAACTAGTTCTTTTCATGCAATAATTCTTATTGTATTTGGCAAAAACTTTACTCATGGTTTGGTCTTTTTTCAATTATCCACAATGATATTAAGTTTAACTTTCACTCTCATATGAACAAGTTAGGGATGGAGAAAAAGATTAAACAACGGTGGATGTCCCTCTGGTTTGTTGCTATTTGGTCTCTGTGGTTAAATTGGTTATGAACAAAATTATTTTCGAGAATTCTAGCTTTCACTTAGATGAGATAATGAACTTAATTTATCTTCATTCTTAAAACCTCTTTATTGCTCGATTCTCTGATTTCAATTATTCCTTTGGGGAGTTACGGCTAGAAGTTAGTGTTTTTTTAATGAACACTTTGTCTTGATTCATCTTAAGAAGGAAGAATTGGTCTTATGAGACCTAGCTCATTCATTTCACACATGCAGTTGAATGTAACTAATTCATTGTTTTCAAAGTGTCCACCTCGTTGAAATTAACTACTACTTAAAAAATCTTGTATTACTATATAATACGTGGTGATGGAGGGTTGCAGCAATGTGATGAAGAGATAAGTGCTCCTTCAGTGATATATTATTAACAAAACCTACCTTTCATAATTTCTGAATCAACGTCTAACATTTATCTAATAATTAATATAACAGTTAAATACTATGTTGGAAAAATATTATGTTGAGAAGTAAATCTCACATCGCCTACCTCATTATCTCGGGAATGAATTAAATACTGTTAGGTTACTCTTCTCATAGCCAATTGGTTTTGAGATGGAACATTAACATGATACCACAGCCAGAACCCAACTTCTTTCTGGTTGCCATGAGGCAAAAAATATTTTTTAGTTACGTGAAGGGAACATGTTGGAAAATAAGTGATATAAAAAGATTTCAATGCTTTACTACAAAACAAATATGGATGTGGTAGTTAACTAACATGATTTTGGTCCTTTCCCCCTTTTGTATTCAATTCACGTTTTTCTTCTCCTGCGAATAATATCTGGAGAGGACAATGCAAAATAAAAAGAAAAAAATAAAATTGTGACATTTTTATCCCTTTAATATAATTGTAATGATATTTTTATCCTTATAAGATATTGTAAAAGCAATAACACTTCTCTCCTATACCAGTGAGGAGTTCTTCTGGATTACAAAATTATATAAAAATAAGGTTCGGTTCTTTCTATAAAAGTTTAGGGAATAAAGAAAGACTTAGCATTTATTTGGATTAGTCAATTTTTCAAATGTATATGTCATCACTTCAGTTTTGTAAGTAGTGGATTAAACAACACCCTTATATTGTACCCAAAAAAAACACCCTTATATAAGTGTAGTAGTAATTCATATCCTTAGAGAAACCAAATACAAAATACAATGAAGATTCTTTCTATCTTCATCATTTCTCTATGTAGTTTCCAGATATTAATGCTCTCTCTTTGTACTTTCAATGAAGCAAAACCTTTACCACTGATTTTAGGTATGTAATTAATGCTACCATCTTCCACTCACACATTCAAGTGAAAAAATATTGCGGTCACGATTTTGTCATCGCGGATACTATCGAAACCGCAATATTATTACAATTATGGTTACTAGCGTGTCGACAAACACTTCGTGTCTGCCGACCCGCATTTTTATTTTATTATATTAAGTATTCAATTTTTATATATTTTATTTTATACAATTAGAATGTTTTTGTATTAACTATTAAGAGTACTTTATGTTAAAAATGTATTTATTATAATTCAATTTAAGGTGAGATAAGTGGTTAATACGCTAATGATAGTTACGTAGGATTATATGGTTTTTCTGTAGAAATTAAAAAATGTAAAGGGCAAAATAGGAAAATAAAAATTATACTATTGTGGTAGTTATTTCATGTTTTGCCTTTATATATAGTATAGATGAAGTGCAAGTTAAAACACACCAGTGCAATATTGCGGACTTAAATTGAAAACTTTAACCCTAACAAGAATATATTTTTCAATTGATTTCATGCAGAGAGTTGGAGCAATTTGTTGATCAACACAGATTCTATGGGAAAAGTATTTCGTCCAGCACCACAACCACCACCACCAGCACCAAACCGTAACCCGCCAGTAGGACCCGGAGTTACCTTAAACCCGGACCCAAGTGTAACTATAATTGCATCCAAACTGTCCCAAGATTTAGTTCCAAATCACAACACTGCCTCAGCCTGAGAAATGTTTCTGGATGAAACATTTACATCTATAATTATTTTTTATGTATAATAAGTATTGAAATATCTCATAATTTTATAAGGGTTCTATAAGAATGTGACAATACGTAAATACTTAGTTTCTGTCTAGAGAGTTCTAAATAAATTACATTATGATAGATATAATATGTATTGTCCAGAAGTTTCATGAAATTCTTGAGGTGTTAAAAAATTCCTATAAATAGTACTTCTGAGGTTAAATGTAATATAGTGTGGTAATGAAACATGTTGTACTATATATGAAAATATAGGTCGTTTAACCCACCAAAATACTCCCCCAACTAATGATCAATAAAATATATGTTATTTCGTCTAAAAATTCTTCTCATATGTTCAACTATTACTTCTATCACAAACCGAATAATGACTAGGTTTTTGACTTACTGCACCATGCTATATGTGTATCATGTATAGTGTGTAAATTTTGTTATCATTAAATGGAGTGGTTGTTGGAGGTGAAAAACGTGTCAAATATGATAAGTAAAACCATATATATGGATTACTTATAAATTGGAAATAAAATGTTGTGTGTGTTTTGATGGGAAAAACAATGAGTTGTTGAGGATTTGTGGATAAATTACCCTCCTAATATCATTGTAGTAATCTCATTTGAATAGCATAAACAAGAGTGATATATTGTCTTCTTGGAGAGGTGATGTAATGGATGGTTTTTGGAATGAACCATGTTTAAGTCCGCTTTCAGTTATCCGGATGGTAAATGGATGAATTTTGATTTTAATGAATGTATATGAAAAACTATTCGTCAAAGCATATATTTAAACAAATCTTAAGTTATATAATCTATCTAGGGGAGGGATCCACTTATTCCAAGAGTAAGTGGAAAAGACCCACTCCACATCTTAGCCATCAAATCTTAAAAAATCCAATGGTTTAGATGCACTCACCAATTCAACCCATTAGATTTCTCAAGAATGAATGATCATGATGTGGAGTAGTTTTTTCCACTTACTCTTGGAGTAAGTGGATTCCTCCCCATCTATCTATATCTATACTTAACGGGTGAATTCTAATTCATCCATAACTTCATTTTCATGGATTTGGATGAATATCTCATCCATTTTATTTTTAATTGAAATTGAAAACATTATTGAAAAAAATTATTCTTTTAAAAACTACGATGTCAATAACTTTTTTTAAAATCATCTTTAAAAAAAACATTTTTAAAATCATTTAAAAAACACTTTTAAAGATCAAGTTTTAAAAAAGTGTTTTTATTTTTTAAAACTGATTTATTTTCACTTTTAAAAAATTAATTTATTTAATATTCTGCAAGCATCCGACGTTTGAATAACGATCCTCTCCAGTAATAGAGAAACAAGTACTTCAATTTATTTATATTTTTAATGACAAAGATGCTATTTTATTATGCTTAAAAGGATAGATGTGTCATTACACATTAGATTTTATTTGGTTTTAAGGAATTTGTCTCTCTATTAATAGAGATGATCCATTCTCGTGACGTTTAAGTTTTTACGTGTAAAGTTTTTAACATACTTATACATGTTATGTACTTAAGAATAAAATTTTAACATTAGGTACATCCACATGTACTATAACCAATCTCAATTTAATAAAATATTTAAAGTGAGAATGAGAATGATGGATTTTTGCTGAATTTTCTAGAATATTTTGATTTTATAGAAGATAGGCGATAGTTAGAGATAATAGAGAGAGGTGGAACAAATGTACTTCTTGTATAGTAATATCCTCAATTTTGTAATAATTTGAATGAGAAGGTTGAATAATTTCTGACATGCACTTGTTCTATCAGAATACTCTCTTCAAAAATTTCATTTTAATATATAAAAAATGATAAAAATATCTTAACATATTATTTTTACTTGACTTTTGGTATTACTGATGATTGCTAATCTGATATCCCTAGTTATGGAAATAAGTCAGTTAATGGCTGCTTCTTTGCAGGTCAACAATTATCACATATTTGTCTTGTTTGTACTTGATGAATACATTTTTTTAACTTATGCAGTCAACTATTATTATATTCCTATGTCTTGTTTGTGTTAGATGAGTATACTAAAAAAGGAGTGTTTTTGAAGTCTAATTATTTTTACGGTAACTTGCTGCAATTCTGAATGACACAAAATAATATTTATTGATCGAGTCACGATCATGTTGCTCTCTTTAAAACGTTTTATGGTACTGTCCAAAATGTGCAAGCAGACTATCAACCACGCCATCTTCAGGAAAAAACAAGTCAGTTCTCTGTTATCGAATTACTACACTATAAGAACCGATCTTGAATACACTACACTCACCATAACATGGCTACCAGTGTCAATTCTCGAAATTCACACAGAATGATTATCACTATCAATTTTTTTCCCACAATCTGACTATCAGTGTCACTTCTCGAAATTCCCGCAAGTTGGTTACTTGTGTCAATTCTTTTCCCACCTGACTACCAGTGTCAGTTTCCGAACTTCCCACAATATGACTGTCTGTGTCAATTCTTAGTGTCACGAAAAGAAATGAGGGAAGTTTGCCGGAAATGCGTCGACGAAAAATATGAGGGAGAAAGAAAAAGTTAAGTAAAAGCGTACTTAACTTGGTACAAGAAAATATGAAGGGTGAAAACTTCTATTTATAGCATGAGATTTTGTCAAAATTCATGCATCCTCCTCGGACTTGTGATGATTTTTTTCAAAATCTTCCTATATGAGACTTAGTGAGATTTTTTCAATTTCACACCTAAAAGTCCTTCAAATTCAACAATAACACTTGATCGTGGACATTTAGTGCTCTGGTTCATAGATTTATTAAGTCGGTTAACCTTTAAATTAAATATCTCTTTAATATTTTATTCCAGGAATTTTGGTGACTAGAATTTATAATCTCAAAGAATTATAGCAAAAAAATCCATAGTTACATACCACTAACCTCTTCTCTTTTAATTTTCATTTGTTGATGCAGTGAGAGTGATTGCTTGAGAGTGAGGAAAGATGGGAGTAGTTTTAAAGCACACACTGTAACTACAAGTATGGCCGTAGTAATAAGACTTCAGAATCATCCCAAAATATCATTACCATTTAATACATTGATTTTTCATTATGAGGAGATGGGGTTTAGAATTTATAAGTATATTTTTGGGAGAAAATAAAAGTTTATGGATGTGTTTATTTATAACTCATTGTTTGTGGGGTAGTACAAGAGCTTATTGCAGTGTCTTTTAGGTTTTAAATGTCCTACGTTCAAAGAAGTTGAATTCTTAAACATGTGTAAAAATCTATCAGTCTCGTGCAAATGTAGGAGTAACTTACTAGTTACACGTAAAAAAGCTTAAAGGGATTTTTTTCAAATTACATGTTTGAGAAAGATTTAAAGGAAAAAATTTAAAACACTAAAAAAAAGAGATAATAATATAAGAAAAGAAATAGTCAAAGTGCAAACACAATATTTTTGTCTTGCCTTTGGTTTTTTTAAGTAAAAAGCAAAAGTCGACAGGTATAGTATAACAAATTGCAGTGAAAATGACCAACAATGGTTATATATGAATAGTTATTCATGTATCTATATTACTCAAGATCGAGAGTTATTTAGTTATTAAGGTAGTTTTATGTCTAGCAACCAAAACAACAACATACATGAAGTGACAAATTAAAATAAATATATATCTAACAATTATACTAAATTGATGTGTAGAGTAAAGTGAGAATTACAACGATTTCTCTAATAGTTGATACTTATCATTGCACCCTTCTACATTTCTCAAATATAGAAATCGAACATTATCTTTACATCACATTGACACGTATACTAGCTTTAAAACGTGAATTTTAAATATAAAAAATCAAGAAAAAAAGATTATGATGAGTTGGGCCATATACTCGTGGTTTATGTGAACAGAAAAGATCCAAATCCTCGAAAAAGGAATCAGGTTTTAAGGAAACTGAAATATTGTATGGACAAATACATTATTGACCCAAAGAAATAGCCACTAAGAAAGCATTCATTGACATTGATAGTAATCAATAATGGCATTGCTTCTTTGGAATATAATGCCAATTGTTGTCACATAGTATGCCTCATTCACAAGTATCAAATCAAATCCCTCTTCTTCTTCATCACCCTCTTATCCTTCTAAAATTTTGATCTAGAAAAATTGGTCACTCTTACTCATCATTTTCTTATAATATCAAACAATATGTATCATCCTAACTCAATTTGTGAGTGAGAAATTTTGTTAGGATGAAAGGTAAATCATTCCATTTGATCATACACAATTTTGTTTCTCAATCATATATTAGTTCTCTATAAACCTATTTTGCCCTTGTTCTATAGAAATTACTGTTGGAAAATCTTGATTGTTGGGGAAGATGCTACACCACTTGGACAAAGAAGATGTTGATGGATATGCACGTCGAAACCTCCAAAGCATGTGTTACCACACTAACCTTTAAGTTCGATTCGCCCCCACCAATCTAAGTATATTGGATGAAAATGGGATGAACCGCGAATCTCCTTCAGGATACTTTGGAAACCTTGATGTGATTTGCACAAGCACAACAAGCGTATCTCTCAAAAGTATTTTACAAATTTATGTTTCCCACAATTCTCTTATGCATTAGAGAAGTGAAGGAAGATTTCTAGGCTTGAATTTTCGGATGATGATTATGGCTTTGAGTTTCTCTATAAACTCATACCACTTGGTGGAAAAGAGCACATTTGGATTTAACATCAGCTGATCCGAATGGGTATAAGCCAAAATGTTTCAAGAATGAAACAAAATGTCACATAGCCCAAATGGTAGTTACATTGTTTGGCAATAGGGGTGCCCGGATTCAAATCCCAACAAGTGTGTTCATTTTTTTTTAATTTATACACATTAAATAGCATGTATATATAAAATAATCGTTCTATATAAAACATGACTTGGCCATGTAGTTTTGTGCTAGATATGCTTCCTTAGCATATTTCATGCCGTGTTCGATTCCTACTTTTTGCAAATTCTTATTTTAATTTTTGCAAGCATTTAAATTAGAACAAAAAAGATAAACTTAAGGATCAAACTCAAGACCAACAACTCATATCCAATAGTTACAACCACTGAATCAATTATTATTTTATATTATATATCATGAAAAAATAATATTAATATATATTTCTTATGCGAATTTAGATATTTTGAAAATATCTTTCAGGATCAAACTCAAGACCAACAACTCATATCCAATAGTTACAACCACTGAATCAATTATTATTTTATATTATATATCATGAAAAAATAATATTAATATATATTTCTTATGCAAATTTAGATATTTTGAAAATATCTTTCACAATTACAATGTTTTTGTTCTTAGTTTCAGTTTTCTAGGAATATACAGCGCCTGCACCTATGGCTATGAGTGATGAAGTGATGGATCATAGAGAATCAATATATGAGGTAAATTAAATGTGGTATAAATTATAAAATCAATAATTTGATGATTTATCTTTTGAAATGCTTGTTGAACATTATTGTTTAATTTGGAAACCCCTAAAATCATGTGATCTCATTGTATAGAAGTCGATTCTTTTATCACAAAAAAATATCTCCTTATTAACCTACTAGGGTCTAAGTGATATGTATGTAATTTTATCCTCGTAATTGAAGATGATTTTTTTATAAGAATTAGCTTATCTTTGTCCCAATTAATTCTTATTTTTAAGACCAATTGTCACCTATCCTCTTATTCATATGTTTTCTTCCAACCTTATCTTGATGTGGAGTGAGTATCTCTCCATTAATAGAGAGCTGAGTACTACAAAAAACAAAAACTTAAAATATTAAGATATTTTTATCCTTTTATATATATATATATTGAAATGACATTTTTGTGATTAAAAATATAAGGAATCTTTCATGTGACCTTCTCCATTCTTTTGGAATGGGTGAATTTCTCCATTTTATCTCTCAAATCAAGTTTTCCTTGTTATAGGTTGGTACCTCATCAAACTCAACTATGAATACTAGAGCCAACAACACACAACTAGCAAGTGAAATTGTTGTTGGAGTCTCGACACATGTTGATCCAACTAAGGAGAAAATAATTGATCGTGCTTACTTAGCTATGGATGAATTAATTGTGATGGGGCTAGTAGGGGAACCTTTATGGCAACCCCAAAAAACATGATAGACATCAAACTCTAAATAAAATTGAGTACTTAAGACAATTTGGTAATAAGATTGATGAATCATTGAGGGGTATTATTAAGTTGGTTGAGGTTGGAGAACCTCAAAGTTTACCAAGTCTAGAATCATATCTACTTGAACCTTCAATGTCAAACACAACTCATAATGTAGCTCTACAAGTTGAAGCTTCAAGAGATGTGGAATATATCAAAATGAGTCCAATGAATCTCATTGAATTACTTATAGATATGGTAGGTTAACTCATAATCTCTCTATATATACATGTACTATAGTGATTTCTTGTAACAATATTATATATATCTTTTCCCTTGTGGGTCTCTTTGTTGGTTATTGATTAGAATCAATGGTCGAGAGAGTTTTACAACATTGTCGCAAGGACAACAATGGTAAGAAACCATAATTCAATATTCACACATTTATTTATGTTGGTATCGATTATTCAAGCGTGAAGTCTCATATATTTGGTACGAGGGAAAGAGTGAAAGAGTTGATAATCGGAAAAGGTTCATGAAACCATCGCCTTAAGGTTTTAATTTAAGATATAATGTCTAATAACTTGTGATTCTCCACTCATCTCATGTTCACGTAAGAGTTGGAATTTCTAATTGGGAAGTAAGTCCATCATCATCTACCTCATTGTCTCGGTAATGGTTTAAATACCTATTGGGTTACTCCTCTCATTGCCAATTGGTTTTGAGATGAAACCTTACTATGGTATCAGAGTCATAGCCCAACTTCTTTCGGGTTGTCAGGAGCCAAAAGATGTCATTTAGTTATGGGTCAAAAGTAACATTTCGCCTAGTCCGACAGATTTATGTGGAGAATGCATGTTGGGAAGTAAATCCTACGTCGCCTACTCCTCTCATTCCACATCTCCAAAATTGTTTAAATAAATGTTATGTTACTCATTTTATTGCCAATTGGTTTTGAGATGAAACCTTAATCGTTCTCCCGGATGCTAGTGGGGTCCAACAATTTATATATCACTTCATTCTCTATAGTTTCTTTATAATTTGATTACATTTCACTCCCTACATCATCTATACACATATGGTATAATTAAGCGATCTACCCTTAAAGTGTTCTACATTGGTCTTCAAGAAGCACTTTTGTCTTTCATTTAATCTGCTTATTTTTGAAGCTATAATTTGTGTAATTTTGATTCAATAAATATCCATATACATTAGGTTATATGGGTAGATAATGTGGAAGCAGACCATAGCCAAGTGAACAAAAAATTGCAACCACTATTTGGCACAGGTTGCGCATTTGGTGCAACACGTTGGCTTGCTTCTATAGTTCAGCATAATGAATGGTCTCAAACTTTGAAAGAACCAACACTTGCTGCAGATGATGGAGGTAACTCCATTGCATCTTTCTTTACGTTAGTCCTTTTGTTATCTCTCATCTGTTAATGTTAACATAATCGACCAAATAGATGTTTACTCTTAAAATTATCAAATCAGTGTTACTCGTATAGTGGTATAATAATTCAATCGATAATTCATTAATTAATTCTCGGTGAAATTACATATACATATATAATGTATCAACATTAATATTAAAAAATTACCAATAAAAAAACAACATTTTTATTAAAAATAAATTTGAAATAAAAAATCAGTCAATATGGTCAGTACGGTTTAATTGAAGACCGGCCAGTATGACCGTTTTTGACTAATTTTGACTGATATGATTGTATAACCGGTATAATTGTTTTACAATACCAATATTGAAATCTGTTTACTAGTTGAACCGGCCGACACAAATCAGTTTTATCCAACCCTGTATCAAAACAAATATACTGTTTTTTGTTGTTGTAAAGTAATGATGGGTCATTGTCTTATTAATCTGACTCTTCACTTCACTCTTGTTCTATTTAACAATACATAGCTTTATCAATAACTTGAATTAACTATTGTTTTTTATGTTGTTTTAAATAGTTCTTATATCAAAAGCTGGGAGGATAAGTTTCTTAAATATGGCAGATAGAATGATGAGAACCTTTTGTTCTGATATCAATGCTTCAACTATAAATCCATGGATGCAAATACCTTCATTTTATGGTCCTACAGATGTAAGGTACATTGTCAAGAATAATAACAGTGAAACAGGAACACCTCCTGGAACATCAGTGATTTTCACTACTTCTGTTTGGATTCATGTATCTCCGAGTCGATTATTCAACTTTCTTCGCCATGAGAGTTCTAGAAAAAAGGTATGATAAAACCCTTTTAACAGTATTGTTTTTAAAGAAACAATAAAAAGAAATGATATGCATTTAAGAAAATATACTTTCTAATTTTTATTTTAAAAAAGTAATTTTAATATTTTGATTTGAAAAATGATGTGAAAATAAAAGAGTTTCTTAATATATTGTGAGAGGATGAATCGATTTACTTTAAGATTAAGTTTTTTAAACTTACTCCATATCTTAGCTATCAATTCTAGGGAAATTTAATGGTTTAGATCTACTTACTAATTCAAATCATTGGATTTTCTTAGAATTGATGGCTAAGATGTGGAGTAAATTTAAAAAACTTACTTTTGAAGTAAATGGATCCCTCTGATATCGTCAATGTTTTTCTTGTTCTTTTTAGTTGATTAGTTGATTAGTGTAACTCTTACTATGTGTTGGATGATATATGGATGCATCCTAACACCCTTCATTTAAGTGAATATAAAAATTATACCTTTTATCAGCAAATAAAGTGACATTTTATTAAAAAAAGTGAGGAAGATATGAAGAACAAATTACACACGCAAGTATAAAAAAATTAACAAAAAGTATAAGAATAATTAGAAGCATGGAATAGCACACACATGATTCTCCTCATTACAATGTTATCATAATCAACAACTATAAGTATATGACCCTCCTCAAGTAGTAACAAGTCTTCCGAAGTATAAAGTATGAAAATACAATCATCAAATTGGAGAGTGAGACTCCTCTCTAATAATGGATAGATGATTGCTTATTTCATTTGAGTTTTAAAAGTAAAAGTATAATTTTACTTTAGATAAAAAAGATACAGATGTCAATATATATTATTTTTCTTTTGATATTTAATAGCATTTCCATAGGAGTCTCAATCCAAATTGGATATAAGGGATGTGTGGAGTACGAGAATACAAACAATTTGGCTTACACTAAATTTAATATAATCTTATAGTTTCTTGATTTGAAATTTGAAATTAAATAAGTCTATAAACTTAAATTGATTATAGAATAACTAATAACAATCATAAAATCCTACTTGATTTTGTTTGTCAAATTTGTTTCGTTTTCAACATGACATGTATATGAAATACCATATGTTTTAATATATTGAATATAATACACATCGTTTGTGTAAAGATATATATACAAGTCATTTATCATTTATTTTTATTACTTATGTTTAAGAATCAAATCAATAAAAATTAAATATGAATGTTATATGATATAGTATTAGTGTATATATCAATTTCTCTAACATGTTTCAGTTCTTTTCTTTTTCTGTATAATATTTACAGTGGGATTTACTTTCTCGTCAACTTTTAATTCGAGAATTTGCATATATAAACATTGGCAAAAATCTCAAAAATCGTGTTTCCATATTGAGAGCAATTGTAAGTATTTTCTTTCATTAATATACTAATTCTTTTTTCATTTTTAGTTTTTATTCACACAAAAGATTAAACCCTAATAATTACTTTATCATTTTACAATATTTAGACATGTGAAGGCAAGACTGATATATATTATATTCAAAAGAGTTACACAGATTCAATAGCTTCCTATGTGGTTTATGCTCCATTAGATGAATCTACTTTGAAGGGTCTTTCAAATGGATCAAACCCTAAAATTGTAATGATATTACCATCAAGGTTTACTATTATTCCTGCAAGATTCACATGTAATAATAATGGTAATGGAAGTCTTCTAACTATTGCATTTCATAGCATTGAAAGTACCAGAATTAGGTCAAGTATTCCTCATGAATCAGTTGAAATACTTTATAGAGTTATTACAGAAACCATTTCTGCTATAAAGGATGCAATGATGTAAATGTTTTTTTGCTCAAATTGGGTACAAGATTAAAATTAAAAGCTATACTAAAAATAATAATGCTGAGTTTATGTTTGATTTCTTATGCTACATATACATGTGTGTTTGTTATTATGAATATTTCGAAATGGGAGGAGATTCATTTACTCCGAGAGTAGTGGAAAAAATCTAATCTAAATCTTAATTGTTCGTTCTTAGAAAATTCAATGGTTTAGATATACTCACCAATTCAAACCATTAGATTTTCCAAGAATGAAATATTATGATGCGGAGTAGATTTTTTCGACTTACTCTTAGAGTATTTGGATCTCTTCCATTTCGAAATACATCTAAACTTTGTTTCTATAAATATATTGGCAAATTGAGATAAGGAATTCATGGACAAAAGGATTGATCCAATGTTGTGCTTTTTGAATCTTCCCTTCAAATTAGTTGGTTTGGTGTGAAACAATGATTTGATCAACTTTATCTAAATTAGGTTTCAGTATTTGAAAATGATCACAGATCCATTTACTCTAAGAGTAAGTTTTTTAAACTTATTCTACATCTTAACCATCAATTCAAGATAAATCTAATAGATGCATTTGTTTATATTACACTTAGGTGGAGTTCATTGCATTTTTTTGTAAGTGAAATTTTATTAAGACACCATAGAATTACAACAAAAGAGTAACAAAAATAACACAACAACATAAATGGAAGAGGCCCCCAAAAAGAGACAAAGGGTACTGGTAAAACCTAGACACCAAATAAAAGAACTAACGATCACAGAACAAGCACATAATTGGATTAGAGTTTATGTATTATGTGGGCATGTTGTCTTTTCTATATATCTTTTGTTTAAAAAAATTGGTTGCCTTTTGAGAAATTATTAACTCACTTTTACCAAAAAAACTTTTAATTCTTCTTATGCAAATACCCTTAGTGTTTGTGTCAATTAGAAGGGTGGTCTTGTGTGATAAAATATAGTTTTATTTATCACTTAAAAAAGATATTGTCTTTTATATTTTACATGAGGATAAAGTATCTCCCGATAAAAGGAGATAATTTGTCTCATCATACCAGTTAAATTGTGACACGTGTCAATTTATGTAAAAAAACTTATTTCACCACCACTCTTCAACACATTTCCTCTATCATCCCAAAATCTTTGTCTCCTTTCTCTATCAACTAGTAGGATACCCGTGCATGCGCACGAGTGGTTGTGTTTTTCGAATGATTTATTTAAAAAAGAGAAGTAAATATTAAATTAGAAACATGGTAATTATTAAGTTATTTGAAATTATTTTTATGTATCATTTGTAAATTAGAGATATTGACAAATAGGATATTGTAGATAATTTCATATCAATAAAAAAAAGTTAGTATGGACAAAATTGTAGATTACAATATAAGAGAAGTTATAAAATATCTGTTATAAATTTTGGAAAACTTCTTTATAAACTACATTTGTTATTGACTTCAATGGTTAGAAATCCTTATCATGTATCAATATCTTCAATCTCTTCTTGCTTTGAACCCTTAAAATAGCTACGTATAATTGTCCATGATTGAAAACTTGTCTAGGAAATTCAAATAAAAGTAAAGAATTATATGTAGTCCATAACATTGCAGTATGAAAATAGTAACAATAAGAAGAAAAAAATATTCAAAATTTTCTATTTTAATAGTAATTTCAATTTTTTTATTAAAAAGTAAATAAAATATTTTTTTCTTCACATTGTGCACTTATTGTAACATTACAATTCTAACGGTGTAATAATATAATTTCATAATATTAGAATTTAAAAAATAAAACTATAACGTTGAAATTATAAACACAATTTATAAATTTTAATATATGTGTGATTTTAAATTTTCCCTACCAATTCTAAAAGTGATCCGTTGCAATTTTTAGATAATGAATGAATTGATATGATTACACATAAAATTAGAGTAGTAATATTAGGAAAATGGTTAATTCAAATATTAATACAATTTCAATAAATTTTATTTGTGATTCCTTAATTCTAGGTAATGCCTAATATAAATTTCTACTCATTTATTGTTTAATTATAAAATAAGTAATAAGACATATGTATAACTCATAATAAATATGTATTCCTTAATTTTAAAAAGAATAAGATATATGTATAACTCATAATAATTATGTAGTCCATAATATTGTAGTATGAAAATAGTAACAATAAAAAGAAAAAAAAGTATTCAAATTTTCTATTTGAATAGTAATTTCAAATTTTTAATTAAAAAGTAAAGAAAATATATTTATTTTGTTTTCACATTGTGCAGTTATTGTAACGTTACAATTCCAACGGTGTAATAATATAATTTCATAATATTAGAATTTAAAATAGAAGTATAACCTTGAAATTATAACCAACACAATTTATAAATTTTAATATATGTGTGATTTATAAATTTTACATTGTATTTTATTTTTGTATATATTTTTTAGACTTTGTTATTCAATATTAAAAATTTAAAAGCTTATAGTAAAAATATATATGATGGTAAATATTAAAAAATAATATAAAAATCAACAAAAATAGTCATAACATAAACATATAACATAGAGTAAATTACACTCACACCCCCAGAGTTTTAATGAAATTACACAAACCACTCCTTCCTTTTTTGTCCTTACACCAACCACCCCTCTCTCCTATACAAACCACCCCTAAATTTATACATACATTACACTGACTATCCCAGCATGTTATAAAAATGTAATATTTTAAAGAAAAAACGTGTGATGAATGTAATTAAGTTAAACAAAATATTGTGCATTGTGTAACACTTCAAATAGTACAAAAGTAAATGTTTCTTTATTACTTTTGTGTCATTAAAAAATACATTAATAATTTCAAATAAATGTTTAAATAACTCTTATATTATTTTATAACGAGTCAAATAGTGAAGATGCATTGACTCTTATATTATTTTATAACGAGTCAAATAGTGAAGATGCATTGACTCTTATATTATTTGAATTTGTATACACAATATACAATATTTTTTTAATTAATTGCACACATCATACATTTTTGTTTAAAATATTACACGTTTATATCATGCAGGGGTAGTCAGTGTAACATATGTAAAAAACTAGGGGTGGTTCGTGTAAGGACAAAAAAGTGAGAGTTGGTTTGTGTAATTTCACTAAAACTCAGGGTGTGTGAGTGTAATTTACTCTATTACATAACATCATTCTCTTTAATTTACTAATTTACTTAGTAAAAAATAATCTTTATGCATTAATCAAAACAAAATAAATTAGTTTATATTCAATTTTCAGTTAAGATAGAGTTATAATCTTAATAATTCATAATCTTAATATTACTTTATAATCTCACAATTTAAAAAAAGTAGAAAGATAATAAGAATGAACATAATCTCATAGTTTATAATGTTGTTTGTTTATATTTGAGGAACCTTTCATCCCTTCCAAAGATACCTAGAGAAGGAAACATTGACATAAAGGAAGTCTCAACCAATTCTTTTCATCCTTTCTCACCTAATACCTCGTACGCTACGATTTCCGCTCTTTTTATTTTTTATATTTTTAATCTCACTTTTTTCAAACACCGATTTATGATAGAGTATTATGCCGATGCCGATCCCGATTAAGGTTTAATTGTTGTTGTATAGTCCTCCTTCAATTTTGGTCTTTCTCCAAATTTCCTTTCTCAATTTTCTTTATTGTTCATCTTAAAGCTTTTCTTTATTTTATTTTCATTTGCTTCCTTTGAAATTTTGAAATAGCTTGCTTTGGTATGCTTAATACGTTTCTGTTATCTTTGAGATTGTTGTTTAGATTTGAGGCATTTGAATTTGCATAAAAAAATTCTTTTTTTGATTATGGGAATGAAGAATTGAATCATGGATTTATGTGATGCTTTATATGTTAATTGGTTTATAGGATTGCAATTTGTTTTCCTTGATGGGGAGAAATTTTGAACTTCAAGAGTGTTACCAATTTCTTTTTTGGTACAAATATATAGTAGTAAGCATAAGATCGGTTGAATCGGAGGGTTTTAGGTAGGGAAGTAGGAAAAGAGAGAATATAATAATTAGAATAACATGATGCTGATATTAATTTGATGTGTTGATTGTATGATACAAAAAACAAATCCTGTAATAGAAATATGAAATAGCTCCTACAAGATTTTCTAAAATGGACCAACACATTCTACGATATGAAAAGGATAGTATCGGATATTCTTTAGATTTTTTAACATGTTACTTGAATACTAATGGCCCGGAATGTGGAAAATTACCTTATAGGATTTCTCAACTGGTCTCTAGATGCTAGAGGATCTGCTTGGGTATGTTTAACCACCAATCCATCATCCTAGAATAATACTCAACGAGGGATTCAAACCTTTGCACATGGGGAATGTGTAGTCTTATTTCGATCTCTTTAACCAGTTGAACCAATCTGCATTTTTAGTTCTCCTACACTTCATCTTCCCTCGCGTGTATTTGTAATAGTTGAAAATGCAGATTATTAGCCTCCCACACTTGGATGTATGTATCTTTCAGATTTTGGATTAGTAATCATGAACATGTGTTTGGAGGCATCTAATGTCTTCGTTTCATTAATCACCTCCTTACTTGCAGATATTGGCACAAATTTGGTTTGCTTCTATGAACCAACTCTTGTGTTTTCTGTGGCTTCATAATGGTATTGAAGAATTTATGTGAGAGGATTTTTGCTCCAAAATGTTCTTCTAAAAGCTCAACTGACACTGTTGATAATAATCAGGTGCCTGCTTGTTCGAAAGCAGAGTCTAGTGACAGTAAGTTCCCCAAGGCTTCCTTGTGGTCGAGCTTCTTTACATCTGGCTATTCAGTCTGTGAAACATATAGTGAATCATCGGCTTCCGAAAAAAAAGTAGTTAATTCTACAAATAGTGGGTGGGCTGCTTCTGTGAGGAAAGTCGTTACGGGTGACTCAATGAGGAGATTTCAAGAGCGTGTACTAGGGCCAAGCAAGACTGAGGTTTCAAGCTCTGATGGTGATGTATGGCTTTTAGGTGTCTGCCATAAAATTTCACAGCATGAATCAACAGGAAATGTAGACACTAGTAGTTATTTCGCTGCATTTGAGGAGGATTTCTTCTCAAAAATCTTAATTACATATCGGAAAGGTCTGTTGAATGTACATTGCCCGTTCTGGGATGTATTCAGAAACTCATGCTTGATATTAGACTAACTAACTTTAATATACATACTTATCTGTAGGCTTTAATGCTATCGGTGATTCGAAATATACTAGTGATGTCAATTGGGGTTGTATGCTTCGAAGCGGTCAGATGCTTGTTGCCCAGGTATTTATGCCTTTGATTCAATGATTTGTTTTGACTGTCACATGGTACCTTCTATTAATATGTCTCTCTTGCCTTTCTTTTTCCACTTTTTTGTTTTGTTTTCTTTCAAAACAAGGCTACTAATGGCTTTCATGTGTACAGGCTTTACTTTTTCACAAATTAGGTAGATCATGGAGAAAATCTGTTGACAAGGTCAGGTGATTGACATGCAATGTGTTGTTTCATTGATTAGACTGTTATCTTTTTTTCCTACTTTCTTTTGTTTATCTTTGGTTTCAACATTCTCGTATGTTGTTTCCTTGTCATGACCCCTGAGATACAATGTCATTTGCTTAACTTATTATTTTACTCTTTTAATCTGCAGTCACAGGATAAAGAATATATTGACATCTTGCGACTTTTTGGTGATTCAGAGGCTTCTGCCTTTTCTATCCACAATCTTCTTGAAGCTGGTAATGGTTATGGCCTTGCTGTTGGGTCATGGGTTGGCCCATATGCCATGTGTCGCTCATTGGAAGTTCTAGCCCGTAATCAGAGAGAGAGAAATAACCTTGGAGAACAGCTGCTTCCTATGGCCATTTATGTTGTTTCTGGAGATGAAGATGGGGAGCGTGGTGGCGCACCAGTTGTCTGCATTGAAGATGCTTCCAGACGCTGTTCTGAGTTTTCACGGGGCCTGGCTGCTTGGACACCATTACTTCTATTGGTTCCTTTGGTTCTTGGGCTTGATAAAATCAATCCGAGGTGTGTAGCATTTTCTAGGTTCTTGGCCTTGTTACCTTTTCCTTCCCTATTTGGTTTCTATTATAAATGGTAGAAGTGTCAGCTGTGAAGAAAGAGCTTCCTTTATCTTAATTTAAAATCAAACGAGCCAATAAAAAAATAGAATTTTGTATAGCATTTTATTATTGAGTGTACATTGAAATTGCTCACAAATAGAGAGTCCCCAATGTGTAAAACTGTGTTTTTTAAATAACCATTATCAACCTTGCAGAGGAACAACCTTTGGGTGCAAACTCTGAAGCATATCTGCATAGGGATTAACTTGATTAATGGTTTCTCTATGTATGTCTAATGCGTTATCACGTAGTAGGCTCATATTTGTCAGTCATTGGCTATGTGCCAAGTGATTTGCTGTTTTGAACATTCAGTTTTAAAAATTAAATTTCAAATTTGTTAAACTTTCAAGTAGTGCAGTGGCTAATCAGTTGCTTCTGTAAACTGCTATCAGGTATGTTCCATTGTTGCAGTCAACATTTAAATTCCCCCAGAGCCTTGGCATCTTGGGTGGCAAACCAGGTGCTTCAACATACATAATCGGTGTTCAGAATGAAAAGGCATTCTACCTTGATCCACATGATGTCCATCCGGTATGTCAGCATCAACAAAAGTATTACTACTTACTCAGCTTATTATGCTATTGAGATTTTGGAACTTGTGGTCATACAGGTTATATATTAATTACCTTGTGTCGATGAGAGTTGGTCTCAATTGGTAGGATTGAATAGCATCGACGAAAATGTCTTGGGTTCGGTTCCTGCTAGTAAACATTTATTGGTAGATCATCTCGTAAGTACCACAAATCCACAATAAGGTGACCTGTGCATGCCCTAACCTTGGAATGGGACAACCTTCCCTCCCTTTAAACTTCTCTTGCCCAAAAAAACAAACTTACCTTGTGTATACTTTATAGGTATGCTATGCTCCATCTTGATTCACAAGTCTTCCATTGGCCTAAAATGTTGCTATTTGGAGGAAACAGAAAAGTTAAAAATGAAAACCAAGAACTTATTTTGGTTCTTCTATCAACAAATACATCTTGCCTTCTCATCACATATGAAAATATTAGGCATTATATTTCCAGAATTATGCTAAATTAGAATTTAGAAATGGTAAACAATTTGATCAGAATTTCTCACACAGACTCATCTGGATCAGCATTTGCTTCCTTCATCTCACCTGACCTTTTTGAAAAACATTATGTTGTTTGTTTGGTGGGTAAAGCACAATTGGTTCAGGAACAGAATGACTTCCATTGATCATTTCTGCTTGTTTTGAATTGAAGGTAGAAATCTTTGATGTGATTCTGACAAGAAGCTATGTTGATTTTATTAGCCAAATAACAAGATTCTGGAAATTCCTGTCACTTGGGTTCAATCCGAGTATGTAAATATATTGAAACAGATTCGGATTGATTTTTCTTTTTGGAAACCTCAACCTTGACTCTTTTCAACACTTTGAGATGAGAATAACACTGATGTTAGTCTGGTTTTAAATGTTTCAAAGCTCTTACTGTTTTACCAGTATTTTTCTGAATGAGGGCTTCTACTGCAATTAGATTTTTATACTTGAAATTTCTGTTCTTGTGTGATAATTGTGGTGCAAATAATAGGGAAGTTATATATTGGACCTCGACCTTCAATCTAATTCTAAGGTGTTCTTGTGCATTTAGCAGTAAGCATAAATATGCTGTTACGTGGCTTGCGATTTATGATTTTATTTTTTAAGCAGAAATGTGTTCCTTTTTTATTTGTTAAATTGTTTATTTCTACATTCATTATTTTCCTCTGTTTACATAACTTCTTTTATAGCCAAGAATGTGGTCCCAAATTTGAGTTTGGAGATTGTTTAATAGATTGCAGGACAGGATAATACAATTCTTTTAATGAGATAGGTATTACATATTTGATGTGTAAGATTAGAAGAACTTAGGAAAACCTTCTAATATAAAGTTGTGAGTACTAACCTCGAGCGTCGTAACAAATATCCATCCGTAATGGCTTATTTTCCAAGTTGGTTTTTAGAGAGGAAGGAATGGAAATGAAAGGCTTGAGAGTCATCTTATAAGTGTATTTCATGGCTACGAAGTCTTTCCTTCCCTCCAGTCACCAATTCCCCAACAGACCCTAATGCTATGTTTGGATTATGAGGGAAATGGAAGGAGAGGGATCAAAGGGCTAGGAAGGGGGAGGAAGGAGGAACTGAAATTCAGCTTTTAGGTTTTCCAACTGCTCATAAACTTTTTTTTGGCAAACATGTTTTCATGGAGATTCACTTTTTTTAGAATCCTAAACGAACGGACCCTTAGTTTGTTTAAATGGCTGGTTTCAGGTTGTTAATATCAATGGGGACAATCAAGAGGCTGATACTTCATCGTATCATTCCAAGTACGCTTTCTACCGGTATCAATTTTCTCTTAAACTGCAACTCTCTCATTCTTGTTTGTCTAAATTTTTAAACTTGTTACCAGCATTATCAGGCTAATGCCCCTAGATTCAATTGACCCATCCTTAGCTATTGGATTTTACTGCCGCGACAAAGGTCTGCTGATCACTTTGGCTTAATTTTTTGTGTTAAATAGTTATGGTTAATATCTAAACTTTATGCTGACCCTGATCTACTCATTAATGGTGGCATGCCAGATGATTTTGACAATTTCTGTTCTCGGGCATCGAAGCTTGTAGAAGAATCCAACGGTGCACCATTATTCACCGTGGCTCAGTCTCGAAGCTTGCCAATGCAAGTCAGCAGCAGTAATGATGCATCAGGTGCCTACAGTGGATTCCAAGAAGATGATGCTCTTAGTTTAGACCTTGTCAATGATGCAGATACCAATGAGGATGATTGGCAACTCCTATAACTACAGGGTTAAAAAAATGCTGCTTGATTCTCAATTTCTCATGAACATAAGTGCCACTGAGTTTGGTTGATTGGAAAAAAAAAGTAGCTTAAACTCATTATGATTCTTTGGGTTAATTTGTGCATTTGTTCATATATCTAACCAAATATTTGTTGTGCATTAGATGGCTACTACGTTTATATTTGTTTTCTGGTATCCTTTTATTGGCTACACAAACTTGTAGGGAATAGTAGAACTCTTGGTCTTTGAGTATCAAATAAATGGTAGAAAGTAGTTCATGCTGTGATAGACTTAATGTGTTGCAGAAAAAAATCTACTAGACTTAATGTGTTTGGTCCACCAAAAATACTAATAAAACATATATTTAATTTAACTACTACTGTATAATAGTATAAAACATTTTGTGTAAATCACACAAGTGTCATGTCTGTGAGTTCTTTTTTATTTACCAAACAAGTTTTGTACTGCTTTGGATTTCCCTTTCTCAAACAAAATAGTTCATATATGTTTGAAATGTGAATATTGGAAGGGGAGGACTAAATGGTACATCTACATAAATAAAATGAATGTCTTTGAATTTTTTTAATATATAAGATGACAATAATGAAACAAAAAAAAAGTGAACCTCAACATCTTTGAGGATTTTGACACCAATATTTGTAGGTATTATGGTGCCTTATTAGGAGGAGTTATCCTTAAAACCATTTTTGTGAAATCCAAGTATAACATTAAATTGGAAGGGGTTCTATAAAGTTTAAAGAGATAAATTGTCCAATTAGACTATGATTTTTTAATATAATTAATAATTTTTATTTATAAATGTATAATTATATTGAGGTAAAAAAATTTATCTTTTTTTAGACTGAAATAAAACAAAACATTAAAGTAATGTTCCACTTTTAAATTTAAATTGAACCGTGATTCCAGAGTTATTTCAGTTTAACTGGGTTTAGTACGACTGGATCAGAATTTCCCTGGTTTAAAGCAATTCATCCCACATTCGGTTAAGACTGCAAAGCAGAACCATTTTCAAGTTCGGTCAGCTATCAGATCAGTCGAACCGTCTAATGCGATCCAGTTATCACAACACCGATTAAAACCATTTTTCCTTTAAAGAGAGGGTGTCCTAAAATTCGTATGTCATATTTCCTAAATCACTATGAGTTAGCACTCTCATAAACAAAATATTGAAAACTTATGGTCAGTCATCCCCTCCTATAATTTTCCCTATTATTAAATAAAAAAGGAATGGTTTAGTAAATTTTATATATTTAACATAAAAATGCATTTACAAGTTTAATATTTATCTATCCTAGATATAAAAATTTCACACGACTTACTGAATTGCTCATAGGTCAATAGTTTAAAAAATTGATCACAGACTAATATATAAATACTAGGATGAGATCCTCTCATATTGAAATATGATGGAAATGGTGAGTTTGATAATTTATAATTTTTTGGTTTAAAAATAGTTCAATATTTAGACTGTTAAAATTTTCAGGTACATATTTCATATCTTCATCCAGTACTAGACATCATAGGATCTGGTCTCATATATACTCACTTCATGTTCTTTAGTGTCCAAGTATTAGGGTTGGACGAGCAAATTTCGGGTAAAATATCTTCTAGGTGTCACATGAGTTGTGTCTGAGAGCGTTCCAGTGGATACCTGAAAAGGTACTCTAACGTTTAAGTCAATATATGAGAGACATGTGTGAGTAGAGAATGTGATAGAAGAGTAATAGAGATTATTACTATATCTTCCTTATGGGATGAGTTGTTTTATCCGTGTTTAGCGGCTATGACATACTCTATGAGTAGTTGACTTATAGTCCCTCATAGTTGTGTTCCTTTGTCGTCTAGAAAAAGGTAGCACACGATGTAGGTGACATGCAACTCTGGCAAATATTTGTGCTCTTTAGGCAGCGTGACAGTCCTGTGCAGGCGGTACGATAAACATAACAAATGGATGACAAAAGGTTGGGGAGGGATTCACTTACTACAAGACTAAATGGAAAAAACTTACTTCACATCATGATCATTCGTTCTGGGAAATCTAATGGTTTGAATTGGTAAGTACATCTAAATCATTGGATTTTATAAAATTGGATGACTAAGATATGAAGTAGATATTTTTCACTTACTCTTCGAGTAAGTGGATACCTCCCATATAAGAATAATAAAACAACTTTAAAAAAAAGTAAAGGAACAAAAAAGAAGAAAAAAGAGGGATAGAGAATAAAAACGTGTCGTTATTGTCGTTAAGGAAAGCATAACTATGTCCACCTTTGTGTTTGTTCCAACTTCATCATGAAAATCTGCCAACGTTGTTGTTCAAATCCACACTTCATCCATAATAATCTTGAATGGGTCGTCGCCAAAATGACTCAGATTTTGGTAGATTCACTCTTCTCATTCTCTTCTTCATTGGTACAATTTCATGTTCCATGATCTACCTTTTCATCACTATGGTTTTCATGCCTAATATTTCACCTATGTCCTTTTCTACTTCAATGCAAGAATTTGAATATGAAAATGGTGTAAGTTTTTATAATGAAGAAGAAGAAGGGTCACAATGTTGTAGAGGGGTTGAAAAATTGGAACTTTGGGGTGATGCTGTGAAATGGGGTGCTGAGTTTAAGGTTAATTCTTCTGAGGATTGTTGTGTGGCTTGTAAGAAGATGTGTAGGGGTGATGGTGGACCTTGTTTGTGTAATTCATGGGTGTTTTGTGGAGATAGAGAAGCATGTGGTTCTAGATTTGGTGAGGTATTGTTATTTTTGTTGCTATTATTATTATTATTATTATGGATTTCTATATGATCCTTTATCATTATCTGGTATGTGATTTGGGATTCTGGGTTTTGTGTTACTTTTTGAATCTTCTAATTACAATAATTAAATGTTTTCTTGGAGATCCTTAATTGGGGGTGGGAAATTTGCTGTCTTGGATTTCAAGTATACAATTGCATAAGGCTGGAACTGGGATATTCCTGTTTTTAGGTAGTGTTTGATGAATTTCGATCTTCTTCGGTACTGGAGGGTCTATTACTAAGTGCAGATTATGGCATGTGGCACAAATAAATATATAATGGTGATGATTTTTTTAATAAAATATTTTGTTAAATTTAGTAGTTTCATTTCTCCTCATATTCGAGTACTGGATTCTCCATTACCGGAGAATGTTGGGTTTATTCAAGTGTGAAGTCTCACATTGGATATGAGGGGAGGAGTGAAGGAGTTTATAAGTGGTAAAGGCCCATGGAACTAATGCTTTAAGGTTTTGGTTCAAGACGTGGTGTCTCACTTGTGTCTCTTCACTCTTCCCATACCCCGGTAACAATGAAACTCCCCTGTGGTTGGAGGCTCCCCGTCGCAGTCTGGTCCAACGAGGATTTAGACTCATGTTTGGTGTGCAGATTAAGGAAAGGAGAATCCTCTCAATTGCCTTTTCTTGTCAAATAATCTAATGGAAGAGAGAGATAGACATAAAGACTATAAAAGAAATTACATAAATCTTGACTAAACTCACTAAAAAAGTGTTTGGGTCTCTCTCAGATCGATTAGATTACTTGATAGGAAAAACAAATTTAGAAGATCCATTCCCGGGATATGAGCTGTCCCGGAATTCGAATGTATGGATGGAAGTAGAACATTCCTGATTTTTAGACTTACAACTTTAGATGCACTTTGTCATAATATTATACTATCACTCATTCTTGTTTCAGTGTTGGTTAAAAAGACAGCAGGATGCTTTAAACCCTGAGCGTAGAGACTCGGGAGATCGTGTTATGTGGACATCTGGATTTGTCTTTGATAAGGGAGAGGTAGGACAACTCATTGATCATATACTGCATGTACCAATTTGAGAGATCTATCTCTATCAAATTATTTTATGTGGATTATGAGAATAAATTAGTTACATGTATCTGTGTTGAGTTGAAATGTTTTCTGGTTACTGATGAATAATTCTCTTATTTGTCTCTAAATAGCATTAGGATTTAAATATCTTGTAGGTACTAGAATTTACCGGCAATGATATCATGCATGAATCAGTAATTAGCAGATTAAGTTATGTTCTGTGTTTTGTTTTGGTTTATATTTTTGCTTCACTAACTTTTGTTGAAGAGCCGAAGTGATTTTACATTTTTGCATGACTAATGAGCTTGACCGAGGGTGCAACATTTGTTTGTGACCTAATTGTGTCGGCACTCTTCATATTCATTTTTATTCGCTGAAATATGCAACCTGCATTACTTAATCCCTAATACAAACCAGTGTTTGTTTGAACTTAATCTTGTAATCAAAATAAAAGAACTACTGAATTCTCCATTTGGCTTGTGTAAAAAGGCGGAAACTTTTTCTGTACAAAGTGGAATGCTCAAGCTCTGCATTCCTATCAGTTAACCGGTTAAAGTTTAAACATTTACATATCATCATCGAATTCTATATTATTTTGGAGGATTCTGTGATACCATACCACATTAGTTGTTCGCATGTATTTTGAGAATCTAGCTTTATGCTTAAGCTTCATACTAACATTTCAATATGTATCAACGACTTCTGTGTTTTCACGATCATCAAATTTTTTTATTTTCAAGATTCATGTCATCTTTTAGTCCATAAGTGTATTTAGTATAAGACATGCTTTATGTTCATGATATTGTGTTCAAAATATAATATTATTAGTATTTTTTTTAGATCAGCTTAAGCTATGTGAGTGTTGTATATGTATCCTAATTTCTTTGTTGCTTTATTTCCTTCAACTTATTTATATTTTTTTACGTATTTTTATTTTTAGGGAATTGTTGGTCTAGAAACGGACTATGGGATTCTTCGTATAAAAGTAAGTATTTCTCAACACATCTACTGTACATATCTTAGGAATGACAACAGGGCGGGTCGGGATCGGGTTTGTGCTTACCCAATCCCGAACCCGAAATCTAACACCCGAACCCAAACTCGGCGGGGGTTAGAATTAACACTACCATCCCCGAGAAGACCCGAACCCAATAATAACGAATTTTACCCATTAAATTTGGGTTGGGTTCGGACGGGTACCCACGGGTTCGGTTTTCATTGTCTTCCCTAATATGTCTTGACATTCATTACACTTTTTACATTGGGATGAGGCAAATCCAATGTGTGAAAAAATTGTTCAAAGCATTATAGTTGATTGTTTACTCGCCTCTATATATATTTGTACGCATATGTTTGTAAAGGAGAGGAACAAATGCCAACATACCTTTATAATAAAGGACTTCGGATATGGATTCGATCATTCAAAAGAGTCGACTCGAATCCACAACCTCCTTCACTCTATTCCTTAAGCCCTTCACCTTAACCACCAGACCACCTTATGACTCCCTCGGTAGTTGTTATATTGCATGCATATAGGCTTCGAATGCAGGATTAAGTCATATGGAAAGTCATTTCTTACTAGGGCTGATACAAATTGCAATTTGTCTACCAGAATTTGAGACAAACTCGATGTTAGAATTTAGAAATGCAAGTTTGTAGACAAAATAACTGAGGGCTCTCTTCGTATAAACTTAACCGAGCCAATGTTATAGCTTTTTGAGATATTGCATATATCATCATCTTGTCCTTATACTTCCCTTCTGTAGAGTGTGTAGTTGTGTGGGTTGGCTTTCTTCGATCTGAACTTTGTTTCTAGTTTCCCCCTTCTTCGATCTAGATAATGTGACTTGCACTGTTATGTTATTAGTGGTCACAAGTTGCGAGTTATAATATCTGGATATAATGACTTGAATGCATACTAGTATATGATTTCTGATAGTCTAATGTTTATAAAGGTTTTCATCTAGTTTTGCTTGCATCACACATGAATATTATTTACAAACCCTTTAAATGAACTTTCATTCTACAGCTTTTGCCAGACTGTGCTCCACAATCTGTTGCCTACATTCTTGAGCTGCTGGCATTGCCTCATTGTATTGGTTGCCAGATTCATCGTGCTGAAAGCCGAGGAAGCTTTTGGAATTCGGAAGGAAACCACATAAAAAAGGTAAGGTTCATTATGTAAACAGTTTTACAAATTTGGACATGTATGTTGCGTTGCTACTTTGATTTTTCTGTAATTACATTCTTGTGAATATATCATCCTAACTATTGAGTGTGAGTATGGATGCTTGTAGTGTTTTAAATTGCGGTTGCGGTCGCGATTGCGGTAAGGTTGCGGTTATTGTGATTGCGGTCATTGCGACCGTTGCAATGCGGATTGCGGTCATTGCGGCCGTTGCAATGCGGATTGCGGTTGTTGCTGTGAATTATTTTGCAATTAAAACAGTATTTTTGAATCCGATGGGCCTGAAGCAGTCCGATGCGGCCTGATGCAATCCGATGTGGTTGTGTTGCGGTCTGATGTGGCCACTGCTATATTGTGACGCATCAGATGATGCGGTCCACAATTTAAATCACTGGATGCTTTCTTAGGAGATTAGAGTGAGTTTCTTTGAGTCAATGGCTTAAAATTTACGCTCCCGAAATCTAAACTCATGTTATTCTATTTTCAATATAAACATTTAAGTTCTTATCTTTCTGCTTCTCTATATCAATATGAAATGGTTACTCTCTAGCTCTTCATTACTCCTTTTACATGGTTTTTGCTGCCAACACTTTGTGACATTTCTTCTTCCTTTCCTCCCGACGATTATAAAGTAAAATAAAAAGTCGGTCGGGAACAAATCCGGTGGTAGCTTCCTTGTTCTTAAATATAATTTTTGTATAACATACCAACAAAAGTCTGTGTTTTCTAACATGAATGTTGATGTAGGCTCCATTTGGTCCTCCATTTGCACTAATTCAAGGAACATTGGCTTCTCATGGCTCTATATTCAAGGATATTCCGAAAGAACACTGTCCTAAAATACGAAGAGGATCGGTTGCATGGGTTGGTTCCGGTCCAGAATTCTTCATCAGCATGGCTAATCACAAGGAATGGAAAGATTCTTATACTGTGTTTGGCTATGTTATATCTAAAGATATTGAAATCTTAGAGAAAATTGCTCAGCTTCCAACTAAATCTGAAGTTTGGAATAACATTCATGTCTCTGTGTTGGAGAACCCAATTTTGTTAAGATTTAGGAGAATGAGCACAAAGTCTTAAACACTTGAATCTATGTGACACACTTTTTTTGTTTTGTTTACTAAGTGAAATTGTTTAAATTTATCAAGGTAATTATAGTTCTATAGTTTATATGGTAGAGTGATTTAAGTAGTGTAAATATTCATGCACCAAACTTATAGTTGATTTCAAATCAAATAGAGTTGAGTGTACTTCAACTAGTTTGGTAGGTATGTGACTTTATGGGTATTTCTTCATTCACTTGTTAAGATTTAGATAAGCTTGAGATATGGAATAGATTTGACTTGAATGCTTACTACTTAGAAGTCAATTTTTTTTTGTATTACCAAGGTATCCCTCACTATATGGGTAAGGAATTAATCTTTCTTGAGGTGTGTGACTATCTCTTCCAATAAGTGTCGCTATCAGGAATCGAACTCTTGACTTTTTTGGTCATCTTAGGGATCTAGCGGAGACTTACACTACTAGACCAACGCATTGTTGGTTCATGGGCATCCATATAAGCGTGTGTATTTGCTATTAGTCATTTCACAATATCACAATTATGTGTCACTTTAATACTCATTTTCTATTATTTGTTTTGATATTATTTTCATTAGTCATTTCAAAGACCTACGTCGAATATGGATTAAACATAACATAAGTCGATTTAACATCACATCTCGATTCAGAATTTTAAAAGATAATAAGTTATTAAGTTTTTTAAACTATATAATCTATAACTTATCCTTTCATTTCTAATTAAGATGTATTTACTATATCACTCACTTAAAATTCTTTCACTCAGAGTAAGCATGTATTAAGGACAACCCTAAAGTATATGGCCCTTCTCTTCCAAAGTGCCACTGCATATATAAAAGATTACAATAACACATCTAATGCCAGGTCTAAATACCAAGCTCTATCTTACTAAATTATGACCATGTACTTAACAAGTACCTCTAAAGTTTCACATATCTTATAGACAAATTAGTGGACTATTTAATGATTTATATGTTAGATGCCAAACCTCTGAATCTAATCAAAGTTGGATCCCTTCAAGAACCTTACAAGATTATGACTAGACTCTATTCTCTTATTGAGACTAGAAATTGATTTTATGGTCACATAAACCAATCTTGAACCCAAAGCACCACCTTTCTTTGCATATAAAAAAGTATGTCGTATGAGTTTTATACGCTGTAAGTATATCATTTATCGTTTATGATTAACAGTCGTTGACTCTTCAAAAAAGTAATACAAATGAATGTACTCACCGTATATAAATTCTTTATACTAATAGTATATAGATATTACACGTTCTTGTTTTTAAGGGTGTGTGTAAGGAAATAGGAACAAAAGGAGCATATACTAATACTTTGGACCAACATAGCAAAATACATGTTATATCACCCACTTGTATAGAATCAAAACACATGCAAAGGTACCTCCTAAAAAAGTGGGACCCTTACATGCAAAGGTTGTCCTTCCCTCTTTTGCAAGCCAAGTTTTGAAATTAAAAAATAAAAAGGAAAGAGAAAATCATTACCCAATTGTAAAACCCAAAACTTTTCAAGCTGAAAAGGACACAACACAGAACACACAACACACAAGCCACCACTAATGCCAACTTGCATGTCATAATTTAAGTTACTTTAAAGGTATTTTGTCCTACCAAATACCGTTAACAAATGGAGAGACAAGTGCTTCAAATAATAAAAGAATACAACTTTTAATGACACATATATACTTTTATTTACAATAAAATTACACTTTTGTTATTAAAAACAAATGAAAAAACATGCATTTCCCTCTCTATTAACTAAAATGATCTTTTCCTTGACAAACTCCTTCACTAGTTTTACTTACATAAACATTCAACCTTATATTTATACACAAACCCTCACTATAATACATCAAAATTCCAAAAACTCTAGTAACTAAAATCTCTTATTCTCTTCTCCATGACAGAACTAGAGATTCCAAGTGTGATGCCAAAGATTATATCTTTTCTATCATCTCTTCTCAATAGGGTAGCTGAATCAAATGATCTTAACAAAAAACTCATGATACATCAGAAAATTTCTGTGTTCCATGGATTAACTCGACCCAATATACCAATTCAGAACTATCTTGAGAGAATTTTCAAGTATGCAAATTGTAGTCCATCATGCTTAATTGTTGCATATGTTTATTTGGATCGCTTCACTAAAAAACAACCTTCATTTTCTATCAACTTCTTCAATGTTCATCGCTTATTGATCACTAGTGTTATGGTAGCTGCTAAATTCATGGATGACATGTAAGTATCTTCAATTCTTTAATGTTGTTGTTAAACTACTTTACTATATAAGTTTCTTGAGTTTCTTGAATTTGGGTGTTTCTTTCGTATCTTAAATCATGTTCTGCAATTACCCTTTTTGGAGATCCTTGTATACCCATTTTGGTTTTGAGACATTTCAACTCATTTTGTAAAAACCGGTTGATGTCGGTCGGTTCAACTGATAAATCGGTCTCAATACCAATACGGTACAACAATTATACTGGTTATACAATCATATAGTCAAAATTGGTCAAAATCATTCAAAACTGGTCATACCGTTTTCAATTGAACCATATTAGTTATATCGGCCGATTTTTTTATTTACAATTTATTTTTAATGAAAATAAAAAATTATTGTTTTTTATTGAGTTTTTCAAGATTAATGTTAATATATTATATATATATATCTAACTTCACCGGCTGCGGTTTAATTAATGAACCACCGATTGAACCGTGACCGGTTTGATAATCGTTACGTTATTAATAACACCGTTATGACTTTGTATAAATCTTTACACTGCATAGATATTACATTCTTTTATAATGAAAAAAACGTATGCATTGACACTGTATGAGTTTTATATTTTATACTTTATCACTGCATCATCCATGATTAATATTTTATCATCATTGATTCTTCAAAAAAAGTAATACAAATGAATGGTGGATGATATATTAACTGTGTATAAATCGACCGTACATAGATATTATTCTCTTTCGTGATTTTATTTTCTACCAGAAAATCTGACATAAACTTGATAACTGACAATGACCTACTTCTTTAAAAAGATTATAATCTTGCTTGTGAATTATACTAACTGGTCCCACCAGTTTATAGGATTAATACAGCAGTTAACTTTGATGTATAAGGAAAATGTCTTTATATCACTGGATGGGACAGAATGTCTAGATATACCATCATGTTTTTTTTTATTTTGGTTATATTCTGACAATTACGATTGTGGTTGCAATTATGGTTATATTCTGACTGTTTTAAATTACAATTGTGGTTACAATTATGGTTATGGTGGTAGATAGTGTGATTGTGGTCATTCCAGTAGTTGCAACATGGATTACTACTGGTCTAGTATGAATTATTTTGTAATTAAAAATATATATTTGAATTTGATGCGGTTAAATATAGTTTTATGCGATTACGTTGTGGTTCAGTAAGGCCACATTGTTGTAATGCAGTGTCACATCGCAATTGTATTATAGGCTACTTAACACTTAATGACTCTTATGTCTATCTTTTTTGCTATCATCAGATATTACAACAATGCTTACTATGCAAAAGTTGGAGGAATCAGCACAATAGAGATGAACTTTCTTGAAGTAGATTTCCTATTTGGTTTGGGTTTCCATTTAAATGTAACTCCTAGCACCTTTCAAGCCTATTATGCTCATATCCAAAGAGAAATGTTGCTAATACAACCTCTTAATTTTGTTGATTCCTCTCTAAGTTTAGAAAAATCACTAAAGGCCCATTTATGCTTCAATGAAGATGAATCTTCTTCCCATCAAAATCAACAACAATTAGCTCTTTGATTTCTTGCATTTTCTCATGAGATAATGTATCTCCTAGTATAAGAACATAAGTTATCTCATCCAGTCACTAAAATTATGACATGTATACCATTTAATCATTTTCTACAAAAATATTTCTAAAACTAAACAAAACAATATACATGTCATTCTTTTACTGATCGAATGAGGTAAATTATCTCCTAATATGATGAGATATTTTATTCTCTTTTCTGAATGCTTGTAGTCTAGATTTAGATGTAGTGAACCTGTTATATAAAGATGTATTTGATTGGGTACTCATTATGACCGGCAAATTGAATTACTTTTACTTGTGGATGTGACTTGAATGACATCAATTGTTATTTCGAGAAATAAGAACAATTGATATGGAAAATTAGATCTTATTTGAATAGTCGAGATTAAAAGATACATGCAATTATTATCACGTGATCAATAACTAATTTCTAATCCTAACCATTTATATATAGTTGTAAGACTCAGATTTATTGTTTTCATAATTCTTATATGAAAATTGTTATCATCCCTTATATATATGAGTTTGCCTAATTGCATACTTCACTATTTTGGATTTCTGAATTATGATTTAATTGTTATAAAAGTATGTATGATATGTGGATATAATAACTTTGATGTTTTACTTTATAAGGCCGACACCATACTTTCTTTATAAAAGAAATATGGTAATACTAATGTAAGAAGTAATAAATTGTATAAAATTGGATACTATGAAACAAAACCGATATATGAACCATATAACTATGATTGAGAATTGTTCTTATACCCCACCTTTGGATTCTCTATGAAGATTTGCAATTGCATTATTATTTAGATGAAGAGAAAATTGTAATGTGCTTAACTTAGGACAAAAATTGTGGGGATGAATAATAATTGTGAGGGTGAGGATAGAGCTAGTTTGGCCATAAGGAGACAAAAGAATGATGTACAAAGTACAATAGAGGTAAGATACCATCGAAATGGATTATCTTCGGTACGGGACGGTCTAATACCGGATTAGATTATGACATATGGTAAAAAACAATTCTCCAATGGTCATAATTTCATGTTATTTTTCAATAAAAAATAAATAAAAGATTTTTTTTAAAAAAATTCAATCTCATATTCCAATATTGACCACTCTAGAGAGGAGTTGAACTGAGTTACTACTTGGTGATACAACCGGTTTTCAATTGTATCGTATCGGTCATATTAGTCGATTTTTATTTAAAATTAATTTTTTAATGAAAATAAAAATAATTATTGTTTTTTATTGATTTTTCAACATTAATGTTAATATATTATATATGTATATCTAACTTCACAGGTATGCGGTTTAACTAGTGAACCACAGATTGAACTGTTATACCACTATATCATTACCCCTACCAGTTTGACGACCGGTACGATATTAATAACACTGTTCGAGAACAATTAGGAGTGGAAACAGGCCAGACCAGACCAGACTTAGCCTTAAACAGTCCAAACTTATATAGCGTATAGGAGCTTGGGCATAGCCTGTTTAAAAAAATTCAAAGCCTAAGTCTGACCTGTTTGAAAGTCTAGATTGGTCTGTTAGCCTGTTTAAATGCATGTTAAGGTAAAAAATTCAACATATTATTTACAAGCTTGGAAAAATTACATACTTACGTGAGTTAGGTTATGTACTTAAGCCAAAGTCTCTACAACTAAATGTCCAATTATTAAATAGTTTAATTTATAAGTCCTAATGGGTTTATATAAAAAAATTATTATTTATTTTTTTCTGTACATATTATAAAAAATAATTTATAAATATCTAATAACATTATATAGGTCGGCCTGTTAGGTTTAATAGGATTTTTAAAAGGTCTGAATCTGACCTATTTAGATTAAATAGGTTATTGTAGAAACCTAAGTCTGATTTGTTTACCAAAAAGGTTGGTCTGACCTGACCTATTATAGGCTAGGTAATAGACCAAACAATCCAAAATGTTTCCACCTTTAAGAAGAATGTATTGTTGAATCTATTGTTAAAAGTACAATGGGTGAAATGTTTTTTTTTCTTCTCTTGTTAACTATAGATTTTGTATCTGAAATGTCAATTAAATAAATTGATACAATTACAACGAGGTTGGCTTAACTTAAATTAATGTGGCCATGAGGATCATTAGAGAATCTTACAATTGTTTATAGTAAATGATAGAAGTATGATAATTAATTTAAGGTCTATTTGTTTAAGTGAAAAACGAATCTTTGGGAAATTCCTTGCTTAACCTTCACATTTTTGGAGCGAAATTTTTAATTTTTTTACAAACTTACGGAATTTAAATTGATTGGTGGAAAACCATTCATTTAAAATGTAAGTCATTTTGTTCTAAAAAATCTAGTTAATTCTTTACTAACCAATTTTATGTATCATCACATCTTATATATATTGATCTATTTAATTATTGGAGACTTTTAATTGCATTAAAATATAATCTAAAATTTAAGTTGTTACATCCTTATCCAACTACTCAAATTTAATGAAGTAAAGTTTCTAAAATTTAGTGAAGTCAAGTTTCTATTTTATAAAGTCACCAAATTATTTCACCACAATTAAGGCAATCATTTGGGTCATGGGTTAAGTAAAATTAATTTTTTTTTTGGTGACTATACATTTTGGTTCATAAGCTGTGTAGTACACTACTAGTACTCTAACTGTTTCACAAATTCATCATAAATATGCTTAATTGTCTTAATTTTCGGATATCGTTTTGAGTTTTCCAATTTTTTAAATAACAAATCGGTGCACATAAAATTTTTAAGAAATAAAAATTGATTTTTATTCTTATTTTTTTAAAATACATGTACAGTTATTGGTTACTAATTTAACTTATTAAGTGATAATCTTTTATATTGAGAATAATTACTATCAATTGCCAACTTTATATCTAACCACTAGTATAACTTTTTCCTTATCATCTCATCTATTAATATTAATTATTTTCTATAACTATTTTAAATAATATGTTTTTTTTTGTTATTACCAATGATATTTCATCACCATATGGGTAATGAACTAATTCTTTTAAGATGCAAAACTCCCTATTATAATTTTACACCACTAGATGTGTTAGTATTTTTAAGTAAAATGATTGAGTGCATATTTTTATACGGGAGAACTTCTGAAAATACAGTCCACAAAATTAGTTTAGTTGGGAAAACGTCTAGGTTCAAATCTCTATTGATACATTTTCCCCTTCCCAAAGAAGAAAAAATGTGTATAAAAAATATTGATATATAATATTATAAATAAGAGGATGAATCCACTTACTTCAAGAGGAAGTGAAAAAGACTTACTTCACATTATGATCATTCATTCTTGGGAAATCCAATGGTTTGAATTGGTGAATACATCTAAACCATTGAATTTTCCAAAATTTGATGGCTAAGATATTGAATAAGTCATTTTCACTTATTCTTAGGGTAAGTTGATTACTCTCCTTATAATAATATCACTTATTTGTTCAATGTGAATGGCATTTCCTTAGGTAACCCCAAGGGAACAAATTATGATGACACTTCATAAATTGGGATGGTTCTTGATTTGGAGGCTTTTTTTTTTTTGTTTCTATAATGGTTGCGTGGAGATCAATTGATGTTCTTTGAGAATTTAACATTTCATAAAGAGGTGAGAATTTACTTGCTTTATAATTTTAGATTCTAAATATCTAATTTTCCCAAGTATGAGAATATAAGATCTATTCATGTTTGGTGGGAATAACATTTTTCTTCTACCAAGTATGAGAATCTCATTTTCCAAGAGATTGTGGAGGGAAAAAGTTGATATAATTAAGGTTATTCATTATAGATAAAAAACTAACTCATTTTAAAATATATGATTGCACCTCTCAACATATATTGTTATTAGGAATTAAACATTTGATTTTCGAACTAGTTAACAAACTCAAATTTAAGGGACCTGCAAAATGTTGGTAGATCATACATACATATATATATATATATATATAGGGTGGAGATCAACTTAATATAAGAGTAAGTTTTTTAAACTTACTCCATATATTAGTCATCAATTATAGGGAAATCCAATGGTTTGGATTACTCACTAATTCAAATCATTGGATTTTCCTAGAATTAATGACTAAGATGTGGAGTAAGTTTAAAAAATTTATTTCTAAAGTCAATGAATCTCTCCTCATATATATATATATATATATATAGAATTGATATCTACATTTATTATTAGGGGGAGATCCACTTATTCCAAGAGTAAGTTTGAATTAGTGAGTATATATATATATATATATATATAAAGTTTGTGGATATTAATAATAAAAGGAGAGATCCACTCACTCCAAAAGTAAGTTTTTTAAACTTACACCACATCTTAGCCATTAATTCTTGGAAAATCTAATGGTTTATATCTACTCACTAATTCAAACTTACTCTTGGAATAAGTGGATCTCCCCCTAATAATAAATGTAGATATCAATTCATGTTCATTAATATTATTTTTTTGAAACCGGTGATAATTAAATATAAATAATAAACGATATAGTAGCAATACATCAAACACTTATCATCTCGTTTATTTAACGATCATTTTAAAGTAGAGCTGTCAAAATGGGCGGACCGGCCCGTCACAACCCGGAGTTTTGTAGGGCTTGGGTATCATATTTGACACTTTTTAGTGAATGCGAGCTTTTTAGCCTGGCCCGAACGGGCTATATTAAAATTGGGCTCGGGCTACCCGTTTTTTATTTATTTTAAAAAAAATTTGTGACATTTGACTCGGTAATAAGCGAAAATTATTTTACAAAATAACTTATAATAAAAATAGATAATAGATGATAAATATTGTGCTATGAACTTTGAATAAAAAATAGAGTAATGTCTATAACATAAATATTTATAAATTACAATAATGTTATCAAGTTAAACATTATATTATTTTTCTTATTTTGCTTAATATCCTTTTAAGCACATTAGCAAAATAGTGTATCAAATTATATGAGAACATTAAACCATATAAATTCTATTTTTCTTTTCTTAATTGTATATTTAATTAGATTTAACTTATACAACAAAAGCATAATAAAGAAAATAACTTTTATAACGAATCACAACTTAATTTTTTACCATAGAGAATTTCACACAACCAAATTTAACATAACAGTTCACAATGAAAATGTTGGTAAAGATGATACAAAAGATATCTATAACAAAGTAAAGAATTATTATGACGGTGGTTATAATTCGACACATAGAATTCATTCTGAATTTGAGTCTATACTATCATTACTACAAACCAAAGTGATATTATTTGTTAGTGTATCCATTTATTATATTGAAGTGACGTTACAAATTATATTGTGTTATAGATTGAGAGTCTAATGACAATAAGATATTTAATAAATGAGTTATGTTATGAATCATATACGTAGATTTGACATTACGTCTTAACTTAAACACATGACATTATAGCTATAAGTTTGGTTGCATTGGGTATAACAATTGTGTTAAAAAATTTATGCATTTTATATATTAAATAAGTTATATTTTTTTTAATATTATGACGAAACCAGCTTAGGACGAGTTTGGGCTACATTTTCATATATATCAATTGTATCCGGACTTTTTAGCCCGGCCCAATTTAGCCCGAACCCGTTGCAGGCTAGCCCAAATGCACATGGGTAGCCCGTTTTGACATCTCTATTTAAAAGAGTCGGGGAATATATATACAATCTCGTTTATTTAACGATCTCAAATTTTAATTTTAATTTAACTTATTTGAACATAATTAGCGTTATTCAAACGAATGTGGAAGTTTCTTCCACCAAATACAATCTGCATTATTATTTTCATAAAACCCCAAAACCTCTCTTAATCTCAGACAAAACCCTAAATTCTCGCAACTCATATCACAAAAATCACACCAATTCTCAATTCTTTCTCCTTCCAATAACAATGGCGGGTGGTAGATTCCGTGAGCTTATCAAAAAATACGGTAAAGTAGCAATTGGTGTTCACGTCACTGTCTCCGCCGCTTCCATCACCGGCCTTTACGTCGCTATAAAAAACAACGTCGACGTTGAATCCATACTCGAGAAATTTCATATGGCCACTTCATCTGATGATCCCACCGCCACCGCCGCCGCCGTCATGGATGAATCATCGGCGCCTAAGGACCGGACAGCTCAGCTTGCGGCTACTGCTGGCGGTGCTTTCACACTTGCTGTGTTGTGTAACAAGGCACTGTTTCCGGTTAGGGTTCCGATTACGCTTGCGCTGACGCCGCCGATTGCGAGGTTTTTGGCGAGGAGGAAGATTATCAAGACTGGTGTGTGAGTTAGTTTTTTGGTACTGTATGTCTGTGCTACTTAGTTTGCTTTTGTTGATTGTGGAAATTTGGTGAGAAATTGATATTGATTTGATTATCTGTTGAAATTTGTTTGCAATTTGGGGGGTTTTAGTTTTGTAACTATGCAAGGATGAGATATAACTTGTGTCTTAGTGTTATGGTTGTGGTCATGCTATATACACATTGGGGATTGAATAAGGAGAGAACTATGGATACCTAGGGCTGGATTTTGACTTAACAAGAAGAAAAAACGATAATTGTTTATCGTTTAAGGAAAAAATATTTTTTTTTATTTTTATCTTTTATGTGCTAGTGGTTAGTTAGAAAGGGTGACGGCATAACGGTAAGGTTGTTTACTTTGTGACTTAGAGGTCATGTTTTCAGGTTCAAATCCTGAAAACAGCCTCTTTGCTTGTGAGGTAATGTTGTGTACATCTACCTCTGTATATTCCACTAGGTGGGAGCCTCATACACTGGGCTGACCTATGTGTCGGAAGTTAGAACACCTAGTATCAAGGAAGCATGAAGACTTCGCAATAGTCGATGTATTCGTGTCAATGGAAATGATAGTATAAACTTTGCCCTGCAAGTTTTCCACTTAAAAATGTAGTATATTAGCTTCTAGATTTAGTTGTAAAATGGGTTGGACATTTCTTTGATTGACATATGGAATCATGATCTGCACCATTCAGAACATACCATCTTATTTTTTTCCTAGTTGATTGTATCTCAACTTAGATGATTTACCAATGTGAGGAGAAGACTATTAGAGTTTGTTTGCTAGTTGAGTTTTGAAGAGAAAGGGAAGACTTCAAAGTCATCTCACAAGTGTATTTCATGGATTTGAAGTCTTCCCTTTCCCTTCCATCCCCTCCAAAATCAACTCGCAAATGAACTGTTAGAAGGCTCAACCCAATAGAAGAATAGATTGGATGGGATAGCCCAATAATTAGAGATAGAGGAAGGAGATCAAGAAAAAACTATGTGAGGTTGTTATAAAGGACTTAGAGAATGGTCTTTCTGAAGATATGGTTTATTATAGAACACAATTGTATTGTATGATCCATGACCTCACAGTGAGAATTTTTTTTTTTCATGTTGTTTGGAAATATGGGGAGAGGATAGATGATTTGTTTCCTAGTCTGTCAACCTGAAAGTAACACACGAGTTTATTTTGAGTTGGATTTGTCGCATTATAAGTTGGTTCTTTCTCTCAAGCTATTAGGTTGTCTCATACATTGCTTTGGCTTGGACAGAGCTGGTCTGGATTTTTACATTGGACTTATAGCAGGATTTGAGTCGAGTGAATCTTGCACTCTTAATATAAACGAGTTTGTGTGATCGATGAATCGGGGGAGGGTGACTAAAGTAGCTGACCCTAAACTGCCTAATAGAGTATTTGAAGAACACTCATAAAACCTTGATTGTATGAGGGAAGTTTATCAGTATTTTGAAATGAATCTGATGTGAGACATTAGTATAGCCTTCAATTGATTGAAATTGGAGTACATTAATGCATGTCATTGTGCATTAAGAATGTTCTTTTTGGCCTGTATAGAGCAACAATAAACACAAATTTTCTATCACAATGCTAAATTGCCTACTTTGCTTTAGCCAAACTAAGAACCTACTTCTTTAATCCATGTTATCTTTGTTTCTTTGAAACCTCCACAAGGTTATTTTAAGCTCAACATTCATGCTGCAGTTGTATCTTTTCAGAAAATTTAGGTATATTGGTATCATTACAGATGATCCGGGTCAATCGGTTATGCTTTCATGAATTCTCTGGGCACCGAAACATCAATTTTGGCATAGCTTTGAACTATTTGAAATGGTTGGAAATAGCTAGGCTTTTCCACTGCCAAGTTTAATCAGATTCGCAGTTGGTAATTCACCTTGTAAGCAGTCTTAATAAACACTTCATCTCATTAGTATGTAATGTACCTATAGTTGAACTGTCCCAGGTAGAAATTTATAGCATCTACATAGAAACAAATTATATTTGGGAACCATCCTTAGAAAAGGTCTTTGTTGATTCAGGACAACCACCAGTTAAAAGCTTTCAGAAGTTTCAGTTGTTTTTTATTAGATAAATATATTTGATTTTATGTTTCCTAATGTTGACTTTTTAGGTAGTGTAAGGTAATGTAAAAAATTCTTACAGCCTATGTATTAATGACTCCAAATGCTGTCTGTGTTTTTATCTTGTATATTGGAAGTGTTAATTCTAAGTTTCTAAGTCCTAACTGTTACTGATATGACAGATTTATCAAAAATTCTAAACTATTCACAACCTATTAATACACAAAATTTAGACTTTGCATTTCCTTACCATTATTGGCCACAATAAGAGAATAGCAGGGATGTGAAAAGAGAACAACCTTTATCACTAGGACATGGCTAAAGTCCCAATGTTTTTGGAGGATGGAGATAAGAAGAGTTTTCATTTAATTTACAGAGATAGTTAATACAAATAGTCGACCTCATCTAGTAGCATAAAGACTTGGTTAGTGTAGATAATTAGCGCAAATCTTTGAGGGAATGGAATTGGTATCACTTTTGGAGTACATATCCTCAACCTGGAGTACCAATTCCATTAGATATCTCTTAGGGTACTTTGTCGTATTAGATTTTCTCTCTAATTTTAATATCTAAAATTTCACTTTTGTTTCGGAAGTAACCTTTTAAGGTCCTTCTAAGGTGTGTGGAATAGGTTCTGTGTTTGTATTTTCATCAAAGTACATCTTCATTCAGGTGGGTTTTCCTATTTGAACGTTAATAATAGCCACCGACGAGGTGTTGATCTAGTTGTGTAAATCTCGTGTTAGTTCAGGATGATCAAAATGTCAATAGTTCGATTAGTGAGAGCGATACTTATTGGGAAGAGTACTTACGCACCCTGAACTTGATTAGTTCTTTATCCAAAGAGTAGGGAATACCCTTAATAGTATAAAAAACATTAATCATAGCCTCCTTGTAATACCTTAGTTCCGAGAGATTTCATCTCTCTATGCTCATGAATTCAATATTCCATTAAGTATTTTATTTCTCCTAAATAGATTTTATGCGCGAGTCAAACTTATGATTCTTGGGATTAATAGTTGTTGATTCTATTAAGTTGGTACCATCCATTGTGGTCTCTCACAAATTTAATAGAATTTTCATCCCATTATTTTTTTCCTTTTTTCCTCTTATCCATTATTTACTCATTCTCTTTCCTTTGAGCTTTGTAATTGACTTTTTGAAGAATATTTCTGGCAATTGTGTTGAGCAAAACATATAAAGTCAATCCATTTTATAGAAGAGAATAATGTATCTCCTCATACTAGGAGATAATTTACCTCCTCCAACCAGTAAAAAAATGACATGTGTATTGTTTTGTTTAGTTTTAGAAATATTTTTGTAAAAAATGATTAAATGGTACACATGTCATAATTTTAGTGGTTGGAGGAGATAATTTATCTCCTTATAACATGAGATACATTATTCCCATATAGACTTATAGAGACCATTTTGCAACCATTTAAATATGATAGCATATTAATTAGGTGGATTGATTCATTTACTCCAACATTAAGTTTTTTAAACTTACCTCACATATTAACTATCAATTCTAGGGACATCCAATGATTTGAATTAGTGAGTAGATTTAAATCATTGGATTTTCTTAGAATTGTTGACTAAGATGTGAAGTAAGTTTAAAAAACTTACTCTTGGAGTAAGTGAATCTCATCCCATTAATTATTATGAAAAAATCTATGCTATTTTGCTTTTAGTTAGTGATATTGGTGATCAATTAAGATTGGTTTTTAAGTAAGAGTTATTGATCCTTGGACATAAGTAATATCTAGTCTCTCTAGATGATTTACATGAAATCTGATCCAGTCAAAAATTATATGTGGATTTCATCCAGTTTTGTTTGATTATTTTAATAAAAAATAACAAATCTAACATAATTCTAGGGTGTCAAGTTCTCAAAATAACAATTTTAATGCATTTCGAAAGTATCAAATTCACACCCAAAAAAAATCAATAAGTCTACTATAAGACTTTGGGTACAAAGTTTAATACACACAAACATTTATTTGGTCATTAATTAATATCCATAAGTACTAAAAAAAGTATACAACATGAAAAATAAAATAATATAAAAATATCACTAGCAACACAATCAATTAACGTGAAATAATGCTTTTAACAATTAGAAAGTATATTTGTGTATATTTTGAATTTTCAATTGCAAGACTAATTGGCCTCAGAACTCAAACAATATTTATTTGTGTGTATATGCCATTAGCATCTCTCATTCTGGACTTGGAATTGGAACTAAAAATCAAACTAAACCAATCAGTTTTTTTTAGAAATAAGACAAACATCATTCAAACAAATTCGACTTTTTATATTTTTAGACCGATTGTCAGTTTCTTCTTTGGATCAGTCTCGATATGAATACCCATACTTTAAATAGGGACCCCTAATGAGGCTAAGGCTAATGATCTTTAAACTGTTGGCAACATTCAAGGGCCTTCGTTTATTTTTGCTTTGACTTTTAGGTTTTAACATCCTAATTTTTATGCATATCTCAAGCATGCATCTTAACCGTTTAAACAGTCAATATATTGGGATTGTGTCAATAGTAAATATAATCATTATTTTAATTTTTTTTTGTGAGAGTACTTGTTTAATAAAAATATTATTATATGTTATTTTTTTATTATTGTATGATACTTATCTCTCTAATAATGGAAAGAATTTTTACTCTACCTAGGTTGATATCCCTCCAACATAGGTTGTAAACCTCAATTAATCTGTCCAATTTAGAAGTTTTTTATTGACTCCAACACTTAGTTAGAAATCTCTAATATTTAGTTTATATCTATTTGACACCATAAATTGGCTTGGACATGTGTTGAACACTTGTCTCGATTTTTTATTTTATGTATGAAAACTTTATAAATGTGTAACATCTTTATTATATATTTATACTATACTATATATAAAGTCAAAATCTAAGTTAACCACTCATTATGGTGTAATTTGTGGTTGCTTATTTTGCTCTCTTTATTTTATAATTTCTACCAAAAATCATATATAACTCAATGTTTCTCTATACTCAATGCATATTCTATGTTATTTTTAAACAATGCACCACTTGTATATAAATTATATATGTGTGGTTATTCATTCACACTATTTATTCATCACGTATTATAAATTGGTAATCAAAATCAGAATAAAAGAGTTATGATTTTTCTAACCACAAATGAGACGACACATATTATAAACCATAACATTCAATAAGAATGCGGGTCGGCAGACACTTCGTGTCTGTCGACATGCTAGTATAGATAAAGAGAAAACTAATATGTGTGATATAACGTTAGACAAGTTTAGGTTAATTGATTTTGTCATTGTTATTTTTCAATGGCAATGATCAAGAAGGGGAGAAAAATTTTAGGCAGATTAAAAATGAAAGATTGTTATATGTTGTGTGGTAATTTTTTTGTAAAATAATAAAATAGTTATATTGTAAAGTGATACGTCTTAATATTTTTGTAAGACTCATCATTATACCAAAAAAATATAAATATTAATGCTCACTTTAAATGCTTTGCCAAATTCATATTTAATTCTATTTTTTATATTATACATAAATATTTACTTATTCATTTATATATAGTGTTATATGTTCTTATATCTTATATTTTACACATATATTAGAATACCAGTGTCAATATCCTATCTAATTTGTATTGGAATGGATGCATCATATCTTTTAAATTTCAAATACAAGTAACTTATGATAACCATGACTACACACAATTACATTTAAATATTATATGATACATGTGAAGTTGTACAGTGTTTTGTCTTTGTTTCTAGTTTTTTATGCCAGCTGGGTACCGAAAACCAATGACAATGCATCTAGGGCAGATGAGGTTTTAACTCCGATTATTTTGTCGTTAATGTAGAGATAAGTACTTGATTTTACTTATATTTTTAATGACAAAAGTGTAATTCCGTTATATAAAATGATAAAAGTATTATATTTTCCTTTGTTTTTTTGTAGTATTTATCTTTCCATTAAGGAAAAAAATCCTTACTAATGTATATATATATATATACAGTGTTTTAACTTTTAACCCTAATAAGAGAATATCAAAAATAAGAAGAGCTCTTCTTGGAGTTATGACCTCTTGAAATACCTCATAAGACTATTATAAATTGATTCCAACATCATGTAATTTTTAAACTTGAAGTTTAGCATATTCCATGCTGTGATAATGATACAAGCATTATTCAACATCCAATTTTGTCATGCAATTATATGGAAAAATTTTACCAATAATAATTGGTTCAAGTAAAAAATAATTTGATTAACATTTCATAAAGTCTTAGGGGAGGGAATGTAATCAATGAGCTATAGAGGAAATACAACACTCAAACCTAAAATGGTATATTGACCAAAAACTTCAAAACATTATATTTATGAGTTCATCCACTTATAAAACTTTCAAATTACCCTTATCCACCGATGTGGAAATTATCAACCACATATGACTCATACTATAATTTTTTAACAATCTCTAACTGAAATGTGAGTCATTTATATATAGTCACTTCACCTCAAACAAAAATCTTTTGAATATTTGATAGTACCATTCTTCATTCTTCATTCTTCATTCTTCATACTTGTATTGTCATTATCTATCATCTCCAAATGAATTGGGTGCCTAGCTTCGGCATCGATATGAAGACTTTCAACATAATGGGTCTAACACATAGATTCACAAATAACTATCCTCCACAATAATGGTCTTACTCCTATGATGCTACTTGTCAATATTGGCATAGGGAACCCAAAAGCGTTGAAGATCCACAACAAACTAATGAGTCAAAGAAGAAGTGCAATAACTTAATCAAACATCACATCTTAACCTAAAGAATTTGTTCCTTTTGGTTTTGTGACCTTTGTAGGTTACTCACTCGTGGCTCGGACTCTACACAATGGTTGTGGGATGGTTTAGTTGGTCAAGTTAGGAATTGCCAAAATACTTTTTTGTTGCGTGATCAATGCCACCCTCATGGACCTTTGTATGAGTGACCTTGGGCATTGGATTGATGGAGTTCGGGTTTGGAACTTATCTTGATGTCAATAAATTCTGCTACATCTAGCTTGCATTTAAAATTCCAATAAATTCTGCTACATTTAGAATTGGGTTACATTAATAACCAATGCCACTTGCTTATTATATAAACAAGAAAAACGAATATGTCATATGTGAAACAACAAATAACATGCAAGAAGGATTATTCTATTTCTAACTTGTTTTAACAATTAGTAACCCTTACTTGGGTCAACATGGGTGGCAATTAAAGTGCATGTTTATGTTTATTGATGACCATGATAAACAAAGACCACTACTTATTTTGTAAAGTATTTGTTCACCATGTGCAATAATTACTTATTAGCTAAGTCTTTATTTATTTTATGTGTTATCTTTATCAAAAGGTGACCTAGGTTTCCTAAAGAATCATCTAACCTACCTCTCTCTTTCTCTATCACACACACTCATATACACACCAAACAACCTTCAAAGAAATAGACACAACATTTTCCCTTAACCCCATGATTTTAAAAGTTTATAAATGGTGGTCTACAAAGAAATTAATAAAGAATTTACATAGTTTAATCCCATGCCATGATTATTTTATTCTTTCGTATGCTTTTGGTTTTGAGAATGGCATCACTTTATCTCTCTCTTTCCCTTCCAACCTCATCCCATTCCATTTAGTCTGCAATACTCAATTGATCCTCTTTGTTTTTCTATTCCTTGAAGGTTTGATTAATAACTTTTAAATATTCATTCATATAATATTTATTGTTCATAGTACTATTCTAATTTCTCTTATTTTAATAACTAATTTATTAAATTGTTTGTTTTTCTGTTTGCACTTCTTTAGAGTTTTGTGTGTATATGGCCGGCATAGACTTAGGTTCAGCATCGCACTTTGTTCACCATCTTCAACACCCAGACCTTGAAGAAGATGATAATCAAGATCAAGAAAACAACGAAAGCCTTGACCTAGTTTCACCAAATCAAGGTCGAGGAGGAGATGGTGTTGGTCGTAGACCTAGAGGTAGACCTCCCGGTTCTAAGAACAAGCCAAAACCACCGGTGATCATCACAAGAGAGAGTGCAAATACCCTTAGGGCACACATCCTTGAAGTTAGCAATGGTTGTGATGTATTTGACTCAGTTGCTACTTATGCAAGGAAGAGACAAAGAGGAATATGTGTCCTCAGTGGTAGTGGCACTGTCACCAACGTCACGTTGCGGCAGCCAGCTGCCGCAGGCACGGTGGTGACACTGCACGGAAGATTCGAGATACTTTCTTTGGCAGGGTCTTTCCTCCCACCTCCAGCACCACCAGGGGCAACAAGTTTGACTGTGTTCCTTGGTGGTGGCCAAGGCCAAGTTGTGGGAGGAAATGTTGTTGGTCCTTTGATAGCTTCTGGTCCTGTTATTGTTATTGCTTCATCATTCACTAACGTTGCATACGAAAGATTGCCCTTGGAAGATGATGAATCTCTTCAGATGCAACAAGGACAATCATCTGGCGGTGGCGGTGGCGGTGGTGGCGTCGGAGTTAATAACTCTTTTCCTGATCCATCTTCAGGGCTTCCATTTTTCAATCTACCCTTAAACATGCCTCAGTTACATGTTGATGGTTGGGCTGGAAATTCTGGTGGAAGACAATCTTATAATGATTCATAATCTTCTTTGGGGTACAAAGGTGAGGAATTGAATCTCAAAATACATAATTGTTTTATCAAATTTCACTTCTCTTCTCTTTCCTTTGAATTGTTTGTGAAGCACTACACTGATTGTCTTTTATTCAAGATTATCTCAATTTGTAGGAACAATTGTAAAACGTTTATCTTTGGTTGTTGTTGGAGTTGTTAGACTACATTTTTGTGCATTAATTAACCTTGAGTGAAATAAATCTTAGGCTTAATACTTAACCAATCTTTTCTGATTATGAAGTTGGGTTATTCTGATGAATTTTTTGCTTTTTATCCATTTTTTTTTATTTCCATGCTTTATTCTTAGGGTTAGCATAAGTAACAAAAATGGATAATTTTAGTCTCTACCATGAACAAAATTAGGACACAATCTTTAAAGCAATAATGTTCCTTAATTAGTTTCCTTTATTATATAACTTCTTGTGTTTAGTTTCCTTAATTAATTAGACTAGTAAATTTAATGTATCACTAGTTACAATACTTTTTACATGAGGTAAATTGAAACAAAAAACCTAACTTAATCTCTTTTAACAGAAATAGACAGAGTGAGAATGTGTAACGGAGGCTATTATATATAAGTAATTATTTAGGGCTTTTGAGTAGTGCTTAGTTTACCCATATCTAATAGAATATAATATTTATATGCATTGTTGTTGTAAAGATTTATACACAATCAGTACATCATCATTTGTTCATTTACATTACTTTTTTTGAAGAATCAATAATGATTAAATATGAATGTTGGATGATGCAATGACAATGTACAAAGCTATCCAAATGGACAAAATCTATGCAAATAAGTACTTTTCTATATTTTGTACATTGTCCTTGAGTTTATAAGCTAACTTTGATTGTGAGATTGAGTGCACAAACACACTTTACTATATATACCAAAACACAAATTCTTAAAATCTGAGATTCACCCTATTCCATACCCGTCATAACTACCAAAAAAGCATGTTTATTCACTACACCATGTGTCTCAAAAGTAGCATAATATGTTACTATAGGTGTCAAATGTTGCTCCCAACTTTCTTTTGTTGTTTTACTATCTGCTAGGTTTTTTTAAAGGAAAAAGAAATTATGGATAAAGATTACCTTAATCATTAAAGTTAGTACCCTTACTATTAAGATAACACTCACATCGGATATATAAATATATGATCGAACCAATGTTTATAACACTTAGATAATCTTCATTCTATAAGATAACTTTCGAGGTTGAGTTAGGTGTAATCTTTCTAATAACTTAAACTTGTTATGTGTTCCAAGGTAGCCACACAATACAATACAACCATCAATCATTCCAAGAATACATAGATACAACAACCACTCTCACAATGAAAGCATGAACTACTGATACAACATGCTCTCAAGCATTGATGCAATCTTTCAGAGGTTAAAAATTGGAGCTAATTGAAAAAACCAACCATAGTGATAAATGTTTTCTCTCTCACACAAACAGATCAAATGTTATATATTATGAAGAGAGATATGATACTTAAAAATTGAAGCTAATTGAACAGTTATACAGTTTTTATTATTATGAGCTAGCATAAACAACATGAAAGGATAATCAACTGTTTTTTGTTCTTTGGTACTCTCTCCTCTTTTTGATTGCTTGTTATCTTAATGCTCAAACTTCAGAAAACTACACAACCTGATTTTGTTGGTAAAGTATAAACTTCATAAATAGACTGTAACTCACGGTTGCCTTAGGGATAAAAGTACTTACTTTGGTCCTATATCATATTTTAACTTATGAAATCGATTAGGGCAATAGTTCAATAGTGATATATAAATATTATTTGTTGAAATAATTGAGATTATGTAAGAGTTAATCGATTATCTTGATGTTGTATAGTTGTAATTTTGTATGTGTTAATCGATTAGCAGTATAGTTAATCGATTAACGGTTAATTGTTCTCAAATTGTTAGTTGTAATATTGTATTCGTTAATTTATTAACACTATGGTTAACCGATTAATTAGTTAGTTGTTGAGAAATGGTGATTTCCTTTATCTTTGTAACTCAAATAAATTTATTTTAACTAATGAGGAATGTTATTCAATTCCATCCACAGTTTCTCATTTTTTCTTCTTCTTTAGCTTTCTTTCATTTTCTCATTCTTATCTTGTTAATCAAGAAAGCTTTTTTCATGGCTCATACCAAACTTTAACGTTATTAAACGCATCATATCAAGTTTTTCTACGTAAAGTTATAGTAATTGTGTATTGGATCAATCAATTATACGAACATGCTACTTGAATCATTATACAAGTGACATTAATGGTTCTAATAGAAACAATGGTATGGTACATGTAGTCATTTAATGTAGCTACATACACTTTCCTACATATATATAGTTTCATATATATGAAGTTGTATCTTTTAATTCCATCAAACACCAACTAAATAGGGTTCATTATAAAGAGTAAATATAAGGTGAAAAACAAATGAGTTTGAGTTGGAGAATTATCAAAAACTATATCAGAAATAGGGGAGTGAAAGGTTTCACTTGATACTGAAGTAGATGATGTCTGATAGAGAGAAGTAAAAATTTTGAAGAGTTTTTCATATATATATATATATATATCCAATAAAAATTATAGAATTATTGTCCTTTGAGTTTTGTTGTTGACTTTTGAAATATACCCAATGAAAAATATCTCTATGATAATATTTAAAAATATTTGATGTGAAATTTAAAAAAAAATAATTCATTGTCTAATAAAAGGATAGCTTGAAAACATTTTGATCTAGAAATACCCAATAAAAAAACTAGCTTGATCAAAAGGAGAAAACCTTGGAGCCAAAGAGCATACGAGGAAGTAACAAAAAGTGAGGTGCAATGAAAGCCCCAAAACAAGAAAGCAAGCAAATACAACCAAACATGAACCACACTAAGATCAAAATCAAAAGCACTAGGCCCAAAATATGGATGAGGCCAACACTAAATTTTAATGGTCCTGTGGTGACTTTACAGATGCACCAGAGGAGGTATATCCCTATATGTCTCTAGGATTTAAGAGTTCAAATCAGTGATCGAAAAATTCTAACATACTAACATTTGCTTATAAAAAATAAAAAAACAAAAAATGGTTGAGAATTTATCTTCGAGAAATGATTATGGGTTTTGGTTGGGAATAATGGTCTTACCTATCTATAATAATATAACATGATAATAATTATTTCCTTATGGTTTTTGGTTGGGAATAATGGTCTTACATTTTATATAGTAAAAGAGGAATTAAACTTTAAGTAGTCTTAGATGAGAGAGTTAAAAAGTATGCATTTGGGTATTATATGTTTTGGTAGTTAGAACTTTTGCGGTGTTGTATTATGTGTCTAAAAATTGGATCGGATTAGATAAGATGTTTTAATGTAACCAAATTAGATCAGGCCAGACCACAAATTAATTATATGTGTAGATTAAATAATTTTTTGAAGTTGAAGTTTTTTTTTATGTTTATAATAATAGGATAATTGAAGAAGACAAAAGTCCTAGTAAGGCAAAAATTCAATTCTTGTTATACAAGAAGGTTGAAAATGCTACATATATATATATACTGCCTTGAAAGGCAAGTAATCTTCACCTAGCAAGTAGGTAGGCTTCAAGTGTATCTCACTTTATTACACTTAGAACTTCTTGATGCATTATTCTTAATTCATTCTTATAAAAATAATATTTTAACTATTTTTTATAACGTGATATTCTTATTTTATGAATTTTGTTTTTAAATAAGAACAATGATAGAGAAATAAGAACAAAGAGAAGATCGGAAAAAAGTAAATGTTTGGTTAAGAATGTGGTAGGTTGTGGGACCCAAATAAGAATAAGAATGATGTTTGTCATTATGAGAAAAAAATATATTATTCTTATTTAAGGGTGATTGTAATAAATTATAAAATAATATGTGAGAACCAAATAAGAATGAAGATGTTGATGGAGATGCTTAGAGCACCACAGTGGTTGTTCTTAACGGAATAAAAACATTCATACTCTATTCTCTACTATAACATTCTTATTTCTTGAGTTTTGTTCTTAAATAAAAACAATTATTGGTAAATAAGAACAATTTTGAGGTGAGATGACTTTTATATGCAAAGATGTACTTTATTTATTGTATTTATCTTTTAACTTAATATGTCATAATTTCTGTTATATTTTGAAATCATCTTTAATGTGTTTTAATCAATGTAATATTTTGTTTTATTTATTCATGTCTACCTAATTTATTTTTATTATTTACAACAACAAAAAACTTATATTTTTTATTTATAATTTATTGTAAATATATTATAGCAATTTCTAATTTATTAATTAATAATTAAGTAATTATTTATAATATTTTGTTATATTTAATGAAAAATATAAAAGTATATAGTAGGCCGTATCACCTAAATAAGAATATGAATGATCTTTGATATTAGGATAAAAAGTAGATATAAGTTTGAGGGTCAAATTATAAAATATAATAAATTATAATTTATTATATCTACTTTTATTATAATTTATAAAAAATATAATAAATTATAAAATAGTGTGAGAGTGAAATATGAATCAAACTTCTTATGGTTAGTAGGAACAAGGATCACTATCCCAAAAAATTATTGTTCTCGTGTTTCAAGTCAATCGTGTTATACCAAGTAATGTAAAAAAAATATTTTACTATTTTTTTAATTTTTATATTAATTACGTGACAGTTTTTTAATAGACCGGGATACCATTTTTAAGACAGATGATCTTCCCTATATTGTTAGCAGACCCAATACAACCAAAATTGCTGAGAAGGAGAGGTTTAATTGGACACTATCTGTAGTGGTTTCACGTCATTGCTTATCACATGAAATCATGACGTAATTCTATCTAACGTTTGTTTAGTTAATAAATATTATAGCTACTCTTATTAATATGGATAAAATGTACAAGAATATTAATATTTATACATTCTTACTATAATAATTTATACGCAGTCATTTTATTATTTTCTATTCATTTGTATTATTTATATTTAAAAGTTAATAATGATTAAATATAAATTATGGATGATGTGATAATATTGTAAAAATATCTTATACTATCGGTGCATACCCTTTTCTCAAAAAATATATATAATAGTGTACTGTAATGAGTTTTATGCAGTATCATTGTATTATTTACTATTCATGATTAATTATCATTAGCTATTAAAAAAGTAACACAGATAAATAATGTATTGGCTTGTAAATTTTACGGTCATATTGTTTAGATATTGCACTCTATTAATATTATATCGGTTATAATATGGGTCATAATATTCATACAGCATTAATATGGTTTAACATGTGATTCACTGATTTAATTTCATACGGGTTAAATTAAATATATTATAATAAATATATCACATTTATCAATATATAAATATTATTATTTGTAACATATAATTTAATTATTGAAAATGATGTAATAGTTAGTTATGTTATTGAGAAATATCAAAGTTCAATATTCAAATAGGCTTTGATCCGTACACTTTGACTAGTTTTGGATTATATTTTTTAGTATCTGTTGCTTTAATTAAACGAGGGATACAATTGTTAAATCATTATAGTAGTAGTGATTCTTTACTAATTTTTGAGGAATGGATCCACTTACTCCAAGTGAGTGGAAAAAACATATTTCACATCTTAGCTATCTAATTTTGAAAAATCTAATGATTTAGATGTATTTAACAATTCAAACCATTTGATTTCTCAAATGAATGATTATGATGTAAGTTTTTTCTACTTACTCTTAGAGAAACCTAAAGACATTTATAACTTGATTACGTGGGATAACAAGAATAAATACATAAGATTTGAATACCATTTTTGTAGGTAACCTTTATTGCTTGGTACAAAACTTCTTTTCTCACCCTTCATATCATTTTATATTAAGTATTTTCATTTGTCAACATAAAATAAATTTGATTAAAAATTCATAAATTATATTCCTCATTTTTAAAACTTTTGTTTAAGGTTGTACATTAAATTTAAGAAAATAATATAAAAGTTGAATATAATTTGACTAAAGTAAATTCAAGTATATGAAACGGAATAAAAAAAAAGTAAAGAATAAATAATAGATTGAAAGTACGGGTAATAAACAATGGTATAATTAGATAGAAAAGTATAAATGTGTATTGATTTTCAAATTAACTAAAAAATTGGATTTTTTTTGAAAAAGAAATCAAAGAGTAAATAATACTGACACCTCGTGAGTTTTAATGAATTATACAAATAATTTCTCTACTTTTTACACTTACAAAAAACCCTAATTTTTTTTACATAAATTGACTATCTATGCATGAGAAATAAGTGTGATATTTTAAAAGAAATTATGATAAGTGTAATTAAGTTAAACAAAATATTGTGAAGACAATTCCAAATAATATGAGTCTATACATATTCATTATTTTTTGTTCATTACAAAATGCATCAATAATTCTAAGAAGATATTATTTACACCACTCTTATACTATCTAATAAACAAAAAATGATGAACATTTTTGTTTAAAAATCACACTTATTTCTCACGTGGGATAGCCAGTATAATGTTTGTATATAAATTCAGGGTTTTTTTTATATATAAAAATAGATATATAATTTATATAATTTATATAATTTCACTAAAACACATGAGGGTAATTACTCAAAATGAAAAGATAATAAACAAATGAAGTTTTAATTTTCCTTCTAATCGTTTTGTCTCCATCGTCTCTCCAGAGCCGTGTAAACTTAAAACATGACTTGGTAATTAGCTTTATCAACCCAGAGAAAGATTTATATGAAAACGTATTTATGTAAAGATAATTAATAAAATATTGATAATACATTAAAATTTTAATTTTAATTAAAATTTAGCCTTAAATTATAGCACCAAAAAACATAAATACAGTGATTTCTAAATATGACGTGTTGAATTGGTCTCATTTTTCTCCTATCAACCATTCAACCTTCTTTTTTCTAATTAATAATGCTGACTCCTATCTATCTATATTAATTGCATGGTACTAAAGGAAGCTCCAAAATATCACTACTTCAACCATTCAATTAGTTCTTCATTTACTTTAGCACATGCTTTTTCGCTATTCTTACTATAGAGTGAATGAGACATGTATTAGTATCTCAATTTCCTGTCTCTCAGTTAAATGAAAAAGTGATACTTAATTAATTAAATGGAAATTTTTTAAAAACATAAAATAACATTTTTTTGTATAGGAAGGGATTTTTATCTTTGTATTTTAAGGATAAAAATGTAATTTTATTTTAAATAAAAATGATATAAATATCAACATTTATTGTTTTTTCTTTAGCACTTCACTCTTAATTAATAAATATGAGTTTCACTCCAGATGATGCCGACATAATCACTTTGGGACAATAATGAGACATGATTTGTAGTGCACAACTTGGGATGGGGATTACATGTCCCGAACGGTGTCTCATTCCCTGTCTTGGACCAATGACATATTATCATATGAACAAAAGAACTTTTTTAAAAATAAAACGTAACATTCTTATTGGTTCGATACATGGATTGGGAATGATGGGTGATCTCTATCCCACAACTTGTCATCTGAGCTCCTATAAGACAATAACATTGTACACTTCCTCCAACATTCACACAAACATCACAAAAAGTGGTTAATCAAAGAAACAAGAAACAAAAACATGGCAAAAAGAGTGCATTGTTTGGTCTTAGCATATCCATCTCAAGGTCACATTAACCCTATTCTTCAATTCTCTAAGCTTTTGGAACATGAAGGGGTGAAAATAACATTGGTCACAACCCTTCACTACCTCAAGAACTTGCAAAAAATACCAACTTCTATAGCACTTGAAACTATTTCAGATGGGTATGATGAAGGTAAAGATGAAGAAGCAATGAAGAACTTTAAGGTCTATATTGAACGTTTTTGGCAAGTAGGACCACAAACCCTAGGGAACCTTATTGAGAAACTTGGTAGGGTAGGGTACCCTATAGATTGTGTTATATATGATTCATTTTTCCCTTGGGCTTTAGATGTTGCTAAGAAATATGGTATAGTTGGTGCTGTTTATCTTACTCAAAATATGATTGTTAATAGCATATACTATAATTTTCACTTGGGAAATATTCAAGTTCCACTTATAGAGCATGAAATTTCACTTCCTATGCTTCCTACACTTCAACATAAGGACATGCCTTCTTTCTTCTTTGACAAAGATCCAACAATTCTTGAATTTGTTGTGGCACAATTTTGCAACATTGAAAAAGCTGATTGGATTCTTTGCAATTCTTTCTATGAGCTGGAAAAAGAGGTAAGCAAATAAATTTAGTCTTGTAGTGTTAATATTTTATCTCAAAACTAATTGACAATAAGAGGAGTGACACAACAAATATTTAAATCATTTATAAAATAATAAGATAAACGATGTGAAACTTACTTCCCAATATGTAAAAATAATTTAAAAAAACACATAATTGCTTCAATATAATAATAACAAATTTTTGTAGTTTTATTCTTATATATATACTCCATTTGTCATTAAACATATTATTATTCTATTCAAACAATTTCCTAATTTTCATTGTAATTTAATATATAAAAATGTTTCTTTGGGCATAACCCAATTGAAGTAATTATATCAAACATAAAATTGATTTTACTATACTTAATCAATCTATTTTTTCTCCGACTAATCTAAACATACTCTATAAGAACAAGAATCATATGACCCAAAAAATTCTTGTTCCTATATTTCAAATCAATCATATATTATCAAGTAATAAAAATAAACTATTATACAGATAGGATGGAAATGAAAACAAAAGTTATACAAATATAAATTTGACATATATATAATGGGGAGGGATTCACTTACCCCAAGAGTAAGCGAAAAAGAACTATTTCATATCTTAGTCCTCCAATTTTGGAAAATCCAATGGTTTAGATGTATTCACCAATTCAAACCATTGGATTTCCCAAGAATGAATGATCATGAGATCCCATATATATATATATATATATAAATATATGTTTCGGGTGAGTTTTCATCAGGTTCGGGTTACCCAAAAATCGACAGTTTCGGGGATGATATTTTTTGTTTTCAACCCCGCTTAATTCGAGTTCGGGTTAGGTAAGAACAAACCTGACTCCGACCTGCCCGTTGTTGGGACAGGTAATCTCAGTTTACTATATACCATTTATTTGCTTACTACTTAAGCCAATTCTTATGGATTGCTCTACATTTTTATCATTATTTGTTCCAAGATTGTTCACTAGAAATTGCTTTCATTCAGATTACAGATTGGTCAAGAAACATATGGCCAAAATTAAGGACCATTGGACCATCAATACCATCAATGTTTTTAGATAAGAGACTTAAAGATGATGAAGAATATGGTGTTTCACAATTCACAAGTGAAGAATGCATGCAATGGTTAGATGATAAGCCAAAAGGGTGTGTAGTATACATTTCATTTGGTAGTTTAGCAGTATTTGATGAAGAACAAACACAAGAAATAGCATATGGTTTGAAAGATAGTGGAAGTTACTATTTATGGGTTGTTAGAGCCTCTGAAGAGACAAAACTCCCTAAAGATTTTGAAAAGAAGACAGAAAAAGGGTTTGTAGTAACATGGTGTTCTCAGTTGAAAGTTCTAGCTCATGAATCTGTAGGGTGTTTTGTAACACATTGTGGTTGGAATTCTACATTGGAAACTTTAAGTATTGGTGTTCCAACAATTTCTGTGCCTTATTGGTCAGATCAAAACACTAATGCTAAGTGTTTTTCTGATGTTTGGAAAATGGGTATTAGAGCTACAATTGATGACAAAAATATTGTGAGAAGGGAAGTTTTGAAGGATTGTATAAAAGAAGTGATGGAGAGTGAGAGAGGTAAAGAGATGAAGAACAATGCTATGCATTGGAAAATTATGGCTGCAAAAGCTGTTGGTGATGGTGGAAGTTCTCATGAAAATATTAAAGAATTTGTGGAAAGTTTTGTTTGATTTTCAATTCACATGCCAATTTTTTATCAACCAAACTGTTTGAATAATGGATATGATTCAAATTAGATTTTGGGTTTGGTTTATAAATATTGTTGGTTGTAATTTATTATCTTTTGCACAATAGTGCATTGATCCTATTACTTGTACGGACCTGTGTTGCAAGTTGTAATCGGGTTTCCAATAACAAAGGTTCACTTTGCCACTAAAGTTGAATATATGTCTTTGGAACATAATTTGTCTGTACCAAATGTAACATAAAACATATCTAGAAAGCAATGAAATGAATTTATAAGTATAACAAGATAACAAAGACTAAAGGAGTAAAGGGTATAATCACAGACATAAAAACCTAGTTTCGTACAAAATAGTGACACAACATTTGAGACAATAACTAACAATTACTTGAATTTCACTACTCTGCCTCAGAACAAGTGATACATCTATATTCAGTCACACTTGTATGAATCAAATGTTGTCTAGAAATGTGGTACTCTATGTCTCTATTAAATCTATAATAAACATTGTTTCGAGAAAACTGGAATCTTCCAATGACAATGACAATGTTCTCTATTCAGTCACACTTGAATGAATCAGTGTTGACAGTGACAATGATACTCTTAAGTCTCTATTAGATGGAGTAGCAGTAGGTTTTGAGAAAACTGGAATCTTCCAATGTTGTTTTCTTTGGGTAGCAAATATTTATGACAAATGGATGTATTTGGATGATTTTGGATTTGGATGAAAATAGATAGATGAAAAGTCATCCACCAACTCATTTAAATCATATTTTTATTCAATTCATTCATATTCAATGGATTATAATCCATCCAATTTATTCATGACTTCATTTTCATGGATTTGGATGAATGTATATTCAATCAAATTCATAACTTCGTATTTTTACAATATGTTTTCTTTTATAAAAAACATTTTTAAAAATGTTTTTTTAAAAGCCGTTTAAAAATGTCAACTTTTGAAGTTTTTATCCAAAACTTAAAAGAATAATAAATTTAAAAAAATTAACTTTAAAGCTTTTAATGGTAAATCATATGGTTAAACTTAAATTTTCGGTCTTAAAACTTTCAAGTGAGCTTCAGGTTAATGTTGTTAGAAAAATTTGACGTATATCATAAAATTCATATATTCTTTTTGTTATTTCTCTCACTCTTCATGTTTTTTTGTTGTTGGTTACAAACGTAAATTATATTTACCAAAGTTAAATCACATGATTGATAGATAATTGAAATATCTGATTGAATGAAGTATAAGAGAAATAGAATTGACAAGAAATGTTAAACACTCAATGCAATTTTATATGAAGGCTAAGTAAAAAAAGATTTTATACCCAAAGCAAGATAACCAATAAACTTCTAGCAAACACAAATCCACAAAATTAAAGCATATTATCATCAATATTTGAGACTAAAATAACATAAATTTACAATGTTACATTAACATAAGTTTTAAGCTTAAAACTTACTAGTAACACAATTATTGTGATGGGGAGCCTCATGTACAATAATCAGCAAATAATTTATCATTCCAACACTAGCATCCACAATGCAATACAAAAAACAATATTCTAATGTATATATAAGGAATCAAAAGATAGATCAATTAATCTTGAAGGAACATCAAAATTAAAATAAACTATTGGAATAAACGAAACCTTCAATGGATATGAGAATATATGAAGATATAGGAAAAAAACATCCATAGAGGAAGAAAGCAAGCTTTTGTTGAAGGAATATTTTTGTTAGAAAAGGTAATGGAACTTTTAAATGAATCATTTTGTTAAAAAGAAGTTTGCACATGTTTTGAGAAAAAAAATGTTTTTAATTTTTATTTTTTGGATGGATTAGGTATCCATCCAAATAGATATATCTATGGATATCCATTGGATATAATAGATGGATTTGAATCCACCCATTATCAATATTATCCATTGGATTATATCCATTTAAATCCATTAGCTGTAATGGATGAATTTAACTTGGATGAATTTTGGATAATTTTGTCACCCCTGCCTAGCAAATTTCTTTCTTGTCTCATTGAGAAAATGGGAAAGGAAGAAGTGAGAGAGAAAAAACATCTTTATCTTTTTTATATACAACCAAACAATACAAAAATATAATTTATTTTTCATATCTTTTCTGTTTCGACCTTATTTTTCTCATATTTCTCTCTTCATATTTTCTATGGGGAAATGGAGCATAAATTTTATAATTTATAACTAAACAAAAAAAGTTATAAAGAATAATAACCTTTCTTTGAAGCAGTCATGATAGCTCTTACAAGGAGAGTGGAACCAACATTCATATTCACATGTCATTTGTTTAAATTCTATTTTGTACTTTCTTGACTTTATCATCCTATTTTTGACATTTCATAACACAAAAGTTGAATGATTCTTCTTTCCAACTTTTAAAATTAGATCGCACAAAAAATGCAAAGTTTAGGTTTTTTTTAAAATATTGACTATAAGTAATTGTGATGCATGGAGAGTATTACTTAACTTTGGAATTTAGAAATTAAACTATTTTGAATAAAAAAACACTAAAGTGATATATAATTTCTAACCAATTTATTTATTCCAAAAATGATTAAAATTATGAGAAAAATGTATGTACTGATCATGTAAGAGTTTTGTATATTATCAGTTTATTATCTATCATTCATTTTTAATCATAATTGACTATTCAAAAAGTAATACAAATGAGTGGTAAATGATGTACTAATTACGCATAAATGTTTACATTGACAATAGAAATGGCAAAATGGGATGTTTGACCCATTTTGCTCATGCCTACAAATTTTAAAGAGGCCCGAGCATGCCTACAATGTCTTAACATACAAAAATTGCATGTCCTTCCAGTTTTAAAATGGGCATGCGGACATTGATAAATATTAAAAAAAATAAGAATTTCATACAATAAAGTAGTTGAAGATAATTTTTTTAAAAACTTTGATATTTTATATTAAATTGAACAAATAATATCATAATCACAATTTTTGGAGTCATTAAATCATCATATCATACTTTATTTGAATTTTTCTTATTCTTTTCTCTTACAACACGCCCATGGGTCACCCACATTACCTAATAGAAATGCATGCGAACATGGCGGGCAAACGATCTGGGCAAAATGGGCAAATGAAAAAAAAAGCTATTCCCTGTCTACAAAATTTTGTGGGCTATGTGGCCAGCTCCACAGTCTTTGCTCGTTTTGCCATCTATAACTGATAGTATATAGATCAATGTTGTAAAATCTGAGTCGGACATCGAATCAGAAGAGGCCATGTATTAGGTTTATAACCAGTTTAAACAGTTAAGTTGTTCGATCAAATCAAATGATTTCATAAATAATTAATGCAAAATTTTATTTAATTAATGATTATGTATAAATGTATGGAAAAATATTTCTTCATCTTTTTTTTTTGGACAAAGGTAAAACAAAACATTAGACTAGTGTTCCGCTTTTTTAAGTGAACCGTTTGATTCACTTTTAGGTTATTCCAGTTTAACACAGTCGGACCAGAAACCAAAATTTCTCTAGTTCAAATCGGTCTAACCCCTCATTCGATTAAAACTGCAAATCAAAATCATTTTCAAACCCGACCAGAGGTCAAATCAGCCGAAATAATGGATTCGACCTCACAACATTGGCATAAATGTTACACTCAAGAATTAAATCTCTAATTCAATCTTTAAAAAATACAACTATGTATAATATGTTGGGGTTTGTTACTATAAAAAAGATTAATAAGGGCACTCTATACCCCAATAGTTCTTTTGTCTCCATTGTCCTTTTTCTTTTACTGCATTCTTATGTCTTCAACAATAATGCAATCTCTATGATTGTGGATTTAATATTGGCTTATTAAATATAAAATAATTTTCTAAAAGATGTAATGTTAATTTACAAACAAAAAAATCACAGGACCTTATCACATTTGAATCAAGGTGGTTTTTGTCCGTTAAGCCCAAAAAACATTCAAAATTAAAGAATTGTTTTGGTGGTTTGGCATGGAAAGTAGGTTATTAGTAAGTATTTATTTTATTAGTTATTAATTTCAAAATAAAAATTGAAATTCTATAAACGTCTTCTAAATTTTTTTGGTACATATCAACCTCTAAATAATAAAAGAGTATAAATTATATGCAAAATGAGTGAATCAAGTATGGTTAATATATAAAGAGTAGATGATGTAATGAGATTAGAAAAATTCTTACAAATATATGATATTTTCTCATATTAAAGTAGATTCAAACTATACAAAAAAGTATAATTTTTGAATGTGAGTCATGGCAGATTATAAGTACCAACTGTTAAGACTTCACTTACGTATATATAATATATTTATGCACAATTAATATATTATTTATTATTTATTTATATATTTTTTAATAGTCAATAATAATAAAATATGAATTATAAATGATATAATAATAATGTATAAAAACTACAAGAAAAAATGGGGTACCTTTTTAAATTATTGGGTGAACACATATGGTCCATCTTTACTTTTATGATAAATTAATGTGTTGACACACACTCACGTGTTTATCAATCAGCTTTCATATTGAGTGAATTGTAAGTTATTTGTATATTTTTATTATATTTTTTCATAACTATAATAAAAAAATCAACAAAACATGATTTGCAATTTTGCATGGTAAAAAATGAAAAGGATAATAAATTATATAAAACATAAAATGAAGAAATAGTTATATGATTTTTTTGGTAGAAAATATAAATTAGTAAGGACAAAATAGGAAACAACAAATTACACCATACGTAGATATTTTATGTTTTCCATTATATAAAGATTCAGGACATAAATGATTAAAAAAAACTCAACCATATCAATTAGGCCCCTTTAACTTTGAAAATTAACAACAGAAGAAAGCATAATAAAATTGAAATGCCTTAAAGTCCGAGAAAAGTGGTCATCAAGGGAAATTAAGCATAATACAGACAAGAGACAACCTAGGAAAAACTCTTTTTCTTAAATAAAACTGTCTTTTTTTTATGAATGAGGATAAACACAAAAATAAACTACAAAAGGTACTTTGTTTTTAATTGTTGATAAGCAGATTTTTGACATGCATCAATATAATTGGATTCATAACCAAAATGACTTTTAATAGAAGGAAAGATATGTCTTTTTCATGGGATCCTGTCTTGTGAGGGCTATTCTAGACATACAACACAAAATATTTGTTTTAGTTGGAAAATGCAATTAAATGTTTGGGATATATAGTATAATAGATATTTTTTTATCGGTAAATGTTAGTTGTTAGTATTTGTTGTTGACGAAACTCAAACTCTCAATATTTTTCACTTCACTCATTCTCTTTAATCACCAAACCACCTTATAATTCTTGTTTTCTTTTAAATTTGCTATGAGTGAGACTCGAACCCATAACATCGTTCACTCAATTCCTTTAAGTCTTTGATAGTATAATCCATCATTGATAGTAACTTATATCACATGAGGAAATTTTGCACAAAATTCTAGTCCCATTCATGGGTGTCTCTACAATTTCTTGTGGGTGTAGATATCCCATGTATTTCGGTCTTAATATTCTTCCTTATCATGATCAACATATGATCTCTTATCTTGTGCTCTTTTGTATTGGATTATAGTTTAATGTTGAACTATAATCTCATTCAAAAATAAGTTTGTTGCAAAATGTTTATAGATAGGAAATAACACCATAAATATTGTTGACTATAAAATATTGTCACAAGAGCCAAAACTTTTATTCAAGTAAATTTTTTGATGGGTTATGAACTTTTCTCAATTCTAAATGTTGATTTTATCATTTTTTGAATCTAGATTTGATCCTAAATCTAAGGCTAACCTAAACTTAATCATCACTTCGACTAGTTTTTAAACTCGAATCTGACCTAGGCCTAATTAAATATAATTTATACAAGTTAGTATTTAGTGCAAAGCCCACTAATTTCACACCCAAATTTCTTTTTGACCCAAACTAAGAAATTAGAAAATACAGAAATACTTAAAACTAAACCCTAATTTAATTCCCAACACATCAACGACGCTGTGTTTCTTCCTCTTCGGTTCACTCGCTTCTTCATCATCGACGGCCGCGCGTGACCGACGCCACCGCCTCCTCCCGTGCTGCAGCTGACAGTGGCTACGGGCTACTTGGCTTGGCCGTTTGGGTATGTATAATATATTAACATAATTTACTGTTCTGTTAATTTTTTTTGTAAAATTATTATTATTTTATAATTAGATTCTATAACTATATTATATTACATTATATTTATTATAGTCATCGCAAAATGATTCAATGGATGCTAGGAAATGAGTTTAATTTAATATAATGAAAATTGCAGTGAATTAAAACATAATCATAAGCAAATTACTCTGTGGACAAATTAGCTTCTATTGATTAAGGCATTTTGATTCATGCCAGACAGGGAATTTGCATTATACTTGCAATGTGATGCATGTTGTAATTGATTCTCTTGCTAGCTTGCTAAGTATGTTAGATTATGATTATATCCTGATGCGGCCTCATGCTACTGCATCATTGTGCTTTGAGTTCACACCACAATTGTAGGGTGATGTGGAGGTCACCGCAACCGGAAATTGCGGCTCCTTCAGGTGATGTTGTATGCAATTTGATACAAATGATTGCTGGTATTTTCACTGTTCCATAACAGATAAAATTAATTGAGCAAACTCAAACTAAGATGTGAGAGATGTGCACACATGTGACATGCAACAAGCTTTGTCTATTTTATGAAGTTTAGTTAACCATGTTGTTGGGAAGTAAGTACCACATCATCCACCTCATTCTCTTAGGCATGATTTGATTAACTTTTGGGCTAATCATCATATAGCCAATTGGTTTTTATGATGGAAACCTTAACGTGGTATCAGAGTCGGATTCCAACTTCTTCCTGTTTGTCATGGGCTAAAAGATGCCCTTTAGTTACGGGTCAAATGTTATCCTTCGCCTGGTCCGACAGGCTTTTGTGGGGACATGCTGGGAAGTAACTCTCACATCGCCTGCCTCATTCTCTTATACATCGTATAAATATCTATTGGATTAATCCTCTCATTATCATTTGGTTTTGAGATGAAACCTTAACACATGCTTTATGTCACATTACTTGGGGGTATGAATACCACCTAGTGGTATTGTAGAATTTCCCATATGACACAACCCACAATTTGTGAAATCATAAACATGCTCCCTAACTTTGCTCTTTTTGTCCAATTTTTCCAGAATTGTTGGTGGATGTTAACAGGGAATAAGGTTGTTATTGTTCCTTATTAGTACCACCACCTATGGAAGGATTGAAGGTCTCAAATGCAAATTTAGTAGTATATATTCATCCTTCAAAAAGTAGAGAGTTTTCCCAAGCTCTTCTTCGTGAGCTCAGCTCTTTGCTTTTCACGTACGTTTTCTCACCTATTTAACTCCTAAACTTATAGGATCTTTAACTAATGTGAATAGTAGTTAGGCCTTATCTTGTCATAGATGTAGTTTTATGCCATTTAGAATTACATAATAGAAGGATCCATATCTGTGTATCATTTAGTTATAAGGTTTTAAATATATTTAGTAGTATATATTCATGCTTCAAAAAGTAGAGAGATTTCCCAAACGCTTCTTCGTGAGCTAAGCTCTTTGCTTTTCACATACGTTTTCTCACCTATTTAAGTTCTAAGCTTATAAGATCTTTAACTAATGTGAATATTAGTTAGGCCTTATCTTGTCATACATGTAGTTTTATGCCATTTAGAATTACATAATCGAAGGATCCATATCTGTGTATCATTTAGTTATAAGGTTTTAAATATATTTATCAATTATCCATAAAAAACCACAGTTCCACATCTCATCAATTTGATTGTAGTAACTATATAGCTGTTTGGGTATTATTTAGGTTTATGATATTTCTTGTGTAGATAGTTTTATATTGTTATTGATAAGCTTGCAGGTACAATGAAAGCTTTGATGGTGTTGTATTGGCTTATGATGTCAACTCTATAGATAAGTGTGCAAAAATTCTTCCTGGAGTTCATCCTTATTTTGGTGTTAGACTAAAGGTCAATTTGTTACTGTTTTCTCCAAAGCCGGATATGTTTTTAGGTAGTCATCTCCTTATGACGATTATTCTTTCGTACTTGTTTGGTTTTATCTTCAAAAGAAATTAACCAATGTAGGTTCTTTAATTTTATCTTTATTTTATTTGTTGTGGTCTAAATACATCTTAGACTTAAAGTCTTCTCTCAGGTTTGCTATTTCCTAAATTCCTTATTAAGTTACATATTGCTGCTTTCAGAAGGGAAGGTAGTTAAACTTACACAAGAGTCCATACATGTTGTTGTGCTTGGCTTTTCCTCTGCGATTATAACTGAGAAATTCATCAGGGACGATTTAGTATACAAGACTGTGAGTGCCTCATAAGAATTTTTAATAGTTCCCATCCACTATGCCTGTCATTCTAAGAATTTACTACTGATATAGTCTATGTATGTGCTGTGTTATTTCTTGCAGAAACGTGGCCAAAATGTGTATGCAAGCAAATCTCACAAACGACATGTGATAAAGGTCGGAGCCATGATTCGATTTTTAGTCAAGAGGTGACATACTATTAAATTTCTTCAAATAAGATTTAGACGTGTTCAATGTATTATTGCATTTTTTTTGCCTTGAATTAGAATGAAGAAACGATATCAATACTATGTTAGACTTGTTCCTGCCTGTCACTTTAATCTAATTTTCAACTCAAATAAGTGGAATGGATTGTGTCTTGAAAAGTTGAAATTTAGATATTGTGTCAGGGAAAGGCTATGTATTAACCATCCCATAAGATTAGTGTTGCCTATCTTAATAATTGATACAGTGAAGAAACACAATGAATATACATTCATATGAGTATTATTAAGTAACAACTTTGCGCAAGTGTTTATGACTGTTTCGTTAGCTGTTTCTGAATTAATCAGAAAAGAGTTTAACTAAAAATCATCTGCATAGTTATGCAAAGGTTTGAGTTATTGCTTCTATGATTTTGTATTTGTGGATCCATTTTAGTTAGGGCACTGGTACTGTATGCATTGGGTATTCTACAATGTCATGTTTTAAGTATGTAAATATTGATTTTTAGGGACTTGTGGAGTACTCTTGGTTGTTGCTATATCAAGTTAGAACGAAATATAATCATTTATTTTAAATAGGAAAGGAAATTCTATCAGAGACAAAATACTACAAAGTGCAAATTAGTGTTAGGATAGCCAAAAAGCTAGGAAATATAAATAAGGATGACGAATGCCAAGCATGCAGCAAGCTGCTCAGTCTTTTTGCATATCTGTCTACCCCTCTCCCTGTTTTCTCTTCACATCTATTCCCTTTTTCCTAACCTCTCTTGCTCGTGTCGGTCATCAATCTACTACCTTCCCTTTTATTTTTTCTCACACATGCTCCTGCAATAGGTGTATGAACAGTTTGGAAGCATCACTGGCCAAAAGATACATTTTGTTGTGAAGTGATTAATACATTGACTGTGGTCTCATAAAGCTTATTTATCTGATCCATCCTCTGTTAGTGCAGCATTTTCTCTGTTGGTGGATAGAATTGTTCTGAAGGAATCTGCTTTGTTATTGATAGTACTTATTCATTCTATTTCTAAGGACTTAGTTGTTAAGAGTTTTTAACTATCTTTTACTTGTTAGCTTTTACTGCAAGATAAAAAACTTTGGTTACTACAGTGACTTGGCAGTTGTCACTTTCTTGTTTGTTGATAAAATAGTTACAATGTCCCTGATTAAAATTTAAACTCATAAGGGTATGAGTTGATCATTTAATCACATGATTGATGTTGGTGATTAATCTTGGCAGCTTTGATGAGGAAATACTTCATATTTGTGGCTCGCTGGATCCTGATCATACAGGCAGCATTAATTGGTTGGATAAGAAATCGGAGATTGTTTTCGATACTGACAGGTATTTCTTTTATGATATTCATGGGGTCACAATGATAAGTTTTGAAGTGTTTATGTTTGTGCTCAGCTTTCTTTATAAAAATGGTACAGGAGTTCAAAGAAGAGACAAAGCGAAGCAGAACCATTGATTCTAGAGCAAGATGCTGTTGTTGGAGAAAGGGCAAGGGTGGACGGTGTCCAAAAAATAAAAAATTCAAAAAAACTAAAAATCAGAAAAGAATTTTGACTGTAGCATTGGAATCTTATTTTGTGAGGTAACTTATGTTCACAGGTAACTTTTCTAATTTTTACATGACTTTTATACCTTTAACTTTTCTAGGAGGAGAAGATTATAAGTCTCGATTGTTCCAATCATTTAGTTCCGGGAAATAGTCACCCTGAGAACAGAAATGATGGACTGGTGCATCCTAATAGGAGAGGTTATAGAGGCATGGGAACTTATCCAAAGCAACAAAAAACAAATATAAGGAAAAATATCCCTATAACAAAATTAGGGAATTGATTTGTTTGCATTCGGTTGACTCTGCATATCTGAAATAGCAACGTCTTTAGTAGAACACGAAATAAAACTCAGGAAAATGTATTACCCAATAACAAATTTATTGTTAAAGTTATGGGCATTCTATTCCATGGTGAACCACAGGCTTGCATAAACTTCACAATATCCTTGTTTTTACCAGTGTTTAAAATGTCAAAATATCAAAAATCGATAGTTTCTTTCACAGAATATTAACAGTGAGCATCAAACTCTTTTTAAACATGTTTAGACCAATGAAGCATAGACACATCTGCAATGTCACTGCATTGGTGATATTGTGACATCGGTATGCCAGTGACATAGATAAACATGTATCCAACAGTGTGTCAGTGCGCCGAGTTTTTGTTTTTCCTTTTGCAAACAATGTCAAAAAAAATCTTTTGTTTTATTAGAAGTTGAAACTATATAGCTTTCTTTACATGTATAGGTTAAATTATGGTATTTGTTGAAATGGTCCCATGTAAAGATTTTATTCTCATAATATAGTTAGAGAAAGGGGTAGTGCTTATGTTGCTTGTTGTCATTATAAAGTGTTTATTCCCCTGCTTACCTTATTTGGGTGCTATGTTATTCTTTCAGGGATCATTTTCCTTACCTGGAACAGATAGATAGAGATTTGGAAATCAAACTATCCTTTATGTACAAGTACGGAAATTTAATTTAATTGTTAATTCTGCAATCTGCATTTAATGCCAATGCTAAATCAACAATTTTTTGACATTATATTTACTGCTATATAGTATTAATTGTAGAATCTGTTCATAACTGGATAGTTGAGAGATTTTTTTAAATCTTTTTGTTGTGCCAGTTTCCCCTCACAATATTCTGATTTAATTGCAATATTTATGGATGGCATAGTGTATACTTGCTGTTTCATTCATTACATTACACTTTGTTTTTAAAGAACAAGGATCCTCTCCATTAATGGAGAGAAATGGAGAGACAAGTACTTGATTTTACTTGTATTTTTAATGGCAAAAATGTTATTTCATTATATATAAAAGGATAAAAATGTCTTATAATGTTATGATTTTCTTTATTTTTTGTAGTACTTGTCTCTCCATTAATGGAAAGGATTCTTACTCGTTTTTAAAAGGGCATGTATCCATTGATGAGGATTTAAATTCCTGAAAGAATCATCAAAGTTGCCTTGGACTTTGGTGCAATTTTATTGGAGTATTGCAAGGTTATCCTTTTCTCTTCTCTTTGTAACAATTTGACTTGATAGATGTTTATAACTGCTATTTATGCATTTTTATAACTATTTACCCAAATGGGGTTGTTTTAATATATACCAACTTAAGGGTAGTTAACTAAACTATTTATATCATATTGGATAGTCAAATAAACTATTTAACAACATAGTACATTTCAAGTTAACTTAATTTTTAAATATTTGTCCATGACATGTCACATTATGGTTGGGTAGCAATTTTTTTAAATGGATGAAGCAATAGAAATTTTAGCTACCCAATCATATTGTAACAAATGTATGAACAAAAATATTAGAAATTTTGTTGATTTGAAATATCTTATATTGATAAATAGTTTGTTTGATTACCAAGTAGTTATAAATAATTGACTGGTCTTAAGTTGCTATATAATTATAAAACAATCTGATTTGAATAATTAGTTTATAAATTACAGTATTCAGGTAAATTAGCTGCTTATAATCCATCTCTGCTAAAATTCAGTGTCCATTGATAAGATGTTTGGGAGCATGTGAAGTCAACAAATTTGTCTTAGATTGTGAAATACTTCCATGGGAAAATTTACCTAACTATTGTATATGGACTTTTTATTTACCTTTGGAAAAACTTTTAGAAATATTACCATAGTATTGTAGTTTGTTATCAAATCGTGAATTCTGTGCACGGTTTAATTTTTTTTCTCTCTCCTGGATTTGTGGACAGTCCACGAATTCACCCTCTCCCTCTCTCCTGAAAACGTGGACCATATCCACGGTAAATGAGAGAGAGGGAGAGGGTGAATTCGTGGACTTTGTCCACAAATCCAGGAGAGAGAAAACAAAAAAAAAAAAATTTAAACCGTGCACAGAATCCACGATTTCATAACTACACTACTCTGGTAATATTATTTCTAAAAGTGACACCAAAGGTGTAAATAAAAAGACCAACTACAATAGTGGGGTAAATTTTCGGTCAAATCATCATGTTGATGATTTGTGTAAAACAAAATTGGAATGGAATAAGTGTAAATGGTAAGAAGAATGTGATGATAAGGAATAGCAAGTAGGAATGCATTGATGATTATTTCGGATTTTAAAGGTTCTTTAATGGGGAGGAAGGGATTTCTTGAAATGGAAATCCAAAGCTTTTGTTTGAGTATAAGCATTTAAAACAAAAGCTGGAATCACTGTAAATTTCTTGCTTTTGTTTTTTCCCTCAAAGAGAATTTTCTATGAATTTTATCCAATCTGGAGTAAATACATCCCTCATGTTTTTCGACTTTACTAAGTTAGTCTTACATGGACAAAGGATGTTTGACTATATCAGCAGTTAACTGTACACGGACTAAACTAGTAATTTAAATTTGTTATGAACAGTTACTCATATCTAAATAAGGGGAGTACATTTGTTGTCCCATAAAAGTGTGTTACTTCATGTGACACTGCTTATGATTGGTTGAAAAAATATGTTTAAGTTAAAAATTTAATAATAAAGTATTTCTATGACCAATTATAAGTAGTGACACATGAAGTGATACATTTTTTAGTACAAAGTATGATGTAGATGCTCATTTCATGCATTCTTCACATATGTTGCATACATGATCATTCTAGCCAACTTGTCTTTTACACTTAGTCCACAACCTAATTTAGCATGGATCACCTTTCAAACATTTGCCTAATTGTTTTTGAAAATTCCATGGAAACTATATAAAGTGGAAAATTGGATCAAGATACAAGTAAGAAGACATATAAATTGAAGAATGTGAAATTCTTGCACTAGGTAACTTACCACTTGAAGAATAGGAGACATATTGTCTTTTTCAATGTTGAGGATCCAAAACAAAGAAAAGTTTGAGAGATTATAAATGAAAGATTGTTAATATGTTGTTTTGAGATATTTTTGTTTAACAAATAAAATGTTTACCTTATAAAGTAATATTTACTAGCATTTTTTTTGTGAGGCTCATGATTGTAATAAATAAATATTAACTCTGAAATAAAATACCATATTCAATTTTAGTTTTATTTGATATATATATATAGGTGATGTATAACTTATATGAGAGTGAAAAGAATAATTCTCAACCATTACATTTAAGTAAAAGGTTTCTCTTTATCTATTCTAATACTTGATAATGTGTGACTTCATATACTAATATATTTATAGTTTGATACGCAAATAATTGTCAATTATATAACAAGAGTTAAATATCTTTCACTAAAATATCAATCAATCTCAACATTAAGATGTGTCTATATTAAAATGTGTTAGTTGATCCACAATATGGTCCTAAACATTCACGCAGTGTGATCCATAAAATGGTACTATAAAGTTTATAGATGACACTTGCTACAGAAAAGAGCCACAAAAATGAGAATAAAATGGGGCAAATGTGAACCTATAATTATGTAAACAAGTCTTGTTTCTTAGCACACAAATATAGCATTAATTTCTATGTTCTAAGTAATTTCAAAATATAGAAAAGTAACAAAATATTAGTGAAAATGCAGGTTGTTAAGGATAAGCTACAAAATATGAGTGCTTTGAGAAAGGCCAAGGCAGAAGCAAAGGCTCAAGAAAAGTTACTCCATTACAAGGTTATCATGTTAATTAATGATCATAATTATAAGATTAAAGTCTTATTTTGGTCCTTTTTGGTGTACTAATTTGGTTCATAGAAAATTGAAAAACTCAAAATAGTCCCGAAAATATTAAATATGGGTTGAACTAGTTTTTTTAGTATTTTTTATGACCCCTCAGAGTGAGTACACATTCACGAATCACGATCTTTGAATACTAGTTTTTTTCAATAATTAAATTAATACACACAAAAATTTATAAAGACTAAAGTTAATATTTACTCAAATGCTCATAATGCATAAACATGTAAGATAATAGAGGGATAGGAAAACAAGATATATTGTTTTATACTAAGTCTCATTATTTGCAGAAAATTGAGACATAAATTCTCAGATAATTTGAATATAACAAATCTATTAAATAAGTGGATAGGACAAGGCATCAAATTGAAAATATAATTTTGACTAATCATTTTTAAAGAGAAGAGATCAATATGTCTCGTAAATTTTATAAACAAGTTTTTTAAAGTTTTCACTTTTCAAAATTTACATTAAGAGTGAAAATGTTTCTCAGGAAGCATTCAAAATTGGATATTTGCTCAAATTTTCAAATACTCATACATATATTTATGTTTGTTGCAGGCCTAGAAGGAAAATGCCAAATAAATTATGAATAATAATCTGGTCTGTAAATATATTAATTGTGACTCAACAAAATATATTGTTTTCAATATTAACTAACAACATGTGCCCTGAAATTATAATAAATTAATTCAATCAAGAGCTTAATATTCATATATTATCACTATAATATTTTTATACAGTAAGTATATTATTCAATATTTATGTGCATTATTTTCATTTAAGAGTCGTTGATAGTTAATGTAAGAATATTGATATAATGATCGTATAAAAAACATAAGCTATAACTCCAAGTTGTTTTTTATATTGTTGCAGGCTGAGAAGGATATTGCAAAAGCTAGAATGGAAATAGCACATGAAGTTAGAAGGGCAAAAGAAGCTGAAGCAGCAATGGAACTTCATGTAGCAAAGGCTGGTGAAAGAGCTGAGAAAGAATTTTCTAAACATTCACAAAATGCTCCTATGTTTGGAGCACCAAATGACCTTAACATCGATGGCTCGAACTTGCATGGCTCAAACATCGACGACTCAAACTTACCCGGCTCGAACATGCATAGCTCAAACATCAATGGCTCGAACTTGCATGGCATGAATATGCATGGCTCAAACTTCGATGACTCGAATGTGCATGGCTTGAACTTGCATAGCTCAAACATCGATCGCTCGAACTTGCATAGCTCAAACATCGATGACTCGAATGTGCATGGCGCGAACATGCATGGCCAACAACATGATTTGCACACTAGGAAATAGAAATCATGAAAGTGGCTAGTGTTATTGGGAGGAAATTCATGTGTTACAAATTATGATGCCACTTTATGATTCTTTTTAATATTCTATTGTACATTTTTCTTTTGAAATCATGTGTGACAATCATGTTCCAATTTTGTTCCATATATCTCTCTCTTCATTTGCATAATAATCTCTCTATCAACTTCAGCCACCATATAGCTTGTCATTTCTACCAATCTTCCACCCTCATGCAAGGGGATAAATATATGTATACATTCATTACAAACTTATTAATCCCTTTCGGATTGCATTATTATCCCTCCCAACAAGTGTTGCTCTCAGTAATCGAACCCTGTCTACTTCAATGAAACTCATCTAAATTTTCTTTGTATTATCAATTAACAAATGTGTTGGGAAGTAAGTCCCACATCGCCTACCTCGTTGTCTGAGAATGATTTAAATATATGTTGAGTTACTCCTCTCATTGTCAATTGGTTTTGAGATGAAACCTTAACAAACTGAACAAATTCACACATTTGAATATGTGAATTAGCATAATCTCCATCAATGATAGTAGCTGAAAAATGGGAGTGAAAACAAGGAGTGTTAAGTAAAAAATGTATAGTTTAGAGAAAACAACAATGATAGTAGTAAATTTGAGAAACTTTATTAGATCAAAGAACTTATTTTAAGTGCACCCTATTACATCCACATACATGTAGTACCCTTAGCTGCAAGGGAGGGTACAACAGCAAAAACTGTCCCAAAGGTATATAAACTCAATAACATGAATATCATATGGTCATATTTCTCAATTGAGCCTAGCTACAATAGGACTTCTAACAATATGTGTTACATTATTTGTCCATCGTAGCTCCCCGAATGTATAATTTACGGGTCGAGTCGCCCTTGTCGCCTGCACAATAACTATGAATGTCTTCTTCTCACCAGGTTTCTTAAAAGTCAAGGAATTTGGAACAACAACAATCTTGAATCCAGGCAAGTTGACATTAGCATTGTATGTGCTTGGAGGCCCGACATTGGTGACTGTCCGGGTAACATTTACCACGCTTAAGTCGATATTTGGCAATGTGATTGAAGGGTAGTTCAAGTCTGTTGTGCTGACAGATTTTGAACAAGTGAAAGATTTGTTGGAATTGAGTGCAAGAATGAGTGTTTGGTCATATCCATAAGCACATAAGAAATTCAAGTAATCAGAAACACTTATATCATAAACTAGTCCTGGGTCCATTGCAAGGTCAGGTTCAACATGTCCTGAACCATAAGCAAAAGGGGTAGCTAATGTTTTATCAAATGCATCTGGAATCGGCCTCTTCGTGTTATCTCGTGCCGAAGCTGTAAACACATACATTTGAATCATTTAGAAACTTGCATATGATATAGCACTATATATGTGTATGAAGTTTCTGTGGGTGTGATACCAAACAAAAAGAGTCCTTAGTTATGAGAGGTTATAGGAAATGTTACATAGATTCTATATGATCACTTAAGTGATATCAGTTTTTTACTTGTAATCTTTACAATTCATTGATAATCTATTGATTAACATTTACTCTTCTTACTCTCAATACATGAATGTATGTATGCATATTATGTGTACCAGTAGTCATAATTGCTGATTTAATTGCAGCAGGGCTCCAATTAGGATGAAGAGTTTTGAGAAGTCCAGCAACGCCAGCGATATGAGGGCATGACATAGAAGTTCCTTGTAGTACATTGAAAGGGAAACCGCGACGTGTGTCTGATGGTAGGTTAGATGCACTCGCCGCTTCTGAAAAAGCGGCAAGTATGTTCACTCCTGGTGCAGTTATATGTGGCTGAAATAGTAAAAAAAGAACAAGAGTTGCTAAAGAATGAAATTTTTTGACCTTAAGTATTGAGGGCACAACCAAATTGGGTCCTCTAGAAGAAAATGAAGCCATAATTGGAGCTGGTTTTATACCAAACACTGTTTTTGCCTCAGACATGATTATAGTAGCATTCATACAATATATTTATGTATGTATAAGTGAAGCATTTCATCTACAAGTGTTCACAAAATGTGACAATTATATAATGTTTATGTTCATGAAATGTGTATAATTACTTGGTACTATTGTAGTATTCATGAATATTTGGCTCAAATTCTTGATTCACAGTATTTGTAGTGGACAAAACATGAGGCTCAGCTAGAACTGTATTTCCACTTTGATTATTGTTACTTAGAACCATTCCATATGCACCTGCAGATAAAGCTTCTTGACCTTCAACAACAGATCTTATTTTCCCTTCTCTAACACAGATCACAACACTGCCATTTACTTTTGCAGGATCAAGTGTGGCAGGCTTACAAAATTGGCTACAATAAAATATTTGTTAAATGTATGAAATTACTCGGGAATAAAAACGACAGCTCAGTTCCCGAGACTCACACCTAGTGGAGTCTGGTAATGCTAGATGTATGCAGCCTTATTCTTCGAGCAGAGAGGTTGTTTCTAGATAGCCAAGAATAAAATGTTTGGAAAGATTTGTACTTACGCGTCTTGAAATGTGGCATTTGGAAGTTTAGCATCAGTAGAACTAATCAAAGTGAAGGATTTCTGTGATGGCAAATTCCCAAAAAGACTGGCTCCCTATTAATCAAAGTTGACATAATAACAATTAATTAATTCAGCACATTCTATAACAGAAATTCTCAGGTGCTTTTAAAAATCAGAAAAAGTTCTTACACTATATATCATTAAAAGTTGAATACTTTAGTTATTGCATAAATAATATAGTCCATATTTAAAAGGTTATAAAGTGTGATCACATCACATGATGAACAACACCTCAACATATATCTCTTTCTTATTGTCCCACATGACTCTTTCTAGTTTTGTCATATCAGACTCCCCTCCATTAGTGGAGATGACAGTTCTGTTTTTATATGTATTTCTAAGGGTAAAAATGTAATTTCATTGTAAATTAAAGGATACAAGTGTCATTCTCCTTTGGGTTTTCTTTGCTTTTCCACGTAATTGTCCTCTCCAATACTAGAGAAGAGTCTGACTCCAAAAAATTATATAGATGGACTAATGTGATAGCGAAAACAAAGTTAATAAAAAAACGGCCTAGTGCACGAGGCTCCACACAACCTTATCCCCGTAAGCGAAAGGCTATTTCCACGATTTGAACTCATGACCTCATGGTCACTAAGCAACAACCTTTTCCTTAAGCCAAATTCAAACTAAGTTAAGGACAAAAAAGGTGCATATTTTTTCCTAAACTTAACCATTGGAAGAAGGATTATACCATGTAATTATCATTGTTACCCAGAGTTAAGGTACTAGTGAAGTCTCTATCAATAGTACTAGCAGCAACTGTGAATAACCAAGGAGCCACATTCAAAACAGTTCCAGAATCTGGTCCATCATTCCCTGCAGAAGCAACTACTACTACATTTTTTGGCAAGTGCATGAAAAGACCCTATAGAAACCTCATCAGTGAAAATTTGTTCAGGACTAACACTAATTTTGCCACCAACAGAAATGGTAATAACATCAACACCATCACTTATGGCTTTGTCAATAGCACACAAAATATCTGCACCATAACACTTAGTCTCATCAATTTGTGACCAACATACTTTATAGGCTGCAACTCTAGCTCTTGGAGAACCACCCTTAGCAGATGTAGATACTCCATCTTTCCTCACCGGCTTGCTAGGACTCTATTCATTGGAACAATCCTTTTTGTAATGCTCAGTCTGTTTGCAGCTAAAGCACTCTAATGGTGTTCTGCCCCTAGAATTTGTTCTTTTCCCTTTGGCAGGACCTCCTTTGCCTTGTCTCCTCCCACGCGTTTGACTCCCTTTCACATACAGACCATCATCCTGAGACCCTTCTCCTACATCCTGTCTTCTTTGAGTGTGGGACAGAAGTGCAGACGTGATCTCATCCAGTTTGATGAGTCTTTCCCGTGTGTCAATGTTGTCACCAACTGTTCATAGGAATTTGGCAAAGAACATAGTAATATTATTGCTTTGTCCTGATCATCAACCTTCACATTAAGTTTCTACAAGTCAGTGATCACTTGATTAAAAATGTTGAGATGTTGTTGCAAATCAGTACCCTCCTGCATCTTCATGTCATAAAGTCTCTGTTAGCTTATTTGTTAGAGACAGTTTATTTCCATTGCCAAAAACATTTGCATTAGGGACAAAGTTGCCACCAGCAGTTGATAGAGTATGGGTACCATGTCCTACAAAATCTCTTGCTGTAAGTTTTGATGAGTTAAGTTTTTCATTTGCTGCTTCAAATGCCTTGCTGAAGAATCTTGCTCCTATTAATTTCCTGATAAATATTGAAGAATAATTGGTGAAGTTAGGTATGAGTCATGGATGATATTCTTGATGAAACGAGAAGTATGAGAGAATAAGAAAGAAAGCTTAGATAAGAAAATAATGAGAGAAATAATAACATCTCATTATTATTATGATTATTCTGGTTATGATTGAATTGAATTAGAGAGACCAAGGGTACAGAAAACAGAAAACAGAAATAGTTAATCAGATAATTGATTAACTCGGTTGATAATCGATTATAGTACACAAAACTCAACTTATCTAACTAAAACAACTAACCATTTAATCGATCAATTGTTTTCTTAATTGATTGAATAGTTAATCGATTAACTATATAGTTTAATCAATTATATATAAAACATAACTATTTTTAACAAGGGGAGTTTATGAGATATAACCTAGGTGAAATTTCTGAATCATATATATTTTTAACATGTTTAAGTTGTTCAACAATGATTTTCAAACATAAGTACCACAATTAAAGATCTCATACCATTTTGATGGAATTAGGCCTATTCCATCATCACAAAAACTCTTAGATTCAGGCCAAACACATGTGTAAAGGGTAAAACATAAGAGTATATCAAGAACCCATATAACATAGCTTTTTTTATTAGAACCCATAAATATTAGTATATCAAGAACTCATATTCTTATTTTATTGTATCATGTAGTTAAGTTTTCTATATTTTATTTTGAAAATTAGAATGTCATTTTTATATTGATTATATTTTATATTGTAGTTTTTTTAATGGGTGTATTTTATATTATAATTTTTTGTTTTATTATAACGTTTAATTCAAGGTGAGAGGGATGGTTAATATGTTGGTAATGATTACATTTATTTTTTTAGAAATTAAAAAATGTTAAAAGGAAAAAAAGGAAAATGAAAATTACACCATGTTTTACTTTTATATTGAAATAAATTTATTATTTAATAAAAACACATGAAATATATATATATATATATATATATAATAATAATAATGTATTTTTATTAAATAATAAATTAATTTCAATAAGTAATGAAAATAGAAAACTTCCTTCCTTCTATGCCAATTATACTACTTGCAAAGTTCCAATATTGAAGGCATCATAGGCAAACAAGATATAATATTATGCTCCTAAATTTGACTAATGATACCTTCTTAGACTTTATACCCAAATAATTCCAAAAATCTCTCTAATATGTCTTTAAATAAAATTAAAATAATAATCTACTTGAGTCCACCTTTACCATGTGAATCATTTTGTGAGTATAAAATTTCATAAAATAATTACAGATTGGACTGCAAGGTTGTATTCAACCTACTATTCTGATTTTTATAAGTTGCATTTATTTTTTAATGAAAATGTTTAAGTGAGTTGGATTTCATAATTTTATTGGGATCAAATTAAGTCTCATTATTTGTAAGTATTTATTTTTCCAATGAAAATGGTTTTCTTGTTTAATGCATGTTTAATCTATCATTGTCTAACTTGATTAAATTATACACAACTCATTTCTAAGAAAATTTCAAAATTTGGTATTAAAAATGGAATCTTTGAAACTTACTAAAAATGCTGTTTATTTTTGTGATTTGAACAAATTAGTAGGAGTTACTAAAAAATGTTGAAATTGAAAAACAAATTTTTAATTAAAATTGGAAATATGATCAATCTCAAAATTAATTGTGTGGACAAATTTTTAATTTTTAAGAAACAGAATAAAAGACATTCAAGAGCAATTAATCCTAATAGAGATTAAAGAGAAATTTAATCCCAAAATACAATCATCATTCAAATCCCAAAATTAATTGCGGGAACAACTATTTAATTTAAAAAAACAAAATAAAATGCATTCAATGACAATAATGTCTAATAAACATTAAAGAGAAATTCAACTCAAAACACAATCATCAATCAAATCCCAAAATTAATTGCGAGGAACAACTATTTAATTTAAAAAAATGGAATAAATGGCATTTAAAGGGCAATCATGATTAATAACTCTTTCTGAATTTTAATTGTTAAAAATAATCATTTCTTTGTTCATTTAAATATGATCATTGTCATATTCTTTACTCATTTTTTCTACATCTACCTATCTCCTACCTCTTAATCTCTCCCATACTTAAATTGGGAGGTTTCATTCATAGGGTTGGTACTTATTTTGTCATACTAAATGATTAAACTCATATTTATTTTGAAAAAAAAACTAAGTAATTAATTATAATGTCCCATTTTGTATACCTTTTAAAAAATATAAAATAATAAATCAATTATACTAACCATTAATGAGAAATAATATTGTGGAAATAAAAGAAAATATCAACAAGTTATATTAACAAATATATAAGTTTTATACATGTACATGTCTATATTAAGAATGAACAATACACGTTTTTATTGTATTTATTAGTTAACCAAATATATAGACTATTGAATATGAAAATGAATCAAAAAATTACAAAAGTGTACATGTGTTTATGAATGCTCATGTAATATGTGTGCTTTAATCATTTAAATGCGCAAACATCTTGTGTATTCTTAATAACCACACATTTAATGTGTATTGTGTGTTCTTAATTATACAACATAAAATACCGACGCGTGCAAATGCACGGGTATTGTGCTAGTTTTACTATAAAAGTGATACTCATTTTTGTTCCTAGAAATTTTCACACTACCAATTTAATACCCAAAAAAAATCAAACTAGTACTAAAAGATTGTAAATGTGAGTCAAAATAGTTTATCTTAGAATCGTAAAAATATTAAAAAGACTATTTTTATCATATTTGATATTTTTGGATACCGTTTTAGAGTTTTCTAATTTTCAAATACAAATTTAATACACAAAAATTTTGAGGGTAAAAATAGGTGCTTACTGTTAACATAAATATTCATCCATAGTGATTGTGTCTACAGAAATCAAGTGAAAATAATGAAAATAATGATTCTTGTCCCATACTAGACTGTCCAGTACTGAGAATGTGAGATGAATAGCTTTTTAAAAAAATAAAAAAATTGGACCAATTAAATTTTGTTTTTATCATGTGTCAAAATCCTACCCATGCACTATCCTTTCCGGTAATAAAGAGGAGTCAGACTCGAAAATAATATAGGTGTACGGCATCATTGTAATATTGTTTGTTTTATTTTTAATATTATCATAAAGACAATTGGTATATGCAATAATGATTTGTAATAGTAAAAACTTATTACCTGTATCAATGTTTGCTATGATTGTATTGACCCCATATCTTCCCTTTTGCCATGCTGTGTTCATACCATTTCTTTATAATCCAAGAAACTCCCATGAATGAGTTGTGTGTAGTTTATGCTCCTTACTCAAGAACATTGATATTACATGTGGCTTTTCTACATTAATGGAAACATTGATATTTATTACTTAAGGTCAATCATCAAAATTGAGTTGTAAAAACTAAATTTAATTTGGAGAAGTTGAAAAAACTTTATTCCGAAAATGTTTATGAAAGTGAAATCACTTTTAACTACAATCATTTAAGAGCGTTATTGAATAGATTCAAATCAATAGTGCTAACTTAAAAAAGCTTGTTGAATATCTTAGTTAAACATACAACAACACTTGCTTCAAAGAGCGTTGTTCAAACTATATTTTACTATCAAATTTAATCGCGCTTGCTTAAAAGAACGTTGTTGAATATCTTAGACAAACATGCAACAACACTCACTTCAAATAGCGTTGTTGAAGTTATATTTCGTCTATCAAATTTAACGGCGCTTGCTTAAAGGAGCACTCTTAATTATCTTTCGTCTTGTATTTACCAACGTCATGCTAGGAAGCATTGTTGAATTGTTAAATGCGAATTCTGACGTAGTGATCCTATCTGGCAGCTGCACGTCTCCAATAAATAGATGTGTGGATCCAATTATAACACTCCATGTTGGAGAGGTGCAGCTGTTGGACAAGATCCGATTAATTTACTTATTTGCAAGATCTTGTGCTTCAAAGCCATTTATGTGTATATTATATGAGTAAATTATTGCTTCTTTGGCCTTCTCATGGCTGCAAATTAAATGAAAATGTACATAGTGTTAATCCTAAGATTTCTTCAATTTAAAAAACATGAAAATAAAACATTACCAAGCACATAATTTAATGATTTATTATACCTTCCTAAGATTGAAGCCAATAAATTATAATGAGAATCTGTGGCTGTTTCAAGATCAATAGTGGATGGGGTTGGACCATGAGGATGTGCTCCTTAGTATGCAATGTAGCACAGTAAGAAAATCATTTAACATCCTAAATCACATATGTGACTGTTTAAAGATTCAATTTATGTGAGCGGCTGTTATTGGAAGGACAATCACATACCCTAAAAGAAATTGGTTCTTTACCCAAAAGATGAGGGGTACATTTGGTAGTACCAACAAAACTTGTCTTTAAGAAAGAGAAAAGAAAAGCACAAGGCACAATTTATCGAGTATAAGAGATAAATATAATATTTAATTTAAATAGTATAATTATAGGAGAAAAATATGTATATATTGATAGTTCAAGAGTTTTTACACTGTCATTGTATCGTCCATAATTTATATTCAACTATCAATAACTTTTAAAGATAAATTAGTAATACAAATGAACAATGAATGATGTAATGTTATATTGCACTCTAATTATAGAGATGAGAGACAAAGCATGTGTATTATATAGAGAGGGAAGATGAAATACATTTATTCAATGATGATCAATGATCAGATGGAATTGATATTATTCCTAGCAATGATTTCTTATGATAATATTGTTTTCATTGTATTTAGTGACCTTTAAGAAACATATTTTTATTTGGAATTTTAGAGTAATAAGTATATATTTATCATATTCCATGAACTTTATGTATATCAAAATGCATCTATTTTGAAAAATATGTATTAGAAATCAAAGAGCAAAAATAGAATGTGGAAAATGATTATTCTCGTTGATTGAAAAATATAGCCAATATAGTTTATTTGTACAAATAAAATGGCTTATAATCCAAGTAAAAATGATACAAAGTTAACAAAGTAACTTTAACTTCTAACTAACTAACCACTTAACCAACTTCTCAAATAATCTCTATAAAATATTTTTAATAATATGTGTCTCAACATATTATATACATATCTTCTCGAACACTGGTATGGATATAGTACATTGTCAAAAATAAATGTTTGATCTAAATGAGAATAGTCTCTTATTCAAAAGTTTGAAAAATACTTCAAAAAAAGGTAGAAACTTGAATAAATATGCTAAAGAAGCCTACCTTTTTGGTGGCATGTACCATTGAGAAACAAAGCAAAAAGAAGAAATGATGAAACAAAAAGGCAAGGGCATAAAATGGACCAACCCATTATTTTCTTATTATTACCCTTTGGGAATTTCTAAGCATAGTAAATTGGATTTGCTATTTTTCCTCTTTATGTAAGCAAATTTCTACCTCCTCTTTTGGAAATATAATTTATTTTAAGAGACGTATCAATTTAGTTCTCCATTTTTTTACAATTATTTTTCAAATGTTTTAACTTCATATGCCTTTTTCACTATAATTTTTTATTTTTAATAACTTTTTAAAATGCATATTCGTTGGCTATATTTATCGTTTTATGTAACCTAGTTCGGAAAATTTACTTTGATGGTATATGTGGACTTTTTTATTACCATTATAGTGTAAGTTTTGTGGAATTTACGGAAGTGATATATTTTCCCCTGAAATCGTGGACAATATTAACGGATTACATTTCTTTCTCCAGGATTCGGGTCCGAAATTCACGAATCACTATATACGTGGACCAAATCCATGGTTTCCAATTCCTTTTTTTTATGAAAATGGCAAAAAGTGTTTCTTAAACACGTTTGCCTTTTATTTTATTTTTTATTTTTTTCAATTTCTTTTGTTTTGTTTTTTTCCCATACATTTGCCCTTTTTTCAATTTCTTTTGTTTTTTTTCTATTTCTTTTGTTATTTAAGGGTTTTAATGTAGTTGTTTAGTTGATAAGTTTAGGTTAGTTGATAAGTTTAATTGTTTAGTTGTTTTTATTTATTTTTTGTATGTATTTTTATTTCACTAATAATAATTACAACTTTCCATTATTAGATAATTAATAAGTAGATAAAAAGAAAATTATTCAAATAAAGTAATCTATACCAATATATAAAGGGAAAACACAAAACAACATTAGTTATAAGATGAATATATATGTTGGGATGGACTAAAATGTTTTTCTAAAGCTTAAATAGAATAAGTATATAAGTGGGTTAAATTTATGGGTTCATTCAGTTATACATAATATGGACTTGTTCATCATATTCATTGGAATACATAAGAGAATGCTACCTAAAGTAGTTAAATTCATTATTCCCCTTATCTTATACTAGGTGCACACAAGTGGTGAATAGAAACGAAAAATAAAACATTTCAAGTTGCATTAGAATGAGCCAATGCAACTAACATATCTCTACTCTACATTTAAGCTATAAACATAATCTTCATTATGATTTATGATTAAGTGGTTAGAAGCAAAGAGAAAATTGGTGGTATGTATGAGTAGAATTGGGTTGATTTTTTTTCCTATCTCTTTTTATTGGTTTGGTAATATATATATATATATATATATATATATATATATATATATATATATATATATATCTGTGTGTGTGGAAAAAAATAGTTTAAGCTAAAATCTTATAGCTGAATAGATAGTTGATTGAGATGGATATTTAAATACTTTCAAGGACATATAATATAATATGTATTTATTATTTTTAATTACTTAGATGATTAATTAACTATGACTACGCTAGAAAACGTCTTTAAAAGTGCTTCTTCAAACGTGTATCCTAGAAAAATGTTGTTAAACAAAAGGGGGAGGAAAATTATACAGCGTGTAACACCCTAAATTTGAGTCTTTAAAATTATAGTATCAGTCCTGGAAGTCTCGCTTGAGCGAGAGATTCTCGCCTGAGCGAGAGATTCTCGCCTGAGCGAGAGATTCTCGCCTGAGCGAGAGATTCTCGCCTGAGCGAGAGATTCTCGCCTGAGCGAGAGATTCTCGCCTGAGCGAGAGATTCTCGCCTGAGCGAGAGATTCTCGCGCTGAGCGAGAGATTCTCGCCTGAGCGAGAGATTCTCGCCTGAGCGAGAGATTCTCGCCTGAGCGAGAGATTCTCGCCTGAGCGAGAGATTCTCGCCTGAGCGAGAGATTCTCGCCTGAGCGAGAGATTCTCGCCTGAGCGAGAGATTCTCGCCTGAGCGAGAGATTCTCGCCTGAGCGAGAAAGGATCACCTAGGAGGGTGAAATCCTGGGCTATACTGGAGGATTCTCGCCCGAGCGAGAGTTGTCTCGCTTGGGCGAGAAATGGAAATTTGGGGCTGTGGACACTGTGACATTCTCGCTTGAGCGAGAGGGTCAGATCTGAAAGTTTAAAAAGGCGGGATTTTCTCGCTTGAGCGAGAATGGGCTTGCTTGAGCGAGAACCCGACGAAACCTCTTTAAAATAGAAACCTCAAACACATTTTAGGGTTAGAACTTTGAAGAGAAGAGAGAGATGAGAGCTTTTCAAGAGCAAAGAGCCTTATGACTCATATTAGAGCTTGAAAAGAGGTAAACCTCTTGTTCCTAACTCTTCTTCTTTCTCTCTAACTTGTTTTGGGTATGTTGGATATATTTTCAAAATATGAGAAACCATGGAAACTCATCCTTTCGAGTTATGGTTCGTTTTATGTTGTTTTTCTCTTGTAAACTCTTGGTTTAGAGTTGGTATTTGATGAATGAAAAGGTTATGTGGGTTATTCATGAAAACCCCAAAAACCCCCAAAATGAGAATAGGAGTAAAAAGAGAAATGGATAAAATGTTAAATGTGGATGATGAGTTTGTGTTTTGATGTTGATATATTAGGTAAACATGTATGTTTTGATATTTGGAAACTTGTATTGAAGTAGTTTTGGAAATATTGAAAATATATGAATCCCTTGTATGTCTAATGATGAAATACGAGTTGTTTGTGTGTTATTTTGGAATAAATGACTGACATTGTTGTTATTGGTGGAAATGAGGAAAGATCCTAAGGTTGGAGGGAATCACGGAGGAGACTTTTAAAGTTACTCGGAACTGATCCCCAACACTCACCAAGGTAAGGGATAAGTGTCTCTAAATCATACTCGCTGATGTGAATGAGGTATGTGAAAGAGGTAATGTGTTGGTAAGAATGTTGTTGTTACCATATCCGAAGTGGTAGTGGTTCATTGTGGTTATCCTACCCGGAGTGGTAGTGGATTGTTGTGGTTATCCTACCCGGAGTGGTAGTGGATTATTGTGGTTATCCTACCCGGAGTGGTAGTGGATTGTTGTGGCTGTCCTACCCGGAGTGGTAGTGGGATGATTCTTAACTCGACCTGTCCGATGTGGTATGGGGTAATAACTCGACCTGCCCGATGTGGTATGGGGTAATAACTCGACCTGCCCGATGTGGTATGGGGTAATAACTCGACCCGCCCGATGTGGTATGGGGTAATAACTCGACCCGCCCGATGTGGTATGGGGTAATAACTCGACCCGCCCGATGTGGTATGGGGTAATAACTCGACCCGCCCGATGTGGTATGGGGTAATAACTCGACCTGCCCGATATGGTATGGGGTAATAACTCGACCTGCCCGATGTGGTATGGGGTAATAACTCGACCTGCCCGATGTGGTATGGATGGTAACTCGGCCTGCCCGATGTGGTATGGAAAATGAAATCGATGAATACGATTAAGTGTGAATATGAATGATGAGAAATGAGAATGTCACAATGAGAGTCATATGCATGTTATAGGATATATAGTATGGGATATATATTCTATAGGGTGAATATGAGTGATAAAAAGGAAGATGTTAAGAATGAAAGTAATATACATGCTATAAGGAATATATTATGGGATATATGTCCTATAGGATGGATATGAATAATGAGAAATACGATGTTTCAAAAGAACGTAATAAGCGTGTTATAGGATATATATCATGAGATATATATACTATAGGACGAATATGAATAACGTGGAAGTGAAAGGAGTAAGATGTGAATACTTACATTTACGTAATTGTGTTTATAAATTATATTAAAGCTTAATCGTATTTGAAATGTGGATTATCATGTGATGTTAGTTTTGAACTAATGACTTACTCCCTTGTTTTGTGTGTTGTTCATGATAATCCCATTGTAGGTAAATGAATGATTTGAAGAGGAAGTTCACTTAGGAAGCTTATGTGTTCATTATCTTAATTGTCTTTATCGCTATTTGACATTGTAGTTGATTTGATAACATCATGGGATGAATGTAAATCTGTTTAGGATAATACGAAGATGTGTAGTTATGGACGTTATAACTCTGGGAGACCCATAACTGGTTGTATGTGGTCATTGCTAATTGAATGAATTATGTTTTTCCGCGACATAAATTTGTATGATAACATAATAGGTTAAAGAGTATTTTCAAAGAGTGATTCTTGAGAGTTTTTAAGTAAGGTGATGATTGTATGTAAGAAAGGATTAAAATAAATGAAAAAATTTCAAGGGTAGAATTTGGGTCCTTACACAACGCATCTTTAAGAATTCACAGTTAAATTTGTTAAGCGGATATAATATCAACAACGCAACAGAAAATATGTACAGTTGAATAAGTGTTTGTTTTAATTCGAAATCTTTAACAGCACACCTATTTCACGGCGCTATTAATTGGAATATGTTTAACAACGTAATATTTAATTTTCGTTGTTGATGAGAACTCTTCTACGGCAATTCGTAGTTATGCGTTGTGGATTTGATATCTTGTACAATGTACTCTATAATATGCGCTGTCTATTAGGTAGGTTTTTAAAATTTTACAATTTCTCAACAACATTCTTCCGTGTATTAAATTGTTTTCGAACCCTCAGAATTCGTTTTGCTTCATGATATGAGTTACTCAAACGAAACAATAAAGATATCAGTTTCTCATAAATCTTTGAGTCTATATATTTAGCATGTTAATTATACATAAGGATTTCATTCTAACTACATCATTGAAAGAAAATGAAGTTCATCAGAGATATTGGTCTATCATGTAAGAATACTTCATGAATGCTGAAATTGGAACTTAAAACTATTTTTCATCGGATGGAATATGTGGAGATCCTATCGTTTTATTGATTTTCATTGATCGTGAGGTGTTTTAGTTATTTATTTTTAAAAAAATCATTTATGATTTATGATTTTCATTTGATCCATCATATTATATGTTTATGTAATAGGGGATAAAATTGAGGTTGTTGTGAATGAGAGTTATATTTCACAACTGCTAAATAAACTTATACATGGTTTTAACTATATTCTTGAAAACTTTGAGGTTGTGTCAAACGATGGGTTATATGTATTTTCTGAAAATCCTTACAAGCTAATATTTCAAGATATATCAAAATTGAAGAGATGATTCATTTTTTCTGTTTGTAATTATTGAATTTGTAATCATGTTTAAAAGTCACTATTCATTAAATCTTATGAATATTATTTCATGGAATTATTCACAACTGCACGAGTGCTGACCCAGAGTATATTGATTTTCTTAATTCTATTTTGGACAATGTTGAAGAAACAAATCTAGAATTTTTCTGATTGAACAATGTTGATACATACATGATAATTTCTTTTTCTTTTTTCTACTTTATTGTCTTTTTTCTATTATTTTATGGTCATTAATTACTATTTTGGATAATATATATTTTGGATGTTAATTACTAATGATGAACATTAATATCTATTTCATTTTCTATTTGAAAAATTCTGTTGTATATATATATATATGCAGGTATTTAGAAAATTCAGCAATCAAGATTGTTCAGCTCTTCAGCCAAGTTAGATGTTTGTTTGAGAATAGATTAATTATAACAGATTAAATGTATAGATTGTAAGTTGTAAAATATTGCATATATAGATTTTAAGGATTTTAATGTATATTGATTGTAACATAAGGATTTAATGTTTCCATGTAACAAACATACGTAAAATGTAATTTTCATTTAATTTTCAATATATATACGACATACAATTTCAATTAATATTTACATTTTCAGTTGTTTATTGTGTTTTTTGTGTATGTACTGTTAACATTTAGCTTACAATTTCAGTTTTGTTCAATTTATAACGTGTGAAAGCCATTGACAAGTGCAACTTCGCGTGTTAAAACATATGTTTCAACAGTGAAATAAAACGATTCACTGATGAATATAGAAAAAAATAAATGATCAACAATGAAACAAAATGATATGTTGTTGAAGATAGAAAAAAATGAACGATCAACAGCGAGTCTAAATTTTGCATTGTTGAAGATAGAAAAAATGAACGATCAATCTTAAATGAAATATGTGTAACAATGCAAGTTTTAGTTTACGCTGTTGATGGAAACTCTCCTAAAGCAAATTCCTAAAAATGCGATTTGGATTTAATATCTTATACAACATGCTCTATAACATGTGCTGTTTATTTGATAGGTTTTTAAAAATTTACAATTTCTAAACAACATTCTCTCATGTATTAAATTATTTTCGAACCCCTAGAATTCGTTTTGCTTCGTTATATGGGTTTCTCACACGAAGCAATAAAAATATCAGTTTCCCATAAATCTTTGAGTCTATATATTTAGCATACTTAAGGATTTCATTGTAACTAACATTGAAAGAAAATGAAGTTCATCAGAGATATGAAACTTCAAACTATTTTTCATGGAGATCTTTGCGTTTTGTTGATTTTCGTTGATTGTGAGATGTTTTAATTTACTTATTTATTTAAAAAAAATCATTTATGATTTATGATTTTTATTTGATTCATCATATTATATGTTTATGTAAGTAACACAGGGATAAAATTGAGGTTGTTGTGAAGGAGAGTTATATGGTTGCTCTAGCTTGGCCTAGCCCTTCAATATTGAACAAAAATGGGAACGAATCCTTTATGCTGCACACTTTTTCTCTTCACTATTATTCTCATCAATCAAAATATCAAGCTCATATATATCATAGCATGCATGAGATGAGACATAAATATATGGTTGCTCCAACTTAGCATAGCTCTTCAATATTGAACAAAAATTGGAACGAGTCCTATGTACTGCACACTTTTTCTCTTCACTATTATTCTTATCAATCAAAAGACAACGCATCTTATTCAATGTGTTGTCATGCGTAATAGGCTCATATTGCATGATCCATCCTAAAATGTGTGTTCTTGTTTTTTTCATTACACTCTATTAGCCAACACTGTGGAGAATGCTACCCAGTCAACATGCTTGGGACAATTTGTGTGCCACTCATGAGACATGGCCTACAGAATGGTGTGCCAAGCATGGGTCATGGTCTGGATCATGATGTGCTAACAGGCTCGATCAACATGCAACTGGCTCGATCACGATCTTGGTCGGATAAGGTGTTGGCCACACCCCAGAGCACAATAACTTGGCATACAAGTAAGGCCAAGGTTGAACCATTTTGATAAGTTTTATGTATTTCTTTCCGGTTAGTCAGTTGGTTATTGAGTGGTCGATTGTTCCTATATATATATAGGAACCTTGCTCTTTATCTTTTTCGTATCTTTTGTAATTAAATTCATTCACTCTCATAAAATTAATACACAAGCTCATTCATTTTCTTTCTTCTTCTTTTTGCTCATTGATCTTGTTTTTGCTCATCTTCTTTCTTTTATCATACACTCACCCTTCTCTTGTTCTAAACCTTCAAAAGGGTATACTTTTCAAACATAAAATAAGATTTTAGACATAATATATTGACCATTGACAAGGTTTTAAAAATGGTAATTTCAAAGTCATCCTTGCATAATCTTGAAATTTTACAAACATGTGACTAAACTACCAAGGAATTAATTAATAACGTTTATGAATAATAAAAATGCTAGGAATTGACATTTATATAGAAACACACCACCTTTAAAGGATTCTTATTTGACTTATGGAGTAAGTTGTTATTATTTAATGAAAATGAAGTGATGTTACAATTATTAGTGCATTATTTAAATTTGGCCTTTTGCTTTATTTTTTACTCTTTACCTTCTCTTTCAATAAAAATAAGTGATGTTACAAGTCTAAAGAAGATCAATGTAACATTGAGATGGATTAAGGTATTGGTAAGTGAACTGATAAAAAAAAACTAAATTTGGAATTTGTATTTTTTTGGATCAAATAAAAATTATAAAATTATTTATCCATTTGTAAGATTTTAGGAATACTTTTTTAAAAAGGGGTGTCCTTAAAGCCCAATGGTGGAAAATTCAATAGCACAAATTAAACATGCTACTACAAGAGGAAAAAAAATTATAGTTTGAAACTATTTAAAAAATAAAAAGTGATGTATTTTTCTTGTCCTCTGCTATAAAACTAAGTTTTATTTTAAAGGGCATGAAACATCTACTCTATTTTTATTGAAAACAAATATATAGAGATATAAACAAAATAAAATGTAAATTAACCAAATACTGACATGTTGGCAATTCTCCCATTTGTAAAAATCTCCTTTTAGATTGCATGTATGATTAAGTAAGGATTAACCAAACAATTAAAAAAACGTGAAGAATTGATTTTTAGGATTTTCAATTCTAAAAAAGCGTGAAAATGAATTTATTGATTCATGTTCAATTCAATAATACCATCTTTTTTGTGGATTTTAATTTCCATTGAATTTTAGAAGGAAAAAAAACAAGCTTCCCATCATGGTTTCATCTTTCATGGATTTTAACTCATCCAATTTTAGGAAATAAAAAAAATTGAGATTCTCTTTCTAGTTTTAGATATCCATATTTAAATATCATGATGACACATTAGATGTTTTCTTCATTTTAGATATCCTAACTTTTACTTTTATTGAAGTCAAATTAAGATGATAAAAAAAAACATAAAATAAAAAATAAGATGGTATTGCTTTTATTGTATGATGATGATGATATGATATGATGATGATAGTATTATACTTACAAAATATAATATAGTATAAAGACAAGTTCAAATATTATAAAAGTCAATATATATTCATTATTTTGATTAACTACAATATAATATAATATAAGAGTGATTTAAACATTTCATGACTGATTCAGTTTGTAACAAACCAAAAATAATGAATACTCATTAACTTTTATATTATTTAAATTTGTCTTCACAATATATCATATTTTATTTGACTTGACTCGTTACCATTTTTTATTTAAGAAATTACACTTATATTAACTTTTGGGAATCTAATTCTAACTTGGATCTCCCATTCCCAAAAACGTGGTCGTATCAATCCTCGAATTTCATTGAAAGCAACAAACAAAGCAAACGAGGTTGTCTCTTCAAGTTTTCGATTCTTTCGCGCGATTCCTCTTTCACATTCCGCCACCGGACCAATCTCCACCGATTACTCCGGCGGATTTCCACCGATCTCCGGCGAATCCTCGGCCCCTTTTCCATTCACCGGAAAACAATATGAATCCCGAGTAGTAGGTTCCTCTCTTCGTTCCCTTTGTTATTTCAATCGTGTTCGATTTTCAACAAGTTTGTTCCTTTTTCAATTCTTATGTTCTCTTTTCCAAAAGGGTAGTAGGGATTGTAGGTAATTGGTGTAATTTTGTGTGTTGTTAGCAATCAAATCTTGTTGAAGCGTGTAACCCTAGATTTATTTGTTTCCCAAAATTTTGCTGAAATTTTGGTTTAGTTTTTTTCAATCATGGATTCTACTGCAATTTCTGTATAAGCTTGTTGATTTCAAAGAATCATTATATATATATATATAAGTCTAAATTTCTTGATGATATTGAAACTGTTTAATTGGATTGAAGAATAAACTGCACATGTTGTTATAATAATTTAATTTGTGGTTTGAATAGTTTGAATGGCAGTTAATCGTGGGAATCATCGAACTATGCTAAACCTATAATTTTCTAGGTTGTTACTGTGGTATGGGAATTGGATTTGTGGTTTTTTGTAGCCATTTAGTAGGTGAATCAAATCAATCAATCAATTGATAAGTTGGATAACAGTGACTTGTGTTACATTTATTTATAGATATTAAGGAATCGAAACAACAAGCGGTTTCGTTTGTCATCATAATATGTGTGTGTTTGCATGGATTGGCTATGGAGGACCTTTAATAGGTGTTTTTGAGATGGGTTCAAGTGAGAAAGTTAATATGTTGTATCCTTTTGCAGTGATTATCTGTTCAAGCTCCTTCTTATTGGAGACTCTGGTGTTGGTAAATCGTGTCTTCTTCTGAGATTTGCTGTAAGCTTCCACTGCTTTTTATGCTAGTATTACTGCGAGTCTGTCACTAAAACTAGGTTTTATAATTTATACGGGATATCTAATAGTTTAGTGTTTAAATTTTTTTTTGTTTCCGGTTTACCATGTTTGTGTACTCTTTACAGAGTTTCTTGTCTAAAAAACAACTAGTTACCATTGAGTGTACTGCAGTTGTTAATTGGCAACCACAAGATCTTACTAAACAGTAGTTACATGTTTTATTCTTTGATTGATGTTTTAGTTGTGTACTGTAAAATGAAAATAATCAAATATTGAATTGGTGGACTAGCCTTTTCCCTTTAGCTATGTGTGTAATAATCTATGCTTTTCCCCACAAATTGAATAGATGCTGGTTTATCAAGTAGGTGTATAATACCTACATGAATAATATTCTATGAAAATACAAACATAATATACTTCTGTTAGAATTATTTTCCCATAGTAGCATAGTGTAATAACTCTGAATTTATAACAGAATATGAGACTCCTAAACTAATTTTGACTTGAATTTTCGTGGAACTGAGATAGTTGTTACTTTTCAAAACTGCAAATAGCTCACTAGCCAATATCCCATATGTGTTATTTTGCATTGGTGTGTCTATTTGATTCATATTAACACTCCAAAATAAGTTATTGTGCCACATATAAATTCAGCTGCCTAGTCGGGTACTCTTGTTTTGTCATCGTTGTTCATATTACAACCTTTTGAAGTTAAATCATGGTGCATGTAAATTTATTGAAAAATGTCTATGGCTAGTTTCTTTAAATATTCTCCTTTGTACCATATGTTGTGTAAATTTTAGAGATTATGATGGCATGTCACTGTGGAAGATTCTAACCTACATGCTTCAGTCTGCATGTTGGTTGATCATGGAGACAGTACATTGCTACTTAATGCAGTATTTTAGACTATTAAGTATTAACTTTATGATAATTTCTATTTGCTTCAGGATGATTCATATATCGACAGCTACATAAGCACCATTGGAGTTGATTTTGTGAGTATATTTACAAACTTTTAGATTGAGCTCATTGAAGCCACCTCTAAACTGAGCAGCTCATACCTTTTTGTGTAGAAAATACGTACTGTTGAGCAGGATGGGAAGACCATTAAACTCCAGATTGTATGTATATGATTTTCATTCTTTTAGTTTTTTATCTTCTTATATCATATCTTGAGTTTGAACGAGCTATCTTTTTTAATCTTTTTGCAGGACATTAGTTTTCCTTTAAATTGTTTGTTAAGTAATTTAAGCTGTCTTGTTTCTAGCCATAATTTCATCTTTTAAGCAGTCTTCTTTCTAGATCATGTAGGTCACCAAAAGTCAACTATATGTTGTCCTATTGTTTCTTACCTCACTTTAATCGGATTTTATATGCAGTGGGACACAGCCGGGCAAGAACGATTTAGGACTATCACCAGTAGCTACTATCGTGGGGCTCATGGGATCATTGTAGGTGATGTTTTTCATAGAAGTTGTTTTTCGATTTCCACCTTTTTGGGTGCCTCCTTGCATGCTGTACTGACTAGTTCTTCTGGCAGATTGTTTATGACGTGACAGATGAAGAGAGCTTCAATAATGTGAAGCAGTGGCTCACTGAAATTGACCGCTATGCCAGTGATAATGTTAACAAACTTTTGGTTGGCAACAAGTCTGATCTGACAGAAAACAGAGCTGTGTCATATGAAACTGCTAAAGTATTGCTTTGTTATACATTTTTTGTTCTTTTCTGATTAAGGAAACAGTTTCAATCGTGTCTTCGTGCTTAATGTTGTTGGGGGGTTATTGCTCTTACATTCCCATCCCAGCCACCCTTACCGCATTTTTTTTGTTTGCTTCTTTAACAGGCGTTCGCCGATGAAATAGGCATACCTTTTCTAGAAACAAGTGCAAAAGATGCAACAAATGTGGAACAGGCATTCATGGCCATGACTGCCTCCATCAAGAGCAGGTACCTATTCCTGTTTATAATTTAAGAGTACATATTAATGAAAATCGCAAAAGTTCAACACAACTTGGCTTTTGAAGCAAGCCCGGGCAAATATTGGTTTCCAACCTCAAGAAATAATATTTGTACTATATCTCACTCCTTTATTCTGTAGTTCGAGTCTAATTGATGTTGGATTATGGAGCTGGGAAAAGTCCATTGCGGATGAACTATAAATTTAGTGTATTACATAACTAGATTACTACAGGCAACCATATTCATTACTAGATTGTATTTTTGTGCCTGTCGAAATTGTCAAAGACACCAAATTTCCATTACCCGGTCTTATTTCCTTTCTTGTATTTCTAGCACAATTTCTAGTTAACAAGATGTATTTGTCGAAAATTGCCCACCCCTAATATAAAAATGTCTCATAATTTTCTCTATCCCTACAAGCCACCATTCAAAACAGACATGTAATAAGATTAAGCAGTTGCCCTTCCAGGTATGCAAATGCTAAGAGATTTAACTATGCGGTAACTCAGAAGTGAGGGGCCACCGGGCCAATCCTAAACATGGCAAAGATATTCTGGTTTATGAATGCAATGTTGATCAATCTGTAATTAAATGGGCAAAGACATTCCATCACATAAAAATTTGATGAATTTTGTTGTTTTCTTTGCGATAGCTGATAAAAAAGTGGATGCAAGTATATTACTTTTGAATAAAAACAAATTATGACTAGTATATTAATTTTCTGCAATTCGATCCATGTAGCCGACCCCACCTAATAGGATAAAGGTTTGGTTGTTGTACCCTTCCTCTGGGTCTCTCCAATAGATGGTTTCAATTTTGTTAAATTTCATTATTTTTTATATCGAACCTAACTAGTTATTCATCGATTATTGACAGCATTTTTCTAGTAAAGATTCTTTATACACGCATTTTCTTATGTTAATTTTCTCTTGAATGTAGAATGGCAAGCCAACCTGCAAATAATGCAAGGCCTCCAACTGTTCAGATTAGAGGACAGCCAGTTTCACAGAACAGTGGTTGCTGCTCCTCCTAACAAGTTATGTTCCATTTGTTGTGCTGCTATCATATTGCATGTAAGATTCTTTTGTTTCACTATGAAGTATGGATTGAACCAGTGTCATAGAATTTGTGTGGTGCTTTGGAACTTATCTAGATTATCCTATTCTTTAAGTATACTTAATGATATGGCTTGTGCAAAGTATCATAAACATTAATGCCAAATCTATATTATTCAACTTTTGTGCTACTATTTTTTTTGTTTATCTGATTACTTAGAAATGCATATTCATGAACTTAGAGATTTAGGTGGATTTTAAGTTATAATTGTTGCAATGCCTCCTCAGCACAAACTATAGGTAATATTAAACTTTATGTATCTTAACTTCATCTCAGGTTTAGTTTAGTTTAGTTTTGTTTAATTACCACTTCAAAAAGTTTCTCATTTTTTCTTAAACATGTTAGAAGAGCAATGTAGTTGATAAATGATTGAATCCTTAAATATGAGATTTAATATTTATTGTGTATATAGAAAGAGATTGGTTAGTAGAGGCAAAAACCAACTTTAAATGATTTATACAATTCCAAAAGGATTCATCTTTTGTTGTCCTTAGAATACACCTTATCAAAAATGAAATGCTAATGAACATTGTCTACATGATAACTTATAGGATTGAAAGTGCACACCAAACTCGTGAACTTAGTCGATTCAAAGCTATATGATGGCACCTAATTTTTTCATTTTTCGGAAATTTGCCTTTCTCGGTTTTTTATATGAAAGCCATAAAACGTTAATTTATGTTAGATTTATGGCATCATTCGATCCATGTATACAACTATATTAGATGGGTTTAAGACCTTTGTCTTAGCACCTTTTCATCAATGGACTCCTAACATATACGAAAGACTGTGGTTCGATCTATAAATTCCTATCTCTCTATCTATTTATGAGATGTTTTGATTTTTCAAAACTTCATGATATGTATTTTCCGACAAGATATTATGACAATAAATTTTAATATCATTTTTTTCGGTGAGACGGTGACAAGATAAGTGATATATATTTTCAGAAAGGATATATTATATGTAATTATATATTTTCAAACAAGATAAGTGATAAAAAAAAGTATAACTTTTCCCATGCATATAAAACATTTAATTAATTATTGATCATGTCATGATATAATATAAACTTACAAGACAATTCTTATTATTAAGCCTTCGATAAATATATAATTATTAAAAAACTAAAGTAACCTAAGGATCAAGGATTCAACTATTTGGTGTTTATTTCATCGTCGAGTCTTTCACATTTGAAATGGGGAAATAAAAAGATCAATAAAATGATAATTATATTGCCATGTTCGTTTCAGTTAATACAAAAATATTCTCATATTTCAATGTTTTCTGATTCTCATGAATTGCTTGAGAATGTTTAATTCTCACATCTAAAAATTATAACTCTCCAGTGTCCATGTTTCATTCATACTTTTTTTACTTGGACTTATATATTTATATATGTAGTGTCAACATACATGTATAATAAAGAGATAATACTTGATTTTTACTTATCTTAATAATACTATCTGTTTTATTAATTATACTAAATTCTAGACATGTTATATTCATCATTCTAAGTTATCAAAACCGGTTCCTTCCGGTCGGTTCGTGTCGGCCAGTTTAACCGGTAAACCAATCCCAATACTGGTATGGTATAACAATATACTAGTCATGCAATTATACCGATTAAAATCAACCAAAACTGGTCATGCCGGACAGTTTTCAATTGAACCGTACTGGTCATTCCTATCAATTTTTATTTAAAATTAAATTTTTAATAAAAATAAAAAATAATTATTGTTTTTTTATTAATTTTTCAACATTATTGTTAACATATTATATATAATTTCACCGGTAAGCGGTTTAATTAGTAAATCATCGGTTAAACCGTTATAGTACGGTATTAATAACATTATTCCTAATCCATTGATTCCTCCTTCACTTGATGTTAATATAAGTAATTAAAAGACATACTATATACTAAATACATTAAAGCAAAACTGAGATGTCAATTTATAAAGAAAGTAGGTTCAATATTTATGTCTTACCCACTACCATATCCTCATAAAATGTCAAAACATTAAAAGAAAAGCATAAGAACCTAAATCTACATTTTAAGGCATAAAATAAAATGACTCTTCTAATTAAGGAAAACACATTCATCTGTTTTTTTAATAAAGTTCAAATGAGACAACCCAAAATTGAAAATAGGACAGGGAAATGTAAGGGTTCTGGAAAACATCATTTGCCACCTAATGTTGGGAAATGCCCAGGGTCTTCAATGGATGGTGCTGGTGCATTGCTGTTGGCATTTCCACGAAAACCACCACCGCCTCCTCGTCCACCACGACCACGTCCCCGACTACGTCCACCTGGGTTATAGTAGCTTTCCCCTTCAGCAGGCTTCAGAAATTCATTGATGCTCACAGACTAAGAATATGAAATCCAACAAAGTTAGTCAGAGCAAAGAGTAGAAAATCAATGAGTTCTAGAGAAAACTAAAAGTTGGTGAATGTTAACAAATTAGTTGTTTAACATTCCTTAAGAAAACAAAGATAATAAAAACTAACAAGTGAACAATTGAACTGACACCACAGGAAATAGAGAATTAGCAACCAAGACAAAGAATTATGAACAATCAAAGTACGACACGTAGAAACAAGCAGATGAAATTCGAACAGCACAATGGTTAAGAAAATCAATGAGGATTGTAAGAGCTTAAGGTATCAAGAAGCCTGTGAAGGAGAAAAAATGAGAAGCCGTTAAAAAAAATTCAATTGAGGAGTTAAAGTATAGCTTCGATAAATGGGCGGAAGATATCATGAAGCTTTAAGTACAAAATAACATAAGTGGACAGATTCGCCAAAGACAAACCTTCTTGGATTTCTCTTCCTTCTCAAGAGTTTCTTTGCGCTTATCCTTATCAGATCCCTGGAAAGATTTAAAAGTGACAAAATGTTAGTAGGTATCACCGACACAACTAATAATCGGAAAGGTAAATGAGAGTAAAAAAAAAGTCTTACCAATTTAGCGAAGATTTCATGATTGTCTTTCTTCCTTGACAAGGGCTTCATGGATTCAAACTCTTTGGTGTCCACCTTCCTCTGTTCAATCTTGAGTGCTTGAAGGACCTTCCTTTTCTCCTCCAACACTTTCTCATATTCCTCCAGAGTCATCTCCTAATAGGAACAAACATAAGAATAACTTAAATATTAATAAGTTTCAAATATGAAATAAAAAATTCACCACACATAAATTATTAAGATTTGGATACTCTAAAGTAAAGGATGCAGTTGAGAATAAATTTCAAGTGGTAATCATTGTTGAAAAAAATGATGGGAGAGATTACTATCAAAACAACTATTTTGCATTGATATGCCACGTATTTTACAAAGATAAACCATTGACTTTGTAATCAAATAGATATAAGACATCTTCTGTTGGTTTATTAATCATGAAACTGCATAAAACTTCGAGGATGCGGTAATAGATTAGAGTTAATGGTGAAAGCTAAAAATGGGCATGAACCTTATCCTCAGGCTCTTTTTCTTCAGCTTCATTAGCAGGACTCTCCTTGCTTGCATCAGCTGCTGCATCTTCTTCGGCTGCAGGCTTTTCATCTCCTGACTTCTTTTCGGTTTCATTCGTGGCGTCATCAGTCACCCTAAAATAAATATCAAATCAGAAAAACAGAAAATTATAATCAATACGAAAACTCGATTTGCTACTGAAACCATGATAAGTATTGAGCATTAACGAGAATGCTTACTGAGCAATTTCATCACTTTGTGTTCCCCAGTTACCTCGTCCAGAACCGTCACGTTTAAATCCATTCCTGTAAACATAACAAGTGGAATCAAGATTGGTAGATTAAAAAACACATGTTCATGAAAGAAATCATTGTTAACAGTAAAATCACCCGCGTCCAGTCCCACTGAGACGTTCAAATACTCGTCGTGATCTCCCTTCTTCACCACCTTCACCATTGCTAAAACCTCCACGTCGACCACCACCACGATAAGGAACACGTGGTGCACCATAACCTCGTCTTTCTGAGGGCTTCTCAGCATCTCCTTGAAAAGCACCTTGATTAGCAGGGACTTCAGTAGCAGTGAATGTGTTCTCATCATTGGAAGAGTTGCGACTAAAACCACCACGATGGCGTCCATATCCACGTCCACCTCCACGTCCGCCACGAAATGGTTCAGTTCTGGCCTCCCTCACTATCAATAAGATATGAAAAGAAAATGTGAGCATATGAAAACAACCATGCAGGGATTATAATCAATTCATTAACCCTTCACTTATTAGCATAGCAGACATATACCACCACAAACTTACAATCGTAAAATATTCAAATTATAGCCAATCCACGACTTTCAAAACACACTCGTAAAATATTGTTATCTCTTGCTGTAATTTCCTTTAAATAAATAAATCTGAGTAGATACAAACAGAGACCAAAGTAAACAATTAAGATATCATACACGGACAATAACCAACACACGATTTACCACATATGTGAACCCAGCAGATTACCGAACATCAAACTTCTACTACCAAAAAGAATGCAACTTTAAAACCATTTAATGAAAACCAAAACAACGAAAAGAAAATCATGCGACGTGTTTCGATCTCACAAACACACGTAAACCAGATTTCTAATAAGACCTTCTCTACCTACTACAGACAAATCATTTGCATTTAAACCTTTCGATCTTTCTAACGGATTCACCTATAGTTTTTTTGTCTTCCTCTATACACAAATCCAAAACATTAGAACAAAACACGCAATGACAACAAATGACATTAACAAAACATAGTAAACAAATAAAATAAAAACACTTTTCAAAACAATATCAAATAGATTCCAATCCTATGAACTCTAGAAACATCAGTAACAAAACATCATGAAAAAATTATCAGAACCCATTAAATATTAAAAACAAACCCAAAACATTAAAACAAAACAAGCCAATGAGAACAAATGACATTAACAAAACATAGTACAAAAACAAATAAAAAAAAACCTTTTCAAAACAAAATCAAATAGGTTCCAATTACATGAACTCTAAAATCATCAGTAACAAAACATCATGAAAAAATGAGCAGAACCCATAAAACATTAAAAAACAAAAGAAGAATCTCACCAGCCTGAGACGGAGGAAGCGGCTTTGAAGGTAGCTGAGCAGCACCAGACCCAACCTTAGCCTTCTCCTGACCTTTCTTAGGAGCGGCGGCCAACACCGCCGCAGCCTTGAGCTCCTCCGCCGCGATTTGATGAGATGGGTCTTCAGCATCATCACCCAACAACTCAAATGGGTTCATTGTAGTCATTTTGAAAAGTCAATGGCGAAAATATGAGAAACCCAGATCGAAATAGAAATCAAAATTGAAACTTTAGTATCTGATGAAGAAGAACTCCATTGAAAGATAGAGAGATGTGGTTTATAGAGGGAGAATGAGTTGATATGGAAAAACCCTAGCCGCAACAGAAAAAGTGTGTCAGAAACAAACCTCATCTTAAACGTGGAATTTTATTTAATTAACTTTGGGTCCTACAATTATTTTTATTTTCATAAAAGTCCCTATAATTCTAAATTTGTTTAAACATCTCTATATTTCCTACTTTATTTACCACTAGTAGGTTACTCGTCCATTCGCACGGTCGGATTCCATTTTCCACAAATTTATGTAAATATTAAAAGAAATAATTATAAATATTATAGTTTAAGAGAAAATAATTTATTAATATTAAAGTGTAGAAGAAATTATTTCGAATTATCTAAAAAAAAACAAAAATAAAGTAAATTCATTTGGAACATGAGATAGAAGCTCGAGAGATAAGATTTTATTAAATAAGTCTTGTCGTCAACTGATTTAAAACATAGTACACAATAATACTTTATAAATTACATTTACTCTAAGATAAAAGCGAACTTATACAAATGATTCTTCTCCTTTTTACATTTGCACAAATTAATGTTAGTTTATATACATATATTACACTGATTACTTCATGAACAATGAATAAAATATTTTAAACAAAAAGTTTGTAATGAGTGTAATTAAGTTAAACTTCAAGGGGTGTTAGTGTAATTTAATCGTAATTAATTAATTATACATTAGCTTGGATAAGTTGTTCATTTGTAAATTTGCATAGAGAATTTGATTATGAAATCACTCTTCTCTTTCTTTTTTTGTATATGAATAACATATGCTTATAATTTTTTATGCAATGTGTATTGAGCGAGAAATAATGAAAAAACATTGACTTGTATGCTATTTGAACTTTGATCCATATTATCCTATATTTTGTGGAAATTTTGTGTGAAATTAAACAAAGTTATATTATTTCTATTCTATGACCATTATTGTGAAATAAATTACAGTACTCAAAAACTCAAACTCAAAGGTCATCTTGAAATACTTTAATATATTTTATCTCCAACACTTAAATTAATTGGTGCTAACAATATAAAGCTAGAAATAAGAAATGATTTAAACAAAATAATAGTGCATGAATCGTTATTTTATTATCATTATTTTAAGACTTATTCTAAATATCATGGAATGGAATTATGTATTTTCATATTAAAATTTCATTACTAAAAAAATAAAACATTTGAGCTTATCGTATTATTCAAATATTCATATCTAGAATGGGTTTTACGTTTTGAAAATGTTTAAGAGAATAATAAAGGGATAGAGAATTTGATGCTTGATCCAACTAAAGTTGAATATTAGTTTCTCCATTAAGTTGTAAGAAATAATTATTGTCATACTTAATAAAGTAATATGTCTCAAACCTTATCTCATGATCATTCTCTAGATGATGAATGACACAATATAAAGGAAAATAAAAACATGGTAAGTTATAAAAAAATTCGTTCATTACAAAATGAATCAATAATTATAAAGGAGACGTTGTTTAAATATACAAAAGGAAATAATAATTTCATAGTCAAATTCTATATGCAAATTTAAAATGATCAATTTATCCTAGTTAATGTCTAATTAATTAGGAGTAAATTATACTAACACTACTTAAATTTTAACTTAAACTTATACTAACATCCCTGAAGTTTAACTTAAAATTACAATGACACCCATCAAGTTTAACTTAAAATTATTGTTTAAAATATTACATTCATCTCCCTTCGGGTAATAAGTGTAATGTATATATACAAATTAAGGATGATTTGTACGTGTGCAAAAAACAGATGAGTAATTTTGTATAATTTCACTAAAACTGATGTGTGTATGATTTGCTATAATATATAACATTAACTTTATGAGAAAACTATGTATGCATTCACAGTGTAAGCGTTTGTTACACTATCATTATATCATCTAACATTCATATTTAATCATGATTGACTCTTCAAGAAAAATAATACAAACAAATTATATATGATTTACTGACTTTATATAAATATCTTTTTACATTGACAATGCTTGCATATTAATACTCTAACTTTATATAAATAAATAGTAAACCACATTTTAATTAAATTATATTAGTACTCAAAGTGCACATTTAAGAGTGCTCATTCAAGCGAGCACGGTTAAATATCTACTTTCTACTTTAACAGCATTCATTCAAGCGAATACTATTAAATGTCTACTTTATACTATTAGAAGCTCTTACTCAAGCAATCAATGTTCAATGTCTATTTTCTACGCTTATTCAAGCAAGCATTGCTTAATGTCTATTTTCTACTTTTGATAGCGCTCACTCAAGTGAGCGCGGTTAAATGTCAATTTTCTATTTTTAATATTGTCAATTCAAGCGAACACTCTTAAATGTCTATTTTTTACCCACTCAAGCAAATACTGTTAAATTTCTATTTCTACTTTTAATAGTGTTCACTCAAGTGATCATTGTTAAATGTTTAATTTTTTTTACTTTTAACAACACTCACTCAAATGAGTGTCGTTAAATGTCACTTTCTCGAAATGTGAAAAAATAGAGTTGTTTCACTTTCTTCCCCTTTTCATTGTTGGTTAATATATTTTCTCTTTTCTTTTTCTTCAATTTGTTTTTATTATTTATGAAAAAAAACTTATCACTCCCAACTTTACCAAAATTTATGGACAATCCGTTTTTTTTTCTATTAAGGACCATTGTTCGAGATACTTTAAAACCTCACTAAATATCATACCAATCTAATAGTTTGGAAGCAATATTTATTAAAATGGAAAATCACATTATTTACCATCACCCTAAGGTGATATTGTAATAGAATCATCTATTATGAAGTATGAATGCATAAACCTAAATTTGGTTATTATTTTACATTTTTGGAGAGGAAATAATTTTGCATGTCCATCTAATGCCATAATATTTATGGATTCTAAAAACCCTATAGATTTTGCTATAAAATAATTATGTAATATTTTAATCAAATAGTCTAATCAATCTAATTGGATTTTGACTACATTCAAAGTTGATTGAATGGGAAATTGGACTATAATTGATTGAGTGCTGAATTCACAAAATAAGATGACACCGACCAATTTGATTTAATTTTAACATCATTAAATTAAATATTTGCATGCTTATTTGTAAATGAGGGAAAAAATGCATCTAGGACAGAGAATACATGTAAATAATAATTAATTCATTTTTGAGTTACTAACATATAAACAGTTCAAAAAATGCATGTTTAAATATTTTTCTCACATGTCATTGCTATTTTTCTATCAGTACTTACATAAATCAATTATAATATATGATAAATAGGGGTAAACATAGAAAATAATATTTAATTATGCACTCTTTAATACTAACAATTAAATATATTTTTATATGAGATAAATAGAAGTGATATAGGAAGAAACTTTTGAAAAACAGAGTAGGTGAAATATGTTCATCACACATTAATTACATTTAAAGAATAAAAGTGTCACATTAAATTATTTTTCCTTTGTTTTTTCATACAATTTTCTCAAATAGATCTTAACCTATGTTGATGCACTTGAAATCAAACTGAAATGGAATTCTGTTGTGACCAAAATAAGATGCTAACATAAGCCATCTAGGAAATTTGAGTACATTTAAAAAAAGAACCATCTAAAATGATGAAAGAACTTTTTTGGTTAATCAATTGAAATAATAATTTGGATTGTTTTAACATCTACCTATGGTCTCACTTTAGTCTGATATTAGAACAACCAATTTAAACTATTCTTTGCCTGAAAATTTTGTATATTGCCAAATTGAGTTCAGATTTACTAACAATGTGTTAGTTTAGTGGTGTAAGGTTCTGCTAGATTCATGAGATGACCAAAATGTGAAGGGTTTGATTCTTATGAGTGACATTTGTTAGGAGGGGCAACTACACATATCGAAAGAGATTAATTTCTTACCCATAGGGTGAAGGAATACCAGTTAAGTTTAAGGTAATCAAGTAACATATTAATTCTAAGAATAAGATTAATTGAACTAGTTATTAAACGCTCAATTGTATTAAGATTGGATGATTAATTCTTTAAGCAATTGAGAATTGATTACATCAATTGTTGATCAATGTATTATATACTTAGATGTTAAATAATGAAGTCTAATCCAAGGTTTTTCGCATTCAATTTAGTATCGTCAACTTCTTTACTTTTAGTTAATTAGAATTAAATAACAATCTTTCAAACAAACCCTTATGTTACCCGATCTAATTAAAGTTTATCAATCAATTTAATATTTCACAAGTCTATGTAGATATTATACATTTTATACTTCTTTTTGTAACAATCTATTTGGTTATTTCATCAACCAATTTTTTGGAGCCAAGACCAGAGTATGTAGTGTTAGATAATGACAAACAAATAAGTTTTTATTTTATGATATTATTTAATTAGTCTTAATTTTAATTTATTTTAGGTGATATTTTTGATAAAATAGTAATTCATCTTCTCCTATTTTGGGAATATAAATTAATGTTATGAAATGAGTGAGATATAGAACATATTATCTTGATTTCTTCCACATTTCTCTATTTTACTCTAAATAAAACTTGGGCAGCATATATGTGATTTCCATAGCCTAAAAATTCGAGTGCAAATATTTATAAGCTCATTGTGTTAACCTTGAGGAGCGGTCAACTATTCAGATTGCACCAATGTCTAGCCAAATTTCTCTTTTAGTGCAATGGTTTTCACTACACAACTATTTCCTAAAGAATTTCATATTTTCTATTTAGTAGTCATTTTTTTTTTGTTTTACTAAGTTCCTACATTTTAAAGCGAAAATCGTTGCGAACATATGTAGAATTCCTCCTGATTTGTCAAAATTGGAACCTCTAGATGGTACGAACTATAAGAGTTGGTGGATACATGATGAAAGATGATATAAAGTTTATTCACTGTATTCTCTATGAATATATTAAGGTACATTTTCACTCTAGTTTTATATTTGTTCGTGATGATTTGACATGAAAGATATTCGCTATATATGATGATAGTATCATTCATCATCTTTAGTAATATGTATCTTTAAGTATAAAAGTCTCACACACTAAAGGTTATCATGTAATCATATTTTGAGAATATGATTGAATTGTCTTTCTAGAAATTCAATCGTTTATAAAGACCTCATAATTAAATGCGTTACAGTTGCTTGTTAGAATATTTACTATATATCATGAAAACATATTCTATTTAATTGATTTAGTATCAGTTTTATGAGAGCATGAATTTTGGTTTTGATTCAAACTAACACAAAAGATTATTGATGACTATGATAAACAATTCCATTAATATAAACTCTATTTGTTGTCTCCATTTTAGTGAAGTTGAATAACATTAAGAATATTGTTAATTTGATTCTAAATTCACGAATAGAACTTGCATCACTTACTAATTAGAATCACCAATAGAATTGCAAATAATTTTGTGAAGTTTTGTTATTACATGATTATTAAATGCAAATTCTTCGTAACTATGTGTTTATAATATGAAATTTTGTTATTGTGAATAAAAAATATTTTAATTGCCAAAATCAGGCATCTTTTCAGATGTGATTGTTCTAAGAACTGGCCACATCTGGTTTCAATACCATATGTGGTTGTTATTATTTGACTGAATTATATACACACATGTGATGATAGCCCTTGAATTGTCAAGGGAGATGAGTTTTTAGCTCTTAACGAGTTGATAGCACTCACCACTTGGTATTTTTGAGGATGAGCATTTTTGTGAGCTTAATGAATTCATAATCAATTGTGGTGGTGCTTTTGAGACACACTTTATGGATTTACCTATGTAAATGTGTGAAGGTGAGCCACCTTCTTTGAAAAATTGATCTAATTTTCTAGAGCACTCATGAATACCCATAGTGTGCGCAGGGCTATCGCGGAAATCACATATTTAAGGTAATACACGTGTGATGGAGGTTTCAATTGGGTTTATGGTAGCTCAAGAGTAATTCACTACTAGGATACAATTGTTGCTTCTCTTCACTATGCATCAATTCAATATTTAAGATATTGGTACTTAAGTGTTATTCCATTTTGCCCAAGTTTTGTTTTGTTTTTGTTTGTTTCGGCATTTGTGGGGGATTGCTAGATAATGGTCAAAGAAGCAACATATTGTGTCTAGATCCAGCATTGAAGCTGAATACAAGAGTCTTGCCCTAGTTGCTCATGAAATGATTTGGGTCGAGTCTCTTCTTTTAGAACTCAGAATTCCTCATCAAACACATAGAGCTCTAGATCTGTTCTTTGTAAGAGATAAAATTCAGGCCAAGACTCTCCTAATAAAATACATCCCTTCTGAATTTCATACAGCAAATGTTCTTACCAAACCCTTGATCACTGCAAGGTTTTTATGTCTAAAGAAGCAACTCAAGGTTATTGATTTGGCATCACTAATCAGCTACCCTCAATTTCAGAGGGTATATTAGAGAATAAAACTTAAAAGTCTTACTCAGTTACCTGTTAAACCTATTAGTTTGTTTTTGTTATAGTTGTTAGCATTTTCTGTTTGCAACTGCTTATTGTAGTTACAGTTTTGAGTTAGTTAGAGGAGGTGGCTTATTGTCCAAGTCACCCCCTTTAGTTTCTTCTTTTGAAAGCCTTCCCTATATAAAGGGTTAAGCTTCATGTAAATCAATCAAAAGATTCAATAATAATACATTTCTCTCATTTCCTTCTTTAAGTTTCAAAGTTTCAATATAGTTTTACACCCCCAATTCTTGAATCATGAGATAAGAACCCTGAAGAATTATCAGCTTTACCAATTTCCTCAAATATGTCTCTTTAAACATTACTCTAATCATTGGAAAAGTGTGTGGCACTAGAATGGAAGGTTGACCCTTTCTTGAATGCTGTCCTCACTTGAAGGACTAAAATGGAATAAAAAACTCCAATGCATTTCTCCTTCGAGTCAGAATAAATATGTTTTCGGACTTTTTCTTTAAAATTCAAAGTATATGTTCTTGCATGAATCTCAGCAATTACTTGTTCTGATTCTACATATTGAATTATTGATGACCAAGTTGAAATAAGAAATAAAATAGTGTATGGATGAGCCTATTTGTCTTTGTTACAATGATAAAATGCATTATGGGTATGGAATAGTTTCAACTTTAATTCAAAAGAGAGCCATTGCCATATAATGCAACTGCAACATGCCATTTCCCTAAATTCAAAATGGATTCACATGCAATAAGCTTTCCAAAAATCTGAAACTTAACTGCATATATACTCTTCACTAATTTGATTTTCAACAAAATAATGACATAATTTATTTTCCTTTCCAATTTAAACCAGAGAGAGACATCCTTAGATGTGTCTTCGTTACAGACAAGCTCATAGAATGTAATCTAACTAAGCGATAAAAGTCATTGACAAACTTAATTCTTGCTGTTGTACCTGTTGTAGACTAAAAACAACAAAGAGAATAACAAATTGAAGATTTCGGAATTTCTATAAATTCACAAATTGAAGATTTCAGAATTTCTGTAAGAGTTTTGTGATTAATCCATTGCAGCATACAAGATGAACATGCCAAAAATCTCACATCATCTCCACCAAGTACAATTTTGACTCCAAGTAGGTTCAGAAAGCATATCACAATTTTGTTATTTTGTGACTTTGATTGCTAAACGGTTTTCCTTGTGTATCCTTGAAGACAAATCAGAAACAAGAGCATACATATTGCTTTCGTAGCATGCGGTCATAAACGCTGCTAATGTTACACGATCTACAGGATTGTCTATGTCTAGTAACTTATGAAAGAACAGTGCTGCCATACCTACCTTCTTCTCACTACATAGCTTCCGGATCAGGGTATTAGCTGTCCGAATCCATAGCTTCTTTTCCAGTCGCTCAAGAACAAACATAGCAGAGCAACTGTCATCTATCTTACAATATTCATATGCCAATGTTATTCGAGTAACTTCACACGGGGTAAGTCCCTTTTCTATCATGGAATCATACAATGCATGAGCCTCATCCAATTTTGACTCTTTGCAAAGCCCACTTATAAGAGCACCGTATGTAATACTATCTGGTACACAACCATGGTCACTCATCCTATGAAAAAACTTGAGAGCCAAGCTCAAATTTCCGTCGCGACAGTATCCACCTATTATAGACGTATAGGTTTTCTTTGTAGGGATAAGTCCAAATCTTAAAGCTTCTTCAAAAAGCGTCTCCGTTTCTCTCATTCTTCTTACCCTGCAGAAGGCTGCAATCAATGTGGTGTATGAATGAATGTCAGGCTGAATACCACTCTTGACCATCTTATTGAATAACGCCAATGCTTTCCTAGTATCTGCCTGTTTGCAATGTTCAGATATGAGAATAGTATATGTAATTTTATCAGCTTCCAATCCATTATCGAAACCATTCTTAAGCAAATTGTAAGCCTCTTGAACCCTTCCCTTTTTACAAAGGCCATCAACAATGGCATTGTATGTACAAACATTGGGACCGAAACCTTCTTTAATCATTAGGTTCATCAAATCATATGCTCTTCCAAAATTTCCTGCTTTGCAGTGCCCATCAATGAGAGTTGTGTATGTATTGGTGTTTGGGACTAATCCCTGTTCCTTCATTCGCATCAGTAGCATTTCTGCCCGGTTCAATTTAAATTCTCGGCAATAACCACTTATCATGGCAGTATATGTAAGCACATTTGGCTTATGATTTTCACTTCTAACAAGCTTAAGAAACAGTCTGAATGCTCTCTCGGTCCATCCTTTCTTGCATAGACCATCGATCAATGCTGTATGTGTATACACATTAGGTTTCCAACCTTTACCAACCATCTCCTCCAACATTTCGAATGCTTGCTTGATGCTGCCCCTTTTGCACAAACCTTCAATCACGGATGTGAAATTAATCAAATTCGGCTTCAAACCCATACCACTTACTTTCCGAAAATACCAAAAGGCTCGAGTTGCATAACCGTTTTCACAAAACTTACTGATTATCAAAGTCAACGATGCATTATCTACCACAAATCCCCTCTCAAGCATTGCACTCAACCACTTATCTGCCTCCAAAACATTACCCATCTTACAATATGCAATAACCATCAACCTATAGCTAACAGAATCTGGGTCAACGTCTCTCACACACATTTCCTCAAACAAGTACTCTGCATACTCAACCAAACCCATTTCACTTGTAACCTTAATAACCCAATTGAAAATTTGAGTATTGGGAACCAAACCCTGATTTTGCATTTCAATAACAATCTCAACAGCCTCTTTCACTTTCCCAATCTTAGCAAAATTCTGAACCATGCACTGCATCACTTCATGGGCTCTCTCCATATTTCCATTCTCAATAAGAGAAGTGGCACAAACTATATAAAACCTCATGAAATGTTGAAACTTTGAATACCCAATTGCCCAATTGAAGAAACTCAATGACACCATTGAACCAGCATCAGCTGCAAGTGAAGCAACAATGGTAAGTGCTTGTTCATGTGTTATGGAATCAGGGTCAATAGAAAGGTGAAAACTTTGTGGTGAAAAATCTGTCATGTGGGGTTTTTGATAGTAAGAATCACACACTAATGAACACACCCTTTTGATCATAGACACAGGTGAAGAGGGTTGTGTTGAAGAAGAAGTTGAAGAACAATAGCAGAGTGTTCTGAAGGTGAAAAACACTAAGGTGGGTGCTGATGATGATGATGATGATGAGAGTGAAAGTCTATGAAGAAAACCATGATTTGTTCTGAGAATCAAAAGGGAGAACATGAAAAATGTGTGTTAATGGAAGCAAAGATTGAATTGAATTAAAGTAACAAACATTAGTATTATTTCAAATGTCTTATGGCGGAACCAAATAATCTATACCAATCATCTAAGCTAATCTCTGAAAATTACATTTGTCCCATTTTTACACGAATGTAAGTTGGAATGTAGTTAAGCAGAGTTAAAACAATAATATCATCTCTGAATCTGTTGGGTTTTGGTTAATCTAAACCCGATGAAAACTTGTCCAAAACATATATTCGTATATATATATATATATATATATATATATATATGTATTTTTTTGTGTAATTTTATAATTTTACATCCATTAATTGGATTCGAGATAGAGTATCAACTGTACCAAACCCGAACTCGGAAGTTGAACTCGAGTAAAACTCAAACCCAATCACATCGAGTTTTCTCCATTAAATTTGGATTAGGTTTGAATGAATACTCGCAAGTTCGGTTTTCATTGTTATCCCTAGATGTAATAGGATATGTATTAACATACATAAAGATTTATATAAATTCAGTGTCCACCTGCGTATTATTCTTTATTTAAGATTCAATCATAATTAAATATGAATAATGAATAATGCACTTATAAATACATTTACCAGTAAATAGGTATTTTAAAGGGGGTGATGAAAAAGCATTGGATTAGTATTAATTATTGTAATTAAAATAATTATGTGCCAAATGTACCAAGATATAAACAAAGGTTTCTATGGATAGAAATGCATCATTTGATTCCCTCAACTTCAACAAATGAGAATGTCACTTCATAGCAAAGTGAGACAATATAACAAACATCTTAATTATTTCATATCACCACACATTTAATGCTAAAAAATTAAGAGTATTTGTTATTAATAATTCAACATAATATGAAACATATAATTGATGTACATTTTATGAGATGAAGTATCAAAGTGTTGTTCTTGTTCTTGTCCCCTTTTCCAATCTCCTTCCTTCAATCTTCAATGCTCTAATTCTCTTTTATATCTTCCTCTGAAAAGGGTTCTACTTTTTTCCCTCTCAAATCCCACAAAGTTGGTTTTTTTACTGCGTTTTCTACCTTTGGTTTTCATACAAAATTGTATGAATTACATCTGATTTGTGTTTTCAGTATTGATAGACCCGCATAGCCTTAGCTCATAGGTTTTGAAAGGGAAAAACATGTGATACTACCTTCATATAAATTCTGGGTTTTTATCTGTTTCAATGTATCTGTAGTTATATGCTCTATGTTGTAGTTTCTTGCATTGTTGCTATGAGTAATCAGTAACTTTGATAAGACTAGTATGGGTTTTTGTAATTAAAGCATATGGTTTATTGTGGGGTCTTATTGTGTCAATAGTTTCTTGATTTGGGTATTTGTGGTTGTTGTTGCCTTGGTGAATTAACTTGATTGTTTCAGTGTTTTTGTGAATTTGGGTTTTTGAGTTTGAAGGAATTCGTATTGGTTTTTGAGTCAATCACATCGGGTTTTCCTCATCATTAGTCTTAAACTCTTGATTCAAATATGTCCTACTCTTCATGAAATTATCCCAGGTTCTAATGCTGACCATTACCCTTATTGACACTTCACTTGTTTGTGGTGGCTCCAAGTTATATTCTGAAATTCTAGATGTAGTGTGTTGAATCTAGTTTTGTTATGTTATTGTTGGTGCCAAATATTCTACATAATTATGACAAATATTCCATCTCATCTTGTTACGGAGACTTCTACCAATCTCCTTCGCACATGTCCAAATTACCTAAGGTTTAATTCTATCGTATTTTCTATAATAAGAGTTACTTCAACTTTCTCCTTAATGCATTCACAAGATGTTGTCTTAGAAGATTTTATATTGTTATAGGATTAAGGTCAACATAGAGCCCCTACTTGTTTACATTAATTTTGAACATATCCAATAATTAACGTCATAATCCATATTTTTGTGAATGATATTGTCCTTGTGGAAGACTCGAAAATGAATTAAATGAGAAGTTAGAAATGTTGAAACAAGTTTTAGAAACACATAGATTTCATATAAGTCAAGGTAAAACGAAGTACATGGAATTTAAGCATAGCAAGAGGCGAACAAGCGAACAAATCAAGACTGGGGATCAAATCATATCAGGGTCAATCATATAAGACGATGGAGAAATTGATAAGAATGTGAACCATAGGATTCAAGTATGTTGGATGAAATGGTGGAGTGCTTTAGGTGCCATATTTGATAAAAATGTATATTCAAACTTAACAAGAAGTTTTACCAGGATTATAAGACCTATAATATTATATGAGAGAATATTGAACGATAAAATGCCAACAATAGAATACATTTGAAGTAAGAGAAAAGAGAATGAATACTAGTTTCTACCATTCAAGTGAAATAGTAAAACCAATAGGATCCATCACCATGCCATGCCCAACATCTCCCACTTAGAATCCCATGTATGGGGTTAGAATATTTTTCATTGAGGAGTTTAAATAACAAAAACTAATGCAAAAAAAGTTATATACATATTTATTTTATAGAAGTACATGTTAAAGACTTCACTTTAAATTGTCTAGAATGGCCATACAATCAATTATTGAATTACAAGCTGCCCCCTGCATACATTTGTCCTTCTTTTGTGTTTGGAATTTGAAGCTGGTTTGAGAATTTAGTTCCAACTTGGGATTTTGGCATGGCTTTGGTCCTTAAGATAATGAATGAATCTAGCCACCCTTCTCTTCTCATTTTCTCACCCAAGCATACTGCTTTTATTAGGGGCCGTGGCCGGGCGGATTAGTGCAGAAGACTCCAACCTAACGACGTCCAAGAGGGTTAATGTATGCAGCCTTTATCCAGCGACCATAGAGGTTGCTTCGGGGATTTGAACCCGTGACCCTGTTGGTTACTAAGCAGCATCCGTACCATTGTACATGCTCACCCCTGGCCTTTAATCAACTTAAATTTTTTGAAAGGGCATATGGTTATAAATATGTTCTTGTGACTTTTCCAATTTCCACTTCCATTTGACCTCTCTCTTTCTTCAAAAGATCATTTCAGGTTTCATGTGCTTCACTAACTGCCCTAAGGTTAATTGAATAACCTCTAGATTTGAGTGCAAGTAATCACCAGCCACAAACTCTCTAAAGCTACCATTCACCTCAATTACACTACAAGCAACCTCTTTATATGATCCTCTTTTCTTCATCATTTGCTTAACATCCTCCACATCTGTCCACCTTTGCTCTGTGGCATAGAGATTTCGCAACAACACATAGTTTCCGGCGTTACCCTTCTCCATTTTCTCAGCCTCTTTTAACACTCTCTCAGCCCTTGCAACATCTTTGAAGTACCCACAAGCAAATAGAAAAGAACTCAATATTATCTCATTAGCATTATATGGCATGGTCTGAATCAGGTTCTCAGCCTCTCCCAAGCATCCAGCTCTTCCAAGAAGATCAACCATACAACCGTAATGCTCAATCTGTGGCGTAAGTCCAAATTTCTGCATTGCTTCAAAACATTTTCTTCCTTCCTTTACGAGACCACAATGATTACAAGCAGATAACACGGTTAACATAGTTATCTCGTTTGGTTTAAACCCTTCCTGTATCATTTCTTCAAATACTTCCAATGCTTCCTTTCCATGGCCATTGACTGCATAACCATTCAATAAAGCATTCCATGAAGAGATTTCCTTTTCAGGCATCTCCTCAAAAACAAATCTAGCTTTCCTAATTTCACCACATTTTGCATACATATCAACAAGCGCAGTGCAGACGTTAACAAATCTATCAAGCCTCTTCCTATGGACAAACCTGTGAATCCATCCACCCAAATCCAAAGCACCCAAATCAGCAACAGCAGGAAGAATACTCAACACGGTTATTTCATTCGGTTCAACGGACGCACTCAACTGCATCTTACGAAACAACCTCAACGCCTCGTGTGATCGTTTATTGTGGCAATATCCTCCGATCATAGCATTCCAAGTAAACACATTCTTCTCATTCATAACATCAAACATCAACCTAGCAGAATCAACATCACCGTTCTGGCAATATCCAGAAATCATACTAGTCCAAGAAATCACATTCTTATCCATCATTCTATCGAACAAATCCTTAGCCAACTCCATACACCCCAACTTCACATACCCATCAATCATCGCATTAAAAACAGCAACATCCCTATCAGGCATCATATCAAAAAGTTTCCTGGCCTCACTCATATCCCCACTCCTGGCATACCCAACAATAACCGCAGTCCACGAAACAACACTTCTGTCACGCATTTCATCAAACACTTTCCGTGCACTACCCATTACACCAAACTTCACATACATATCCACCAACGAAGTCCCCACATACAAATCCAAGCAAAACCCATTTTTCACCACAACTCCATGAACCTCTAACCCTTCCCTTTTCGCCAAACAAGAACCACAACCCTTTATCAATGCAGTGAAAGTATACCCTCCGGGAATGAAAGTTTCACTTTTTTCCCTTCTAAGGTCCCTGAAGAGTGTGAAAGGCTCATAGAATTGACGAATGGCGAAGTGGGTGTTGATCATGGAGTTGCAGAGGAACTCATCGCAGTGTTGGTTGTAATGGTCGAAGACACAGCGAGCGTAGTGGACGATTGAAACGGCGTCGTTTGGGAGTGAAAGTGCGAGGGAACCGCATGTAGTGATGAATTTAGCGAGGAGGTTGAGGTTGCTATGGAGAGAGTTTTTGAGCATGAATGCGTGAATTTGGAGAAGGGAGTGAATGGTGTTGTTGTTCTTGCGTTGAAGTAGGTATAGGACTTTTCTTTCTGCTGCACTCCATAGATTGTTGTCTCCCATTGTTCTTCACACCATCAATTTAGAGAGTCCAAATGTTTTTATATTGAAAAATGAAAATGAAATATTCTCAACTATCACTTTGTGACATATGTCACTTTTTTTTAATTTAATATGACTCCGATACGAAATGATACGGTCTAAATGTGATCCGTGGGTTGTAGCTCTATGTGGTGACATTATTGTAATTCAGTGTCAGACAATAGTTACGGCGATTACTACAATCGTAATTTGTGGCCGCATTAGATAAATCAGTCCGGAAACAACATGTCATTGCTAATTTTCTTTACTGTAATTTATGGTTTATTAAACATTGGAACATCAATCACTTTTGATAACCATTTGTCATGAGTAATTGGTAATCAACAATCTAATTATCTGAGGTACTAGTTGATTAAGTCTCAAGCTGAAACTAGAAAGAGTAAATGAGAGCCTTTATATATGAACATGGAAGAATTTCTTATTCTGCAGTTGAGATTCCTAGCAACAATTGAATTAACCAAGTACATTAATAGTCAGAGTATGAATACAAGCATAAAACACAGACCTCTTATGCTAATTTTGTTAATCACATGTAGTTGTTGGGAGATCTTCATTCATGGGCTATAACATTTTTCCATGAGTCAAGCGAAAGAAACATATAAGTGGGTTTGACACCACATCTTGACCCAAATTTTAAGGTCAAGATGGAATACCATCATGTCTATGGAATTTTGTAGTTGTTGCTGGCTTGAAGGGATTCCTAGTTAATTATAGGAGTTACAAATTAATTTTTTCCTTTTCAGATTCTTTTTCTTTACCTATTTATGTACTGCTTAGCATTTTGAATAAGATAGAAGAAGAATCATTTCTTAGGCTAATATATGGTATCTAAACAACAACCTTATGGCTACTCCTTCATGTTAGATGAAAACTGAATACAACCTTATGGCTAATGCAGCACTTTAATCAGAAAATGTTCAGCCTATAAAGAGAAACCTAAATAACAACCCAACCCAAATGGGTTCAACCTTCCAACCTATTGACCTAAACCCTTAATTCAAATAACCCAACACAAATCAAATGGGTTCAATTTCAGAGAGTGGTATTAGTTTGTCCTTCTAGCCATCAAAGGAAAAGGAAAAAATGGGCTACCTTATAAGGACTACTACACCTTCATGTACATAAGATCCTTCCTACAATAACTGGGATGCACAGAACTCCATTGAATCTGTTACTGGTGCACAAAAGCAAAGTTCAGGGCCTTTTTCTAATGAGTAAATGAATATGCTAAAGAATCTGCTCTCTTAATTCAAAGTGGAAACTCCTAGACCTTCAAACTAACATACATAATCACACAAAAAACTGTCATATACACAAGAAAATAAACTGAACAAACTGTGTCATTTACCCATCATCCACTAACAACGCATTGGTCTAGTGATATAAGGACTCACTAGTTCCCCAGAAATACCAAAAAGACAAGAGTTCGATTCATGGGATCAACACTTGTTGGAAGGGGCAGCCACAAACCCCGAAAGGGATTAGTTCCTTACCCAAAAAGGTGGGGATGAATCTACTCATCATCCTCGCAATCAAATAAATGAACAAAATTCAACTATACTTGGCCAATTCCCACACTTCAGGACTTGCATGGTCAAATTTTAACGGAACTCTGCAAAATCATAGGCATGCATTGCTTAGGAAGAATGGTCGATCCAAAATATGGTAAAATTCAACCTAACCTACTCAAATGTTCATTCAACATAACCAGATTTCCTCCTAGGAGTCAACTTCACAAACATATTATATATACAAATACAAGTCTTACATAATTATTCATATGCAACCTAAATTCTGACATAGTAACTCAAACAAAGGTTCTTCAAAATATTCCCAAAGGTTTCCATTTCAAACCAACTTCCACAAATAAATCAATTTTTTTTTATTTATCAGTTCAACACTTCAATCTTGTTATACAATTGTAAATTTTAACATGAGAGAGGAACAGCAGCACTGAAAAGCAATATCAAGGGATATTCAGTTATACAGAATCATAAAAATAAAAAACAAATCTTCTAAATGAAGAAATTTCAAAGAAACATAACATTATAAAATCTTTGATGAACTTCATATTCATCTTCTTAAAATCTATTAGAGTGCAATAGTTTACAAATCACCTAACAAAGTTTCCAGTGGTCTTTTGCATTTTTGATCTATCAATGGATCCCATTTTCTGCAGCCTAATCTGTGCTTTGAACTTGGCTATAAACTCACTAGCTTTCTTATCCACCTCGGAATCAAGCCCTGAATCATTCACATGTCGAGACACCACATCTTCATCTGAGCTCAACTGAATATTCTCAAGCTCGATATCCGAGTCTTCTTTAGACACATTCTTGGATGGTTCATGTTTATCTATCTTATGAAGATTGGCAAATGTAAGATCAGGCTTCAGAGGACAAAAAGAATCCAGAGTTTTCTTACTGGTTCCTTTCATTAAAAGATCAGGCTCTCCACTTTTCGTTTTATCTTTTCTCGTCGATACAGCTTCGACATTATAGGGCTTCTTTTCGATTTTTTCCTCATTTTGCTTGGTAAATACTTCTCCAATTTTGGTTTGCCCCAAAGAGAGTCCACTAGCTCTTCTTGTTCTAACCGATTTTCCCCTTGACGGAGTTTTTGGTAGGCTTGCAGGCTTTTCGGAATCTGACAGGAAAACATGCATCCCCGATTCTTTGTTGCCTTGTGGATCCTCATCTCGAGTCTCATTTAAATCCCTCAAGTCATCACTAAGATTACTCTGAATCTCGTCCTGGAGCAGTGATTCATTACTATATCCGCGAGCATGGTTCATTCTAGTTGAAGGTAATGATGAACCTGAAGAAGAACCATGAGAACTCTTCTTTTCCAAAAAACCATCATTGACTAAGTTTATATTTTCTGATGAAGCAGAGGAACATAAACTCGTCCGAGATGAGAAGGATCCCATAGACTGGAAAGAGTGTGAAGTGAGTGAATCAAATTGACCTTCATCAACTGACATTGGCCGGAAATGTGAAGGATGAGAAACAGCAGCAGATTTACCTTCCATCCTTCCATTTCTTGAAGAAAGCCCCTGAGAAGTTATCTTTCCGAAATCTTCCTCTTGGAAATTCATATTTTCAGAACCGGGCACATAGCAAGTATTCTTTTGCCCCAAATTTTCTTCTTGGAAATTCACACTTCCCTCTTTATATGGAGTTGCGTCAACTGACATCGGCCTATAATGTGAAGGATGAGAAACAGCGACCGGATTTTCATTAGTTTCTCTGCTGCCATTTCTTGAAGAAGGTTCCCGATAAACCTTTCTCAAATCTACCTCTTGGAAATTCATATTTTCATAAGCAGGCACGAATGATGTATTCCTTTTCCCCATATTTTCCTCTTGGAAATTCATATTTTCTGAAGCATGCGCATGGAAAGTCTTCTTGTTTCCCATGTCCTCTTGGAAACTCATATCTTCAGAAGCAGGCACATAGCTAGTCTTCATTTGCCACAAATTTTCCTCCTTGAAATTTGCATTTTCTGAAGCATGAACATATAAATTCTTCTTTGGTCCCATATCTTCTTGAAAATTCATGTTTTCAGAAGCATGCACATAGCGAGACTTCCTTTGCCTCAAGTTTTCCTCTTGGAAATTCACATTTTCTGAAGCATGCACATGAGGAGTCTTCTTTTGTTCAATATATTCATCCTTAAAGTTCATATTATCTGATGTACTTGAATCAAATGAAGAATACATACTCGGGTGGGGAGAGAAAGATCCCATTGACTGGAATGATCTAGAAGTGAGTGACCCGACTTGTGTCTCATCAACCGACGTTGGCCTAAACTGTGAAGGATAGGAACTAGAAGCATGTTTCCCTTTAGTTGCCATCCTTCCTTTTCTTGAAGAAGACCCCCGGAATATCTTCTTTCCCAAGTCTACTTCTTGGAAATTCATATTTTCCGAACCAGGCATATACCAAGTCTCGCTTTGTCTAAAATCTTCCTCTTCGAAATTCATATTTTCTGAAGCAGGCACAAAGGAAGTGTTCTTTTGTCTCAAATCCTCCTCTTGGAAATTCATATTTTCTGAAGATGGTACATAGGAAGTCTCCTCTTTTCCCATTTCTACCTCTAGGAAGTTCATATTATCCGATGAAATCGAATTCAACGAAGAATACATAGCGATGTGGGAAGAGAAGGGTGTTGTAGACCGTAAAGATGTCGAACTGATTGCTTCAAACTTAGTTTCATCAACTGAATGAGGTCTAATATGCATAGGACGAGTAACATTGCCATATCCTTTCCCCCTCATCTTTCTAGGCCTCGAACGCCACTGAATTGGGGAAGCTGATGCACCAACAACAGAAGCATCATTAAACTTTTTCTCCACATTGGAATGATCAATATCCCCAAATTCCCTTTCTCTAATCCTACGCGAGCTCTTACCTGAACCCCTTGAACCTGAACTATTATCACTTTCATTGCTATGTTTCACACCATCTACTCCTCCAGAAACCGACCTTAAACTTCGAACAGGTAGTCCTAGAGGTTTATAACCAACAGCCTCACCACATTCACCAACGGCGTAACATGGTTGAGCAACAACAACCACAGGCTCACTCTGATAGTTCTCTGAATTCCAAGCTTGAACCACATTGGTTGCATCAAATCCAACAGAAGAATCAAAATTATCCTCAGAAATTGGCAACTGAGTTTTGTACTGTTCATCAAAAACACCAACAGCACCCCCATTCAAAGAATACTGAGGAGGATTCAAAGAATGCATCACCCTCTTCTCATTTAACCCAAATGTATTTTCATTTTCATTGGAATTTGTCCAAACAGGAAACATTTTAGACACATAACTAGCATTACCACCAACAACACTAGATTCAGTTTCTATTTCAATTATTTCATGTTCTACATTCCTTCTACTAAAAAGACCATAGGTCACAACAATGCCAATGAAGAGAAGGTGAATAAGCTCCCAGAACTTGGTGAACAAAGTTTGGTTCACAAAGTGAGGAGCTTGTGAAGGGAAAAGTGAAACAGCAATGATAAAGAGTGTAAAGAAGAGAACTTTGAAGAAGAAATGTGAAAAGGACTTACTTTTATTGATGGGTTTTGGTTGAATGGTTGAAAATGGGAAATGGGTATTTGTGGAGTAAGGAATTGGATCTGCCATTGATGAATTGTTGTAGCTTAGTGTGAGAGATTTGGTTTTGTGTGGAATGAGAAAAAGGGGAATGGAGAATGAAGAAAAGAAGACTTTGAAGAGAAGGAAAAGTGGATCCGGGTAACAAGACACAGTGTAATTGGGACATGTCCAATTAATTATGCAGACAATTCAAAAAGTCTCATTCTCAATCATGAAGTGACTCAAGAGTCCAGAGTATCAAGTTGTCCGCTACCAAAAGTCGGAAACAGCTCAGGTCGTCTATCAAGTACCTATTATCGACATATAATAAGTTAGGTTACATTAGACTTTTTTTATAAACATGTCAGACAAAATCTTATCTAAAAAAATATTAACCCTACAGATATCGATATTATATTATTTTAATATTATGAGAAAAACGTATGCACTAATTAACTGTGTAAAAGTTTTATATTTGTCATATCATCATTTACCATTCATTTTTAATTATCATTGGCTCTTTAAAAAATAATACAAATGAATGATGATACACTGACTGTATATAAATCTTTAGTGCATAGATATTACACTCTAATATTATCGTATATGTAATTTTAATATAAAGTATACACAAAAATATAATATAAATGTTATAGTTATATGAACCTAGTTAAATATAGATATGCTGACCTATTTTAAGACCTTATACTATAACAAACTTTTAAATAGCCTAACAGATGATATTAAACTCTTAAAGAGATCGGGCTTAGGCTTAGGGTTTGAGGAATTATATTATAATTATATAAGTAATATCACCCATATCATATAGTATTAATAGAATTGCTAATAATCAAACTCTGAAATTAAACTTGAGAATATGGATGACAATGAGTCTGGATGTGTTTGGGTAATGCATTATCTAGATCTGTCCCGTTGCTTCGTTTTTGGACCCAGACTCGTGTTAATACCAGCTGGGTACAGTACTTGTGGGTCCTTGGGTACCCGATGGATCCATGGTGTCCATAAATTCAAAAATATAAAAAATAATTGCAAGTAATGTATACACTTGTGTGTTTGTTTTCTACATCTTATATGTTATTTGGACAATCAACAAGAGGAAAAAAATTATAAAACTTAATTTAAAGTTTTAAACACAACTTAATTTGATTATTAAATACAACTCAGTTTGCTCAAACAAATATTAAAAATAACTTCAACATTAGCATGAAAGATTCATTTAGTAATAACTATTCAATTAATATAACATTATATCATAATATGAATTAACAATATAATATTATTGCTTAAGAACATAACATAACTGTTTACAATCACATTTATGAATTAATATGATATTATAATTATGGATTAATATGATATTACAATATTGATTAACGTGATATTACAATTATCTTTATATATATATATATATATTTAGATTTAGGAAGAAATAGCGGGTATGGGTACCTCATTACCTAAAATCAGACCCATCTAATAGCAGGTCTTAAAATTGTGGGTCTCATTTACCCACAATTCCAAAACATGGACCCAAACCCAACCCGTTGTGAGTATTATTTGTGGGTATCCGCGGATCTATGTACTCATTACTTGAGAATGTGATACATGTTTGATGTTGTCCAATTCCAACCAATTTTCAAGGTGTCAAATTGCATCCTTCGATTATACCTCTAAAATTCCATTAATTAATTAAACCTTAAAAATCTCATCCATGGTGTCATTTGACAAGACATATGAGGGTTAAACAATATAAAATGGATAACTTGTGCTTGTCATTTTAATATTATTATTTTTTTTTACTTTGCATGGTAATTTGTTCATAGTTTTATCTATATGATCACAATCACTAACATGCATAAATCATACAATTGGGCTCAAACCTCGTAAGCTTATATTATAGGCCCACATAAACCCTTCACTTGAAATTGAACAATTACAATTTCAATTTTGAGCTTATGATGGAAGTGGAATGGGACCAAAGGCATTTCGAGTATGGATGACAACGAGGTCGGGTGGGTAGATGTAGCGCATATTCATACCCATATTTGTATTACTTGCAAGTAACCGTGTGGGTAATGAGTATTCGCATGTATCCAACGAGTTTTCATTTTTAATTATATTTTTATATATTTTACAATAATTAATATATAAAAATAATTATTACTTGAATAATATGATATCTATATAATAATTTTATGATTATAGTTTCATTATTAAATTTTATTATGAAATACTAATAATAAAATAAACAAATATAATGTTAAAATAATAATAATAATTAAATATTAAATATATAAAATATTTCATTAAAATATGCGGATACCCGCGGCACGGGCCGTACCATAATACTTGTTTTCATCCATAAGCTATTTTTGTAGGTATTCGTTGCAAATATTTTGACGGATACTTACGAATCAGATATTTTTGTTATCCAACAAAAGTTATAAACTCAAAATTCTCATTTATTTATTCTTAAAATGTGTGGGATATTTCCCATAGAGAAAACATAGTAAACTTCCATCTTTTCCCAACTAGAATGATATTGAACTTAATTAGTATCCCACCAAAATAAAACATCAAATTCTTTATTAAAAAAAAACTTTATATTCAAAGGAAGTAATGCCCATAGTCTATAGAGATAACATAGTAAACTTCCTAGTGTTCCAAACATGAATGAATATTAATTTAATCTTTTAAGAAAAAACAAAATGAAGACTACTTTGTTAGTTAGTGGAACTTTTCTAGGCCTAACAATGGTGAAAGTGAATAATTTAGGAACCAATTCTAAGAGGTTCTTACCTAACTATGATCTACAAGGTAAAAATGACCTTGTTTTTTTCATCCCATAGTTTTAAACTTGGATCCAAATTATTTTGGAAAATCCCATAATGCCCCTAAGATAAAAGACATTCTAGTAAATGTTTGAATGTAAACATATTGTAGGGAAATTCAGAACCAATTTTTCTCCTCCGTGTGATGCAAAATGGGCACTTGCGAAAGCGGCAAGTGAATAAAGTAAATAGATAAGAGTAGAAGAATTACACTTAGAATTTTAACGTGGAAATATCTTCACTATAGAAAAGTAGGATTACAAACATTATCTCTTACAAAGAGGATAACACTCAATCTCACCAAAAATGATAGAAATACAAACTCTCTCTAGTATCTCACTACGAATACAAAACTCACACTAAGGTGGATATAAGTTCTCTCACTTTCTCTCTATGTTGTTTTTTCTCACTTGCTTGTGCATTTCTCTCTCACAAGTTCCCTTTATATAGCGAAGGGAATGAGGACTTCATCATAAAGACATAGTGGATAATTAACTATTGTCACACTTCCAAGATACCTTGAAAATGTTACTCCAACTTACTAAGTTGCACTTCATAGTTCTCAAGAGTCAATTCCAAGACTTACTCGAATTTTCTCAGTTAGGCTTAATATTTTTCAAGAGTCATTGGAAGAGTCATCATACAATGGTTCATCTACCAAGTTACATTGGTTATACTTCCACATCAATTAGGAAGGATTCCCAACACATATATATATATATATATATATATATATATTTCAACGAATATCTATCTGGGTTTAAAAGTGCATTCGGACATTTACCCATCTGAATGTAAGAAAAAAAATTCTGACATTTATATGTGTGAACGTAAAGAAATACATTCCAATATGTATTTATGAAACATATTTTTTCATACACATACTTGTGAGAATGTATTTTTTTACATTTAGACAATTATCTATCAAAATGTATTTTGTATGGGATTTTTGAAAGGAAAAAAATCAGAGTCCAAATTTAAAAATCTAGGTGGAAAAGAATAACTACCCATAGAAATTATGGGTCAAACACCCACAAAAAAACGTTATTTTCTTTTTATCACATGCCATTTCAAAATATCCATAAAAAAAGGACAACAAATTATTTGTTACATGTTAGATGGTTAAACAGTGAGAAAATCACCTTGATCTTTTTTGTTTTGAAATGAAAAATTGATACTCTTTCCATGATATCACATAAGTTCATGGAACAAAATGAATGTTTTGGCAATATTAATTTTTTTTAGTTGTCAATGTATTACCCGTTATTTATATTTAATTATTATTAACTTATAAAACAATAAATATGATATTATGCTAAACACTCCTAACATATTGCATCTATTTAGGAAGAAAAAATAACAATTTTATATTATTATCATTAACTTTTTAGTGTGATGTGCTTGTGTAGTGCACTAGTTCTTAATTCGTATTTAGGGGTAAAAACAGAGCAGATCAGACCAGATTTTGCTTTAAACAGACCGAACCTATATAACATGTAGGAGTCTGTGTTTGACCTGTTAGCCTGTTTAAAAAAAATTGAAATCCTAGGTCTGATCTGTTTAAAAGTCTTGTCTGACCTGTTAGTCTGCTACAAGGCTTGTTAAGCTAAAAAAAGTAACACATTATGTACAAACTAGAAAAAAATATTATAATTATAGCAATCAATGTGAATTTTTTTTACATTGTTATCACAATTATTTTCATCATTAGGGTTATGTACTTAGCAATTAGGATTTGTGGTGCATTTGATGTTAGAATATACAAAACAATGTCTTTTAATATCATAGTATAATATGAGTTGTGTTATGTATTTAAGCTCAAGTATCAACAATTAAATATTCAATTATTAAATAGTTTAATCTTTAAGTCCTATTGAATTTACATAAAATTTTTATTATTTAGTTTTTTTTGTACATGTTATAAAAATATAATAAGTAATAACATTACATAGGTCGGTCTATTAGACTTAATATGATTTTTAAAAGGTCTGAGTCTGACCTATTTTGGTTAAATATGCTTTTGGAGAAACATAAGTCTGACTTGTTTACTGAAAAACCTGATCTGGTCTGGTCTATTATATGTCAGGTAATAAATCCTTATAGAAAGTCTGATCTATTTCCACCTTATTAAAACTAATTATTGAGAAACATAACATCAATTTAGCAAAGGAATGTTTCTTCATCGTGGCATTTTGTCAACAGTAATATTTTTCTTCATTATATCATAGATGAATAGTGTTAAATATAGCTTTTGCCTTTTATTTGCATTTTATTTCTCTCTTTGCTTTTGGGGTAATCTGTTACTACATGCCACAATTAGTTATTCCTGTTTTTTGACAAGTTAGTTATTTTTTTACGGTGAACATGAACCGTGTTATGACGGGTTAAGACTTACCTTTACTTAATATTGAATGTTAGTTGAGTCAAACCCGAACTTAACTCTAGATCTGAAAATAACATGATCCTAAACATCAACCGGGTCGGTCTTAATGATTACACTAAAATCAATAGTAATATATATTTTTATTTAAACAAAATGTATAACTTGGTACCCAAAAAAAAGCGTTGGAAATGATAACTACGCATCCATGAATAAATTAGTTCATTATTCATAGGCTGATAGCATACTTTTGATTAAACAAAAAAAACTAATCTCTTTATAGGTTCACAAGTGCCATTCCCAACAATGTCATTCTCAAAAATCAAACTCTTGACTTTTAGTATATTTGGAAATCTAATAGAGTCTTATATTACTATTATATTATATTATTTTTGTTTATTTTATGGTACAGATTTGTAGTTTTTTCTCTTTAGGGTGATTTAGAGTGAAATTTTATTAGAGTTGGTCAGAACTTTTTTAAAATGATAGAATTTTTGATAAATTTACAACAACATTTTACTATATTCGTCTACTTATAAAGTATTGTTATAGTACTTATTAACATCCAATCTCTAAAGAGGGAGATCCACTTACTCCAAGAGTAAGTGGAAAAAACATACTCCATATCATGATTATTCATTCTTGGGAAATCTAATGGTTTGAATTGGTGAGTACATTTAAACCATTGAATTTTCCAAAATTAAATGGTTAAGATGTGAAGTAGGTTTTTTCCACTTACTCTTGGAGTAAGTGGATCTCTCCCCTTCTCCAAAACTAAAAAAAAAAAAAGCTGATTGAATAACCCAATAACCTACCTACCTAAACCGTCCTATTAAATTTTCAGCTGGTTCACTTCATATTTTACTCTTTACAATTAACAAATTCAAATTCATTTGATTAAATTTGCTTTGAAATTGGAAATACTCCTCTAATTAACTCCCTCGTGGGTAATTCTTATTGCTAAATTTATCTATATATCCCATAACAAATTATACTTTTAACCCATTTCAGAATTTATAATCCGAAGTTATAAAGACAAAAATGGAATATGATTATAATGGGAAGGATCCTTTATCTAGAAAAATTTCTATTTCTAGTGTTGTAATAACCGGTTCAACTAGTAAACTAATAAATTAGTTCCAATATCGGTACGATACAATAATCATAACAATTATGCAATAATATTGATTAAAACTGGCCAATAATATTGAACCGTACTGGTCATACAGACCAAATTTTATTTAAAATTAATTTTTAATAAAAATAAAAATAATATTGTTTTCCATTGATTTTTCAATATTAATATTAATGTTAATATATTATAAATGTACATCTAACTTTACTGGTATACGATTTAATTAATGAACCATTAGTTTAAACGTTAGACCACTATATCAGTACTCTGACCGGTTTGATAGCCGATACGATATTAAAGGCACTCTCTAGCACTATCTCCGTAACTAATCAAAATTTACAAAATAATATTAAAAAATTAATTTATGATTTTTTTAAATAAAAAAACTTTATAATTGAATTAGTTGAAATAAATGAATAAAGACAAATAATATTGAATAAATTGGGAGTAATCATTGCCTACTTTGTGAACCACTTGGGTTCCCTCAAGTATTAAAATTGGCACAAGTAATTGACAATCAACTCCTTTTATTTCAACCCACCAACCATTATGACATATTATTCTTTATTCCATTGCTTGTGGTGGCATGAGATCATAATAGTATACACACTACTAACAAATTATCTTTTCAAGAAGTAATAAATAGTTTAATATATGTCCCTATAAGTTTTTTATACGATTAATATATTATTCAACGAGTATAAAATTAGTGATGATTAATAGATAAATTATTAATGATATATTAATAGTGTGAAAATAATTTATATTATTAGTATATATATATATATTACAATTTGATGATATAAACATTTATCAGTCATTCTGATTGGGGCATTGATAGTTTGATGCTTTAGATCAAACTAACGACTTGAAAAGTATATATTAATGACCAAGAAAGTAGAGACACATTCTTAAAATATCCAATATTGGTAAAAAAAATTAACTCCAAAAAAATAAAATAACTCATTTTTTTAGTCCCACAATATTTTAGACAATGAAACATATTTACATCTACTTTAATTCAAAACACATGATTATCTCAATGTCAACTTACACTTTAATAAATGAGTATAATATATATATATTAAATATAAATATTTATACACAGTCTGTAATCAGTATATCATTTACTATTCATTTGTATTATTTTTTTGAATAATCAATGATAATTAAATATTAATTGTAGATAATGCAGTGTTAATGTACGAAACTCTTAATTTATTAGTGCATACATATTTTTCTCTTAATAAATTGTGTGCAAAAAATTATTTTTCTAAAATATTTATAGAGTTTTCTATTGACACACAAAATCAGCGGAGAGAGTGGTGATAGATAAATTAGAACGATGATTGTGGAAATTTCACGTGAAAATCATGGTAGAGAAACCAAATACATAAAAACGGTCAAAGATAGGTATTTTAGATTAAACAATTCATTATAATATAAATTTGTCTATAAAATTGGAACAAGGATTATATGTATTAATTTTTTTTTGCCCCAATCTAACAAGTAAGTCATATTATACTAAGTAATATAAAAAAATTATTTTCTGTTTTTATAATTTTTTTCTTAATTAGTTTACACTTTTTTATTCGATGGGCATGTGATATCCATTTATAAAAATGAGAGTCCATTGCACACCACGAGACTTCCACTTAGTGAGATATGTGAAGAGCTGATATACATAGTTTTAACCCATATGATAACCAAGTTTAAGAGTTTGGATTTAAACTCACCATCTCATTATTACTAAGTAACAACTTCTATATTTTATTTTTGAGCTAATTACATTGACACCCCTGAGTTTTAGTAAAATTACATAAACCACTCATATTTTTTTGTCTTTACATGAACCACTCATAATTTTATACATATATTACATTGACCACCCTTGATGAGATATAAGTGTAATATTTTAAACAAAAAAAAATATGTGAAGTGTGTAATTAAGTTAAACAAAATATTGTATATTATGTAGACAAATCCAAATAATATAAGAATCAATGCATCTTCGTTATTTGGTTCATTACAAAATAGTATAAGAATTATATAAATATTTCATTAGAATTGTTAATATATCGTGTAATGAAACAAAAATAATAAAAAGACATTCATTTTTGTACTATTTGGAATTGTCTACACAATATATAATATTTTGTTTAACTTAATTATACCCACCACACGTTTTTTTTTTAAATATTACACTTATATCTTATCATAAGTGGTAAATGTAATATATGTATAAAATTAGGGGTGATTTGTGTAAGAGGGAAGGGTGATTCGTGTAAGGACAAAAAATTAATAGATGATTTATGTAATTCCACACAAACTCATGAGGTGTTAATTAAGTATTTTAATTTCTCTCTTCCTTTTCTTTATCTTATTATATAAATCCAATTCCTCATTGGAGAATGATAAAAGACAAAGCAAACCCTATTTTGATGCACCCACCATTCTCTAAGTACCTCTAATCAAACCCAACACACTCTATCTTGTGAAAAAGTACCAACATGGGAAATGATGCTAATTGCACCATATCTTCCTCTTCCTCTTCATCAACAACATCTTCTATCTCAAACACAAAATCACATACTCACCAAAACTCCAAAAAGGGTCCTTCAAATGACTCAACAAAAGCTCATAAACACTCATCACAAAATGGAACCAATAAGCAAAGCAAGAAGAAGAGAAAGAGGAGTAGTGAGAATGAAGCAACAAAGAATAACCCTACTTTTTATAGAGGTGTAAGAATGAGAAGTTGGGGCAAATGGGTATGTGAAATTCGTGAGCCAAGAAAGAAATCAAGGATATGGTTAGGGACATACCCTACACCAGAAATGGCAGCTAGGGCACATGATGTTGCTGCTTTAGCTATCAAAGGTGATTCAGCTTTTCTCAATTTCCCTAAGTTTGCACAATATTTTCCAACACCAGATTCTACTTGCCCTAAGGATATTCAAGCTGCAGCTGCAAAAGCAGCATCAACCACTATTTTTGAAGATGATACTAAGCATTTTGAAGCTGAAACTGAACAAGATAACCTATTTGTAGAAGAACCTTCATCTTCAACTCTTTCTAATGATCACAATTCTTTGCATGATGATACATTGTTTGACCTACCAGATCTTTTCCCTGATGTAAACAATGGACTTTTATCTTATTCTTCTTCTTCTTCTTGGCATTATTTATGTACAGTTGATAGTGGGTTCAGGCTAGAGGAGCAGTTTTTGTGGGATATATAACTATTAGGCCTAAGATTTTTAGACCAGTGTTTTAAATTATAGTCCGCAACCATAATTATGGTTGTAATAATATTGTTTTAAGAGTCTATATATGAGTATGAGTCGGCCGGTATGAGCTAGAAGTTTGGGATATGTTTGGTGTTTCTTCGATCAATCATATGAATCATTATAATTGTAGTCATATTTTTCTACAATTGAAATACCAAAATGAGGAAAAGTTTACATTTGAATTTGTAGATGTGAGAGCTATTAGTCCTAGAGATTTTTCCATGATGAAATAGCATTTAGAATATGGTTTTAAATTATGGTCCACAACTATATATTTATGGTTGTAATAATATTTTTGCTAGAGTCTATGTATCACAATCACAATTATAAATACAGATGATATGTTCTATACTTCTATATGGTATATCTTACTCCCTATTTTAGACCAATTGGAATGCTTCTTTATGAATAAAAGAACAAATTTAAAAATAAAAATTAACAAAAAAATAATATTTTGATTGGTTCAGGACAGGAAGTGAAATACCTGTATCTGGCAAATGATATTTTTGTCCCACCATATTTTTCCACAATTTTGTACAATTGGGGTGCATTTTCATAGCAAAATGCCAATTGAGGAAAAGTTTAAATTTGAATTTGTTGATGGGATTGGTTTGTTGATATTAGTGAGTGGCTACAAAGCACCCCAAAAAAAAAAAGAATGATGCCAAAGATGACTAATATATTGGGCACTATGAAAAGTAATAAAGAAGCATGTGTTTGCATCATTTCAGAAATTGCATATCATTCAGTGTCTCTTCAACATTATACTTTTTATGTTTTAACTTAATTTATCATTTTATTTCAAATATTTTAATATTTTAGAAACTTAATAAATATTTATATTTTACTTTACAATTGTACATTTATTTATTACTCTTATTTCTCACCATCATTTCTCTGTGTATAATAACCATAAAAATAAAAATAAAAATCTGACAGAGAGTGTTGTTTACTACTGTATTCCTGAGCATTGGTGCTGGGTATCTCTTACTTATAATGGACCATTCAGGATTTCACATTCACCTAAGTTTATATAAAAAAATATGATTGTAATATTTATATATTGAAGATGTAAATAATTATACATTGATGGTGTAAATATTTATACATATAGTCAATGTATTATATATGCATCATTTCTATTAATTATCAATCTTATCATTTTAAAACAGGTTAGTTGGATGTTTTGCTATTAAATTATCAATCTCATCTTTAAATTATTAATTTTATTTTAAGGAAAATGTCACCATGCCCTTAGATTAATATGTTGAGGGTGCACCTTCACATTATAACAACATGAATACACATTGGGCAATATGACTTTAGAGAATCATATACTCACCTTTTTTTGTACTACAAATTATGTTTCCTTACCTGCATTATCTATTACTTATTTATATTACTTTTCTAAAGAGTCAACAATAATTAAAAGTAAATAGTATATAATAAATTAACAATGAGTAAATTACATTATAAATGTATATATTTTTTCTCAACTAATTCTACCAAAGTAAGCAATAAGACCAAGGATTTTTGGTAGTGCCTGCCAACACTTACCACAAAGCTGTGTAATTTTTTTATTCTAGGCTAAATTATTATATTTATTATATATTTGAATTGTTTTCGTCCATACAAAATGTGCAAATAATATTATCATTTTGGAATAGAATAAAGGTTGTTGTCAAGATTTTCTTTTTTATAAAGGAAAAAACTGTTTTTTATAGATAGAAAAAGACTTCTTCAGTTGGATTTTTACTAACATTTTTTTACGGGAATAAGAAAAATATAATAATTCAACTATGGTAAAATATATGTTACCAATTCGGTTTAATAGTGACCGATTTAGTTTGATTTGGACTAGTTTCCATACGATCATTCAAGTTAACCAATTAGATAGATCATCAACCTTATATTTCTATTGAAACATGGATGTGATCTGATTTTAATAATTATGGTTTAATAAAGTTTTTATTTTTCATGTAATAAATAAGAAGAGTGAACACCCTACCATTATTTCACTAGGAAAATAAGATGTAGCACTTTGTTGTACATAAAACATTATTTATTCCAATGTGTGGCACATGTAATGTGAGTTACAATGAACATGGCATAACAATGGTAAAACCAAAAGTTTCTCACTCTTCACTATTTATCATATGATAAGATGAATTTCAATATTGGAAGCTCATAAATTTTACATGTGATTCTAATTAAGATTAAATTATTTGTTAGCAAGTGTACGTTAAAAATATATTATAAAAAATGTACAAAGTAATAACTATTTGTGTCTTTCAATTGTGAAAGTATAAAGTGAAAGTGCAACTTGAATATAAATATAAAGCCAAACTATCGATCTTGATCACGTGAATTGAGAAAAAAATGTATACATTAATAATGTATAGTATTATATATTGTTATTGTATCATTCATTATTAATATTAACCATTATTGATTCCAAAAAAATATAATATAAATAAATGATAAATAATAAATCATCTGTATATAAATCTTTACATTAACAATGCATTCAATATTATGATCATTATATAAAACCAGATTTTACACAACATGCAAAAGTTGGCATTGGTTAATATATTTTGTAACCAAGATTTTATACCAATATATTGTTGGGTGATTATACCAAGTCCTAAAGTGACAGCACCACATGAACCATGCAACAATTAGAAAACATTATAGAATTTTATATATTGGTCAAGGAAATCATAATTAACTGGAGATTAACACTTTTTTTTCAATATTTTATTGTTAAAATTATTTTTCTAGTGAATTCATGAGAATCATATTAGGGTCAGCACTAGCTTTTGTAAGGAAAAGGGGGACATGATATATTTCATTTTTTTATTAAATGTGGGAAAGAAATGCACCAAAATGCTTTCTTTTGTCTAAAATCATGAAATATTTGTATTCTTTTGATGCATGTTTACTATTTTTCTAGTGGAGAGACAGAACAAAACTTGGGCCATAACTTATTTTTTTAGGAATATATTCACCTTACAACTTTCTCAATTAACTATACCATATTATGTACCTAAATTCCAATTACATATTGTTCCTCCCCATAAACTGGGTGTTGGTATCTAAATCTACCAGTATGCTCATCTACCGAGCATTATACTAGACATGAGCAACTGTTTCATCCCGATTAATCGGTCAACCCCGTCGGACAACCTCACCATTAACCGGGTGTATTTGACCGGCTCCAAAAACCACTACCCGACATTCCGTCTCACACGCCACCAATATCATACTGGCACACCGTATGCAATACGATGTCGACAACCTATAAGTCAACTATGCACAGAGTACAACCCTTCCATATTTGTCTCATACAAGGAAAGCAGCCCTCAACAAGTAATGTGATCGACCACACTAACAGTACTTACCAATAGGTGTTTCGTCCATCCTACTATAAATAAGGGGATCTCCGTAAGGTAATAACTTTTTCACTCATATACTATCTCACATTATCAGTGTGTTTACTATTCAGTGCAATATATTTGTTCCTTACTTCCTCTTAAGTCTCATACTGACTTGATCGTCAGAACACTTTTCAGGTACCTCCACCGGCAAGTCCAGACTCACTTCAGACATCTCAAGGAAAACTTCAGGCTCACTCTAGACATTTTAAGAAGACAACTCTCCATGACCTTCAGTTCGACCCCCTCTTTATCAATAAAGAACACATATAATTTACATTTTACTATTTTCAAACCCAAAAAAAAAAAGTAAACAATGATTATAAAGCAGAAAATGTTAAAAAACAATGATGTAGAAAAAGTGTTAAAAATATTGTTATTATAAAAAGAAAGATATGGTTGCTCCTTTATTCTTATGCTAAAGATAGCAATCTAAAAGCACCTTCATATTTTAATTTTTGAAAGAAAGACCTTAATGCTTTTTCTCTAAACTAAATTAATGATGTAAACCCACCTGAACAAGCAAAGTTGAAAGAAAGATAACAAATGTTATTAATTTATTCGTCTGTTATTGTAATGATTAGTTAATGGTGTTCCGTCGGGCACTTTCATTTGATATTTTAACTAACAAGTTACCGGTGCATATACATGAGATGATATTTTTGCCACACGATCAATAATATACATGTTACTCATACATTCACATGGTTAAAAATACACATGTTGCATATGCATTCGTGTTGTTAAGAACAAACATGTGACCTATATATTTTAATAGTTATAAACACATATTTTACTCGTAAATGAGATGATGAATGAAGTAGAGAGGAAATGATTAAAGTATCCCAACAATATTAAATGTATACATATAGAAATATATCATACAATTTAAATTACAATGATATTAAAAAACTCGTTATATAATGACAAATTTGCTCTTGAAAAAATCCAAGTGTCAAACATATGATATTCCTTTTAGTAATTACTATTTCCTCTCTGTTGTTATTATGTTAGCCTATGAATTTTGGACAGAAAAAAATGAATGTGGTTGTGACACATGTGAAAATGAATATTAGTTAAACTTTTTTTCCTTATATATAGTATATATATTAAATGTTATTATAATTATATCTTATTAAATAATATATTGGGTAATGAACAAATGATATGAGTGTATTTTTATCTTGTGTGAGAGGTTGTACAAAATGAGGTATCTTTATCATGTGTGGAAGGTTGTTGTTAACCATACTTTTTTGTCGTATGGTTAATAGCACATATTACCTATACATTCATATGAGACAAATTGATTTTGACATATATTTAAAACCACGTAACTATCAATCTTATTAAAGATATATATTAGTAACATTGTGTAATAATTTGATAAAATAAAATGAAATATATAGATAATCATTGATAAGTTGTGTACAATATTCAAAGTCGTTATGAAAAGTAATTGATATTACAATAGACTGAATTTCTTAACATTTCCAATCATTTAAAACCAAAATAGATTGAAAAAGGAGTTAGTGAGAGTTAGTTTGATTAGAAGTTTGAAATTGTGTTGTGGAGAGGATGAAATCAATGATGAGGAAAGAGGAAACAAAAAGAAATGATGGTTTGAAAAATAAGGATCAAATGAAATGAAACCAAATGTTTAGAATAAATGAATTTTGTCTTTGTCAAATGATTCAGGGTATGTGTGTCCATGGTAGATGATGAAGGTGTTTGAGAGAGCAAATGAAAAAATTTGTGGGAAGTGTCCAGTGATAATTAATTGATTTGAAGTTTGGTATATAAATTTAATACAATGTGTGATGTACATAATAAGAATATGGACTAATTTTGGAGGCAAAAGTCAAGGAGAAGTTGACACGTGTCCATGATGATATGTCAAAAACATATTTTTCTTATATATATAATAGATTAATACAATGTGTGACGGTGCATAATAAGAATATGAACCAATTTTGGAAGCAAAAAAGTCAATAAGAAATTGACATGTGTCCATAATGATATGACAAAATCATTCATTTCTTATATATATAATAGAAATAGATTGAATTGTACATAATGTTAAAATGTGGATCATTTGTTAAGACTATTAGTTACACATATGGTATGTAGTTTAGCAACAACATTTTCATCTAGTAGTACAAGACTCAGTTAGATCTCAAAATAACTAAAAACTAAAATGTTCAAATTTTGGGAGCTAAATTTGTTGGAGGGACAACAACATAGCCTCAAAATTCGAGGTGTCAAAATGGCGGGCCCAATCGAACCGACCCGCCAAAGCCCGAAAATTTATAAAGCTTGGGTATCATATTAGGTAATTTTCATTGAATTTGGGATTTTTAGCCTGACCCGGTCGAACTATATTAAAATCGGGCTCGGGCCAGGCTTACCTGGGTGGGTTCGGGCTACCCGTTTTTCCTTATTTATTTTTATTTTTTAGGGACTTTTGGCTTGCTAATTAGCTTTGGGTGAAAATTATTTTATAAAATAACTTATAATAAAAAGTAGATAATATATATTGTGATATAAATTACAATAATTTTATAAAGTTAAACATTATCATATTTTTCCTATTTTATATAATATCATTTTAAGTATAATAACAAAATAGTGTATCAAATCAAATGAGAATACATTAAATTATATAAATCTCACTTTTCCTTTCTTAATTGTGTATTTAATTAGATTTAACTTCTACAACAAAAACATAATAAAAAAAATAACTTTTACAACAAAAACAAAAGACAACGTAAATGTTTACAATAGAGAATTTCACACAACCAAATTTAACATAATAGTTTATAACGAAAGTGTGGATAAAAAGCATACAAAAGATTTTCAAACATAAATTAAAACATAATATATTACAATGATGAATATACTTTGACATATAGAAGTCACTATGAACTTGAGTCTATACGATTATTGCTATAAACCAAGATGATATTATTTTTTATAGTGTCCAAAGATTTATATATTAAAATGAAGTTACAAATTATATTTTGTTAGGGAGTGAGAGTTCAATAGAAATGAGAGATTTAATAAATGAGTTTGTTAAAAATTATATACGTGGATTTGACTTCACGTCTTAACTCAAACACAAGAGATTATATTTATAAGTTTGGTTGCATTTGGCATAACAACTATGTTAAAAAGTTATACATTACTATCATATGATATATATTTTTTAAATAATTTAAATATGTTAAAATTTAAATAATTTTATTTGAGTATTATGCGGGCCAGCATGCCACAACCACAACCCGCTTATGGCAGGCTTGAGCTACAATTTTCTATGTATAATTTATATTCTGGCTTTTTAGCCCGACCCGGATTAGCCCAATCCCGATGTAGGCTAGCCCGAACTCGTTCGGGTAGTCCGTTTTGACACTTCTACTCAAAATAGATTAGTTCCTTATCAAAAGGTGAGAAGTTATCACTGGTATTACAAAAAAATAGCTTATGTAATTTATTATGTGATTAAAGCATTGTTGCAAAAACCAGTTTGTGCCGGCTAGTTCAACCAATAAACTGGTAAATCGGTCTCAATATCGGTATGATATAACAATTATACCAGTTATGCAATTATATCGGTTAAAACACGTCAAAATCGGTCATACCGATCAATTTTCGATTGAACCATACCAGTTATACAACTTATTTTATTTAAAATCAATATTTAATAAAAATAAAAATAAATTATTTTTTATTGATTTTTCATGATTAATGTTAATATATTATATATATGTATATCTAACTTCACATGTATACGATTTAATTAATGAACCACTAGTTGAACCGTTATACCATTATACCAACAGTCTGATCAGTTTGATAACCGATACAATATTAGTGATACTTGATTAAGGACCTAATTTTAGTCTTGTGATGCATTGAAGGAAAATGCAATTGAATTAATTTTAGTGTTCTAAACTAATTTTAACTATCGTTGCAATTGAAATTTTCATTACCTAAAATATGTGAAGGGAATTCACTAACACAAAGTTGGACAAACTCTAATGGTGCATTTATTTTGGTGTGTACCTTGGATGCAAATGCTAGATGCTTAACATTTTGGCCTATCATGAGTGTATGTCTCGATTGTAAAAGTGAAAGCAAAATGATAAAACTTTATAGGTAGAAAAATGAATACCTACAAAAGGGGCTTAAAAGTAGTAAGCCACATGGATTTGTGATATAATAATTCCACCTACTTCTCATGAAAAATGAAAAACTATAATATGAATAGAGTAAGTTCAAAAACATGTGAAATTACAAAATATGTTGTACTTAACTATACATATTGGTCGGTGAGAGCATATAGATAAGATATATAAAATGTAACTTTAAATGAATGTGATAAAAGAGATAGAAAATGAGGGTCACTAACTTAGAGAGGTAGATATTAATATTAAGTGATTTTTAAATTGAAATGTTATCACCTGTTTGATTTAAAAAAGAGAAAAAAAAGTATCAACTAATAGTATATATTATTAAATGAATGATAAACGATGAATTTAGTATCTATATATAAATCTTGACACTCATATTATATAAATATTACAATTCTAATAAAGATGAATGAATGTAATTAAGCGTAAAGCATCCAATTTAATTTAGGTGCAAACCAATGTTATGAAACCCGAGCCGGAAGCCAAACGAGAAGAAATATCGTATTAGGTTTAACTGGTTTAAATGATTAAACTGTTCGTTCTGACGGGATGATTTCATACATAATTATTAATCTTTATCTATAAATATATAATCTATATCTATATTTCTATAATATTAATAAAACCAAAATTCAAAATAACTATTCACCATGGTGTAATTAATGATTTCCTATTTTGCCCTCACTATATTTTAATTTCTACCAAAAATACTTATATAACCCAATGCAAATTATAATATATTCAACTGCAAATTATAATATATCCAAGTGTAATTATAATATATATAACACAATTCATTTATTGCATGTGAAATACACGTTACATACGATAGGAAAGCGGGTTGACAGACACGACAGTGCCGATCAACACACTAGTTATATATAAATGTAAAATTTTATATAATTAATAATCAAATATAATTACATTGAAGTAACATCTATTCATCTTTTTTGGACTTGAGTAAAACAAAAGATTAGAGTAATGTTCTATTTTTAATTTTAAAGTTAATCATTCGGTTTACTTCACAGTTTAATCCAATCTAACCAGATTTAACATGGTCAAACCAATTTCCCCGATTCAAAGCGGTCCAACTTTGATTCCGTTAAGAACATAAACTAGAGTTATTTACAATTTTAGTCAGCCGTTACACCGATCAAAAGGTACAGTACAGTTTGGTTCTCACAACGCGAGTAAACTAATTACTCATCCTTAATAATAAATCAATTCAAAATGATATCAATTTCAAAAATCCAATCCTTAGAATCCAAACCCGAACTCGAATAGAACCTGTTCAATCAATTTTCTTTTGAACTATTGAGGGTTTTAGCGATCAAAAACCCAAACCAAATCCACACCTTTCCACCTTCACCATGTCTCGCTTCTCTAGGTCCTCCGCGCCGCGCCTCCTCTACTACACCATCCGCTCCTCCACCACCACCACCACCACCTCTCCTTCTTCTCCCTCTTCCTCTCTTCTCGCCGCCACCTTCCACCTCCGCCACTTCTCCGCCGGCGGAAACCTCGCGCGCGCCAACGATGCGAAGGAGCCATGGTGGAAGGATTCAGTGGAGCGCTTGCGCAACATAGGTATCTCAGCGCATATAGACTCCGGCAAGACGACGCTCACGGAGCGGGTTTTGTACTATACGGGTCGGATCCATGAGATTCATGAGGTTAGGGGAAGAGACGGCGTTGGTGCGAAGATGGATTCGATGGATTTGGAGAGGGAGAAAGGGATTACTATACAATCAGCTGCTACTTACTGCACTTGGAAAGATTATAAGGTAATAATTGAGTTTCAGTTGAATTGAATTGAAGTTTTTGGGCTTTGATTTTTGAATTTCTTAGAGATAGTGAGTTTTTGAAGTGTGTATAATAGGAGTTAAGAAACAATAAAATTGAGGTGTTTGGGACTTGAATAGTGTTTTTTTTGAAGGTTGAAAGATATAACTATGTGAGTGTAGGTCTTTGTTTGAGATCACTACAATCATACTCATGAGATGAAAATCTCTTGCTGATAAGCTAGTTGACAACTTTATAAGCTACCTGGAATCTTTTAAAATGTTATAAGCTAGTTAAAAGCTGATAAGTCTTGTGATTGAATCAGAATTGTTTGGTGAGAAGAGATTAACTGCTAATTGGATTATCGGTCCATAAGCACCTAGTTTATCAGCTCAAAAGCTACCTCAACTAGCTTATCAAATATGAGCTCGTAAGCTTGTAACTTATTGAAATAAGCCACTTTATCAAACAAAAATAGGTAACTCATTTTTTGGTTAAATAAGCTAGTTGACATGCTTATAAGCTTCTTGGCATTGTTACCAAACACACTTGAGATAGTGGTTATTTTGATTAAAAAATTACGTTTGACATTTGCACATGTTATTTTCTGACTTCTCAAAAAACTACTTTTGCCATTGTCACATTCCCCAAGCCTAAACAAATGGTCCCCCAGTTTGAAGGAATAGGGAGTTTCTTGAAGTATGTAAAATATGAACCAAGAAAAAAATTGATCTGTTTGGGATTTCAATGGTGTTTCTGATGAATACAAGGTATTACAGTTAAGTTTAAGTTGAACTGAAGTGGGTGAATTTTGAGTTTTGATGGGTTAGTGAGTTTATTGTAGTATGTAAAATAGGAATCAAGAAAACTAACTTAGGTGTTTGAGACTTCAATGGTGTTTTTGAAGAGTATAAGGTACAATAGTTGAATTGAAGTGAGTGAACTTTGAAGGGATATTGAGTATTTTGAAGTATGTATAATGTATAACAACAGTCAAGGAAATGTTTTTCTGGTGTTCGATGACTGTGTAGTGTTTATGTCTTTATGAAGACTACGAGATGTAATAATGGGCCTGTATTGGGCATTGATTGGCCGTTGACTCATGTGAATAGAAGTAGAGGAATCAGTTGTAGGAGAGAGGGAAAATATAACAGAATGGAGTGTTGTCGATGGTGGATGGCGGTTGCCAAAATTCCTCTATCATAGCGTTGCGGATGGCATTGTGGGCAAATAGCAGACATCATCAGTTAACAAAAAATAATAAAAAATATAACAAATAGACAAAAGATAAACTGCATTTCAGAGTATATATATATAAACTGCAGTCCAGAAAAAAAAATAGAAACTGCAATCCAGGAAAAAATTAACAGAGAATAAAGATTATGCATTTAACTAAATATATTATAGGGAACAAGGATCACAATTTAATAAAATTAAAAGTTTACTAAAAGACAAAATTGCAGTTCATAAAAAAATAGAGTATTAGTTTTAAAATAAATAATATAACAGTTAATAAAAGTAAAGAAAAAGGAAAACGAAGAGACCACAGACGACAACGGGATGTGACGGCAGCTGGTGACAACAACGACGGCTGACGGCGCCACTAGCGGCGGAGACAGAAGCTGGGGCAGAAATTGTTTTATAGGAAGGTTGCAGAGAAGAGTAGGGGTACATTTGAATTTGAAATGCCTTTGGCTTGGGGAGGACTGCATGGCTGCAAATCCTTATTGTTCATTTCTTTATTTTGTTGGTTTGTTGTCTTTGTTAAATTAGTTTGCAACAAATTGATGCACTGTTATTCATTCATTATGCTTGTGGTTCTTTTAATTTTTGTAAGAATTATGGCAGTGTTAGTTCTTCCTTTTAACTAGGGAGTGGTTTAATAGGATTTGAAGTTTTGAATGTTGTCCTGTGGGACCCCTGCTGCTGAAGTAAATTAGTAAATAGGCAATTGTCTATGGAATTGTGCTCTTATTATTTATTAGTTATTACTGTTAGGTCAAGAGACTTGAAAGCAAACCACTTAAAATTTACCTCCTCGTTTCTCTTCACTTACCACAGTTTCTGATCATGCTTAACTGAAATGGGAGGGAAATAAATATAGTTTATCATTTGATGATAAAGAAAAAGTGTGTTAAACCAAAGCAATTTGTCTCTTGAAAAAGTCAATCATAAATGTTGAAAGTTAGGTAAAGAATAATAATAATTTTTCCTTCCTTGCATTATTGATGGGATGGTTGTAAATAGTATATTCTTCAAGCCTTTTAGATAATGCCTTTTATTTTTCCTCTCACATTTATTTATCTTTGCACTCCTGTAAAATTTGTCTCTGTAGATTAACATAATTGATACACCTGGTCACGTTGATTTCACTATTGAAGTTGAGAGGGCTCTGCGTGTCCTTGATGGTGCCGTTCTTGTTCTGTGTAGTGTTGGTGGGGTGCAAAGTCAGTCCATTACTGTTGATCGGCAAATGAGAAGATATGAAGTTCCAAGACTTGCATTTATCAACAAGCTTGATCGGATGGGAGCAGATCCATGGAAAGTTTTAAATCAGGTAATTTTTTGAGATTAATGGAGGTAATCATAGATATTAGTAGTTTTATTGCCATTTAAACAACCGACCCTACCTAGTGGGAATAAGTCTTGATTGTTGTTATATTGCTATTTAAACACTTTTATTTAGTTGTGAAAGAGAACTATGTGGTAACTTGATTTTTTATAATAAACTGGTCCTCAACAAAACCTTTATGAGTTTGTCTTAATTTGTGTACATATAGAACCTAAATCAAATCAATGTTTTGCATCATAAAATGTACAGACTATTCATTTTTACTTTTGTGATTTGATGCCTATAATATTTAATTACTGTATAAATCAAATTTTTATTTTCGGTTTTAGACCATTTTTGTTTTATTTTTCAGGCAAGATCTAAGCTTCGACATCATAGTGCTGCAATGCAAGTTCCAATTGGCTTGGAAGATGATTTTAAGGGACTTGTTGATCTTGTGCAGTTAAAGGCCTACTACTATCATGGTTCAATGGGGTCTGTTTCTAAAACTTCTGCTTTGTTTGTTCCCATGATTAACAGATTAAGTCTCCTTGGCATTATTCTTCAGATTACTCAACTGCGGTTTATTGCAGTGAAAATATTGTCGCTGAAGAAGTTCCTGCAGACATGGAAGCTTTAGTGTCAGAAAAAAGACGCGAACTCATAGAAACTGTGTCAGAGGTTGACGATAAACTTGCTGAAGCGTTTCTTAATGATGAGCCCATATCAGCTGCTGATCTTGAGGTGTGTGGGTAACCGTTTTGTTTTTATATCTGATTTTTGTATGTGAATTCACAGGATATTCGCAATGTGTTCTAGTTCTGACAATTAGTTTATCCACCATATTCTCTGGAAGTGTTGAGAATCTGGAGGTTTGAGCATTCTAGATGTTTATCAATTAAAGATAAGGACAGGTGTATCAGCTTGTAATGGTATACTACATTGTGTCGTTGTACAGGTGCAAGTGCAGGTATCTTATATGCAAATGCATAATTTGTTTAAAAGCTTACACAGTACCCAGTATCCACTATCTTTAGTGTAGTAGCTGCACTGTAAACCAGTTATACTGCTATATTGGTTTTTGGTTTTGGCCACATTATGCCACAATCTGGGATTAACTACTATGTCCTTCATGACTAGTTATTTTAACAGCACATCCAATTATGTAGTTCCTATTTCCCCCTGATTCATGTATTAGTGAAGGCAATTGTTTATGATTCCACCTGATTTCTTAAGAATGACACTTTTACATATTTTACTCTTATGTTTGTCACATACACTGCCCGTTGGTAGTTAATCAACATCTCCAGTAGATCCTGTTGCAGTAGTAGTACAACATTCTCCGACACTTGTATATGTGATTTTTGATATAGTGATATATGAAAACCAGTTGTTACTTCCTCTCCTGTCCCCCTCCCAAGTTTATTTTTAAATATTTTTATTTTGTTTTGTGTGTAGGAAGCAGTTCGTAGGGCCACCATATCACAGAAATTCATACCAGTATTCATGGGTAGTGCTTTCAAAAATAAGGTAAACACTGAATTACCTTGAATTCATATGTACTCTATGCTGTATGGGCTTGATCTTGACTTAATGCTATGCTTATGATGTAATTTAGGCTGGGTCTCCAATGACTTTATTTTTGAAATTGAATCCATTTCTACCACTCTACATATCAAAATGGCCACTACTTATTTATCTATGACCAATCATAAATGTCAGGTTACTCCACAATTTTTTTGGGTCTAGTGCTGGTCACGTCATGGCTCCAGCCCAAAATTAAATACAAGGCACTTTATGGCATTAAACAATAAATAATAAAAGAAAAATCTGTTTTTGATAAAATCTACTTAGAACCTGCTGTATTTGAAGGCTAGCTAGCTATTATTTAAGCTTCTCAGTTCCCTCGCCATGGTGATCTATCTCTTCTGAAAATTTGGCAACATTCTTCTCTAATAAGTCTGTTACAAAAGTTCTCTGATGGACTGTCGTTTGAGTTTGTTAATTAGTCCTTTTTTGCATTTATCTCCACATGCTTGAGTGTCATATTGTTTTTATTTGATAGAGGGAGGCCCAGTGCACAAGGCTATGACCAAGTGGGTTTTGGCGAGTGTAGATGTACGCAGTCTTACCCCTGCAAGTGGAGATATTGTTTCCAGGATTTAAGCTCACGGCCTCATGGTCACTAAGACACAACCTTATTGTTTGGCCGAGGCTCACACTCTATTGTTTTTCTTTTGAGGAGAAAAGAAATTATATTAGATGAGAGAAGATTAGAAAAAGGGGACTAAGACATCCTTACAAACAAACAAAAATGATATAGACAAAACTTCAGATTGTTTGCTGCAACAAAGCATGTTGGCCGTTTTACATATCCAACAAAGAAACCATACTAAAGGGACCATGAGTAGAACACCACAGTGAAGCCAAAAAAAGAACCCTATCCCAAATGAAATCTACAGTCAAAAGGGTTCCCTTTAAAATTCTAGCATTCTTTTCATGTATAAGCACTACAGAACAGCATAGATAGAGAACTTCAATAAGATATCTGCTTCTTTACATGAGCAAAAGCCTCTACACTTTGTAAGGATAAATTGATGCAAATCCTTAGGGCAGGACCCATTTCTCTCCAAAAAATCCCAAACAGCTTGTTGCGAAGTGAATTTGCTGCAGAATAATGCTATAATAGGTGGACCCCTAATTCTGAGAACAGGAACAATAGTACAGACAAAACTTTTGACCTTCAATGTAGCTTTGGACACAATTTGACACATAATATTCTTTATGCTTTCTTAAGCTTCTTTAAATTGTCGAAATGAAGAATCTTTTTGTCATCAATTCAGCTAGGATATCATCCTTGCTTTCAGGTCCAAAATCCTAAAATATTCTCTCATGCATCCACTCACACCTAGGCATGTCCAAACACTGTAATCATCCATATGATCCAAACTGAACATTCTATATTTCATGCATGCTCATCACTTGTTTGTGTCATTAGCTTGTTTCTCTTACTTTTTTCATTTTACTTTTTTCATTTTCTGTTGTTTCTGGTACAGGGGGTACAGACACTTCTGGATGGTGTACTTAGTTATTTGCCGTGTCCCATTGAAGTTAGTAATTATGCCCTTGATCAAGCGAAGAATGAGGAGAAGGTACTGGATTCATAGAAAAAAGAGAGTTGTAGTTTGTTTAATTTCACTAAAACTCAGGGGGTGTCAATGTAATTTACTCAATTTTTTATTACTATAATCATTAAATTGTGATAAGTTTGTTTCAAGTAACCATGTTTTGCTTTTTGAATGAAAAACTAAATACATTTTGGAAGAAGAGAATTACAATACAGGAGGATAAGATGTTCTATACTAGACAAGCTAACTACTAGAAAGGAAAATTACAAAGAGCCAGCAAATAAAAATCAAGAATAACTATGGTCAATTGCAGTCCAATCTCATTGCTGGACCATGAGCTGTGCACCAAAGAGAAACCAAAAGCCTTATTCTGTCCCACAACATTTCTAAAGACACAGAAACAACTTGAAAAATCTGGGCAATCTATAACCATATGCGCCCCAGAATAGCAAAGATTGCACAGTTCCACAAAATCATGATAAATATGATTGCTAGGCTATTTTTAAATCCAGTCAAAGAAATATATTATTGGGTTATTGTAATAGTCTATACTTTTCTAGGTTGTGTTGCCTGGAAGTCCCGATGGGCCACTTGTGGCATTGGCTTTCAAGTTGGAGGAAGGGCGGTTTGGTCAGTTAACATATTTAAGGTACCCTAACCTTAGGATCTGGTGGTTCCTATTGGAAACTCTGCTTAGTCTTTTATATATATTGATCTTCTTTTTTCTGGTGAAGAATCTATGAGGGTGTCATTCGGAAGGGTGATTTTATTATCAACGTTAACACTGGCAAGAAGATCAAGGTATGTTTAAGGATCCTAAGTGTTGTAGTTTGATTGCATTAGTTTTGCAAACATGGGTGTTTTGCTTTTGAATCTGATTTTCTTTTTGGTTTTGTTATGTAATAATGTTATTTTTTCCCTCGATTTTATCATTTTCGAGAAAGGTATGACTTCATTCAAGATTGAATTATGGTATTTTTTTGAACTCCAAATCTACAGTTTTTTACCGTTTTAATTAAAATGTCATGGGAACAATGAATTACAAAGTCATAAATTTTCCTGAGATTTTTCAACAGTAACTTACTCCCAGATTATGAAAGTAGTCCATGGATTCAAATTCTTACATGCTTCTGCTTACTAACAGTATAGAATGATTATAAGCAACTTAATCTACAGAAAAGGCATCTAATTTAATCATACATGGGATGGGTTTTCTCCTGCATTTTGTGGTAGCATGATGTATTGTCTTCTTATTTTATACTTTTCCTTCAAACAGTTCTTCACCGAGACTGGTACTAGATATAGCTTTTATTAGCTTAGTGAGGCACAAAACATAATTGGAAAAAATACATTGTTATGAACTCACAAGATCATTTCCATGTATCTGCCTTTATGCATTGCATGTTGCCAGTATAATGATTTGTGGCTGAGATCTTTCTTTTGTTAACTCAGGTTCCTCGTTTGGTTCGACTGCATTCTGATGAGATGGAGGTTAGTTTTTAGACTTTCAGTTTGATTAGTGGATCTTCCCATTAAATTGGATGCCTTTGGAAAAAGTAGGCTTGTTTGAGTGGGTAAATTATAGTTTGAGTAGGTCATAGGCTATATTATTTTTTATGTTGCTGAGTAAACTGATAGAACTTTTTATCTGTGTTAGATTCGTTCTCAAGAACTTTGGTATGTTATTATTGTCTGCCACCCCTTTTTAAATTCTAATTGGGATACTTCTTCCATGTTTGCAGGACATTCAAGAGGCTCATGCTGGGCAAATAGTTGCTGTATTTGGTGTCGATTGTGCATCAGGTTCTACTTTCTTTTTGCTCAACCCTGCATTTCCTGAGTTGTACATTGCTCTGTTTTTGTAAGCATGATTTCTGTGAATCTGTTGGTGGTGGTTCAAGTTATGTGGAAACGTGGATATTATATTTTTTGGGAAAATTATACCAATCTTCCATGAGGTTCCGTTTCATTACACTTGACACATCTCGTTTTTCCAATATCATATCAACCTCCCTTTAGGTTTATAATGTAAGGGGGTTGGGGGCTAAGCTGTAAGTGTGATGATACCATTAACCTCATGGGGGCAAGTGCAATGGGAACATAAACCACAAGGAAGGTCGGTGTAATTTCTGAAACTTCATGTGCAGTGTAATTAAGGTAAACCTCAAAAGAGGTCCTTTAATTTCCCATATATTTTTAATTAAAGAATATGTTTCAAGTGAGTGCATAAAAAAAGCTGAATCACATCAGATAAACCTATAAAGAAGTAAAGAGCGAAGTGACTGAGAAAGAAAAAGAAACTGAAACCTTTCTGTTGATACAGGGCAACATCAAATTCTAAAAAGTGCAGGACACATATGTGACACATATGCGACATATGTGTCTAAGTTAAAATATAAGGAAAAAGGTTCATAATTAAGTGTCCACAACTTAGAACAGTAGAGTGTAGAGCACTTTAGGTGGTGGAAAAATTAATGGAAGTAGTTGGGGAAAATGGATTTGTTACATGACAAAAGCACCCTTGCCATATTTTCTTTTTTATTATTAAAATTGCTTAAACGTTTAAAACAGATCAACCTCTAAGGCTGTAATTTTGTTCAAATTTCAAATGACCTTGTCAATGACATGTGTGTATGCAATTAGACATTTATCAATCATGTGCTGTCATTGTGTTGCACAAGGATCTTGTTGAATACATTTGACACTCAGACATGGCGTGTGTGCTTTTCCACCAGGGCACCTCCTTTTTCGTGAAGGCAAACACATTAGTTACTTGTTTGAGAAAAACGAGCAGTAAAAGTTCTCCCAACAGGATTTTTTCTTTCTTTTTCTTGTCCTTTTCTTTACGGATGATATTGTCTTAGTATTAGACTCAAGAGAAATTAAATGGGAAATTAGAAATGGAAAATGATATATCCTCCTACTAAATCCTCCTACTAATCTTCCTAACCACACAAAAATGACATGTCACAAAGTGATACTTTATTTATTAGTGATTGGTTTACAAGTGACATATGTCACTTTCTTGTGGGTAGGAGGATTAGTAGGAGAATTTAGTAGGAGGATATAGCATTACTCATTAAAAATATGGTGACAAGCTTTAAAAGCACAGGAATTTCGTATAAGACGAAGTATATGAAGTATAAGTTTAGTAAGAGACAGACAAACCCTATTGTAGAGGTAAAGATATGGGATCATATCATACCACAATTTACTAGATTTCAGTATCTTGGGCTAATCATAGACGATGGGGAAATTGATGGAAATGTAAACCATAGGATTCAAGGTCGTTGGTTGAAATGACATAATGCTTCAAGTGTCATAGGTGATAAAAAGGTATCACTCAAGCTTAAAGAGAACTTTTACCGCACGATTATAAGACTTCCAATGTTATACGAGACCGAATGTTGGGCGATAAAATGTCAACAAAAGAATAAACTCAATGTAGCAGAGATGGGAATGTTACGCTGGATGAGTGGACATACTAGACAAGATAGAGTTAGAAATGAATGCATTAAGGAGAAAGTTGGAGTAACTCTTATTGTAGAAAATATGGTAGAATCATGCCTTAGGTGATTTGGATATGTGTGGAGGAGACCGGTAAAAAAACCCATAAGGAGAGTAGAACAATTGAAGGGTAGTCCAATTCGTAGAGGAAGAGAGAGACCAATGAAAATCATAGGGGAAATGATTAAAAAAGTCTTACAAATCAATACTTTGTCGATGAAAATGATTTATGATAGAACATTATGGCGTCGTTCGATCCATATAGTCGACTCCACCTAGTGGGCTATAGGCTTGATCGTTTGATAAGCCAGAGATGTATTGTTGTGACAATCATGTTGTGTTTAGTATTTACTTCTCATATTTTTGTTTTATTTTAACTGTGTAGTAGCCTAAATATTTTTTCCTTGGTCACCAGGAGATACTTTTACTGATGGGTCAGTTAGGTACACAATGACTTCTATGAATGTTCCTGAGCCAGTGATGTCATTAGCTGTACAGCCAGTCTCAAAAGATTCTGGAGGACAAGTAAGCTGTTTCTTTTATGTAACATGCCAAGCCCCCTGTCTAGACTTTGAAAGAAAGATATATTACATAATTGACCTTTTTTGTGTATGTCTTATAGTTTTCAAAAGCTTTGAATCGCTTTCAAAAAGAGGATCCTACTTTCCGAGTTGGTTTGGATCCAGAGAGTGGGCAGGTAGGTTATCTTTTATTCTGTTTATCTTTCTCATTTAGATGACAAATTCAGTGTTATTATCATGACATTAGTACACTTTTGTGGGTAGACAATCATTTCCGGAATGGGGGAACTGCATTTAGATATCTATGTTGAACGCATTAAGAGAGAGTACAAGGTACCCATTTTTTAACTACAATTTTTTTATAAATTTATTGTCGATACTGGCTGAATGTTTTCAGCTTATGACGTTTCATTCTTATGTCTTTACCTGTTAAGGTTGATGCTTCAGTTGGAAAGCCACGTGTCAACTTCAGAGAAACTGTTACCCAGCGTGCTGAATTTGATTATTTACATAAGAAGCAAAGTGGAGGGCAAGGTCAATATGGTCGGGTAATTGGGTAAGTATAGATTAGTGTTTCTTATTTTATAGTCAGTAGTAACTTAGCTACAATTAGGAGTGGCATTGGATGAATTTTGGATTGGATTATAATGGATGGATAACAAGAGAATGCTAAACAAGTCCCTCAGGGCACATTGATTCAAAAAGTAGAAACTTTGTATTGGATGTATTTAATATCCTTAAAACATTAAAGTTTCTATACTTATTTCCAATGTAAAGTTTCTCCTTTTTGAATCCTTGAACAATGCCCTTAGTGCAGATGTTAGTAGGGCCTAAAAAGTAAACCATTGATCCATTCAGGATCCATTTCAATAGTGTTAAAACCATCCAACCCATCCATGAGTCAAGTTAATGGCTTGGAGTTTAAAATCACATTAAAAAAAGACTTGATAAAAACCTCTACCCTGCCACTATTGCATTAGTTGTGCTTGGCGTTTGGATATGGAGTTATACACTGTCTGTGCTAAAAAACATCAAATTCTAATTAAATGAGTCAATGTGAACTCCCCCAGAAAATTTTATATACCGTTTGGATGACATGAATGAGAGAAGTTATTCACTTTATCTTAATAATTGCCAGTGAACACAAAGGAATATTAAACTTCCCAGCACTTTTTGGTCTAAAAGGACAAAATTGAATTAGCAGTAAATATCAAATGAAAATGGGCCCCTTTAGATGACCCTTCGTCAGGCCCACACTGTGAGCCCTAAATAAATAGTATGAAACTTGCATAGATTTAAGTCTCCTGCATAATGATATTGTCAAAAATCAAAATTCACACAAGATCAAAATTCATTAAACTAAAGGAAAACAGCACCAGTCCACTAACGAGATAAAGTAATAGCTATATTCTGGATTTGCTAATATGGTTTACCCAGATTGATCACACATGCAACCTTGTTACTTCAATTATTTTAACTACTATGGTAGAGGGTAATTGTGATGTTCCATCCTTCCTCAACCCCCATCCATTTTCATGTCATAATTTTTATTTGATTGCAGATACATTGAACCACTTCCTGCAGGATCACCAACTAAGTTTGAATTCGAAAACCTGCTTGTTGGACAAGCTATTCCATCGAATTTTATCCCAGCAATTGAGAAAGGTTTCAAAGAAGCTGCCAACTCGTGAGTGAATTTTGCGTCATTGCTTTATTGTAGTTTCTGTGTTCTAACTTCTGATTTCCCCCCCATGAATATCATATTGGATATTGTACTCTATCAATCTAATAATCTAGGTTTTCTTTGATTATACAATTTGAGCATGAGTGTGGTTGAACTTAAATTTCATGCCAAACCTAATTTCGCTCTTCATACAGGGGTTCCTTAATTGGTCATCCAGTTGAAAATCTCCGAGTTGTCTTGATAGATGGTGCTGCCCACGCTGTTGATTCCAGTGAACTTGCATTTAAGATGGCTTCTATCTATGCTTTTAGACAGGTCCCTTCCATTTCTGATATCTATTTTATGAACAGCATTGCATATGTACTATTGGTATCACTACTGTAACCTTTGCATAACAAATTGTATGGTGTTATCTTAACAGTGCTACACAGCTTCCAGGCCAGTTATTTTAGAACCTGTTATGCTTGTTGAGCTAAAAGTACCAACAGAATTTCAAGGAGCAGTTGCTGGTGACATCAACAAGTGAGGGTTATTTACTTTGTATTTTTTATACTGGATATTATTGTAAAGTTTCAGAATTTTCTAACATTATTTTATAACTCATGAACAGGAGAAAAGGTATTATTGTTGGAAATGACCAGGAAGGAGACGATTCTGTCATTACTGCCCATGTAAGCATCTAAAAATTCTGCATTTTAACTATTTGAAATTCATAGTTAGCCTCCATTGTTGAGCTTGGAATTGTGTATGCAATACTTATTTGATGGTATAAAAGGTACATGGACATCTGAATTGGTTCTTTTTTCTATTACATTAACTATTCAGTCTGTCCTTTGTATGCAATACTTATGGTTGTTGATTTGGCATAGAAATCAATTCCTAGGCTAATGTAAATTTGTTTACATTGTGTTATCTAGAAGACTGTAGTGTTAATGGTCATGATAGCATGTTTTGTTTTGTATTGTGGGCATCCAGAATCATGTTAGGACACCGAAGCAGCTGATCTAGAAAGATGCAACCTTGTGTTCTTAATGTGATTCTGCAAAATCTAAACATGCCAATTAGTTTTGTTTTTGCCAGACGTCTCAACACCCACAACCTTTTTGTTTTCTATGTGCAAGCTTCTATAATTGTTATTTCAATACTATTTCAATACTATAATTGCCCAATGCATATTACATATGGGTTTATCTCGTGTACAAGGTTTTAAATTGAGGTTTTTACTATGTTGAGTTTAACACAATTGTGGACAATTGCTGGATGTTGCCGCAATTACAGTTGTGATACGGTTGAGGATACCGTCGAAACCACAACAGTATGAATTTGTGACCTCAACTGTGGTTGTGAACTGAAGTTTAAAATTCTGCTTGAATGCATATTTCAAAGGTTATTGTAGTCTGTAGAACTTTCAGCAAAGATGTTTTCCTATTTGTCCTTGCTGAATGGTTTGCTGTTAAATTATTTCAGGTCCCTCTGAACAATATGTTTGGGTACTCTACAGCTCTTCGTTCAATGACACAGGTAATATCATGTTAGCCAATAATATATGCTTTGTCATAAATTTCATCTTATATTTGGTCTTGTTTCTTAAATAATTGCAGGGTAAAGGTGAATTCACTATGGAATACAAGGAGCATTCACCAGTTTCTCATGATGTACAGACACAATTGGTAAACACATACAAGGGGAACAAAGCTGCTGAATAACCATGTTTTGGAGTACATGGTTCTGAAATTTGTGACAACAATTTATCTACAAAAGAAGGAATTGTGACAATGATCTCAGGTACAGGTCTGATTCATTTTCTTGGGGTCAATCAATTTTGGAAAGCAAATAAAAGTTGCTACTGTAATTGTAGTATTTGCTGTATTATAATTTACCAATCTACCTTTTTATACATAATTTAGTTCAACATAATCAAACACTTCTTTATGTGAGATACACACTTCCAACTTATTGACTTAAAAGATAAGGAAAATGTCTCTAAGATTGATTAAGAGGTATTCTATATGTGAACTTTTATGTTCATTAAATTCCATTCTTGTATTTGTCTAAACAAGTAGTAATGTGGGTGGGTCCTGTCTTTTAAAGTATTTTTGATTTCAGATTGGTGAAGTTGTTTTTTCTTTAGTTTTGAAGTTTAAAACCCATTTTAATGCCATTTAGAAATATTAACTGAGAGATCTTGTAAATCTTAAGTTCTGTGGAGTATCAAGGTACCACTAATTTTTACTCAAACTATAGGGCCAATTGAAAATATAAATAATTTGAAGAACTAATTCATTACTTTTGCCTATTTATTTAGAAGAGTGGGATGATAACTCTTGATCATTTGTTCTTAATCTGTCAATGTGTACCATCTAAAAATATTCTTAAAAATCATCAGATTTTGGAATTGGAACCATAGTTTGAGTGAAAATTAGTGGTAACTTGATAACCACAGAACTTATTTATAAGAATAGCAACAACAAAATGAAGGGTGAAGAAAAGTATAAAGCTCAGAGCTTTCATATGTGAGCTATAATAACTCATAAGATGTATCATTTTTCTGATTAAAATTTGGTGTTTAAATAAATGATTGAGTTTTAATGCTCAAGACAATAACCTGCATCTTCTTATCTTTTATCAAATATTTTTTTAAAGGTCTTTCATCCACATTTTTTATACACATTATTTCTATAATACATGAAAATGTTAGTGTTCAAGTTTTCATATCAATTTAACATTTTCCTATTATTAAAAGGGGCAGTGGCCACATTATTCATAATGGACAGCTATGGTCAAGATATACTTATTTTACTTGCTTGCATTATATGCTATACCTAGTTGACATGGGGAACAACCTTTGCATGTTTATTTTAATGTCTGATTTGATTTCACTGCCTCATTATGCACAAAATCATGGTTTTTAATGGTTTAAGCCTTTAAGGTGACTTTAGAAGTCCCATTTTGTCCCCAACTCTAGCATAAAAAGGGAACACAATGTGATGACTAAGTAAGATTAGCACAGCAATTAAGGTGTATATTGTGATGTGATTATGCACTAAGTAAGTGAGCAAATAGTAACCCTTATAGTTGGGACCATCACATGTGAGTGGGTATTGGTGTTTTATGATATGGGAATAGTTTTTGTCCATTATTATGGTCATACTACCCTTTTGTCCCTTTGCTGTTTCTTTTGCTTTGTTTTAATTGTGATGTAGGAATCAAATTCTTACTCGGCTCGTTTTTTAGTATTATCAAGAGTATTCATTCATCTTATAAGTAAGAAGCTAATCTTTTTTGGGCCATAGGATTGTTGCTCCCAAAAAAAGTGTCGTTCCTAGGAATCGAACCCTTAACCTTTTGGTAATCATGAAGATCTAACAAGAATTTATATCAATAGACAAAAGTTTTGTTGGTATTCATATATTTTAAAATGTTACATAAACGTGATATTTATTAAACAATAATTCATGAAATTTATTTTGACTATAATCCATGATTAAATAGAAATTAAATCCATATTTTATAATTATTTAGAAGTGAAAGTGGCAAAAATATGATTTTAAAATATCACTTAAAAATAACATTTTGTTTCCGTTGAGGTTAGCTAAACTTTTATGTTATTATAAACCTGTATTCAACCCTAGTAAAACAATTAGTGAGAAAGACGATCATCTTTTTAATGGTCTTATCTAAAAAATAATTGTATTCTCCATGTATTCGATGATTATATATATGTATATATCATTTAAACTATTCTTATGATTAGACCTGAGCAATTTGAATTAAGTTAAAGAATCAAATCATCAACTGAACTTGTTTTTATGTACCAAATGGTCAAACTAAAATCGAAAATTAAGATATATAAATAAACATGTTGTTTTTGAACCAAATATAATTCAACTCATTAGGTATATAATCAAGCTCGTTTATAGTTTTGTAGATATATAAAATAAATATTTTACAATTAATATATATATAATAAATATTTAAATACTAAATCTAGTTAAAGATTATATATAATTATACAATCAGCATTCAAGTCAACTAGATGCATATATTTGAGTCATTAACCGCATAAATAGTTCGTGAATATCAATTAAATTGAGTTGAGATGGAAAAATAATTTTTATTGAACTTCTCATCTTGAATATACCTAAGCCAAACTCAACTTATTTCCGAACCTTATTACTAACTAGTAATTAGCTTAGGGAACGTGATAACATCTTTTTTAATTTTTCAATTCACTACCTTTACTTTATCTTTAATACATTTTTTATATATATTGTAACATGCTGTTTATCTATTTATTTACAGCAACATCCTCATTTTGATGATATTTAATTTATGCTCTTATTAGTTTTTTGCCACTCAATATTCAGAAATATAAAGTACCATATATGGGCTTTATAATATGTAATAATATTTTTTGTTATATAGCTTTAAAGCAATATTTTGATCACTATAACACCTTAACAATTTCCCATCTCATCATTTTATATATTCCTATGTTTCTATGTCACTTATAAGACAGATACATACCAATATCTTCTTAAAAATAATAGTTGGTATAAAAATACTTCATTATTATGTTTTATAAAAAACATATTTAATACATTATTTAAGGATATCAAATGAATTTTTTAGGGATTATGATATTTTAATTATTTTATCCCACATTATTTGGTGTAGTTTCCTATGTAAATCCATTTAAAAAAGAAATGATTAAATATTCATAATAGTACATTCAACAAATATATGAGTAGAAGAATCATATAACAAAGTGGATTTAATGTAACATCATTAGCCAGTTGGGATTTATTCTTTATTAAGGTTGTCGGCAAAAGGTCAATAGAATTTTAAATGTTGCTTATTGTGAAAAAATGGGTACATCGATAATGTAAGAGTTTATTATATTGTTATGTTTCAGCTATAATTTATATTTAATCACCGTTAACTCTTAAATAAAATAAATACAAATTAATAATAGATAATGCATTAACTATAGATTTACAAAGATAATGATAATTTTTGAATGTGTGATAGAATCTAAGTAATAGATATTCTAAGATGCATTAATAACCAAAAGCACTAGAGTAGCTTCACTTGTCCAATCACTACCCAAACCTTTCTTTATGATCATTATTGTTGTTTCTTCCTTCATAACTGAGACACTGCAATTTTACAATCACTTAGTGGATTCTGATTCAATACTTGTTTATTTATTGTGAACCATTTTTCAACTTTATACATTGTTAGTCAATTCTCTTATTAACTATATGTACTACATCAAATTCATCACAATTGTTTTAGCTTAAAGTAAATTTCATATAAAATTTTCACAACCACACATATTCAAGTAAGCCACGCCCGAGTATCCATTAATGACATCGGGTACGGGTAATGCATACCCATACTCATATCCACATTATTTGCGAGTATCTAATGAGTTATTAATTTTAATTATTTTTTTTATATATTTTACAATAGTTAATATTAAAAAATAATTATTACTTATGATATGTATATGATAATTTTATGATTAAAGTATCGTCACTAATTTTATGGTTATGATATAAAATATTTGATTAAAATATATACATGGGTACCTGCAAGGCGAATATCATAATACATGTTCCCACTATTTTTGTGGATACCTATTGCAAATATTTTGATGGGTACCCACAAGTGGATTACTTTTTCCATCCCTAGTAACCATAGTGTGTATGTATTCCATACCGTACATTAAATTTTAGTCACATTCAGACCCCATTTTCTCACGAATCTAGATTATCTCAAGTACTGAATGGACTAAAAAGAAACATCTAACGATCCTAATTTTAAATTATCATCTAATAAAAATATTTAAAAATTGACAAAAAAATCTTTTACCTCTTATATTCCAGTATTGGACTCTCCAATACTCGGAGAAGATCCAAACTCATCTTTCAATTCCCTTATCCCTAAAAATCCTGTGGGCCTCCACCAAATACCACTGGGCAAGTCTCACATGTGATGGGCCCAGATAATAAAATTGAAAGGGAAAACAAAACTTTGTTTATAAGCCAAATATATGGTCACATTTATCAAGAAAATATTGGTACTAACTCATTAGGGTCCACCACATATATAGCACTAAACCTTGAATTTGTAATGGTGCTATGTGTACGGAATCTAATGCCCCTTTTAAGGTGCAAACAGATTTGTAGGATGTTGGGCTTGTGGGCACATTATAGTCACTGAAAGAAAGTTTTATAGAAAGGTATGATGCCATAAAGGAAAGGTACCCTTCACTAGGGTCTTTCAAGGGCCATGCAATGCTTTGAATGATTTATTGTGGGGTTGCATTATTTGGCAACCTTACTTTGATGACCCTATATTTATTTTTTCTTCAAGAGTTTGCAAAATTTTGAAGGTGATAGAAAGTGATGCCTTTATAGTGTTACCCTTCAAGAAAGGAAAGGGTAGGGTTAAGGGATGGTTTGGCACTTTGCTATTGCTATGATGCCAAGATGTGTCCCCTAGTTTGGATTCTGACAAGGTTGTTGCTTCTACTTTAGGAGATAACTTGGTATGAAGCTTTAAAATGGTTGAGGAATTTTATTGGAATAATTGAATTCTTTTATTAATAAATGTTTTAGAAATCTTAACCATTAATTCTTGGATGTGGGATAGGGAAGGGAAAAACTCTTAACAGTTTAATAATTTTTTAAGGGAATAAAGTATTATCTCAGTTTTTATTTATATGTTTCATTTGTTAAAAAAATTCTTTCCAATTATCATTTTACGTAAAAGATTAAAGATTGCACTAATCACTATTTTCTAAGTTTATCCTAATTTTATACTTTTGTGAAAAGTAATTAATAGACATAGAAATATAAATAACATATTATTAAAAAGACCCAATAAATTTAAGGTAAATCTAACTCAAATTTCACATTCTGGATTTAACACCCCACCATCAATAGAACTTTTCTTAATTATTTTTTCCTTTTCAAGATAGTCCAAAGCATCATGTTAATCTTCTCCTAGAGTTGCTCCAAGGTCATTGTAGCTTCATGCCTTCCTCACTAAAGATAATGTTATTCCATTTGTTTTATATCTTCATATGTTTAAAATAATGTAAGATATATAGTTTAGCAAGTCATTAAATAATGTAAAAAATGATACAACTTAGATTAAGTTAAGTCCATTTATTTTACACTTTGTTGGGTTTATTCAAGTGTGAAGTCTCATATTGGATATGCGATGAATAATAAAAGAGTTTATAAGTAGAAAAAACCCATGAAACTAATACCTTAAGGTTTTGGTTCAAGACGTGGTGCATCACTTGTGGCTCTACACTCTTTTCATACCTCGGTAACAATGGAACTCCCTGATGGTTGGAGGCTCTCCAGTCGCAGTCTGGTCCAACAAGTGGTATCAGAGTCGATGGTTCGGCTGGGACATGATGAATTTAAGGGGGAGCGGACCGGAAAGTGTGTGGTACCCACACTTGAGGGGGAGATTGTTGGGTTTATTCAAGTGTGAAGTCTCACATTGGATATGTGGGGAAGAATAAAATAGTTTATAAGTAAAAAAAACTAATGAAATTAATACCTTAAGAGTTTAAAAATAAATGAATAAAATAAGTAATAAATAAAAATATACTTATAAATGAAGTATGGAAGTGTATTGAGTTTGTAAAACATAACAAGTTTAGAATGAAATAGAAAAATTAAAATATAAAAAGATATATATGAAAAGGAGAATATGTTTCATATTTGTTAGAATTGCATAAAGAAGGAATGAAGAAAGAGAGAAAGAATTGAAGTGTATGATTCACCCATTTCATAGAAAGGATTTTAACTACCAATTTTTTTTTCCAGACTTTGTAACTAAAAGTAATAAGTATCACAAACTTAACTAACACTCACTAATACATTTGGATTATTCATTTTCTTAACACTCTCCCTTAAGCCAAGTACCTAAGAAATACAACACCTATATTCTTTCTTAGATTCTTAAACCTATCACCCTTCAATGCTTTAGTGAGTGCATCAGCTAGCTGCAAATCTGTTTTGTAGTAAGCTACTTCAAATCTTTCTTTGTTCACTAAATCTCTGAGGAAATGAAATCTCACTTCTATGTATTTGCTTCTATCATGACTCACTGGATTCTTTGATAAGCTAATTGTTGAAATGTTGTCTATCTTCAGCTGCAATGGTGTCTTTACACCAATTTTCATTTCCCTCATCAATTCTTCATGCCATACAACTTGACATGCTGCATAACTCCTTGAATTATACTTTGCTTCACAACTAGATAAAGCAATCACTAGTTGCTTCTTAGAGCACCAAGAGATTAGGGCCTCATTTAGCAAGAACAAGTACTCTGAGGTACTTTTCCCTTCAACCAAGTCACCAGAGTAATCTGAATCTGCAAAACCAACCATTTCCAATTCTGCTTCTTGCCTTTTGACCGGAAAAAACACTCCATAGTGAGTTGTTCCTTGCACATATCTCAACAACCTTTTAGCAGCTAGCGTATGAGACTTCTTTGGATTACACATAAACCTGCTCACAAGTCCAACCCCATAAGACAAATCTGGCTTACTGTTGCATAAGAATCTCATGGATCCTACAATCTGTTTGTATAGAGTGTCATCAAGCCTCACCATCTTCATCTTTTGTGAGCTTCACATTTGTTTTAACTAGGCTAGTTTCTGAATTGCAAGAGACCATGTTGAATATCTAAAATAATTCCCTATCATACTTCTTCGGGTGCATTAGTAGACCAATATAAGTGTAGGTTAATTCCATTCCAAGGAACTAGCTTAGCTTACCCAAATTTGTCATTTCAAATTCAGCTTCCATGACTATTTTAAACTCTTCAATTCCTTTTGATTTGGATCCAGTAACAAGCAAATCATCAACATATAGGCATATGATCATTAAGTCACCATTTCCACTACCCTTTACATATTCACCATGTTCAACTGTGCATTTTTTTAAAGTTGAGTTGAAATAGCAAGAAATCATTCATTTTATTCCAAGCTCTTAGTGCTTGCTCCAAGCCATATAGTGCATTGCTTAGCTTGTAGTCTTGATGTTGCTTCTCTTAATGGGATTTCTTTCAAGCAATCTCATTTTCATGAGCTTATAATGAGCTTTGAAGCTCCACAACCTTTATTCCATAGACATATTTTGACTCTAATATGGCTACTACAATATAGTCAAATTTATGAGGTAAGGATCTCATGATTTTTTCAATGATCATAATATTTGTCACCAATTCTCTGCAACCTTTCATCTTGTTGGTTATTGTGAGTACCTTTGTAAAGTAACCCATAACCTTATCATTCTCTTCCATTCAAATTAGTTCATATTGCATCCCAAGTGTTTGGAGTTTTACCCTTTTGATCTTGTCTCCACCAAAATGGCTTCGAATCAAGATGTTCGAGGCTTCCTTGACAATAGTTGCATTTTGGATCTTCTCAAAGTGTATGTCATCGACATATTGATGAACTAGAAACAGTGCCTTGTTGTCTTTCTTCTTGACCTCTTTGAACATTGTTCTCTGAATTTCAGTAGATTCGGGACCAGGTGCAAGAAGATCATCCTCTACAACATCATCCACTTCTTGAAAGCTGAATAATACCTTCATTTGTGTGCTTCATCGATTCTAATTCTTCCCAGTCAAAATGAGAAGACTTGTAAATGAGAGATTGCTTCCATTTCCAACCATCTTCAAGCCAAATCTTGCTTTCAACTTCTCAACCCTTTTGCACATCTTCCACCTCTCTCAACAACTTCAAGGTGATGCTTCAATTATTCAAATAATTCACATAAAATGAATTTCGAGTTACACATAGCATAATGAATTTCGTAGGGGTGAGTTGATAGGGCTTAGAATCATTGTTCTAAGGTCTTTGAATTGGAACGTGCTCTAGATACTAATTCTTAGAATCACACAGAAAATGAATGAAGAAGAGAGAAATAATTGAAATGTATGATTTGCCAATTTTATTGAATATTCAAAAGAAATTACATCCTTTTTATAGGAAGAATTTTTAACTACCAAAATAGAATTTTTAAATTTCCTAACTAAAAATAGTAAGTATCAATAAACTTAACTAACACTCACTAATACACTTGAGTTATTCATTTTCCTAACAATATTGCCTACAAATAGGTATAATATGGATCTCATTTAATGTTTGATCATATGTAGAAACATTGCTTTTTCTTTATAGTGCAATGTCGTATTTTGTCTTTTGTACAAAAGTTTGAATGTGTGAAGCACATAAGTATTTTTAAAAATATGGGAATGAAAATTATCAGATTTATAATTTATTTATATTTAAAAAATTATTTTAATCCTCATTGAACCTATGAAAATGAAAGACTATTGATAATAAATAATATTAAAGCAATCCTGATACCTCCCATAAATACATCAAATTGACTCACCCTTTCCTACTCTTACCCACATCCCTTAAGAACTTCTTCTTAATTTTTATTATTTAGGAGCTTTGAAAAAAAGAAAAGAAATATAGATGCTACCTAGTTCAGTAGAGTCATATATTTAGTTTTTTGATACTACTAAAAATATTTCATTACACATTTACCTTACTAAATCAGGGTTCCATGAACCAATAGTCCCAATCCCAAGGTTTAGGTACCCACTTTAAAGACTAACATTCCTTATTATTAGAATCTGTATACAAGTGTAAAGCAGCCCATTGCATCATATTAGAATCAGACTCATTTTTAAGTGTAAAAGTGTAATATAATTTATTTATTTTTGATATTTTATAATACTTCACTCTCCATTAATAAAGATGAGTCTCACTCATCGTCATCCTATCAGAATTCATAGTTACATAATTATCTAATTTACAATATACATAAGACATACTAAATCAATTATATCAAATATCACTAAATTCACATTGCCATATATTCATTAGTCATAAAGAGTATCTTATAAAATTAATATACTACATACTAAAAAATAAATACGATGTAAAAATCGTGGACTTTGTTAAAAGTAGTACAGCTTTTGTCCTAAGCACTATGTTTCATGTCAAATTTTAATTTAAATATGTTTTTTCAACTCATACACCCAAAACTAACATATATTATTGCAGCCAAACATGACAATAGTTTTGAGTTTTGTTTTATAGCAAAAAAAAAAAATGTAGATAGGAGTTTGTTGAATGACGCATGTGTCCTCTATAGCGACAAAGAATGTCTACAAGTACGAGTACGTAAAATTTGGCGAGCTTCGTCCTCATTCGTCCTTTTCTATGATTCTTTTTCTCCACTTTTACCATTTTTATTTTTTACTGCTTTATAAATAAAGACTCTTTCAATACTAATCCAAACTTTCCTATATGGGTTTGGAATGGCAAATGCTTCCATTATTTCCACCTTTGATAAATGTCTATTATACAATATTGTTAAAAACAAACATGTTGTCAAAACCAATCAAGGTACTCAATTAGTGGTTTAGTTGTTCAATAAGTGATTTAGTAGTTAAAGTGTATGTCGGTTAAATCAGATATATATACTTATATATATATATATAAACATGTAATAAAAATTTCTAATATGTAGATACTCAACTTTATGATTCATGTTCATAGTCTACTAATGATTCTCATAGACAAACAACTCACTCTACAAAATATATTTTAAAATTAAGGTGGTGAATCATCCAATATAAAATAAGAATGATTATTGAAACGATAGAGATGCGTTTGGAGACATGACGGAAATGATGGAGACTCGGTGGAGGATGTATTTGTGAGACGGAGAAGAAAGAAGAAGAAAACGTGAGGAAGAAATAGGATTTTTGAGGAAGAAATGAGATTTTTTTGTTGTTGCATGAACCAGCCTATTCAGTAACAACTCGACCGGTTCTCCAGTTTTGCCCAAAATCGTCCTATTTGGTCCAGTTTTGACCGGTTCTGATGCTCATCTGGTCAAAAGATTGTGTGATATCGACTGGGGGTCTGGTTTGCTGATTTTCGTGTCGAACTACCCAGTCCGGTCCAATTTTAATGTCATTGCTATTTATTTGCCGTTTTACATGTTTTGTGTTTAGTGTTGTCTTTCTATTTTTTATATAATACAAATTATAATATAAAGTTGTTCAGAATTTATTAATATTTATATTTTATCTTAAAATCAATTAACAATAAGGAAAGAAACTCAATATGTATTTAAATCATGTTTAAGATAATTATGTATATGATATGATACTTACTTCCTAACATGCTCCTCAAAAGAAGCTTTTCAGACCAGACGAAGAGTTACATTTGACTTATGATTAAATGACATATTTTGGCACATTATAAATGAAGATGAATAACTCTATAGGTATTTGAACCATGCCTAGGAGAACGAGGTTAGCAATGTATGACTTACTTCTCAAAATGTTCCCTCCATAAAATTATGTCGGACAAGACGAAGTGTTACCTTTGTTGCATGACTAAAAGACATCTTTTGGTCATTGACAACTGAAAAGAAGTTTGACTTTGGTTATGATACCATACTAAAGTTCTATTTCAATCCAATTGACAATGAGAGAAACAATCAACCAAATATTTAAACAATATCTAAGAAAATAAGGCAAATGATGTGAGACTTTTTTTTCAACCACAATGTGAAATTTTGATTATTTTCTTGATTTGTTTTAGATAAGAATGAAAACTAATGAAAAGTTGAACCTAATTAAGGAATCAAGTTTCTATAGCATCAAGTAACAACATGTTACTAAGCTCATTGGAAATTGATTCTAATAAAATAAAAATAGTGAACTTTTAGCTCTTATTTTCATAATAAAATAAAAATAGTGAACTTTTAGCTCTCATTTTCATAAGAAGATTCATGAGTATTTTCTTCTCTCAAAGTAAAGGAGGGATCCACCAAAAGTAAGTGACAAAAATCTACTCCACATCATAGTCATTCATTTTTGGAAAATCCAATGGTTTGAATTGGTGAATACATGTAAATCATTAGATTTTCCAAGAATGAATGGATATGATGTAGAGATATCATCCATGTTTAGCGCAACATTACCTCTGGAAGGTATAATTATATATGTAAATGATTAATAAAATATATGCATATATATTTTCATATGCCAAATTGTATGTTCACATAATAAGTAATATTGATAAGACTTTATCTAAAAGGACATGCATTATACTTAATCAAGTCTAGAGTTGAGTTAGAGTTCAAAAACCGTCCCAATCGACATTTGGAGCCAGGTTAGCCTTCAGGACAAGGGTCGGGTTTAAAAAGTAAATTGACCAACATTTAGGGCCAAATAAGGGATAAACCTTCCCAGATCCATACTCACCCCTACCAAAAAGTAAGAGATTTTATACAAAAAAAATAATGGGAGGAGTTCCTCTTCCTCGATGAGTAAGTTAAAAAAACATACTTCACATCTTAGTCATTCATTCGTTAAAAATTCAATGAATTGAATTGGTGAGTAGATCTGAATCATTAGATTTTAATAAAATAAATTGTTAAGATATAAAGTATGTGTTTTTAACTTATCCATAGAGTAAATAGATCCCCTCTAAAAAAATCTCAAACACCCACACATCCTATACTTCTTAACAAAAATCAACCTTCAAATATGAGGTGAGAAATACACCTAGAAACATATAAAAAAGAATTAATTTATGATTTTGCTAATCATTGTTCTAAAGTACAAGTTTTTAAGCAACTAAAGAGTATAAAGTAAATCTTCAAGAGCAATTGAGTGGCCGTATCAACAACTATATCATTTTCATGTCATATTCATCTGCCTACCAAGATTATATACAAATAAACATGACAATTCGAAAATAGTTACAAAAATTGTATCACTGAATTTCACAAATCTTTTATTTTTGTTATTTTATATACCGTGACTGCATCGTCTACCATTGATATTTTATCACCACTGATTCTTCAAAAAAGTAATACAAATGAGTGATGAATGATATAATGATCATATATGAATCTTTACACTGATAGTATATAGATATTACACTCTTGATTAAACGTATCTAATACACATCATTCATATACAACTTGATATAAAAGTATATGGTTACTTGTTATTTAAATACATTTTATGTGTACAATATTTATTCCTCTGTATTTGTATTTCAATACAAGTGAAATTTACCCATTAATACCAATGGAAAATATAATATTCAAAATCAGCCCCCTCAACTTTTATTCTCCAAGTCAGCATCCCTATTCTTATCCACTTTGATTTATGAGTTACCATAATCTCAATGGCCCAATTGCTTCTTTTTTTTAATAATTTGACTTTTGAGTTGAGCTTTTTTTAGTGCTCAAAAGTCAGTTTCTAAGGTGCTTACTTTTGAACAAGGTTTTTTACCACTTTGAGAAGCTGGTTTATGTGTTATCAACTTATCATTGTAGTTTTTTCAACTTAAAAAACTTTAGCAAAAAAGAAAAATAAAGGATGTTTATAAATCAGATTAATTGATCCTGACCCACTGATCCAACCATTCATATATTAACCCACTATCTTGACCGAGTTAATTGGTATAACTTTAAGGGTAGAGATTCACTTACTCTAAGAATAAATTTAAAAAACTTATTCCACATTTTAGCCATTAATTCTAGGGAAATCCAATGGTCTAATTGGTAAGTAAATCTATACCATCAAATTTTCTTAGAATTGTTTAAAAAACGTACTCTTTGAGTAAGTAGATTCTCTCTCAAACTTTAATAACTATTGAAAAAGGTGTTGAAAAGGAATGGAAGAAAATAAAGAAAGAAATAGAATAAAAAAGGTAAGAAATAATAATGAAGGAAACTAAACCATGGGTCACAATTGTCCTTTATCACTCTCTTGTTTTGTCCTCTGCCCTAACTGAAAAGGACATCAAGCAACCTGTGTGGTCTACCTGTGTACATATCCACTACCTTAATTTTATAAAACAAAACATTAAATAAATATCATATACTAGATTCATACACCGACTCAAATATCCACTTTTCATAATTTTATATCTACACTATTCTTTATACTTTTAATAACCTTTTTTTTATGTACAACTAAATTATTATTTTTTTATACATCGGAAAAGAAAAGAAACAAAATAAATTTAAAGATACATTCTAACTCAAAATAAATTTAGTCAAACAATCCGTAATATGTTTGGTTTTCTGTACTTTCCAATTCCTACTACTATGTCCCACTAATTAATATTTGATTATGGATTTATTAAAATCAATTTTATTTTTTTTCTCAACCAATATTTTCTAAATTTCTAATATACATATAAAGAGTCTGAATCGGCTTTTCAAAACTATCTTTAAGAGAAATTGTGTATCAAGTGTGTTAATTACCATTAAATTTAACAATAAAGTTATATATATACAAGTCAATTTTTCAATTTATAGAAGTAAGAATTATATAGCAATTTAAAGCTCAGGTAACCTCATTATAGTTTTTCTTACAAAGAAAAAATATGCAATGAAAGTGTAAGATTTTTATACACTGTCAATTCATTATTCCTATTTATTTAATTTATAATTATAATTGATTATTCAAAAAATAATACAAATAAATGATAAATATAACCATAGTAACATTATATATATTACATTTAGTCATGTGAATAAGTTTTTAACCGTAGTATCAACTAAAAAATTAATTTCATAATCATATAAAAAAAATACTCTATCCTCTTTAACTAATCAAACAATTTTTTGTCAAATAAAAAAATAAAAATACTCGTGCCCTTAAAATTTTTTTTTTTAGAGAGTCGCTCTTTCCTTATAAAGATGTTAAAAAAATATTTAATTTGTACAATAATTATATTAAAATATTATATTAAAGTGAAACTCTTATACTATTAAAAAAATTGATATCAAATCTAAATATAAAAAGCCTCTTACTTTCTATATTATATATAATGTCTCTCTCTCACTCATATTTTTTGATTTCTCTCTCACCTCATATATCATATTCTTCTTTCTTTGTTTGTGTGTATTCTTTGCCTTTCTGGTTCTCTATTTCTCTCTTCTTCTTCTTCTTCTTCTTCTTCTTCTTCTTCTTCTTCTTCTTCTTTTCACTGTTCTATCTATATCTTTGATTCTTTGTATACCAAACAATGGTTGATCTTGAAACCGTTTGTTGCATGTGTGGTGATGTTGGTTTCCCTGAAAAGCTTTTCCGCTGCAACAAGTGTTCTCATCGCTTTCAGCACTCGTATAACTTTCTTTCTCTTCTCAATCATCACATACACATAACCCATATATACATATATACTTGTATAGTTCTATTATATATACATAAATACATTCATTCTCATCTTTCTTTGTCATAATAGAATCATCTTTAATTTTGATACATACAAGTATTTATCATATAAAGATACTTATCCTATCTTTTTTATTTTGTACATATCTTTATAGAACATTATCACTTAGGATAAGAAGAGTTTTTCGTGGTATTTATTAATGCTGTTATCTTATGTTAAACATGTTTTAAATTCTGGATGTGATTACCTTATATTTATTGTAATCATAGAAAGTCATACGAAAATGTGACTCATATATTGCGTGAAATTGTGGTTGTGGTCACGATTGCGGTAACTGTTGCAGTTATTGCGACCTGACAGTCCGACACGACCTGATGTGGCTGCGTTGCGGTCTGTTACAGCCGCATCATCTATATGTTGTGATTGCGATTGTGAAATAGGTGAATAATTAAGGTTAAAAGTTTAATAATTATTTTCAGGTATTGTAGCAATTACTACGGAGAATTACCTGAGATAGAACTATGTGATTGGTGCCAAAGCGAGGAGAAGAGTTCATCAAGAAATATTGGCTTTAATTCGAAAAAACCGGTGACCGGAAATGATGCCGGAACCACGAACCGTTCTGAATATTCCGGCGAGAAAATAAAGCAGCATGATCGTGAAGAGAGTGGGTCAGAGAAAGGGAAAAGCCCTACGCCGTCGCCGAGAACCACCACACGCAGATACAAGCTTCTCAAAGATGTAATGTGTTAAAGAAATGAGAAAGAAAGAAACAAATAAAGCATCTCAACCAAAATCAATTATAGCTTATAGATTATAGCTTGTATCAAAAGTTGTTTAGTGTTAATAGCTTTGTAGTAAGAGTGTGTGTTTCTTTCTTCTATTTCTTATATCTTGTATTGAGTGGCTTTTTTAGCAAGTTGTTAATAAAACTATGTAACTTTAATATCTACTAGCCCCATAATCTATGGCATAAGTTTCAAGCTTATCTCTCCATTTTTTTATTTCACCAATTATAATTTTTTTCTTCTAAGTAAAATAAATATTTAGGGTTCGTTTCCGAGTTGTTTTTCTTTAAGAGAAAATAAATGCTTGAAGATCATTAGTGAGATGGTTCTAAAGCCTTTTCTTTCTTTTCCTTCCTCGCCAAAACTCAATTCACAAATAGGATCACTAATGATTTTTCATTTTTTTAACTTTTAATTTGAGAGATAATGCATGTTACATACACATGAAGTATGTTTGGTGCATGAGATTTGGTTAACTTGAAGATTATATTTTATTGGAGTTCAAATTGGAGAAGCAAAGGTTAAATTAATTGAGACAATAAATTTTTTAAATCTAAATAAAAAAGTAAGTTTTTTTTTACTTAGAAATGTTATTACACAAAGAAATTTCAATTTCTATGTTCTTTCTTTTCATGGCTTACTTAGTTGAGTCTATTGAGGTGAATTGAATGCAAAGAGTTTCCTTTTAGGTGAAGAATTCTAGTACCATAAAGCCTGCTAACTTTTGCAGTTTCATTGAAAGCCTTTAATTGCTAGGCCCTCTATTATTGTCCATGTCAAAGAATTAATGAAGGTTCTTGATTAAAAGAAATTGAAATTTCACCACGTAAGTTTGAATGATTTTAAGATAGAATTTTTTGCTTAGAAGTTTCTTCTTCTTTTAATTATTGTTTAGATGGAGAAAGAAACAAAGACATGCATGTGGTTAAGTGTTCATAGATTAGGAGGAACAAAAATATTTCATACTAAATCATATCTCAAATCTTGTCTCGTACCAACGACAATGAAACAAAAACAGAAAAAATAATAAATATTTTAATTTTTTAAATGACATGACATGTTTTCAATAATGCGGAATATGTTGGAATATAGTTTGAGACATATCTATAAGATCAAGAAGAACAACAATTTCCCTATGTGGTAGTGGGTACTAAGCCCTAAATTTATGTAGTGAAACTGTTGATACTTTTTTTTTCCTTAAAGGCTTGTATAGTGTTGACCCTTTGTGTAATATCTCTAAAGTACACTAGCTGATAAGGCTTACTTCACTATGCTAATTTTGATCGTTATTTATTGAGTAATGATATATCCTCATACTAAATCATCTTATTCAATATGTTGATTTATTAGAAACTAATGAAATGCTTTTTCATTTGGCTTTTGAAGACAATAAATTCATCAATTCCATGGTAACCAAATCCATTTTTTCTTCTTCTCTTTTGCTAAATTAAGCCAAGAATTATTCAATTATATATTCTTCCCCATACTTATTTTATAAATCTTGTCTAATCCCTCGTGTAAGCTTCCTATGTGCCTTATGAATTGATATCAAAGAGAGAAACTCTATGTGCTAGAAAATGTACCAGTGGGTCAAGACCAAAATTCAATTCAATCTAATATAAAGAGTTTGGATTTGATTGGATAGAATTAATTTACTTTTACACTTAAAATTTAATACAATTGAGCCCGGTAAAAAATGAGTTAGATTTAATTAGATTAGTGGGGTTAGCCAATGTTTTTTTTACTATTTTAACACACTTCCTGTAAAAACAAATCATGTTTTTGGTGCATTTAAGTCATGATTTTAGGTCCAATTTAAGTTACTTTTCAATCCAGTTGATTTGAATTATTATTGACTCTTCCAAAAAATAATACAAATGAATGATGAATGATATATTGATTGTGTATAAATCTTTGCACTGACAACCCATATATATTACACTCTTACATGAATCAATACCATATTAAAGTGAAAAATAATAGTTAATGTATAATTAAAGTTGTAAAGGAAACAAATAAATAGAAATCTAACAAAGTAGTCTTACAAATGAACAAATAATTAAGAAATGAGGATGTAAATTAATATTGTGAAATCAAGCCGGAAGAGATTCCGTATTAGGTTTAACCGCTTTATCTATAAATATATAATTATATATAAATGTAAAATTTTATATAATTAATAAGTTTATATAACTATACTGAAGTAATATCTCTCCATATTTTTGGGATCGAAGTTAAACAAAACATTAGAGTAATATTACATTTTTTAAATGTTCACTTCTCGGGTTATTCTGGTTAACCGGGTTTAGCACGGTCGAACTGAAATTTCTCTTGTTCAAAGCAGTCCAACTACTCATTCAGTTAAGACTATAAACTAGGGCCGTTTTCAAATCCTGTCAGCGGTCGGACCGTCCTGTCCGGTTATCACACCAGATGTAATATTGATGTGAAGAAGAAAAGTAGGTATAAGAAACACATAATGAGTTTGGTAGAGGTGTCTTTCATTTGCCCACATTATGAATGGATATTCATCAAAGTGAGTCACATGTTTGCTTGGCTTCTCTTCATCCCTTCCACCTTTCATTGTCCAATTTACAAGCAACTTTCTTAATGTAGGATCTACTACATATTAACACATTCCACATGCAATAATGTTCATTCCACATGCAACTTCTGAGTCAATTCTCCTTTTTCTATGCAATCATTAAAATCAATACCAACCGCATATTTTGATTGCAAGCTATTAAAGCTACCTTTCTTTAACCCATGCACAACATTTTTATATTCATCACATTTTTTCAAGCACCAAAACACATGCATGGATTGTTTTATCAAAGATACTACTAGTGCAAGCCTCCAAGTAAAGAAACTATTTAGGGTGCAAGCCCTCATTTAATCTTTCACTAAACTAGAAAATATATAATGTGTTTTTTAATTTTGTTTAAATTATTTGATTGTTGGTATGATCGGGATAAAAAATTTAGAGGGAACAATACTATTTAATTACAATTTATAATTAAAATTAATTCAGTAATAACAAAATATTCGAAGTTCCAGAATAACATATTAAGCCTAAATAACATTGATTAATAATTAAAGATGTTAAAGAAAAATATAAATTCATTTAAAGTACTACTCTTCGTTCTTTTAAAGACTTAAACTCATCGATGATTGAATCAAAGGTAAATGTTTCAATCATTTCCTTTTCAATATAAATCACCATGCAATCTATAAGAAATTCATCTTTCATCTTAGTACATAATCATGTTTTGATTATCTTCTTGAAGCCGAAAGAGTTAAGAAAAGACGAATAACTCGATCAAGTAAGTAATATGCATCCACCTTCCCCGTTTTTTTGTTAAAGTTGTAGTTAATTTAGAAATGTTTGAGAGATTCTTCAAATCTGAATGGCTATCATCATCAAGAATAAAATGTTGAAGTTGATAATATCTCAAGTTAATCTTCTCATTCTCATTGAAATCCATAGGATAGAGCTTTTTGCACAAGAATACATATATTATCAATATTATAAACATCCTCAATATCCAACTTTTGCATCTCCATTGAAATTAAAAACATTGATATATAAGCATTATTAAAATCGGGAATATAAATGGCATATTGCTCACAAAATAATGAAACAATTTTCAACAACCACCCTCTCTCAACTTCTGAATGAATACTGAATCAGTGTTGATTGTGTCATTTCATCACGGCCTCTAAAATCAGAACTTTGCACATTGAAGATATTACGAATATGTCCATATTGGTTCAACAAATCAAAACAAATTTTCATTACATTATTAATTATGAGGAGAGCCACTAAGGTGAACAAGAATTGCATAATTCTTCAAGTGTTGACTTTTTTTCATGCTCTAAATCATTTTCTAGTAAAAACATCACATCTAGCTTATGCACTTGGTGTATTATTGAACAAATTACAAGGCAAACAATAATCAACATTATTCGTTATAGAGTACTCTAACCATGAAGGAAACATTTTGAGACAAGTGGGTTGAAATCGTCTTGTGTTTTATCTTTATTTAATGAATAATTTTCAAAATGACATTGATATGTACCCATATTTTGGTAAGCTCTTAAAATTTCATCTCTTTTGATTCACGGAATATTCCCAAATTTGAGGGCGTTTTCATCTCATTAGGAAAGCAAATTATTAGAAAATGGAGTGTGCCTATTAAAAAGGATGTGTATGTTATAACAAAAATTCAGAATGTATCAATAATGTCATAAATTACACCCAATAGAAATATAACATAAAGAAAGTATTAGTTAAAAATGCAATGGCAATTTGATATTGTTGTGGATTATTTCTATACAACCTATGCCATAATGTGAATATTGGTCAATATTAAATAGGATAGTGAGATTTTGGCTCTATACTATGTTGCTATGTGAATACTGAATAAAATAATGATGAAAGTGACAATGTATGCTTCTTGTGTGTTAGGTTTTAATTTAAACACCCAAAACTAAATCATTTTGAGTGTAGGTAAAATACATATTTAATATATATTTTTTAAGCTCAGTGTATATTTTTAATGTATATTTCGAAGTCAGAAGTTCAAGTTGTGGGAGACTTCCACTCAGAAGAATAAAATAATGTAAGGATATATTTTTAATGTAACACTTCAGTCTTGACATTTGACACATACGTGCCAATAAATTTATAGAGCAGATCACCATTTAATCTGAAATACTTATGAAATACTCAAAATAGTATACAATTATTAAATTTTAATCTCATTATGGCAAAATTTGATTTCTCTCAAAACATCGTGACAACTTAAAATTATCTTTTAATATTGTTTGACCCATCCAATGAAAACATCTCTTAAAAAAATATTGATTTTCCTTAAGTTAATTTGCTAGTGCATGTTAAAGAGCATTTTATTTGGAAAAACATATTTTTTTCACGTCTAGTCTTATGGGTGATGACTATTTTTTTCTCACACTATAATCTCAGAAATTATAATCACATATAAATATAATAATAATAATCTAATTTCTCTGGATACATCATACACTATAGAGTCTTGGCAATCGTTAGAAACATGCGTTTTCAGATTATATTAGATAACTCTCTTTATACTTTAACCTGCAAATTTAGATCAAAGCAGAGACGTTTATGAAAAAAAAAATTGATCCAGGCATCTAATAAGCCAAGAAAAGGTCCAATTCTAATACCAAACATAGAACCCACTATTGTTTTTGATAAACGAATGTTTAATTGGTGAGATTTCGGTGAGATTTGAACTCTCAATCCCTCCACCAGACCACCCGATGACAGGTATATTCGCAGTCCCATTTATGGTCTAATGCTGATTGTTGAATTCTATGTCCAATATCATACATACTGTACCCATTTAATTATCAAGCAATTTACTGTGCTAATGGGAGCTCTTGTTGCTGTGTAGGACACTATAACATACTTCCCTTATTCAGTTATCTAAAGTTGCTCCTATGGCTCATTTTTTCAGTAGTAAGAAGTAGCACTAGCATCCTATGAAGAAATTTGAGAAAAAAAGGGACTTTGTCAAACCATTGAAATGATAAGTAGCTACTTTGGCATACTAGTTGCTAGTTAGTAGCAACATGGAGGTATCTGCTGATGGCTTGGATCCTCTCCGCCAGTCGCATGCTCTAACAGATGTATAAATAATAAGGTTCACGATAGACATAATTCCGGTATGCGATCATCGGTTCAGTTCAATGACTAATGGAGATGATCTAAATCCATCTAATGAGGAAAGTATTGAGCTCATTTTCTCCTATACATCTACATGTAATGGTTAAAATTTGATTTCCATTCAAAAAATGCTACCTCTAACTATGCCTTTCCATATCTATATCATTGTCTCCAATTACGGGCCACATTGCGACCGTAATATTGTGGTTATAATGACTTCTACAATCAGATCACTCCATAATTGTGACATGACATCAAATCGCTATGACGAGGTTGTAACAAAACGCAACGCACTCACATCAAAGCACATTAGGGCCTCGGCGTCCCGCATTAAATTCAAAAACACTTTTAACATATCGTCATGGTGACAATCCACATCACAACAGCCAGAATAACCATATAGACAAACGTGCTCGCCAATTTATAACATAGATTTGTATAATCACACATCTGAAAAGAATAGGTCTCTATTCATCAGAAAAGAAGGTAGTAAGTAAGCACTATAACACTGCTTATTGAGAGATAACTTTGTAATCTAATCATTCTCAGCAATCAGCAGTAACAACTTCAACAAGTATAAGAGAATGTGGATTGATCCAAAAACTGAAAATCTAAGTTTTCATACATCGAAAGACTTCATTCAAAATAAAAATGACATGAAATTGAACTTAATTTTAAGCTATAAGTAATATCACCTAAGCCTCCTTGTGCAAATACAGCTTACCCATCACATGAAGGATGGCAACAAATGCTATAAAGCCAATACTCATTACAAGAACAGCATTTGGTGAAATCTTGAGTCCTGGAGCATCATCGGTGTAAAATTGAAGCATGGTCCCAGCTGCACCACCAGAGGCCCCACCGCCGCCGGTTGTTCTCCTCCTCCGCATGCCGGCGGTGGCTGCTGCACTTCCTCTAGCTGGAGCTGCTCCACCTGTTGCCATTTTCTGAAAAAAAAAACATTCAAAGATTTAGTATTTTAATCAAGTATACATGCCTATGCATTAGAATCAAATTTCAACTTTTTAAATTACACTTCATTCAAATGTTTTGCAAATAACTCAGTAAAACAAGAGTTTTCAAGCAATTATTATAGACTGATGTATGTTTTAAACTGTACTCTGCAACTGTAATCGCGGCTACAATATTACGGTTTCGGGAGTCGCCGCAAATTCATCACAATTGGCCATGTTTCTCATAATCGTAATCACAACCGCAATTTAAAACATTGCTATATACTCGAGGCAAGGGATTTACACTATCTTTAGGCATAAATAATCTCTAACCCCAAAATAAAAGCAAATCTTGTAATTGCAATTTCATCCTACCCAATCAAAATTTGAACAGTTATCACATAGAAAAAATAAAATTGAATGAATAAAGCAAACGATTAATATTGAATAATTAAAAATTGTACAACCAAATCCTGAAATTTATCGATTAGAGCAAAAGGGTACAATGGGCATACATCAGATTTTCCAAAACCTAAATGAAATTTAATTCATAAGAAAAAATTGAGAAAGAAAATGAAAATACCTATGAGATCTGAAATTGAGAGAAAGAGGGTGCAATAAGATTTTTGTGTAAGTGGCAAAGTCAAATTCTTGAAACACTGTTTATATATGCTGAGATTTTTTGACTTTAGTCTTATTTGTTCTAAGTACACGTATCAACAACCAATCATTCTTTGCCATGTCAGACTTTTACAAAATAGTGACCAACCAAGGCTATTGTTATTTTATTTCCTTATACTCATTTTAACTTTTTAGGTATGTACAGATATGAAATTATTATTTTATTCAATTCTAAAAGAATAATATATCTTCACACAAATCTTCATACACTGTGCTAACTGGCGTGTCGATATGCACTCCGTGTCTGTCAACCCATATTCTTATCTAAAGTTATAATTTATAATATGTGTCGTCTCATTTGTCGATAGAAAAATCATAAATATTTTATTCTGATTTTGATAACCAATTAATAATATGTGATGAATAAATAGTGTGAATGAATAAACATTAACCAGACTTATATAATTTATATAAAAATGATGTATTGTTTAAAAATAACATAGAATATGCATTGGGTATAGAGGAACATTAATATTGGGTTATATATGGTTTTTGGTAGAAATTATAAAATAAAGAGGGCAAAATAGACAACAACAAATTATACCGTTGTAGGTGGTTAATTTGGGGTTTGCTATATAGTATAGATTAACATGTAATATATGTTCATAAAATTTATTAATGATTGATTTATAAGTGATATATGTCAATTAATTTCTTGTGGTCTTTGTTATTATGTAAAATAATTTGTAAGATAATTTAATAAGAATAATGATATATTATTACTTTTATCTTAAACATCTTTATGATTTTACATCAAATCTTTTATTGCATTTTTGTCAAGCTTGGAAAGGAGTGAACTTCATGCAATCTCTTATTGTGTTTGATATATGAAATTGTTACTTTAGTGGAAGAAAATATTTCTAAAAGGAAAATTCTTCACTTTCAAAGTTTTCATTAGAAACCAAAATCACTTTAAATACTTTGCTTAAAATTAAAATTAATTTCTTAAAATAAGAAAACGAGTTAATTAGGATGATTTGCTTCATATTCAATGTGGTTTAAAATTCAAAATATTAAAAAATAATATTATACATTATATTAAATTATTTTAATATAATAATCAATTAAGTAGTGAAATTACAACCCGTACGTTGCACGGGTTATTAGTTAGTTCTGATATTATTATTATTATTATTATTATAAATTGATGATTGTTTTCTTATAAGTTTGATTTTTTTAATTTAAATAAAAAGTGATATTTTGATTAATATTTATAAGATTACATTTATATTTCCTAAAATTATAATTTGATAAGAATAATAGTAATTGCAATTACATACAGAGACAGAGACAGATTGAAAATTATAGAGTGCATAAAATACACGAGGTATTGTTAATAATTTAAAAAACGCGCAATTTGTATAATTAAATAATTCTCACGTTTTCCTTTTTATATTTTTATTTTTTCAATTTATTTGGTTGTTTATTGAATTGCTTAATAATTATTATTATATGATTGTTATTGGGAAAATATCATTTTCATTGACATTCTTAACCCAATAAAGGTTTTAACTGTGAAAATTTTGGTCCAACAAGATTAAATCGTATTAATTAAGAATAACTTAGAAGTGTACGAGATTCACTTAAAATTTAAAAATAAAAATGAAGATATGTACTTTAATGTTATGTTTCGTTCCAATTAAAAAAAGATAAAAGATATTCGATATATACACAATTATTAATTATATGTTATTATGCATTTATGTATTATTATATATTTATGTATAATTATTAATGGTATATAATGACATATGATTCTATCGAACAATTTAACTTATTAACTTATACAAGTGGATGAAGAGTGGTACTATGCATCTAGTAAATCTAGGGGTGGGCATGACCCGATTCTATCCGCTCATCTGATTTGACTCGATTATGATCCGACTTAGAAATGGTTGTGTTTTATCTGGTATAGGTCCAAGTTCAAAAAATAGACCCGATCAATATTTATGGTTGGGTAAGAGATAAACATGACACATCCGATCTCATGGTCATTCATTCGCCATGTTTGCATGTACTTCTTCAATTGTTTATTGGGTAATGACATCTCTTTTACCCAAATTATCATTGATTCTGTAATTTATTAATTATATATACATATATGTAAATGTTTAACCACAATATATCATTTTGTATGTTAAATTACATATTCATAATAATAATTAATATTGAGAATTTTTTTTATAAAATTGATATGTATTATATTTTATTGGCCTAGAGTCAAGCTAGAGTTCAAAAGCTAGCCCATTCGATATTTGGAGTCGGGATAGCCTTTAGGTCTATGATCCAGTTCGAGTTCAAAAAATAATCTAACTAATATTTAAAGCTGGATAAGAGACAAACATTATACGATCCAATCTGATAGATGCTTACCCTAAGTAAACTAAATAGTAAACTTAAAATCTTTGCATGATAAGGTTTGAGAGCCTGCCACAAAAAGGATCCCTTGAGCTTTTACAGATAGTCTATATTACCAATAGGCTGATCATAACTAGCTTGCAATGGTTTACTAGCCGATGCTCTTATTTTTCCTTTTCAATCATTTGATAATATTGTTCAGATATTAACAAATAACAAAACTAGGTGGTATCTTTTATGATTTATGTATTCCAATATGAACATTTTGCCTTCCGACAATTTTAAGAATAAAATAAATATATCACATCGTATCAGGAAATAACTTATTTCCTACAACCACTAAAAGTATGACATTTGTACTATTTTGTTTAGTTTTTAGAAATATTTTTGTAGAAAATGAATACATAGGACATATGTCATGATTTTAGTCGCTGAAAGATATAACTTATCTCCTTATGTCAGAAATTTTTTGGGACATGTGATCATTGTTCTAATACTTGGATCGAAATCACTTGTCCCATAAATGGTGTCAATGTGTCCCAATCCACTAAAAATAAGGAGATAAGTATTGTCAAAATAAAAAAAAAGTTTCCTATTCTCCCCTTTAAATTTATTCTATTTACATTATAAGTTGACAATTATTTTGAAACAAATTTTTATTCTCTAATCATACAACTATTTAGAAATAAAGTGTGTGTGTTTTAATATGAGAATGGAAGAATTAAATACTTTGGGGCTTACTAGAAATAAATAATATTTTGCGGCTGATACAATATATCTATCACCTAATGAATAATATTTATTTTTCAACCTATTAGAGATAAAAAATAAATATTTTGGGGCTTATTAAAAAAATTAGAGGCATAAGGCAAAGTCTTTACTTGCTTTACCCTTAACCCCTAGAATCTTATGCTTAAGTACCCTAACCCTTCATCATTTACACAACACACAAATGGTAAATGAACTATAGTATTCCCTCAAGCGTGTATTACTTGTAGGGATCATCTCTATTAATGGAGAAAGAAATACTAATTTTACTCTTAATTTAAAGAATATAAATATCATTACAAATATAAATAGAATGATATGATTATCATTTTATTTTACTTTTTACTTTGTTTTATACAACACTTTTATCTCTAGAAATGAAGATGAATCTTACTCGTATTACTTACTTATATACCCTACCATGACAAATTAGATTTGACCATGCAAATAATTGCTCTACCCTCTCTCTTCAATACTTATGGACTAGATTCTCTCTTCATACGTAGTGAAATAAAATCCACATACTACTTTCCCTCATTGTTCTAATATAAGGGGGTCACATACACACACAACTATATCACATTCAATCATTTAACACTCAACATTTTCCTCTATCCTTTGTTTCTCTCCAACATATGACTAAAGAATAACATAGTTGGAGAGTACTTTCTTCATATCTTCCACAAAATGAGCCAATGTGTTCCAAGTTGGGATGTTGATGATAACAACCCACCACCTCCTAGACTCTCTCTTCGTTCCAACTCCAACTCCACCGCCACCGATGTTCCCATGTAAGCGCGCTCTTTGCATCTTATACATACATAACTATCATGTGATCTATCATGAGAAAATATGACTGATGTGCTGCAATTGCGAGTATGAAATACTGAAAAACCTAAATATTGTGACCTCAGTTGTGATCACATATTTAAATTTAAACTCTTTTCGATTTTAATATATGATAGATCATTATAGCATCTATCGATCTAGAGTTGATTGTTATTGTATATAAACATTATGACCTAATGGAATAAAAGGGTTGATTGTTGTTTTTGTATATAAACATGTATGGTGAAAGACTTATTTATGTGATTTGATGAGTTCAGGTTAGACTATGAAGTTGCAGAGCTAACATGGGAAAACGGACAACCTTCAATGCATGGCTTAGGATTGCCGCGACTGCCGGGAAAACCTTCGGTGGCTACCACTAACACCGCTTCCAGGTATACATGGGAGAAGCCTCGTGCAAGTGGCACCTTAGAGTCCATAGTAAACCAAGCTACTAACTTACCCCATCGTGGCAAATTATTGTTTGAAGGTGTTGGTAGTGGTGGTGATAGTAGTGATGTTTATGGAAACATGTTTGCCCCGTGGTTGGCTCCTCGTGGTGCCGCTGCGGTGACTGCTGCCTCAAACACTGTTACTATGGATGCCTTGGTGCCATGCTCCAAGCTGACAAAGGAGCATGGCACTCAGGTCATGGACTCTAATATTCCTCCCAGTATTGGAGGGTGCATGGTGGGCAGCTCCACACATGTCAAGCATCGTAGTGGGGCTGCCAATGCTATTGTCGACCAAGGTACCATCCTTGCCGCTGCAGCAAAGCGTGTAAGGATGACACGAGTGTCGACAGTAGCTAGTAGGGATCAGAGTGTGAGTGGCAGTGCCACCTTTGGGAGAGATAGTCAGCACCTAACACTAGACACGTGCGATAGGGAATTTGACCTGGGTTTCACTTCCACCTCCATGGGGTCCCCGGAAAACACCAGCTCCGCCAAGCAGTGCACCAAGACCACCGTGGATGACCATGATTCTGTATGCCATAGTAGACCAATGGTATGGCTCTTAACTTCTCTTTATTGCTAGTATTTTTTTTATATTTTTTAATTAACTAGATTTTATTTATCATTTTTTAATCTTTCTATGCTAATCTAGATTTTATTAATTTCTTAATATTTTATATCTAATTTGCGATTATCTTATACAAATTTTGCAAAGAGGGAGGATGGAGATGAGGAAGAGAAAAATAAAGGAATAGGAAAATCATCTGTATGCACCAAAAGGAGTAGGGCTGCTGCTATACACAACCAATCTGAAAGGGTGAGAATCACATCTAATTTCATATTTATTAAAGTTAGCGAATCTTGTTATACATCTTGTTATACCATAAGAAAATGATATATGTCATTTGTAAACCATTCAATTATTAATAGATAAAGTATTACCTTGTGGTACATCTTACTTTTTTATGATATAAAGGATTTGTAGGGTAATATATTATTGTCCAATTTAGAAATCTGTGTTTATATCCGTAAAGACTATATGAATGTATTCATATTTTAAAATTTTAATTTCAGCATTGCATACACAAGAAAAAAATATTATTAATTAACTTTGATAATTAGTTTTTTATAAAGAAAATATGATATTATTATTAGTTAATGATATAATTTGTGTATTTGGATACTTAATTTATATGTTTTTAGTTATGCAACAATTATGATAATTTTTTTGTTGATAAAAAAATGTTTTTTTAGTGGAGAGTATTTAATGTTCTTTCCTTTGCTAATAATAGCATTTACCATCAAAATCAAGAATTTGTTATTGATTGGTTTATTTTGTATATACTTTTCAGAAAAGGAGGGATAAGATCAACCAAAGAATGAAGACATTGCAAAAGCTGGTCCCAAATTCCAGCAAGGTATAAGAATAGTTTCTACTAGTGGATTTTTGTTCATCTAATAATATGTTATATCTGAGCCAATTATATAGAATCTTATGGTCCCATTTCTTCAATGCATATCTTCTCAATGAGAGAAAAAGTAGCTATACTCATAAAACATCTTTTTTCCATAATTTCATACACTTCAATCAGTGGTCCCATGAAGATTCCATTGATGGGTAAGTGGAAAAAACCTACTATACATTATAATCATTTATTTTTGGAAAATCCAATGGTTTCAATTGATGAATATATCTAAACGATTGGATTTTCCAAGAATGAATGACTAAGATGTGGAGTGAGTTTTTTCCACTTACTCTTTGAGAAGTGAATCCCTCCTCGTACCAATTGATGTTGGATCCCCCTCTGCATGTTTTTGATTGAAAAAATGTTCTACTTTTAATTTAATTTTTACTTGTTAAAATTCTTATATATATTGCATGTCGGTGTGAGGGTGAATAAGTAGTATTAAGGTATTTTCGTATTTTGAAATTGAATTAATAGAATACTTATATACACATGTTGATTTTCTGTGTTCAAATAATAAATTACTTTATTTTTATTTTTATGTTGTTTGGGTCTTCCTTTTTGGTATTTGGGTCTTCCCCTATAGGACACTTTTAATGCACCTTATATTATATAATACTTGTATATAAAGTCTATTTGGTTAACAAGTAAATATACATGTGATGTGGATGGCTACACAATAATAAGTTTGAATCTTATAGCTATACATTTTTAGCTCAAAATAATGTAATATCTCAACCATTAATAAATAATGTAATATCTTATAACCTATTTCATATTCGTATGTGAGTATAAAAATTTATAAGATAATTTAATAAAAAGATTTATCTCTTTTCATATCAATTACTCATGACATGACTAGATAATAAAGGAAAATCTTGAGTTTCTAACTCTCAATATACATCACATGACTTTCATAAAAATTTACATTGTTTTTCCCTTCAGTTGTTATTTATATAATATTTTCGATGTTTTCATATTTGAGAGACTAATTTTTTTTAAAAACATTATAGAAGATACTCTGGCAGATAATTGTGGTCATAAACTTTTTCCAATTTAAGTCCACACAAACTCCTAAGTACTTTTTTGTTTATTTTTGCATGAAAACTCAAATTACATATTGTGACACTTTCAAAGTTGGTTGTTGGGTGAGGAGACACCCAACTACAACCTTTTTCATTTATGGTCATATGCCATTTATTTCTTCCAACTTGGCCAATTGACATTTTAGCCAAAAACAAAAGAAAAAGAACCCACAATCTACTATTTACTCCATATAAAGTAAGTAGTTTTTATATATACATATATAAGAAAAATGGTTCAACTTTTTCCAAACAAAGTGAACTTCGGAGAGGCGGCGTAGGTGGGGAATTAAATCTCACATCAACCACTTCATTCTTATTCTCCTATGTATGTTTAAGTATTTGTTGGACTACTTTTGTTATTACTAATTGTTTTGAGATGAAATCTTAACATGATATTAGAATTAGAGCTGAATATATTTCGGTTATCATTGGTCAAAAGATACTAATATTCTCATTATTAATTGGTTTTGAGATATCATATAGAGATAGCTTAATGATGAATTTAGCTACCAAAATAATTCATGGACTTAATTTCAGAATTTATGTTAACATTTATTTTGCTTTGTATCAAATTTGATTTGATGTTTATGTTGGACACAGTAATGATCACCGATTCAATTGACATTATGCTAGAAAACGTCTTTAAAAACGATTCTTCAATCTCGCATCCTAGAAAAATGTTGTTAAATATAAGGCGAAGAAAAATTAGACAATGCGTCTTTAAGAAATTGCTGTTAAAATTGATAAGCAGATATAATATCAACAACACAACCGTAAATACGCACAGTTGGTTTTAATTCGTACTAATGCAATTTTCATAAGTTAACTTTGTTTTTTTTTTCCATTGACACAGAGTGATAAAGCTTCAATGTTGGATGAGGTGATAGAATATCTGAAACAATTACAAGCACAATTACAAATGATGAATAGAATCAACATGTCATCTATGATGTTACCAATGGCCATGCAACAACAACTTCAAATGTCAATGATGGCTGGTCCAATGGGAATGGGTATGGGTATGGGCATGGGTATGAACATTCCTGGCATTGATATGAATACAATGAACCGTTCTAATATTCCAGGCATCCCTCCACTCCTTCATCCTTCTGCCTTCATGTCAATGCCTTCATGGGATGGCGGCGGCAGTGGCGGCGGAGACCGTGTTCAAGGGCCTCCGGCACCGGTGATGCCTGACCCTTCTATGTTCCCATTTTTTGGATGCCAAGCACAGGTGAGCAAATATTATGGTACCTTTCCTAATATTTAAATTATTTAGTGTTTAAATACTCCAAGAACATCCTTAAGAAAAATATTTGTTGATAATGAAGACTATCCTTATTCTATGGTCAATGAATTAATTCCCTTTTGGAGTATAACTGTTGTATTTCCAACAAGTGTCAATCACAGAAATCAAACATTTGATATTTAGGCTAACCTAACATGATATATGAGGATCCTGTGAGATCTTACACTACTAGATCAACACGTCAATAGTATAATGGAAGTGTTTTAAGGATGTTGTTTAATAATTTAATTTTTTTAATTGAAAAGTGATATTTTTAATATATTCAAAATAACATTAGAGTTTTATTTTTGAATATTAGAGTTTTATTTTTGAGGATGCTGTTTTATTTTCAATATATTCAAAATAAATAGTTTTAATATTAGAGTTTTATTTTTGAATGTTTAAAAAAATATTATTAGAGTGCTTGTTAGCAAAAACAAATACTTTAAAACGTAAATGTTGTAGAATGAAGGAAGGGAGTATACATTTATTCATTATTTTCTTTATATCAAAACTAAAATCATAAACTTTAACTATACTTCTCTAAATAATTTTTTATGTAAAGTTTTCTAACTAAAATTTAGAGAAGGCTAATGAGTGCTAATGGAATTATTTAAGAATTTAAAGACTAAAAACTATATCTTGAAATTGATGTACTTGAGTCTAAAAATATTAAAGTTATAACTTTCAATCCAATTTTTTTTATAACGATATATTGAGAAACTCTTTATCAGTCCAATAAATTTTAACCTTATGTATTTTTTTGACTATATATTTGAGATAAGGGTGGAGATGTTCAAATTTCTTATAATTGTGATAGAATGCAACTTGATTCATTACTTCTGTTTTGGTGGGGTCTGAATATGAGAAGCAGTATTGATAAGGTTATAGAAACCAGTCAAATCAAATTCATTGTGTTTTGTTTTGTTAGAAAACCAGTGACAATATTAATTGATTAATATTTGTATCTAGTTCTATACCATGTCACTGTTTAAACTCCAAAGCTGTAATGGAAAGAGACTAATCCTTAGGTTCCAAAGAATTCCACATAAAATCATCTCAAATATTGGTTTTAAAATGTTGCTATCCTTTAATTATAAAAAAATCACTTTTGTTGAGAAGTAAATCTCACATTGCCTATCTCATTATCTTGAGAATACTTTAAATACATGTTGGACTACTCCTCTCATTGCCAATTGGTTTTGAGATGAAACTTTAACATTTTAACATGATATGAGAGTCAGAGCTCAACTTCTGTCCGGTTGTCATGGGTCAAAAGATATGTCCTTTAGTTATGGGTTAAAGGTAACCCTTTGCCTGGTTTGCATGCTTATGAGGAGGGGACATGTTAGGAAGTAAGTCCACATCGCCTATCTCATTATTTTAGGAATGATTTAAATATCTGTTGGGCTACTTCTCTCATTATGAGTTTGCATGCCAGGAAGGCAATTAGAATACATTTATTTCACATTTTGGAACAATTTTTTTTGGGTATGTCATTTTGATGCTAGTTGTTTCCATTCTTATATTTATATTTGATTAAAATATTATTTGCATGAAGCCAATGAACATGGATGCCTATAGTAGGATTGCTGCCATGTATCAACAAATGCACCAACCTCCACCTTCTGGTTCTAAGAACTGAGAAGCTTGGTAATATTCTATTGCTGTGACACTGATTTTCTACTTCAACAAGAGTATGGACATTTATTCTTAGTTATAAGGTTGTGAAATTGATGAATAACAAGACGAATGAGCATTTTTATTTCATGTGAGAAGTATGTATACTAATTTCCAACGCAAGCTAAGTAATGAGAAAAAATTGAATATATATTTCTTTTTTTCTTGAGGTGAGCAAGATGCTGAGATTTGGTGTTTGAATTGTTTTAAATTAAGGACCACATCACCAGATGCGGATGCAATATTGTGGTTATGGTAATTGTCGCAATCGCATTATACTGCATTCATGGTATGACACTGAATCATAATGATACAGTTGCATCGAGCCATAGCTTAATGTATTGCATAGGGATGACAATGAAAACCGAACCTGCCCGAACCCAACCCAAATTTAACGGGGAAAACCGATGTGATTGGGTTCGGGTTCAGATTTTATCCGAACTCAACTTTCGGGTTTGGTACAATTGATACCCTACCCCGAACCTGCTATGAATCCGATTAATATATCTAAAATTATAAAATTACACATAAATACATATATAATATATATATATATAAATTTGACATATATATAGAACATATATATAAATATATGTTTCGGACGAGTTCTCATCGGGTTCGGGTTATCCAAAACCTGACGGGTTCGGGATGTTATCATTGTTTTCAACCCCGCTTAATCCGAGTTCAGGATTTGGATTTTGGGTTCAGTGTTGAGTAAGTACAAACCCGATCACGACCGTCCCGTTGTCATTCCTAGTATTGTGCCTCATTTGGGTTGGGAATACATCAAATTCTAAAATATTTTTTAATCAAAACAAATCACACTGCACAATGACAACAATCATAGGAACCATAATTGGAATACCAATTTAAAAGAGTAGGTGATTCCTTGATAAATTTTGTTAAAAAATAATGAGAGAGATAACTTAGAATATGAAAATTATTATCATACAATTTATTCATGCCAAATTATAAAAAAGAATAGATTGGTAGGTAACTTGAATATATTTATAGAGAACATGATGAATGAAATTGCATATCTTTATTGTATCCAAATCCATGTTCTTGATGATTAGTGTATTATTTCTAATTAGGAAAATACCCGTGCATTTGTACGGGTCGGTATTTTATGTTGTATGATTAAGAATACACAACAAATTACATGTGTTCATATGGTTATTAAGAATACACAAAATGTTTGTGCATTTGAATGATTAAAACACACATGTGCATTCGTAAACACATGTTACTCATACACTTTTGTAATTTTTTGATTGATTTTCATACTCAATAGTCTATATATTTGGTTAAATAATAAATACAATAAAAACTTGTATTGTTCATTCTTAATATAGGCATGTATATATAGAAAACTTATATATTTGTTAATATAATTTGTTGATATTTTCTTTTATTTCCACAATATTATTTCTTATTAGTTGTTAGTATAATTGGTTTATTATTTTATATTTTTTAAAAGGTATACAAAATGAGACATTATAATTAATTACTTGGATTTTTTTCAAAATAAATACGGGTTTAATCATTTAGTATGACAAAATAAGTACCAACCCGGTGAACGAAACCTCCCATTGTAAGTATGAGAGATATGAAGATGTAGGAGATAGGTAGGGGTAGAAAAAATGAGTAAAAGATGACAATGATCATATTTAAATGAGCAAAGAAATGATTATTTGTAACAATTAAAATTAAAATTCAGAAAGAGTTATTAATCATGATTGTCCTTTGAATGCCATTTATTCCGTTTTTTTAAAATTAAATAGTTGTTCCTCACAATTAATTTTGGGATTTGATTGATGATTGTGTTTTGGGTTGAATTTCTCTTTAATGTTTATTAGACATGATTGTCCTTGAATGTCATTTATTTTGTTTTTTTTAAATTAAACATTGTTCCCCACAATTAATTTTGGGATTTGAATGATGATTGTATTTTGGGATTAAATTTCTCTTTAATCTTTATTAGGCATGATTACTCTTGAATGTCTTTTATTCTGTTTCTTAAAAATTAAAAATTTGTCCACACAATTAATTTTGGGATTGATCATATTTCCAATTTTAATTAAAAATGTGTTTTTTTCAATTTCAACATTTTTTAGTCAACTCCTACTAATTTTTTCAAATCACAAAAACAAAAGGAAGTGGTTATCTAAGGAGTAACATCTTTTAGAATTGATTTTATTGTCATAAATGAATAAAATTAGCAGCATATCCCTATTAATGATATTTTTTTGCAACCATGTTATTCTTCTACCCATATTTAATTGTTTAAGAAAAATAAGTTAACCCTCATCAAATAAAATAAATATGAGTTTAATAATTTAGTATGATTACTTTGAAAATAATATTTTAATAGATAAAAATAAAATTTTAGTAATAAATGACCATTAAAATAGGAAAGTTGTAATTGTATAGTTCGATTCTTTTTCAAAATATTGGAAGCCTTAATTATTTAGGATCAAAACTGCTAAAATATTTTAAAGATGATAATAGAAATATATGAACAATATTAATAAATGGAAATGAGAACAATATTAAAACGTACTAATTTGCATGTAGCGATTACTATATATTATTCTTCGGCTTGAATAACATCATGGATCTCACCAATAAGCATAACATTAAATGACAATATATGTTTCTATTCCCTTATATCAGTTTTATTTCTTTCATAATGGTCGACGATATTTATTGAAATTAATTAGTAATTATTAGTTTGCAAATTATAACTGTATAATAAAATTTATTGTCATTATTCAACTATACAGTTTCTATTCCCTTATGAATTTTCATTTATTGTCATTCTAATAAAGACAAAAACACGCCAATAAATTATCATAAGTTGTGAATATGATTATCACATCAAGTGAGAATATGATTATGAATATTAATATGTGAAAAATAAATTTGACATTAACAGTTATGGTAACGTAAAAGTAAATCAAAGTTGTGATTTTTATAAGATCTTAGTCAGATCTACACTTAAAGAAGTGATTTTTATAACATTACAAAAAAATCGCGACAATGAAGTTTCATTAGAGATCATAGTTAGAAAAGAAAAACATAAAAAAATGATGAATACAAAGAAAAATATAAAGGAAAAATGATGAATATGTTTACATTGAAGAAGATGATAAGTCAGATCTACACTTAATACTTGAAGTTCAAATGGAGACCATAGTTAGTAAAGAAAAATATAAAAAAATGATGAATACAAAGAAAAATATAAAGGAAAAATGATGAATACATTTACCTTGCATAAGATGATAAGTCAAATCTGAAAGTGTGCATGTCAAGAGGAACACTTTGGAAAGCTCTCCTTATATGACTTGGTTTTGATGAGGACAACTTGTGCTAACATGAGCTTGAAGATCATCAACAAATCAACATGCTTAAGCCTTCCGATTGGTATCTTGCTTAGACTAGATTAGTTTAGGTTGAGTCCAAGGCTTAAGTCACCTAATACATATCTCAATTGCATAAATCTTTTAAATCTTTTTCATCTTGAGATATGTCATTCATAATATGTTCATGCATCATATAAATACATGTACATGTGCATTCTAGGCATAATCTAAGTATTAAACATGTATGAATTTAAGTGCATAACATATTTGAAGTTTTTACACATGAAACAGTGCTGTTAATCGATTACCACATGGCTTAATCGATTAATCTAACTGTTTGCACAGTGTAATCGATTACAACAAATGTCAATCGATTAATCTAACATTTTTGTGAAGCTTAATCGATTAAAGCTGTCGTTAATCGATTAACTGGGCTTTTATTTCAATTCTTTATAAACTGCATTTTCAGAATTGATCTCATAAGTTGCATGTTAAATTTTTAGAGAGTTAGAGCATATTTTCGTGTTAATTGTTGCATCTAGTTGTAAATGCATTTGTGAGCTTAGAAAAGAGAGAATTCTATGCTTTAGGATTGAGTGCTTTTCATGATACATTTCTCATCTTTTCTTGTCACATGTTCTTGCATTTTTACATGATTCTTGATTAGATGCTTACACATAATGCATTCTGTTTTTTCACTAATACATTTTTCATACTGCATGAGCTTGTATTAGGTGATTAGAGTAAAGCCTTATCTTGTTAGATATAAGTCTTGTTATAGCTTAAATTTACTATGTATTGTTTTGTTTGAAAAAGTGTTGTAATTGTGGGAATCTCAAGGTGTCATATCACCAAGAGATTGAGTGTGTCTTCACTGAGTGTTAGACTTAGGGATAAGTAAAGAACAAGGTTCTTGGCTGGGGCTACGCCGAAAGAAAGGTTTTCTTTGTCGGTAGGAAGGGAGTCAAACCATAGAATAGGTTTCTTTTTATCTTGTAAGTGTCTAATTGTTGTAATTGGATAGTGTGTATGTAATTAACATTCATTCAATTATAGTGAAGAAAAATCTCCCAAATCAGCCGGGAGGCCTGGATGTAGTTTGCGGTGGACAAGCAAACGAACCAGGATAAAATTCTTGTTGCAGGACTTTTTCTATCTCTATCTCTTTATTGCATTTGATCGATTAATTTGTTAAGTAGATTTAATTGATAATCTGTGTCTATACTGTTTTACTTGTACTCTGATAATATTCTGTAAGCCTGGTATAATCGTTTCATTATCAATTAATTGTCGAGCAAGAAATTGTACTTGCATTTGCTTACTGTCTCGGTTTAATCGATTAAGTGTGGTGTGTTAATCGATTACTTCAATCTGTTAATCGATTAAGTGGACTGTGTTGAAAGTGTTAATCGATTACCCTGTTCTGTTAATCGATTAATCAAGGTGTTTTTCAGCATTAAGTGTTGTTTTCGAAAAGCGGACATTCTAACCGCTACACCTATTCAACCCCCCTTCTAGGTGTATTGTAACCACTGATACCTAACAAAATCTACACTTAATACATGAAGTTCAAATGAAGTTCATAGTTAATAAAGAAAAATATAAAAAAATATAAAAAAATGATGAATAGAAAGAAAAATATAAAGGAAAAATGATGAATATGTTTACCGTGAAGAAGATGATAAGTCAGATCTACACTTAATATATGAAGTTCAAATGAAGATCATAATGAGTGAGGAAAAATATAAAAAAAATGATGAATACAAAGAAAAATATAAAGGAAAAACGATGATATAAAGATTTGAACAAAGTAGGGAAATAGAAAAGAGAGAATATGATATAGAGAGGAAAGATGTAGAAGATGAAGAAGAATAAAGAAAAACATTCTTTCGAGAATTAACCCAAGTTTGTATTTTGAAATCGGGAGATAATGAAATGTTGGAGAAATTAGGGATGATGAAGATTTTGGTGAGATGAAGGAAAATGAAGAGTTTGAAGTATTGGAAGTGAGAAAAGTTAGATGAAGTTTGAAGAATTGAAGATGAGAGAAGTTAGATAAAATGAAATTAGGGTAAATGAAGAGTTTGGTGGATTTGGGGATAATGAAAAGGTTGGAGAATTGTGGATGAAAAACATTTGGACGAGTAGAGATCAATGGTTAGGATGTGGGTGTGTGTTTAGGCGAGGAAAAAATGCATGATGAGCTGACATGTGGACAGTGAAGAGTGTACCATGAAACCTCTTTTTCTTATATAATAATATAATAATAGATGAGTGAAATTAGAATAGGCATTTGATTGTTGCACATGACGTGAGGATCATAACCTTTATTGATAACAATTTTATGATATGTCGCATATATTCATATCCCTTTGAATTCACATTCTCATGAAAAGTGATATCACTTTCAATCCAAACTCTTTCATCAAGAGCCAAGATTATCAACTCTTTTCTTATTTCCAATTTTGATCATATAAAATTAAGTCTTTATAATATCTAGACAATATTTTTCATGACAATTATGTTCAGAGTCTTAAACTTTATTTAAATTACATTATTTTAATTTGACTAATTAAAATAATGGTCTAACCATTTAAACATTGCATATGTGTCTCAAATTTTTTAAAGGTTTCTCACTCATCATATATATAATCTTACAAATGTGTTTGATTATGAACTCAAAAAATCTGCCAATATAAACCTTAAATATATCTCTATTTTGTCCATTACTTTTATTAATATGTAGAATCGAAATAATTTTGTTTATCAATTATAACTAAATACATCAATGATTATTAATATTAATGCAATCAAATGACATAATACAAAATGAAAATCTCAAAAACATAATCTTTACATTTTGATTTTCAAGTGACCATACTTTATTCTTTAGCAAGGTCTCCATTAAAAATTTCATACTAAAACTAAATCATAAACCTTGTAGAAAATGTATCCGCAAATTTGTTTGAGAAAACCATATATTGGAGTTCACATTATTACTGGAAAATTTACTTACATGGTGTAGTCAAAGTTTTTATTTATCGTTTTGGTGTAAGTTTTGAAATATTTACCACGATAGAGCACTTTGTACAAAATTCGTTGATTCAGAACACGTTTTGGTTTTTTCCTTTTTCTCTTCCCTGTATTCGGATATGTAGAAAACAAATACATGTTATTCGTTTTTCTAGTCCCCACTTTCCTTATTTTCCCCTGCTTCATGGATAAAATCCACGCTTCATGCCTTAAGTTTTTTTTTTTATATTTAAGTTGTACAACTTTTTGTTGATTAATGTTAAGTTAAGGTTTTTTATTATGTAAAATTAAATGGTTTTTTTTATTATGTAAATTTAATTGGTTTTTTTTATTATGTAAAATTAATTGATTATTTAGTAGTATATAAAAAAAATTGAAAATAGAATAATAATAAAGAAATGAAAAATTCATTTAGATTTAAAAAAATTAAATACAAACAATCCTTAAATTATTAGTGACGTCTATGATGTGATGAAGTACCACATAGGGGTAACTTTCTCCTATGGATTAATTTAGGGGGTGACCTTCTCCTTATTTTACATAATAAAAAACCTTAACTTAACATTAATCAACAAAAAGTTGTACAACTTAAATATAAAAAAAAAACTTAAGGCATGAAGCGTGGATTTTATCCATGAAGCAGGGGAAAATAAGGAAAGTGGGGACTAGAAAAACGAATAACATGTATTCGTTTTCTACATATCCGAATACAGGGAAGAGAAAAAGGAAAAAACCAAAACGTGTTTTGAATCAACGAATTTTGTACAAAGTGCTCTAACGTGGTAAATATTTCAGAACTTGCACCAAAACGGTAAATAAAAACTTTGACTACACCATGTAAGTAAAAAAAAATTATCCATATTTAATGTCATTTTCAAAATTCAAGAGATTATTAATTATTTTTAACAATTATAATATTATCTTCATTAATCATTATTGGAAAAATAAAACTAATAATGGAATAAAATGATAAGAGAAATTGAGAATGTTGTAATAGGGGGAAAACAAGAGACATTTTGTTTGAAACAAATGTTTTTAGCAATTTTCCATGATTTGTATAAATCAACATAGAATGATATTTATAGACTATATTGCCTTACTTAAGTTATGAAAACATATGAATAAAGGAGATAAAATATTCTCTTAATTCTTTAAATATTAATATTTAAAGTTATGCATACTGATTAAGAAATAATTAAAAAATATAATTAATTTGATATATTTTGATTAAAATATCTTCGTTTAATTTGTATATGTTTCTCATGATTAAGATAGAAAATAAGATGTGAAAAGAGATTGTAATAAATATGAGTATTGTTGAAAAGCAATGTATAATTGAGTTCTGAATTTCTAAATTTTGATAAAATGAAAAGACAAAAATTAAAAAGAAACATAGTAAGTACGTATTAGAAAAAATTACAATAGATTTAAAGGTCATGTTAATATGAATATTGGTTAATTAAAGAATCCAAATACAGAAAAAAATGCATTATAAATTAGAAAGTACAATATTTTTAATTTCTGGTAGTGAAAATAATAAATAGGAAGAGAAAATGATGTATATATTGATAGGATAAGAGTTTTTTACACTGTCATTACATCATCCATTTTTAAATATCATTGATTTTTAAATAAAAATAATAAAAATAAATGATAAATGATACATTGAATATATATAAATAATAAATAATAGATTATAGGTGCAGACGAATATCATTATCATTATACACGTCTCACATATACCCAAATATTTATAAATTCATTTTTAATTAAATATTTATTATATATTATAATTTTTTCTACTTTAAAATTATATATCTTTATTATTGTTATTTTATAATAAATTTATTGATCGAAGTATAGTGATAAATTTATGATATATATTATTTAATACAAAACATATAAATTTTTAATTAAATCTGAAAACCTAATATGGCTAACCTAGACTAGGTTTTAGAGATAAATACAATTAATTAAATCATATTTCCATTCCAAATTTTAATTTATCTTCTCATTTATTTTTGGTATCTCTTTGGCTTTTCATCAACATGATTTGTTCCTCCCCAATCATTTATTCCATTATATTTTCCCTTGCAAAATCATGTTTGACAAATCATTTTCCTCGAATATTCATTTGTTGAGGGTTAATCACACACCTCGAAAAAAATTAATTAATTAACAAAAGGCGAAGAGATGAACATAGATCCTCTATCCTAAAAGGATACTGTTTTTGTCTAATAGAATAACACTAAATAATATAAAATATTAGTTATTTTTTTATAATTTTTTATCTCGAATAAAATGACACATTTTAATTTGTTTGCAACACTAATGGCAACATAAGATCTTCATTCATAATGAGATACCTTTCGGAGAACAAAAAAAAATCATGTTTGACACAAGTAGGTAGTAATCTTAGTTTCAAAACATCATCACAACTTAGAGTTATTAAAGATTAAAGACAATAATCCAGTCGAATCAATTCTAAATGTGACCACTTAATATTCTTCAGTTCTAACCAAGTTTGTATGTTTTTGTTTATAGGTGCCAAAAGTTGTGGCCTATGATTATTGTACCTATTGTTATAACTTTTTTAACTTATTGAATGGTATGTATTCAAAATAGTTTGCATGTTAGCCTCAAAAGATCCCAAAGCATGTGATCATTTTCAAAAGGACCAGGTTAGACAGAACTCGTACGAGGTTAGTGATTATTTTGAAAATTAAACTGCATGATTTATCTCATAGTTATATGGTTCCATTGTCTAAATCATGGAAGGCACACCGGGCTTTGTATACCACACTGGTTTGTCATAAATGTAAAAAGTAACAAATCTGATGGATTAGATATCATCGTTAACTGGAATTATTACGCCAAAGTTGCAGTTCAACAACGCGCATTTTAGAGATATAACAATGCTTTCAGATGCTGTTTATACGAGTACAATAGAATATTGGTATGATTTAAAAGAGTGCTTATGTGGGCGCTGTTGTATGTTATCCAATGAGCGATGTTATATATTTGATACATATAACAATGCTGCTACATAAAGCATTATTGTATTAATCGTATATAACAGCGCCGACTATAATGAGCGATGTTGAATTTTGTACATACAAGATCGTTACCAACAATGAGTGTTATTGTATTAATCATATGCAACAACGTTGTATATAATGAGCGTTGTTAATATGTATACATTCAACAACGTTCTCTATAACAAGCAAAGTTATATGCAATATATACCACAACGTTGTGAGAGCTACCCCTAGCATGTGTTGTTGATTTGTACATCATATACATTTATCAACATCAAATACATATATTGCCAAAAGCACATGCACACATTAATACATGCCAATTATATATGTTTTTATTATTAAATAACATCAATACAATACAAATTACAAACAAAAAATATCATGTTAATTATATTTTGGTAGAGACAATAAGTACATAAAATTACAAACAAACAAAATTATGTTATAATTATACAAAGACATATGTCTTGTAAGGACCTGATTTTCAAAATCCAAGAATTCTTTTTTTTTTTTAAAACCTTATTCATGAAAGCGAATTGATTACCTTTTAAAATACATTACTCGAACGATTTAGAAAACCTGATTGAATATATATAAGTTAAAGTTATCTTTCAGGTGCGGAAACAATCAATCGTTTACTTCGTTAAAAACATGTCATTGCACTTCCTTTTAATTACACCATTTAGATACAATGATTCATTCTCAATAATACTTCCAATTTTACATCCTCTAATATCCTAACTATACATTTAGGAGAAAGTCATTCATACATAAATCCCATTTAACATACTCTTCGTATTACATACATTATTCAATTACAACATTGAGAACATAACGCAACTACTCAAACACGTACTCTCCTCTGCAAGCATCCGATGCACTACCGCCACGCCCTGAACTCAAATACATAATACATACAAGGAAAGACAGAAGGAGTAAGAACCAACTACGGTGACCGTAGCGTTGATTTACATAGAGTAATAACATTAAAGTATTAAAACCACACACATCTATCATCAATCAAGATAAGCATATTTATTCATCACATATTATCTATATTCACCCTATAGTACACATACATCCCATAATATATATGTGATATAGTGTACATATTTCTCACATCCAAACATACTCATTTTCTCCTCATTCATATTCATCCTATAAAATATATATCTCATGATATATATTCTATAGCATGCATATTTATTTCATTTCAAACATGTTCATTCCTCATCGTCCATATTCACCCTATAGTATATATATCCCATAATATATATACTATATCAGGCATATTACTCTCAACAAAACATACTCACTTTCCCATTAGTCGTATACACCCTTAATCGTATTCACCGAGTTCTCCCATAAGATAATCTCATACCACGTCGGGCAGGTCGAGTTCATTCCCCATACCACATCGGGCAGGTCGAGTTCATTCCCCATACCACATCGGGCAGTTCGAGTTCATTCTCCATACCACATCGGGCAGGTCGAGTTTATTCCCCATACCACATCGGGCAGGTCGAGTTCATTCCCCATACCACATCGGGCAGGTCGAGTTCATTCCCCATACCACATCGGGCAGGTCGAGTTTATTCTCCATACCACATCGGGCAGGTCGAGTTCATTCCCCATACCACATCGGGAAGGTCGAGTTTATTCCCCATACCACATCGGGCAGGTCGAGTTTCCACATTATATTCACATCCATGTCATACACAATCAACACAAGGTATCTCATTATTTTATCACCATAAAATAACACACAACACCTTCATTGTCATAATCATACCCTTATCCATTTTAACACCTTAACAGCTCATCACACAGTCATCGTTACAAGCACACCCATATAGGTTTATAACAATCAACCACTCACAACATACTCATTTAGATAAACATACTCATGCTCATTTTAACACATTAACAGCTCATCACACATTCATTGTTACAAACACACCCATTCATGTTTATAACAATCAACCACTCATAACATACTCATTTATACTTATGACCATAAATAACTCACACACCATCATTATCACACAACATAACCATTATCACAAACAAATCACGCATAACATATCATTCATCATATACATATTAACGTTAGAACCATCTTTAATGACGGTGTATTACCATAAAGGAGCATATTGCGCTTTTCTTAGATAAACGGTTTTCCCCCACACATATATCTCCACTTTTATGGCTAATACATCCTCATGTAAAATAAAGACTCTCACATGGACCACAAACTCCCAAAAGAGTTTCTATCCGTTAATATGCTCCGATTCTTGAGGGAAATCAGAGATGATGACTCTAATGAAATACTCTAAGACCACAATGGTCTTCTCCCTCACCTTAGGTTGCGTAAGCTCCATGGATCCGTAAAGAGCTCCATCTCCCTCCATCTCCTTCAACCTCCATTGTTGCTTTTTCATCTCCAAAGCTCTCCAATGTTCCACTAAGAAGCAAGAGGAAGAGGATTTGATCTTTATTTGAGGTTTAGGGGAGGAAAGAGTCAAAATCCATGAGGAGCCGCCATTGGGAGTGAAAGGGGAGAAAAGAAAAATGAAGATTAGGTTTTGTGAAACTCTCTCTTTACTTTTATAACTAGGTACTCTCGCCCGAGCGAGAATATCTCGCTTGGGCGAGAAACCCACGATATTTTAATTTTCCAGACACGGGCTCTCTCGCATGGGCGAGATTCTCCCGCTCAAGCAAGTCACAGTCTGCCCAGGCTTTCTCTCGCTCAAGCAACTACTCTCGCTTGGGCGAGATTCCCAGAATTCCCAACACTAAAACACTGGGTCTCTCGCTTGGGCGAGACCCTTTCGCTCAAGCGAGAATCTGGCAGTATGCCCTCCTTCTTCAGGATTGTTACCTCTTTTCAAGGAGGATAATTTGGGGTGTTACACGTCTACTTTTTCCTTTTATTTGATTGTTTTTTTGCTTGTAATATCCTTGTTTGGGGAACATATTGATTCATCCAAATCTCCTTACCGTGATTGTAAGCACCCAAATTCTACCCTTGAAATTTTTTCTCATTTTAATTCAATTCCATTCAATCACTCATAACTCACATTACCATTTTAATATCCTTACTTCAAAATCTTATTTCCCCTCCTCACACTCAATCCATGAATCAATAACCACATACATAATCATTTTACCTAGAACTTCTCATGAATCATTACTGGAACTAATCTTATAACCTATTATATTATCATACAATTAATCTTGTAGAAAAACATAATTCAATCATATCATTCCCTATGAGTACTAAGACCTCAAAGGTTCTGATCCTCCAAAATAATATTACGCATGGTTACAAATATATAAATAATGGTTAGTCATGATTACAATCATTTAAATCCGCAGGTAATCATTTAGAATACGAAAAACATAAATAGTGAATACAAAGTCTAAAGCTCCTAAAGCTCCCGACCTGGCATACTTCATTCGTCTATTTACCTGCAATGGGATTATCAATGACAAAAGTACAAAACACACAAAGGAGTAAGTCATTAATTCAATAAACGTCATTATAAGATAATCCACATTAGAAAAAGGAGTTAATAAACCATTTGTTTTATAAATTCATTTTGTGCTACATTACTTGAGCCAAAGTTTTGCTACATAGCTTGAGCCAAAGCGTTGCTACATAACTTGAGCTAAAATATTGCTACATAACTGGAGCCAAAGTTTTGCTACATAGCTTGAGCCAAAGCATTGCTACATAACTTGAGCCAAAGTTTTGCTACATAGCTTGAGCCAAAGCATTGCTACATAACTTGAGCCAAAGTTTTGCTACATAGCTTGAGCCAAAGCGTTGCTACATAACTTGAGCCAAAGTATTGCTACATAACTTGAGCCAAAGTTTTGCTACATAGCTTGAGCCAAAGCATTGCTACATAACTTGAGCCAAAGTTTTGCTACATAACTTGAGCCAAAGCATTGCTACATAGCTTGAGCCAAAGCATTGCTACATAGCTTGAGCCAAAGTATTGCTACATAACTTGAGCCAAAGTATTGCTACATAGCTTGAGCCAAAACATTGCTACATAACTTGAGCCAAAGTATTGCTTCATAACTTGAGCCAAAGTGTTGCTACATAGCTTGAGCCAAAGCATTGCTACATAACTTGAGCCAAAGTATTGCTTCATAACTTGAGCCAAAGTGTTGCTACATAACTTGAGCCAAAGTGTTGCTACATAGCTTGAGCCAAAGCATTGCTACATAACTTGAGCCAAAGTGTTGCTACATAACTTGAGCCAAAGTGTTGCTACATAGCTTGAGCCAAAGCATTGCTACATAACTTGAGCCAAAGTGTTGCTACATAACTTGAGCCAAAGTCGCTAACCATTTATGGTCGGCTAAAAATATGTTTCCTTTTCATTGATTTCACTATCAACCATTTCCTGTAAATCCACGCCATCTTTAGTATAAACACACCCATATATGTTTATACTAAACACGTGATTCACAATATAATTATTGCATGATCAGAAATACACACGTTTTCCATCTTCCGTAAATCTACGCCTACTTTAGTATAAACACACCCATATATGTTTATACTAAATGCGTAATTCACAACTCAATCATTGCATAACCAGAAAATACTTACATTTTCTATTCCAAATGCACAATTAAAGACTTATCCTTACCTTGGTGAGTATTGGGGTTCGGTTCTTGACAACTTCTCGAATTCTACCGACACCACCTCCAACCTTAGGATCTCTCTTCTCATCCCACCACATAACACAATGTTAGTTATTTATTCCAAATATTACATAAACAACTTATTTTGCATCATTTAATCATACAAAATATTCATCATCAATATTCAACCATCTAAAACATGCATAACATCTCATATTTCAATATTTGGGGTAGACTCATCTTCTACCTCTAACATTTTACTCATTCTCTCCTTTTACCACATTTTCACTTTTAGGTTTTTTTGGGTTTTCATGAATCAACCCACAACCCTTTCCATTCTTAAGATACTATCTCTAAACCAAAAGTTTACAAGATAAAAACAACATAAAACGAACCATAACTCTAACGGATGAGTTTCCATGGTTTCTCATGTTTTGAAATAAATCCAACATACCCAAAACAAGTTAGAGAGGAAGAAGAAGAGTTAGGAACAAGAGGTTTACCTCTTCTCAAGCTCTAAGATGAGTCCTAAGGCTCCTTGCTCTTGAAAAGCTCTCCTCTCTCTCTTCTCTTCGAAGTTCTCACCCTAAAATGTGTTTGGGTTTCTGTTTTAAAGAGGTGTCGTCGGGTTGTAATCGATTACCAACATGGTGTAATCGATTACAACGTGAAAAATGCGCATATCTGATGCTTTTAATACGATGTAATCGATTACCAGGAGTGTGTAATCGATTACACTGTGTCAGATGCACATATCTGATGCTTTTAATACGATGTAATCGATTACCAGGAGTGTGTAATCGATTACCAAGAGTGTGTAATCGATTACACTGTATCAGATGCACATGCCTGATTAGTTTATTTGCATGTAATCGATTACCATGAGTGTGTAATCGATTACACTGTGTCAACAGCCCAAAATTGCCATTTCTCGCCCAGGCGAGACAACTCTCGCTCAAGCGAGGCTTCTAGGACTGTTACTATAATTTTAAAGACTTAAAATTTGGGGTGTTATAGTGATCATCTCTTGCATATAAATCATCATCTGTAGTTGGTCCGCTCTCAAGCGACTGTGATGTCTAAAAAAAGGATCATCTTCAACATCAATATCTTTATATTCTTGGTCATCAATATTATTGACGATTATTTTGTTAATCAAAGGAACAACGGATCATTTCACATTAGCTGGGTCACTAATGCAAAATATTTGTTAAGCCTATGATGCTAGAATAAATGACTCATCTTTATTATCTTTATTATCGATCGAAAGTAACTGTTGTTATCAACTAACATACAACAAAAAACCGGCAACCGAAACATTGTGTAATTCAATTCTCATATTCATTCAATGACCCTAAAGTATGAAAAATTCGCATATATTGGGTTTATATCTTTGTCACTTGACATATGTAAAGTTCGAGCAACCATAGTCACACCACTATTTTGCATTTTACTTTGATCATCTTATTTTTTCATATGAAATGTGAACCCATTAATTAGGTAAATAGTATAGGATAAAACATGAATACTTGGACCATTGGCTAACCATTTCAATCTTTCGGAAACTGAATGTGCAATTATATTCAACACCTCAAAAATCTGATTTTTTTGTCACTTTATGAAAAACCGATTATGTTCTTTGGAAATCCAATTTTCATTCTTACTTGAGTTAGAATTCCTAAGCATCTCCTTGTGTCTTTCAACATATGCCTCAACCTCGTCGGCATTATGTAAAACATATAAGTGTGTTTGCTCCAATTCGGTTCTTGATATAATTAATATTTGATTCCCAGTAATCCTTTCACCAAATGTTCTTTCTACATACCAATACTTTGGAATGCATATGAAGTCACCATTTGCAAGGTATCCAATACAAAAATTAAGAGCTTCTTCAACAATATATCACTCAACAATACAACCATCTGGTCTTGATCTGTTCTTAATATACGCTTTAATGTCTTCATATAATGTTCAAAAGGGTACATCAATCTTATATAGGAATGACCACATAGTTGTATTTCTAGAACAAGATGAATGCTTAGATAGACCATTATGTCACAAAAAGGTGGGAAATACATCTCAAGTTTACACAAAGCCGAAATAATTTGTCTGTGTAATGCAGGTAATTTCATAGGGTCAATCACTCTACAATTTGCCATGAAGAAGAAGCATAACTTAGTTATGGTTCCTCACACTTTTTAGGTAGAATGAATCGTATGCTAATAAGCCAGAAATGTTCAATGAGTACATGAAAATCATGAGACTTAAGACCTTTTGACTTGAGGTCTTTCATTGATATAAGGTTCTAAATATTGGAAGAGTACCTCTCTAGAACTTTAACACTATGAAGAAATTTACAAAATTCTATTATCTCGTTCTTAGATAAAGTATAAGCTGTTGGAGGTAGATATTTATGTTTCCCCTGTATTATTGGCCCCAATCCCTTTCTTATTCACACACTAACCAAGTCCAATCTTGTATTCAAGCCATCATTGGTCTCTTACTAGGACATTGAGTAAAATACCAAAGAGACTTTCAAATACATGTTTCTCAACATGCATAACATCAATGAAATGTCTTACATATAATGAGCTCCAATATAGAAATTCAAATAAGATTGACATTTTTTAGACCCATTTGTGACTATTTCTCCTAAAAAAACTTTACCAAAGTCATTATTCAAACCCTTTAACTTTTGAAATAATTGGTCACCTGCAACAGCAAAGTAGTACGACCTTCTTCATGGTTGTCATCGAATGGTTTTCTCTATCATTGATAGTGATGATCTGAACGCAAAAATCTATGATGGTTAAGGAATACATTCTTCAACCTCGTTGAATGAGTATTGTCTTCTTATCCACGACATGCAAAATACCCTTTTGTACTATATCCTGATAGATTATCATATGTAGAGAAATCAATAATTGTGTCGAACAACAAAGCCCTCAAGTTCTTCTCTATGTGAATCATATACATTTATACTTGTCTCCCACATTTGTTTCAAGTTTTCAATTAATGTGACCAAATATATGTATATGTCATTTCCTGGTTGTTTATGTAACACCCTAAATTTAAGTCTTTAAAATTATAGTATCAGTCCTGGGATTCTCGCTTGAGCGAGGGATTCTTGCCTGGGCGAGAAAGGCTCACCTGGGAGGGTGAAATCCTGGGCTATACTGAAGGATTCTCGCATGAGCGAGGGTTGTCTCGCTTGAGCGAGAGTTGGCTCGCCTGGGCAAGAAATGCTCAACTGGAAGGGTGAAATCCTGGGCTATACGGAAATATTCTCGCCTGAGCGAGGGTTGGCTCGCCTAGGCGAGAAAAGTGACATTTTGGACATGTCGAGGCTGTAAGATACTCGCTTGAGCGAGAGTTCCCTCGCCTGGGCGAGAGAGTCAGACCTGAGTTTTTAAAATGAGCGAGATTTTCTCGCTTGAGCGAGAATGAGCTCGCTTAAGCGAGATCCCGACGAGACAACATTAAATGAGAAACCCCAAACACATTTTAGGGTTAGAAATTGAAGAGTGGTGAGAGAATAGAGCTTTCCTAAGGGCAAGGAGCTTGAATACTCATCTAAGAGCTTGAGAAGAGGTAAAACTCTTGATTCTAACTCTCTTCTTCCATTTGAAACTCATTTTGGGTATGTTGGATCTCTTATCAAAATGTGTAAAACCATGGAAACTCGCCCTTTCGAGTTATGGTTCGTTTTATGTTGTTTTTACCTTCTAAACTCTTGGTTTAGAGTTAGTATTTGAAGAATGGAAAGGGTTTGTGGGTTGATTCATGAAAACCCCAAAACCCTAAAGAGAAAATGTGGTTAAAGTGGAAAATGGGTAAAATGCTAGAGATAGAAGATGAGTTTACTTTCTAATGTTGAAATATGAGATGAATATGTATGTTTTGGATGGTTGTAAACTTATGATGAAAGTAGTTTAGCAACATTGAAAATATGATGAATATCTTGTATGGTTAAATAATGCAATATAAGTTGTTTATGTGATATTTGGAATAAATGACTAACATTTTGTTATATGGTGGGAATGAGGAAAGATCCTAAAGTTGTAGGCGGTGTCGGTGGAACTTACGAAGTTGCCAAGAACCAAACCCAACACTCCCCGAGGTAAGGATAAGTCTTTAACTTATACACTGTGATGGAAAATGCGTGGATTTTGTGGTTATGGATAATGAAATGAATTATGAATCACTTAATTATTATAAGCATATATGTGTATGTTTTTAATGATGATGGTATGAATTTACTGTTTATGTATTGGTGGAGTGCCAATGAAAATAAAACTCGGAATAATGAAATGAATTGTGAATCACTTAATTGTTATGAGCATATATGGGTATGTTTGTAATGATGATGGTGTGGATTCACTGTTTATGTATTGGTGGAGTGCCAATAAAAATAAAACTCGTTTTTAGCCGACCATGATTGGTTAGCGACTTTGGCTCAAGTAATGTAGCAAGCTTTGGCTCAAGCAATGTAGCAAGCTTTGGCTCAAGCAATGTCGCAAGCTTTCGCTCAAGCAATGTAGCAAACTTTAGCTCAAGTTATGGAGCATGTTTTCAAAAGTATAAACAAAGGAAATGATTTTAAGTATATTCAATTCTAAGTTTTTACTTAACTTTATTAAAATGTGGATTAACGTATATTGACATTATTTTACGTTAACGACTTACTCCTTTGTGTTTCTGTGTATGGTCAATGTTAATCCCATTGCAGGTAGGTGGAAGACGTAAGGACGTTTTGATTAGGAGCTTAGAGGCTTTTAATTTTTGGAAGTCTTTATATTCATTCTTTTGTAATATGACTAATTGTATTTGAACAAGAATATTTGTAACTCTGGATATTCGTAGCTATGAGTATTTTGGAATCTCATAGCTAATTGTATGCGGTAGTTACCGGGATGCAGGAATGAATTATGATTTTCTGCTATGCGAACATGTATGTTATTTTGAGATTATGAAATGGACATGAGGAGGGAAATGAGACTTAATTTGAGTTGTTGGTATTTTTATTTAAAAGTCGTAGGAAAATGTATGAAGGATGAATAAAATAAGGAAAAAATTTCAAGAGTAGAATTTGGGTCTTTACAATATGGTATCAGAGCATAGTTAATCATGCGGCCTAGGATATGGCCTTGCATGCTTCTTTGTGATCTTTGTGTGTTAAATTGTCTGAGTGTGCTAATTGCTAAGTGATTATGTGACCCTTGTTTAGACAAAATTCAATTACTGACAAGTGAGTGAGTACAAGTACCCATGGCAGGAAGAGGAAGGGGAAGAGGGAGAGGGGCAAGTTAGAATGCCCCGAACGATTTGTTGGCGCAGATGGTAGCGGCATTACAGCAAGTCAATGAAAACTTGCATAACCTGAACCAGAATTCGGCGCCAAGTCCGAGTTCACACCCACTAGTTCCACCTGGACCAGCAGAATACCAAGGTTTAGATGAGTTCTGCAGGAGGAACCCCAGTCAGTTCCATGGGGGATTTGCTCCTGATGCTGCCATCGAGTAGATCCAAGGGGTGGAGCGGATCTTCAGAGCCATGAATTGTTCGGAGGCTCAGAAGTTGGCTTATGCCACTTACATGCTAGTGACAGAGGCCGAGAATTGGTGGGAGTTCACTCGACGCCAAATGGAGGCGGAGGGACAATTGATTTCCTGGGATACTTTCAAGGTGAAATTTCTCCATAAATATTTTCCTGTTGATCTGAGGAGGCAGAAAGAGATGGAGTTTCTGAGATTAGAGCAGGGTGACCTGTCGGTGGGAGAATATGTGGCCAAGTTTGAAGAATTGGCACGATTTTGCCCTGACTCTGAATTAGAAGTGGACGGAAGGTCTAAGTGTTTGAAATTTGAATCAGGTCTGAAGCCCAAGCTGAAGACGATGCTCAGGCACCAAGAGATCTCTGACTTTGCTACATTGGTCAACAAGTGTAGAATGATTGAGGACGATATGAAGGTGGATGAAGTGATGGCGCCAAAACCACTTCCTCCCAAACACTCTAGACCTCAAAGGAACTTCTCGCACGAGAAAGGGAAGAACAAGGTGTTTCAAGAGGAACGAAAACCTTACTCTCGTCCTACGGGTTAGCCGGGGTTATACTTTGCATTGGCCAAGGACTCATGCCAATGTCGGGGGGTCACAGTTGAACTCTCCATCTTTGTGCAGCAAATATGGCCGAACTCATGTCGGTGACTTGTGCCCCGGAATGGCACTTACCTGTTTTCACTACAAGGAGGTTGGGCATATCCGAAGACATTGTCCTAAGATACCGCAGAGTGTGAATGCGGTGAGGGTTAAACGACCTCGATCCACTGGCAGATAGTTCACCATGAGTGGTGTAGAGGCATCGAATGTAGATGGCCTGATAAAAGGTAATTGTATGGTGGCAGGTATTTCTCTTTTAGTGTTGTTTGATTTTGGAGCGACACACTCCTTTGTATCTATTGAAATAGACATGAGGAAGGAAATGAGACTTAATTTGAGTTGTTGGTATTTTTATTTAAAAGTCATAGGAAAATGTATGAAGGATCAATGAAATAAGGAAAAAATTTCAAGGTAGAATTTGGGTCTTTACAATTTAGGTTCAGAAATTAATATAGATAACATCACAAATTTGCGTTTCATGCTTAGTAAAAGAATTTGAGAGTGGATGAAAGAGTAGATCTTGAAGTGAATAACACTTCTTGATTGATTGAACACAAAGAAGAGATGCAAAGCCAAAAGCTATGAAAATGAATAACCTCTTCCTTTATTAATGTGTATATGAGTTGAATGAATTACAAAGATACTTAAGCCTTCTATTTATAACAAGAGAAGAACTTAACCAACCCATAATCCTAACAAACAAAACAAACTAAAGAAACAAGAAGATAAAGAAGCCTAATAGAGCTTGCTTGTGACCCAAGTAACAACTTGCTTGAGGCCCAAGTAATTTATCCATCCTTGGTTTGTAGTGTCTTGGGCCCGTTGTTGATGTGAGTCTTCGTTAGCTTGATGTGTGTGGAATAAGCCTTGACTGCCTTGGTTGGCTTTGTTGTTAGCCTTACTGTTTTGGTTGCCTCGGTCAACTGGTGCATCACTGACTAGGTCAGGGTCGCCACTGCCTCGGTCATTTGGTGCATGGGTGGCTAGGTAAGCTACGTCACTGTCTTGGTCATCTAGTGCATGGGTGACTAGGTTAGCTACGCCACTGTCTCGGTCAGCTGGTGCATGGGTGACTAGGTCAGCTACGCCACTGTCTCGGTCAGCTAGTGTGTGGCTGACTAAGTCAGATGTCCCACTGTCTCGGTCATATGTGCTAAGCCATGGCCTAGCTGCCTCGGTCAGTCTGGTGCACCTGTCTCGATCAGATGTCCATGTCTCTAGCTCAACCTCGTCGGTCAGTCTGGTGTGCCTGTCTCGGTCAGATGTCAATGTCTCTGGCTCAGCTTCCTCGATCACGATCATTTCCTCTGACTTAGCTTCCTCGGTCATCCTGCTTGACTATGGCTTGGTGTCCTCGGTCAGAATGTCTGGTCTTAACTTAGTTGCCTCGGTCACGATGCTTGGCTGTGGCTTGGCATCCTCGGTCAGAATGGTGGATAGGCATAATGGCTTGGACATTTGTCTTGGCTTGACTTGGCTTTGTGTGAGCAAGTTGTTGGCTTTGGATTCTTGGTCTAATACTTAGCGAATGAGGTAATTTCTATTTCACCAACATCACTGGTCATGTGTTATGGGAGCTACATTGAACATTATGTGAGTTAATTCCATCAGTTGACAATGCAAGACATACATTTCTTTATTCTTGACCAAAACTAGGATAATCGTGATTAGTGTTGACAATTAGGACTGCTCTGTCCACCCTGTCCATGCCCATGAAATACCCACTTAAATTAGGGAAGGCAAGGGCATGCCCATTTTTAAATAAGGCATGAAATACCATACCTTGTCGCCCTAAATAAAATTGAAATATATATATATATATATATATATATATATAAATGTATATACATTAGTCATATGCAAAATAAAAAAAATACATATTTTGGATACAAATATATAAATGTATTTATCATAATAAATAATCATACAAATGGAACAATACATACAAAATACAAATGTATATATATATATATAATATAGAATATGCATAGTACATAACTTGCATATAAAATACAAATAAAGGAACGGTCATATAGATATATAATATACAAAATACAAATGAATATATACATAATAAGAAAATGATAATATTTTCTCACATTTGATATACAAATTCATATAATAGATGGAACACACTTTCTCAAATTTCACAAAATACTTATACATTTGCATATTTGATGTTCAATACTTTCTCCTATAATGCTCACAAGCCGCCTATTTTGCCTGTATGAATGCCCATGGGTGAATAGGGCATGTTGGGCGGACATTTTAGGGTGAATGAACATATTTTTCATGCCCTGTGGGCGGGAAGACCCTATGAGCTTTGCCCAAATTTCCAATGATAGTCATGATCAATGTTTCTCCATTGCGGAGAATCTGCAGGATGCTGAAACTTGTCATCTTTAATCATTTAATCAACATGTCATGTCAAATTATTTGCATCTTTCGTATTGCTTAACATACGCTTAAATCTTGATTTGATGAGAAAATATCATACAACCTTTTTGGAAATTGAGTCTTCCTTCTTATATTGTGGTGCATTACATTTAGGACAAAACTTAAACGAGGCATACTCGTTAAAAAATAAGATGTTATCATTTTCATATGCATGTATCCTTTTGTAATTCATGTCATTGGAGCATAACATTTGTTTAGCATCATAGGTTTGTGAAGGGAGCACATTATCCTCCGACAATATATCCTTCAGAAATGCAAGTAGGTCTGTAAAACGCTTATCACTCCTATTGTAATACAACCTTGATACGTTGCCAATCTCGTGAATTTAGTACAACCATCATATAATGGTTTCTCAACATCACTTATCAACCACCGAAACATCTCAGGACAATCCTGAAGATCCTCCTCGACAACATTTTCCATTTCCTCGAAACGATCGCCTTCATATGCATTTGTGTTGTTTTCTTTCATATGAATCTTAGGATAATCCCTAACATCTCTTTTCTCACCATACCTTGTCCAAAATGTGTAACTATGATTAATTTCTTGAGACATTAAATAAACTTTTAACTCATTTGGAGTAACTCGGTTGGAGTAACAACACTTTAAACAATGACATACAATTTTATTTGGGTTTTTAGCATTCCTAGTTGCAAACCTAACAAATGATTTCACTTCATCCTCATACTACTTCATTAATCGACTGACACTCATCCATTTTCGATCAATACTTTCATCAATTTTCTAGAAAGGAATTGACAAAAAAAACATTAATGAGCATAAATCCCTAAAAACGTGGAGTTAAAATCACCATGCAGAGCAAATACAATATTGGGGGAAACACTAACTCATGTAATTAGTTGAAAGAGGAAACTCAATCAATACAAGCTAAATGAGTGAATGAGTGAACTTTCAACCCGGACATTAAGGAAAAAACAAGTAATAAGGTGAAATCTAACTTAATACAAGCAAATATCTATAAAGAAAACTCACTTTCAATTCGGTGTTGAATGAGTGAATGATTTTGAAGTTGAATGATTTTTGGTGTTGAATGATTTTTTGAGTAAATAATTTTGGTGTTGAAATTTTTTGAGAGTAAATGAGTTTCGATGTTGAGTAAATGAGTTTTGAGATTGCTGAATATGTGTGAATATGAGAAGGTTTTCAGTTTTTTTAGGGTCTGATCGTACTTGGGATTGTTGAGCATTAAACATTCAACATCGCTCATTAAAGAGAGTGTTGTAGAAGATACCCAATTCAACAACGTTCCTTAAAATAAGCGTTGTCATCTCATTTAAATAATGATAATTATTACATATATGCATGTAGAACAATTAATTAATTGTGTTAGTTTTCAATGACATTCAAATAATGATAATTAAATAAATTAATAACATTTAACATAATTAAAATATGTCCACGTAATTATTTTAAAATATATAAATTTTTCATTTAACCATATATGAAGTAATACAAAACATACAATGTAAGTATTTCACAATACTCATTAATGAGAGTGCAGTAGAAGATATCATATTCAACATTATTTCCTACAAAAGGCGTTGTTGAAGATATCTCATTCAAATAATGCAATGTTGGACGAAACACGAAACACAACCCATTCAAATAATGCAACTCTGAACGAAACACAGCTCATTCAAATACTACAACTCTAGACGAAACATTGGCAATTTCGGTAAAGCCCATGGGGCCCACCTGTCGGCCCACACTTATTGGACGTGCAAGACATGAAAAATATGGGCATGTACTCTAAAATGCTCATCCAACATGCCCTATTCGCCCATGGGCATTTCAAATGAGCAAAACGGACGGCCCCAATCATTATTGGAGAAAGTATTGAACATCAAATATGCAAACGTATATGTATTTTGTTAAATGTGAGAAAATATGTTCCATTTGATATATGAATTTGTATATCAAGTGTGAGAAAATACTATCATTTTCTTATTATATATATATTTGTATTTTGTATATTATACATATGTATATGTACCTTTCCTTTTATATTTTGTATACAAATTATGTACTATGTATATTATATATTATATATGTATTTGTATTTTGTATGTATTGTTCCATTTGTATGACTATTTATTATGATAATTTCATTTGTATATTTGTATGCAAATTATGTATTTTTTATTTTATATGACAAATGTATATACATTTATATATTTGTAAATGTATTTTACAATTTTATTTAGGTTGGCCCGCAAGCCCACCTATCCATGTTTAGGGCGGACAAGGCATAATATTTCATATCATATTTAAAAGCGGGCATACCCATACTCGTCCTAATTTAAGTGAACATTGCATGAGTATGGACAAAATAACCCTAATTGTCAATACTAATGTGTAGCCTTGTCTATATCATCATACTATAAAAGTTTATGAGTGATAGGGGTATACTAATATTGAGAAAGATTGGTGGAGTGAAATATGAATTTGCACGAATCTCCATTAGTTGGATAATTATAAATTTATGAGTAAAATGAAGATCTTATAAGTTGATTAACTCGTGAATTGTTTTAGATTAAAATGTGTTAAATCCGCCTAATTTTCTTTATCATATTATTTAGTCCATTGTCTATGGATTTTTGGAAGAGGATTTCATATCCCTTAAACTTTTTGTCTTTCTATCTTGGAATAATCAGTATTTGTCGACAAATAAAAAATATCACTTCATTCTAATTTTATTTTATAAAAATAGTACATTAAATTCATATATTTAGATATAAGTAGATGAAATAAGGTTGAGAATACCAAATTGAAACATATGATCATAGTCAATTGATTCTCCAACCTTTTGCCGAATCCTATCAAAGGACCAAGAAGTCACACTCCCCTTTTTCATCAACCACTTTTCATTTTACCCAATTTAAAAGATTTTGAAGTTACATCAAGTTTTTAGGTGATTTAAAAACGGCAAACTAACAAATGAAAGTGTAACTTGGTTATAGGATTATTACATTATTTTGGTAAAGAATAAAGGATAAAAATATCATATTATTATATCTAAAGAATAAAAATATCACATATTTTTATTTTATATTTTTATTTTTATGTTGTTTTTGATATTCTATTCTCTCAAAAATATCCTAACTCATTATATTTTATTCAAATATCATATTATTATGAGTGACAAAAAAGAATACTGCCAAGCATTTTGAATGGATGACCCATACTATGTCGCCTAAGGTTAACTTATAGACAAGGAAGTACTGCCACAAAATCGTAATATGAAATCAAAGTGTCATATTCATATCTTTCTTCTATTAATTAATTGTAAACCAAACATGTGCATTGGTTCCTAATATATGTACTTGATATACGAATAGATATTGTAGGAGACAAAAAAATCTCAATTATTGTAATGGAAACGTACCCATTGCTCACTCTTTCAATTTGATACTCAGTAGAAATTAGAACACAGACACACAGTTTATAAAAAAAAAATAGGATACTTATAATAATTATGAGTTTCTTTGTTCTTTTACTTTTTGGGTGTGTATGAAAGATTTCTTATCTCTAGAGCCGAAGATTAATTGTTTTATACCCATAAAAAAAGTAGTTTTTTATAGGCATACATATTATCAAACGAGTTTTGTCTCCATTAACAAAATTTATTTAATACAATTATTTTTAACCAAACCTCTAAGATGACTATGATTAATGAGCTTAACTATTAAAAGTAATGATTAAATAAGTGCAAATTAGAGTCTAATCATGACTTTTAAAGCCAATAATATTTAACGCATATATAGTAAATAATATATTTTTAGTTTAAAAAATATTTATAGTGGCCCCAATTTTTTCTTTATTAAATATATATTTGTTTCATTCTAGTGTTAAAATCGATTCACGTTGTTTGACCACTAGGATCCAGATCCATCACCAAGAAAATAAGGTCTGATTCACGTGAGTGTCGATCATATGCATGGATTGGTCGACCTAACTATTGGAAAGGACAACAATGACAAGGCATGACCAAATCAACACTTACAAAGGTACAAAGTCCTCCTACATGATTGGTCGCACCATAGTGCATGTTATCCTTTTCCACATGACAGACCCTGCTACAAGATTGATCACTCCCCTTGAGCAATGCAAGTTATCCTTATCTACATGACTAAGGTAAGCCACGTCTACTACATTGACATTTTGAGTAAAGGTAAAGTAAGGTGACATACCACAATTTGAGCACCTGGTGTTAATTTGGACATAGGTGCAACATGACGGTCAATCATGATTAAAGTACCTATCTTGGAGTATACCTCATTCCATATCCCTATAAATAGAGAGAATTACTGAATTCTTTATCTCCCCCTCTTTCTCTACAAGAAACATTACTAACTTGAGCATTTACCGTCAAAGTTTCTTGTCAAGTATCTAACGAAGGTGATCCAAGATCGATTGATCTTATCTAAATACAATTGAGAGATTCAAACTTCGACCAACCATTTCACACCAAATAACATATGTAATTTTTCAATCCAAAATAAAAAATTTAAAAACTCCAAATCCTATTGAAGATCAACTACATTACAAGATAGTTTAATAATATAAAATTGATGTATTGTCAATGTAAAAAGTTATGCATAATCAATACATTATTTATTTTTCTTGTTAACATAGAGGAGTGTGATGTATGCTCATAGATGATCTATCACTTCTCTTTGGGTAGTAACTTTCTGCATCTTTCTTGTTCTTAGTCTTGTACGAAAATGCTTAGCAAAGTTACTCCTTTTTTGGGATTGATTGTAATCTTCATTTCATATAATTTTTGGAATTGATTTATGTTTAATTTGAAGTATTGATTTCTATGAATTATCTTGTTGCGCTTAATGCTTATTTTATGAATGACGATTTGGTAAATAATATTTTTGGGAGTGAACTGATAGAGAAATTCTGGTTCCATAGCCTAATGCATGTAATTCATCCTTTTTTTGTATAATGTTAGACATATTTTTATGCTTAATTGTCACCTGATTGTCTATGTTCATATAATTGCTAGATATTGATTCATATAAGCCTCAAATAACTCTCAATTTTGTTAACATAGACTACTAGACATAGAAGTATGTTTAACAGTTCATATAGCTTAATCTTGTTAATCTAGTTGCTTAGACATAGAACTATTTTAATAAGCTATTAGTATAGACCAAGACATTGACAGCTAATACAATTGAGGTGTTGCATTTAACTGAACTTCACATGCATAGACTACTAAACATAGAGGTATGTTATGCGGGTCATAATTGAGGTTCATTATTGTGTAAGAGACATTCTTGAATTATCTGTCTTATTAGTTTCGAAGTCTATGGAAATTGAATAGGAGATCATTCCTACATCAAAATTCCAACATCTTTATTTTATAACATTTTTAGGTTTTACAAACATAATCACCAAAACCCTTTTGAAAACATCTTAGGATAGTAATTTGATTGTTAAAAGGATAGATTTAACAAGTTTATGTTGATACGACAAACTCCTTACTCTATAATTGTTTATGACACTGTTTGGTAATTTCATACCAATTTGTCGGTTAACAGTTTGCAAAAATGATAGTTTAAGCAAAGGTAAAGTAAGATAACCTATCAGGATTAAAACATCTAGTATTAGTCTATACATGAGTCCAGTAGTGTGGCGATCATGATTGAATAAGTATAACTATTATCCACATTTTACGTTTTAACAACAAAAAAATTTTATTCTTACTCATGGAGTAATTTAAATGCCTTTATCCCTTTTTGAACAAATTGAAGTTCATTACTTGTGCTTGAGTAAGGCAATGCAATTCATTATACCCACTATGTAGAGGCCCTTCATTTGTAAAATTGTGACTGAATGACATTATTATAGTTAGAAACTTTTGATGTTTTATTAAGTGGTTCTCGCATGTATTGAACTTTATTAATTTCAACTTAGATTGAGAGACTCTTTTCCAATTTCTTCATAATTGTAATTATGTAAGAGTTCAACTATCACATGTTCATCTCACGTATATCTTATAATGTGGGTTATATGATTTTTTGAACTTTAAGAACAAATATTTTTTTAGAATATTCTAAAAACACCATACATGTTTATATATGCAAAAAATTTAACGAATATTTATATATATTATGTATTTAAGAACAAATTTTTAATATTAATTATATCTACGTATATGTCCTATAATATGTCTCAATTTAATATAAAAAATTATTGTGGAGTTGAGATATTGAATCAAATTAAAAAGTAAATAACACAATTTGTGAATGTTTATTTTTTTAGATTGAATGAATATTCATCTAAATAAATATATGCATGGATATTCATTGAATATAATGGATGAATTAATAAAATTATTCATTAGATTATATTCATTTAAACTCATTATCCCTAATAGACTAATTTTAAATTAAATTAATTTTTTTGGATTTGAAAGAATTATAAATAATAGATAATTTTACCAACTCTTATTAAAATTATGTCTCGGATTTGAGTGTCTGTAATGCTTCTTATAACAAAAAATTCTTAGCTTGACAAAAACAAAAAAACCAATCCCACCACCATTTTAAGATATCTCTGAAGTTAGAAGTTAAATCTAGAAACGAGGTTTTCAATTTTTGCAATAAATTATATATAAATAAAAAAATCTTACAGAAACACAGCATGAAACAACGTAGAAGAAAATGCACATGGTACATGTGCAAGTTGCAAAACCAAGATTGTACGATATAGGTTAGTCTAACCTCATGCACGTGTGGTTAGTATCCAAATCAAGAGTTGTTCTAATATATACTTAAGAGTAAGATTCTTCTCCATTAATGGAGAGACAAATACTCAAAAAAATCAAAGAAAATAGAAGATGTAATGTCACTTTGTTATTTTTATTTAAAAGAAGATTACATATTTGCCCTTACAATACACATAAAAAAATCATTTGTCTCTCCATTAATGGAGAGGAGTCCTATTCCATACTTATGTAGTATCCCCTCCCTCGTAACTTGTGTAAATACATATACAATATATTATATTTGAAAATAAGTATATTTGTGTTTTTATATTATTACTTATGATTAAATTTTAATTAAAATTTAATTTGTAAAATAATATTAAAATTTTATTAGTTATATATATCCACATAAGTCTTTCTTAGGGTCACTTACTATGAGAGTTGGGACACTCAAACATCACAAATCTCGAAGGCAAGGGTCAATGCTTAAATGCCCTTTAAATTTGTGGGTCCAAACACCAACCTTAATAATATAAAGGGATCTATGGTTTAAAAAGTGTATCATTTCATGTATTTATTTTTATGATTGATCGAAAAATAATTAATTATTAAAATTTTAATATAAATATATTTTTCAATCATCACAACAAGTTATAAGTAATACACTTTTTGGAACAGTAGATATCTTTTCCGGATACTCATGAATTATCTCTTTCGTACCCATTCTATCCTTCACACACTGTCGGCAAGGGTTGAAGATAGAATGATTTAAACAAAAGTCTAATTCAATTACAATGCAATTGATTTAAAAGTTCTAATCATTTTCTTAACATTCTTAGTAGAAGAATGAAGGGGAATTTTTTTCACATTTTATCTCAAATTGTCCTATGAAGGAAAATTGGAAAGAGTATTGTATGTTTTTATAAAACATTTGGTTAAGAATTTTTTTTTAATAACAATTTGGTTTTCCTCACCTCCAATGCCCCATTCCCTCTAACCAAACTTGATGTTAGGGACAGTTAAGTAATTTTAATCATCACTATTTAGGCTAATAAATGTAATGATAGCAGATAGCACAGTGTATTTTAAATTGAAAAATGATAACTTATTAATTAATATATAATTCAAAGAGCTTAGCTGGTGCCCATTGTACTTTGCCTACTCATTAAGAAGGGACACTCACAATTTGATTATATTTATTTCTTAATTTCAACCTTCTACTCACCTTCCAAATGGTCAAAAGTCCATACTATATAGTATGGTAAATAACATAAATATGTAATTATAACAACAACAAAAAAACCATGTCATATATATAGTAACCTACCTTTTCTAAACTTGTAACAAAAAACCATTCAAAACTATCACTTGCTACTATACTATAGTATACTACAAACCTCTTAGACTAATCCCTTTCAAAACCTTTTTCTACAAGGGACAAGGCCAAAGAAAAAAGAACCCAACTTTCCCTTTTTTTTCTTCTCTAAATGGCTTCTTCTTCTATGACAATTTCCCCAAGAAAACTCCATTCTGATTTGTATTCCTACTCCTACCAAGAAAACTCTAGCACCCCTTTAGTGATAAATGTTCTAGCTTCACTGATTGAGAGAACCATGGCTAGAACAAATAGAATTGTTAAGAATAGTTCTTGGTCTTTGTCTAAGGCCATTAGCACTAGCATCTTTGATTGTAGAGAGATTCCAGACATGACAATCCAATCTTATCTAGAGAGGATTTTCAGGTACACTAGAGCAGGATCATCAGTGTTTGTTGTGGCCTATGTTTATATTGACAGGTTTTGTCAGAACAATGTTGGATTCAGAATCAATGCTAGAAATGTTCATAGGCTTCTTATCACAACTATCATGGTGGCTTCTAAGTATGTTGAAGATATGTGAGTTTTCTTCTCATTCTTTGTTTCTTTGTTTCTTTGTTTACATTATTTGCACAATGCTTATACTATAGTTTAGACTTTAGACACATCATACCTGCATTTAATTGTTACTGCTTTTTTATTAGAAATCTTAATCATAGTTATAGTTATGTGATACTGGTAGGTATAGCGTTTGAATCAATCAATAACATTTTCTTTTGTATCAGTATGAATCTGATATTATTACATTCCAAGGAAAAACTAAATATTTCACGTAGTACTTTTGGTTGAAAATTCAATCTGATTCATTTCCTACCTTTCGCTAAATAAGAAAATGGATCATATTCTATATGGCATTTCGTTATATTTGTTCACTATAGATGATATGATAAATTTGGTATGCTAAATGCGGTTTAATGAGATAATCTCCTAACTATAATCTTAATTGGTTGATTTAATATGTTAGAAAGTGGTGTTTTTAGGTCTTTAATAAAAATTTAATTTTTATCAAATTTTGATTTTAGGACTTGTTAATATGAATTCTTATAATAAAACTTATTACTGATTTCTTGAAATCATAAAGAATTTGGTAACGGGTTTGTTAAATGGAGAGAAAGTTTGTTTATGCAGATCTCAATCATTGACATTTGACACTACTTTCTAACAGTTAAGGAAAGGGACATCTTTTCTTAAGCCACCAATAATTTTAGTCCATAGTGTTCATGTCTGATAATATGTCAATTTCTCAACTGCACAATTTGCTTTGCATTGAAGTTTATGACATTATGATTTACCAAAAATGAAATTGAATATTATTTTTTTGACAGGAACTATAAAAATTCTTACTTTGGAAGAGTTGGTGGGTTAACAACTAATGAAATGAACAAGTTAGAGTTGGAATTTCTTTTCTTGATGGGTTTCAAATTGCATGTGAATTTGAGTGTTTTTGATAGCTATTGCTGCCATTTAGAGAGGGAAGTTAGCATTGGAGGAGGTTATCATATTGAGAGAGCCTTGAGGTGTGCACAAGAAATCAAAGCAAAGCATGGAGAAGATATGGATACACACAAATTTCTCGTGTAATGTTGTAGTCTGGTTCAATGTTTTAAATTGTATCCCGCAATTGTGACTGCAATATTGCGGTTTCAAGAGTCTCTGCAATAGTCATAGTTTCGGTCGTATCTACTGTAATTTTCCGCAATCGCCGTAATCAAAACCGCAACTTAGAATACAGGTGAAGTTAGGGAATTTTGCTTTTGCTTGGCTTTCTTAGCCAGTTACTTGTTGCCTGCAAATAAAGAAAGGCAGTTTTATGTGTATAGATCAGTGTAAGGCCATGCTAGATCTCCACGATCACCAAAAGGTTAAGGGTTCGATTCTTGGGAGCGACACTTATTGGGGGACAACGACGTACCCAAAAATGTTGATAAAAAAAGATCAATATAAATCTAAATGTTTGTTGGGGTATGGAGATTTAGAGACAAGAAGTGGTTAAGTCAAAGAAAGAGCAGTGTACAAATCTGTTTGAATTATTCACATGTAAACAGTGAATTTCTTCATAAGTAGTTTGAATATTTTGTTTCTCTTATGACTATATAATTTGACTGTACTTAAATTGATATTTGTTCAGCCACATAACATTTATAAGTGCCCAAATAATTTGCATAAAATAACTAGGATCATTATATCAATTACATACCATATAACTTGTGTGTGGTGCCACATTATCCAACAATTGTTATGTGATACTAAATTACAATGAGGTGTCCGCAACGCAATCATATTAGACCATATTCGAGCTATATCATACTGCATTTAGGCTATATATCGGATCGTATCTAATCCAAAGATATTTTTTACTAGCAAATATTTCTCATAGTTGTAGTATAGAGAAAAATAGTAAGGTAAAGGAGAGAAGCCAAATAACTATGATATGCATATAATATATAGCTAGCAAGGACAAGGAATGAAGAAACCCCTTGAATTTCATTGCCACATGATGTAAATAAAGCTCCTAGCCTCCTATAGATAACAAAGCTAAAGTTGTTGTTTCCGGATGGGATCATCTGTCCTAAGTTGATGTCCCCAATCCTGTCCCGCCTAATAGTATAATGCCATATAATATTCTATTTTTGTTTCAGCAAGTGGAATGAAAGGACACATAAGAATATATATTTTTAATGACATATGTATCATTATACTATTAGGTGGGACAGGTAAAGCATGCAAGAAGATTTTCAATTCCCATCAAGCATTGGGAGGCCAAAGTGCTAACCACAAGAAAGTTAAAGGTTGAGGTGCTAAACCACATGACTATCTTGAACACAACCTTGTAGATGAAGATGTCATTACAAATTTGAGCAACAAAGCACATTCGTTGTCCCATAAAAGTATTTCCCTCTATGTGTCACTACTTATGATTGGTTGAAAAAATGTATCTAAGTTAAAAAATTAATAATTAAGTATTTTTATGATAAACCACAAACAGTGACACATGGAGTGCTATATTTTTTGGACTAAAGATATTCCCCCATGACAACCCAACCCTCAAATTTGATAATGCAACATTATTTTTGCATCTTTTTCTAAGAAACAAATCGACGTGAGATGAAGGCTTAGTTGTTGTATTTAAGGAAAATTCCAAAGTAGATGATTGTTATGTATCTCACTAGTTTTCTCATTGGGACAAGCATTGGGAAGACACAAAAGATGCCATTGGATCACATCAAATGCACATAATTAACTAATTCATTAACATGATGAAAGAACAATGGTTTTTGTTATTCATCCTAAAACTCCTTGTTCATATAGTCTTCACTTTGGCACCTAATTATTTGATACTTCTAAAGTTTTAATCAAAGGTTTATGCATATGCCTTGTGATATGATTTATCTCCTCTTGTTGAGTCCTTTTGGGGACAAGACCTCCATAATATATGGTTTTGATGTATAACAACCACAATCTATAGCCTTATTAAAATATTTTAGTGTTCTAATGTGTTAATGTAAGTGTGCAGACAAAGATATTATGAAGACAAATGATCTATGGGATATTAAGTAGACAAATTATGATTATGTGAAAATTCTATTTGATTGTGACTTCATGTAAAATATATGTCTTTTGCTTCCAAATCAAATATGTCTAATCAACTACACTACAATTCATTTCTATGGACATAAATAGTTAAATATATAAAGCATGTAGGTTAACCGGTCAATAAAGATTGTCGAATCCACAAAGACTTATTTAATATTAATCTCTCAATCAAATATTGTTATTCTAAGTTGATTTTAATTGGGTTTTGGTTTGTTTGTTTGATTATACTATTGACTAAAACTTGGTTTAATTAGACTAGTGAAATGAAGATATTGGGATCAGACTTTACTACTCACTATCCATAAACACTTAATTCAATAACACAAAATTATTTAGTTAAGATTATTTCACAAGAGGATCTCTTTCACAACGAGACCTCCAGATTGAAAACAATCATAAACATAACATAAATTTTAAGCTTTAATCGTAACAAAAGAAAGAAAGAAATAAATTTAAAACTAAATTAAGCAACTAAGGTTTTGTGAAACATAGAACTAATAAAGAACAAACTTAACTATAACAACAATTATAATTCAAAATAAGTTGAAAACACACTATCCTTTCCATCAAAATAGTATTGTTTTGATATTTTTTTAAATAATTGAACCAACCAAATTAAAATAGTATAACTAATCCGGGTAACCGGTTTTATAATTAACCGATCGGGTCGAATTTGTTCACAACGGTTTTGGTACACACATTTATTATATTATTTATATTACTTTCTGGGATAGTAAATCGATAAATGATGTAATGACCGTGTATAGAACTCATATAATGTCGATGTAGCTACGTACATTTCTTACTTAATTACGAAACTGCCCCCATTTCCACTTTGTGACTCTCAATCAACCCACCTGGTTGAAACTCCAATGCCTCTATCACGCTACTCTCTTCACAGAGAAGAAGAATCGTTGTGAGTATTATTCACATTTCAACGTCACCCTTTATCTTCTCCATTTCCAAAAATCAGAATCTCCCCATGATTTCAATCATGTTTTTATTTTTGGGTTTTAGAACAATCATGCTATTCAATGTTAAAGCTTCAATCTTTAACCTTCTATTTTTCTTACCCACTTTATATATTTATTTTTCTCTTTGGTAGAAAATTGAATTATTCTTTATCTTTTCTTTTGGTAAAAAAAGTTTATGTTTTGGGATTATGTGTACTGGAACTGAGAATAACTCCTATTGAGTTTCTTTGCAATTTCTGAATCCTCAGTTAAGGTTTGTTTTTTTGTTCTCATGTTATCATTCAAGGATGATATTGTCATTTTAAACTTGCTAAGGGTGAAATCTTTATTGCTATATATGGAGAAATATAAAGGCAACACAAAAACTTATATTAGTCAGTACATATAATGCTGCTCTGTATTTGTATCTACTTTGGTGGGGCCAGTGATTTAAATTGCCGACCGCATCACCTGATGCGACAGCAATCTGCGAATGTGGTGACCGCCACAATTACTCCGATTCACAATGATGTGGCTGCATCGGACCATATTTAGACTGCATCAGGTCGCATCAGACTGCAACGTATTCAAAAATATTGTTTTAATAACAAAATAGTTCACACCGCAATGGCCGCAATCACATTAGCTGCAACCGTTACCGCAATCGCGACTGTAACCACAGTTTAAAACACTGGGTGGGCCTAATTATGATTATTCACTTTTAGATCTACATATGTTTTTTTTATTTTATAATTTGTCAGAAATTTGCTGATTCATACAAAATTTGTGCTGCATTTTATTTTGGTGTGTTATTGAGGGTGAGCCTTGGCTCGGTAAGGTTGCTGCTTAGTGACCAAGAGGTCACAAGTTCGAATCCTAGAAACAGCCCCCTTGGTTGGAGAGATAAGACTGCATACATCTACTCTTCCCAGATCCTACTGGGTCGTAGCATCGTGTAATCGACTGTCCTTTTTCATTAAGGCCCTTTGGATTGCATGAATTGTGAATGTAAATTATTGCTTCATTTCATTTTGTTGTTTCATTTGTCATTTATATATATTTGTGCCATTGCTAAAGCACCATCTTAAGTTCATTTTCTATTATTTATGCAGCTATATTGGTATTCAAGTCAGCATTATCAAACATGAAAGTTTTCCGTGGTCGGCATTGTTTTATTTTCGGTCTTCCTTTAATTTTCATCCTTATTCATGTGTATTATGGTGGGTAATAACTTCACTTCTATCTTGTAATTACGAATATTTCTGTTTGACATCTAAGCGAGCTTTACAAATGAACATCATATATCTTTTTTACTAGTCATGGAGTTTTACAAGAACTCAAAAACGGAGGTGCCACACAAACAATTCAACAAGAAATTCGATCATCTAATTCTAGGACCTGCGGCTGGGCAAGGCTTGCCAAATCGTTTGCAATGCCAAGGTTCTTTCTCCCTTTGTTATATAGTAATGTTGATTATTGTTTTGTTTGCAATCACTTATTAAGAAGAATAAGTTTAAGGAAAACATTATATAGAGTTGCACAGAAATAATCGTAGACACATGTCACAGTGGATGTTACATCTCTTATAGCATGTTGAAGAATCATAGGTTTGGAGTTACTCAAGAATGAAAAAAAGGACAGCTAATAAGAGTAAACTGGGAAAAAATTTAATAGGTTGAAAATGTGATATTACATTAATGTAAATATCCGTATTTAACTATTAGGTTAAGAACTACCACTAACAGTACCATCCCAATTCCACTAACATGAGACTAATAAGTAATAACCCTAATATGTTCTAAGAAGCAGAAACATCCAAGGCTTGCATGCCGGTAGATATTAATGCCGTGTATCTTGCTAGGTTTTACAGGTAACATCACAATATCTTGTAGTTGGGGAATGGGTTATTGTTGTTGCATTAGCCTGAGTTTATCTTGTTTCATTTTGTCATATTGTTATGGTAAAATCTGGATAAGATCTCAGCGAATTGAGGTTCCTGTATATTATATTGTTCACTGTAGATACTGATATCGGTGTGAATCGGTTGGTAAAAGGTTGATTAACAAAGATAAAATATGAACTCAAGTCGAACACAATCACAAGAAACGCAGGGCGTTTGAGTGGCCCTCCACTCTCCCATTTCATTCTACAGACTTCTTTCTTCACTCCCTTTTCCTTATGTATCACTCCCATGCACAACAGACTTACCCTCTCAACTTCTGTTTACGCTGTTATCGATGTTCCTGATCCCCTACCGGCTACACCCCCTCCCGACAGACCTTAATATGTGGTTTCCTAACATGTTACTACAGATTGTCTGAAGTTTCTTTCTCTGTTTGGATTATTTTCCTTTTATCATTTCATACCAATATGCCCATGAACCTATTTTAGTGAAGTGTAAAGTTTTACAGTTTGCAACATAAATATTATGACTCGTCTCGTGTACGGAACTGCGTAATTAATATGTGAATGTATATCTGTTCTTCAAATAGGACTTGCAATTTTGACCATTTACTAAAATAAAAAATACCAGTTTGTATGATTACTTTAATTTGTCTCAAATCTTATTTTGGAGATATTTAATCTGCATGTTTGCAGTTTCCTATCATTGTTTTACACTTCTGTGATGTTTATCCCCATTCGTAATGTCATTGCAGATTTTCTCGCTTTCATAAGTTTCACATTCTACAGACTAAGAACTTATTTCCATCTTACGTTTTATTCTTATTATCCTCTAAAATTACATCTATCATTATCACTGATGATAAATTTATATATTCCATTTTTTAAAATTTTAGACTATAACTATATAACTTTTATTTATGTCATTATTAATCTATTATAATAAATTTATTGAATTAACAAAAAAAGCAGGTTTCCAGGCATTATAGTATAATCCTCCAACATATTCATGTTTCAAGTGATTCTTACAATAAATTTTACATGTTTGCGATTCACAGGGACAAAAGCTCTTAACAGGTCCGGTGCTTCTAACAGCAGATCGGGTTTAGATGAAAGTGTCACATTTGTCACTGTCTTTACTATTTACAATTCTTCTCTCGATAACGTAGATGATAAATCATCAAAGACAGTTGTTGGCAATGCCTCATATAATAAGGTGGATAGGTCAATGGCTGTTTTGAATGTCTTCATCAACTTCATTCAGGTAACTGTGGCATAAAAATTATGGGTTTGTCTCACTGCAAACTGTGTATTGTCTTTGATTACCGAGTATACTGTTTCTTCACCGAGTATAGTTGGTTAAGTGTGTCGTCTTTGTCTATGATCTAATACTGTTGGAGTTTCTCAGCCAGAACTAGTGAAATGTTCTTATCATTAGTATTTCCTTCCTAGGCGCTAATTTTTTCTACCACACACACTCAAATATCATACATCCGTGCCATCCTTTAGTTAATGTTAAATTTTGATTTATGGGTGACAAGTAAGGGTAGCTTGAGTGATTAATTCTATCATTGGTGCGGCATATTGTACGAATTGCATTGATCCCACATTTGGAAAAAGATAATATACCACAAGGACTTAGATTAGAGCCTTAAAGGTTATGATCTCTTGATCGTTCTGTAGTGTGTGTAAATTTTAGTTTCAACCCCTATTCATTCTTTGAGTAGACTTTAGTTCCACCGTGATAAACCTATTTCGAAGCTCCACTCCCTCTGAGGCTAAGTCCTTTATTTGGACGGCAATGCTTTATAGAATTAATACCAATCACACATGCCAAATTTGTAGGCTGCATAAATTTTACGTTGTCCTGGAGATGTCTCTCAATTCTTAGATTGGCATTTTTGGAAGTACTGGGAGACAAGTTTTCATTGACTAGCTTTACGGGTTTGGGTAAAAGAAAGAAACCAAGTTCTCGTGCCAATGTGCAGTGGGCCTCATCCAAACCTGACTAGGTAGGAGCCTTGTGCACTGGGCCGCCCATTTTGTTTATGTAAAATCAAGTCTTAACTTCTGTAACACGTTCCGAGATTTGGCAGTTAACGTGAATTCATATTCTTGTTTGTCCTTTGGCTCATTTTCTAATAATTATACCAAACAGGCATGGTTCAAAATTTGCTATGGAAAATGTATGCAGGTGGCAATGCCTCAGAGCAAAGTGGTTATTCTCACAGATCCAGCATCTGACCTCTCAGTACGCAGAAATAGTGTCTCTCTGTATCATATACAAGGTGAATATTCACGAGACAAGTTGATGCTCCAAAGGATCAGGTCTTACATTGTAAGATTACATTGCACCCATGGTAGACAGAACAATTGGTGATTTCATAAAAATAAAAAAACACTTTTCAGTGGAAAACAAGTAGTTTCTTATTAGTGACTACTTCTCCGGAATGTTTTTCGCTATCTTCCGTAACTATGATGATAGTTTTATTGGTGCAATCAATATCTGCCTTTTCTCCCAATCATGTGCACTAAAACATATCAGAGGTGCTTTCTACCTTTGCCCTTCTTTCTTTTCGATATTCTGTCTCCCGTAAGGTTCGCATTCTTGTTTTTTCGTTCTTTGTGATGACAAACAGAATAACAATTTCAATTATTTAGATTACATAAACTTGTGTTTTCCTTCTTTACAGATATTTTTAGAAACAAAGCTTCAGAATCTACCTCAGAACCCGAGGAACATCACTCATTATATCTTCACTGATTCTGATATAGCAGTGGTTGATGATTTAGGACAGATTTTTCGTGACCATCCTAATTTTGATCTGGCTCTAACCTTTAGGAACAACAAGGCTCAACCTTTGAATTCAGGATTCATTGCAGTAAAGGGTTCACCTGATTCCATTTTAAGGTGAATAAACTGTATTATAAGTAGTTTTTGTTTAATGACTATTATGAATACTACATAAATTTGAACTATCCGAGATTCATGGTTTATATAACATACATGATCTTCAACTCGTCAACTTCTACACATTGTTGAATTGGAGGGTTTTTGGGTAGAGAAGGAGGAAAAGAGAAAATAAAGACTTAACAGAATCAGGTCAATTGGTAGCACTGTGAGACATTAATCGTGAGGGCCTGAGTTCAAACCCTGGAAACTGCTCTTTGCTCCTTCACCCGTAAAAAAAGAAGAATTTTTTTTGTATGGTAGATGTATGTAACCTTACTCCTCCGTGAGTGGAGACTTTGCTTCTAAGATTTAAACTCATCATCTCTAGATTACAAGGCAGCAACCTTATTGTTTGGCCGATGCTCACCCTCGACCATATAGCCTATACTGTATGATGCCAGCATGCCTATTTCATCCCTGAAAACTACTGACATTGTTTGATAAACACCGGTACAAAAAATACAAGAAAGATTGAAAGAATGCCCAATTTACCCAAACAAGAATTAGTGGTTCTTGGTTGAGTCAGTGTGAACACTAGTTTATTGAAAGAATGGAAAGATTTACAAGAAAAATGAATTGTACACAATAGAGTCCTACGACCCTTCCCTTTGGTTCCCAACCAATTCCAACTATTTTTCTCCCCCCCCCCCTCCAAGAAGCCAATTCTCTATTTATAGACTAACTAACAAACTCACTGCTTAGGGACATTTTAGTAAAAGTGTTATAACTAGGCAACCCCTAACCAAACTATCCTATTTCCCTTTTATACACATTTTTAATACTAGGTCTAACCTTATCATTATTAGAGAAGGAGTTATCATTAATTTATTTTTCAATTTCTGGATTCTTTTTTCTTAACCAACAATTTCTTGGTAATGAGTAGATCATTTTCATTTTCCTTATTTATCCCTCTCTTTTCTCTTCCTTTTTTGATATCTATCCTTGAATTCACTGTGTTAAAATGCAGGGCAAAGCTTTTTCTACAAGAGGTTTTGAAAATCTATAGCTCAAAGTACATAAACGCTTCCCGCATGCTGGGTGATCAGTTAGCTCTTGCTTGGGTTGTGAAATCAGAACCTCATTTTGATGCCAGAAGGTTTGCTAAACCACTAGCTTTCGCCGAAGATATTGGCTATACTTCAGTATTGTTCTTACCTTGTGCCCTATACAACTGGACTCCACCTGAGGGTGCTGGTCAATTTCATGGCATGCCCTTGGATGTTAAGGTGTAAATATAACAGCAACAAGTTATTTATGTCTAGTCATATACCCGAATGCTTGAGAGTTCGATTTGGAAGTTCAGTTATTTACTATCCTTTAAGCTTTTAAACTCAGTATTTTGTTCCTGTTTTATTTCTGTGATGCAGGTTGTCCATTTTAAAGGATCAAGGAAACGTCTAATGCTCGAGTCTTGGAATTTTTATTCGTCTTCTATGGAAATCGATGACATGTTATGCCTGATTCTGGGAAGTGGAAGAACAAAATATGATTTTTGAACATTTACTCGGAAATCTGCATCGCGTGCACATCAATGATTCCAACCTTCACTACATAAAATGCCAGTTGCTGTGCTTGTGCCATTACCCTTTTTAAGGTGATAAAGTCACTGATAGCTGCAAATTAAAAGGTAGAACTGAACCATTCAATATGCTGATTTGTTCTCTTAACATAGGAGAGTTGTTTTCAGAAGTCAGTTTTCACATTCCACCTATGAAGATTGAAGAGCATGTGGAATGTGATGGAATACACACATTCTTATGCAAATTGAAGAAGATACACTTAATTTGTTAACTCAGCTTCTTGGATTTGATTGTTGCTTCTGTTCATGTATAGGCCAGTTAGTTCATACATAGATGAAGTGTATACTATGAATGTTGATTGTTTTCCCAAGCATGTGAAATTGGAACTGTAAGAGGGTAACTGAAAAGTAGTATTCTATCATTTGTACTAAACATAATAGTGTTATGATTATTGATAAATGTGCTTACTAATACTTAGTTCGCTTCCAAGCGAACTGCTTTATAGCGTTGGAGAAATTTTTTGTTTACCGGCTACCGTTTCATTGACTTTAGAAGTCGGTATAGGAGAGTACAACTTTCAATTAGTTTGAAGTTGGTGTGGGTCATACCGACTTCAGTGTAGAAGTCGGTTTGGGTCATACTGACTTCTAAACATAACAATCCAGAAGTCGTTTCCTGCCATACCGACTTCTAAACATAACAATACAGAAGTCGATTTGGGCCATACCGATTTCTGTACTATGTTGAAGTCGTTTCCTGCCATACCGACTTCTAAATATAACAGTTATCCGATCAAGATTGAAGGCAATAGGATCTAATGACACACAAATTAGTTTGCTTGGAAGGAGACTAACTTACACTTCGCAAGTTAGTCACCCCATTGATAAATCATCAAAATTCACTTTGTGAAACTAAGACTGCATACATTTTTTTTGTGATATTGAAAGTTACATGAAGAGTCTAGGTGAGGAAATAATACATATTCTTGTGTAAAGATCTTGGTGTGGCTAATCTAAATAGCTCTTTGTAGTGAAAGTGTGAACCAGAAACAAACTCTCTTACCTTCTTAAACTTATATATTCTATTATTGATTATTAGCTTTTTTGTAACTATCTTTAATTCTTTTGTACTACCAAAGGTAAACTTTAATCGCTTAAATGATAATAAATAAATTATATTCAGGTTTCATAATGAAACCTTTTATGACATTTGATAATATAAAGTTAAAAAACTAAGATAAATTATTGAAGTTACCATGTATAGTAACATTAGTACTTTAGTCAACAAAACAAAAGGCAAAGTAATGATATTATAGAAAGAAGTGCACAACAGAACAATCCAGAAATGATTTAAAATAAAGAAAAGAATGATGGGTTTTTGTTTGACACTAGAGTCCTACTTTAAAATGCACTCCTTTCTATCTCAATGGATACTAAAGTTATACTTTATAAATCAAAAGATAATATGCACCTACTTTAGTGGAAAAAAACATAATAATCTATTAATTTGAACCAAAAGTGGAAGCAATGTTTTCAATTAATTTAAACAAACATTCTGAGACCTTTCTTAAAGATAACTCACTTCTTTTAGCGCTTCTTAACCTGCATACAATAAAGAAATGTAGATCATTAGCACCATCATTTGTTCAAAGTGGACCACATCAATACTACCACCATATTGTGGTTACGGTAACCATTGTAACCATATTATATCGCAATTGAGGTATGACATCGAATCACAATGATGTGGCGACAACCGTATCAGATTGCATCGAATTCAAAAATATTTTTTTAATCATAAAATAATTCATATCGCAATCTGCATCACAACAGTCACAATAATGGCCGCAATCCCAATGATTTGGCCACAATCACATACGACCGCATTGAATTCAAAAATATTTTTTAATCATAAAATAATTCAAATCACAATCTACATCGAAACAGTCACAATGATGATTGCAATCACAGTAACCACAACCGCAACCATGACTGTAATCGTAATAACCACAATCGACACCACAACAGCAATTTAAAATGCTATTAAAAGATTAGGTGAATGATTTACCCATTGTTTTTTTACAGATTGAGAGAAGGATAACTAGTACGGCCAGACCAACAAACACTCCTACAATAATGGCAACTGATTTCCCTATTTGGTCATCATGGGAGGAACCTGCACAAAACACCAAGTTGGAGAAAAACCAATGAGAAATATTTGTATACTATAGTGCAATACTTGAGACTATGTTTAAAAAAGTTACTATAGTGGAAGACAATTTGCTCTTACATTTTATAACTTTCTCTAGTGGACAAGAGAATTTATAAGAAAATTTATAGTTTTTAATTTATTGAAGAAAACAAAAGTATATAAAGAAAGTGCACAAAAAATTAATGTATTCTACTGGTTAGAAAACTGCACAAAAGATCAATGTATAATGTTGATTAAAAAACTATGTTTGAACTTTAAAATCAAATTTAATTAATTCTGGAAGCATATAATGAAAGTTATGTATTAAATAATTTGTGTATGATGTTAAGGGAAGAAGAATATAGAACTTTTAGTTGAGGGTTAAACGTTTGCTCTTGAGATTCCATTTTATCTTCCTTTTAACTGAAAATGTTGCTTTATGCTAAATCATGGCAATGAATGAAACTAATAGGATGCTGAGTTTCACAAGTGAATGCATAAGTGAAGAATATAGAATGTGATACCATGTTAGGAATCACTGTATTTTCCAAAATAAAGCATAAAAAGTTAAAAAATATGCTCTGAAAACTTTGCTTCATAAAAGATTGAATAAAGTTTGGACATAAAATTTGATGATTTTTCAGTATTTCTGGCATTAGGGTAAGAAACTGAACCAGGATCATCTCTAGTATCAGAGAAGGAAGTTCTTTTTTCCGTTTATTTTCAATGTCAAAAATATTATTTCATTGTATATAAAATGGTATAAGTGTCGCTCCGTGTTGTTTCTTCTAGTACTTACCTCTCATGGTTGAAGTGGCAATAAACTAATTAGTCGCTATTGTTAAGGTTCTATCTCAAAACCAATTCATAATAAGAGGAGTAGCTCAACAAGTATTTAAACCATTCCCGAGATAATGAGGTAGGCGATATGAGACTTACTTCCGAATATGTAAGAAAAATGTATTTGTACATGTACTTAGGAAAAAGAAGAATGAGAATGAAATGAACCTGATTCATCATAATAGCCAGAAAGCCAATACCTAGCATAACATTGTCCTAAGAATACATCAGCTGATGCTGCTGATCCACACAAACTCTTAAACTTTCCCACTGCATCTGAAATACAAGAGGAACAATCTGATACTGTTAAATCCCCGAAGCATTGTGCAAAGCCTTGAACTAGTCCTGAGCTACTGACTCGAAATCCATTCGCCGATTGCAAATCGGCGACGACATCGTCTCTTCGCCTGAAGAAATCTGTATCACTAGCCATAGCTTTACTGCATTTCCTGTACCTAAGGCCAGTGTCAAGTTTGCCTAAGAAATCACCATAATGTTCATATCTCACATAGCAGCCATCAAGTTGCAATGAAGCACCAAGTGTGTAGGGACAAACCAACCCTATTTGGTTAACCAATCTTCCAACACATTTTGAGCAATCAATCGGATGCAAATCGCCGCGACATTGGTATAAGCCGAATATCGCTCCCTCGGATGCTTCTGAGCTATCATTTCCAACAGCAAAACTATTGTATATAATCTGAGAAGATGAACTAACAACTGAAGATAGAAAACTATTAAGGTTTGCTTCAAAGGGTGAACTAGGTTGATATTTTTCTTGAGAACACCCTGCATAGATGAATGTGTTAGCTCTTGTAGGATAACCATTGGAACTTAGAACTGAAGAAAAGAGAAATAACATAGAAGAGAGTTTCAAAGCTATGGTAACTCTTTGAGTAGAGTCCAGTTGAAGAATTCTTAACATTTTTTGTTTCTTTGTTTTGCTACAAATATGAGCCTTGCTTTGTTATTGTTTTGACTTGGTTATGAGAATATAAGATTGAGATAATAGTGGTTCATTTGAAGACTTTTTCTATAGTGAAAGACCTCATGGATCTGCTTTTGTTTGGGTCATGCATAGAGCATCAACTTTTGTTCCTGGGTCAATAGTCATGAAGATTAAAGGCACCAATATTTTCATCTAGCTGCAGAACTACATAGATTCCTTCTTCTATATTTATATATTGATTTGTGGTATGATATAATCACTTCTCAATATTTTCATCTCCACATTTATCGCTTCTCATTTAATTATTATCGATATATGTTCACTAATCACACACTAACCTAAAGATGTGTGAACTTAATATTGATCATCGGTAAAGGAAATCTATTTTTTACTATCTAATCTTATATTCTCATATTAGTCTTGAGTTTAACATACATATCAATCATTGTTTGAATGTAGGAAACCTAAAAACAATAAATTATACACTTTCTCTTTTTACATCATTTATCACACACATTTGTCATATATACTATTTTGTTGAAGAGTTGATGATGATCAAACATGTACTGTAGATGATACAGATATACATTGACATCATATAAAACTCATACACTATCATTAGATGCATTATTTTCTCAACAATAAAACTATTTTCTCATACACTATTTGTTGTATCGGTAGCCCGCAACAATGACACAAGATAATCTTTACTGGCTGAGTCACGACCAGGTCGCTCTCTTTAAGACGTTTCGTGGTACTGTCCAAAAATGGCTCCAGAATTATGAGGGAGAAAAAAAAAGTTGAGTAAAATGTACTCAACTTGGTACAAGAAAATATGAAGGGGAAGACTTCTATTTATAGTATGAGATTTTGTGAAGACTCTTGCATCCTCCAATGTGGGACTTGTGAGATTTTTTCAAAATCTTCCAATGTGGGACTTGTGAGTTTTTTTCATTTTCACAAAAACACAAGTTCCAACACTATCTATGCTTGTATTATGAGACACCATTTATAAATCCATTTAGTTCTTTTGTGATGTATCCATCAATTATCCTAACAACTATATAACTTCATGTTTGGACTCCTTCATATACACAACATCATAGAACACCCGGTTTCATTTCTTCTCTCATGAGCGTTTCTGAAAATCAGAGTGAAGGATCTCAACCATTTTCAACCGTAATAACAGAATCGAACGAGAGAAAAAGAGTAATAATAGAAGACGAAGTAGAAGATCCGAATGAAGGATCCGGATCTGGATCTTCAGGAATCGGGTTGGGAGGAATTGCGTAAGGAAGATCGAAGGTGACATTGATGTCAAGCTCTCTTCATATCCGAAGCTCGGTGCTAAGGTTCACACAATCAGGTAAATTTCAAATACTAGTTGGCAGTGTTTTAAATTATGGTTGCGATTGCAGTAACGGCTGTGATTATTGCAATAACGTTGAGTTATGGATTGCAGCCGTTGCGATGCGAATTATTTAGATCTACTCACTAATTCAAACCATTAGATTTCCTAGAATTTATGGATAGGATGTGGAGTAAGTTTAAAAAATTAACTCTTGAAATTAATGAATCCCTTACTCATAAGTGATGAGATACCCTTAATAGTACCCTTGAAGTTAATGAACAATATTTGTTTGAGAATAACAATACTTAATGATATCATGCATCTTGGTTTTTGCCCAAAGGATATGATGAAATATGAGTAATTTTTGCTCAAGAATCACAAGAAAAAAATATGGTGAAATATGAATATTTTTTCTCAAGCATAAGAAGATAAAAATATGTTGAAATATAAGAAATTTTGCTCAAGAATAACTAGGCAAGAATAACTAGGCAAGAAGATGAATAATACTTCTTTGATTTTGGCTTAAAACGTAATTGTTTAACTCATAAGTGTAAGCATTTCTTTGAATAATTACATTTTCTTCTTTGGACACTTCTTTCTTTCAACCCCTTGAATAACTCTCTTCATCTACACTATGGAAATAAAAAAAAGCAAGAAATGTTTTATATTTAATTGATTAAATGAATCATTGAATGAATTTCATAATATTAGATGAAATTAGATTACAAATAAACTAATCAACTTATTATATTAAAAATACATAGATTTAACTCTACCTAACTCCTAACTAAGGAATTAACATATTTTACACATGTTTTAATAATGGAAATTGAATTTACAATAATCAATTATTATGCAAAAGATAAGTGAATTTAAAGTAACTACTAGTTCAATACAATAACTCACAATACTAAAATATATTTTATTCTTGCATGAATTAATCTCACAAAATAGTAAAACTAGAACAAAAAAGGTAATTTAAATAAATGATAATATAACGATTGTGTATAAATCTTTATCATGATAGTGCATAGATATTCTATTTTTCAAATGAATTTCTGTTGGGTATTCCAAATGTGAACGAAGAAGTCACACGTTGTGCAAAAGTGGATGAGTTGAAAAACATATAAGTTGATGGACTCGTAGACCTAATGCCTTTAAGGTTTTGGGTCAAAATGTGGTGTCAAACTCACTTATATGCTTATTTCACTTAACTCATGTGTTGGGAAGTAAGTCTCACATCGTCTACCCCATTGTCTCGGGAATGATTTAAATATTTGTTGAGCTACCCCTCTCATTGCCAATTGGTTTTGAGATGAAACTTTAACACCATGGAAGAATGATATATTCCATGGCTAAGGATCTCTTTCAATTCCATATATAGACATCATCTTTATAAAAAACACAATGATTTTGCATGAAAGCTTAATCATAGCAAATATTTATTAATGAGTGTTGTTATGTTTTGAAAATCATATTCAGACATTGTATAATAGCATATATTTTAATCTGCACTCATATCAAGAATGTCAATGCATACCATATATACTAACTTTTATTCTCACATCAATAATTAACTGAGTTTGATTCTGATTTATAGTTTCAGTTGTTCTCTTTTGATTTTCACAAGTAGTGCAAAGGATAACCCGTGTTGGTTTTATTCATTAACTTTTTCTTTTGTACAAAGTTGATGCAAAGGTTTATTCATTAATTTTGACTTGTCATATCTTTATTAAACAATAACCTCACCCACCGTTATAAATACCTGTAACTCTTATATTTTTCACTTTTTTGTTATACGTATAATGAGGTTTTTTATTTATTTTATTTTAGTGATTTGTTCTGTATTTTTTTATAATAGTTGTATTTTTTTATAATAGTTGTATTTTTTTATTCTTTCTATAATTTTGTATGAAAAATGAAAATATGATCTTACATACACTAATATTTATGTGAGTACTCTTTAAAATGATATTTGTTATTTATTACATACATACAAATAAAGGGAGGAAACCATGTGTTAATCCAAATTATTTCAATTGGACCAACATAAATAGTTAGCCCTTTTTTCTATCTATTGTAAAAGAATATATTATTACTCTATCAGTAGATTATTTTTTAACTAATATCTTGTATTACCATTTTTAATGAGAGAAAATAGTAAAATTGCAGGAATTCAAAATTTGGGTGGTTATAATTGCACTAACTAACTTGCAAGTGATCATGGTTCACGGTTTTAACTAAAAGAAGAATTAAATCATGAAAAAATTCTTGTCTGAATGGGTAAAGTCGGAATAATCTAGGAAGTGGGTCAAATGATTTACTTTAAAAAATTTAAAAATGTGGAAAAGGCTACTCTATTGTTTTCATTTATCGGGTACGAAAGTAAGTGAATAAATTAAATATTCTTTAATCTAATTATAAATCATTACTAATTACATATGTGAATGCGAAAGTTAGGAATAGAATTGAATACATTAAAGAAAAAGTTGTAGTAGCTCTTATTATAGAAAGAATAGCAGAGTCGTGCCTTAATTAGGTAATTCGGGCAGAGGAAACAGATAGAAGTCCTAATAAGGAGAGTAAATTAAATAGTAAAGAAAGACTGAGAGATTAATATTTTATCAATGAATATAATTTACAATAAACATTATGGCTATTCGGTTTATGTAGCCAACTCATGCAATAAAGATTCAATTGTTATTATATTACAAAATATATATATATATATATATATATATATATATATATATATATGATATCATTCAATCCTATCAAACATTTTAACCTATTAAAACAATTATAACTAATATTAGACATATGTTCGGCTAGGTTTCATACCATTAATTACCATGGTTAAATGCTATGCTTTTACAGCCCTTTGCACCCAGTTAAACCCCTTAGGATGAAGGACCACTTTTTTGCATTAATCATTTCTAAAGAGTGCATATCTCTAACAAGATGAATCTTTGAACTACCCTGTGGGCCAGAAGTGCTAGAGGAAGTAAATTATCAGCACAAAGCAAAGTTATAAATAATAATAAATACTGTGACAGAAAATATAAATGCAAGAAAATGAGATGCATATGGCATAGAACAGCTAGTTGTAGGCAATGTTGCATTTAATACACAACAATACCCATACAAATGATTGTTACTCTTCAATCAATAGGTAAGTTTCTCTTTATTCGGATGATATTTATAGCTGCTATTATATTCTTAATTGTTCTCAAACTAAGATATATACTCTTCTCAATTTGATAAAAAAGTTTTTGTTATGATTTTTATAAGATATTATATATTTTACATTTTATATATGCTACATTTATTTGTTATTTTCTCCATTTGTCTGCATTAAACTAGTATTGTAAGGCCCTATTAGATGCTCAGGGTGACCAAAATGTTAAGGATTCGATTTTTGTAAGTGACACTTGTTAGGAGGGACAACCACACACCCCGAAAGAGATCTATTCCTTATTCATAAGTGATGAGATACCCTTAATTCCCTTGAAGCAAATGAACAATACTTAATGATATCATGCATCTTGGTTTCTACCCAAATGATATGATGAAATATGAGAAATTTTTGCTCAAGAATCACAAAAAAAAAATGGTGAAATATGAATATTTTTTCTAAAGGATAAGAAGATAAAAATATGTTGAAATATAAGAAATTTTGCTCAAGAATAACTAGGCAAGAAGATGAATAATACTTCTTTGATTTTGGCTTGTTTAACTCATAAGTGTAAGCATTTCTTTGAATAATTACATTTTCTTCTTTGGACACTTCTTTCTTTCAACCCCATGAATAACTCTCTTCATCTAGCAAGAAATTTTTTATATTTAATTGATTAAATGAATCATTGAATGAATTTCATAATATTAGATGAAATTAGATTACAAATAAACTAATCATATTATATTAAAAATAACTCTACCTAACTCCTAACTAAGGAATTAACATATTTTACACATGTTTTAATAATGAAAATTGAATTTACAATAATCAATTATTATGCAAAAGATAAGTGAATTTAAAGTAACTACTAGTTCAATACAATAACTCACAATATTAAAATATATTTTATTCTTGCATGAATTAATCTCACAAAATAGTAAAACTAGAACAAAATTGCATTTCTGATTAAAAGAATAAATAAAAACCATCAATCTGATCTATTTGACAAATCTATAGAAAATTTTCATTTTTCTTCATACAAGACCATATCAATTATGAATAGTCTCTTTTTTTTTATCAACATGTCATTAGTCTAGTGATGTAATATCTTATTATATCTTCATAAAAATTAAAATATTAAAGTTTAATTTTTGTGAGTGATACCTATTGGGAGGAGCAACAATATATTCAATAGAAATTAGTTCTTTATCAATAGAGTGAGTAGATACAATAAAAAGTAAAATTAGTTTTCAATTCTTTCACCTACTCTAGATATGGACATATATTGCCGTGTTTCTAAACCATATAATGTTTTGCGGAATTATCTCCACCGTATGGTTCATATTTTAATTGTATAGTCTTATATTTTAATTGTTTAGTCTTATATTTCAGAAAGAAAAAATATATCAAGATATGTTAATGATACTGGGTATATAGTAAATGTTATGAAACTCGAGCCGAATGTCAAGTCGGAATAGCTTCCGTATTAGGTATAACCGGTTTAAACAGTTAAGCCGTATGGTTGGACCGAGTAATTTTAAATATAATTAATAATTTATATATATAAATATATATTATACATAAATGTAAAATTTTATATAGTTAATAATTTCATATAACTATATTGAAGTTACATCTCTCTATCTTTTTTGGACCAAAATATAACAAAATATTAAAGTAATGTTCCATTTTTTTAATGTCATGTGAACAGTCTGTTTTTTCTTGGGTTATTCCGGTTTAACTGGGTTTAGCACGATTGAACTGTAATTTTTCCAGTTCAAAGCGGTCCAACTACTCATTCGGTTAAGACTACTAAACAGAGCCGCTTTCAAGTCTGGTTAGCGATCGAACCGGTCGAACCAATCGAACCGTCCGTCAGATCCAGCTGTCATAACACCGATATATACTATATACAATCATTGGATCGGTCATACAATTAATATTTTATGTTTTATCTTTAAATTAAATTAAACAAAGAAAAAAACAGAAAGTGTCGGTTGTTTGATGGGTTTCCAGCTCACGCCACCTCATATTATATATAATAGGTCCAATTATCTTTGTCAACAGGGTTGATATTGGATATCTTCTATTTAGAATGGACAAATAACGGTGTAATAAGATAAACATAATAGTGTTTAATATATAATTTCAAGAAATTTAATAGATGATTTTATCATTTATTATTTATTCGTATTATTTTAAAAGTCAATAAAGTAAATAAAGATAATATATTTACTCTATAAAAACTCTCATAATATCGATAGATGATATTAAAGTCAACATTAAATAGGAGCATAAGGTAGTTCAATGGTTAAGGTGAAAAGTTTAAGGAATAGAATGAAAGAGGTTGTGGGTTAGATTTTCACACATAACAAATAAAAAAAAGTTATAAACTAGTTTGATGGTTAAGGAAAATGAATAGAGTGAATGATGTTAAGGATTAGAGTCACACCCATAATAAATACTAACATACTAATACTTGTCTATTTAAAAAAAAAATTAACATAAAACATTTGCATATGGCTTCCAAAGGGCATTATTGAGATCAATATCTTAATATTTTATGGAAGGAATCAACATGTGAAAATGTTCTTCAGGGAAAAAGACCCCATTTATATTATTGATTAAATATAAATATATATTATATTACATGTGAGTCCTTAGTTGCATATAAAAATGGCAGATTGATGAAACAAAAGCACTTCATTTTCTTTATCCTACCATTTCATGGACAAAGTTATGATAACTCTTGTTTTAGCTTTTCCTTTATTGCTTTTATTGTTGTTCAAAATACACAAAAGAACCACAAAATCAACTCTTCCACAAGGTCCTAGAGGGTTTCCAATCATTGGGAATCTACATCAACTTGATAGAAGTGTTCTTCCTTTAAACCTATATGAACTATCAAAGAAATATGGCCCAATATTTTCCCTTCAATTAGGATTAAGACAAGCCATTATTATTTCATCACCTAAACTAGCCAAAGAGGTTCTAAAAATTCATGACCTTGACCTATGTACTAGACCTTCCCTTATTAGCCTAATGAAAATTTCATATAATGGGTTAGACATGGTATTTTCACCATATAGAGATTATTGGAGACACACAAGAAAAATCTCTATTATCCATTTTCTCAGCCTCAAACGTGTCTTAATGTTTTCATCAATTAGAAAATATGAGGTTACCCAATTGATGAAAACTATATCAAAACATGTTTCAAGTTCAAAAGTTACTAATTTGAGTGAATTAATGACATGTTTGACAACAACCTTAGTTTGTAGGACAGCTTTTGGGAGAAGGTATGAAGAGGAAGGAACAGAAAAAAGCATGTTCCTAGGGTTGTTGAAGGAAGCACAAGAGTTACTTACTACCTTCTATTACACTGATTTTATTCCTTTCTTAGGGTGGATTGATAAACTTAATGGATTAATGGGTCGTCTTGAAAAAATATTTAAGGTATTGGATGGGTTTTATCAAAATGTTATTGATGAACACCTTGATCCTAAGAGGGAGAAACTTGAAGATGAAGAGGATATAATTGATGCCCTACTTCAACAAAAGAATGATCAATCTAATGCAATGGATCTTACTCCTGGTCACATCAAACCTATAATCATGGTATGGTTATTATTTAAATCATCACTTTTTACTTTAAGTTTGACTTTCATGACTTAGTAACACCCTTTGCTAATTTTTTCAGTGAAATTAGTAGATAAAGGTTATTTATGAGTAGTTTTTCCTAACTTTAGTTGGGTCCACAAGTTTTTTTTTGGTAATTTCCCCTTTTAATTATTAGTGAAACTGATTTATAAAATATCATATGAAATGATGGTTGAAATATTTCTTAATAAAGATTAAAATATCTTTAAACTTTCTTTTAGAATGATTTATTTTGATTGGTATTTAAAAAAACTAGCATCAATGTATTAGCATCATATATCACTTTTATTTAATAATCAATAATTATTTAGATATAAATGATAGAAAATTTGTTTGTAACATGTAAAACATTACATTATGTGTGCATAACTAATTTTTCTAGACTAATTTTTTTGTTACATGGTTTTTTAGACTAATCGATTATGATCTAATTGCTTATTTATTTGTGATTAAAGAACTTAATTGTTGGAGGAGCAGATACAAGTGCAGCAGCATTAGTTTGGGCTATGACTTCATTGATGAAGAATCAAAGAGTAATGCATAAAGTTCAATCAGAAGTTAGAAATTTATTTAGTGGAAAAGATTTTATAGAGGAAAATGATATTCAAAAACTTCCTTATCTTAAGGCAGTGATAAAAGAAACACTTAGGTTATACCCACCACTTCCATTGCTTGTAACAAGAGAAACAATGAAAAAATGTAACATTGGAGGGTATGAAATTCCAGAGAAAACATTAGTATATGTTAATGCGTGGGCAGTTCATAGAGACAATGAAACTTGGGAAGACCCAGAAGAGTTTTATCCCGAAAGATTCTTAGAAAAAAATATCGATTTTCGTGGACAAGATTTCGAGCTAATACCATTTGGTTCTGGGCGTAGAATTTGCCCAGGGGTGCATATGGCAGTAGCTACAATAGAAGTTACATTGGCTAATCTTCTTTGTTCATTTGATTGGGAAATGGCTCAGGGGATTAAGAGTGAAGACATTGACATTGATGTGCTACCAGGAATTGTCCAGCATAAGAAAAATCATCTTTGTGTTGTAGCTAAGAACTGTATATAATTAGAGTTAGCTTAGTTAAAAAAATGAAAAGTCGTCAATTTTAGGAAAATCTAATGGTTTAAATCTAGTCACTACTTTAAATCATTGAATTTCCCTAGAATTGATAGTTAAGATGTACTCTTGGACTAAGTGAATCTCGTCCCTAAAAAAAATAATGAGATAAAAAGGGTTTTGTTGTGTACTTTATGGCCCTTATTCATGTCTTTCTTCCATGTCCTATTCCCTTTGCAAATCCTATGTAATGTAAGCCTACCCTTGAAAATATATATTTGATGGTATCTAATATTTTCCCTCAGGGATTCTAATCACTTTTTGGATAAAGTACTAACTCATTTTAGGTTTACGATTGCTCTTTCCAATAAGTGTCGTCGTTTTGAGGAGTGAGACTTTTAATTTTTTGATTTTCTAAAAATCTATTGAAAACTTACATCACTAAATCAACGTCTTGTTGGTTATGTATTATTGATTTAATACAAATAGAAGAATATGGCCTTCACATGTATGTGCTAAGAAAGACACCAAAGAAGTCACCAAGAATACAACAAAAGACTACAAGGCCAATTCATATTAATGTAAGATGAGGATGAAATATTTTGGTTTAAAATTGTTCTCTGAGGTCGGTGGAAGTGAGAATAGTACAAAGGTTTTTGGAGTGAGTGAGTTTGGGTTCTGTGCCACATATATTTGAGGTCATATACCTCATCCATATATACTTAAGGCGGTGGGTAATTTGGGTATTTTATGCTTTTTATTGGAAAATGAGAGAACTTAGAGATAAGAAAAGATCGTATTATCTCCATTAATGGAGAAACAAATACTTTAAAAAAATAAAGAAAAATATAACTTTCATTGATATATTTATCTTTCTAGTTACAATGAAATTACATTTTTATCATTAAAAATAAAAAAAAATATATGCATTTGTCTCTCTATTAATGAAGATGATCATTGTTCGTAAGAAAGAGGGGAATCAAGAAGATATGAAAAATAAAGTAGATTTTTATATTATTTGATACGGTAGAAAGATAGAGAAAAGAGAAGAGAAAAAATAGATATGAATATTTGATATGAGGGCTATTATGTATTATAAGAAAATAAATAAAATTTCTACCCAAAATTAAATAAAAATGATAATTTAAAGTAAATCATGATAGAAAAATTACTATCCACCATTATATATAAAAATTAATTATGTAAAATAATTTACACTCGCATTTTAATAAAAAAATCTCATAAAAATTCTAAGGAGGTAACATTTTTTTTAATCATTTATTATTGTTATTTATTGGGACCTCAATCAAATATATTTTATTTTTATTTTTTGGTCGCATTCCCAGTGGGTCTTGAGTGATTTCATATTTTTTTTCCATGCATCTAGACACTGATTTAATCCTACATCAATTATGATTATTTAATACAATAATCACTATAAATAACAAAATATTGAACAAATTAATAAGTGTGATGTAATAATTAACAAATACAATAGTGAATATATTTTGTGTGTTTTTGTATAAGAATACGATAGTGAATATTCTTAGAAAAAAATATCAATTTTCGTGGACAAGATTTCGAGCTAATACCATTTGGTTCTGGGCATAGAATCTGCCTAGGGGTGCATATGGCAGTAGCTACAATAGAAGTTACATTGGCTAATCTTCTTTATTCATTTGATTGGGAAATGGCTCAGGGGATTAAGAGTGAAGAAAAATCATCTTTGTGTTGTAGCTAAGAACTGTATATAATTTGAGTTAGCTTAGTTAAAAAAATGAAAAGTCGTCAATTTTAGGAAAATCTAATTTCTCAAACTTTTAAAAATCTATTTGGCCCAAATAAAATTCTCAACATAATTTTCAAATAAAATATTTTTTTGAAGATTTATTTGTGGTCAATTTAAGGATAAATGGTAGTGAATTTTAGCTTGCTTAAGTTATCGTGAAATGCATATATCTATAAAATAAGTAATGAGATCATTTAAAAATTATTTTTTGTTCCACAACTATTGATGCTAAAAGATTGTTTTTTTCTTTTATTTGATGATATGCTCACATGTAAAATAAAGAACTAAAATTTACCATTCAATATTCAGTCGTGTAATACAAGTATTCAAAATGACTTTTATTGTGGTAGGCTTTAAAAGTATCATAGTTAAAGTAATTTTTTGTTTTATTTTCTCTTAAATGTTTGACATAGAGAAATAATTTCATAAACTAATATTGAGATGCAATGTACCATATGAAAAGGAATTAAGCAAATTGATTACGAAACTAATATAAAAGTATATAATAACTTACATTTTGGTCTTGGTTGCATAACGAAATGACATACATGAATATCAATGATAATCATGACCAATTTGGTAGTGGTTGTGATCACTAAGATTAAGAATAAAATCCACCCAAGTTGTTACTTTGGGTTGTGATCACTCGGATAAAAAGCATATTCCATTAATTATTGACCAGGTATCATAAATTTAATACTTATTTAAGGGTTGGCGGATTGATCATAATAAATGCAATATTAAATGTTTTAATGGTCTATTTTTATTTCGCTCTATAAAGCTCCTCAGAGTGTGATCAATGAACATACAAAAATCGAGAGGGACTTTCTTTGGGGAGAAGGTGGATGAAAGAAAAAGATTTATTGGGTTAAATGGCAAACATTATATTTAGATCGGGGAAATGATAGCCTGAGTATTAAGGATTTTGGATCCTTTAATGTTGCTATTCTTGGTAAATGGAGATGACGTTTCTTAAATGAGAGAAAATTCGTTTGGGTTAAGGTCTTAAACTCTAAATATGGGATTAAAGGTAGTCTTGAGTTTATAGATAGAAATCTAGAAAGGTCCAAAGAATCTCTTTGGTGAAGGAATTTGAAGAAGGTGTCATTTGGGACAGCCTTTAGGTTTTAAAAAGGTAGTGGGGAATGGGAAAAATTGTTATAGTCTAATTTTTGGGTGGGTGAAGGACCCCTGAAGTTTTCTTTTGAGTGGACAACTATGTGATTGGGTAGAGGGCAAATGGAAATGAAACTTTACTTGGAGGAATAAAGTAACATCATTTTGCAACATTAGAAAGTTGCTTTATTTAATTTGGAAATTTGTGGCGCCACTGAAAACTTAAATACTAGCATGAAAAATTATTCTAGATAGACTTCCTTGTAAATTAAATATAACATAAAGAGGTGTGGGTGTCGATAGATATGATCTAGCATGTATCTAACACTCCCAATGGAAAATTTTCTACTAGATGTATTTCCTTACCTCAATTTCTTAATAACCTTTTTACTTATCAAAAAAAATTAGAAACCAATCATCTTATCAAAATATTCAAGTAATTATGCTGCCAATTTTGACTCAAACCATGAAAACTCATCAAATTAAACTTACAGCCTTCTCATTTTATTTTTATTTTTGTCACTTTGTAACTATTTTAGTATGATCTAGATATTCAAAGCATTGTGTGTATATAAATAAATTGAAAGCACTCTAATAAGACATTACCTAGTTAGATAAATTTCTAAAACTCTTTCACAATGTTATCATTTCTACATCTACTTCTCATATCACCTCTTTTGGTATTGTTTCTCTTCAAAAAATTCATATCCACTAAGAATTCATCAACCCTTCCACCAGGTCCTAGAGGCCTTCCCATAATTGGTAATCTTCATCAACTTGATAGTTCAAAACTTAGTTTAAATCTATGGAACCTTTCAAAAATCTATGGTCCATTTTTCTCTCTTCAAATTGGTCTAAAACCAGCTATTGTTGTTTCAACACCTAAACTTGCAAAAGTGGTTCTTAAGGACCATGATCTTGATGTATGTAGTAGACCATCTTCTCTAGGGCAACAAAAATTATCTTATAATGGGTTAGAAATGATATTTTCACCTTATAATGATTCTTGGAGAGAAATTAGAAAAACTTGTGTAGTTCATTTTTTCAGCTCCAAAAGAATCTCTAGCTATTCTTATATAAGAAATTTTGAAGTGAAGCAAATGATTAAGAAAATATGTGGCCATGTTGATGCTTCAAAAGTTACAAACTTGAGTGAAATCATAATGTCTGTGTCAAGTGCTATAGTATGTAGGATTGCTTTTGGAAGAAGATATGAAGATGAAGGAGTTGAAAGGAGTAGATTTCATGTGCTTCTTAATGAGTCACAAGCTATGTTTATTACCTTCTTTGTTTCAGATTATATTCCTTTTATGGGCTGGGTTGATAAACTCAATGGGTCACTTTCTAGGCTTGAAAATATTTTCAAAGAATTAGATTTGTTTTTCCAAGAAGTTCTTGATGAGCACCTTGATCCTAATAGGGAGAGAGGAACCAAAGAGGAAGAGGATATAGTTGATGTGTTGCTTGAGCTAAAAAAGAATGGCCACTTGTCAATTGATCTCACCAATGACCACATTAAAGCTATCATCATGGTATGTGCTTTATATTTTTTCCATTTTTTATTTGTAGACTTTTTCCTAATTTGTATTTTGATAATAATAGTTTAGAAGTATTTTACATTTTATATAATTGAACAACCTCTAGAGGGTGAGCTTGGTGTAATGGTAAGATTATTTCCTAGTGACCTTAGATCACACGGGTTCAAATCCTAAAAATAGCATCTTCACTTGCCAGAGTAAGGATGTGTAAATAATCTTATTGTTACCCATAAATACTTTCTAACTATAAAAATGAATATTACACTATATCTTTAGAAAAAAGCATTGATTTGAATGAACACATCTAATGAGAAAACAATATTTATGTAGATGTTCGATTAGAATATCTTTAGCAGCTTCTTGTTCATATGGTAAGAACTATATAAGCTTAATGTATTTGATTGTAGAATTCTAACCTTCACAGCTCAAAACATGAATAAATGGTTCAGTTAAACTATTATAATTTGGTAGTTCCACCTAAAATTCTTAAAACTGGATCTTGAAAATGAATATTATCTAATAGGGGTGAGCATGGACTTGATTGGTCCAAGTAAGGCTTATCCATTATCCAACTCTAAATATTAGTAGGTCATTTTTTGAACCCGAATTCAGATCTAGACACGAAGTTAGCCTGACTTTAAATGTCGATTGGGTCACCCATTGAATCCGAACTGACCGACCCTACACCCAATTAAGAATAATGCATATCTCTCTAAGATAAAGGCTTCTAAACATTTTACTTATTATTATGAGTATGTAATTTGACATATGAAATGATATATGTATATATTGTTAATCATGCATATGTGATGAAAAATTAGACAACCAACGATATATTTGACAAAAAAAATATCATTACTCTGTATGTACATACTTGAATAGAAGCTACATATTAATATGATGAGTGAATGCCATATGGGACAAGGTTGAGTTGGGTCATGTTTGTCCCCTACCAACCCTAAATATTATATAGGTCTAATTTTTTAACCTGGACTCGACCATAAACCTAATGAAACTAACCCTATTTGGACTCAATTATGATCGGGCCAAACCGAATAAACGGATAGGTCGTATCCTACTCACCCCTATTATCTAATACCTTGTTTTAGTCAAACATTTTCAATTTGAAACATTAACAAATTTTAAGTCAATCACTACAATGTCCTGAATTTTATTAGGAACAAGGGTCTATAAACATAAACATGAAAGCAATTATGAAAATCAGAACTTTATGGTTCTACTTTCACAAAATTAAATTGTACCAGAATCACATTTGACATTAAGCTTCTATGAAAAAAGTTGTTTCATCACCAACGCCCCATTTTACTTTCAATCAGAACTTTATGGTTCTACTTTCACAAAATTAAATTGTACCACAATCACACTTGACATTAAGCTTCTATAAAAAAAGTTGTTTCATCACCAATGCCGCTTTTTACTTTTAATCAGAACTTTATGGTTCTACTTTCACAAAATTAAATTGTACCACAATCACATCTGACATTAAGCTTATATGAAAAAACCAGTTTCATCACCAATGCCCCTTTTACTTTTAATTTATATGATATTAATCATTTTGAACAGAGAACATGAAGTCATAGTCTCATTCAATGATTTAAAGCGTGGGTTGTATTACATTATGCTTTCGTAATATTACAGTTGTAGTGACTACATCAAATCGCAACTGCATTGTGAAACCGGATTACAATGATAGGACTGTAATATAACTGCATCAGACTGTATTAGGCCACATCAATACGCATCAAATTCATACCATAATGGACAGAATGCGCATCGCAATGACCACAATCGCATTGACCACAATTTACAAGACTGGTCTGATTTAAGATCTTAATTTCTCTTCTTTGATAATGACAGGACATACTGGTAGCAGCAACAGATACAAGTGCAGCAACATCTGTTTGGGTAATGACAGGATTATTGAAGAACCCAAGAGTAATGAAGAAAGCTAAAGAAGAAATCATAAATCTCTATAACAAAAAAGAATTTCTAAATGAAGATGACATTGAAAAGCTAGTTTATCTAAAAGCCGTGATAAAAGAAGCACTAAGATTCTTTGCACCAGCACCACTTGTACCAAGAGAAACAAATAAAAGTATCATTATTGAAGGACATAAAATACCACCTAAGACATTAATCTATGTGAATGTTTGGGCCATTCAAAGAGATCCAGAAACATGGAATGACCCAGAAGAGTTTTATCCCGAGAGATTCCTTAACAATGATATTGATTTTAAAGGACAAGATTTCGAGCTGATTCCATTTGGTGCAGGTCGTAGAATATGTCCAGGTATACCTTTGGGAATTGCAACAGTGGAACTCATAATTGCAAATCTTGTCAATTCATTTGATTGGGAAATGCCTAAAGGGATGAAAAGGGAAGACATTGATATAGAAGGGTTACCAGGACTTGCACAACATAAGAAGAATCATCTTTGCCTTGTTGCTAAGAATCATATTTGAATACCAAAAGCTAGGGCTACTAATGTAATAATAAAGTAATTTCAGTTCAGTGTTTTTTCAATTATCATTATATTATTCATGTATCGTCGACTTTTAGATAAAAACAATGCACTTGATCTTGATGAATAATTTAGTGATTGTATAATAAAGAATAGAGTAAAGACTTATTTTTGTCTTTTAAAATTTTTGCATGTATTAATTTGATCAAAATGATTCTAAAAATTTGAAATATGAATCAAATTAGTCATGTTTAGCATTATTATAACCTTGACAGAATATTTGACTTATATTTGTGATCTTTGAGTACCAATTTAAAGTTTTTTAGGGATCAAATTGGTACGTACAAAAATTTGTAAGGGCCAAAGTGAGTATCAATCAACTTTAAAGTAACACTATATAGATGATAGACTATTTATTTATAATAGACTCTTTATTTATAACATTCATTTATGAGTTTAATTTCTAAACACTATCACCAAATAAATGTGTGGGATATCTTGTGCCCCCTCAAAGGCATGGTGCTTTGTTTGGGAATTACTTAGGGGTGTAATTGCAACTAAGGATACTTTGATTAAAGGAATGTTAGTTTAGGCTAACATGATTTAAACTGTGTGTTTTGTTTAAATTATTTTGAATCTCAAGATCATTTATTTTTTCTTGCAACTTTGCTTTGGAAGTATGGAAGGGCTTTTATGCTTGGCTCTAAATGGCACTACAAATTCGAAGGAATAGTGCAAATTTATTGAATTTGCATGATCTGTATTGCAATAATTCTAAATATAGAGATCTTTTGGAGAATGTTTTAGTTCTCCGTTGTTTGATTAATATGGCTTATACGAAATGAAGCAATTTTTGAAGGGAAAAGTTTTAATACCAGCTTGATAGTGGAGTTGATTAACTTAAGATTTTTGTCTTGGTTCTTGGCAAAGTTTGGCAAACCAGCTTCTTCCTACCTTTCTTGGTGTATTGATCCTAAATCATGCATTAAGGATATTTGTATTTCAGTTTCTCTCATTCACTTTTGGTTGTATTGGGTTAGCACCCCTTCTACTACTTTAATACAAGTTTGCTTATCAAAAAATGTAAAGTTTTCAATACATTAACCATCGTTTATATCTGTTATTTTTATTTAAGAGTCAATAATTATTAATATATGAATGATGCCTTGACACTCTAAAAAATTTCATTGTAAGTATACAAATTATTTTCTTTTTATTTAGAAATTCAATTTCATTTGTCTATCACACAACATAACAATTTCTACTTTTGTCATTAAAGAAACGTTTCACAATCCTTATTAGAAACGCACCCATATATGTTTGTAATAAATCAACCATACGTAACACACCATTATCATAAACAAACCATACATGAAATATCACTCATCATATACACATTAACGTTAGAACCGTCTTTAATGACAATGTATTACCATAAATGAGCATATTTCGTCTTACTTAAATAAACGGTTTTCCCCGCACATATATCTCAACTTTTATGGCTAATACATCCTCAAATAAAATAAAGACTCTCACATGGACCACAAACTCCGAAGAGAGTTTATATCCGTTAATATGCTCCGATTCTTGAGGGAAATCGGAGATGATGACTCTAATGAAATACTCTAAGACCACAATGGTCTTCTCCCTCACCTTAGGCTGCGTAAGCTCCATCGATCCGCAAAGAGCTCCATCTCCCTCCATCTCCTTCAACCTCCATTGTTACTTTTTCATCTCCACAGCTCTCCAATGTTCCATTAAGAAGCAAGAGGAAGAGGTTTTGATGTGTTTTTGAAGTTTGGTGGAGGAAATAGTCGAAATCCATGGGGAGCCGCCATTGGGAGTGAAAGGGAAGAAAAGAAAGTGAAGATTAGGGTATGTTGGATCTCTTTTCAAAATATGAGAAACCATGGAAACTCATCCTTTAGAGTTATGGTTTGTTTTATGTTGTTGTTATCTTGTAAACTCTTGGGTTAGAGTTGGTATTTGATGAATGGAAAGGTTGTGTGGGTTTATTCATGAAAACCCCAAAACCTCCAAAATAAGAATGTGAGTAAAAAGGAAATGGATGAAATGTTAGATGTAGAAGATGAGTTTGTGCTCTAATGTTGATGTATGAGATGAATATGTACGTTTATATGTTTGGAAACTGTTAATGGAAGTAGTTTAGAAACATTGAAAAATTTGTGAATGCCTTGCATTGTTTAAAAGATGAGACATGAGTCTTTATGTGTTATTTTGTATAAAGTACTGACCTTTGTTGTTGTTTTGTGTGGATGAGGAAATATCCTAAGGTTGAAGGTAATCGCGGAGGAAACTTGTAAGGTTACTCGGAAACGACCCCAACGCTCACCAAGGTAAGGATAAGTCTTTAATTGTACTTTGAAATGGAAAAGGTATGTATTTTCTGGTTGGGAAAGTGATTAAGATTCAAGTCGCTTGTTTAATATAAACATATATGGGTATGTTTGTAATAAAGGATGTGTGAGATTATTGGTTGTAAATGTATTGAATCACCTTCACGGTGTAGACTTACCCGATGTGGTATTGAATCACCTTTGTGGTGTAGGCTTACCCAATGTGGTATTGAATCACCTTCACGATGTAGACTTACCCGATGTGGTATAGAATCACCTTCACGGTGTAGAACTACCCGATGTGGTATTGAATCATGTAACACCCCGAATTTTTAGTCTTTAAAATTATAGTATTAGTCCTGGAAGTCTCGCTTGAGCGAGAGATTCTCGCCTGAGCGAGAAATGATCACTTGGGTAGGTGAAATCCTGGGCTATACTGGAAGATTCTCGCCTGAGCGAGAGTTGCCTCGCCTGGGCGAGAAATGGCAAACTGAGGCTGTTGACACTGTGAGATTCTCGCCTGAGCGAAAATTCATCGCTTGAGCGAGAGGAAGCCTGTTGGGACTGTGAGATTCTCGCTTGAGCGAGAATCCCTCGCTTGAGCGAGAGGGTCAGATCTGAGTTTTTAAAATAGGCGGGATTTTCTCGCCTGAGTGAGAAAGGGCTCGCTTGAGCGAGAACCCGATGACTGCTCTTTAAAATAGAAACCCCAAACACATTTTAGGGTTAGAACCTTGAAGAGAAGAGAGAGAAGAGAGCTTTTCAAGAGCAATGAGCTTTAGGACTCATCTTAGAGCTTGAGAAGAGGTAAACCTATTGCTTCTAACTCTTCTTCTTCCTCTCTAACTTGTTTTGGGTATGTTGGATCTATTTTCAAAACATGAGAAACCATCGAAACTCATCCTTTAGAGTTATGGTTCGTTTTCTGTAGTTTTTCTCATGTAAACTCTTGGTTTAGAGTTGGTATTTGATGAATGGAAAGGTTTTGTGGGTTGTACATGAAAACCCCAAAAACCCCCAAAATGAGAATATGAGTAAAAAGAGAAATAGATAAAATGTTAGATGTAGATGATGAGTTTGTGATTTAATGTTGATATATGAGATAAACTTGTATTGAAGTAGTTTTGGGGATCTTGAAAATATGTGAATCCCTTGTATGTTTGATGATGAAATATGAGTCGTTTATGTATTATTTTGAATAAATGACTGACATTGTTGTTATTGGTGGGAATGAGAAAAGATCCTAAGGTTGGAGGAGATCGTGGAGGAAACTGGTAAAGTTACTCACAAACCGAACCCCAATACTCACCAAGGTAAGGATAAGTCTTTAATTTTGCATTTGAAATAGAAAATGTGTATTTTCTGGTTATGCAAAGATCAAGTTGTAAATTACGCATTTAGTGTAAACATATATGGGTGTGTTTATACTAAAGTAGGCGTAGATTTACGGAAGATGGAAAATGTGTGTGTTTTCTGGTCATGCAATAATTGTATTGTGAATCACATAGTTAGCATAAACATATATGGGTGTGTTTATCCTAAAGATGGCGTGGATTTACGGGAAATGATTGATGGTGAATTCAATGAAAAGAAAATATATTTTTAGCTAACCCTAAGGGGTGTAGCGACTTCGGCTCGAGTTTACGTAACAACACTTCGGCCCGAGTTTATGCGGCAACACTTCGGCTCAAGTTTACATAGCAACACTTCGGCTCGAGTTTATGTAGCAACACTTCGACTCGAGTTTATGTAGCAACACTTCGGCTCGAGTTTATGTAGCAACACATCGGCCCGAGTTTATGCGGTAACACTTCGGCTCGAGTTTATGTAGCAACACTTCGGCCCGAGTTTATGCGGCAACACTTCGGCTCGAGTTTATGTAGCAACACTTCGGCCCGAGTTTATGCGGCATGTTTTCTTTATAAAAGAGATGAGAAATTGTTTTTAGCTAACCCTAAGGGGTGTAGCGACTTCGGCTCGAGTTGATGTAGCAACACTTTGGCCCGAGTGTATGCGGCATGTTTTCTTTATAAAAGAGATGAGAAATTGTTTTTAGCTAACTCTAAGGGGTGTAGCGACTTCGGCTCGAGTTTATGTAGCAACACTTCGGCCCGAGTTTATGCGGCATGTTTTCTTTATAAAAGAGATGAGAAATTATTTTTAGCTAACTCTAAGGGGTGTACGACTTCGGCTCGAGTTTATGTAGCAACACTTCGGCCCGAGTTTATGCGGCATGTTTTCTTTATTAAAGAGATGAGAAATTGTTTTTAGCTAACCCTAAGTGGTGTAGCGACTTCGGCTCGAGTTTATGTAGCAACACTTCGGCCCGAGTTTATGCGGCATGTTTTCTTGGTAAAAGATATGAGAAATCGCTTTTAGCTAACCCTCAGGGGTGTAGTGACTTTGGCTCAAGTAATGCATCACGTAAAATGAATTTCAAAGTGATCTATTAACTTTTTCTAATATGGATTATCTTATAATGACGTTTATTGAATTAACGACTTATTCCTTTGTGTGTTTTGTACTTTTTTCATTGATAATCCCATTGCAGGTAAATAGATGAATGGAGTAGGCTGGGTCGGGAGCTTTAGGAGCTTTAGACTTTGGATTCACTATCTACGTTTTTGTACTTTAAATGACTACTTGCGGATTTGATGATTGTAACCATGGTTAACACTTATTTGAGTATTTCGTAACCATGTGTACGGTTATTTTTGGAATGTTATAACTTTTGGGCTCTAAGTACCCATGGGGAATAATAATGGATGAATTATGTTTTTCTGTCATATGAAGAGTGTTTAGTATGACATGTTAAAAGGGTTTTATGGAGTGATAATTGAGAAATCAAAGTAGTATGATGACTGTATGCATGAAATGATTAAAATAAAAGAAAAATTTTCAAGGGTACAATTTGGGTCTTTAAAAATCACCTTTGTGGTGTAGACTTACCCAATGTGGTATTGAATCACCTTCGTGGTGTAGACTTACCCAATGTGGTATTGAATCACCTTCACGGTGTAGACTTACCCGATGTGGTATTGAATCACCTTCACGGTGTAGAACTACCCGATGTGGTATTGAATCACCTTCGTGGTGTAGACTTACCCAATGTGGTATTGAATCACCTTCACGGTGTAGACTTACCCGATGTGGTATTGAATCACCTTCACGGTGTAGACTTACCCGATGTGGTATTGAATCACCTTCACGGTGTAGACTTACCCAATGTGGTATTGAATCACCTTCGTGGTGTAGATTTACCCAATGTGGTATTGATTCACCTTCATGGTGTAGACTTACCCGATGTGGTATTGAATCACCTTCACGGTGTAGACTTACCCGATGTGGTATTGAATCACCTTCACGGTGTAGACTTACCCAATGTGGTATTGAATCACCTTCGTGGTGTAGATTTACTCAATGTGGTATTGAATCACCTTCACGGTGTATACTTACCCGATGTGGTATTGAATCACCTTCACGATGTAGAACTACCCGATGTGGTATCGAATCACCTTCACGATGTAGAACTACCCGATGTGGTATTGAATCACCTTCACGGTGTAGACTTACCAAATGTGGTATTGAATCACATTCACGGTGTAGAATTACCCAACGTGGTATTGAATCACCTTCACGGTGTAGTCTTGCCCGAAGTGGCATTGAATAATTAAATGTTAATCGTATTAGATGGGAGTACATGGAATTTACGAAATGAAAAGGGAAGTGATTTGAAATGGATGAATATGCATACTATAGAATATATATTATGAGATATATATACTATAAGATGAATATGACTAAAATGAAAATAGAAGTGATTTAGAAAGGATGAATATGCATGCTATAGAATATATATTGTGGGGTATATATACTATAGGGTGAATATGACTAAAATGAAAATGGGAGTGATTTGGAATGGAAGAATATGCATGCTATAGAATATATATTATGAGATATATATACTATAGGGTGAATATGGATAATATGGAAAGAAAAGAAAGAATATATGATTGGTTACATTTATGTACTTACATTATATGCCTTACTCTAACGTTTCCTTTGTATTTTAAATGTGGATTAACCTGTATTGACCTTTATTGAGTAAACGACTTATTCCTTTATGTTTTCCCTGTATGTGGTAAATGTTAATCCCATTGCAGGTAGGTGGGAGATGTAAGGATGTTTTGATTTCGGAGCTTAGAGGGTTTTATTTTGAAGTCCTTATTTCCATTCTTTTGTAACCTAAGTGATTGCATTATGAATTGACTATTTGTAATCATTGGCCTGATTTTTTGTACCTGTTAGGGACCATGGATAATGGTAATTCTGGATATTTGTAGCTATGGGTATTTTGGAAACCCATAGCTAGTATATGCGGTAGTTACTGAGCTGCATTAACACGAATTATGTTTTCTGTCAAATGAATATGTATGTCATTATTGGTTCAAAGGTCGAGTGTGAAGCGGAAAATGAGATTTTAAAATAAGGTTATAAAATTTGTAAATATAAGTATTAGGAAAGTGCATGAAAAATGAATAAAATAAGGAAAAAATTTCAAAGGTAGAATTTGGATCCTTACAAGAAGCATTTCTAAAAGCTTTGATATTATATACTGGAAGTTTACCATTCTCACCATGTGATGAAAGAGAATAAGAATCCTTGGAATCTCCCTTGGGTTTTGCACGTGAGAGTGTGTGCTTAGAAAGCCATTGAGCCATATGAAGAAGACCATCCAACATATATGCTATGAGTGTGGCTCTTTATGCACAATAGTGAGAGGATCATCCTATTAAAGTATTAGCTGAAAAAAATGAGATCAAAGATGTTTTTTTTCCCTTTTTCTTAAAGTTGAATGTGGTCTCTTTCAAGGCCAAATGATGCATAGTTGCAGCATATATCAATTACTGCATTGATTTACATTATTGCAGTGTTATTACTGCCTTAATTTGTATTGATTTGCATTATTGCAGTGTTGTTACTGCCTTAATTTGTATTGATTTGCATTATTGCAGTGTTGTTACTCCTTAATTTGCATTGATTTGCATTTTTGCATTGTTGTTATTGCCATAATTTGCATTGATTTGCATTATTGTAGTGTTATTCAAATGTTCAATCACCGCTTGAATTAAGCATATGGCCAACGGGTTGAGTTATTGTATTGCATTCAATAAATTCGAATGTAATTTATTACCAAAAGTTATATATTTAATTAATATTCTTAATTTTATCATATGACCAAAGTTGTAACAAAACCAATTTTTAAATTTGTATAATTGGTGCATAAATACTTGATATTATTGTTTATTTATTTGGGAATATAGTTTGGGCTGGACAAAATTGGGTAGTCACAAATAGCATGTCAAAGATAAGTAGTATAGTTTACCAATGACTCATGAAGTTTTCCTAGTATTTTTTTGTATTATGTTGCCACTTTTATGCTCTAGTAGAATTAGATGTTGATACTTCAACATTTTCTTGGTACCTTAACATTTTGTTGGCTTTATTTTGGAAAAGACGATATTTAATATTATCATTGGCAACAATAATTTAAGGGGATGGATCCACTTACTCCTAAGAGTAAGTAGAAAAGACATACTTCACATCTTAATCTTCAAATCTTTGAAATTCCAATAGTTTAGATGTACTCATCAATTCAAACTAGAGGTGTCAAAATGGGCGGGCCCAATTGGGCTGGCCCGCCAAAGCCCGAAAATTTATAGGGCTTTGGTACATATTAGGTACATTTCATTGAATTCGGGCTTATTAGCCCGGCCGGGCTGGACTATATTAAAACCGGGCTGGAACCGGGCTTACATGGGCGGGTTCGGGCTACCTGTTTTCCTTATTTATTTTTATTTTTTAGGGACTTTTGGCTTGATAATTAACTTTGAGTGAAAAATATTTTACAAATTAACTTATAATAAAAAGTAGAGAATAAATATTGTGATATAAATTACAATAATTTTATAAAGTTAAACATTATCATATTTTTCCTATTTTATGTAATATCATTTTAAGCATAATAACAAAATAGTGTATCAAATCAAATGGGAATACATTAAACCATATAAATCTCACTTTTCATTTCTTAATTGTGTATTTAATTATATTTAACTTCTACAACAAAAACATAATAAGGAAAATAATTTTTAGAACAAAACTAAAAGACAACGTAAATGTTTATAATAGAGAATTTCACACAACCAAATTTAACATAATAGTTTATAATGAAAGTGTTGATAAAGAGCATAAAAATATCTTCAAACATAAATTAAAACATAATGATCATATATTACAATGGTGGATATACTTTGATATATAGATGTCATTATGAACTTGAGTTTATACTACTATTACTATAAACCAATATGATGTTATTTTTTATAGTGTCCAAAGATTTATATATTAAAATGAAGTTACAAATTATATTTTGTTAGGGAGTGAGAGTTCAATAGAAATGAAAGATTTAATAAATGGGTTTTGTTAAAATTTATATACGTGGACTTGACATCACGTCTTAACTCAAACACAATGGATTATATTTATAAGTTTGGTTCATTTGGTATAACAAGTGTGTTAAAAAGTTATACATTAATATCATATGATATATATTTTTTAAATAGTTTAAATATGTTAAAATTTAAAAAATTTATTTTAGTATTATGCGGGTCTGCCTGCCACAACCCGCTTAGGGCGGGCTTGGGCTACAATTTGCTATGCATAATTTATATCCGGGTTTTTTAGCCCGACCCGGATTAGCCCGACCCGGATTAGCCCGAACCTGACGTGGGCTAGCCCGAACCCGTCCGAGTAGCCTGTTTTAACACCTCTAATTCAAACCATTAGATTTCCCAAGAATGAATGATCATCATGAAGAGTAAGTTTTTTCCACTTACTCATGGAGTAAGCGGATCTCACCCCATAATTTAATATACTCGTGGACTTTACTTATTATACATTTTATGAGGGTTATGAATAATCTCTTTGAAAAATCTCTTTAAAAATTTCCCTTTTACCTTGTATCTTATTTAGTAAAAAAATTGGTGAAATCATTTATTTTCATACATCATTTTATCTTAATTTATAAAATAAAAAATTCATACGAAACCAAGTCTTTTCATTGACTTTGTTAAATTTTCAAATGTGAAAACACCATATATGACCATGTGTGCTGATAAAACACATAATCCATTATGTTATCATTAACAACAGTAAGTTAAGGGTTAACGAAGGGACTAAGATCATGATTTTGAAAATTGAGAACTAAAATATAATTTGATTTTTTTATGTACTAAATTAGTACTCTCCCAAAACATAAATAACTAAAATGAATGTTTAATTTACTACTTATTTTATTCGTATGTTTATTTGTACAAATTATATAATAATTTTATTGCATTTCATAATTTTAATTTAAGTTTATTCGGTAAACATACATAATAATATAAACTTAATATTAAAAGATTAAGGCATTTTGGAATTATAATTTATAAAAAGATATTTTATTTAAACTTTCATATTAAAGTTTTATATAATCTACCAAAAATACCTTTTTTACAAAGGTGTGGCACATAATTTTGAGTCCTCGTATCGATTATATAACAATTGTTTACATTATTAATATTTCATTTTGTGTATAATTAAGGATATCCTCATATACTATAGGGAAGCAATTTATTTCAGAGTTTATGATTGTTACTCTCAACAAGTATCGTTCATACGAATCAAACATTTTTCCTTTGGTCACTTTTGGAGATTCAATGGTGTCTTACACCTCTATACTAACATTTTATATATGGGTACTAATACAATAATATTCGAGTATTCACATATTTATAAATTTCTTTTTTTAATTAAATATTTTGTATATATTATAATTTTTATTACTTTAAATTTGTATACGTGTTCGATATTATACATAGTTGATTCTTGTGACATGTAACACCCTAAATTTACGTTGTTAAAATTATAGTATCAGTCCTGGTATTCTCGCTTGAGCGAGAGATTCCCGCCTAGGCAGAAAGGCTCACTTAGGAGGGTGAAATCCTGGGCTATACTGGAGGATTCTCGCCTGAGCGAGAGTTGGCTCGCTTGAGCGAGAGTGGTCTCGCCTGAGCGAGAGATTGGCTCGTCTGGGCGAGGAAATGTGATGTTTTGGAGCTTTTGAGGCTGTAAGATCCTCAGTTGAGCAAGAAGATCCTCGCTTGAGCAAGAAGATCCTCGCTTGAGCAAGAAGATCCTTGCTTGAGCGAGAGATGCCTCGCTTGGGCGAGAGGGTCAAATCTGAGTTTTTAAAATGGGCAGGATTTTCTCGCTTGAGCGAGAATGAACTCGCTTAAGCGAGAGCCCGACGAGACAGCATTAAATGAGAAACCCCAAACAGATTTTAGGGTTAGAAATTGAAGAGAGGTGAGAGAAGAGAGTTTTCCCAATGGCAAAGAGCTTGGATACTCATCTAAGAGCTTGAGAAGAGGTAAAACTCTTGATTCTAACTCTCTTCTTCCTTTTGAAACTCATTTTGGGTATGTTGGATCTGTTCTCAAAATGTATAAAACCATGGAAACTCTCTCTTTCGAGTTATGGTTCGTTTTATGTTGCTTTTACCTTGTAAACTCTTGGTTTAGAGTTAGTATTTCAAGAATGGAAAGAGTTTGTGGGTTGACTCATGAAAACCCCAAAACCCTAAAGAAAAAATGTGGTTAAAGTGGAAAATGGGTAAAATGCTAGAGGTAGAAGATGAGTTTACTTTCTAATGTTGAAATATGAGATGAATATGTATGTTTTAAATGGTTGTAAACTCATGATGAAAGTAGTTGAGAATCATTGAAAATATGATGAATATCTTGTATGGTTAAATAATGCAATATAAGTTGTTTATATGATATTTGGAATAAATGACTAACATTGTGTTATGTGGTGGGAATGAGGAAAGATCATAAAGTTGGAGGCGGTGTGAGTGGAACTTACGAAGTTGCCAAGAACCAAAACCAACACTCACCAAGGTAAGGATAAGTCTTTAACTTATGCATTGTGATGGAAAATGCGTGGATGTTTCTGGTTATGTACAATGAAATGAATCGTAAACCACTTAATTGTTATAAGCATATATGGTATGTCTGTAACAATGATGGTGTGTATTTGCCGTTTATGTATTGGTGGAGTGATAATGGAAATAAAACTCGGAATAATGAAATGAACTGTAAATCACTTAATTGTTATAAGCATATATTGGTATGTTTGTAATAATGATGGTGTGTATTTACTGTTTATGTATTGGTGGAGTGCCAATGGAAATAAAACTCGGAATAATGAAATGAACTGTAAATCACTTAATTGTTATAAGCATATATGGGTATGTTTGTAATAATGATGGTGTGTATTTATTGTTTATGTATTTGTGGAGTGCCAATGAAAATAAAACTCATTTTTAGCCGACCATGATTGGTTAGCGACTTTGGCTCAAGTAATGTAGCAAGCTTTGGCTCAAGCAATGTAGCAAGCTTTGGCTCAAGCAATGTAGCAAGATTTGGCTCAAGCAATGTAGCAAGCTTTGGCTCAAGCAATGTAGCAAACTTTAGCTCAAGTTATGTAGCATGTTTTCAAAAGTATAAAACAAGGGAAATGGTTTTAAGTGTATCTAACTCTAAGTTTTTACTTAACTTTACTAAAATGTGGATTAACGTTTATTGACATTATTTGACGTTAACGACTTACTCCTTTGTGTTTCTGTGTATGGTCAATGTTAATCCCTTTGCAGGTAGGTGGAAGATGTAAGGACATTTTGATTATGAGTTAGAGGCTTTTAATTTTTGGAGATCCTTATATTCATTCTTTTGTAATATGATTAATTGTAATTAAACATGAATATTTGTAACTCTGGATATTCGTAACTATGGGAATTTTGGAATCCCATAGCTAATTGTATGCGGTAGTTACCAGGATGCATGAATGGATTATGGTTTTCTGCTATGTGATCATGTACGTTATTTTGAGATTATAAAATTGGTATGAGTAGGAAAATGGGACTTAGGTTGACTTGATGGTAATTTTAGTTAAACATGTAGGAACATATATGAAGGATCCTAAAGTTGGAGGCGGTGTCGGTGGAACTTGAGAAGTTGCCAAGAATCAAACCCAACACTCACCGAGGTAAGGATAAGTCTTTATTTGTGCATTCAAAATGGAAAATGTGTGTATTTTCTGGTTATGCAATGATTGAGTTGTGAATCACGTAATTAGTATAAACATATATGGGTGTGTTTATACTACTGTGGGCGTGGATTCACGGGAAATGATTTATGGAGAAATAAATGAAAAGGAAATATATTTTTAGTCGACCATGAATGGTTAGCGACTCTGGCTTGAGTATATAAGCAAAACTCTGGCTTGAGTATATAAGCAAAACTCTGGCTTGAGTATATAAGAAAAACTCTGGCTTGAGTATATAAGCAAAACTCTGGCTTGAGTATATAAGCAAAATTCTGGCTTGAGTATATAAGCAAAACTCCGGCTCGAGTATATGTAGCACGTTTTCTTTTAAGAGAAATGAGAATATGCTTTTAGCTAACCCTAAGGGGTGTAGCGACTTTGGCTCAAGTTATGCAGCAAAGAAAAATGAATTTCAAAAACAGTTTACTAACCCTTTTCTAATGTGGATTATCTTATAATGATGTTTATTGAATTAATGACTTACTCCTTTGTGTGTTTGTGCTCTTGTCTTTGATAATCCCATTGCAGATAAACAGGTGACATGTGGGGGGACTCATTTTTGGGGAGCTTAGGGAGCTTTATATTTTGGATTCATTTAATTGCACTATTTTGTACATGAGTGCATATTTGATAGTTTAAAACCTTGTGTAATATATCTTAGTTAACTTGATGTTGTAACTCTGGATATTTGTAGCTACGGGTATTTTGGAAACCCATAGCTAGTTGTATGCAGTAGTTACCATTCTATATTAATATGAATTATGTTTTTCAGTCAAACGATTATGTATGTCATTATTGGTTCATGGATTGAGTGTGAGGAGGGAAGTGAGATTTTGAAGTAAGGTTATTAAATTGGTAATGTGATTTATGAGTAAATACATGGAATCGAATTAAAATAAGAAAAAAATTTCAAGGGTAGAATTTGGGTCCTTACATGTCGGGGTTGTAAGATCCTCGCTTGAGCGAGAGGATCCTCGCTTGAGCGAGAGCTGTCTCGCCTATGCGAGAAATTCCTCGCTTGAGCGAGAGCGTCAGATCTGAAATTTTAAAAAGGCGAGATTTTCTCACATGAGCGAGAATGGGCTCGTTTGAGCCAGAACCCGACGATTTCACTTTAAAATAGAAACCCCAAACACATTTTAGGGTTAGAAATTGAGAGAGAAGAGAGGAGAATGTTATTTTGAGAGCAAGAACTCGTGGGAATCATCTAGAAGCTTGAGAAGAGGTAAATCTCTTGATTCTAACTCTCTTTCTCCCTTTCAAACTCGTTTTTGGGTGTATGGATCTCTTCTCAAAGTATGAGAAACCATGGAAACTCTTCCTTTAGAGTTATGGTTCGTTTTATGTTGTTTTTCTCTTGTAAACTCTTAGTTTAGAGTTGGTATTTGATGAATGGAAAGGTTTTGTGGGTTTATTCACGAAAACCCCGAAACCCCCAAAATGAGAATATGAGTGAAAAGGGAAATGGGTAAAATGTTAAATGTAGAAGATGAGTTTGTGCTCTAATGTTAATATATGAGATGAATATGTATGTTTTAAATGTTTAGAGACTCGTATTGAAATAGTTTTAGAAACCTTGAAAATATGTAAATCCCTTGTATGTTTGATGATGCAAAATGAGTTATTTATGTGTTATTTGGGATAAATGACTAACATTTGTGTTATACGCTGGGAATGAGGAAAGATCCTAAGGTTGGAGGAATTCGCGGAGGAGATTGGTAAGGTTACTCAAGGATAAGTCTTTAATTGTACTTCGTAATGGAAAGTGTACGGATTTGTCTGGTTGTGAAAGTAGTTGAAATGCAAGTCATTTATTTATTGTAAACATGCATGAGTATGTTTATAATAAAGGAATGTGTGAAATTGCTAATTATAAATTGTTGATGTGTCAAGAAAATAAAACATGTTTTTAGCCGACCACGGATGGTTAGCGACTTCAGGCCCAAATTATGTAGCGATACCCTGGCTCGGGTTAAGGAGGCGATACTGCGGCTCCAGTTATATAGTGACACCCTGGCTCGGGTTAATGAGGCGATATTGTGGGCTCCTGTTATGTAGCGACACTTTGGTTCGAGATACGTAGTACGATTATGTTGTGAAATAATGGTACGGTCTTACGATGAATATACATGCTATAGAATATATGTTATGGGATATATATACTATAGGATGAATATGGAGTTTTGGAAATGAAAGTGATTTGGAAAGGATGAATATGCATGCTATAGAATATATATTTTGGGATATATGCACTAGTGTGAATATGGATTTTCGGAAATGAAAGTGATTTGGAAAGAAGGAATATACATGCTATAGGATATATATATTATGGGATATATATAATATAGGATGAATAAGGTGTTTTTGGAAATGAAAGTGATTTGGAAAAGGTGAATATGCATGCTATAGAATATATATTATGGGATATGTATACTATAGGGTGAATATGAAAAATAAGGAAAAGAAAATGATTGGGGATAGATTTATATGCATGCTATAGAGTATGTATATCATGTGATATATATATGCTATGGGATGAATATGGATAATATGGAAAGAAAAGAAAGTAAATATGAATGGTTATCTCCTTGTACTTGTAATATGTGTTTCACTCTAATGTTTATATTGTATTTAAAATGTGGATTATCTAATAATGATGATTATTGAATTAATGACTTACCCCTTTGTGCGTTTTGTGTATTTGTTATCAATAATCCTATTGCAGATAAACAGGTAAATTGAGGATGCTCGTTTGGGAAACTTAGGAGTTTTATAGCTAGATTTCTCTTGTTGTACTTGTGGTTTTGTAACTAATTACCTGTGGATTTGAATTCTTGTAATCATGACTAAGGTGTTAGTTTTTAGTTGTGTAATTATGGGAATCCCGTTATGTGGAACCATAACTCTGGATATTTTACTCTCACGGAGAGTTACTTAATCGAATTAAGTTTTTCTGCATCGCGAACCTGTGTGTTACTGATTTATGTATGGTATATAGAAAAAAAGACTAATGAGTGTTTGAAAATAACTCTTTGGATGTTCGAAATGATATAATGAAAGGAAATTGTTTTAATTAAGAAAAAAAATTTCAAGGGTAGAATTTGGGTTCTTACAATTCTAAGCTCAGATAAAAGGTAAAAATTTGTGTTACATATTTAATAATTAACATAAAACTTTGTTGAATATCTATGATATGGATTAATGATATAATAATGATAGGTCGTTGCCCGGAAGCAACACTTTGTATCACCCGAGTATAGTGTCAGAATAGCAAAGGTTTGTTGCATTGCCACCTGGATGTAATGAAAAATATGGAAGGATTCTTGTACTTGCACGAACGAGTGTGTATATAAGTTAAAATTTTAATAACTATATATTTATTTGACCAATCACAAATAATAGCAAATGAAGTTGTACATTTTCTCGATATAAAATGTTCACCCATATATATCATATTCATTGTATTATTACTATATATATCATTGTGGGACCATGTGCTTCTTCACATTCTAATTCTAATATTTGTATTTTCAAAGCTTCAACATCTTAGGTGCAGCTCATCTGAGAATGTGAGATAATTTCTTTAATTTTTAATTTTTTTATTCAAAGATAATTTGTGTGAAAACATATATATATATATATAAAGATAATCAATAAAATATTGAGAGCACATAAATTTTTTAAGTATAATTAAAATTTAGTTATGAATAATAGAAGTAAAATCATAAATACACTTATTTCTAAATGCAGTATAATGTATGTGTCTGAATTCATGATTTTCTAATCTTTCATCTAATCAAAACCACATATAATATATTTCAATTCTTAATATTTAATTACTAATTGCCAATGACGATTTTCTACTTTTGCAAATTGAATCATACTAATGTAGGAGTTTATCATTCATGAGATATCAGAATTCTAAATGGGTCCCATGTTGAAGGTTATAGAATATAATAAGTTATATCCTAATCAAATAAGAGAGGGAGAGAGGGAGAGAGGGAGAAAGAGAGAAGATTTATTTTGTTGAGTAGTATCCCTTCATCCTAAGACTTATTTGTATCATCTAATTCATGATTAGTATGTGACCACATTAACCATACATTGCCTAATTGTTTTATAGTTAGTGGAAATGTTTTTTGGAATCAATGAGACAAACTCTCCTGACTTAATTAATTGTTAAATTTGAGATGATAAAAAATAGGATTGACAACTATTATGGATGAGACCAGTTATTTAAGAAGATTGTTAGCATATATTCCTTTTTTAAAAGACTTAATTACATTTGCACCCCTGAGTTTTAATGAAATTGCACAGAGCACCTTCCATTTTTTACCTATACAAAAAACCTCTGGTTTTTGTAAATACATTACACAGACTATCCTTGTATGTGAAATAAGTGTGATTTTTTACATAAAAAATGATGATAAGTGTAATGAAGTTAAACAAAATATGATATATTTTAGAAACAAATCAAAATAGTATATACGTCAACACATTTTCATTATTTTTTGTTCATTACAAAATGCATCAATAATTATAAGGATATATTATTTAAATCACTCTTATACGATATTATAACGAACCAAAAATAATGAAAATGTGTTGACTCGTATACTATTTGGACTTATTTCCAAAATATACAATATTTTGTTTAACTTCATTACCCTTATCATCATTTTTTATGTAAAAAAATCACACTTATTTCACATGCAGAGGTAGAGTGTGTAATGTATGTACAAAAATCAGGGGTTTTTGTAGGTGTAAAAAATGGATGAGTGATGTATATAATTTCACTAAAATTCAGGGGGTGTCAGTGTAATTAACTGTTTTGAAAAAGATTCATACCAACTTTTTTGACGCATTGTTATAATAATAGTGGATTATGTATCCACGAGTGAAAAATGATAAGAAATGCATTATTTTCCTTAGAATGATAAGTCCAATCTGACCTAAAAAATTGGTGAACCTAAAAATTAGATATGAACATAAATTGGTGAACCTAAAAAATTGGTGAACCTAAAAGAAATGCATTATTTTCCTTAGAATGATAAGTCCAATCTGAGAAGAAATGCATTATTTTCCTTAGAATGATAAGTCCAATCTGAACTAAGAAATACCTAACTATATGAGTACTCTGAATATTCACCTATGTGGATATGAAAGTGCTAGTTATTTTTATGAAAGTTTTTGGGTAAAATTTATATAGCATTCACAATACCATGATAGATGTGTAAGGACCCAAATTCTACTCTTGAAATTTTTTCCTAATTTTAATCAAATTTCATGCATTTAATTATAAATTATATTTACCGATTGAACGAACTTATTTAAAAGATCTCACTTTCTTCATCACGCCCAAATCTATATACCAAAATTGACATACCAAATCAGGTACAGAAAAACATAATCTGTATTAATGTAACTTAGTAACTACCGCATACAAATAGCTATGGGTTTCCAAAACACCCATAGCTACATATATCTCGAGTTACTGGTTCTCATGGTTAATACCATGTACAACAAACATGTTCATAGTTACAAATAGTTAGTTCATGTACAACCAATGAAGTTACAAAAAATGGATAAGAGACATCAAAATAAAAGTTTCTAAGCTCCTAATCAAAAACACTCATACTCCTTCCACCTACCTGCAATGGGATTAACATTGACAATACACCAAGAAACACAAAGGAGTAAGTCGTTAACTCAATAAATATCGATGTAAGTTAATCCACATTTAATAAGATTAAATAACGGTTTAAAATCAAATATACTCAAAACCATTTTCATCGTTCATACTTTTGAAAACCATGCTACATAACTTGAGCCAAAGTTTGTTACATAATTTGAGCCAAAGTTTGTTACATTGCTTGAGTCAAAGCTTGCTACATTACTTGAGCCAAAGTTTGCTACATCGTTTGAGCCAAAACTTGCTACATCACTTGAGCCAAAACTTGCTACATCGCTTGAGCCAAAGCTTGCTACATTACTTGAGCCAAAGTCGCTAACCCATCATGGTCGGCTAAAAACGAGTTTTTTTTTCATTGGCACTCCACCAATACATAAACAGTGAATCCACACCATCACCGTTACAAACATACCCATATATGCTTATAACAATTAAGTGATTCACAGTTCATTTCATTATTCCGAGTTTTATTTCCATTGGCACTCCACCAATACATAAACAGTAAATCCACACCATCATCATTACAAACATACCCATATATGCTTATAACAATTAAGTGATTCACAATTCATTTCATTATCCATAACCAGAAAAATCCACGCATTTTCCATCACAGTGCATAAGTTAAAGACTTATCCTTACCTCAGTGAGTGTTGGGTTTGGTTCTTGGCAGTTTCTTAAGTTCCACCGACACTGCCTCCAACTTTAGGATCTCTTCTCAAGCTCTTAAATGAGTATCCAAGCTCCTTGCCATTGGGAAAGCTCTCTTCTCTCACCTCTCTTCAATTTCTAACCCTAAAATGTGTTTGAGGTTTCTCATTTAATGTTGTCTCGTCGGGCTCTCGCTTAAGCGAGCCCATTCTCGCTCAAGCGAGAAAATCCCGCCTATTTTAAAAACTCAGATCTGACCCTCTCGCCCAGGCGAGGCATCTCTCGCTCAAGCGAGGATCCTCTCGCTCAAGCGAGGATCCTTTCGCTCAAGCGAGGATCTTACAGCCTTGACAGGTCCAAAACATCACTTTTCTCGCCCAGGCGAGCCAGCTCTCGCTCAAGCGAGCCGACTCTCACTCGGGCGAGAATCCTTTAGTATAGCCCAGGATTTCACCCTCCTAGGTGAGCCTTTCTCGCCCAGGCGAGAATCCCTCGCTCAAGCGAGAATCCCAGGACTGATATTATAATTTTAAAGACTTAAATTTAGGGTGTTACATTATGGATAGAAACCTATAAGGGTCCAAGAAATCTCTTTGATGAAGGAATTTGAAGGTGTTGTTTGGGACAGCCTTTAGGCAAAGGGCGGTTGGCATGTGGTTTTAAAAAAGTATTGAGGAATGATAAAAAATAAGGTTATGGTCTAACTTTTGTGTGAGCTAAGGACTCCTGAAGTATTCTTTTGAGCAACTTTTCAATTTGATTGTAGAGAAACAGGCTATGGGCAGTCAACTAAGTGATTAGGTAGAGGAGGAATAGAAACATAACTTTACTTGGGGGAGATAACCTTTTGACTAGGAGAAGCCTAGAATTGAGGAGTTAGTGAAGCTAATTAGTCTTGCACCTATGAAGGAGGAGACCGGAGATCAATGGAGCTGGATTCATGACGTGTCAAACACATATATAATCAAATAAGCTTATAACATCATTTTGCAACATGGTGACACTGGAACACGCGATAGAAAGTTGCTTCATTTAATTTGAAAATTTGTGGTGCCATTGAAGACCTAGATACTAGCTAGCATGGAAAATTATCCTGGATAGACTTCCTTATTAATTAAATTTTACACAGAGAGACGTGAATGTCAATAGATATGACCTAGCGTGTATCTGGTGTAATGGTCAAGATAAAAATGTGGATCATTTGTTTTTCTCTTGTCGTTTCTCTTACCTTGTATGTGAGTGAATCTAACAATGGTCGGGTTTCAAAGTGGTGCTATCTCCAAATGGAAAGAAATATATATTACATCACTCCATATTAATAGGATGCAAAAGGTTTTGAAATGTTTTAACAGTACATGAATGGCTAGAACTTGGACGTTTGGACAAGCAGGAATGCAACAATCTTCAACAACAAGAACACAATTATAAAGGAAATAGTGCATACAATAAAATTAAAGTCTTAGATATGAACCAAATGAATATATAAGGTTCGAATAGAATACCAACTTAGTTCTTTGTTTACAAAGTTATTTAAATTAAATTTAGATGACATGAGGTTATGGGAATGAAGTTGAAATTTTTTGTAATTGTTAGATAGGATCTATCTGTGTCCTAGGAAAATTTAGCTAGCACTCCCAATGTAAGATTTTGTACTAAATGTATTTCCTTACCTCAATTTCTTAATAATTTTTTTACTTATAAAAAAATTAACAACAAATCATCTTATCAAAATATTCAAGTAGTTCTGCTGCCAATTTCGACTCAAACCATGAAAACTCGTCAAACTTATAGTCTTCTCATTTTATTTTTATCTTTGTTACTTGGTAACTATTTTAGTATGGTCTAGCTAGATATTCAAAGCATTGTGTCTATATAAATAAATTGAAAGCACTCTAATAAGACATTACCTAGTTAGATAAATTTCTAAAACTCTTTCACAATGTTATCATTTCTACATCTACTTCTCATATCACCTCTTTTGGTATTGTTTCTCTTCAAAAAATTCATATCCACTAAGAATTCATCAACCCTTCCACCAGGTCCTAGAGGCCTTCCCATAATTGGTAATCTTCATCAACTTGATAGTTCAAAACTTAGTTTAAATCTATGGAACCTTTCAAAAATCTATGGTCCATTTTTCTCTCTTCAAATTGGTCTAAAACCAGCTATTGTTGTTTCAACACCTAAACTTGCAAAAGTGGTTCTTAAGGACCATGATCTTGATGTATGTAGTAGACCATCTTCTCTAGGGCAACAAAAATTATCTTATAATGGGTTAGAAATGATATTTTCACCTTATAATGATTCTTGGAGAGAAATTAGAAAAACTTGTGTAGTTCATTTTTTCAGCTCCAAAAGAATCTCTAGCTATTCTTATATAAGAAATTTTGAAGTGAAGCAAATGATTAAGAAAATATGTGGCCATGTTGATGCTTCAAAAGTTACAAACTTGAGTGAAATCATAATGTCTGTGTCAAGTGCTATAGTATGTAGGATTGCTTTTGGAAGAAGATATGAAGATGAAGGAATTGAAAGGAGTAGATTTCATGTGCTTCTTAATGAGTCACAAGCTATGTTTATTACCTTTTTTGTTTCAGATTATATTCCTTTTATGGGCTGGGTTGATAAACTCAATGGGTCCCTTACTAGGCTTGAAAATATTTTCAAAGAAATGGATTTGTTTTTCCAAGAAGTTCTTGATGAGCACCTTGATCCTAATAGGGAGAGAGGAACCAAAGAGGAAGAGGATATAGTTGATGTGTTGCTTGAGCTGAAAAAGCATGGTCACTTGTCAATTGATCTTACCAATAACCGCATTAAAGCTATCATCATGGTATGTGCTTTATGTTTTTTCCATTTTTTATTTTATTTGTAGACTTTTTCCTAATTAGCTATCATCATGGTACGTATGTATTTTTTTTATGGTGAGTTTAGTGCAATGGTAAGATTATTGTCTAATTACCTTGGGTCATACGGGTTCAAATCCTAAAAATAACCTTTCCATTTGTCAGAGTAAAGATGTGTACATCTAAACTCCCCATACTCCATTAAGTGGGAGCCTCGTAACATTGAACCACCTTTTTTAATTGAACAGCTTCTAGATTAGACTCCTGAAAAATGAATACTACACTATATCCTTGGAAAAATTCATTGATATGAATAAACACATCTAATGAGAATATCTTTTGCAGCTTCTTCATATGTTAAGAACTATATAAGCTTAATGTATTTGATTGTAGATTGTAACCTTCACAACTCAAAACATAAAGAGATGGTTCAGTTAAACTATTATAATTTGGTGGATCCACCTAAAATTAGTAAAACTAGATCTTGAAAATGAATACTATCTAATAGGGGTGAGTATGGACCTAGTTGGTTCGAGTAAGACTTATCATTTATCCAACTCTAAATATTATTAGGTTATTTTTTGAACCCATACCCAGATCTAGACCCGAAGTTAACCCGACTTTAAATGTCGATCGGGTCATACTTTGAATCCAAACCCGACTGACCCTACACCCGATTAAGTATATTGTATATCTCTTTTAGATAAAATCTTCTGAACATTTTACTTATTATTATGGATATGTAATTTGACATATGAAATGATATATGTATATATTGTTAGTCATGCATATATAGGGATGGCAATGGGTACCGGATTCGCGGGTACCCACTAAAAATACCCACAACGGGTCGGGTCTGGGTCCATGTTTTTGTACCCTGGGTAATTAAAACCCGCAATTTTAAGATCCGCTGTTAGATGGTTCTGGGTCCGAATAATGAGGTACCTAGACCCGTGGGTACCCGAACCCGCCATTTCTTCCTAAATTTATATATATAGCAACATAATTGTAATATCGTGTTAATCTATATTGTAATACCATATTATTCTATAATTATAATATCATATTAATTCATAAATGTGATAGTTATGTTGTTAAATTGTGTTGTTATTTTGTTAAGCAACAATGTTATGTTGTTAATTCGTATGTATGATATAATATTATGTTAATTGAAGAGCACATCCTGGACCCATCGAGACCCATTGCCATCCTTATGCATATATGATGAAAAATTAGAGAATCAGTGATATTTTCGACTAAAGATATATCATTACTCTGTACATAGTTAAATAGAAACACATATTAATATGATGAGTGAATGTCATGGGACGGGGTTGAGTTGGGTCATGTTTCTCCCTTACCAACCCTAAATATTATTTGAGTCTAATTTTTGAACCTGAACTCGACCCTAGACCCAATGAAACCTAACCCTATTTGGACACGATTATGATCAAGCCAAACCGAATAAATGGATAGTGTAGGTCCTACTAACCCCTACTATCTAACACTTTGTTTTACTCAAAAAATTTCAATTTGAAACATTAACAAATTTTAAGTCCATCACTACAATGTCCTAAATTATAGTAGGAACTAGGGTCCATAAACATGAAAGTATTTATGAAAATCAGAACTTTATGATTCTACTTTCACAAAATTAAATTGTACCACAATCACATTTGACATTAAGCTTCTATGAAGAAAGCAGTTTCATCACCAATGCCCCTTTTTACTTTTAATCAGAACTTTATAGTTCTACTTTCACAAAATTAAATTGTACCACAATCACATCTGACATTAAGCTTCTATGAAAAAAGCAGTTTCATCACCAAAGCCCCTTTTACTTTTAATCAGAACTTTATGGTTCTACTTTCACAAAATTAAATTCTACCACCATCACATTTGACATTAAGCTCCTGTGGAAAAACCAGTTTCATCACCAATGCCCCTTTTACTTTTAATTTATATGATATTAATCATTTTGAACATAGAACATGAAGTGATAGTCTGATTCAATGATTTAAAGTGTGGATTGTATTGCTCTATGATGTCATAATATTATAGTTGTAGTGACCACATCAAACTGCAATTGTATTGTGACACTGAATTACAATGATGGGGCAGCAACGTAACTGCATCAGACTGCATTGGGCCATATCAAGACGCATCAAATTAATACCATAATGTTCACAATCCGCATCATAATGACCGCAATCACACTAACCACAATTTAAAAGACAGGTCTGGTTTAAGATCTTAATTTCTCTTATTTGATAATGACAGGACATACTGGTAGCAGCAACAGATACAAGTGCAGCAACATCTGTTTGGGTAATGACAGGATTAATGAAAAACCCAAGAGTAATGAAGAAAGCTAAAGAAGAAATCAGAAATCTCTATAGCAAAAAAGAGTTTCTAAATGAAGATGACATTGAAAAGCTAGTTTATCTAAAAGCGGTGATAAAAGAGTCACTAAGATTCTTTGCACCAGTACCACTTCTACCAAGAGAAACAAATAAAAGTATCATTATTGAAGGATATAAAATACCACCTAAGACATTAGTCTATGTGAATATTTGGGCCATTCAAAGAGACCCAGAAATTTGGAATGACCCAAAAGAGTTTTATCCTGAGAGATTCCTTAACAATGATATTGATTTTAAAGGACAAGATTTCGAACTAATTCCATTTGGTGCAGGTCGTAGAATATGTCCAGGCATATCTTTAGGAATTGCAACAGTGAAACTCATAGTTGCAAATCTTGTTAATTCATTTGATTGGGAAATGCCTAAAGGGATGAAAAGGGAAGATATTGATATAGAAGGGTTACCAGGACTTGCACAACATAAGAAGAATCATCTTTGCCTTGTTGCTAAGAATCATATTTGAATACCAAAAGTTTGGGGCTAATAATGTAATAATAAAGTAATTTCAGTTCAGTGTTTTTTAAATTATCATTATATCATTCATGTATCGTCGACTTTTAGATAAAAATAATGCACATACATGATGATCTTGATGAATAATATAGTGATTGTGTAATAAAGAATAGAGTAAAGACTTATTGTTGTCCTTCAAAAAATTTGCATCTACCAATTTGATCAAAATGATTCTAAAAATTTCAAATATGAATCAAATTAGTCATGTTTAACATTGTTGTAACTGTGGCAGAAAATATTTGACTTACATTTGTGATCTTTGAGTACCAATTTAGATTTTTTCAGGGATCAAATTGGTACGTACAAAATTTTTTAAGGATCAAAGTGAGTAGCACTCAACTTTAAACTAACACTATATAGATAATAGACTATTTATTTATAACATTCATTTATGAGTTTAATATCTAAACACTATCACTAAAGAAATGCCTGATCTCTTCTGCCCCTCAAAGGTATGGTGCTTTGTTTGGGAATCACTTAGGGTGAAATTGCAACTAAGGATGCTTTGGCTAAGAGGAATGTTAGTTTAGGCCAACATGATTTAAATTGTGTGTTTTGTTTAAATTATTGCTCTCAATGTCACTACAAATTCGGAGGAATAGCGCAAATTCATTGAATTTGCATGATCTGTAATGCAAGAATTCTAAACACAGAGATCTTTGGAGAATGTTTTCGTTCTAAGTGATTTGATCCACATGGTTTATGTGAAATGAAACAATTTTTGAAGGGAAAAGTTTCAATGCTAGCTTGATAGTGGAGTTGATTAAATTAAGATCTTGGTCTTGGTTTTGGGCAAAGTTTGGCAAACTAGCTTCTTCCTACCTTTCTTGGTGTATTGATCCTAAATTGTGCATTAAGGATGTTTGTATTTGAGTTTCTCATTGACTTTTGGGTTAGAATTAAGGGCGACAAATGAATGGATTTGGATGAGTTTGGATTTGGATGAAAATGGATGGATGGAAAGGCATCCATCAATCCATATAAATCCATTTAGACCATATTTTAAGTTATCAAAACTATCCATATCCAATGGATTATAATCTATCCAATCAATCTATAACTTTGTTTTTATGGATTTGGATGGATATCCGTAACTTCACATTTTTAAAAGTACTTTTAAAAAAACATTTTTAAAAAGCGTTTTTTTTAAAACACTTTTAAAAAGGTGAACTTTTGAAGTTTTTATCCAAAAACTTAAAAGTGTAATAAACTTAAAAATTAAATTTTAAGCTTTTAATGGTAAATCATGTGGTTAAACTTAAATTTATAATCTTAAAACCTTCACGTGAGGTTCAGGTTAGTGTTGTTAGAAATATTTGACGTATATCATGAAATTCATAGATTTGTTTTGCTATTTCTCTCATTCTTCATGTTTTTTAGTTGATTACAAACATAAATTATATTTAACAAAGTTAAATTACATGATTGATAGATAGTTAAAATATCCAATTGAAAGGAATACAAGAGAAATGAAACTGACAAGAAATGTTAAACACTCAATGCAATTATTTGAAGTCTAAGTAAAAGGAATGAAGATATTGGAAAAATAAACTTCCATAGTTGAATAAAGCTAGCTTTTGTTGAAGAAATATTTTTGTTAGAAAGGGTAATGCAACTTTTGAATGAAACATTTTGTTAAAAAGAAGTTTGCACGTGTGTTTTGAGAAAAACAAATTATTTTTTATTTTTTTGGATGGAAATATTTTTATTTTCATTAGCTCTAACGGTTGAATTTGGATGGATTTAACTTGGATGAATTTGTGAAGAAGATCTTGCTCCTGACTTTGACACGGTTTTGATGAAGGCACCAACATCACAAAAATAAGAATAAGGAAGAATACTTATGAAGACAATGAAGATAAAGCTTCAAGACATTTAGAGTCTAAGTCATGGGTACTTCTATCCTTACACTCTTTAAGTTATACTTTTAGTAGTAATGCTCAAAAGGTATATTTTTAAGGGAAAACAAGATTCATAAGTTTTAATAAAAACAATTTTCAAAACAATGAGTAACAAGTTACTGGATCTGAGTAACAGGTTACTATGATTGAGATACAGATTACTGGAACCACGTAACAGGTTACATGAGTGAGAAATAGGTTAACTAACAAAAACTGAAACACAGTAATCGATTACTGCTATCAGTGTAACCGATTACTCAGTTTTATAATTAGTCACTCAGTTGGACAGTAGGCTTAGATAATCGATTACCTAAGTATTGTAACTGATTATTGAGAGCCGTTACAACTAGAGTAACCGATTACTCAACATGAAAATTGGTTTCTAAGTTGGACAGGTCACTTGGCTAATCGATTACCCATATGATGTAATCGATTACTGAGAGATGTTACACCAAATTTTCATATTCAATCTGAACAGCTTTCATCCCAAACGAAATGGTTTCATTCCAAACGAATCCTACCCTTTCCTGAAGGTGTTATGGTTGATTGGAAAGTCTATATAAAGGCATTGGAACTCAGATTCAACACACAACTTTGATAGAACTTGTAAAGACCCAAATTCTACCCTGTAAATTTTTCTCTTATTTTAACTCATGCAAACATTCAATTTGTTTATGTTTCATAATTATTAACCATATATACGTTACATTGTTTACCTTGATTATTTTCGGACTATTTATCCTGTGGTATTCATACATACATTCTCAATGAAGAAAAACATAATTCATATTAATGTAACCTAGTAACTACCGCATATAATTAGCTATGAGTTTCCAAAACACCCATAACTATATATATCCCGAGTTACTAGTCTCCATGATCAATATCATGCACAAAAATAGTATTCATAGTTACAATTTGTTACTTCAAGTACAACCAATGAGGTTACAAAAGAATGGATAAAGAGACATAAAAATAAGGGTCTCTAATCTCCTAGTCAAAATCACCCTTACTCCGTCCACCTACCTGCAATGGGATTAACATTGACCATACACAGACAAAACACAAAGGAGTAAGTCGTTAACTCAATAAACATCAATGGTTAGTTAAAAAAAGGAGTTTTAAAGATAAATAACTCAATAAACATCAATGGTTAATAAGGTTAAATAACGAAGTAAATCAAATATAATCAAAACCATTTTTCATCGTTGATACTTTTGAAAAACCTTACTGCATAGCTTGAGCAAACATCGCTAACCATCATGGTTAGTTAAAAAAACGATTTTTATTTCCATTGGCACCCTACCAATATGTAAACGATAAATGCACCCGACATCATTACAAACATATCCATATATGCTTATAATTACAAAGTGATTTACATTTCGTTCTTTATTCCGAGTTTTATTTCCATTGGCACTCCACCAATACATATACAATAAATGCACCCGACATCATTACATCATATCGTATATGCTTGTAACTACAAAGTGACTTACAATTTATTGCTTTATTCCGAGTTTTATTTCCATTGACACTCCACCAATACATAAACAATAAATGCACCCGACATCATTACAACATACCATATATTCTTGTAACTACAAAGTGACTTACAATTTATTGCTTTATTCCGAGTTTTATTTCCGTTGGCACTCCACCAATACATAAACTGTAACGACCCGATTTTTACCCTTGAAATTTTTTCATTTATTTTAATCCTCTCTTACATACATCTATCACCTTACTGAAAAACCCTCATGAAACACTCTTTGAAAATACTCTTTACCCCATGGTATTATCATACAAAGTTATGTTGCGGAAAAACATAATTCATTCAATTAGCAATTACCACATACAACCAGTTAGGGGTTCCTGGAGTTATAAAGTCCATGACTACAAATCTCCGTACTATCCTAATCAGATTACATTTATCCCAAAATGTCATCAATTCAACTACAATGTCAAGTAGCCACAAAGACAATCAGATTGATAAACACAAAATCTCCCTAAGTGAGCTTCCTCCTCAAAATCCTTCATTTACCTACAATGGGATTATTATAAGCAACACGCAAAACACAGGGAGCAAGTCATTAGTTTAAAAACTAACTTCACATGATAATCCACATTCAAATACAATTAAGCATTGATATAATTTATAACCACAAGCACATAATTGAAACACTCATATCTACTTTCTTCCATTTCCATGTTATTCATATTCGTTCTATAGTATATATTTCCCATGATATATATATATATATATATCCTATAGCACGCATATTACATCCCTTCGAAGACATCGTGCTTCTCGTTATTCATATTCACCCTATGGAGCATATATTCCATAATATATTCCTTATAGCATGTATATTATTTTCATCATTAACATCTTCCTTTCTATCACTCATATTCACCTTATAGAATATATATCCCATACTATATATCCTATAGCATGCATATGACTTTCATTGCGACATTCTCATTTCTCATCATTCATATTCACCCTATAGAATATATATCCCATACTATATATCCTATAGCATGCATAAGACTTTCAATACTCCGAGTCTTATTTCCATTAGTACTCCCCCAAATAAGATTGAATTCGTTTTGAGTCTTATTTCCATTGGTACTCCCTCAAATAAGATTGAATTCGTTTTGAGTCTTATTTCCATTGGGACTCCCCCAAATAAGATTGAATTCGTTTTGAGTCTTATTTCCATTGGGACTCCCCCAAATAAGATTGAATTCGTTTTGAGTCTTATTTCCATTGGGACTCCCCAAATAAGATTGAATTCGTTTTGAGTCGTATTTCCATTGGGACTCCCCCAAATAAGATTGAATTCGTTTTGAGTCTTATTTCCATTGGGACTCCCCCAAATAAGATTGAATTCGTTTTGAGTCTTATTTCCATTGGGACTCCCCGAAATAAGATTGAATTCGTTTTGAGTCTTACTTCCATTGGGACTCCCCCAAATAAGATTGAATTCGTTTTGCAAAACAGAAAAGTCACGCACTTTCCAACATAATGCATAAATTACAGACGTATCATTTTAACCATTACCTCTTTCACATACCTCATTCATATCAGCAAGTATGGTTTAGAGATACTTATCCCTTACCTCGGTGAGCGTTGGGGATCGGTTCTGAGTAACTTTAAAAGTCTCCTCCGCGATTTCCTCCAACCTTAGGATCTTTCCTCATTTTCACCAATAACAACAATGTTAGTCATTTATTCAAAATAACACATAAATAACTCGTATTTCATCATCAAATACACAATGGATTCATGTATTTTCAATATTTCTAAAACTACTTCAATACAAGTTTCCAAATATCAAAACAAACATGTTTATCTAATATATAACATCAAAGCACAAACTCATCATCCACATCTAACATTTCATCTCTTTCTCTTTATACCCATATTCTCATTTCGGGGTTTTTTTGGGGTTTTCATTAATAACCCACAAAACCTTTCCATTCATCAAATATCAACTCTAAACCAAGAGTTACAAGAGAAAAACAACATAAAACGAACCATAACTCTAAAGAATGAGTTTCCATGGTTTCTCATGTTTTGAAAATAGATCTAACATACCCAAAACAAGTTAGAGAGGAAGAAGAAGAGTTAGAAGCAAGAGGTTTACCTCTTCTCAAGCTCTAAGATGAGTCCTAAGGCTCCTTGCTCTTGAAAAGCTCTCTTATCTCTCTTCTCTTCAAAGTTCTAACCCTAAAATGTGTTTGGGGTTTCTATTTTAAAGAGCAGTCGTCGGGTTCTCGCTCAGGCGAGAAAATCCCGCCTATTTTAAAAACTCAGATCTGACCCTCTCGCTCAAGCGAGGGATTCTCGCTCAAGCGAGAATCTCACAGTCCCAACAGGCTTCCTCTCGCTCAAGCGAGGGATTCTCGCTCAGGCGAGAATCTCACAGTGTCAACATCCCCATTTTGCCATTTCTCGCCCAAGCGAGGCGACTCTCGCTTAGGCGAGAATCTTCCAGTATAACCCAGGATTTCACCCTCCCAGTTGATCCTTTCTCACTCAGGCGAGAATCTCTCGCTCAAGCGAGACTTCCAGGACTGATACTATAATTTTTAAAGACTAAAATTCGGGGTGTTACATAAACAATAAATGCACCCGACATCATTACAACATATCATATATGCTTGTAACTACAAAGTGACTTACAATTTATTGCTTTATTCCGAGTTTTATTTCCATTGGTACTCCACCAATATATTAAACCGTAAATCCACTCCTCATCATTATAAACATACCCATATATGCTCATAATGACCAAGTGATTGACATTTCATTTCATTATCCACATCAGAAAATCCACGCATTTTCTATCACAGTGCATAAGTTAAAGACTTATCCTTACCTTGGTGAGTGTTGGGTTTGGTTTTTGGCAACTTCGCAAGTTCCACCGACACCACCTCCAACTTTAGGATCTTTCCTCATTCCCACCACATAACACAATGTTAGTCATTTATTCCAAATAACACATAAATAACTCATTTTGCATCTTTAATCACATAAGAGACTTAACACATTTTCAATGTTTCTATAATACTTTCATTATAAGTTTACAAACATTTAAAACATATATATTCGTCTCATATTTCATCATTAGAATGCATACTCATCTTCTACCTCTAGCATTTTTCCCATTTTCCTCTTTAACCACATTTTCTCTTTAGGGTTTTGGGGTTTCCATGAATCAACCCACCAACCCTTTCCATTCTTGAAATACCAACTCTAAACCAAGAGTTTACAAGAGAAAAACAACATAAAATGAACCAAAATTCAAAAGGGTGAGTTTCTATGGTTCCTTATATTTTGAGAAGAGATCCATCATACCAAAAATGGGTTTTCAAGAGAATAAAAGAGTTAGAATAGAGAGTTTTACCTCTTCTTAAGCTCTTGAACAAGAATCAAAGCTCCCAGACCTTGGGAATGCTCTCTTCTCTCACCTCTCTTCAATTCTTGACCTAAAAATGTATTTGGGATTTCTCTCATTTAATGCTCTCGTCGGGTTCTCGCTTAAGCGAGCTTATTCTCGCTCAAGCGAGAAAATCCCGCCCATTTTAAAAACTCAAATCTGACCCTCTCGCTCAAGCGAGAATCTAACAGTCTCAACAGCCCCAAAATGCCATTTCTCGCCCAGGCGAGACAATTCTCGCTCAGGCGAGAATCCTCCAGTATAGCCCAGGATTTCACCCTCCCAGGTGAGTCTCCCTCGCCCATGCGAGAATCTCTCGCTCAAGCGAGAATCCTAAGACTGATACTATAATTTTAAAGACTTAAAATTAGGGTGTTACAACACTCACACACAACTTTCACACATCAAAAATCACAACTCACTTATGCAAATCTAAACCTTTGAAACACCTTTTTCTGCATTTATTTCTACAACCTGTTTTTCACTTTCGAAATAACTTTCTGAAGTTGTGAAGTGCAAATTTCAAAGTCTTTCAAACCTTATGAGCATTATAAACTAAGTATACAAAGAGCTGTTGGATTGCAAGAGAGTTTTCTTATCATATCTTGTATAAAGTAATTCTTGCCATTGTTAACTATTTTCTTCAAGTTTGTACAATGTTTTCTATCACAAGGGTGTGATTAGAAAAGGGTTAGAGTCACTTGGAAAGGTTTTTTCCAAGAGAATGACATAGGTATTGGAGAGAGTAACGTACAAGGAAGTCTCGAGGTGAGAATTTTGTAATTACTACTCTTGATATGTAGTGAAGAAATATCTTGTGTTGCAAGAGTACTGGATGTAACATTCGATAGACAAGAAGGTAAACCAATAAAAAAATGCATGTGTACTCTCTTTTCGCTTATCTCCTTGATCTTTATTTCATATTTTTCTGCATTATATTTTCCGCTGCTACTAACTCTAAAATTGCAGAAAAATCGATCACGATCTTAAGTCAACTAATTCACCCCCTCTTAGTTGCTATCTTAGTCTTACAGGATTTGGATGGATTATGGATTGTGGATAATTTTTCCACCTCTAGTTAGAATGCTATTTTAATACAAGTTTGGTTAATAAAAAATGCAAAGTTGTCAATACATTAAGCATCGATTTTTATTTAAGAGTCAATAATTGTTAATAGATAAATGATACTTTGACACTCTAAAGAGCCTAAAAAAATCATATGGAAGTTAATATGTGTGTTCCTAACACGCATAGCGAAAAATAGTAGATCTATTTTGTGTTAAAATATGCATAACCGGTAACACTGAGGCAAAAAACTTTTATAAAAAATACCTCGAGAGACTATGATGACTTCTGAAAACTTCTCCTTCAAAAGTATGAAGGTCCTACACGTGTATCCACACCAAGACTGATCCTTGTTATATCACTGTTTGATCTTTGGAACAAATTTAGCCAATTTATACTCTAAAATAATAAACCAAGAGAAGAAGAAAAAATCTCTTTTTCTCTACACACTATTGTGGAGACTTTTTGCACACTCATATGTAGGTAATTTAAGGTTTTGTGACATTTATTTCCAAAATAAAATAACCACTCAATCTCATATTGATTCTATCACATAGTAATCTCATATTTCTTTTTATCTTTACAGCTCTATATTATCTCTATAATATGGTATATTTGTCAAATTCCAATAAGTTAACGCATAGTGAATGACTTAAGAAACTCATTTTTTTCATTCATTCAATTCCCATTGGCCAAAGTCTTTATTTCTATAGAGCTCAAACTCATTACCATGAGTAGATGAATTTTTTCTTGATTAATCATTAATCCTACAAGAATTTAATTATACTCAATAATCATTCAACTAACATCATAAGACACTAGGTGTTCGATATTAAAATATAATAAATAACTTGTTAATTACTATGATAATCTCGAGTCTAAGGAAAATACATATTTCTTCATAAGAATTTCTTATTGACAATTCAACGGTAATATATTAACCATTATAAATTCTCCTTTGAGTCAGTTCAATGGTCATATCTCTATATGCACAATTTATATGTTTAATTTAATAAATGAGATCTATATGGATTAATAATGTCCCAAGCTTAATAATCATATGATCAAGAACAATTTAGATTAAAATTATAAAAGATTTATTTCTCATTATTATAATTTCTATTATAATAATAACTCTCTAATTTTAATCAATGACATTTCATATTAATTATTTCAACAAACAATGAATATGATAACAATATAATAATAAATACAACTTTGTTATTATAAACATGGCAGATTGGTTCTTGGGCACACCTTATATCCTAACAATCTCCCACTTGCACTAGAGTGAATCATTCATGTACCTCATTCCCAGCTCCCACTTGTGCTTATCAAACTCTTTTATAAAAAGTGTCTTGGTGAATGGGTCTACAACATTCTCTTTGTCATCAATCTTTTCTAGCTTAACATCACCACGTCCAATGATTTCTCTAATCAGGTGATATTTTCGCAAAACATGCTTATTCTTTTGGTGCGATCTTGGCTCTTGTCCTTGAGCAATAGCACCATTATTGTCACACAATAACGTAACTAGTACTTCCACCGAAGGAACTACACCAAGTTCAGTTAAGAAGTTCTTCATCCAAACCCCTTCTTTAGCACCTTCGCTTGTTGCTATATACTCTGCTTTAGCACCTTCATCCAAACCTCTTCATCCATTAGGTCCTTGCTCTCCCACTCTAATTTGCCAAGCTGCTTTTGGGGCTATGCTATTAATCATGTTGTCCACCTAATAAATTGGCTGCCTACACCTGTTTTACACTATAAGTCACCTTTTGAATCCCTATTTGGAAAAGCACCTATTTTGAGTGACTTGAGAGTCTTTGGCATCCTATGCTTTGCTAGCACTCTCACTGCTAATAGAACTAAATTGAACCTAAGGGCAAAGAAATGTATGTTTCTTGGCCACAAGCAAGGAACCAAGGGTTACATATTATATGATTTGAGGATTAGAGACATATTTGTCTTTTGAAATGTCACCTTTTATGAGCATATTTTTTCATACACTTAGGACAAACTAAATCCTATCACTCATGACTCACTTCCTCACAATGACTATCAGTTCCTTGATTATGGCCATACTACCACTTTACCCCTTGAACCTAGCCCTGCCTCACCTATAATTCCTTCACCTAATGATCACCTCCCCCTTTGCCACTAGGAGATCTCGGAGAATCTCCCACCCACCAACCTACCTTCATGACTTTCATTGCAAATAAATGCGAGATATCTTGTGTCCCTCAAAGGTATGGGGCTTTGTTTGGTAATTAGTTAGGGGTAAAATTGCAACTAAGGATGCTTTGAGTAAAATGAATGTTAGTTTAGGCCAACATGATTTAATTACACTGTGTGTTTTGTTTAAATTATTATGAATCTCTGAATCATTTATTTTTTCTTGCAACTTTGCTTTGGAGGTATGGAAAGGCTTTTATGCTTAGCTCTCAATGCCACTACAAATTCGAAGGAACAGTGCAAATTCATTGAATTTGTATGATATGTATGCAAGAATTCTAAACATAGAGATTTTTGGAAAATGATTTGGTTCTCCGTTATTTGATTCGTATGACTTATGCGAAATGAATCAATTTTTGAAGGGAAAAGTTCTAATACCAGCTTGATAGTGGAGTTGATTAACTTAAGATTTTGGTCTTGGTTCTCGGCAAAGTTTGTCAAACCAACTTCTTCCAACCTTTCTTGGTGTATTGAACCTAAATCATGCATTAAGGATGTTTGTATTTCAGTTTCTCTCATTGACTTTTGATTGTATTGGGTTAGCACCCTTTATACTATTTTAATACAAGTTTGCTTATCAAAAAATGTAAACTTGTTAATACATTAACCATCGTTTATGTGTGTTATTTTTATTTAAAAGTCAATAATTATTAATATATGAATGATGCTTTGACACTCTAAAAAAACTAAAAAAATTCATACATGGTAAGTATTCAAATTAGTTTCTCTTCTTTTAGAATTTCAACTTTACTGGTCTCTCAAATGGAATAAGTATAAAATTAGAGTATATACCTATTTTACGATACAATTTCTCCACCATCGCGAACCTCAGTTAGATTTAGGGATAACAAAAATACATGACCTGTGGGTATCCGTCAAAATACCCACAAAAATAGTCCATGGATAGGAACAAGTATCATGATACCCGCCTCGCGTGTACCCGCGTATATATTTTATTTAAATATTTTATACTTAATTATTATTATTATTTTAACATTATATTTGTTTTATTTTATTATTATTTCATAATAAAACTTAGTGATAGAACTATAATCATAAAATTTTCATATACATATCATATTATTCAAGTAATAATTATTTTTATATATTAATTATTGTAAAATATATAAAAATATAATTAAAATTGAAAACTCGTTTGTTACACGCGGATACCCGCTATCCGCAAATAGTGCGGGTATGGGCACAAGTATGCACTACTCATGTCTGCTCGGCCCCGTTGTCATCCCTACTTAATTCACACATATGCACTTTTTAGTTATTGGGAGAACCTGAGTAATCTCTTTCGGATCCAGGAAATAGCTTTTAAAGATCTTTTTCCTTTTGGAAGATACAGGAGACCCCAAAAAAATTGAAAATTTTAAAATTGTCATCATAAAAATCATGTGAGTCAAAATTAGTCATTTTTTATAACCTCTGACGATGATTGTTTTGACTCACAAATTTGACTTTTAGTACTAATTTGGACTTTTATTTTTTCGATGATCAAATTAATATAATTAAATCATGACTTTTACTTACATACAATCACTATATTATTCACAATTACCATGCATTTGTATTATTATTTTAGAAGTCAATAATAACTAAAGGTGAAATATGAAAGGTAAATGATACAATAGTATAACAAGTGTATGTGTATTTTTTCTCATTTTTTATATCTGGTTGAAAAGGAAGAAGAATATACACATTTGAAGTATTTGGTGAATGAACAAAAATAATGTCACAAAAACTATACACAGGTTTGGTTATTTGGGTCTGTCTGTGGTTTACAAACCTATATATATATATATGCACATGTCTTTTTAACTTGTTTTCTTCCTTTGTCACGAACAAACATCCTAGTTAAAGTAAACAAGTCGCACATCTAATGAAATTAAAGCATGAGTTAATATTCATATATAAGAGCTTCAGCATAATGAACATTAAGGGTGGAAAAAAATTTGGTTTATTGTTTAAAATTTCATTTATCATCGTGAAAATAGAAAAATATAGTACCCAGAGAAATTTTGAGCTAGAAAAGGGGGTTTTTGAGCTTGTGATTGTAAGGCCACAAATTTTTCTCAAATAATTTGTAAATAGATATATTTATTGATTAACTTTAATAGTCAATCACTAATTATTTGTGTTAATCTTTAACAAAGTTACTTTCTAAGATTATCTAGATATGCTATAGGTAGTTATTCTTTTGTGATTATATTTCCTAGTTTAGTTAAATGTGATAAAACTGAATATTTACTATTTGGATAAAGATAACATTATATATTATTTTAAGTAGTATTTTGACCTAATTTGTAACTATAAATTTATGACCCTAAACCAATTAAAAAAATTGATCTCATACTTAGGGATAGCAATGGGTCTGGATGGATCCGGGTAGCGTATTACCCAGACTCGCCCCATTGCTTCATTTTTGGACTCAGACTCGCCCAGACCCGTGCTAATACCCGCTGTGTATTTTACTTGCGGGTCCTTGGACACCCAACAGAAACATGGGTACCCATAAATTAAAAAGTTAAAAAATAATTGCAAGTAGTTTATGTACTTGCGTATTTGTTTCTTACGATCTTATATTATTTGGACAATCAACAAGAGAAAAAATTATAAAACTTAATTTAAAGTTTTAAACACAACTTAGAATATTAAACACAACTCATTTTATTCAAACAAACATTAAAAAAAACTTTAACATTATGGTGAAAAAATCATTTAGTAAGAATTCTTTAGTTAAAATAACATTATTAATCGTACATATTAATTAACAATATAATATTATTTCTTAAAACATAACATCACAGTTTAACAACATAACAATCACATTTATGAATTAATATGATATTATAATTATGTTTTAATATGATATTACAATATATATTAACATTATATTACAATTATGTTACAATATATATATTTAGGAAGAAATAACGGGTTCGGGTAGTCACAAGTCTAGATAGTTCATTACCCGGACCCATACTCATCTAACAGCGGGTCTTAAAAACATGGGTCCTAATTACCTACAGGTCCAAAACATGGACCCAAGCCCGACCTGTTGCGGGTATTTTTTGAGGATACCTGCGGATCCGAGTACCCATTGTCATCCCTACTCATACTCATGCTGAGTGTAGGTTATGGCATTAGATAGAGGGAAGAAAACCGATGAATTTTCTCTTGTGTTCTCTTACAAACCAAATTCTAAGGTTTCTGTACTATTTTGATGTACTTTTCACTATGGCTTAAGGTGATAGAAAATTCATTCTCCACCCTTGAAAAATAACAGAAAAATTGTGATGCCATTATTTTGTAAAGCTTTAAGATTTTGAAGTGTGTATCTTGTTTCATCCCACCATCCATACATTGATCTGAACATTGATGTCTCCAAATTCTATTTTTATTCCTTTTATTATTTTCCAAATGGTGGGTGATGACCAATCTATCAAATTTTTGTACAAGATTTATGTCGCAAATCTTGAAACTCTCATAGAAAATCAATGTAGGGTGTTTAGTAAATTTACTTTCATTATTAAAATTATACATTTTCAGAACATTGAAGAGTGACTTTTGTTTATATCATTCGTCCATTATTTGTTTGACTCATTTAATTTCAACTTTGTTAGCACCACATTTCCCTTTACTTTTATTCCTATCATTTGCCTAGGTGAGATGAGTAGTAAGATAGGTAACTACCCTCTTTCCTAATTTCAGTAAAGGCATTTTGCTTTATTAAAAATTTATACCCCACATTGCCATGGGTTTAAGTGAACTCAATTTACATTTTTTAGTTAATGATATTAAGAACAGGTTATTATAATTTGTTGGACTAGACTGTGATGGAGATTCTCCAACCACTATGGAGTTCCATTGTTATCGAGTTATGGGAAGAGTGGAGAGCCACAAGTGAGACATCATGTCTTGAACCAAAGCCTTAAGGCATTAGTTCCATGGGCATTTTCCACTTATAAACTATTTCACTCATTCCCTCATATCCGATGTGGGACTTCATACTTGAATAAACCGAACAATAATGATCATGATCAATTGCATTTTTGAATGAGAATTATTTGGAGTTGCTTGAGAGCATATGGTTAATCACTCACTTGAAAGCATAGTGACATTTGGGGTAGTGCACATTTATTTTTTATCACTAAGTTATGTCTTGAATTCGTCCTAAGGATATGACATGACAAAAAAATTTATTACGGCTGAGACCACTAACTTAGGTGATGTTATTGGAAATTGAAATTGAGACAATATTGGTCAAAAGACTTAGTGTACTAACTTTGATTAGTGTGATACATTATTGCATTTTTAGTTGGAGTTGGAGAAAATGAAAAGATACAGTGATAAAATTATTATTGAGGATTTGGATAGGGGCAACAATGACAGTGATTCGTCAAGAAGCCTTGAGGGTGATGTTATTGGAAATTGAAATTGAGACAATATTGGTCAAAAGACTTAGTGTACTGACTTTGATTAGTGTGATACATTATTGCATTTTTAGTTGGAGTTGGAGAAAGTGAAAAGATACGGTGATAAAATTATTATTGAGGATTTGGATAGGGGCAACAATGACAATGATTCGTCAAGAAGCCTTGAGGGATCGCTTAGGTGCGATGGTACAGTGAGGGTCTGGTCTTATAAACCGTATGACCAGAATAATCCTACGTGCGAATCTAGCAGTCTTTGACACCTCGTGCGCATTTCATGATCAGTAGAGAGGATTCATGAAACGGACTGAACTTACTATGTAAGCACCTCAAATAGAGGTACTGCACAATAATTGATATTATTATTTGTCGTTGTTAAGGATATATGTACTTTTGGTTGCTTTCCCACTAGGACCTTGACCTTCGAGCATTTTAATGGAGATTGGTTGTTGAATTGCATAAGTATTGCATGTGTAGGATGGCAACGGGGTCCGGCACGCACGGGTAGTGCATAACTGTGCCCATACCCGCACTATTTGTGGGTACTCGTGCGGATAGCGGGTATCCGCGGGTACCCAACAAGTTTTTAATTGTAATTATATTTTTATATATTTTATGATAAGTAATATATAAAAATAATTATTAGTAAAATAATATGATATGTATATAATAATTTTATGTTTATAGTCTCATCACTAAATTTTATTATGAAATAATAATAAAATAGACAAATATAATATTAAATTAATAATAATTAATTATTAAATATTTAATTAAAATATATATGTAGGTACCCGCAGAGCGGATATCATGATACTCATCCTCACTCATGAGCTATTTTTGTGTGTACCCATTATGGATATTTTGATGGGTACCCACATGTCCGGTTATTTTTGTCATCCCTATGCATGTGAGATAATTTAATAGTGGATTATATTTCCTAATGAGTAAAACGCAAACCTCATTCATCATTTGTGTATATTTATTATGAGTAGAGATAATAATTGATGTATATGTAATTCTTGATACATGTAATTGTCTAATTATGACATTGTATTTGTTTGTGTCTCCCTCATGTTATAATTCTTAATAAATCTACATTGTAGTTTTTGTATGATTTAAAGTCTTACTACATATATGTCTTTTGTTTTCTTGCATGTATAAATAAATTGTTATTTAAACAATTGAGTAGCTTGTCAAAGATAAGTAGTATAGTTTACCAATGACTCATGAAGTCTTCCTAGTATTATTTTGTATAATTATGTTGGCACTCTTATGCTATGGTAGAATTAGATATTATTACCTCAACATTTTCTTGGTATCTTAACATTTTGTTGGTTTTATTTTGGAAAAGGCAATATTTAATATTATCTTAGGAAAGAATGATTTAATACCTTGAATCTTATTTAGTAAAATTTTCCGTGAATTCATTTATTTTCCTGAAACAAAATTGGGGTGTTAAAGTGATGAAGGAAGAAGATCATACAAAACAACCACATTTTATATCTTTATTTAAAAAAAAGATTGTACTAATTTACTAAACGATGTATTTTCATTGACTGTATTAAATTTTCAAACCTGAAAATACCACATATGACCATGTATGCAAATAAGACACATTATCCATTATGTTATCCCTAACAACAATAAGTTAAGGGTTAACGTGGGGACTAACATGATCATTATTTTGAAAATTGAGAACTAAAATATATTTTGATTTTATTATATACTAAATTAGTACTCTAGGAAAACATAAATAAGTCAAATGAATGTTTAATTTACTATTTATTTTATTAGTATGTTTATTTGTACAAATTATATAATAATTTTATTGCATTTCATAATTTTAGTTTAAGTTTATGTAACACCCAAAATTTACGCTCTTGGAAATAAGGTAACATCCTAAAGAATGGGGCATACTGCCAAATTCTCGCTTGAGCGAGAGGATCAATGTTTTTAATTTGGAAATTCTGGGAGTCTCGCCCAAGCGAGGAATGGGTCGCTTGAGCGAGAGAAAGCCTGAGCAGGCTGTGAGATTCTCGCTTGAGCGAGAGAATCTCGCCCAAGCGAGAGGGTCCGTGTTTTGAAACTTAAAATATCGTGGGTTTCTCGCCCAAGCGAGATATTCTCGCTCAGGCGAGAGTGCCCAGCTATAAAAGAAAAGAAAGGGGTTTCACAAACCCTAATCTTCATTTTCTTCTCTCCCCTTTCACTCCCAATGGCGGCTCCCCATGGATTCCGACTCTTTCCTCCACTAAACCTCAAAAACACATCAAAACCTCTTCCTCTTGCTTCTTAATGGAACATTGGGGAGCTTTGGAGATGAAAAAGCAACAATGGAGGTTGAAGGAGATGGAGGGAGATGAAGCTCTTCGCGGATCCACGGAGCTTACGCAACCTAAGGTGAGGGAGAAGACAATTGTGGTCTTAGAGTATTTCATTAGAGTCATCATCTCCGATTTCCCTCAAGAATCGGAGCATATTAACGGATAGAAACTCTCTTGGGAGTTTGTGGTCCATGTGAGAGTCTTTATTTTACATGAGGATGTATTAGCCATAAAAGTGGAGATATATGTGTGGGGAAAACCGTTTATTTAAGTAAAACGCAATATGTTCATTTATGGTAATACATCGTCATGAAAGATGGTTCTAGCGTTAATGTGTTATATGATGAAGAATATGTTGTGTGTGGTTTGCTTATGATAATTATGAGTTATTTATGGTTATAAACATATATGAGTGTGTTTGTAACAATGAATGTGTGATGAGTTATTAATGTGTTAAAATGAGATGGGTATGTTTGTAATAAGAATTGTTGGATGAGTTGTGGATTTGTAAAAGTGGAGATGAGTATGTTTATCAAGTGAGTATGTGGTGAGTCGTTTTATTGTTACAAATATGTATGGGTATGTTTGTGACAATGAAGGGGTCGTGTGTAACACCTCAATTTTTGTTTTCGGATTGATTAGAAAACTTAGGGTGTTGAGGTGCATGCTTTACCATTCTCTCTAGGACGAGAGGGTCTCGCCTAAGCGAGGGACTCAACGTTTTAAGTTTGAGAAGTATAGGAACCTCGCCCAAGCGAAGAAGTGGTCGTTTGAGCGAAAGTGAAATTTGGAAAAGCTGTCAAATTCTAGCTCGAGCTAGGATTTTCGCCCAGGCTAGAGGGGGGCCTTTGCATACTGCCCGATTCTCGCCCGAGCGAGAAATCCGCGCCCGGGCGAGAGTTTTCCAGTGTGAAATGTGAAAAAGTCGCGAAATTCTCGCCCAAGCGAGCCGTTCTCGCCCGAGCGAGAGCGTCAGAGCTATAAAAGTGAAAAAGTAGATCTAGAAACCCTAATCTTCATTTTCTTTCTCCCCCTTTCTCTCCCAATGGTGGCTCCATCCAAATGGACCATTTTTCCCTCCACTAAGCCTCAAAACTCATCAAACCTTCCTCTTGCTTCATGGTGACACATTTGGAAAAGCTTGGAGGTGAAAAAGCAACAATGGAGGTTGGAGGAGATGAAGGGAGATGTGGCTCTTTTGCGGAGCAACGGAGCTTACGCAACTTAAGGTGAGGGAGAAGACCATTGTGGTCTTAGAGTATTTCATTAGAATCATCATCTCTGATTCCCCTCAAGAATCGGAGCATATTAACGGATAGAAACTCTCTTGGGAGTTTGTGGTCCATATGAGAGTCTTTATTTTACATGAGGATGTATTAGCCATAAAAGTGGAGATATATGTGTGGGGAAAACCGTCTATTTAAGTAAATTGCTATATGCTCATTTATGGTAATACACCGTCATTAAAGATGGTTCTAATGTTAATGTGTATATGATGAAGAATATGTTATGTGTGGTTTGTTTATGATAATGGTTATGTTGTGTGATAATGATGGTGTGTGAGATATTTATGGTCATAAGCATAAATGAGTATGTTGTGGGTTGTTGATTGTTATAAACATACATGGGTGTGTTTGTAACAATGAATGTGTGATGAGTTGTGAATGTGTGATGAGTTGCGAATGTGTTAAAATGGATAAAGGTATGTTTGTGACAATGAAGGTGTTGAATGTTATTTATGGTGATAAAATAATGAGATGCCTTGTGTTGATTGTGTATGACATGGATGTGAGTGTAATGTGGAAACTCGACCTGCCCGATGTGGTCTGGGGTAATAACTGGACCTGCCCGATGCGGTATGGAGTAATAACTCGACCTGCCCGATGTGGTATGGGGTAATAACTCGACCTGCCCGATGTGGTATGGGGTAATAACTCGACCTGCCCGATGTGGTATGGGGTAATAACTCGACCTGCCCGATGTGGTATGGGGTAATAACTCGACCTGCCCGATGTGGTATGGGGTAATAACTCGACCTGCCCGATGTGGTATGGGGTAATAACTCGACCTTCCCGATGTAGTATGGGGTAATAACTCGGCCTGCCCGATGTGGTATGGAAAATGAAATCGATGAATACGATCAAGTGTGAATATGAATGATGAGAAGTGAGAATGTCACAAAGAATGTCATATGCATGCTATAGGATAATAGTATGGGATATATATCCTATAGGGTGAATATGAATGATGAGAAATGATTATATTTGTGATAAATAAATATGCACACTATAGAACACATATAGTATGGGATGTATGTGTACTATAGGGTGAATATGGATAATATGTGATAAATAAATATGCACACTATAGAGCACATATAGTATGGGATGTATGTGTACTATAGGGTGAATATGGATAATATGTGATGAATAAGTATGCACACTATAGAACATATATAGTATGGGATATATGTGTACTATAGGGTGAATATGGATATTATGTGTTGATTGAGATATGCTTATCATGATTGATGATTAGATGTGTGTGGTTTTAATACTTTAATGTCATTCTCCATGTAAATCCACGCTACGGTCGCCGTAGTTGGTTCTTACTCCCTCTGTCTTTCCTTGTATGTGTTGTATATTTGGGTTCAGGTTGTGGAGGTAGCGCATTGGACGCTTGCGGAGAAGAGTACATGATAGAGTAGTGGATAATATGTAATTGATATGTTATATGATAAATATTTGTAATATGAAGAACATGTTAAAGTGAATTCATGTATAAACAACTTTCTTGTAAGTGTATGATGAAGTGGATCTAATGTTTGTATTCAAGCTACTTTTGAGAAAGTGTAATTGTATAAAGGATGTATTTGAACGGAAGTGTAATGACATGCTTTTGAAATGAAAGGTGTTTGGAATATTTCCGCCTTGTAAATTTATAAACGTATTCACTCAAGTTTCCAAACTGTTCGAGTAATGTCTTTCAAAAGTAATCACTTCACTTTCACGAATAAGGATTTTAAAAGAGAATTTTCGAGTTATGAAAATCGGGTCGTTACATCGTGTGTTATTAATAGTGATGGAACAATGTGATGCCTTGTGTTTATTGGGTGTATGACATTGAGTTGATATTTTGTGCTATGACGAACATGTGATATGAGAATAATGGGGAAATAACTAGACCTGCCCGATATGGTATGGAGAATTAACTAGACCTGCCCGATGTGGTATGGAGAAATAACTAGATCTTCCCGATGTGGTATGGAGAAATAACTAGATCTTCCCGATGTGGTATGGAGAAATAACTAGACTTGCCCGATGTGGTATGGGGAATTAACTAGACTTGTCCGACGTGGTATGGGGAATAACTAGACCTGCCCGATGTGGTATGGGGAATAACTAGACATGCCCGATGTGGTATGGAGAATTAACTAGACCTTCCCGATGTGGTGTGGGGAATAACTAAACCTGCCCGATGTGGTATGGAGAATTAACTAGACCTGCCCGATGTGGTATGGGGATTAACTAGAGCTACCCGATGTGGTAGAGGATTATTTGTACGATGTAGACTTGTTGAAAGAGATCAAGGGTAAATTACTATGGAATGTGAATGATGTGAAAAGTGTATATTTGGAATGAAAATCATATGCATGCTATAGGATATATATTATGGGATATATATACTATAGGATGAATATGAATGAGGAGAAATGAGTATGTTGGGATGTAATAAATATGCACACTATAGAACATATATATTATGGGATATATGTGTACTATGGGGTGAATATGGATAATATGTGTTGATTGATATATGTCTATCATGATGGATGTTAGATGTGTGTGGTTTTTAATACTTTAATGTTATTACTCCATGTAAATCTACGCTACGGTCGCCATAGTTGGTTTTTACTCCCTCTGTCTATCCTTGTATGTTTTATGTATTTGAGTTCAGGTCATGGCGGTAGCGCATCGGATGCTTGCGGAGGGGAGTACATGTTTGAGTAGTTGCTTTATGTTCTCAATGTTGTAACTGAATAATACATGTAATATGAAGAGTATGTTAAATGGGATTTATGTATGAGTTACTTTCTTCTAAATATATAGTTAGCATATTAGATGATGTAAAAATGGAAGTATTATTGAGAATGAATAATTGTATCTAAAATGTGTAATTAAAAGGAAGTGCAATGATATGTTTTTAATGAAGTGAACGATTGATTGTTTCCGCACCTGAAAGATGAATTGAACTTATATATATTTAATCAGGTTTTCCAAATCGTTCGAGTAATGTCTTTTAAAAGTAATCACTTCGCTTTAATGAATAAGGTTTTTAAAAAAATAATTTTTTGGGTTACGAAAATCGGGTCCTTACAGTTTATTTGGTAAATGTAAGGACCCAAATTCTACCCTTGAAAATTTTTCATTTATTTCCATCCTCTCTTACATACATCTATAACTTTACTTAAAAACCCTCATGAAACACTCCTTGAAAATACTCTTTACTCTATTATATTATCATACAAATTTATGTTGCGGAAAAACATAATTCATTCGATTAGCAATTATCGCATACAACCAGTTATGGATTTTCCAGAGTTATAACGTTCATAACTACATATCTCCGTATTGCCCTAATCAAATTTACAGTCATCCCATAATGTTATCAAATTAACTACAACGTCAAGTAGCAATAAAGACAATCAAGTTAATAAACACAAAAGCTTCCTAAGTGAGATTCCTTCTCAAAATCCTTCATTTACCTACAATGGGATTATCATAAACAACACATAAAACAAAAGGGAGTAAGTCATTAGTTCAAAAACTAACATCACATGATAATCCACATTTCAAATACGATTAATCTTTAATATAATTCGTAAACACACATGCATAATTGTAAACATTCATATCACCTTCCTTTAATTTTCACTTTGCTTGTATTCATCCTATAGTATATATATCTCATAATATATATTCTATAGTATGCATATTACGTTCGTTCGAAACATCATCCTTCTCATTATTTATATACACCCTATAATATATATATCTCATAATATATATCATATAGCATGTATATTACTTTCATTCTCAACATCTTCCTTTTTATCGCTCATATTCATCCTATAGAATATATATCACACACTATATATCCTATAGCATGCATATGACTCTCTTTGTGACATTCATTTTTCTCATCATTCATATTCACCCTATAGAATATATATCCCATACTATATATCTTATAGCATGCATATGACTCTCTTTGTGACATTCCCTTTTCTCATCATTCATATTCACCCTATAGAATATATATCCCATAATATATATCATATAGCATGCATATGACATTCATTGTGACATCCACATTTCTCATCATTCATATTCACACTTGATCATATTCATCGATTTCATTTTCCATATCACATCGGGCAGGCCGAGTTATTACCCCATACCACATCGGGCAGGTCGAGTTATTACCCCATACCACATCGGGCAGGTCGAGTTATTACCCCATACCACATCGGGCAGGTCGAGTTATTACCTCATACCACATCGGGCAGGTCGATTTATTATCCCTTACCACATCGGGCAGGTCGAGTTATTACCCCATATCACATCGGGCAGGTCGAGTTATTACCCCATACCACATCGGGCAGGTCGATTTATTACCCCATACCACATCGGGCAGGTCGAGTTCACAATAATCCACTACCATTGTCGGTAGGACAACAACAACTGTCCACTACCACTCCAGGTAGGGCAACAATAACAGTCCACTACCACTCCGGGTAGGACACAATAACAGTCCACTACCACTCCAGGTAGGACACAATAGTAGTCTACTACCACTCCGGGTAGGACACAATAACAGTCCACTACCACTCTAGGTAGGGAATCCACAATAAACCACTACCTATTCGGGTAAGGTATCCACAATAAACCACTACCTCTTCGGGTAGGGTATCAACAATAAACTACTACCACTTCGGGTAGGGTATCAACAGTACTCTTACAAACACATTACCTCTTCCACATACCTCATTCACATCAGCGAGTATAATTTAGAGACACTTATCCCTTACCTTGGTGAGTGTTGGGGATCGGTTCCGAGTAACTTTAAAAGTCTCCTCCGCGATTTCCTCCAACCTTAGGATTTTTCCTCATTTCCACCAATAACAACAATGTCAGTCATTTATTCAAAATAACACATAAACAACTCATATTTCATCATCAAACATACAAGGGATTCACATATATCAACATCAAAGCACAAACTCATCATCCACATCTAACATTTCATCTCTTTCTCTTTATACTCATATTCTCTTTTTGGGGGTTTCATGAATAACCCACAAAACATTTCCATTCATCAAATATCAACTCTAAACCAAGAGTTTACAAGAAAAAAACAACATAAAACGAACCATAACTCTAAAGGATGAGTTTCCATGGTTTCTCATGTTTTGAAAATAGATCCAACATACCCAAAACAAGTTAGAGAGGAAGAAGAAGAGTTAGAAACAAGAGGTTTACATCTTCTCAAGCTCTAAGATGAGTCCTAAGGCTCTTTGCTCTTGAAAAGCTCTCTTCTCTCTCTTCTCTTCAAAGTTCTAACCCTAAAATGTGTTTGGGGTTTCTATTTTAAAGATGAGTCGTCGGGTTCTCGCTCAAGCGAGCCCATTCTCGCTCAAGCGAGAAAATCCCTCCTTTTTAAAATTTCAGATCTGACGCTCTCGCTCAAGCGAGGGATTCTCGCTCACGCGAGAATCTCACAGTGTCAACAGCCCCAAATTGCCATTTCTCGCCCAGGCGAGACAACTCTCGCTCAGGCGAGAATCCTCCAGTATAGCCTAGGATTTCACCCTCTCAGGGGATCCTTTCTCGCTCAGGCGAGAATCTCTCGCTCAAGCGAGACTTCGAGGACTGATACTATAATTTTAAAGACTCAAATTTAGGGTGTTACAGTAAACATAATAATATAATAATATAAGCTTTAATATTAAAACTTTAAGGCATTTTGGAATTATACTTTATAAATAGATATTTTATTAAAACTTTTATATTGAAGTTTTATATAATCTCCTAAAAAGATCCTTTTTAGAAAGGTGTGGCACATACATTTGAGTACTCATTAACAACACAACTTTCCTATGCACAAAAAAGGTTTGCCAATAATAAAACATTTTAAATAAAAACTTATATATATTATAGATGTTAAATTTCAATTGGGTCATAACGGAACATTCTCACGTATAAAATAAGATAAAACAAATTATGTATTCATCATATAACAATTTTTTACATTACTGATGATTCATTTTTTTAGTATAAAGAAGAACTCTCGTACACTATAAGAAAGTAATTCATTTCATAGTATATGATTGTCACTCTCAATAATTGTCGTTTATATGAATCCAACATTTTTCTTTGGTTTATTTGGAGATTCCATGAGATCTTATACTACCAGACTAACATTTTATTAATTGTTGATCATTTATTTCTTAATTATCATTTATTATTAAATTAAAATAATATGATATATAATATAGTTATAGCATAATATATATGTACAGTGAATATACAATTACTATATTATCTATCATTTTTTTATTTTTGAAGAATCAATCATGATTAAAAATGAAAGTAGATGATGGACTTATTACAATTTATAAAATTCATTGTTTTGTCTATAATTATTATGTAAAAAAATTACAATGATAATGCTTAAATATTAAGCAGTACTAAAAATGTGAGCACTGATGTAAAACTCGACTCGGACCAATCGGTCTAACCTGTTCAACTGTGAACCAGACATATGACTGGTCGGACCTCTCATCTACCCGGTTTTGCTTCAAAATTGAATTAATTCGGTTCAATTCAATCGGTTTAAGTATAAATCAGTGACTCAAATTGTAGTTATGTTTGTCATTCATTAACTTATGATATAACAATTTTTTTTGTTAAATTAAATATTAAACTTGTTATTCGTTGCAATTAATTCATAAGCATATCTTATTTGTTGATAATGTATTATCATTTTTTAAAATATTTAATTTAATTCTAATCCACTAGTCTAATTAGTAACTCATTGGTGGAAGTTAGGATTCTCTCCATTAATAGAGAGTTAAATACTTAAAAAAATCAAAGTGAAATACAATCTTTAATAACATATATATCACTTTGATCACAATAAAATTATAATTTTTATCATTAAAATCAAATATAAAAGGGTGAGAATCCACTTACTCCACATCTAAACCATCAATTCTATGGAAATCCAATGGTTTAGATCTATTCATTAATTCAAACCATTAGATTTCACTAAAATTAATGGCTAAAATGTGGAATAAGTTTAAAAAACTTACTCTTGGAGTCAATGGATTTCTCCTCAATATGAAATTACGTAGGATTCCGATGAAGTCATTGACTGCTTAGAGAGTATTAATATAGCATTAAAAAGTCAACATGTCAATCGTTGCTATCCTCTTCACATCCCCTATTTCCCTCTTTCTTTCTTCTTCTTTCATTGGTTTCATTGACATGCGCCGTTTCCTTTTACTCTCACATTTTTCAAAATCCACTTTTCACTTAATAGATTATTATGGTTCCACTTCCTCCTTCTTCTACTCTATAGCACAAATTAACACTACCAATTATTCTCTCTTCTCCCTCTTCACAAAGATACTTACATTATAACACATCAAAAATTCAAATGACACAAGAAAAATCATGGTCAGTGTATATATACAAATATATTCATATTCCTTAGCTTTTATATCTTCCTAGTTTTCATTTTTATGTTTGTGTATGACTTAATTCAATTCATTCTCCTGATACATAATTGTATCAAAATTGAATACGAAAAAAGTTTATGATGATGGGTATCATTTATAAAATAGTTTATTATTTTTTGTATTGTATTTTCTTGATTTTGTTTAAGATAATTCAGTTCTTTAACATGTTCTAATTCATGTTCACAGTTGAATTCTTCTTCTTCACATGTTCCACGTTGGCTTCAAGTGTTACTCAAAGATAAATTCTACAACACTTGCATAATTCATGAAGAGGAAAAGAAGAATGAAAAGAAAGTGTTTTGTTTGGATTGTTGCATCAGTCTTTGCCTTCATTGTTTGTCACCTCATCGATCTCATAGACTCTTACAGGTTCTAATCTTTTTGTGTATTTTTTTAGGGTACTAATATAAAATAAGTTACTCCATTTTTCTCAATTATTCTTGTCTTAATTAAATTGGTATTTTATGTCGTTTATTCAGATTAGAAGATATGTCTATAATGATGTTGTAAGATTGGATGATGCTGCAAAGTTAATTGACTGCACTTCTGTTCAAGTAAGTGAATTGTTTTAGCTTAACTACAATATAATTAAGGTGACCAATAAAATCCTAACTGAAATAATTAATAAGAATCAAGAAATGCTTTCTGAAAATTTAACATGATGATCAATAAATAGAATATATATATAGTATATGAAAATCAATCCAATCTATATACTCGACTACATAGAGTAAGATTAAGATTTGTTGTAATTAGAATATGAATGTTAACCATAATTAGGAATGATCATACCCATACTTTTTATTCAATGAATTTTTAATTTTAAATATATATTTATTTATTTTAGAATAATTAATATATAGAAATAGTTATTACATGAATAATAATTTATATGCATGTTAAATTTATCCCTATAGTTTAAACATTATAATTTATTATAAAGTAGTAATATAATATATAATATTAAAATAAAAAATAGCATATATATATATATATATATATACATGATATTTAGTTAAAACCAAAAAAGAGTGGTATCATGAACACTCATCTTCACTAAGTTATTATTATAGTATCACATGCAAGTATTCTATTTTTGGGACTCATAAATTGAATATTTTTATCAACCCTAATATTCGAATAAGATATGAAGTTATTATTAGTATATATATTATATATATACTTCCCTATTTTTTTTGGAGCTCACACTATTTTTTGTTGCTTGCTTTATAGTCTTACTATACCAATAGTGCAAAAGTGGTGTTTTTAAACCAAAGGCCTCAAACAAGAAACTTGAGAGGTTCCACCAATTCCTGCAGCACATGTTACAGAAGTCTGCAACACCCATTCCATTTCTGCTCTCTCTTTTGCAAGGTCTTTCATTTTTTTTCAAATAAAAAACTCATCTGGGTTTTTTCTAATTCATTGTTTTCTCTCCAAATCTCTAATCTTTTTTCATACCCACATGCAAAAAATATTTCCCTTTTATCATGCCATAAACATCATCATTATGATTCTTGTGTTATATATTTTCACAGGTGAATCACCTTATTAGAACAAGAGGTTCTCTCTCGGGATACTTATACGAGTGCAACTATATGCCCTTGTTTGATTCTGGGTTCGACGATGGTCTCATGATACCTGACTCGGTCCTCGAACCGGTTGGTTCGGGTGGTTATGGTGGAGTAGATTGCAGGACCACACTGGCTTGCACTGCAACCACTGAGATAGTGAGGAGAAAGAGGACCAGCTTCCAGCCACCGGTGTCGGAAGTCTCGGTGGGGCTGATGAACCGGAGAAAAGGGGTTCCCCAGAGGGCCCCATTGTATTGAATTTATGTAGTGTCATGGAAGAGAGAATCTCAAACATTTTGGTATAATAAGTTCGAGTGTGGGTCCTCTCCATAGTATAATGCATGAGGAGATAATGACATGTGACATTAATTTTTTTTTAACGGTATAAATTTTAAGTTGTTTTCAATTAAATTTTATTTTTTATTCTTCAAACCATCTTGGGCCTCACATTTCAGTACTGGACAGTCCAGGAAAGGATCCCAACCCAATAAGTTCACGAATGAAAAATTGGAAAACAAAATTGGTCCCAAAAATATAATAAAAAGTATATCAAATTAGTCTTTTTCAGCATTTTTTTATGATCCATATAAATTCATACTTAGTGTTAGTTTTGGATTTAAATTTAAAATTTATAAGAGCTAAAAGTGTGTATTTTCTCTAACAAAATTGAAGATGTTATGTAAATTATGTTTTTTCATTGAGTAAATTACAATTACATCCCTGATTTTTAGTAAAATTATAGATCATTCCTCTCTTTTTAAAATTATATAAATAATCTATAATTATATATATACATTACACTAACTACCATTTTATGAGAGATAAAAGTAATTTCTTAAACAAAAAATGAAGACGGGTGTAATTAAGTTACACAAAATATTGTATATCATGAAGAGAAGTATAATATAATGAATAATCATTGACTTAATTACATTTGTCATAACTTTTTGTTTAATAAATTACACTTATCTATCTTATAGAGGTATTCAATGTATGTAATGTATGTATCGTACAATTTGGGTTATTTATGTAAGTTTAAAAATGAATGAATAATTTGTATAATTTTATTAAAACTTCTGTTATAAAGTTTAAATCGAGTATCAGGTCAATGTTATGGTTTTCAGATTTGTGGGTGATAAGTTTGTGCAATAGATAACCTTACTAGAACTTAAGGCTAAGGAAAATGCATATTTTTCCTTACTTTCAATTAAATGAGTAAGCATGTGCTAGTCACATAAGTCTATTTTAGGATGACAAAAATATCTGGACATATGAGTATCCATCAAAATATTTGCAATTGGTACTCGCACAAATAGCTCATGGATGGGAACGGATAGCATGATACCCACCCGCGGCTACCCGCGTATATATTTTAATTAAATATTTTATGTTTAATTATTATTGATTTAACATTATATTTGTCTATTTTATTATTATTTCATAATAAAATTTAGTAATGAGATTATATCATAAAATTTTCATATAAATATCATATTATTTAAATAATAATTATTTTTATATATTGATTATTATCAAATACATAAAAATATTATTAAAAATGAAAACTCGTTGCATACCCGCGGATATTTGATACCCGCATGGGTACTCGTAAATAGTGCTATGAGTACAAGTATGCGCTACCCATGCATGTCCACCCTGCCCCGTTATGGGTACCGAAGTGATTGTGTTAACGACTATCTTATTATGGTTGATATTAATATTAGAAATGAAGAAAAAAATTGTGTTGTGAATAACTTATCTAATTGTACATTTTCTTTATATAAATATGTTAACTTAGGCAATTAAAAGTATAAAAAATTACAAAATATATTTCAAACACAAATACATAACTTTAAATTGTCAATTAAACAAAATTTATTTTAGTCAAACAAATATAAAAACAAAATCATTATTTTAATATTACCATAACAAATTTATTTAGCTAAATTTAAAGAATAAGATAACATTACACATATGTTAGTTCATTTATCATAATATATATGAGAGTAAATTGCATTCATACCCATAAGTTTTAATGAAATTAAACAAATTATCTCTCCATTTTTACACCTATAAACCTTATAATTTATAAACATACATCACACTTATTATCATTGCATGAAAAAGATCTTTTAAATAGAAAATAATGCTAAATTTAATTATGTTAACTAAAATATAGTATATTGTATACAAAAGTCCGAATAATATACGAGTTAATACATTTTCATTATTTTTTTGTTCATTATAATATAATATAAAATTGATTTAAATATTATCTTATTAGAATTATTGATGCATTTTGTAATAAACTAAAAAAATGAAAATGTATTTACTCATCTTGTACACTATTTTGATATGTCTCAACAATATATTTAACTTAATTACACTCGTTATTTTTTATTTAAAAAAATCACACTTATTTTAAATGCAAATGTGGTTAGGATAATATATGTATATAAATTAGAGAGTTTTTGTAAATGTAAAAATTGGATAAATTATTTATATAATTTCACTAAAACTCAAGGTATATCAGTGTAATTTATTTTATATATGGATTAAGAATAATATAAGAAAGTGATTAATATGTTATTACATTTATGATAATATATGGATTAAAATTTTTAGGTGATTCACTAGTATCTCATTACTTTCATTCAGACCTAACTAATTTTAAAACACAAACTCAATCTATTGTGGTATTACTAGCATACGAGTCTCATTTACATTCCTAATTGTTGGATGTTTGGTAGATATTTGTTCTTTTTGTAATATTATATCATCTTATTAAATATTCTTACTAATCTTCCTACCTACAAAAAAAATGACATATGTTATAAAGTGATACTTTATTTATTATTGATTGATTTACAAGTGACATATATCATTTTTTTGTGGATAAGAGAATTAATATAACAATTTAATAGGAAGATATATTATTTTTTTTTTTTTGTTCTTTATGCTCATTATTTTTTCTTCTCCCTCTTCTCTGGTAACCTTGTCTTAATATAGCATGTTGACAAATTTCAGAAAACAATGGTCTTTTTTAGTTTTGTAGTAATAGACAATGGCCTTTAATATATTGTAATTGTACCTATCCCAATGCTGGCGTTTGAGGTGTCTTCTTGGAAACTTGCAACTTCTTTAGTCAACCACTTCCACTTACATCATGTTTCACTCTTATCAATAAGATAAAAAATGTTTAATGTTAGGGTATAAATTTTATACCCTTATTATAATATTTATTATTTATATTTAATCATCATTAATTTTTTAAATCAGTAATATAAGTGAACGATAATTAATATATTGACTATATATAAATCTTAGAAGAATAAGATAATACTCATGTAGTAATAAGAAAGTAACATGTGTTATAAAATATCAATTTATATTGTTGTCGTATCAATTACTTTTAGTTAGTGGTAGATGACTAATAATCAATGTAAAAAGTAGATGATGAGTTTACAAGGTTTAAAAACATTTATATTAACCTTTTTTCTTTTTTTCTAAGTTTTTAAACTTACCATTAATTTTAGGAGAATCTAATGTTTTGAATTATTGAGTAGATCTAAAATATTGGATTTCCTTATAATTAATGACTAAAATGTAGAGTAAGTTTAAACCCTAAAAAAGTTATTCTTGAAGTAAATAGACCCCTCGTAAAAATATTCAAATGTTAAACTGAATTATTCCATTTAGTTTTTTTATTGACATAAATCCAATCACAGTCATAAGATTTTATGCATATTAATAATAAGCAAATTAATGGTAAGATGATTGATTGGCATGACAGCCACATAAGCACTCAACTTTGGCTTTAATCATACTTTACTTATCTAATATTTATTCATTGTTCGCGTAAATATTTATACATAATTGTTATATTATCTACTATTCATTTGAGTTAACTTTTTCAAAAATTCAATGATAATTAAATATAAATAATGGATAATATATTGTTAGTATATAAAACTCATACATTCATATTTTTCTCTTACAACAAAGACATGCATGTTAATAGAATGGAAAATGATATAATAAAATTGTTCTACAAATCCTCATAATCATTAAAAATATATATGTCACAAAATGATATTTTGTTGATTAATAATTGGTTTTTACAATTGATGTATGTTACTTTCTTGTAAAGAATATGATTTAGTAGTCGGTAGGTAAATATATTATCAATCTAATAGAATATGGTATCGAATAGAGGGAAAATATGTAAATAACTCATGGTCCGCATCGTGAGGGTGTGCCGCAAGTGTACAACACACACCCATAAATTATGGTGTTCCAAATTTCTTCTCATACAACTAATTTTAAAATCTCTAAATAACAAGTCTACTGTTGTTTTTTTAATGAAATTTATTGTGGTGTCAATTATTATGATTTTATGCATAAAGTTGTTCGATATTTTGTTGGTTGTAATGATCATTATTTTATATTATCATATAATTGAGGTGTAATTAAAATAAGAGTATGATCTAGAGCGATAAAAATATGAGACCGTTTAATGTTAATTAAAAAGATGATCCAAAAATATATTAAACTCAAATTCCCAATAGTTAATAATAGTCAAGCTAAAAAGAAAGTGTATCATTTTATAGTTATGACAAATTCTTTTAAAACATAAATTTCATTCAAACTTTAACGTAGAAGCTTTATATAATTAAATTAAGTGGAGTCTATTTGACCAACCTAACCGGACTCTATAGATAATAGATAATTGTCCTTTTCAAGTTCACGGTAAAAGGTATCTATTTAATATTATATATATATATATATATATATATATATATATAAGACTAAAACCATAAGAGGAGATTACATCTTAGAACCCTTTATTTAAAATCTTATATTTCAAGTAATAACATAGGTTTAATACCATAAACACCATTCTAAATTATGAGAGAGTAGGAATTTGGATAAATTTTCCAGTCTGTAAGGCTTCAAGAACATTCATAGTGTTATTTGGTTTTCGAGAAAAAGAAAAGAAAAAAAAAATAAAAGGGAGTGAAAATAATGTTTATTTACTGTATTCTTTCTCAACTCTACCTCTCCCAATTTATATGCACACAAGATTATATCGTGAGCCATGGTAAGTTGGTATATATATAATCACTTTATTAGTGTGTCCTAAAATGGGTTTTCGATTTCTAGAAGGTATTCCTTGTATTGGCTTGACATTTAACAAATACAAGGATATAATCATTGACCTTTTAGGATATATTGATTCAAATTATGGTGGTGATCTTAATAGAAGAAGATATCTTTCCACATATATCTTTAGTCTCTAATTATGCGATGAGTTAAAAAGGCACACTTCAATTTATTATTGTATTGTCATCAAGAAATGAGCAAAATACATTTCAATAATTATTTAAATCTATTGAATACCTCAAATTCATAATAAACTAGCAAGTAACCTGTGCATTTGCATGGGCGGTATTTTTTGTCGTATGATTAAGAACACACGTTATATGTGCATTCATATGGTTAAGAACATACAATCTATTTATGTGTTTGCATGATTTCGTGAAGACATGTTAGCTATATACTTTTGTATTTTTTTTATTGATTTTCATACTCTATAGTCTATATATTTTGCTAACTAATAAATACAGTAAAAACTTATATTTATCACTCTTAACATAGACTTACATATGGAGAACTTGTTTAGTTTTGTGATTTATTGTGATTATTTCTTAATGAAACTTGTTTATAATTTCTTTTATTTCTAGAATATTATTTCTTATTAGTTGAAAGTATAATTGGTAAGGGGAAATTGTAATTAATTACTTATATATTTTTTTCAAAATAAATATGGATTTAATCATTTAGTATGACAACTTTGATAATACTATTTTAATAGATAGAAATGAAATTTTAGTAATAGATGACCATTGAAATAGGAAAGTTGTAATTATATAGTTCGATTCTTTTTCAAAATAATGAAGGCCTTAATTATTTAGGATCAAAACTGCTAAAATATTTTAAAGATATTAATGGAAATGTATGAACAATATTAATAAATGGAAATGAGAACATTATATTTAGTTTTTAGTTTTTTTTTTTAAAATAAAGCACACATATTAATTTGCATGTAGTGATTACTATACATTATTTTTTAACTTGAATAGTATCATCGATCTCACCAATAAGCACCACATTAAATGACAATATGTGTTTTTATTCCCTTATATTCATTAGTTTTATTTCTTTCTTAATGGTCGGCGATATTTATTCAAAGTAATTATTAATTATTAGTTTGCAATTGATCGACGATATTTATTCAATATTATCGATATTTATTGTCATTATTCACCTATGCAGTTTCTATTCCCTTATGAATTTCCTTTATTGTTATTCTATTATGTTTTATCTTTCATTATTCACATTAATTACTGTTAAATCTCGAGAGTAATTTTCTCCAACCGTTCCCATAATTCATATAAATGACAATTTTAGTAGTTGAAAAGTTTGTGTGAATGTAAAAAGAAAAGAAAACAATATGTTAGAATTTATGATATTTTATAATCTTTAATTAACAATTAAAAAAAATCACCTATATGACATGAGAAATGGTCTATTGAAAATTCAAACATTAGTTTTCGAGGTATTGAAAACTTATGATGTCATTTTTTAATAAATATATAACATATGTAATGGTTAATAAATTCAATAAAAATATAAAATGAAGAAATATATTTTGATTAAATAACAATAAATTTTTGTTTTTACCATAACATAGACTCAAAGGTAAAAGAATATGATTATGTTAACTTTCATGAACAGTTACACTTTTCTTTTTAGAACAATGAAAAAACTTTATATTCTTGACATTTGAGTTATTGAAAGATACATAATCAAATATCACATATGAGCATAAAACTTAAATCAAAAGAAATTTAAGAGGAGGATACACTCTAGGTGTTTATAACAACATGCAAAACAAAAAATGAAAATTTGATTATTTGAATAAAAAATGTATAAAAATAAAATAAGAGATGAAGATAGAGAAAACTAACATGTGAAGATGTTCTGAAGGGAGAAACAAACTGCAAATGTAAATGCAAATGCAAATGAAAAGATAAAATGATTATGGTAAAATATGATGAAGAGATAAATATGTTATAGAAAAGTAGTGAATATTTGAATAAAAGATATATAAATAAAATTAGAGATTAAGAGAGAGAAAACTTAAAGGGATAACCAAACTGCAAACGAAGAGAACGATTCGAAGAATAGATCTACAAAATAATGAAATCAGTTAGAACACATGTACAAATTAAGGAAATCAATGAAAAATAAACAAAAATCAATGATAAAATAAGAACAAAATCACAAAATAAGAACATATATACAAAATGAACAAAAAATAAATAAAATATGCACTTTAAATATGAGATATACAAAATAAGAATAGATCTACAAAATAATAGGATTGCTTTCACAATATTATAAGGAATGTGTATAATAGGATAATAGGATTGCTAATCAGAATATGAGTTTATGAAAAATGAAGAAATATAAGAATTGATTTAGGGAAAATGAAGAAAAATTTTTGGATAGAAAAAGAATATGAGAATATGTGAATATGATTGAGTGTTTGATAGAAAAAATGAAGGATTAATAGAGTGTGTGAGAGAACATGATAATGTGTGGACATGTTTAGGAGGGAAAAAAGTGAAGGAGAGTGTGACATGTGTCTAGTGATGATGTGGTAGAACCTTTTTTTCTTATAAATACTAGTAGGTTACCCGTGCATACGCACGAGTGTTAATGGGTATTGCACGAGTGTTAATGGGTATTGCACGAATTTAATTAAAGAATAAGACTACAATTTGTAAATATTAAAAATTACTTCTGAGAATATTAATATAGAACTAAATGGACCGCAAGTAATAGTTTATGGGGAGGAATCTACTTACTCCAAGAGTAAGTGGAAAAGACTTACTCCTCATCATGATCATTCATTTTTTGGAAATCCAATGGTTTGAATTGGTGAGTACATCTAAACCATTGAATTTTCCAAGATTGGATGGCTAAGATGAAGAGTAAGTCTTTTCCACTTACTCTGGGAGTAAATGGATCCCTCTCATAGTTTATACCTTACGATTTTAACTTCATTAATGAAAATAACAAACAATATATACTATTTGATGAACTAAACATTTATTCATGATTACCTGATAAGAAATCAACTTTATGTACGCTTTTTATTCATAACTGTTGTTGGGGAATCACATAGCGTAAAACCTATTGTATGGAATAAGAAAATGGTTAGGAATAGAATTTAAATAACATAATTAAAGATAATTTGATGAATACCTGTTAAAGATTTTGAAAAACTTCTTTATAAACCACATTTGTTGTTGACTTTAGTGGGTTACCATCCTTATCATGAATCAAAATCTTCAATCATTTCTTGCTTTTAACTCTTGAAATAACGACATATAATTGACTATGACTGAATACTGGTTTTGGTAGATATAAACACATAGTCTCTAGTGATTGGCCTTGAGATTTATTGATTGTAACATATGAAACAATTATACGGAACTGTCTTCTGATAAGTTTGAAAGGTCATGGAGTTTGGCAGGGGGACATTGACATTCGAGGAATATATATGATATGTCCAACATTCTTACCTGGCATGATCTTCGCTTCAAATACATGGTAAACAAAATAGAATTTAAATAACATAATTAAGGATAAGTTGATGAATACATGTTAAAGATTTTGAAAAACTTCTTTATAAACCACATTTGTTATTGACTTTAGTGGGTTACCATCCTTATCATGAATCAAAATCTTCAATATTTTCTTGCTTTTAACTTTTGAAATAACTATGAACAATTGATTGTGACTAAATATTCGTCCTTGTAAATATAACCTCAAACTTTCTAATGATTGACCTTGAGATTTATTGATTATCATAGCATAAATGTAAATGCATGGAATTGTCTTTCGATAAGTTTGACAGATGGTGGAGATTGGGATGAAGACTTGACATCAGATGACTATATATGATATGTCCAATATTTTTTCCTAACATGATCTTTACTTCAAGTACATGATTTGCAATTTTAGTGACAATCGTATTATTAATAATCATTTGTATTGGTCTAAATTTCTTAATAGTATTATTGGAGTTAAAATTTTCAACTTGGTCTTATGATTGGGAAGACCAAAGGATGTAAGTGAGTTTAAAAATTCAGAAGTTAGTATGTTGAATGTTTCATCTTCGTTAGCTTCAGACATATCATGCAATACATATTTGATATTTGATGACCTGTCTACGCTAAAATTGCAAGATTTAAAAATAGAAGTTTAAAGAATCACGAAGTTGTGAGGTATTTTTAAATATTTAGGTTAACAATAAAATTACATGAGGAGGATAAACATATTTTATCTCAATCCACTTTCCCTTATAGTTAGGATTTTACATATCTAATAATGATTTTGAAATTTTTAGCATGACAATAAAAATATACTAAGACTTTGTATTTTATTCTTCAATCACTTTTCCTTCATGCATAGGATAAGACATAACCTTCGTCATATGTAATAATGATTTTGGTTTAGCCTATAATTAATATTAAATTAAATATCAACATAAATTGAAAAATCAAAATAACATTAGCCTATTCAACATAAATAAAAATGTGTAATTTTTACGTAATTAGATAATATTTTAGGTACCACAAAATAATATTTTCCTGGTGATACAACTTATACGCTACGTATAATGAATAATGCTAGATTAGACACAATATTACATGAGAAGAATTACCCTATTTTATCTCAATCAACTTTCCCTTATAGTTATGGTTTTACATATCTAATAATGATTTTGAAAGTTTTAGCATGACAATAAAAATATACTAAGACTTTGTATACCCGTGCATTCGCAGGGGTGATATTGCATTTTACATGAATTTAATTAAGGAATAACAACATAATTTATTAATAAGAATATTATGGAGGGTTACCTCATAAAAGATAATTTATATGTATTTTACCGTTGATGTAGAGTTGTTAACGAATGAGATAATATTGAACCTGTTATATTAAGTAAATAAATAATTGTTATGATGAAAAGTTTGGAACATAATGTAAAATAAATTGTAAAATATATGTTAGATTTTGGAAAACATATTTATAAACGTCATTTGTTGTTGCATTTAGTGGTTGATCATCCTTTATAAATGACATAATTCTTCATATTGGTCTAAATTTCTCAATAGCATTATTGGATTTCCACCTTTCAACATGATATTATGATTTGGAAAGACCAAAGGTTGTAAGTGAGTTTAAAAATTCACGGGTTAGTAAATTTACCAGAAACTTAACACCACCTTTGTAGCCAACATTATTTGATTTTATCCATTATTATCTAATGAGTCAATCAACTCCACCACAAATATAGGCAAAAGTAAAGTAAAGTGCTATATACTTTTGAGTAATATACTATACACAATTTCGTTTTATAATTTTACTAAACTAATGAATCATGTAATTACAAATATACTCATTTAAATAAAATCTAAGTGTCAACTAAATGAGATAACTATTTTGGTAATAGCCACAACCCCTTCAATTTTTATTAAAGAAGATAGTAGATTTAGTTATTTTCCAATGATATGAAGAAAAAAACATGTTGACCTGCAAGGAAACCAAAAAAATAAATAAATATATGTTATTTACATATATAATTTAATGAATATTATCCGCATAAAATAAAGTGATACATCGACTTCAATTAGAGATATTATAATGCATATGAGTACAACACTTCAACTTTAACATAATTATTTCCTCTTTACAATGTTTTACCTTCTTACACACTCAACCTTCCATGTGATAGATTGTGACACATCTTCTAAGCTTCATCACATGAGGTGACTTTTTCACTTATCTCTCTTTATAATAATCAAATTTAGTAAATTCTTATCAATAGTCAATAAATTTAGTATATCTTTGTGTGAAAACAGTGGTTCGTTTGGACAATAGACTTATTGTTGTCAAACCTGCAGTTGATAGTAACAGAATATGTATTGATTATTGCAATAACACGATATGAATAGTAGATCAAAGTAAGATAAGAAAATAACGTGATGTTGAGTTTCATAATGTTTTCTGTAAACATTTATGATATGTATTGATTATTGCAATTCCCCAAGATCTTCCAAGATCTATGATGTATATATATATATATATACACATTAATATTTTCTTATAATACATACATTGCGATCGTGTTGGTTTCAAACTTTGATTCACAGAGTCCTTACTCCAATCTTTTTTATATATTGTAGAAAATGAATAAATAAAATACCACAAAACAAATGATTAACATTAAAAAGGTTATAAAAAATAGGTCCCAAAAAATGATAATAATCCCAAAGTGAACTAACTCTCTCTTATGAGCTTGCTAAGCCAATTGCAGAAAATAATATAATAGGGAGAATCAATTTCTTTGTATTACATATCCACTAAATGCACATCCAAGTGATTGATTTCCCCACCCACTCATATTTTGCCCAAACATTGACAGAGAAATAGAGTAATATTAATTGGTAAATGTGGTAATGAGATGAAAGAGGTTACTATCAAACTCATTAATGGAACATAATAATATTTTGAAGGATGAAGAGTTAATATCAAGAAATTGGAAATAACTTAAAATAAAAAATCATACCTTTAGTGAATAGGCAAAGACAAAGGTTGAGAAAAAAAAATAAGTTGAAAGAGAGAAATGAGAAGGAGAATCATGACACACTCTCACTCAATATTTTAAAAACCGTGCCGTACCGGCCGGTTCAACCGGAAAACCGGTGAACCGGACCCCTAACCGGTACGGTACGTATGTTATACCGCATATGCAATAGAACCGGTCAAAACCGGTAAACCGGTTTAAACCGGTCGGTTTGTACATTAATTTTTTTTTTTTTAAATTTCAAATTTTCAATTCTTCAACTTCAATGATTGATACTTGGGTCATTTATTTGTATTTTGCGTTTGTTAAGTGATAATTTTGGATAAATATATGTTTTGTACTTTAGACTTTGATTTTATTAAAGACTTAATGTTGTTTATTTGTGTGAATTTGAAGTAAATTATGAATATGGATTATAAATATGAATATCTACTTATTTGAAATTTTTTGTTATAGGTTTACATATATATATATAAGCAAGTATGTCCGGTTTAACCGGCATGCGGTTTAATTACTGAACCACTGGTTGAACCACTGTACCACTATACCAGTACCCTAACCGGTTTGATAACCGGTACGGTTTTAATAACATTGCTCTCACTGCTCCTAGTTCATCCACCTTCAAACTCTCAAACCTCATTTTTATCTCTTCCCTTTTTAGGGTTTCTTTCTTCCTCCTTCCTTTCGAAGAAGAATAAGAAATAATTGGTAAATAGTAAAGTGGGGAAATGAAAAAAAAAATGTGCAACAATTATTTCTTTAATTAATATAGAAAACTTTCTTAACATGTTTGAGAAAATGATATTACAGTCATATTCAAAGTTCAAAAGCATAACCATATAAATTACCTCATTGTACAAATCAAGTGGGATTGGCAATCTAAGAAACTCGATTTATGCTTTAGTGAATTTTAGTATCATGTTCTTGCCATTTTTAGTTGCACACAATACCTCTATGCAAAACGATGAGAAAATATTAAAAATCAAAAAATGAAAAAGACTAATGACACAATGTGCATGAAAATCAATAAGCATATGAGCAAAACTCACATCTAAAATCTAGAATAATCAAACCATGAAGCTAAAATAATTAAATAATAATGGTAAGTGTCATACAAAGAAACAAAATTAAATTAAACTATCAAAATGATGCAATGTACTTACTTGTAATATGAATACAAAAATTGGTAGAAATATAGTATGATTTCATCGTTGTTCCAGACAAATGCAAATTTCCTTTGACATGAAACATAGAACTTAATACTAACTAATACAATTCAGCAACAAAAAAAGAAAATACACAAAACCTAGAATTGGTATAAAGTAGAAGAATAATCTTTTGGTTTCATTCATCAATAAAGTTGCATAGAGTTGCAGTAAAAGAGACAAAATGGAAATTTCATCACTAAAAATTAACACAATACTATTATTTACAAAGACTAAGTTATCTTAAACATTAAGAAAGACTCACCAAAAACATGGAAATCCCCAAAAATTTGTTAAAAGTTCAAGCTTTCGTCTATAAAGATTCAAACCTTCTTATATAAAAATTCCAACTTTATTCTATAGCATAAAAAATTCCAACTTAATTCTATAAAGATTCAAACTTTCTTCTATAAAGATTAATTTTTTTTATAACATCAAAAATTACAACTTTCTTCTATAAAGATTCAAACTTTGGATAAAGATTATTCACCCACTCAACCATATTTTAGTGTGAACGATGGAAAGGAAAAGAGAGAAAAAATGTATTTGTAAGATATTGGAAGTGTAATGAAGATGAAGATGGAAAAAAGTATAATGAAGATGAAAAAAAAGTATAATGAAGATGAAAAAAAAGTATAATGAAGATGTAGAATAAAATAGACAAAATAAGGACATGCAACTTACAAATATGAATAAAGACATACACATAATAACATTTTTATGTTGAGTAAGTTAATATCAAGAAATTAGAATTGAAAAAAAGAAAGATTATACCTTTGACTGAATAACCCATGACCGAAGAACTCAACCATTTGTTGAGAAAATCATACCTATGAAAAATAAAAATGATGAATACATTTATCTTGAAGAATATAATATACGAAAGATGAAGAAGATGAAGATGAATCATTTTAGAAAGAAGGAAGAGTGTGAGGAAGACGAAAATTTGAGAGAGAAAATGATGGAGTGATGGAGTGTGAGTGAATAATAATGGAGTGAGAGAAAAGGGGAAAGAAAAACTGAGAGTGAAAAAGAAGAGTTTGACTTGTCATTGCAAAATTACGTTATTAACATCACCCTTTAGGTAAAGAAAGTTGAAAGAAAAAGGATAGTTTTGTAATTTACATTTTGCTACATTAAATGAGGACAGTACTTTAATGATTCAAAAGTAATAAAAATACCAAAATGCCCCCCAAGTGTATAAAAGGGAGATATGTAAAGGCATGAGTTTTTTAGTCTAAAGTCATTTAACTTTTTTCAGTTATAAAAAATAAGACAAATACGAATGACATATATACCCTTGAAAAATTCAGGTGTCAACAATATGGTAGTTTATTTTTGTAATTTCACCAGCCTCTTCAATTAATATAGATATATAGATATAGATGAGAAACTCTAGTTAAAACTCAAATATAGAATAAAGTCAAGCTTTGAACGAATAATGGATTAGAGTTCTTTATAGGTTGACTTTAATGAGTTCTACACAAATCACACTATTTTTAAACACTACCATTTAAGATAAACATGAATAGAATGATTTCTCATAACAAATTTGTATAGATTTAAACCTTTCAAAAGTCAATTTGGTTATAGTAACTTATCACAAAGACCCAATTACAAATAAATGTACTCTTTAGGTACATGGATATTTTTTTACTTGTTTAGAGACCTATTTAAAAATTCTCAAATAGTTTAGTGTCATAAGATTAATTTAACCTTCTTTAAAGTATTGGGTGTTATTTTAATTGTTTTTTTTATTTTGGGTCTTATTTTAATTAATTGATATAAATTGGGTTGCAGTCCTTCAATTATAAAGTCCGAACATATAGGTGGTTTTCATAAAAGCCCAAAATTCTGAAAATATCAGCTGAGTTCCAATCCTGGATTCGTGTCACATCAAAACTGTCGTTAATCATTATCGTTATTTAATAAAAGCTCAAATAAACTAAAATGTCAAATATTCGATTTTGGAAGCAATATTTATTGAAAGAAATAATTATATACCTCAAAAATTATTAATTTCTTATTCATAAGATGAAAGAATAACATTAATTATATCCAAAAAAATCATGGATAACAAAAGCATATTAAAAAGGTGCATACAGAAAATTACTGTTCTTCGTACCCCAGGAAGCTAATGTATATTTACAACATCAACCAAACCTAATATCATTAATTAGTTGATTCAATTATATCAATTGAACATTCATAAACCCTAGATATATACTGCAGTACTATTTTGCATATTTGATTTTTATAAAGAAAACAAGATCTACCTTTACAAAATCAACCACATAGCATTTTCATGAATAACCATATGAATCCTGCATATTCAGCTAGGCTAATAATTCATTGTCATTTTGTCCATGTTCAACTGTAGCAAGCAGCAAGGTGTATAAATATATATATATATATATATATTATATATATCAAGGTTTGCTTTGTTGTTCCACTGTAGAATGGGTTACGAGAACTTTATTGTTAGGATCATTGGTTGAAGAAGCAAGCCTACGAATCCCTTCAATTGTGAACAAATTTTGTGCCCTTCGAGTAAGCATGACTCCAAACATTGTCCCCAAAGAAAATATAAAAAATGCCTTCAACATGCTTATACAGGCTCTAATTAATTTCAATCTTTAGAACAAAACACAATTAGAGGGAAACTAGATAAAAGAGAGGCCCTTAATTGAATGCTTAAATTGTACAAGTTATGCTTAAATAGTGGAAGAGGTTCAAAATCTTCAAATCCTTCTTTTATGCCTAGTCACAAGTAATCTTATGGTCATTTTATTTTTCAAAGTTTAGTACTAATGTGAGAACCATAGCTCTTTAATATGCTTCACCTGAAATATAAATTCCACTATGCCCTATATTCTACTTTACAAGATCGACTCCAATATTGTGATTTCAGGAGTATCTACAATTATGATCATAATTTAAAACACTACACAACTTTAAGTAGATCATGAAATTGGAAATCTAAATAATTTTAGATGAAAATCCCAATTAAATGGACAATCTTCAAGGGTTAATTGTAGCTGCGTAGCCGAAAATCGGGGCCAACAGCTGTTCGCGCGACTTATTATCATTACATTGAAATAGTTATTTTCCATTTTGCATCCCTTTTAGCTATACTTGACATTCTTCAAAGGTTAATTAAAACACTACAGTGAAATAGTAATTTTCCACTACATTTGATTCAATTCTTTGTAGTATAACAGTGGTAGATGCCATTCTTGGACGTAAATTGATCCACGCTGCTTCAACAACGGTTTCAATGAGTTATACATGCATCGATGAAAAATGAATTAATGGCTTCCTTTACTTGTAAATTATTCCAAAAATGAAGTTAGTAAACTTTAATAAGCATTAGATTTATCAAAATTTAACTGAAATAAATAAATAAACCTACCAGTTGATCATAAAAATAAGTAAATAAATCAGTGTTATTAATATCGTACTGATTATCAAATCGGTCAGGGTACTGGTATAGTGGTTCACTAATTAAACCACATAACGGTGAAGGTAGATATACATATATAATATATTAATATTAATATTGAAAAATCAACAAAAAACAATATATTTTTTATTTTCATCAAAAATTAATTTTAAATAAAAAGTCAGTCGGTATGACCGATACAGTTCAATTGAGAATCGGCCGATTTTAACCAGTTCTAGCCGTTTTTGACCAATATAATTGCATAACCAATATAATTGTTGTACCATACCGATATTGTAATACCCTAGATTTTAAAGTCATTAAATTATAGTATCAGTCCCGGGAGTCTCGCTTGAGCGAGAGAATTGTCGCCTGGGTGAGAGAGGCTCACCTGAGAGAGTGAAATCCTGGACTATACTGAAGGATTCTCGCTTGAGCGAGAGTGGACTCGCCTGAGCGAGAGTTGTCTCGCCTGGGCGAGAAAAGTGGCATTCAGGGCCTGTCGAGGCTGTAAGATCCTCGCTTGAGCGAGAGCTGCCTCGCCTGAGCGAGAAAATCTCTCGCTTGAGCGAGAGCGTCAGATCTGAAATTTTAAAAAGGCGGGATTTCCTCGCTTGAGCGAGAATGGGCTCGCTTGAGCGAGAACCCGACGATTTCACTTTAAAATAGAAACCCCAAACACATTTTAGGGTTAGAACTTTGAAGAGAAGAGAGAGAGGAGAGCTTTTCAAGAGCAAAGAGCCTTAGGAATCATCTTAGAGCTTGAGAAGAGGTAAAACCTTTTTGTTTCTAACTCTTTTTCTTCCTCTCTAACTTGTTTTGGGTGTATGGATCTCTTCTCAAATGTATGAGAAACCATGGAAACTCTTCCGTTTGAGTTGTGGTTCGTTTTATTTAGTTACTCTCTTGTAAACTCTTAGTTTAGAGTTAATATTCAAAGAATGGAAAGGGTTTGTGGGTTGGTTTATGAAAACCCCAAAACCCCCAAAAGGAAAATGTGGTTATAAGAGAAAATGTGTTAAATGTTATATGATGAAGAATATGTTGTGTGTGGTTTGTTTATAATGGTGATGTGTTATGAGTTGTTGATTTGTTATAAGAGGTGAATGTTTACTATGATGAACATATATGGGTACGTTTGTAACAATGATTGAATGATAAGTGTTTAATGGTAACAAATGGAAGAGATTATGTGATATGAGAATGATTGTGTCATGAGTATGTGTTCTAATGTTGAATACAAAGTGAATATGTATGTCGTGAATGATTGGAAACTCATGATGAAGTAGTTTTAGAAACATTGAACATGTATGAAACTCTTGTGTATTTGACGATGAAATATGAGTCGTTTATGTGTTATTTTGAATAAATGACTGACATTGTTGTTATTGGTGGGGATGAGGAAAGATCCTAAGGTTGGAGGAGATCGTAGAGGAAACTGGTAAAGTACTCAAAAACCGACCCACAACACTCACCGAGGTACGGATAAGTCTTTATTTGTGCATTTGAAATGGAAAATGTGTGTATTTTCTAGTTATGCAATGATTGAGTTGTGAATTACGCAGTTAGTATAAACATATATGAGTGTGTTTATACTAATGTGGGTGTAGATTTACGGGAAATGAGAAATGGTGAAATCAAGGAAAGAAAAATATATTTTTAGCCGACCATGAATAGTTAGCGACTCTGGCTTGAGTATATAAGCAAAACTCTGGCTTAAGTATATAAGCGAAACTCTGGCTTGAGTATATAAGTGAAACTCTGGCTTGAGTATATAAGCGAAACTCTGGCTTGAGTATATAAGCGAAACTCTGGCTTGAGTATATAAGCGAAACTCTGGCTTGAGTATATAAGCAAAACTTCGGCTCAAGTATATGTAGCACGTTTTCTTTTAAAAAGAAACGAGAATCTGCTTTTAGCTAACCTTAAGGGGTGTAGCGACTTTGGCTCAAGTTATGCAGCAAAGAAAATGAATTTCAAAATGGTTTACTACCCCCTTTAAAATGTGGATTATCTTATAATGATATTTATTGAACTAATGACTTACTCCTTTGTATGTTTTGTGTATTTGTTATTGATAATCTCATTGCAGGTAAGCTAGTGAATTGAGGAGACTCGGTTGGAGCCTTAGGAGCTTTAAATGGTCATTATTTATTCGGATACTTGTAATTGGGAGAGAAAACATCAACACATTTTGGGTGTTGCAAGAGCCTTAATGTTCCAATCTTCTGTTCCTAAGTGTTTTTGGAACTATGCTGCTGCACATGCTGTCTACCTCATCAATAGGCAGCCTTCAACTGTTTTGAGCAACAAATCTCCATATCAGGTTCTGTTTAACCATGATCTTTATCTTTTGAATTTAAAAGTCTTTGGTTGTTTATGTTATGCTTCTACACTCATGAACAATAGGAGAAAATTTGACCCAAGAGCTAGGAAATGTGTATTCCTAGGCTTTAAACATGGAACAAAAGGTTGCCTTGTTCATGATTATGAGACCAAGGAAACCCTCATCTTAAGAAATGTTGTGTTTTATGAGAGTGGTTTCCCTTTCCTTAGACATATTGAATCTCATAGTAATGAGCATATACCTACTCATTCCTTTAATAAAGATGATCAATATCTTGACCATTCTGCTCATGATCCTGTTTATAATCCTAACACTGAATCTGTTGAGGACATGGAACAAATAGATGAGGCTAATAACTTAGCCTCCAATGAGGAGCAAATTGATGAGTTAAATGACTTAGACTCTAGTGAGGAACAAATTGAAACTATAAGAACTTCATACAGAATAAGAAAAAATCCTAGATACTTAGAAGACTACCACTGCAACATGATTAATGGAACTATCTTTGAGAAAATCCATAATAACAAATACCCTTTGTGCTTTGTGTTGTCCTATGAAAGGCTGTCCCTTAATCATAAAGCTTTCACTCTTAATATTACCACTTCCCTTGAGCCTAATAGCTATAGTGAAGCTATTCAACATCAGCATTGGGTTGATGCTATAGATGAAGAGCTTGAAGCCTTAGATATGAATAAGACTTGGGTTATCACTAACCTTCCTGAAGACAAGAAAGCCATAGGTTGTAAATGGATCTTCAAAATCAAGCACAAAGCAGATGGGACCATTGATAGATATAAGGCTAGATTAGTGGCAAAGGGCTACACCCAAACAGCAGGGATAGATTACCTAGACACCTTTAGTCCTGTCATAAAAATCACCACTATTAGAATCATCTTGGCCTTAGCTGCTGTTAAGAATTGCCATCTTCACCAATTAGATGTTAATACTCCATTCCTTCATGGTGACTTGCTTGAGGAAGTTTACATGAAAGTTCCTCCAGGCTTAAAGACTTCCAAAGTTTCTAAGGTTTGTAAGCTGCAAAAATCCTTGTATGGATTGAAGCAAGCAAGTAGACAATGGAATGCCAAATTAAGTGTTGTTTTGATAAATAATGGATATTTGCAATCCAAGGCTGACTACTCTCTCTTTATTAAGAACACTTATCAATCTTTTACCACCATTCTTGTCTATGTTAATGACTTAGTTTTAGCTGGTGATAACTTGGAAGAGATTGAATCTATAAAATAGATCCTCAATGATAAATTTAGCATCAAAGACCTTGGGAATTTGAAATACTTCCTTGGGATGGAAGTAGCTAGGACTAAGAGTGGGATCAATCTTTGCCAAAGAAGATATTGTCTTGATCTTCTACAAGATGCAGGGCTGCTTGCAGCCAAACCTGCATCTACACCCATGGACAGTACCATTAAACTCCATAGCAGTTCTGGTTCTGCTTACACTAATCCCACTGCCTATAGGAGAATGTTGGGGAAACTTATATATCTAACCCACACTTGTCCTGACATTTCTTTTTCTGTAAATCACCTAAGTCAATTCCTATCCAATCCTACTATTGATCACTACCAAGCAGGATTGAGAATCCTTAGATATCTTAAGAATGCACCAACCAAATGACTGTTCTTTTCCAGCAGTTCTAATCTCACTTTAAAAGAGTTTAGTGGCTCTAATTGGGGTGCTTGTCTTGATACCAGGAGATCTGTGACTGGTTATTGTTTCTTCCTTGGTGATTCCCTTGTTTCCTGGAAATGCAAGAGACAAAAAATTGTCTCTAGATCTTCAGTAGAAGCTGAATATAGAGTCCTTGCTCTCACGAGTTGTGAAGCTCAATGGCTATCTTATCTCCTTCATGATTTTCTTATCACTCACATTAACCCCATTGTTTTATATTGTGACAACCAATCTACCCTTCACATTGTAGCTAATCATGTCTTCCATGAGAGGATAAAACACATTGAAATGGATTGTCACTCCATTAGAGAAAAGGTAAGTAATGGGGTTATTCACTTAATGCCTATTTCTATTAACTTTCAACATGCAGATTTTTTCACTAAGGCACTCACACCTGGGAAGTTCAACTATCTTCTATCCAAGCTTGGACTATATGACATACATAGTCCAGCTTGTGGGGGATGTTAAAATATAACATGGAACACTATGTTGAGAAGGAAAAGGAGCAGCAACATTCAAAACATATGGAGCACATGGAGCGGCAGCATTCAAAACATATGGAGCACATGGAGCAGCCACGACAACATCATGGAGCTAGCATAATCAGGCAGTGCAGACATAAAGCAATGAAGTCAATACAAGAAGACTCAAAGGGATCATTAAAAAACAGTTGATGTTATCTAAACCAGAAAATTACATTTATTGCTAGACTATATATATTAATTATTTATAATTATGATATATGAAAGGCATTGGCAAAAGTCAGAACTTAAATAATTTATGTTCTTAAATTATAATAGAGTACTTTGACTGACTCAATGTATTCTTATTACAAAACAATAAGGGATATTTTAAAACAATAAGAGATGCAATAAATTTTCCCTATGCATTCACATTTAAAAACAATAAAATACACATATTATAATTTGAAGAAAAATATAGATAAAAATTTATTATATATAATGTAATATGTGATTTATGTATCTATTAGGGATGGGCAATGAGTTTGGTTATGTGCTTATAGTGCACTATCAGATTTATAGTGCACTATCGGATCAGTATGGTTCATTCATTTCTTGACTCGTGTGGATACTCATTGGGTCTGTTACCTGTAGGTTCTTGGTTACCTAATGGATCACGAATACCTAGAAGTTTAGAAAATATTAAAAATAATCACATACATCTTATGTAATTATGTGTCTTTTTCCTATAATCTTGTATATTATTTTAGACAATCAAAATGATAAAATACAATTTAAATTGTCAATTAAATACAATTTAAATTATTGATTAAATATAATTTTATTTATCAAATAAACATAAAAATATATTCATATTATGCTCGAAATTTATTTAGTAATAAATATTATTCAACATAACATTATATCAGAGTTGTGGATAAACAACATAACATCACAATTATAGATTAACAACATACCATAACAATGAAAAATTTATTTACCAAGAACTATTTAATTACTATAACAACATAACATCAACGCTTAACATAATAACCATGTTTAACAACATAAGATCACATTTATGGATCACTATAATATTTTAATTATGAATTAGTAATATAATGATTCACTAGTAAGATATTAAAATTATTTTATTATATATATTTCAGGATTTCAGGTGCGGATAACCATGCGCATAGTCACCTTATTACCTAAACCGTTAAGAAGTGGATTTCAAAATTTTCTATTTCAATTACATGTGGTTCTAAAAACATGAACCTAGACACGACTTGTTGTAAATATTATCAGTACTCACAGTCCAGGTACTCATTGTCTTCCCTAATATCTATACAAAATTTCTCTGATTTAAATTAATCCTAAAATTAATGCCCATGACTTTTATGAGTTGGTCAAAAAATCTACCAAGTTGCTAATTGGTCACTTTCTTCCTAATTAAATGTACATTTCATATATTCAAGTATTCAAACTCTCTATCTTGAAATTAATTTCTCACATTTAATTGAGTCAATTTATAATAATTTTAATATCATAAATATCGAAAAAAATTAAAATATAATAATTAACTTCCTATATATTGAACCAACCACCATAACCTTCTCCTCCCCGTTGAGAAAAACAAAAACCCTTCTTCCTCAACACTATCTATCTTTCAATTTATGCAAGGTTCTTAATTATCATCTCCTAAAAAGATGCTTCTTGGTGAAGTGAAAAAGGAAGAATTCTCAAACTCTCAAGCTAGGTATGATCCATTCAATTTGGAATATGTTTTTTCCAATATTGATTCCTATAGTTTTCATGAAATATTTGACAACCGAGTCTCAATTCCTGGTTGTGATCTCAAAAATGTGAGGGTTCATCAAGATCTTTTACATTACCCTATTGTTTCTACCAATTCTATAGGTACCAAAAAGTTTGACCCCTACCCTTTATCTCAAAAAAGAATAATAGCTACAATTATTCATTTTCATAATAACCTTATCAATTCCGACCCTAGCAAAATTCCATTTCCATCTTCATGCACTATTTCTTCTCCTAATGAAACTAGTAATCTATCACCCAAAAAGAAAAAGTGGGAGAGTGAAATTGAGTAGAATTACCAATCAAACTAAAAAAATAAAAGAAACACCAAATTATTGTTGTTTCTCCTCCTCCTTACCCTATTTAATAGCATGGATGATGAAGCTGGTAGCAATTGATGATGATGATGGTTCAAATATTCAATCCACAACATTCTAGTCTTTCTTGCTATGGTTTGCCTAAGTTTATTAAGTTTACTTGATTGGTCTTTCTTGCTTCTTCTTTTTTAATTATGCATTTTTATAATTTTATATAGTATCTTCTTGCTTAATCCTCTATCTCATTGAATGTTAATGTTGTATTGAGGATTATAATTTCATTGTTGCATCATTATCATATTTAAATGGCTTGTAAAGTATATTTGAATGTCGTTATGGAAATGGTATTGTACAATCTCGTTCAACCAAAAAACTGATAAATTCTTCCCCATACTGGTATGGTTCAAAAACTATACCGGTCATGTAATCATACAAGTCAAAATTAATAATGCGGGTAGAATTTCATTTAAATCATATAGGTCATGCTTGATGCATTTCGTTTAAAATTACAAATTTTGGATGAAAGTACCTTAATTTTAGCAAAATGTTATCGTGGAGAGTCAATTATATAATCATTACTTTTGTTTATACTTCTAAAATATGATATACCACCGAATCAGATAGTTTGTTTTAACAAATGGTTTAAATAAAAATATTTATCATAATATTTATTAGTTTTTTAAGATTATTGTTAATATAATATAATATATATGTATATCTAATTTCACTTGTACACAATTTAATTACTGAATTATCAAATGAGTTATTATATCATCGTACTAATATCGTAACGGGTTTGATGACTAGTACAATATTAATAATATTGTATATGAATTTGACCTTTACTCAATGTTCTATTTATACTTCCCCAAGAAATCAAATATTCAAGCAAAAATATAATACCCAAATATTTATATGAAAAACTTTTGTCTTTCACATTTAATTGGACGATACCAAGTCTTGGAGTTGGAGCTCTCTTTACATGCCTCTATAATGCGCAAGTTAAAAGCAACTAAAATTTTACAACATAGTTTGAATGGTGGATATATAGTTTTCTTTAGAAAATAAAAAGAAAACTATATAAATAAAGATGAAGTTGTCCTTACATTTTCTTGCACTTTTAAGAGCACGATAGAGTCAATTATATTGTTTGTGAGCAACCCATATATATATATATATATATATTCTAATATAAAAACTGGGAGAATAATAAATTTGAGTCATACAATTATAGATTAAGCTTAAAAGTTAATTAATGATTATATGATTACTTAAAAAGTCACATACTTTATGTTTTAATCTTAATTATTCAAAATAAATCTAATAGTTCCATATTAATTGTTGGCAACAAAAACTACAAGGAATCACGAAAAAATCTAAATGTTGAAAGATATCCTAATAAATATATATATATATATAACAAGGAGCTAACCTCTAATATTTGTTTATATCTTAGTGAAAATTGGTTCATTAATTAAGGTTCTAAGTTCACAATTGAGCTAACCTCTAAAATATTATGCTGTTCAAGGCACCAAATTCAGATTAAAAGTCCTGTATGTCTGGGAAGGGTTACTTCTACGATAATGGATAATGGTAATGAAACATGAGATGGTGAAGATTAGGACAATCCTTAATATGAAAAAGAATGTAGAGGAAAGTGTATAATTAACAATCATAGGTCCAAGCTAGAAGGTATACTCAATTAGACATCATATTGAAAATATGAATTGAATTGCAAAACCTTGTTTATCTTAAGGTTAATCCACATGTTCACATATGTACATGTATGGGAGATTAGCCTCAAAGTAATCAACACTTGAAGATGGAATGCACAACCATTCATGACAAGAGGAAACATGTTATGTGATGTGATGTGAGGCTTCTTTCTTAAACTGGTTAGATGAAGACTTTATTAAAAACCTATTTAACTTAATAGGTTAGAGTTTATGTCATCTAAAAGATATATTAAATTTAATTGATCAACTTATTTCATTATATATTAATATTATATTATTTTAATATAACTAATATTATTATAAATAAAAGTTTAATATAAAAATATAATTTCATGTTAATGTTAGATGAACAAAGTAAAAACTGATCTATTAATCTATTTAAATGTATTATATTTTAAAAAATTAAACTTTTAAACTGATCAAGTCAGACTTTTCAATAGGTCAAATAGAAGCTTTATTTTTTAAACAAATAAACATTTCAGACACACACTCTTTATGATATATAGGTTTAGTTTGTTTAATATAAAGTCTAGTTTTACTTGTTTCTGCCCTTACCTATCCGACAAACATCAACAATTAAATACAAACATCAACAATTAAATATAACCACATAGTCTCAACAAAATAGGTTATAAGTAAACAAATAAATACAACTATAAAGACAACATGAAAACTCATTATAGCCACATACGTTGCGCCTCCCTTATCTTTGCTACAGTCAAAACCATAACAACATGACTGACTATGTGATTTTTTGTTTATGTCAAAAATTGTGTAATAAACTGGTCGGTAAGAGTGCACCTTAAATAGTTACCCCTACAAGTTGTTGGAAAATGATCAGAAGACCACAAATTCAAACTTGGTGTATTTGGTTTTGTTAATTGCAAGTTGGTTGTTAAACAAACCTCAGGTCCTTCATGGTGAAAGCAACATTCTCAGATGTAGAATCTGCGTGCATCGTCATAGATTCAATTTCAACAAACTCACCAATGATATCTACAAAGACATTTAATATGTACCAAAATTAAATTAGAACAGATCTTTGCAAGTAAAGTGAAAAATAATTTGGAAAAAGGTTTACAACATAGAAATATAAGCGAGTGTTTATAAAAAATACCTATGAGAAAGTCTATTAGCGCAACTTCATTCAATATATCTTCAAATGCAGTCAAATGATAAATGTAGTTTGGAATATCACAAAACACTTTGTTTTTCATTACTGTTCGTTTTTTAAATATTAATTTGTATGGATGATTACAAATTTGATATTATCCCTCATTGAGGACGATGTCAAAGTTCTTAGCAATATAACTAAATATCTCTTTCAATTGGGACTCCCATTGTGATATATGTAAATTCTTTACAATAGCTTGAATTTTATCTCTCTAATACATAATCTTATGTTAGTATACAAAATTGAAAAAGTAATGATTGAAACAATTTCATCTAAATTTAAATACATTCCGATCAATGAAAATCATCTCTAGTGAAAGAGTTTTAGATCTTTTATCACGCCAAAAAATGTTGATCCTCACCTTCAACTTCCAAGTATCCCTTGACAAATTGACCTCATAAATAAGATTTGCACAACGCTTCATGCCTACTGATTAAAGGATATTATATGAACATTAGTTGAAATTGGGGATATTATATGAACATCAAACATTCAAATGCACACATATTATAAAGAGTAAGACAAAAACAACACAACAAATGATAAAAGGCTCAAAACTTTAACACAAAAAAATATGTAAGTTAAAAGTAATAATACATTGTATAAGGTCTATACCAGTCATGTAACTGTAGTAAAAGCAGTTGTGAGCAACACAGTTAATATAATACAATATAGTAGTAGTACATTCAGATGAGTTTGGATAAGTTTAATAAAAATAAGCAAACTATAAACAAAAATGAAAAAATGTGAACTTTACATGTCAATGATCATATCGTATATGTACATGAAGATGAAATCATTCAATAGCAATATACATTAGGCAAAAATGAAAACTTTCAACACAAACTAAATTCATGTAATACAACACATATCATTGCATATGACAAAAGCAAGAACATAAAAACAACAATAGTTGAATAAGCATATACATTCTGAATGGAAAAACAGACAACAACAACAACAAAATAGTAGTACACAAACATGAGTATATATAAGTTTCATACAAAAAAAGCAAAATCGTAAGAGAAATGATAAAAAAGGGAAACATAAGGGCAAAGTTTATGTGTTTTCAAAACAGAAAAGTAAACTCATATAATAAACATATGAAGATGAAGATGAAGATGAAAATGAACACACTATTAGGTAACATTGGTTAAAAAAGCAAAGTTTTGAGTAAATGAACATCAAATATTCAAATGCACACACTATTAGGTAAGATTGGTTAAAAATGCAAACTTTACCTTTAAGAAAATAGGAGTTATAAAAGTCACAACTTGTATGTAAAGGAAAGTGAAGAAGAACATAAACTTTACCTTGCCTATTTACTATATATAAGAAAATGAAATTTAGAACATCAAACACATAAGAAAATGGAAGATCAAAATTTTGAAATAAATGAAATAAAATGTTCGGCAGAAGGAGTGAATGTATAGGACACGTGAATGCGGTATGAGGGGATGTAATGGACATGTCAAGGATAGGAGAGTAACAGGCCTTCGTAATGATGGTAATGAATTTTTTTCAAAAATGATGATAAATGCCGACAGATATTCATGGTTACATGTGTATTTTGATGGACAGAAGAACAATTGGAGAAAAATAAGAAGTTTGGGGAACGATGGGATGGGAGGTGAAACGAAGTTTTAGGAGAGGAAGTGAAATGAAGAGTTGGAAACTGAGGATAGTGAAGAGTTGGAGAAATTATGGATGGTGAAGAGTTTGGTGAATTTGGGGATAATGAAGAGTTTGAAGGATCATGAATGAGAGAAGTCATATGAAGTTTGGAGAGTTGGGATGAGAGAAGTCATATGAAATTGGGGTAAATGAAGAATTTGAATTTTGGGATAATGAAGAGTTTGGAGAATTGTGGATGAAAGACACGTGAATGGGGTATGCAAGGACAAAGAATCAACGGTGAGAGATGTGAGTGGGTGCTTAGGCGGGAAAAAGTTGGTTGAGAGGATGACACGTGAAAAGTGAATAGAGCTTCAGAACATCATTTTCTTATATAGTAAATAGATAGATCAATATGATTCTCTCAAATGAAACATTATATTAGATGTTTATTATAAAAAATTATATACTCGGCAAAAGCGGATTGACTTTTATGCATGTGATAAAATACAAAAAGCTATTATCTTATCATGATTTTGGGTGTTATTATCATGTCGTCTTTTGTACTCTGCGTAAGAGTCGCTATTTCTTCACTTTTGTATTTCAATCACAAAAATATAATTGTTTTTCAGTTCATAAATATAGGAATTTTAACGTTCAGTGGACATTACGACTTCAATATAAAATAAAAACACTTTAAAAATATAATATTTATCAATTTTATCATATCAAAGAAAAATCATTATACTATTTATCATATCTACTAATTTATGTAATTATTATTAAAAAATAAAAATGTTTAACATATTGAAATAATTTTCAAAGAAATATTGAAGACTTTAAGAGACAACAAAGAACAATGGGTCTATTTCACAAGTCCAACAACATGTATAGAAAAAACGTAAGAATCGGGAAATAATGAGTACTTAGTAGGAAGTAGATCAGAAGGAGCTCTACAGTTCAATAGCTAATACAATAAGATCCAAACTCATGATTTTACCACCAAGGACAGCTAGCATGACAACTATTATCGGAGTATCCAAGCATAGATACTCAATATGTGAAGAAAGAGAAAATACTATTTGTTTAAATGTATATCTTATTCGTTTACTTGGTAAAAGAATTCAATACATATATATAGTATTAAGAAATACTCTATAATGAAACTATATCACAAATCAATCTAATTGATTTGTTTATCTAATCTATAGATACAAAATCCCTAAATTATAGGAACTAATAATAATCAAATATCCTAAATTATAGGAAGTGATAATAATCAAATATCTCAACACACCCCCTCAAGTTGGTGCATAGATGTCATACATGCCCAACTTGTCTACAAATTTTAAGAACACTCGATTTGAAACTGCTTTCGTAAGAATATTTGTCAACTGATCTTCTGATCGAATTTTAGGAAATTCCACAATTTTCTCATCCAGTTTCTCCTTAATGAAAAATTTGTCTACCTCTACATGCATTGTACGATCATGTTGAACTGGATTATGAGCTATATCACATGTTGCTTTATTGTCACAATATAGTCGAATTAGTTGCTTATGTGGGTAGCCCAAATCCATCATGAGAAGTCTTAGCCATAGTATTTCACTAACTCCAAGTGACATACCTCTATATTCAGCCTCTGCACTTGAACGTGCAACAACCTTCTGCTTTTTACTTTTCCATGTAACGAGTTTACCACCTACAAAGGTGAAATAACCTAAAGTAGATCGTCTATCATCTAATACTTCAGCCCAATCAGCATCAGTATATGCATCCACACTTTGATGATCAACATTTTTAGTGAATAATAGTCCTTTCCCAGTAGCAAACTTCAAATACCTCAAAATGCGAATAATTGCATTCATATGTTTCTCTCTAGGATTATGCATAAATTGGCTAACAATACTTAATGCATATGCAAGGTCCGACCGAGTATGGGCTAAGTACATCAATCTCCCTACTAGTCTTTGGTATCTCCCTTTATTAACAGGTATTTGATTAGACTCAATACATAACTTCAATCCTTCTTCTATTGGTGTATCGGTTGGTTGACATGTTGACATGCCCAGTTTCTTGTACTAAGTCTAAGGTATATTTTCTTTGAGAGAGAAAAATTCTTTTATTAGATCGAGATACTTCAATTCCAAGGAAAAATTTCAAAGATCCAAGGTCCTTCATTTCAAATTCTCTAGACAAGTAACTTTGTAAAGCCATCCTTTCCACATGATCATTTCCTATAACTATCATGTCATCCACATATACAATCAGTGCAGTGATCTTACCACGTTGTTTCTTTAAGAATAAAGTGTGGTCTGCATTACTCTGACGGTACCCAAAGGCTTTCATTGATTTTGTAAATTTTCCAAACCAGGCTCTCGGAGATTGTTTCAACCCATACAATGATTTCTTTAATTTGCACACCTTTTTACTATGAGTTTCTGGTATCATGCATCCTGGAGAGTGATCCATGTAGACTTTTTCAAACAACTCCCCGTGTAGAAATGCATTCTTCACGTCAAATTGTTGCAGTGGCCAGTCTAAGTTGGCCGCTAAGACAACAAGACTCTTGCAACGCCTCAAATTACTAACACGAAAATCCAATCTCTTTTTTTTTTTACATATAATACTCCTAATAAATATACTCATTAAAATTCAATTCAACCATCACCACTACATTAGTATGAGTGAAACAATAAAAGGAATAACAGTATAGTAATTCCACAACACTAGTCATTTTAAATCTATTAAGAGAACATCAAAACATAAATAAACAATTCCCATAAAAGGGTCCAATATCAACTTAAACAATTCTCTATATGTAACATCCTAATTTTGAGTCTTTAAAATTATAGTATCAGTTCTGGAAGTCTCGCTTGAGCGAGAGATTCTCGCCTGAGCGAGAAAGGATCACCTGGGAGGGTGAAATCCTGGACTATACTGGAGGATTCTCTGAAAACATAAATAGACGTCCCAAGTGAGGATAAGGGTGATTTTTCGAAAAACAAATAGGAGAGGAACGGTTTAAGGAGTTGAGCACCCTTAGAGTCGAGAAAGAGGCCGAAGAAGAGACCCTAAGGTTGGAGGAGACGGCGGAGAACGCAACTGAGCTTTAGTGCAACCATTAGCGGCTACTCAGGTGAGGGAGCATCATTAATCTTTGTGGTATTAGAATCATGACATTGGAATCTCCAACGACACTCACTATTTGGAGGATTTCATTTGGTTAACACGATTAAACGGGAAATATCATGAGTTTCCTATTTAACCGCGTTAGTCCTACTATTGTGAATGGCCCGTGTGACTATGATATGGATTTTGACCTGCCTTCGTGGTATGGATTTTGACCTGCCTCCGTGGTATGGATTTTGACCTGCCTTCGTGGTATGGATTTTGACCTGCCTTCGTGGTATGGATTTTGACCTGCCTTCGTGGTATGGATTTTGACCTGCCTTCGTGGTATGGATTTTGACCTGCCTTCGTGGTATGGATTTTGATATGCACTTGTTGTATGGATTTTGATTTGTGGATTGACAGTTGAGAGTTGATTGTATTTTGGGATGGGTGGTATGGTTATGATTAATGGGTTATTCAATCTCATGGATGTACTTGTGCTGTAACGATGAATCGTTCCTACTTCGTAATGTCTAATGTTATTATTCTATTTAAATCCACTATGTTTATATTGCATGTATTTAATGACTGACTCTCTCTATGTTGTCTTGTTTACTCAATCCGTGGTAATCGGATTGTAGGTGGAGCTAAGGGATAAGATACTGTAGAGTCTTGGAGTAATTGCGTTGCTTTGGATTTAGATGGTATGAAATTTTATTATGTTAGAAAATGATCGAATTTTTCCGCGTTAACCCCAAAACAACAACAATCACAACTCATCAATTTACATATCAAGACATTAATAGTACTAACCAATACTCATACAACATAAGAAAACATCATCTATTCGTTTCATCCTCAATAGAAGGTTTTCCCTAATATTACAATGACTCTACGGTTTTTGAATACAACTCCTCACACCCATTTCGAAAAAACAACTCATACTCTAAGAGTTTTACAAGGTTTTCCAAAGTAAAACGAACCACAATGTCAAAAGAGGGTTTATGGGATTTCATCCCTAAATATGGAGAAGAAACCCCATTCAAAACTATGGCATTCAACCATAAGAGAGGCTAAGTTAAGCAATTTACCTCTTCTCCGGTCTTTTCATTGACTCTAAGGGTGCACAACTCCTCCAACCGTTCCTCTTCTCTTGTTTTTTCGAAAATAATACCCAATCCTCACTTGGGACGTCTATTTTAGGTTTTAAGATTTTAGACTATCGCTCAAGTGAGGGTAGGCTCGCTTGGGCGAGAACCCACGAATCTTCACATCATTCAGGAACTAATGCTCTCGCTCGGGTGACATTTTCTCGCCCAGGCGAGATTCGTCCCGAGGCCACACCACTTTCTTGCTTAAGTGAGCTTCGTCTCGCTCAGGCGATAATCCCAGGAAAATACCTGGGAACAACACTGAGTCCCTCGCTTGGGCGAGCTCCTCTCACTCAAGCGAGAATCACCTAGTAGCTCCCAGACTTCCTGTTATCCACTATATTCAAAAATTGCAAATTTTGGGATGTTACAACTCTGACTGTACTGATTTTAGCTACAGGTGCAAATGTCTCTGTATAATCGATCTCATAGGTTTGAGTGTATCCTTTTGCCACTAATCTTGCTTTATAGCATTCAATTTTACCATATGCTTGATACTTCACAGTATAAATGTAACACCCAAAATTTGAGTCTTCAAAATTATAGTAAAAGTCCTAGAAGACTCGCTTGAGCGAGAGATTCTCGCCTGAGCGAGAAAGGATCATCTGGGAGGGTGAAATCCTGGGCTATACTGGAGGATTCTCGCCTGGGCGAGAAATGGCAATTTTGGGCTGTTGACACTATACGGTGTAATCGATTACACAATCCTAGTAATCGATTACATGCAGATAAACTAATCAGACCTGTGTATTTTACATTATGTAATCGATTACACTATACTCGTAATCGATTACAACATATTAAAAGCATCAGATATGTCCATTTTTCACATTGTAATCGATTACAACATGTTTGGTAATCGATTACATCAAGTCGTGGAGTTTGTATTTTAAATTTTTAATTGATGTAATCGATTACACCATATGGTAATCGATTACAGTAGGCGGGCTCTTTAAAATAGAAACCCCAAACACATTTTAGGGTTAGAACTTTGAAGAGAAGAGAGAGAATAGAGCTTTTCAAGAGCAAGGAGCCTTATGACTCAACTTAGAGCTTGAGAAGAGGTAAACCTCTTGCTTATAACTCTTCTTCTTCCTCTGTAACTTGTTTTGGGTATGTTGGATTTATTTTCAAAACATGAGAAACCATGGCAACTCACCCTTTAGAGTTATGGTTCGTTTTATGATGTTTTTCTCTTGTGAACTCTTGACTTAGAGTTGATATTGTATGAATGGAAAGGTTTTGTGGGTTATACATGAAAACCCCAAAAACCCCTAATATGAGAATATGGGTATAAAGAGAAAGAGATGAAATGTTAGATGTGGATGATGAGTTTGTGCTATGATGTTGTTATATGAGATGCACATGTATGTTTAGGTGTTCGGAAACTTGTATTGAAGTAGTTTTGGAAATCTTGAATATATGTAAATCCCTTGTATGCTTGATGATGAAACACGAGTTATTTATGTGTTATTTTGAATAAATGACTGACATTGTCGTTATTGGTGGAAATGAGGAAAGATCCTAAGGTTGGAGGAAATCGCGGAGGAGACTTTTAAAGTTACTCGGAACTGATCCCCAACACTCACCAAGGTAAGGGATAAGTGTCTCTAAATCATACTTGCTGAATTGAATGAGGTATGTGAATGAGGTAATGATTTGAAATGGTATTGATGAAGGAGGTGACAAGGTATGGTAGAGATGAACGAGTAAATTCAAAGGGTTGGATGTAGTAAGGAGAAGTTATTAATGGTATATAATAATAGAAAATGTGTGAATCTTCTGATTACGTATATGATCGGTGTATGACTTGCCCTATGTGGTATTGTGTATGACTTGCCCTATGTGGTATTGTGTATGACTTGCTCTATGTGGTATTGTGTATGACTTGCCCTATGTGGTATTGTGTATGACTTGCCCTATGTGGTATTGTGTATGACTTGCCCTATGTGGTATTGTGTATGACTTGCATATGTGGTATTGTGTACGACTTGCCCTATGTGGTATTATATATGACTTGCCCCAAGTGGTAATGAAAAGGTAAACGTGCAATTGGAAAATAATGATGAGAAATGAGAATGTCACAATGAAAGTCATATGCGTGCTATAGGATATATAGTATGGGATATACATTCTATAGGGTGAATATGAGTGATAAAAAGGAAGATGTTAAGTATAAAAGTAATATACATGCTATAGGTTATATAGTATGGGATATATATACTATAGTGTGGATATGAAAAATGAGAAGAACGATGCTTCGAATGAACGTAATATGCATGCTATATAATGTATATTATGGGATATATATATTCTATAGGATGAATATGGAAAACATGGAAATAAACGAAGAAAGATATGAAATTATGCATTACGTAATTGTGTTTATAAATTATATTAAAGCTTAATCGTATTTGAAATGTGGATTATCATGTGATGTTAGTTTGAACTAATGACTTACTCCCTTTTATTTTGGTGTGTTGTTATGATAATCCCACTGTAGGTAACTGAAGGATTTTGAGGATGAAGCTCACTTAGGAAGCTTTTTGTGTCTATTAACCTATTTGTTTTTAATTGCTACTTGATGTTGTAGTTAATATGATAATATTATGGGATGACTGTAAATCTGTTTAGATTAATACGGATGTGTGTAATTATGGACTTATAACTTTGGGAGACCCATAACTGGTTGTATGTGGTAAATGTTATTCGAATGAATTATGTTTTTCCGCAACATAAATTTGTATCATAATATAATAGAGTAAAGATTATTTTCCAAGAGTGATACTTGAGAGTTTTAATGAAGGTGACGACTTTATGTAAGAAAGAATCAAAATAAATGAAAAATTTTCAATGGTAGAAAATTGGGTCGTTACAATAAACTCACCGACATCCAACTGGTTTCTTTCCCAATGGATAATCAACAAGTTCCCAAGTCTTATTTTTCTACAAGGAATTCATCTCCTCATTCATAGCAGCTTTCCACCTTGGGTCAGGTAAGGCTTCCTGCACACTGTTAGGAATAGATGCAATAGATAATTGATTTACAAAAGATTTATTTGATTCTGACAAGTGATGGTTTGACACATAACAACTCATAGGATATTTAACCTTGTTAGAAAGTTCAGGTTCATATGTGGGTTTATGGATACAGCTAGTGCAACGTGGTGGTAGTTGTTTTCTGAATGGTTCAGACTCCAAATCAGGAACATTCTCAGCAGACGATTGGTTTGGCGTATCAATTACTTGTGGTACTAGTAGAGGTGTCAAAAAGGGCTACCCGGGCGGGTTTGGGCTAGCCCGTATCGGGTTCGGGCTAAACTGGGTCGGGCTTTGTATATCAAAATGTAGCCCAAGCCCGCCCTATGCGGGTTGCGGGTTGTGGCGGGCCGGCCCGCATAATATTAAAAAAATATTTAAATTTTAACATATTTAATATATATATATATATATCATTTGATATTAATGCATAAATTTTTTAACACAATTATTATACTCAATGCAACCAAACTTATAGATATAATGCTATGTGTTTGAGCTAAGACATGATGTTAAGTCTACGGATATGATTCATAACATAACTTATTCATTAAATATTTTATTTATATTAGACTATCAATCTCTAACACAATATAATTTGTAACTTCACTTTAATATAATAAATGGATATAGTAAAAAATAATATCACTTTGGTTTATAGTAATGATAGTATAGACTCAAATTCATAATGAATTCTATGTGTCGAAGTATAATTATCATCATAATATTTCTTTACTTTGTGTATGGATATCTTTTGTATACTCTTTATCAACATTTTCATTGTGAACTGTTATGTTAAATTTGGTTGTGTTGAGTTCTCTACGGTAAACAATTAAGTTGTTTTTCAGTTTCGTTGTAAAAATTATTTTCTTTATTATGTTTTTGTTGTAGAAGTTAAATCTAATTAAATATACAACTAAAAAAATAAAAATAGAATCTATATAGTTTAATGTTCTCATTTAATTTGATACACTATTTTGCTAATGTGCTTAAAAGGATATTAATCAAAATAGGAAAAATAATATAATTATTAACTTGATAACATTATTGTAATTTATAAATATTTATGTTATAGACATTACTCTATTTTTTATTCAAAGTTCATTACACAATATTTAGTATATATTATCTATTTTTTTATCATAAGTTATTTTGTAAAATAATTTTCATCTTAAACTTATTACCTAGCCAAAAAGTCCCAAAAAAGTTTTAAAATAAGAGAAAACGGGTATCCCGAACCCGCCTGGGTAAGCCCGGCTCGAGCCCGGTTTTAATATAGCCCAACAAGGCCGGGCTAAAAAGTTCGGATTCATTAAAAAGAGCCAAATTTAATACCCAAGCCCTACAAAATTTCGGGTTGTGGCAGGCCGGCTCGCACGGACCCGCCCATTTTGACACCTCTAGGTACTAGTAATTCAAACTGAGATGGAGCCAAAATTGTTGCAGACCCTAAATGTTCATCACCACCTTTATCCAGAATTGCACCACTCACATTTCCTTTATCCAAAGTTGCACCACTCACATTTGATTCACTCAAATTACCATATTCAATACTAGATTCAGAGAGCTCCCCTCTAGATTCAAAGAGTTCTCTTTCTTTAGTGACTTCCCTTTCTACGGATACATGAAAATCATAGTCTAGAGTCAAAACTTCTTCTTGATTCTCCCCCTGAAGTTCACGCTCAGAGGAAAAATACATTGAGTCTTCATGAAAAACTACATCTAATGTAACAAACATTTTTTGAGTTGGAAGATGATAACATCAATATCCCTTTTGATACGCAGCGTACCCTACAAAAACACATCGCAATGCTTGATGAGACAACTTGTTACTTTGATGCTTATGGAGATGTACAAAAGCTACACAACCAAAGACATGAGGAGATAAGTTTGGAACAACAGGAGCAACAATGGCTTCAACAAGTGCTTGAGACGGTGTTTGAAAGTCAATAGTGCTAGAGGGTAACCGGTTAATCAAGTATATTGCAGATGTAAGTGCTTCTCCCCAATAGGATAATGGCATATGGGCTTCTATCAATGAAGCACAGACAACCTCTAATAAATGACGATTTTTTCGCTCAGCCACCCCATTTTGTTGAGGTGTGTTGGGACAAGTAGTTTGATGAATAATTCCATGTGCTTCCAAATATTGTTGAAATTCAAAACTCAAATATTCACCTCCATTGTCACTTCGAAGAACCCGAACCTGTGCATTGTACTAAGTGCACACCATTTTATGAAAAAAATTAAATAAAAAATGCACTTCACTTTTGGATTTCATCAAGTGCACCCAAGTCATCCTAGTACAATCATCGATAAAAGTAACAAACCAACGTGATCCACCAAGGGTTGTGACCTTAGACGGACCCCAAATATCAGAATGTATAACCATAAAGGGAAGAGGACTTTTATTCAAAATTAATGGAAACGATGTACGATGGCTTTTTGCAAGTTCACAAACATCACAGCGGAAGCTAGAAACATCAAAGTTTCCAAATAAACTAGGAAATAACTTCTTAAGATAACCAAAAGAGGCATGTTCAAGACGTTGATGTCACAACCAAATGTCAGATTTCTTCTTCTCCCCCTCATTATTATTCACTATCAATGTTTGACGCAACTTGTCCGAGCTCTTTGACTCTAAGTCCAAATAATAAAGTTTTTCATGTCTAGTATCATAACCAATCGTCTACCTTATTTGGATGTCCTTAAAAGCACAAAAGTCAGGCCAAAAAATTACAACACAAAATAAGTTAGTGGTAATTTGGGAAACTAATAAAAGATTATAGTCCAAGGATGGAACAACTAAAACAGAATCTAAATTCAATGTATCAACTAGGGTCAAAGATCATTCTCCAATAACGGGGGATGAGACACCATTGGCAGTGGAAACAAATTTTTGTGAAGATGGTTTAAGGGATAAGATTTGCCTAGAATCAAATGTCAGGTGATCAGTAGAACCACAATCAATTATCCATGCACTATTAGAAACAGATGTATAAATATTAAAAACCTTACCATTATTACCTGCAGGTGCTACCAATACTGAAGTATTAGGGGTTTTCTTGGAATTCCTCTTCCATGGGTCTCGGTTGTGATACCACCACCAGTCTGGATACCCAATAATTTCAAAACAACGATTTTTGGTATGGCCAGATTGATTGCATTGAGTACATTTGTAGGTAGATTTATTGGCACCATCAGTAGGCTTAACATAGTTGGCCCTTGTTTGGTCTTGTCGTTTTTTAGAAGACCAGTTTTGATTGGATCGTCGAGTCACCATGGCGGAAGCTTCAGAATTTTCAGGCTCTGATACCATGTTTAAATGTATATCTTATTCGCTTACTTGGTAAAAGAATTCAATACATATATATAGTATTAAGAAATACCCTATAATGAAACTATATCACAAATCAATCTAATTGATTTGTTTATCTAATCTATAGATATAAAATCCCTAAATTAAGGAACTAATAATAATCAAATATCCTAAATTATAGGAAGTGATAATAATCAAATATTTCAACACTATTGACTATGAACAATCATCCACCAATATTAACAATATTGAATGAAGACAAGAAAATCATCATTTGGCGTAACAATTATGAACCATGACAAAGGAATATGAGTAAGAGTCGGAAAATGCGAATAATAACCTAAAGAAATAAAGAGCGCATTATCAACACCCATTATAAATGGTAGAATGAGAAGACATGACGTGACACCACTAACAGAGTTCACATGGTGTAAGCAAACTTTTTTTTTTGTCGGCAAAGAAACTATAGTCGAGAAAAAAAAGTATAGGTGTAAAATAAATCAGGAAAATGTTTTTTTTTCTTTTTTTGCCTGTATAAAGATGTAACATCCTCATTCTAAAACACAAGTATCAATATGACTACAAAAAATCTTTCTTAGTAATAAGTTGAGTGTTTTCTCTCTTTTTATGTTCTCTGTTTCATATAATTTCTTTCACATTCATCGCCAACAAATTGTGGATTGTGATTATTAAGGTATGATGAACTACACCTTCTTGGGATTTAAAGTTTAAAGGGCTACCTCCTTAATATGATGATGTCGTAATTGTGTTTAAATGGTGACTAAACTCATATGACCTAATAAGATTTATAAATAGAACATATATTTGTTATAAGAATGTTGAATTGCATCTTGGGTAGGAAATGAAGGAAGGTTGTGATGTAATAGACTTAAGGGAGAAGATATGTACACCAAGTTATGCACTAGAAAAGAGCTATGAATGAAATAGGATAGAGTTCCTTCTAAGACTCAGTCTATATATGGTCGACAAATGATTGATATATGTAGAGATGGCAAAACAGGTCGTCCTGCCCATTTTGTCTGTGATCACAAATGCCTGCAAAAAATTAAGTGAGCACAAACATGCGGGTATGCGGGCGACCAGCGACCATTGTTCAATAATTAAAAAAAAGGATCTATATAATAAAATAAAAGAAATTAAATAAATTAGTTGGAGATAAAAAATTAACAATTTTTTTTTATATTTTATATGAAGTTGAGCAAATTACATTAGATTATAATTTTTTAGGCATTAAAAATCACATTACATCATAGTTTATTTGAAAATTTCTTACTTTTCCCCTAAATTATGTTCGTAGACCGTCTGCATTACCCAATAGAAATGGATGCGATCTTGGCGGACAAGGCAAAATAGACAAATATGATAAATTTGTATATCTCGTTCACACAAAAAATACAGGCATTCCCCATTTTATCATCTATAGATATATGCTTTATTTATAAACTTAAAAGATTGTGTATATATATTTAGGAACCAGGTCTTCCCAATTATGAATATATATATATATATATATATAGTGGATGCTCAATCTGATTGATCTTCACCCATTATATTTTATGTTGGTGGTTCTAGAAGAATTTTAGAGTAATGCTTGGTGGTTGGGTGTGGCGTGGATTAATTGAGCTGAAATATGTATTAGAATCAATGCTAGAAAATATGCATTAGGAACATCTTTGGGCTAAAATGTTAGAAAACCTACCATTTCTTTTACAAAACATATTAACTTATTTAATTTCACATATGTTTTTGCCAAAACAAAAAAGAAATTCTATTAATGAAAAAAATGTATGCACAAATAGTCTTAGTGTATCGTCTATCATTTATATTTAATCATTAGTAGGGGTGGCAAAACGGACCGTCCCGCCTTTGGCCCGAATTTGGCCCGCCAAAATATGGGTTGGGCTAGCCCGACCCTTATTGCTAAAATGACTCAAAATGTCAACCCGACCAATATTTGACAGGGCTGGCGGGCTGACCCGTTTTATTTTTCTTTTCAAAAACACATTTATAACTAACTCAATCATAATTTAAAAAATAAATAATCATAACGTCTCATAAATGTCTTTTAAAAAATCAAAAACTAAAGTCCACAATATCATAATAATATATCATTTTGGTTTAAAACTTGTAGGTTCTAAACAATTAGCCAACATAGTTTTAAACTTTTAGACTCCTAGTTCACAATAAAGCTTCAAACTTCTAAGTTTTAAACATTAAATACTCTGTTGGAAGTATATGCCTCCACTTTTCTATGCAAAAAATATTCTTTTAAGAAGACATGTATGTGAGTATTAACCAGTTTAAAGAGTAAATTATACTCATAATTAAATGTCTTGTATATAATACAAATGTCTTATATATGATATAAATTACTCATAAATTACTTATCAATTGTAATATTACATAATAGTATAATCAATTTAGTACTAATATTACTAACCAATTTAGTACAATGTGTGGAACTTTTGCAAAATTTTATTAATAATATAAATAGTAAATTACAGTGATATTCCATGAGTTTTAGTGAAATTACACAAACTATCCTTCAATTTTCTACACTTACAAAAAACCCCTTAATTTATAAACATACATTACATTGATCAACCATGCATGAGAAGTGTACTTTTTTAAACAAAAAAGTGATAAATGTAATTAAGTTAAACATAATATGATATATGATATAAATTAAACACTGATATGTAAATGTCTTGTATTGTATATGATATAAATTACATTGATAAGTAATTTACTCATAAATGTCTTATATATTAATAATAAATTAGTTGCACACGGTAAGTGTAAAATGTTCAGATGGAAAACAATATTAAGTTGACTACATTATTGGAATCACATGTAACCTTAAAATGGTAAAACAATATTAATGTTGGCCTGCAGGGCTAGCCCGACCCGACCCGTCTTGGCCCATCTATAATCGGGCTTCCTAACCGGGTTGAATATGGGCTTTTGGGCTAAAATCACCAGGCCGGCCTGCTAAAAATGTCGATCAAAACGGTCTGACCCATCGGGCCAAGCCCATATTGCCATCCCTTGGAAACTATTATTACTGGGCTTAAATCTAAACCCGCATACTTGTAAAGCCCGGCCCACGTGAAAGTAGTCTAAATTTGAAAGCAATTATATCAATCTGGCTTGGGCTTGGGCTTGGGCTTGGGCTTGGGCTTGGGCTTGTTCCTCCAATAACCTTTTTCTACCTTCTTCTATCTTCTTCCCTCTTCTTCTTCAACATCATCGATTCGATTCGATTCATTTGGTGTTGATTTTTTTCATCGCCATCTTACAAAAAATGGCGTTGGCTTTCGACGAATATGGTAGGCCATTTATAATTATAAAGGAACAAGGTCAGAAATTTAGGTTAAGAGGTCTCGATGCTCAGAAATCAAATATCGCCGCCGCAAAAGCCGTCGCTCAAATCCTCAGAACTTCTCTTGGCCCTAAAGGAATGGATAAGATTCTTTCTAGCCCCGACGGCGATGTTACCATTTGTAACTTTCTCTTTCTTCTCTCTTAATATTTACTTTTTTATTTATTTTCAATTATCTCTCTTATTTAGAATATGCTGTTTCACTATTAACTTTTATTATCTGTATTTCTCTGAATAAGTAAATGTTTTAGTTCTTGCACATTTTTAGTAGGGTTTGTGTTGGTTAAGTAAATCACTTACTTAAAATAGTAATTAATTGAATGTTAATTTCTGAGGAAGTGATTATTGAAGATTATAAGTGCGAGTTCCACTAATTTCATCAGAGAAATGTGACCGTCTGCTTCAATTGATAGTTTTGGACTCTGAAGCACCGACCCGTGAAACTCCTTCAAGTGTAGGTGTCGAACACGACTTATCCAAAAATAATAAAAATATTAAGATACGTTTCTGAAACGTTTTGAACAAAAAACTAGAATAGATAGGATATGTATCTAAAACATTTTCAACAAAAAAACTAAAATAGATATGATACGTTTTAATCAAAGCATCCCAATAATCAAGATAAATATCAACTTATTTAAAGACAAACACTAATGAAGGCAAACACTAATGGAGAACAATGATTTGCAATTTCTATTATACTTTCTACTTTGGATATTGTGATTTACACTTATAATTTTATCAATTTTATATATTCTTTACAATTTTATACACGTATCCTTGAACGTATCATATCCTATATTTTAGAAAAAAAGTGTATCGACGTATCGGATACGTATTGTATCCGACACACGTATCCGTATCTATGCTTCATAGGTTTTGGATACTGCTAACTTAATTGTATAATTCTTTTTTAAATTTTTATACCAAAATAGATGAAAATGTTAGCATTTTATTATGTTTGTGTCCGGTTGGTGATCGGGATAGGATATGATTGGATAGAGAGCAGGATAAGCTTTTAACCTATTCATTGTTTGGTGCGAACCAAACAACAATGACACTGATATGGTGGTAGCTTCCGCCGTAGTGTGGTGGTGCCGTTTAAGTATAAGGAAAATAGAAAATACACTATCATTTCTAACCCACCCATAGAAAATACGCTAGTAAATATGATATGATATGCCCACATTATAACCCTATCCTATTTTGCTGGTTCACCAAACTCTGGATTACAACATTAAAGGATAGTTTCTCTTATCCTATCCACCAAATGAGCCCTAAATATATTATTTCTCTGTTTGAATTTAAGGTTTGGGCTTTTATGTTAATCTTAATGGTTGTTTTATATTATATACCACAGTGATATTGTGTCCTATAATATTTAAACATGTCTGTATTCCCATGTCTGGGTTGTATCATAATGGTATCTTGTTATGTCCATGCATCCTAGGTCCTAGCGCTTAAATTCTAATAGATTGGAGTACAGCATATGTTTGCTAAGTAAATCACTAACCTTATATTAAAGTAAATTGCACATTATTTAGAAGTTTCCTTGAGGTAGAGTTCCGCTAATTTTTATCATCAAAGAAAGGTTGTTGAATGCATGCATTTTATTTTTGACTAGTATAACACATGATTCTTAGACTTGATGATTAACGGGAATTAGCACCTGCCTTATCACCACATTGGAGCATATAGGCCTATGATTGCATTTTATGATTTACTTTAGATAGTTCTTAAATGTCTTGAAGTGATTGTCTCTAGCATTTTTATTGTTGCTGCAACTTACTAGTAACCTTTCGTGTTTTACAGCAAATGATGGAGCAACAATCTTGGAGCAGATGGATGTTGACAATCAAATTGCAAAGCTTATGGTTGAGCTGTCTAGGAGTCAGGATTATGAAATAGGAGATGGCACCACAGGAGTTGTTGTGCTTGCTGGAGCTCTTCTTGAGCAAGCTGAGCGGCTCTTGGAACGAGGAATTCATCCAATTAGGGTTGCCGAGGGCTATGAAACAGCATCCAGAATTTCTGTTGAACATCTAGAACGTGTAGCTAACAAGTTTGAATTTGGAGTGACCGATTTGGAGCCTCTGATTCAAACTTGTATGACCACTTTGTCCTCGAAAATGTGAGTGCATTGTAATATAATTGCTGATTAATCATTTACCTTGTTATATGATACATCTAGTTCTATAATCCCGTCTTTCGTTCATTTTAATGTTGCAGTGTAAATCGATGCAAACGTAGCTTGGCTGAGATTGCAGTGAAAGCTGTTCTTGCTGTTGCTGATCTAGAGAGAAAAGATGTTAACTTAGATTTAATTAAAGTTGAAGGAAAAGTTGGTGGTAAATTGGAAGATACCGAGTTAATATATGGAGTTGTTGTGGACAAGGATATGAGCCATCCCCAAATGCCTAAGCATATTGAAGATGCTAAAATTGCTATCTTGACTTGCCCCTTTGAGCCTCCAAAGCCGAAGACTAAGCATAAGGTTGATATTGATACAGTGGAGAAGTTCCAGACATTAAGGAAGCAAGAACAACAGTATTTCGATGACATGGTTGAAAAATGCAAGGTAAGATTTCGTTGAGAGTTTCTTAAATTTTCTATTCGGCCACCTTACTTTTGCTTGTGGTTAAGCTTATTTGGTTTTAAATTCAAATTGGAATACTTATATACTTTTCTTAGTAATAGAATCTGTTTAAATTTATGTGATCTGCAGGATGTGGGTGCAACGTTGGTTATCTGTCAATGGGGTTTTGATGATGAAGCAAATCATCTCTTAATGCACAGGAATTTGCCAGCTGTTAGATGGGTTGGTGGTGTTGAGTTGGAATTGATAGCTATAGCAACAGGTTTGTTTTCATTAAACATTGTATTCTTTGTAAGTTTGTAATTCCTTCTATAAGACAACTGTGTGAGTGGGTTATAACCATCAGCTGTTACTAAGATATTTTCCTATGCCGTCAAGAAAATAATGTATTTGTAAATGCAGGAGGAAGAATAGTGCCTAGGTTCCAGGAGTTAACTCCAGAAAAGTTGGGAAAGGTATCATACCACTCTGTTTATATTTGGGGGTTTTCAGGATCTTTAAATTATAGTTTTCCTTTCTTTCTCATGTTTGTTTGGGCATGCTACCAATCATTAATTCACATTGAATTGTGGGTAAATATTTTAGAACTTGTGGTAGCGGTACTGTTCTTCTGGTATCCAATGTTGGGGTAGCAATGAGGCATGCTTTAAACTAAGGACTTATGTGCACTCTTCTTGCATGTTTGACTGTAATTAACATTAATTGTTCATCAATTTTGTAAGGCTGGTCTGGTTCGAGAGAAATCTTTTGGTACAACCAAAGACCGGATGCTGTACATTGAGCATTGTGCAAATTCAAAGGCTGTAACAATATTTGTTCGTGGAGGTGAGGACCTGTAGTTTTTCACCTCTTTATTAATGGCTTTTCAACTGCCAGCTATTGGATTTAGTGCAGAGCTTTATAAAATGAACGCCGAAGCCTGATAAATGTCTTATCAACCTTGACAAATTAATAAAAACTGTTTTTTTGGTAGGTAACAAAATGATCATAGAGGAGACAAAGCGCAGTATACATGATGCTTTGTGTGTGGCTAGGAATCTCATTCGTAACAATTCTATTGTATATGGTGGTGGTTCTTCTGAAATTTCATGTTCTATTGCTGTGGAGGCAGCTTCTGATAAACACCCTGGAGTAGAACAGGTATGAATATTTTTAAACTCAGTGGGTTTAATTTTTATTCATTGTCAATATATAGTTTTATTTTTCAATCGCTCATATGAGCGACCATTTTAAAAAGCTATTAAAAACAGTTTTTTAATGGTATTGTATATAGTTTCATCAGTAATTTACTATTGTTTGGTGACTCCCGGAACTTCATTTGTTGTTCGTTTTCTATTTCCCCTGCAGTACGCTATCAGGGCATTTGGCGAGGCTTTAGAGTATATCCCTATGGCCCTTGCAGAAAATAGTGGCCTCCAACCAATTGAAACATTATCATCTGTCAAGTCTCAGCAAATAAAGGTAAATTTAACTTGATTCATGACTGCTTTGAGCCTAGTTAGTACTTTCTGCACTCGTGCACTCTTTAGATTATGGCACTAATGTTAGCTTTACCTTCAGGACAATTATCCTCACTATGGCATTGATTGCAATGATGTTGGCACTAACGACATGCGTGAGCAAAATGTCTTTGAAACTCTGATTGGAAAGCAGCAACAGATTTTGCTCGCAACACAAGTTGTCAAGATGATACTGAAGATTGATGATGTTATTTCCCCATCTGAGTATTGATATTTTTAGTTTCGAACTTGAACTCCTATATTTCTTGCTCGCAAGTATTTCATTGGGTTGGTTTGGTTTGGTTTCAGATCTTTTGGCCAGTGCCTGTATGTTCACCTGGTGAAAATTATGTAAGATTTTGGTATGATTTTGTATCGTAGTTGGTTGATTGGTTCTTTATTTGATGCATTTGTTACTTTTCGAAAATATTGATAATTATGTTTTTGGTACTACCAAGAGTATTCCCTTATCTAGTTCGTTTTAGTGTAGACCCTGTAACCTTAGTTGGGCTTTGAGGGAAGGAAATTTGTGAGCTTGTTCTTATTTTGTTGGCTTTGATGGGAGTACTCAGGAGGAGTATAAGGAGTTATGAGCTTGGCATGTCTGAGGCTTTCATTTGAATTTGATTGTTGGTGAAATGTTAGATTTCTGGAAGCGACACTTGTTGGGACTTGAGAGTGACAGATATGCACTTCAAAAGGGATTAATTTTTTTTACCTATATGGTTAGGTGTAGATATCCTTGATTATACCAACAAAAAAATTGATTGTTGATGGTGCTTTCATTTTAAGCACATTCATTTTATGGTAAATTTGGTCATGACTAAGAACATTGTCCACCAAGGGAAGTTATGGAAGTTCCTCCAGAACAAGAAAATGGGATTGGAAAAGAATTAGATATAAGCAGTGTCTCAGGTGGGTGATAAGACAAATCAATCAAGCAAAAGGGCCTCAAAGATACTCAATAGGGCCCTCTGTAATGCTAGCTGAACAACTTGTTTTCATGATGCCCATACCAAACAGAGACCATAACCCTCCCTTTTCATTACACATCAAGTATATTATTCCCTAGTGTCTATAGCCTTCCATTTATCTTTATTTCCAGTCCTAACCTAATTGGTAAACAAACCCTAAACGAAATATGACACCACATGATGATAAATATAGGGTATTTCAAGCAATGTTGTGATAACCGGACTGGACGGTCCGACCGGTTCGATCGCTGACCGAACTTGAAAATGGCTCCGTTTTGTAGCCTTAACCGAATGAGTAGTTGGACCGCTTTGAACCGGAGAAATTCCGGTTCGACCGTGATAAACCCGGTTAAATCGGAATAACTCGGGCATAAAACCGGACGGTTCACTTAAAATTTTAAAAAATTGAATATTACTCTAATGTTTTGTTTTATTTCGGTCCAAAAAAGATAGAGATATGTTACTTCAATATAGTTATATAAAATTATTAATTATATAAAATTTTACATTTATATATTTATAGATAAAAATTATTAATTATATTTAAAATCATCCGGTCCGACTGGACGGCTTAACTGTTTAAACCGGTTAGACCTAATACGGAAGCTCTTCTGGCTTGACGTCCGGCTCGGGTTTCACAACATTGATTTCAAGTGTGGTTGTGTTTTCTTGTGACCCCTCAATAAAACTGACCTTGTAAAATTCAGAAAAAGATTATGTAGCTTATAAATTGCATTGACTACTTCAATTTGCTTTCTGATCTGAAATTCATTGAAAAGTAAAACAACTTTAATATATGGAAACCAAATATAGAGAATGAATTTGCTAAATCAAACAAGGAGAAATCAGTGCCATCAGTACATATAAAGAAATAATGAGTAAAACTAACAAAGAATGTGATAAGAACCATAGTCCTTTCCTAACATTATGTACCTTACAATATATTCCTTTCCTATCCTGCGCCAGTTTCCAACCATAGAACATAACTATTATATTTCATATTATGAGACTTTTAAAATTTCATTTCAACCCTGATTTTCAATAGAATTGTCATGCCACCCTTAGTAGGACCAAACTCTGAATTTTACGCTTTTATAAGTGATGTTAGAATCAAATGTCTTATAAATTTCTATGTATCAGAAGAGAATGGACAGAGTAGCTAAAACCTCTCTTTGTTCATAGTCACAAGTGATTATAGTTCCCAAAAATGGGGTATTTGTGTTTAGAGAATGTAGCAGTCAAGAATCCATTTTTAATATGTGAAGCTTGCTGTATCACACAAATATGAAGACCCGGTTCGAGTTTCCGATGATGTTCAACATGTGGTTCAAAGTGTGGTGGGTGGCTTTGATGGGTTAGGCAGAATGTATTGTCGACAAGAGTTATATGACAATCCAAAAATCAACTGACAAACAGATCCTTAATAATCTTGAGTCGAATGTTAGCAATCAAAAAACTTATATGATAATCCTAAAATTCTCAAGATAAGGATGCCCTAATCAAAATTCACATGCTAGCTTTTCTCCACAGTTTTAGCCTATAATTTTTTCCTTTCTTCACTTTACCATTGGGACTAAATCATCTACAAAAAACACATGAATTGTGACAAAAGCTCTTACATATACACATCTAAAACCAAGGTAAACAGATAAGGTGAGAAAGTAAACCCCTAGTGGCTAGTGTATTATGATATCACCAAAAGTAATTGCAACACTACAAAGGATTCAAGGCACATCCTAACTTAGCAATGTAATAATAAAAGCATTTAGGCAAAACAACAGATTCAAGGATAATATGTTTCCAGCATCTGTATACCTAAACAATCACATGACCTCAAACCTTGTACAAATTCCACCTCTGTTAGTTCAAACCCGTGTCAAAATATATTCCCTTAGCAGACAAGAAAGCCCGGAAATTGTAACCGAAAACTAAACCTTAAACCCTACACGATTAGGCATGAGAAAGTACGAAAATTAAATTAAAAATAAAAATATGGTTGTATCTTCTTTGGTCATGCTAAATAACTATGATGTGGGAGTTTCAGAGCACCCTTTTTTCAGTTTCAGATCTTCCATCTGTAGTTTGGGTGTCATTACTTAGACCAGTAGAGGTATTCAACTCTGGTGGGGCAAATAATGGCTGAATCTTTGTTACACCGACATCGTTCGGATTTTCACTCTCAACATGAGTCGTCGTGGATCCTGAGACTTGTGTCTGTGACAAATTCTGAAGGTGTTGACTTGATCCAGCCACTGCTTGTATCTGAGCGGCCACAGGGCCTGACGGTAGCGCCATTGCTGGTACTTGGACTTGAGATAGTACAGATTGTACAGTCATCAGGAGCTGAGCCAAAAGGAGCTGTGGATCACTAACACCTTGTTGGACTAGAGAATTATTTGAATTTGACAGATCATTTGCATCGGGTGGGTGATGTTGTGTCGCTGCTTCTGCATTAAAACCTTGGTGGCCATGGACACGCTTGAAATTTGACATGTGCTTTTTCCCTATCATATGACTGTTATAGACAACCTGGGATTCACACTTAACATTACACAACTCACATATAAAAGATATTGCCTGCTTAGGTTCCACTGGTATTCTTGAACCATCATTACTCCTCATGTATTTACTTCCTCTACCTCGTCTCTTATTCTTGAACCCACCACGTCCCTGTCCAGCAGAGTTGTTATCGGGTTCCCCCATAGGTGCTTCAGCTAGAACTTCAGAAGTCCCTCCCACGATATTCGGCAGCTCAGTTTCATCATTGGGATTGTCTGTCTTAGATTCCTGAACATTCTCAGGCTGAATTGTTAAATTCGTTTCAGAAGTAGAAATCTGCCCACCCAGTTGTCCGTTTACGGCTTTACGTCTTTGTAATTCTTCATGCACCAGCAAATTCTTCTTATGTCGCTTTCCATTTATATGCTGCTGCAGCATTTCGGGACTATTGCACTCAGCCTTACAAATTTCACACCACAGCTTAGCCAGTGGCGGCTGCAGCTTTGCAGCCGGTGCTTGTGTTGGATCAGGTAATGATACTTGCCCAGAGGCAAATGATTCAGGTTGCACAACCGAAGTGCCTTCAGCAGCAGGTGCCTCTGCTTCATTAGATGGAAAGTGTCTACCATCACCAACCCTGCCACGTCCCCGACCACGGTAAGGAGCTCGACCTCGGTGGTTGAAATGGCCACGACCACCCCTTCTACCACCCCTATGACCTCTACCTCTGTATTGAGAAGGCCCAATCTGTAGATAAGCATTCAAATATGAGATCAACCATATATAATTATATACGGTAATAAGGTTGGCAGTTTGTTAAAAATCTGCTCAGCATAATTTTCACAAATCATTTAATGCCTCTAGTGTTTGTCAACGAACATTTTAACAATGCTCTACATAGATGTGAAAATGAACAATGAAAAGGAAACACAACTTCACAATTCGATTAAGCTCTTTGCTCCATTATATAATAATCAATGTCTTTTGGATAATTGGATGTTTTCCTGCATTTTTGTTTGCTCATTACAAAGTTCAAAACTTCAGACTATTGAATCGGACAATGTTCCTACATTCCCACAATTCTTCCAATCCATTTGATCTCCTAATAAATCAGCATTTAGGAGAATACAGAAATAACAGACAAACATTGGGGCATGCTTAGATGTGCACTAAACTTCTAAAATAACACACCCCTTCTCCCGAAGTTACGGGGCTATTTTGCCGAGTTCCTTAGAGAGAGTTGTCTCACGCCCCTAGGTATTCTCTACCTACCTACATGTGTCGGTTTCGGGTACAGGTACCCTTTTGTTGAAGGTCGTTCGAGCTTTTCCTGGGCTTTTTTCCCTTTTTTCTTTAGGAAATAAGACTTGTTCATAAGCCACATGACAAACAGAGATTTCCCCCATTATGTTAATAATACAGATTGTGTATATACCATTTCTTTAGTTTTCTAATCAAAATCCACACACCCACTAGAGGATTTTGACCAATCCATGCCCATCGACAACATCACCAGTCTCAAGATGCTGTTGATCAAGAAATTCTTGACAAGTGATGAAGTTAAGGACCCAAAAACACCCCAAATGCTTCCCTCATTCTGAAACTGATCAGAAAAACACTGACGGCGGAAGAAAGGAAACCGAACATAAATTATAGCTAATACAAATAAACTAGAGAAAAGATTTATTTCCTACTAGATATATAAAACCATTAGTGTGCGCATTCGTTAATAGTTTAAGCTTTTGAAGTTGGTTCATGACATGGTATTAGAGCCTCTGTGACCAAGTGGTCTAGAGTTTGATCCTTGCACCACCATTCTTCTAATAAAAAGATGAATTTCAGCACGGGGTAGGTGGGCTTGTGCATTGTCCACACTTTAAGGCCAAAAAGTTACATGAGGGGGCATGTTAGTTATATAAAACCACTAATTCCCTTCACCTAACAGCTAATGCTTTTGGGAGAGTTGGCTTGAGAAATTCCCCTTAACAGTAGGGCACAACATGATTAGTCAAAAATGTCACACAATTAAGCGAAACCAGAAAGAAGTCGCTCAACGTGAAAATTGTACAAGTCGCATACAAACCCAGAAATCTGAACCAGCAAAGTGGCAACATAATTGGGTTAATGGAGAAAACAATTCTTTCTGAAGAGAACATTTGCAAAGGTTAACCTTACACCCACATCAGCTCTAAAGCAACCAGCAAAGAATCACCACCAAACAGCGTTAACGTCACACCAAAAATATGAGCAAAAATTAGCTTAACAGCATATGTAAAGCAATTGTTGCTGTTTTCTGGTCACGTTAAGGAGCTCTGGCCAAGTTTGGATAATTCTCAAGATCGTCCGGAAGTTTAAGATGATAAGCTGAGTATTTGATACCTATCCACTAAGTATCTGACCTTTTGTTCTGAGGGAGCACAGCAAGATATTCTCTCCAAAAGCATAAAAGTTAGAGGAAAACTAGTTAAACACGGAGGAAAGTATTCTACCTAGCAGCAATTATACCAAAATAAAATCAATGAGGAAAAAAACCACTTCCAAGAATGGTTTAACTATGACACCATGTATCTTAAGTCATCTAATTTCAGCCAAATTGCCCCAACTTGCCCCAACTTAAAAGCCAAAGCTGATTGAACAGAAATGGATAAACCTATTTCATTTGATCTTGCAATAGCTACATCAGATGTAGAGCACATATGGTGGATATGAACCTTTTCAAAACCAAAGCCTTTATTTGCAAGGAACATGAGAAATCACAATAAACCATTTCTCTCACTTGATGTGATCCTACAAATTCCACTAAAATGTACGAAATTAAATATTCATATGTGCTTGTACACAAAATAGAAGATCGTAGACATTAGATTGCTACAGACCATAGTAGTTAAAATTGAGATTCTACTTAGGATCAGGAGGAGAGTCAAAGATCGTAAACGTAGGATCGTAACACGATTCGTAAGATCCTACTTATTAGTATATATAAATGCATAGAAATTCACACACATATATATTCATAAAAATTCATATATATAATACTATAGATATTCATAAATATGCAGATATATTCTTAAGCCATAATACTAAAGATAATCATAAAAATAAAAAAAAATCATACAAATTATTAAGTAATATTATATAAATTATTAAGTAATATTATATAAATTATGAGATAATATTATATAAATTATGAGGTAATATTATATAAATTAAGAGGTAGTATTATATAAATTATGAAGTAATAAATATTCAAGTCATTAGTGGTAGATAAAATATTTCATAGGTCATGCAAAATAACACAACTCCACAAATTCCAACTAAAAAATAAAGTTTTAGTGTTTTACATGCTCATATTTTAATAAGTTTATGGGGCTGAAAAATAAATTGGGATTAAAAGACTAGGTTAAAAAGCCCATAAAACCCGTTTTTTTATAAATGCATAAAAAATTAGGGTTTCAATAAACCGGGTCATGTGACCCGGTTACACTTCTTCTTGTCCCTCTTCTTATTCCCTTCTTCTCTACCCATGATGGCACTGAAGTTAAAGCCAAAGTTAGAAACGATGATTGTTGGTCGCGTGGCTGCTGGAGTTTCTGGTCGCGTGGGCTTGTCGATTCCATCGGTTTTACGCACTTGCACGACGATCCCACCCGATCCCATGGAGGCGCACCCAAGACTGAACTCGAGCACGGGTTGGGGGTCAAGGATCGTAAGATTGTGCGATCTCACGAGCAAGATCGCGATTTTGACTACCATGCTACAGACCATTAAAAGGCGCAGAGAAGTTCGGGTGGTACTTTATGCATGTTACAATAATTAGACTAAAACATGGATAAAAAATGTGTATTGATAAGGAACACCCAAAATAAAATTGCTGTGGAAGAAAGAAAAAACAAAGAGATAAATATAAAGAACCTAAGAATAGAACTGATAATTTTATTCAATCATTGGCTGGAAAATGAACTAGAAAAGGAGAGTAATCCACAACCAGGGTTTCTCTTCACAAAAGGTATCCCCTTTTACAAGAGACATTGAATTAGGATACATGTATACCAAGACATAATACATAGAAGCATATATGTTATCATCTCATATTCTCATAAGACATTAGAAAAACATACAGCAGCATCATAAAATATCATATGCAAGATTGAGCTCAAAAGTGGATATAATTCATAAGAGCATCAACTCCATCATTAGCTCCCATTTTTGTCAACATCAGTGATTGCAAACTCGGCAGAAGACTAACATTTACCTTATCCAAACTCATATTGACCATATATATAATATACAGTTAGACACAGATATGAAAGATGCAAGATAACCTGCTTTTGAAGGTGCCTAAACAGTATATATCCAACGCCGTTGTGATAGCCACTTTAAGAGTTATACTATATATACAACATTCTTAGACTTCACTGTGTATTTATACCCCAACCATAGTGATAGTTTCTAATTGTGGCTGCAGTCACATCACTCTACAACGACAGTGTGGTTCCGAATCACTGTCATGTGGCCACACTGAACTATATCGTGGCCGCAAGCCGGCAAGTTGCAAGCCGCATCAGATCGAAAGACAAATTTCAACCACTAAAAAACTTCACACCACAACAGCCGCAATCCATATAAGTAACGACCAAAGCCACAACTACAACCACAATTTGAAACCATGACTCCAATGCATATTCATAGTTTTTTAGCCTATAGTCTCATCAGATAACAAAGGAGCAGAAAAAAGGGACACCATAAAGTATAAGGCATTCAATCCAATTTCATCTAAATAATTTTTTCCTCATTTTAATCATTGATCCCTTCATTCACAAACTATACCAATTAACCATAAAATTTCGACAATACAAAAAAAAAATCAAAGACTTACCCATCCACATCCAAAATTTCATGATCTACATAATATACCTAATTCTAAAACCCCAATGAGTTAAAAATAAAATCTTTACCTGTTCATACATCACTGGCAACACCCCATCTACATTCCCTGCATAATGGGAAACCTGTGTCAGATTTCTCATTACTACTCCTCCTGGGTTCAACAACCCGGCATCTGACGCACCCTGAACCGAGTTCACCTGCTGGGTCTGTGAGAATCCAGCAGACTGATCCGGTTCAGGGGCGATTGTGACACCAGGAGGGTGGACCAAGATTTGGTCTTGGTAGTATTGGTTTTGTTGCTGATTAGTATTATCATGATAATAATAATATTGTTGTGATGATTGATCATATGCTTGCATTTGAGATGGGTCATACTCATGTTGTTGTTGTTGTTGTTGGGAGTTAGAAGAATCCATAGATGTAAATGTTGTTGTGAGAAGGGAAAGTGTAAGGTCACATAATAATGTAGGATAAGGCCTACCCAACCCTAATCTATTTTATTTTAGAGTAAATGTTTCCTTCCAAAAATTTATATACCAAATTTTTGAATGATAATTTAAGTTTTTAATTTTTTCGGAATCAAAATTGATACATATAAATTTTGAAAAATCATATATTCTCCTATTAAATCTTCTTATTAATGTTCATACTCATAAAAAGTGATATTTTATTTATTATTGATTGATTTATAAATAATATATGTCATTTTTTATGGGTATGAGAATTTAGCAGAATAATATAGCATTACTTGTAAATATTTAGTAACTAAATTGGGGGTTGACTTTTTATTTTAGTTTTGAACAAATTTTGCTATAGGAGTTTGGAAAATGGGTATGGGTGTAAAAGTTTGATTCTATACCGTAGTAGTCAATTTCAGTGGTCAAACAGATTAGGTTAGGTTTGTCGAATTTAACATTAAATTGAGCGGTTCTTTCTACGGTTTACCAATTTATTTTTAAAAAAAAATCTTGCAATCAATTAAAAGTTCAAAATATATTACAAGATATATTGTTTGTCCATACAAAGGAAAAACATTACTATTATTATCAGAAAATATGAATCATATATTGTTGATGAGTGAAAACATTGAAACTTGATAATTGTTTGTTAATAACATATATAACAAGAGAATAAATACATTTATTCCAACAGTAAGTTTAAAAAACATACTTCATAGTTTAGCTATCAATTTTATGGAAATTTAATAGTTTAGATCTACTCACTAATTCACACAATTGGATTTCCGTAAGTTTTTTAAACTTACTTTTGGAGTAAGTGGATCTCCTCATATATAACAATTATGTAATTTAGGAAAATAAGGTGAATAACCGACAAATTTACATGGGTGAGGTTGGTTGACTTTTTTATTACGGGAATGTAGCACTTTTTTTAAAATTTACGGGTATGGGGTAGATTTAGAATAATTCGTTTATCACATCCACGTTTTATTTTTTTTATTTTTTTAAAATTTAGAAAACGTGTACACTGTTCACGTTTAGTCAAGGACCTTGGATTGAATCCACGGTTTCTTTAATTTAATTTTTTTTATTGTTTTATAATTAAACGTGGATCCACTGATCCTATTTTAATTTTATTTTTTATTTTTACTAATTTATAATTTGATTTATTTAATTAACTGTTTAAATATATTTTAATTAATTGTCAAATTTAATTTAATTAATTGTTAGGTTAATTTAATTAATGGTTAGATTTATGTAATTAATTAATAAGTTTATTTAATTAATTGTTAATGTTAATTTAATTAATTGTTAGGTTAATGTAATTAATTGGTAGATTTATTTAATTAATTGTTAATGTTAATTTAATTAATTGTTAGGTTTATTTAATTAATTGTTAAGGTTAATTTAATTAATTAATTTTTAAGGTTTATTTAATTAATTTAAATAAAAAAATAAAACGTGGATGTGATAAACGAATTACCCTAAATCTACCCTATACCCGTAAATTTCATAAAAAGTGCTCATTCCGGTAATAAACAAGTCAACCAACCCTACCCATGTAAATTTGTCGTGAATAACCACATAATGCAATCCACAATTAGTAACATTTATATCTATAAGTAACGTATATCACAATACAATTCATGATTAGTAACATACATAACAATTTTAATAATAAATCAATTAGTAACATATATAACATTATAATTCACAATTAGTAAAATATATAACAATAAATGTGCAACAATTTATGATGTATGTTAGTTTCAAACCGAGTACCATAAAGGTAATAAGATATGTTCCAAATCATCAAGACACTGAGAAACAATTTACTAAGTAGTAACATATATATATAACACTGATATAGTAACAATATAGTAACATATATAACATTATAATTCATACAAAATTGATAATTTAAGCCACAAAATTGATTGAAGAATTTAAACAACAATACAACATCATTATCTAATATCTCTTTCTTTAATGTGTGGTTCGATTCAGTTACAACGGTTCCTAAATATCTAAAATCATGTACTAAATTAAACATAAATGGTTGATTAAAAAAATAATCGAAATGCAAAACCGACTCGAACCACATTTTGTGGTTTGGTTCCATCAGTTTTACGGTTTAGACCGAAAATGCTTACACTCCTAAAAATGAGAAATGGGATGAAAAAGAATGGAAGAATTCACCAAAATTGCGGAGAAGACAATACTATTTTTTAGTGTATTTTTAAGAATAATAATGTAATATGAATATAAATTGAATGATACATAGATTATTATCTTTTAGTAATTTTATGTATTTTTATATAACTGTTCTTTCTGGTAAGTGAGAGTATTCTGGCTCAAATTTGGAACGGAAAGAGTAGGGGCTTTATATGGAAATGATTAATTTCATGAAAGAGGCTTATAAATAATGAAATCTATATATATCGCATTCTATTACTCAGTGTTGTGTAGGATTAGGCCATCTATAACAATCACAAAAATTGTATATGATAATGCATGAGTTTTATACATTATTATTGTATTATCACTATTACTTATTCATTATTGTTTCTTAAAAAATTAATGCAAATGAATGATGAATAATCTATTGAATTTGTATAAATCTTTACACTGATAATGCATAAATATTGATGTCTTTATAAAATCCTTCTAATAAAATTGAACATATTCCTTTCAAAAAGTTAGCATGTCAATAATGCTATATTATCATATTTAAATAAAAATATTTGTCAATCTATCTAGTGGATTAGGGTTATTGGTTTATATTAATATTAGAGTACATTACATTCAGAGTTTTACTACAATTATACAAATCACATTACCATTTATCTAATGCAATAACAAGTTGATTGCATTAGGCATAACAATTGTGTTAAGAAGTTATATATATTAAATATGTTAAAATTTAAATAAATATGTTAAAATTTAAATAAATATTTTTTTTACTATTATGCGGGCCGACCCTCCATAACCCGCAACCCACATAGGGCTGACTTGAGCTACAATTTATTATGCATAAATTATATCTGAGTTTTTTTTAGCTTGAACCAGATTAGCTCGAACCCAATGTGGGCTAGCCCGAACCCGTCCGGGTAGCCCGTTTTGATACCTCTAATTCCAAGTTATAAAACTTCAAACTTTTTATCGTGTTCGTGATTATATGTTAACCAAGTGGGTTGAAGATGTGAAAACATATGTTAATGATTATCAATCTATTTAAAATAGAATTGGATGCACTCTTAAGACAAATGGTTTGTTTGTTCTAATATAATTACCTTAGAGAAAATCTTATATGAAGACGTATGTATATAGAGACAATTAAATAATTTAGTTCTAATTTAAATTTAGTCATAAATGATAGCACAAAAAACATCAATATAAATTTGTCTCCAAATATGACGTGTTGTATATGTCTGCATACAAGTTTTTTCTCATACCTTGTTAATTTTCTCATCTATTATACTAAATGAATTATCTTCATAAAGTCTATTGATGTTTCTCATGTTTCAAAAATTGTAAAACATTGAAAAGTTAACAGAATTGAGTGAGACTGTATTACATGTTGCAAACATTACCAAATACTTACGCAATTATTATCATCTATCGTATTTAATGAGACAATACATTTACGGGGAAAACACTTCATACACCTCCAACTCACTTCATTATTAATTTTATTGGATTACAAAGTATTTTTTCTCAATGTTGGTCAACCTTCTCACTCAAATGATGAAGAAATAAAACCTCAACACTGAGAGACAAGTGTAACTCCTTAATGCTAAAATTCCAAATTTATAATATGTTTTTTAGTTGTGAACATTTGTCTCCCATTTATGTTTTGAGTTTAAGTAAATCAAGTACTCGTAGACTAATATTTATGTTTGTAATTTAGGCTTTGGATTTAAAAAAAATAATATATTTTCTTATTAAATCGTCCTAAAATTTCTTCTATCCATACGAAAGTAACACATATCATGACGTTTTGTTTATTAATGATTAATTTATAAGTCAAATATGTAATTACTCATTTGTAATAGAATATTTCATTACTCATTTAAATTTGTTAAAGTTGATTGCATGTGAGTGAGAATTCTTAGTAAACTATCAACATGGGCCATAAATTTGAGTTTCTTGCTATTTGAAAATATTGATTACATATTTATTACAAGTATATTAGTTTACTTAGATATAAATGTGGTTTAATTATTGAATGATTATATCACTTAAATTCCATAAATAAAAATATAAATAAGCCTAACTCCTCACTCATTGAATAACACAAACGACTCTGCTATTGTCGTTGCCGTCATTATTCTCATTGCCAAACCAAACGACACCGTTTTTAACTTTCTTGTGGGTTTTTATTCGGTTCGGGTTTTGATTATCGTTTTCGAATTCAGTGTCTTTTCTGAACCGTGTAGTGTTCACTGTTTCCACAATGGCCACGTTCAAGAGCTATAGCAGTGTCTGCACCATAGGAATCGCTTTTCCAAGGTTTAATCCGCTTCTAGCTTTTTTTAATTAATTATTTAATCACTTTTTTTATTTTTATTATTATTAGTTTGTAGATGGTGAGTCACCATATACATCGAGTTTTTGAGGGTAAGACTGCATACAATAAATTAAATGTAACAGAGATGAGAATTTCGTGTTGGATGAGTGACATAGTAGAATGATATTAGAAATGAATGCATGCGGAGAAAGTTGAGGTAATACTCATTGTAGAATAGATGGTAAAATCGCGGGTTATGTTGTTTCGACTTGTGTGGGAAATATATGTTGAAGTGTTCTAGTAAGGATAATGTATTAGATAGAGGATACACCGATCCTTAGATGTAGAGGGAGATCGAGGAAAACTATTGATGAAACCGATAAGAAGAATTTAGATGTAAATGTTTTCTCTATAAACATGATATGTCATAGGACATTATAGCGTCTTTTGATCAATCTAGCCTACTACACCTAATGGGAAAAGACTTGATTGTTATTTTTAGTTCATTTGTATATATGTGGATCCTGAAAATACTCTCTCCGTTTGCGGGGTAAGGCTGTGTACATTTACCCTTTTCAGATCCCACTAAGTGGGAGCCTTGTACATTGTGCTGCCCTTTATATACATATGTGGAAATCGATCATGGTTTAACCAATAGCGTCAAAAGAAAAATATGGGTTTCTATATGGTCATTGTTAGTTGTTATATTACTCTTGTTTAGTTAATATACATTATCAAATAATTTTTAGGTTTCACTGCATGGTGAGTTTGTTAGTTGAGCTCCTTCAACCAGTTTTTTTGATTAGTATTCTCTATATCCTTGTGTCTTTATAAAATTTAGGTATAGTAATACCATTGTTTACAAATCTAGCCATATGTAAAAATAAATAATTATGAGTGAAATGAGTTTCTGAGACATGTGATGCTAATGAACTAGGAGTATCTTGGTCTGTCAGACATTTGTTAAAAAATTGTACTTTACGATGTGAAAACATGGTTAAGGATACGCCTTTTAGTTACCACTTCCTTGTTTTACATTGACAAGAACGCTTTTCTATTTGCCACAATGAAAATAAGTAACATGTTCTAGTAGTGTGTAAGAGATGACGGGTATTCATCTGCATAAAAACTTCCTTATTATTGGGTGACTGCACTATGCTTTTACAGTTTTTAGTCAACTTAATGGCTTGATGCTTATTATTTTCAAATTAGCATTCTATTTGCTTTTATTAGTTGCGGCATAGTTATGGCAGGTGTCATTCATATATGTCGGGGACATATCTAGTTAGAGCACTAGTTCATTATGAGAGGTAAGAGGAGAAAATCTGGGCCATTGAATCATATGCAAATGATCAAGATTAAAACTTCATCATCATTCATGGGTTCACTGAAAAAAATCATATGACTTTGTGTTTTATCTTGGCCATTCATTCATGATCTAATGGTTGAAATATATTTCTCTCATCTCTCACACTAACACACTCCTCTAACCTGATATAGCTCCTCTCTCTCTCTATATATACATATATATATATATATATCTTATGGTTGGTACTCATTGTGGTGTAGAAAAGCACCAATTACATGTCTTAATCCAAGTTTTGGTTTGTTTAATGCTAACATTTGTCTTTATGAATCAGGAACTCAAACCGGAAGCCTATACAAGCAGCCATTGTACCAAGTTTCCACCTCCCAATGCGCAGCTCCGAGGTGAAAAATAGGTGAGGTTGAATGTTTGAGTAATGAATGTACTAATCCATATTGATTATTTCTACTATTATATTCTTTATTTTCCATCTGTTACATCTCTTCATGTCCCAGATGATTATTTGTGTATTTTGTAGATTAGGTGGGAACTATAGTACTATACAATCTATACTTTCGCTAGAATTTCTGGAAGAGATGCAGATAATATTTTCTATTCTGATTTTGCAGCAAGCATTTTGAGCTTTAACTTTAAGCAATGTTCTCTTACAAATTTACACTTTGAACTTAATATGCACTTATTTTTCATTTATCACCCACTTTGTGATTCAGTTTGGACATTAAAAGTTTATGTCATCTAGATGTATATTTTATCAGCAAAGCAGTTTCATATTGATTTATAATAAAAAATTTGTGCAACTTTATACATACATACATACATACATACATACTTTAAGGAGCGTGTTAAAAAAAACTTTGATGTGTGTTTCTGGCTTCATGCCTGCCTATTTGTGTAGCTGGTTTTATTTACAAATCTGAACTTTCTAACCGACCTTCTGAAATTCTGTTTGCAAACAACATAAGAACCTGCACAAATGAAGCTTTATAGGTACCTATTCATGATAATTAAGTCTTATTTGTACTTCATATACAGGACTTCTACAGAGGACATAAAGAGTCTGAGATTAATAACTGCCATTAAAACTCCATACCTTCCTGATGGCCGATTTGATCTTGAAGCATATGACGATTTGATGAATATGCAGATTGAAAACGGAGCTGAAGGTGTTATTGTTGGTGGGACAACCGGTGAAGGTCAATTGATGAACTGGGATGAACATGTAATGCTTATTGGGCACACAGTGAACTGTTTTGGTGGGAAAATTAAGGTTATTGGAAACACCGGAAGCAACTCCACCGGGGAAGCAATTCATGCCACTGAGCAAGGTTTTGCTGTAGGAATGCATGCTGCACTTCATATAAACCCTTACTATGGAAAAACTTCCTTGAATGGTTTGGTTTCTCACTTTGAGAGTGTGCTTTCCATGGGCCCCACCATTATATATAATGTGCCATCGCGAACTGGTCAAGACATTCCTCCACATATAATTCAAACCTTAGCTCAAAGTTTTACCTTGGCTGGTGTCAAGGAATGCGTTGGAAACGACCGGATCAAGCAGTACACAGATAATGGTATTGTTGTGTGGAGTGGGAATGATGATCAATGTCATGATGCTAGATGGGGTTATGGGGCTACTGGAGTAATATCTGTTGTAAGCAACCTGGTTCCTGGTTTAATGCGAGAACTCATGTTCGCTGGAAACAATCCTACACTGAATTCTAAGCTCTTGCCTTTGATCGACTGGCTTTTCCACGAGCCAAACCCCATCGGTTTGAACACGGCTCTCGCTCAGCTTGGGGTTGTTAGGCCAGTTTTCAGGCTACCATATGTACCCCTCCGTGTCGAGAAAAGGATAGAGTTTGTCAACTTGGTGAAGAATATTGGACGCAAGCATTTTGTTGGAGAAAAAGATGTGGAGGTTCTTGATGACAACGACTTTATCATAGTTCATCGATATTAATTTAGGTTACCTTCTAAACTTATTTTATCCTTTCATGGATTTTGCCATACTTAAAGAACCAGATTATGATCTTTATTAAAGTCAGTGGTGACTTTACTCTTGTTAGAACCCTCCTTAGAAGTCTTTGCTTTTCATCCTCTTAGTTTTCTTTGTTTGAAGGTATAACTTTTCTTGTTATCTCAGAAGATTTGTGCTTTTCAGACATTTGAGTTTTATAGAAGTGAAGAACTTTATTATGTGATTATTCAATGAGCTTTCTTGAAATAAATTGAAAGAGCTTATTTTCATAAACTTCCTTGATAAGTTTATTGAAATGAGTTATAAAAGTTCATAATAAAGTCATAATAAGCTTATTTTTCACTTCACTTGTAAGCACTTTCAAGCACCCTGGTTCAATTATATGTATTTGTCACATCTTATGGAAGATAACTTAATTGTGTAGTAATCTTGATAATGAACATGTGTTACATCATATCACCGATTTAAATTACGGACCGTATCATCTAGTGTGGCTGCAATATTGTGGTTGCGGCGGTCACCACAATTGCATCACACCGAAATTGTCGTGTGACTCTGAATCACAATGATGTGGCCGCATCGGGCTGCAAGTCTACAACGTTACCGCATCGGACCGCATTTAGACTGCATCAAATTTCGTTGGACCACATCAAACCACATTAGACCGTATTAGGCCGTATTGGATTCAAAAATATTGTTTTAATCACAAAATAATTCACACCGCAACGGCCACAATCTGCATCCCGTGACCGCAAACACAATTTAAATCACGGCATGGGATGGTTAAAGATTTTCAATCCATAACATATCTATAAAAAATGATAAAATTTGAAACATATGTGGCCAAAAGGAAGAAAATTTTGTTTGAAGGACAAAACTTAGGAAAGTTGTTCAAGCTCTCAAGTTTTTGTTTTCCATATTAAATAATATGTGTATTATTTTATTTGTAACATTATATTATGTGTTTATTGGAGAACAATACCAAAAACTTAAGTGTACCAAAAAGTTTTAACCTTATTTTATCACTCAATTATTTCTTTTACATTATAAGTTTTTCCCAATCAACTTAAAATTAATCAACTTATAAGTAGTATTACATATCACTAACTAGGTATTGGAGGGATTCATGGATTCAAATCCAAGTGACATCATTGACTTTAATTAAAATTATATCCATATAAGAGGAAAATGCAACACATGATTAACTATTCAAAAGGATGGAAGTGACCCATTAAAACTTGAGAATAAATTGTATGATCCTACTAAAGATAAATTATCTCATTTTATCACCAAAATTATAACATGTGTACAACTTTTTTAGTTTTAAGAAATATTTTTATAAAAAATAATTAAATAGACACATGTCATAATTTTAGTGGTCGAAAACTTGAACACACTATTACTTAATATAATGCAGAATTCCTTGTAAATTGTTACAATTGGCATGTCATCCCTTTCTCTTTATTTTACAGCTCGAAAGTTATTGCAAGAAATTAATTAGTTTAACCTCCAACTAAGTAGAAAACAAGAGAAAGGGGGAGTAAACAAACATATCAGGAAAAGTTCTACATGTTTTAAATTTGAGTCACGACAGTCATACACACCGAAATGTCAAAGTTATCGGAATCATCGAAACTATATCACAACTACAATTGTGACCACATCGGTCACATTTGCTTGAAATAGTCTATAACATATGAGAAACCTTACATACAACCTTGAATTTTTCATGGTCTTTGCCACAATAAATAGTGTTGATATTAACTAATAGCTAGTTTTTGGTATTATTATTTTGCTCTGAAAGCTTGTTTTGGAGTTGAGATAAGAGGGTCTGATTCTCTTTATGCAGAAGCATGGCTTTTTTCCTCAACTTCTCATTCTCTTCTATGATGTTTTCATTCTCTATGTAAAGTTTCAAGTTTTTCATCTCTATCTCTGCTTTCACCACTATCATCCTTTTCCTTTGTCTTGCTTCTTTCAATTGTGCTCTCCTTCTATATAACATTATCAAACCATAGCCCAATATCACATACACAAAAATATCCATAAGAAAGAGCAAAAACATATAGTCAATGTTTCAAATTGCAGACTGCATCACATCATGCGGTCACGATTGCAATAACCATAATATTGTGGCCACAATAACCACACTAAATCATAATGATGTGGCTATAACATGCTGCAACGCAATCGCATCGGACCACATCAGACCGCATCGGGTTCAAAAATATTTTTTTACTCACGAAATAATTCATAGCGCAACTGCCACAATGACATCTCAGTGGCCATAATGATTACATAACCGCAATTGCATCCGCAACCATAATTTAAAACATTAATAGAAACTTAGAAAAAGTACCTGGTGAGCATGGTGAATCTAAGGTGCTTGTGGTTTCTCTTTGATGAACATAGAAGGGGAAGTGTCAAAACAGGAGAACCATAAGGGTTTTGTTTTGAAGAGAAAGAGCACATACTATTTGTGTTATCCAAGAAGTTGAGATATAAGGTATCTTGTAAAAATGAGTAATGGTATAAACAAAAAATGGGAATGTAAGAGATGAAAGTGAGGTGTAACATTTAGGCTATAAGGGGTTTATATAGGGATTAGGGAAGAAAGTTGATAAGAAACTATGACATTTATATCTTTTAATTATAGTGATAAGATACTTTTACCCTTAAAATTAAGAGGAAAAACAATAATCTCCTCTTCGGCCACTTATAAAAAAATCTTCACATAAATGGATATCATAATATGAACCATGTAACTATAATCTAAATACAACCTTTGCAACTTGATTTCAGTTTAAGAATTCATGAAATTTATTGACATTAGTGAGCATCTTAGCATTAAACAAAATATCAATTTCTTGAAAATATCATGGCATTACACATAGGATTGCAACTATATAAGTATTAATTAATGTAAATCAGAAACAGTATATGGTCAAAAAGTTATTATCTGTTTCATATAATATGCAACATTGGTCTTAATCATGTGATAAAGGGTTTGTTTGAAAAGAAGAGCAACCTTTGTAATCCTCTTTTTTTTCTGCTTTCACATTATGAATTTTTTTTACGTGTTATGTTTTTATAAGTTCGAGTAATGAACATCCACAACATTCTCATTATGCTTAATCTTTTCATTTTTATTTTTTAATTCAACAACATTCAAACATTTATCATAATGATCTATCATAAATTATTATTTATTGTTAAAATATTGAAAACATAGATTTATGTCACATATCTTAATTTATCCATTTGATTTACTCTCCTTACAAACATTCTATCAGTTTCTTCCGGTGTTATTAATATCGTATCAATTATTAAACCGACCAGAATACTAGTATAGTTGTATAGTGGTTCAAACTGTTGATTCACTAATTAGACTGCATACAGATGAAGTTAGATATACATATATAATATATTAACTTTAATATTGAAAAATCAATAAAAAACAATAATTATTTTCATTTTCATTAAAAATTAATTTAAAATAAAAAATCGGCAGATATGACTGATACGGTTCTATTGAAAACTGGCTGATATAACCAATTTTGACTTATATAATTGTATAGTCGGTATAATTATTGTACCATGCCATATTAAAACCGCTTTACTGGTTGAACCGTTCGGCACAAACCAATTTTTACAACACTGATTTCTTCAGCAGATTTTTAAATCACATATGTTGCAATTCTATCAAAGCACTTTATTGATGAAAAATAGTTATCTCAAATTATTTCTATAGACGACTTTTTACACTTGATAACATGTACACATTCATAATTAAGATAAAATAACCAATACATAAATTTATGATACGTACTTTTAACTAAAGAGTTTTTCAACTGTGTCAAATGGTACAACTTTAACTTATCCAATAGTAGAATTAACGTTCATAAAAGTGTGTTGTTCATTGAGCACCAGTGTAAATTTTCATTTTTTGATAAATAAAAATGTGCCTTGAGCACACATTAAAAAAGCCTTAATTATAATCATTATTGGTTAACCAATGTAAAAAAAATGGTGTAATGATTGAGAAAATTGGAATTCTTATTTGTTCATCTCCTCAATCTGGTTTTGCTAGTTGAAATCTAATTCCTTTTAGTAGAAACAAATGGCAATACCAAACATTTAGTTGCATTAAATTACATTAGTTGTATTATATAATTTAAAATTACAATTAAATGCAAGTGTTTTTTACACTATCAACATGTCATCAATTAGTCATATAATAATCATTGTTAATTCTTTAACAAAAGTAATACGAATGAATGGTGAGTGATATACTGGTCAGATAAATTTTTTTACGCTAATAGTGAATAAATATTAAGATTTTTAAAATGAGAATAAATTATTTTCTCATACCAGGAGATAAATTATCTCATTCAGCTAGTAAAATCATGACATGTGTCATATTTCATCATTTTTACACAAATATATCTAAAAACTAAAAACATAAGATACATGTCATGATTTTACTGACCGAAAGAGATAATTCATTTTATGGTATGAGGAGATACTTTATTCTAAAAATTTGGTTATATTGGTTTAAAGGCATCAATTTGAGTCAAACTTGAAAGGAAGAGTTACATGAAGTTGCATGTGGATAAGAAGAAAATGAGTGGAGTATTGAAGAGGTTATAAGGGTAATGAAGGTGAAGGATATGTAAGTAGTCAATGTTGTTAGGTCCCTTCTTTTGTCCCTTTTCTTCATGTAATTGATTACCAAAGCCATACTCATTTATTTGGAAAATGAACCCTATTTTTGTTTCATCTTCTTATCTATCATCATCACCACCATGCCCCCACATTTCACATTCATTGGATGGTTTTTGTTTATAGCATGTTTTATATAGTGGGTGCTAGCTACTATTATTCTCCAATTTCACCCATGCCACTTTATACTTCACTTCCTAAAAAATTACCTTACTTCACAACAAGCTTGTGAATATAAGAAAAAAAGTAATTCTATATTGTTATTCGTGTTTAAATAATCCATATATGAAAGTCGATATTGAGAAGTAGTATATTTAATAAAGTAAGATTTTTTTTAATATTGACTTTCGTCTATTAAATGCTTAATAAATAACATAGTTGTTCGTGGTCGATGTGGATTGTTTATTGATTAAGAAATCCAAATTGTTATAGTTGTTAATTTGGTAATAACAAAGTAAAGATGGCAAATTGTTGAATTGATTGTGCTATATATGTTTATGCACTTGTCAAATATTCCCATTCAAGATTTAAAGTTTAAAAGTGAAGTGCTATTAGAGCAAAACGTGTGGGGTTAGTTTGATCTTAATTAAATGGAGTCCTTTTCAATTAGGAGAGAAATGCATAAAGAGGATTAAAAAGTAACATATATGACTTCATATCTTTATGGTAATTTGTATTATTATTTTTTTTGCATGCAAAAGCATACCATATATTATGTGAATACTTATAACATTTATTTGATTTTTACCAAAGAGTGAAATTTGAGAAATGGGTTATTATTGAATCCTCTCATCATGTCCTTTTGAACAATGAAGGTTGAGCCATTTGATGAGCACAAGGACTAAAAGCCTTCACTCATTTCTTGTATTACTACCACCAAAATATTTGCACTATAGGAAAGAGAAAATTGTGTGTAGTCAACTATGATATCAAAATCACACCCTATTTTCTAAGATGATTTTATTGCCTATGTTTTGGAGTATGATTATAGAAGTAGAAATTATATCTTTTATCTAAATTAAGAGAAGATTCTAGTTAAACAAAATGAAAAGAAATTATAGAGAAGCTCAAAGAGGAAATAGTTAATGTGTTAGATAAATAGAAATTTAATATTCTATTTAATATTCTCACCTAGTGAATTGTTATATTAATCCTTCAATTTATGTGTTAGATTGTTAGCCTTATCAATAGAAATTGTTCTATTAGGTTAAGGGTGGAAACATGTCAGACTGCCTATCAGGGGTCTATTAACTGACCTATAACAGGTCAGGCCAGACTAGGCTTTTTTAGTAAACAGATCAGGCTTAGGCTTCTCCAAAAGCCTATTTAACCGAAATAGGTCAAGCCCAGACCTTTTAAAAAACATATTAAGTCTAACAGATTATTATATATTTAAAAATTATTTTTATAACATGTTCAAAAAACTAAATAAAAAAATAATTATGTAAATCCACAATGACTAATGACTTAGAGATTAAGCTATTTAATAATTGAATATTTAATTATTGAGACTTGACCTTAAGTACATAACTCAACTCATGTTAAATATTAGAACAATATCATATTTTACTATGATATTAAAAGACATTGTTTTGTATATTCTAACCTCAAAGACACCACAAATCCTTCGAATACATTACACAACATTGGAAGATGATAGAAATAATTGTGATAACAATGTAAAAAATTCACACTAATTGCTATAATTATAATAAAATTTTCTAACTTGTATATAATTTTTTTAATATTTTTTTAATTTTTTTAATCTTTTTACCTTAACATGCCTTTAAACAGGCTAACAGGCTAGACCAGACTTTTAAACAGATCAGGCCTAGGCTTTGAATTTTTTTTTTTAAACATGTAACAGGTCGGACCCATGCTCCTATGTGCTATATAGACTCAGTCTGTTTAAGCCAAAGTCTGGCCTAACCTGGTCTGTTTCCACCCCTATGAATAAACGGGAAATTATGATTTTATGGTAGAAATAGTTGAAATAAAGAATGAATGAAAGGATAGCCCTTAGTAGAATGATTGTTTTGTTATATAACTATGTACCCAAAGTGTTTGATTTCATCATGATTTTGTAAAAGCTATAATTTTTTACAACAAAGGAATTAGTTTTCAAAATGATGAGATAAAGTGTGTTGTTTAACTCAAATGTTTCAATTAATGAAAAATGGTAATGAATCTAAAATCAAATTAAATTTGGATGGATCTTTTTGTTGGAAAATTATGAAAAAGTACAATATTTTATTCTTGATCTTATCTATATTTTAATTCCATTGCAAAATATTGTATGATAACATATATTTTAATTTCATTTATATTTAATTATCATTGACTTTTAAGTAAAAGGTATGTTCCTTTTTAATATAAGTCCTTTTATTTTATTGTATGCATAGGGTGTGATATGTATGTTCATATTTGATGTTCATGTGAGAATGTTGGGATTATTTTTTTAACCTATGCCTTATGATTTTGTAGTTTTTACTACCACAAAATCAATTGATTATTTCTATAACTCTTAGATTTGAATAAATAGTTGGAAGAGTTGTTAGAGAAACCAATGATTAAAGATTAAACCGACCAAGTTTATTAGTTATATTTTATAAATGTGAAAAGGGGATCATTTAATTACACATATGTATTTAAACATGTTCTCACATTATAATGTTCTTACAAAACTAACTAATGGGATTAAAAATTCTTATCATATATATAAATATAATATCAAAATTTTACATTCCATCAATACAATCCCCTCAACATGTTCATTAATTTTATGATTTAAGTTTCATTAATGAATAATCCTGAATGATTTGTTATACCTTGTATAAAAATACATTGGAAAAACAATAAATACCATATTCTTATCCAAGTTTTGGTATCCCTATATGTAAATATGAAAGTCCTTTTTTATATTCTATCATTGCATATGTATAGTAAAATAAGGTAATATTATAATTTAGATAGATAGGGATATATATCAATAAGCTAATAGTATTGTGTTATTAATACTGTACCGGTATTAAATTGATAGGGATACTGATATAATGGTATAGCAGTTTAACCAGTGGTTCACTAATTAAACCACATACCGGTGAAGTTAGATATACATATATAATATATTAACATTAATATTGAAAAAATAATAAAAAAACAATAATTATTTTTATTTTCATTAAAAAATTAATTTTAAATAAAAATTGACTGGTATGACCGGTGCGGTTCAATTGAAAACCAGTCGGTATGACCGATTTTGGCCGGTTTCAACCTGTATAATTGCATAATCGGTATAATTGTTGTACCATACTGGTATTGGGACCGGTTCATCGGTTTACCAGTTGAACCGGTTTTGATAATCATGGTTTCACATGCACCATTTATTATTTTGATTGTTTGCTTTTTTTCACCTCTCACAATCAACAATGTGGTCCAACTCAACATCACAATTTCCCTTCCATTCAAATTATAATAAATCTATGATCTTTCTCTCTGCCACTCAATAATCTATACAATAATCTATACAGCATTTCATTGCCTTCAAAATTGGTACACATCCTCATCATCATTATGAAATTTTTGTGAACATGTACAATTATAGTTCTATGAATTTGCACCAGATAAATAGAGACTAGAAAGTAATGCATTATGTTACAATATAGTATTTGCAGCTATGTTAACTAAATTGAAGCATTTACATTGTACCAATTTTGGAATTATTTTGACATTCTTAATCAGAGCATTAAACAATTTGGTTGGAAAAAGTTAATAATAACAAGTTATAATGTTGGATCATTTTGTTTGTTATACACATATGTCAATTAATATAAGTCACAAGAAGTTTGGTTTCCTTTGCAATAAAGGTTGATTCATGTCTTTTGAGTGTAATATCTATGTTATACACCGTCATTATATCACTCACCATTCATTTGGTTTACTTTTGCTGAAGAATTAATAATGATTAAATATGAATGATGGATAATACAACGACAATATATAAAACTCATACATTGTCATTGAATACATTTTTATCTTGTCTTTTAAATGGAAAAAGGGAAAAATTGTATGCACTAACAATATATAAGTTTTATACGTTTTTACTATAACATTCACCGTTTATATTTAATTATCATTAACTCTTCAAAAAATTATACAAATAAATGGTGGATAATATAGTAATTGTGTACAAGTTTTTATACCGTCACTGCATAGATATTAAACTCATCAAAAAATACACAGTTTGGTAGAACATAGGTCCTTCAAATTAGTCTTCTTGACTTGCACACTGATTAACTGGAGTTCAATTTCCTTATATATGGAAACTCCATATCATATGTTTAAAGGTTTTGCACAGAAATGTATCAACTTGCAAAATTGGAATGAGCAAGTAAATGTTTAAAATATAAAATTATAAATATAAAAATTGTGAATTAACTAAGATTTTGTACATGTATAGCTATAGTGTGAAGGAGTAGACTTTCAAGCAAAAAACCCACAAGGAAAAGGAAGAAAAATCAAATGAAGCAGGAAAATATCATTTGCATTTGGATCCTTTGGTATGTTCTTGTTACTTCAAAATTCAAAGATAAGCGAAATGATTAAGGAAAATTTAGAAATCAATGTTTTGTCAATCGACATAATTTACGATAGAATATTATGTTTCTCCCTACCCTTTTTCATTCCAACTTGGGTTACTTCCACAACCAAATGAAGAACAATAATGGATATTCAGAATTATCTTTAGCATGAAGGAGGGAAATTATAAGATAAATATCTAAACAGTGTCATTCATCTTCTAGTATCTCCCTGTGTACATGCATGCATGATGTGCTGCAATATTTATAGTTATACCGGTGGAAGGGAACTTTACCAGCAAGTGATGAATTACAACAGGAACAATGAATGTCACTGGAAATTCCACTTCCAGGTTCTGAAATGCTTGGTGCAGTGGTTGCACTACTAGATTGAATTTTGAGAGCAGCTATTCTTCTCTCAGCCGCAGCCGCTCGCTTTTCTCTTTCCGCGGCCAGCGTTCGTTGTATTTCCTCCTGTTAAGATAAAAAGATGGTTGATAAAATTGAAGAGAGTTTCCCTTTTTACCTTAAAACAAGTGTCTAAACATGTATTTCCTCCTGTTATTAATAAAGAAAACCACTTCAACATCATTTCCCATGATGAAAAATAGTTAATACAATTTCATACATCTTTACCATGATTTCAACACATCATTAAAATTGCAAAAAGACATGGCCTTCTGATATTTTCAGCAACCAAAAAATCATTGTCTAACCTCTTTTGATAGTTTCAAACCACTCTTTGGTTGAGATTGTCCCATAGAAGATGTTGAAGGAATTGCTTGTTTTTCTACAGTTTTTGAAGCATTCTTCGGCAATGCAGCAGCTTCCTCCTGAACACAGCCAGCATTCAATGTTTCGTCAAAATAATGATTTTCAACCATAAATAATGAAGATTAATGAGTAAAAAAAGTAGACATGTATGGTTGAAAACACAGTAATATTGCAAATCGAAGCTTCTATGTGAAAATTCTCCACAAAATCTATAGCTGGCTGAGGTATTGGGCTCAAACTGAAACCACAAGCAACAGGATAGAACAATAAGTGTCTGTTTGGCGCATGGTGACTGGGCATAGATTTGAGGCTTGAAATTTAAATTTTCATGCTTAAAAGTCCTTTTAGAATTGGAATCATAATTCCAGGGACCAAATCCATGGACTTTAAATATAACTCATTTTAACCATTCAAATTTTTTAACCCCTACCCTATGAATTGTAATTCCTAACCTCAATTAAAATCGTGCTCCACTGAAAACAAAGACAAACACGTGCCTGCTCCATTTCCTCCTTAAACCTTCCTCATCGTGGTATGCATTTCTATGTTTCACTTCTTCCTTGCTCCTTTGTTCCATCCTCCCCACTTTATGTCATGCTTCCTATGTGCTTGCTCCTTTGTTCTTTCTGCTTTGGGGTTGGGATGACTTTCACTAAACACTGCAATTTCATCGTGCAGAACACTTGCTAGAGTATCTTGCTCGGTGACAAATCACTAGTGCCATAGCAGTGGTGGCACAAACAATCGCAGCTCCTACCACAACCTTCCCCATGATTGGCACAACATGCTTTCTTACGAAGTTGCCAACTTTATCCTTCGATAAAGAAAATCAGGACTGGGTTAATCCGAATTTCATGTGAAACTAAGAATTTGGCTTTATTGATGTTTGAAAATTGAAGTTGTTGTTTCCATTTACAAAATCATATTTTGTGGCCAAGATTATCAGGTTTGGTCAAGTATTATGCAGATTTTGCAGTATTTCCCCTTACTCAAGCACAAGACATTCCACGGGTTTGAGGAATTTTGGATTTTCAGTCAGTAATATGAGAGATTTGAATCTACAAGAGTATTCCCTAGATAATTGGGGCCTAGAGGGATAGTACTGGTTTTCTGTCAAGGTCTAATGGCATACTCACAAGTTAAAACATCCTCAGATAATTGTCATAACTTAGGCCAGCGCTTTTTTAGTCTACATTTGCATGCTTGTATTCCATGTTCTTTCGCTTTTTAATTGTTATGGGAGCATGAGTCTGGTGTTCAGAGAAGCTGTAGTGAGTACAGATTCTCTAGCTCATTCATTGTTAATGATTCAGGTTTCTATTCTTAAGCTAGAATTTACTCAAACTTCATCGCTACCCCAATAATTTGATCATTGAAGAAATAAATTTATTTTTGAAAAGGCCATTAATTAAATAAATTTTTAACGCAAAATTTAAGAAGTTTATTATCATTTTCTAATCTTACATCCAAACAATGGAATTGGAATTGAAGATGCAATTATAATTATATGCTCTAATTCTTTACCCTTCCCATTCCATGTGTCAAACAGAACCTAACAGAACTCACAACCCAATTAATACTAGGTTCCATTATAGTAATAAATTAATAATTCACTTGAGTTATTAAACATAATTTGTTCATGCACAGTTGCTCAAGACTCAATCACAAGCTAAAGAGCTAATAGTGTAGCCAGAGTGGAAAGGTAAAAAGAGGAATCTATTTGTGAAAAAGCGGGTATGAATTTCACTCTAGTAGACTATTTCAACATCCCAAGCTAACTCCAAAGTTTTTAAGTAAACTATGAACACTAGTCGGTGACTAAAGACTGTATGTAAAAAATATGATACTGCAAATTGAATTCCAATTTATAAACTGGGATAAGAAATAAGTCGTAAAAACTGATGCGGGGTCATCATATAACATCGAGAGTGAAAGCAGTTGATGTATACCTGAGCCTTCTTTTCTTTTGCTTTACGCAATTTCTTTAATTCTTTTGCTCTGGCTTTTCTCTTAGCATCTTTTCCCGCCTGTACAAGGACAAAAGGATGAAATCATTAGTGTGATGGAATTTGTTAGGTTTGGTCGTGAAAAAACTTCAGATCAAGAAGTAAAGAACATTGCATAATAGAAATAGTGAATGAAAAATACCCACTCTATAGCTAAAATATTTCAATAAACTAACACCTAGCCAATAAAAGGCCATGATACAGTTAAAAGTTGTGAGATTTAACCATCAGTCAAGCCACAGAGGCCGTTAAGATTTGATCAACAAACTTTAGATGAAGAAACATATAACATCGTATTTATTAGAAGCATATAATATGAAATACAACAGTACCACAATCCAATAACAAATCTCAATATAATGGAAGTACAGGTTGCAAACACATTTTATTTAATGCTTGGATATGCCTTGCTATAAATTAGTCAAAGAGTCTAATCTGTTCAACCATCAAACATGTCATTATGGTGGTGAATTCCCAACTTTATTATGTGCTCTAATAAACTTTATTGTTGAACAGGTTTATATAGATATGATAATTACTGAATATTTTCCATCAATATAAAAATAAATAGAGGGTGAGCCCCGTCACAACAATAAGATTGTTTGTCTTGTGACCTGGAGATCATGGGCTCAAATCCTAAAAACAGTCTCTCCGCTTAAGAGGGTAAGGCTGTGTAAATTTACCCTCCACATATCCTACTAGATACGAGCCTCGTACATTAAGCCACCCTTTTTATAAATAAAAAACTTCATACTCCCTGCCACAAAAAAGACAGAAAAGAAAGATAAGTAATATCCCTTTTCCATCTCATGTTGCCAGCGTCGCGATATACATATCAAGACAACTAGCAGCATCAGAAACTGAAATGCATCATGCCTAATGGGAACCGGCAGGAAACATACTCACAAATCAGTTTTACCTCATATGAAGGAGTCTCTCTTTTACTACACATCATAATATCAGCCAGTGAACCAAAGTAAAGAGAATGATGTGGATATTAAAATGTAATCATTTTCGATTTACATCAGAATTTTAAACTTATCGCTACAGGTATCATAATCACCTGCTTTGCAGCTTGTGATTCTTCCATTTCTTTGGTCAATGCACTAGGCACTTTTGCAGCATGCCAATCCCATTTATCAGGGTTTAATGCCATAAATCTTCTAAAAGCATTTCTGACTTCCTTCTCATGTGCCAACATGTACGGAGTACGTCCCCTTTCATCTTTGGTGCAAGGATCCAGTCCCTGTTCCAGGAGTTCCATAACCTTTTCAGAATCATCACATTGTGCTGCTTGATGTAAAGGAGTTGATTTATCACATAGCTCATTCTCACTCTCTCCGTCACTCGAAATGTGGAGTTTATCATTTTGTTTACTTGAACAGGTTTCAATTTTATCTTTGTGATCCAACTCATCCATGTCCGCTTTGCTCGAAGGTGGGCTACCATTTCTTATAGCAACATGAATTGATACTACATCCTCTTGGTTGATTTCTAAGGTTTCCTTCTCGTCTGCTTCATAGCATACTTGGGTCAACTGACTATATACACGCTTCGCTTCCCTGAAAGTAGGCCTCCGAACAGTCAAGGGAATATTTCTAATGGCAGACTGCTGATTGGTAAAGTGTGGCCTTTCTCCATCATAAAGTAGTAGACGACTGCTTGAAGGTGCGTGTATAAAAATGCAATTGGAAGCATCGAAATAATGTCTCCAAGCAGTAAACAGTTCTTGAACTTCCTAAAAAATTGATTATGTCAATAATTAGTAACGAAATAATTATCTTGTGCCCAAATGCTCATGCAACACAAAGACAAACAACAAGGGCAAGTAAGCATTTTTTACATATCCAAGTGTATTTACGAGAAAGTAACTCCAAGTGAAATTAGCAGAAAAATCATTAAAACTGTCAAATTGTCAATATTTATAACCATAGGATCAAATATTACGTTTGTAATAACCACAATTTGGTTAACTGTATTCGTATTATTACTAAAATATAGACAAACCAAGCCTTATAGATGTAATTTTAATTATGAATAATTACAATAGGCAGTCTGCTGATCTGCTCTTTGTGGGAAGAATTGATTCAGTTAAGTCAAACATATTATATACATTTTTCAATATAAAGAAAATCACGATAGAAAATTCCAATGCCCTTAACCATTAAATTAAGAATAAAGAAATTCAGTATTTTAAAAAAATATTTTACCATATAAACTTCAAGTAATAAAATGATGGAAAACACAGTACCATTGGTCACTTGTGTTACATCCAAGTACACAACCACCTCTTATTCCATAATATAATAAAATAAGCTTGCTATATCAGTTGATTTAAGAATATGAAAGTGCAAAATAACAGTTACTGACATGATATAAAAAATAGGCAAGAAAAGCAATATAACTTTGATTAAATAAAAAAAACCTTCTTCAATGCAAGTTCATTATGACGACGAAGCGAAGCTCCAGCAGAATGTGCAGCCCTTCCAGAAGCATCTTTTGACGACTGTTTTTTTCCTGCCTTGGCCCTGACAACATATCTGCATAATAATGAAAGAGTTTAAGAACCTAACCAAACTTTAAAATTCCATTTACAAATTTTCATAAAATAGAAGTCATAACAATCAAAATGAATAAGAAGAAGAAAAACAACAAACATAACCCCCTTGCAATTTCTACTATGAAGGGTCAGGTACATGGATTAAACAACATCATAATGTCTTACCATAAATCATGTCTATACACTAACCATTTTAATCTAAATCCTTGATTTCGCATATAGTTTTCCTTGGTCTCCCTCCATCTCTAACAATTGGGCTACCCCCCAATCCGGATTTACTCTCGTTGTTGGTGTTTCTATACGTCTTATCCTCACATGTTCAAACCACCTAATGCGAGATTCTACCACCTTTTCTACAGCTGGTGTTATCTCAACTTTCTCACTCATGCATTGATTCTCAATCCTATCTTGTCTAGTATATCTATTGTCCACTCATTCAATGCGACATTCTCATCTCTACTAGATTAAGCTTATTCTCATGTTATCTTTTTACTACCCAACATTCAATTCCATAGGACATAGCAGGTCTTGTAGTTATGCGAAGAAAATTTCCAGGAAGAAAAGGATTATACTTATTCTCAAAAAGGAGAGATAAAATGGGTGATAGTGTGATACATTATGTAATAGTTCTAATTCTTCTAGAAGAAAGTCTAAAAGGCCACCAACGTAAATCAATAGCCAGGCATTAAAGCTGTATAAAACTCATTTAATTTGATAAATGAATGACTTAAGACAACACAGAAAGGCTCAGATGAGTGGTTAGCAACAAAGTAAGATTGAATTGAAGTCTCGCCGGAAAGATAGCTATGGAGTGTTACAAATACATGTTAAACAAGCTTTACAAGAATGGCTTGCACCATTGCATGTCAGGGAAGGATCACTTAATTTTGATAGTTACTGCTCACATTTGACTCATCCAGGAAAAATAAACCAAAAGCATCTGAAATACAAATTTAGTTCCAGCACTAGACTTCTAACAGAATAAACAGAACAAAGATTAATAAATATACATGGTTCAGAGATATTTTAGTATTAATCTTTGGGGATGGTTGAAGTAGTATATCCTCCTTGTGTATATATTTCTAATCTCTTCCCACATGTTTTTATTGTTTAGTAGCAAGAAGCATATTCTAACCTGTGAAATGTCTTGTGAGCCACAACCGCATCGCCATCAAATACACAAGCAGCAAAGTGCCCACCAGATGCAAGCAGAACAATTCTCAAATGGGTATTATTCCTGGGCTCAACAGTCAGACATTTCAACCTCTCAACTACTTTGCTATCTTCTTTTTCATTATCATACAACACATTCTCATTCATATTCATGATCAAGCACTTCCACACAGAAACTCTCTGCCCTGTCTGCAGAGATACAAATAACTTTTGTTTGAGGCTTTCGCTTGATTTGTGCCGCACTTGATTTTGATTCTGAGACTCATTTTCGCTATCATCATCACTATCGGACCCAGATATACTTGATACATCATAGTCTTTGACTAATTCAGATGTCAACACCTCAAAATCTTCCTCCTTCACAATTTTCTTTCCAGCAATTGTCAGCTTCACCTATGATTAATACAAGCCAACACAAAAGCTTAAAAACAACTAGCATTAAATTCATATCCACAAACCTAAATACCCATTGTATTAACATTTTGAACAAAAAAATTGAATTTTAGCCCTTTAAAGAAAAAACAAATGGGTATTCTAATTTTACCTAAAAGAAACTTTTTTATGGGTCACATAGTATATAAATTTTGAAGTAAAATAATAATAATAATAATAATAATAATAATGAAACGTTAAACATGCTCGGCCAGAAACCCAAGATTTTTTGCTCTTTAAAGCAAATGGGTATTCTAATTCAAATTTCTACCTAAATTAGACCACTCTGGATGTAAAAATTCAATGAAAAAAATGAACAAAAAAGCATAAAATAATGAAAAAATAAAAAATTAAGTGGTAAAAAGAGAAAAATCAATTGAATAAAATTACATTGAATCGATGAATGTCAGATTTGAAATGCGAACGCTGGTCTTGAAGCGAATCGAATTGAGCTTTGCACGTATTGCAGGTTAACCTACGCGCAGAAACGACGTCGTTTTGGGATGGTTCAACGTTTTGGAGGGTTACGTTATGGGAATCATGGAAATGATGATCGAAGAGGGAAGAGTGAGGAGAAGGAAGGAGAATACAAGAATCGAAGAAGCTATTTGGAATTTCGAATATAGAACGGTGTCGTTTTTCATGAGACGGCGTCGTTTTAGACTTTGTTGCGGCGGGGTTTGAGGGTAGATTAGAAGCCATGGTTATCGATAAGGATTGGTCCTCTCAATGGCTTATGAAATTGGAGAAGTGATAGTAGAGAGAATGAGAGTAAAACTAATACAAAAAGGATTTTTGATGGGTTGGAGAATTGAGTCAATCAAAAATTATTGGGTTAGATTTCATTTATTTCAATTCAAAATATACAAACTATTACGAGGATAATGTATATCTAGAACTGGATGACTAAAACGTGAAGTAAGTTTAAAAAACTTAATCTTGGAGGGGAGTTATCTCCTCACAGCAATGACACAATGTCACGTCTTACCTCATTTAATATTTTATATTTTTGATATTTTAATTTTATTAGGATATTTTATATATTTTTTATCTTCTCTCACTAGAAACAAAAGGGTTTCCATACTCATATCATTCACTTTCACTCCTCTCATTCTTTCACTCAAGATCTCAAACCTTCTCATTGAATTATTCAGGTTCTCTTTCATTCACGGAAATCAGTGTTATATCAAATCATGCAGCACATGTTGGTTTGAACACAATACAACATATATTTTTCTTCTAATTACAACTTAAAATGTTAGTGCATTACAAGGTAGTGCAACACATGTAGAACATTGTTTTTTCTCGTAATAGAAAAAACATAACACCAATAATGTTATAAGAGAAAAAAAATAGAAAATAGTGAACACGTGTTTTTTCTTGTAATTACTGCTTGTGAAATGTTAGTACAACACAATGTTACAACATACAAAATAGAACACAACGCAACATATGATCAACAAAGTTAATAAAACATCAATTTGTACATGATCAATTCCTAATATATTTTTGTTATATTCCTAATACATCACTCAAAATACAATTACAATATGAAACTATTTATAATGCACTTTAGAGTTTCACAGTTTTGACATTCTCGTGATCCTTCTGATAGTTGTGTAACATGCATATGACCAACTTCTTTAGCTTGAAGCACAATCTTGAATCAACTTCATGAACATGAAGAGGGCATGTGCTGGAAATGTTTTGTGCTAAACTTTTTAAGCGATTGCTTGAGACTTTATTCTTCATACCAACAATAAGATTCTCCTGGTTAAGAACATAATATTTCTCCATACCTGCTGATCAAGTCAAATTAAAGGGGAATCTTAAATATAGGGAGAGAAAGCATAAGCATCACAAATAGCAAGAGCATAATATTTCTCATGCCAAAATTAATAATATCCTGAGGTGCAGGAACTTCTTTCTGGGGTACATCTCCATTGCTGTTATTGACTGCATCATTAGCTCTCAATTCTTTTTCCCTTTTCTCTTTTAGATGAATGGCATTTTGACTGCATAATGAAATCATTTTTGTTGACAAAATGAGTTCCCAAACATGCAATAGATCTTAAACAGGAGCAAAAACAACAATCTGGTTATCTTTTTGTACTATATATTCTCAACTTAATTATCTTTTCGTACCATTCACACTATACTCTATCCTCAAACACTAACTGACGAATATAAACAGAGAGAAAAAACAAATATTTGGCTCTCTAATTTTATTGAACCATTAGCCGCTTCTCGAATTGAGAGAATAGGTAATAAAAATGTTAATTTTTTTTTTTACATAAGATGGGAATAGGAAACAAAACAAACTCAACAATAGGAAAAAAAAAGAAAAGAAATATGAACTGGAACACTCACTAGTGCCACTCCCGGAGCATGTGACCTTCCTCCGGCTCCATATCTCATAGTAGCGGAAGTACCAGACCATCGGACACAAACACACCGTCATTGTAGTTGTTTTCGTTTCCGTTACCATTTTCATGCTCTGATAGATGCACAAGTTCGAATGGAGAGTGGGAGAAAATCGGATCTAGAGTGATTTAATGAAAAGTTTTGAGAACTTCAGCGAAAGAATGAGAGGGGGTGAAAATGAAGAATATGGGTATGGAAACCCTCGTTTCCGGTGAGAGAATGTGAGAGAAGATAAAAAAATATAAAATATCCTGATAAAATTAAAATATCAAAAATATAAAATAAAATATTAAATATTAAATGAGATGACACGTGACATTGTGTCTTTGGTATGAGAAGATAACTCTCCTCCTCATATCAGGATATACATTATCCTCAACTATTATATCATTTTTACACATATAAAAATCTCTAATTTATAAAAATATATTACACTGAATATCCTGAATGAGAAACAAATGTGATTTTTTTAACAAAAAAATGATAAATATAATTAAGTTAAAAAAATATGGTATATTATGAAAACAAATCTAATAGTGTATGAGTTAATAGATTTTTATTATTTTTTGTTCATTATAATATAATATAAGAGTGATTTAAAAAATAGTTCCTTATAATTATTGATAAATTTTGTAATGAATAAAAAATAATGAAAATGTATGGATTCATATATTATTTTGATTTGTTTGCAGAATAATGTATTCCTATTTCTTTCTTTGGCATTAAGAATTGGCACATGGAGCCATATTGTAAGCATTTCGAGAATTGTCACTGATGGCCATATTGTGGTAGGTGTATGGAGATTGATTTTTACGATGCATTAAGAATTGGATAACAAAGAAGTTGACTGCTTTATCCCTGTGACAACGTGAGTTTGCTTCACATTTTGGACAGTATCATAAAACGTCTTAAAAAGAACATATCTCATCATAACTCAGTGGGTAAATATTATTTTGTGTTATTTTGAATTGTTGCAAGTTATGGTAAGAACATCTCCCAAAGTTGAAACACAAATAAGGAGTTGTATTTTGTTTGTTAACTTGTTTTAGAAAATACCCGTTTTTAAATACAATCTTTGACAAACATTATATTGGAGATTAATATCAATGTTATAAAAACTGTACTGTACCGACTGGTTTAACCGGAAAACTAGTGAACCGGACCCCTAACCGATATGGTACGTATGTTATACCGCATATGCAATAGAACCGATGAAAATCGGTCGGTTTGTACATTATATATATTTTTTTTAAATTTCATCCCCTAAACGACGTCGTTTAGGGGAAAGGGTTTCCTTCGACTTTGAAAAGTGAAAATACACGGTCTCACATTTCAAATTTTCAATTCTTCAACAATTCTTCAACTTCAAGGATTGATACTTGTGTCATTTATTTGTATTTTGCATTTGTTAAGTGATAATTTTGGATTGATATGTGTTTTGCACTTTAAACTTTGATTTTGTTAAAGACTTAATGTTGTTTGTTTGTGTGAATTTGGAGTAGAATATGAATATGAATTATAAATATGAATACCTACTTATTTAAAAAATTTTGTTATAGGTTTATATATATATATATATAAGCAGGTATGTCCGGTTTAACCGACATGTGGTTTAATTACTGAACCACTGTACCTTGACTGGTTTGATAACCGGTACGGTTTTAATAACATTGATTAATAGCATGTTTGGTATAGTTTATATTTGGTAGTTTATTTTTTTTAAAATAAACTGAAAATATAAATTATGTATGTTTGGCAACCAAATGAAGTTTATAAACTCAGTTTTTTCTTGAAAAAATAAGCCAAAAGTAGAAGCTACAAAATCATGGGTTGATTTATTTTTTTAGCTTATTTTCCGAACTTTTCTAATTCCCATTTTACCTCATCTTAACTTTATATATCTCCTCTTTTTTACTCTCAACATAACTATTCACATCATCACCACCAAACTTCATAACTTTTATTAGTTAGTACATAATTTGTTATATGAACAAATAGCAACCTAATTACAAATTGCATTGTAATTTCTTTTTTTTCTTCTTCCCTCCATTTTGTACATCCACTTTTAATTAATAATTTTTTCCTTGGCCGATAAAAAAACATTATGCAATATTACAAAATTAAAGTAAAAATATATATGATGATAAATATTAAAAATGTATATTTAAAAATTAATGTAAAAAACAACCAAAATAATCATCACATAAATAAATGAAATCATAATCTTTTCTGTAATTTACTATGTAAAAATAAACTTTATATCATACTAAAAAAACAGATTAGTTTACATTCAATTTTCAGCTAAAGTACACAAACACAAACATATTACAATCTTAACAGTTTATAATCCCACAGTTTATAAACTAAAAATAAAAACATAATGTATATCAAATGCACGCTAAATAAAATAGATTTTTTCTTTCACGAATGATATATATAAATTAAACAATTTGAAATGGTTAACTTTCTCAAATTTAAATCCTTATAATTAGTAATAAACTAAAGCGATAACGACATAATTGGTAAAATAATAAACAAATGTGGTTTTTATTAGTTTACTCAAACTGTATGGTGTGGAAGTTGTAGATCAATTAGAGTAAATAACTCTTTTCGAGAATAAACACAGTTAAATGTTTTTATCTTTGAGCTTTTTAGGCATATTTCTTGTCTTTTTGTTCAAATCCTCTTTATAAAGATTTTTTTGTACAAAATAATATCAAATATAAGAATTCTCGTTGGTAATTAAAGAAACTAAAGCAGTAATTATCGGCCAGTTGAGGTTAAGAAAACCGTATTTTAAAATATATTTTAAGGTGTGATATAGTACAATTGTTAAACTACACACATTTTGTATTGAAGTCATTTGAAAGAGGTGTAAATTTATGGGAGCACATTTTATGTCTCAAACATTATATCATTTTATATAGGTCATAAAAGTAAATATAAATTAAAAATATATTAACTTTACGTTTACATGAAGTAGTACAATATTTGGGACAAAAAATATGACTCCTAAATTTCCCTAAGAATCTGCTTATAAGTTGAGTTTTGAAGAATACAATTGTCTAATAATTCTCAAACATTCTTTTTCCGCGATCCATGTTTTACGTTACACAACTATCCGTAATGAGTTAGTTCAACAAAACTAACTTATAGTGTGAGCTTGTAATTGATAGTTGTGAGCTTGTAATTATGAAGATAGTTGGAAACTTATATATGTTTATGTGTCTTATTAAACTAATGTTCGATAAAATTAGCTTTACAACTAACTGAAATTTAAAAAATGACTAAAAATACATTATTTTTATTTAGTTATCTATTAATAAATAATTAGAATAATTAAGTACATTAATAATTTAAAATAATTTTTTAATTATTTATTTTAATTTAATATGCAACATATTTATTTATTTGGAGATAAGGTAAGATAAAAAAAATATTAGGTTTATATACTTGGAGAGCAAATATAACTTTTTAAAATTTTCAAAGATAAAACTAGAAAAGCAAATTATTGAAAATCACTTCAAGAAAGTTAATAAAAAATAACTTCCAAACACTAGAAGTTCAAATTTTAATTAAAAACTACCTTGAAATTTTATTTATCAAACAACTTTAATAAATTATTGTGTGAATAAAAAAACTATAGATTACAGTAAAAAGCATAAGTTCAGGTCCACCAAAAATAACAATACTGGACCAAGAGCTTCTCATTGATAAGTTTTATGATTAATATGAAAGAAGTTGGGCTCTAACTCTGATACCATGTTAATGTTCCATTTCAAAATTAATTGGCAATGAGAAAAATAGTCCAACATGTATTTAAACTATTCCTGAGAGAATGAGGTATGCAATGTGGGACTTACTTCCCAACACTTAATCCATGTTCTGCCATATGCTAACATTATGTTCCTTCTGCCAAATTGGATTTACCAACTGTAAACACTCAATTTTGACCGGAGTAATTTAGTTTTTTAGAAGTAATAAAAAGAATAAAATTAAGAAGTTTGGGGGTAGGATTTAGGGTATATGGTAATTAGGCCTAGGATGACCCATCAACTTTTACCTAAAACCCTAAACCTAACCCTACTCCTAAGGCCCCTAAATATATAAATACTTAACTAAAGAAAAGAAGGAAAGGAGGAGGCAGCGGACAGAGAAAGAAGGAGAAAAAGAAGGAAAGAAGAAGAAGAAAAAAGAAAGAAGGAAGGGAAAGAAAAAAAGAGAAAGAAAAAGAAAGGGAGAAGAAGAAGAAGATTGAGGTAAAGAGAGATCACCATTACACTTTATATTTTTCAAACATCAAGAGGTTCATCTTCTCCACTGAGTTTTATTTCTTTCATTGTTTATTCTCTTTATTGTATAGTTGTGTGGTTGTTGTTTCTGAGTTAAATGTAAATATATTTTCATTTACTTATTATTTATTATTGTGAGTGACACCGCCATTGTTGCCGCTACCATGGTTGTCGCCGCCACTTTTTCCGGCCAAAAGTAATAGTGTGGCCTCATGGCAACCATAACTCAAATTAATTTTACCCTAAAACCCCAAATCAATTTTTATCCTAAAACCCCAAATCAATTTTACCCTAAAAACTCCAAATCAATTCTCCATCTTTTATTTATTTATTTTCGTTTTTTATTTATTTAATTTTTTATTGTTATTATATTCTGTTTTATTTTTATTATTTTTGCTGTTTTATTTATTTATTTATTTTTTTGCTGTTTTTTTTATTTTCATTTTTTATTTATTTATTTTGTTTTCAGTTTTATTATTAATATTTGTATTATAAAAAATTAATATAAAAACAATAATAATAATAAATAAATAATAATGCAATGAAAACGTAAATAAATTAAGGAGAGATAGTGCACTATGAGACTCGTTCCCTGTCGCGTTATCTCAAATCGATATTTTTCTAAACTTAAATAAATCAAGGAGAGATAGTGAGACTCGTTCTCTGTCGCGTTATCTCAAATTGATATTTTTCTAAACTTAAATAAATCAATGAGAGATAATGCACTATGGGACTCGTTCTATGTCGCGTTATCTCAAATTGATATATTTTTTTAAACTTAAACAAATCAAGGAGAGATGATACACTATGAGACTCGTTCCCTGTCGCGTTATCTCAAATTGATATTTTCTCTGAACTTAAATAAATCAAGGAGAGATAATGCACTATGAGACTCGTTCCCTATCGCGTTATCTCAAATTGATATTTCTTCTAAATTTAAATAAATCAAGGAGAGACGATGCACTATGGGACTTGTTCTCTGTCGTGTTGTCTGGAATTGATATTTTTTTTAAAAAAAGAAAACTTAAACGAATCAAGGAGAGATGTGCACTATGAGACTCGTTCCCTGTTGCCTTATCTCAAATTGATTTTTTTTCTAAAACTTAACGAAATCATGGAGAGATAGTGCACTATTGGACTCATTCTCGGTCGCGTTATCTCAAATTGATATTTTTCTAAACTTAAATAAATCAAAAAGAGATAGTGCACTATGAGACTCCTTCCATGTCGCGTTATCTTAAATTGATATTTTTTCTAAACTTTAATTAAATCAGGGAGAGATAGTGTACTATGAGACTCGTTCTCTGTCACGTTATCTTAATTTGATTATTTTCAAACATAATTTAATAAAGACAATGGAAGATATTGCACTATAGGACTCGTGCCCTGTCGCGTTACCCGACAATGTTATTTGTTTTAAACAAAAAAATATATATCAACCAACCAACCTTTTTCTGAAAGAACTATGTAGCCTTGATTTCTCTATTGCATCTGGAGATACGTATGAGTAGGTTTTCCCTGTCAGGCACAAAAAATAAAAAATGTTTTTTTGTTCTTTTTTTTTACTTAATAATGTGAGGGTAAAATTAATATTTCGAATAAATATACACACGATTGATCTAGGTACCATTTTTATAACGGGCGGTATGAGGTGCCTAACACCTTCCTCGTCCGTAACCGACTCCCGAACTTAATTTTTTATGTGTGAGCAGACCAAATCCTTTTTATTTAAAAAATTAGTTTTTTTCATGTTTTCCCTCTAAAAAACATTGATGGCGACTCCATTGCATTTATTTGCACATTTTCCGTCGTACTCACGAAAATGGGGTAGCGACACCAACTCATGGTCAATCTTCACCATATGCTAACGTTTTATTGTTTTATTTGCTTTTTTTTTTGGTTACTACTTTGTAATAGATTGTTTATAGGGGAGATGGTGGATTTTGATAGAGAACAAAAAAAAAATATGAACAGAGAACAGATTCAAACCGAAGAAAACTCAATTTGAATCAAAGATGAAGATGGTAGATTTTGATAGATTAAGAATAGAAAAATGAGAATATTTATTAAATGGATTAAAAATTGGCACTAGCTTGTAGTTAAAAGACATATTATGCAATTCTTTAGAATGAGAAGCTTTTGTCGAGAGAAAGAAGAATGAGAATATGAAGAAGAAGAAAAGGGAAAATGATGGATTTTGAAAGAAGAGAAATGAGATTCAAAAAAAGAAGATAGATTAAGAGAAGAGAAGATTTTAGAATGAGAGAAGAGAGATTTAGAAGGGAAAAAAAAGAATGGGAAGCATCACTGAAGAAGAGAAAATAGATTCATATACAAATGGGTTAAATTTCAGTTAATAGTGTGTTAAGAGTGTTTATTTACCTAACAGTTTGATGATTTTTTGACCTAACAGTTAGATGATTTTTTTTACAAATGTCATAACATAATTGGGCAACAATACCACCAGTATCTAAAGAACTTTACCTAAGTTTTAAGGGGAACCGATATCTAAACTTACTAGAGTAAGTGAAAAATATCTACTCCATATCTTAGCAATCAAATATTGAAAAATCCAATGGTTTAGATGTACTCACCAATTCAAACGATTGAATTTCCCAAGAATGAATAATCATGATATGAAGTAGGTTTTTTCCACTTACTCTTAGAGTAAGTGGATCATTCCCCAAGTTTTAATGTTTTATAATCAAATTTGAATAAATTCAAGAAAGAAAAATGTATACTTTGATAATGTTTGAGTTTAATACATTATTATTATTATATCATTACTATTAATAATAATTATTATTAACTCTTATCTTGAGGAAAGGTAATAAAAATATGTAGTGAATAATAATGTATTCACTGTTTATTACTGTTAATATGCAATAACTAATAATATATGAGAAGAGATCCATTTACTTTAAGAGTGAGTAAAAAAAAATATACTCTACATTATAGTCATATTTATTCTTGGAAAGTCCAATTGTTTGAATTAATAAATACATCTAAACCATTGGATTTTTCAAGAATATATGATTAATATGTTGAGTAGATTTTCCCACGTACGTGATCACCTCCCATAATATATATTATAGTCTAAATTCAATTATAACTACTTTTAACAAATCCAACGACCAGAACCAGTATGTGAAATTCAATCCCTCCCAATATTGTAAAGACATAATGGTGCGTTCTTTCCACATATTAATTAATTGTAGTACTTACACATCACCTACATTTCTTAAAACATTTAAAATTGTTTAAAAATCATAAAAAAATGACTCATTATTTTACGAGTAAATTACATTCACATCCCCTGAGTTTTAGTGAAATTATACAAACCACCCCTCACTTTTTTGTCCTTACACGAACCACCCCTAATTTTATACATATGTTACACTAACTACCCCTGCATAATATAAAAGTGTAATATTTTAAACAAAAAAATATATGATGTGTGTAATTAATTAAACAAAATATTGTATATTAAGTAGAAAAATTCAAATAATATAAGAGTCAATGCGTCTTCATTATTTGGCTTGTTATAAAATAATATAAGAGTTATTTAAACATTTATTTGAAATTATTAATATATTTTTTAATGACACAAAAATAGTAAAGAAACATTTGTTTTTGTACTATTTGAAGTGTTGCACAATATACAATATTTTGTTTAACTTAATTACATTCATCACACGTTTTTTCTTTAAAATATTACACTTTTATAACATACAGGGGTAGTCTGTGTAATGTATGTATAAATCTAGAGGTGGTTTGTGTAGGAGGGGTAGTTTGTATAATGACAAAGAAATAAGAGGTAGTTTGTATAATTTCATTAAAACTGGTGATTGTAATTTAGTCTTATTTTATATACAACCAAACCTATTCGCCGCACACTGCACAAAACCAGATCTAGGTTCATTTCCATTCCAACGAATACAACAAATTGCAATGGTCCTTCCAGATAAAACACGTGGGACCCACACAGGCTCCAACACGTGCCCGTAATCAAATGCCACAAAATCTCACTACTATTCATTAATAAATTAATTCATAAGACCTAATTAAAATTTTAAATATATTATTACCATAGTACTTATACTACTCATGACGAAAAATAGACTAAGGTCCCTCAACTAAATTTTTCAACAAATCATTTTATCTATAAAAAAATAATATATATCATAAAATGATATTTTATTTATTAGTGATTGACTTTCAAGTAGTATATGTCAATTTTTTTTAGGTAAAAAAATTAATAAGAATATTTAGTAAAATAACATATCATTTCCCAAAATATATGGATATGGACTACTAATTAAATCTTGCACAGTCTAAATTATATGTTATAATAAATTTATAAATCTGAGTATTATTAATTTATACATACGTAATGCTTTCTATGGCCGACAATACAAAATGTTCAAATTTTTTATGTGTATTTTTTGCACTATTAGGTATTTATCATATTTTGAGTTTCTAAGAATTAAACTTTATTTATTAATAATCGAATTCTTGATATTGTAATCCAACGAAGCTTTCCCACTATGTCAGATTTTGATGTATAGTATTATAAAATATTGAATTTTTTGATGTGAAAATCAATTTTAACCAATAAGATTTGATCATATTTTCTAATTTTAAAAATTCACTTAAATATAATTGTCATAAATCATTGGAGTAAGATCATACACGTATATTAATGACCAATACAAAACATATAACGAAATTGCAAATGATGAATATAAAAAAAAGAAATAAAAACTAGTCAAATACAATAACAACCAAACTCTAAAGTCTCTAACCATAAATAACGATTAAAAAATAAAAATAAAAATAAAAAACACAATAACACATCAACTTATAACAACAAATTAAAAAAATCACCCCTACATAGGAAAAGACACAATAATAATAAAAAGAAAACATAAAATTACAAATCAGGCCATTAAAATATAAGAAATCACAAAAGTAACCAAACTCACTGAAACAGTAATAACCGCACAACCTTTCACGTGAACTCCTGCACCCTTATCTGTACTATCCGCTGCATGCGACGGCGCTTCCGCCGGTGAATCTTCCGGCGACTTTCCAAACGGAGCCGGAGGCGACGCTATATCTGGAGAAGGTGCCTCAGCTCTCGGTGTCGGCGCAGAAGCTGGAGCAGGAGAAGGAACATCATCAGATTCCGGCGCCGGAGCCGGCGCCGGAGACGGCGTGGTACCGAATAACTCTGTAGGAAGAAGCACATTATCAATAGTGTAGATCGAGAGTGGAGTAGAGTCCAAAACGTTGTTCGCAATCCTCGACGAGTCAACTCCGGTATGAAGCGTAACCGAATCTCCGGCAACGGAAACTGTCAAATCGAATTTTCCGGCGCCGTTAGTAGCCAACGTAGAAATCGAATCACGAGAAGTTTTCAAAGATCCAACAGGTAGATAAGTAGCGGTTGCATGATACTGCAAGAGAGAAACTACTTCAGCACTTGTGAGTTTCTTCAAATCAGGTACATCTTTTGATTTGAAAGCTTCATCAGAAGGTGCAAAAATCGTTAAACCTTTATCCACCGTTGACTGAAACGTTTTAATAACGCCGGTAGAAACAATGAGCGATGAAAATGTCTTACAACCATGGTTCTCGAGTAACGCCGTTAGGTTTAGGTCAGAAGAAGGAGGAGGTGCCGTTAAAATCCCTGGTGCTATAATAGGAGCACTGATTTCAAGAACTGAAATGTTATAAGGAATTTGTTTCACAGATTTAGTGTAAGTAGAATCGAGTTTCGAGTTCGGAGCCGCGGATCCGAAAGCAACTTTACCGCCTTTAAGATCGGTGATGTTAACGGAGCCGAGGTTTCCCTCGGCGGTTCCGGTGGTTTGGAAGAGAGTGGTGGAGAGGGTGGTGCCGTCGGAGATCTGGTGGAGTTTAGTTGGATCGAAGTAGTCGAGTAAGACGTGGAGGGAGAGGAGTTTTTTAATGACGGAGAGAGGGTGATGGGCGGTGACGGTGGAGAAAGCGGAGTTTGTGAGGACAAGGACGGTGATGGTTTGGTGGCTGTTGATATCGTCGGCGAGTTTGGTTTGGGTGAGGTAGCTGTTGTACTGGCTGTAGTCAGGGTTGGAGGAAAGAATGTCGGTGATGTTGTGGGCGGAGACGGTGGCGACAATGACGGAGATAGAGAGGAAGAGGAGGAGGTGGTGGTGGTGGTGAACGGAGAGAGGCATTTTTGGAGAGAGAGAGTAGAGAGAGAAGAGTGGGGAAGTGAAGTAAAGGGGGAAGTGGAGTTAAAAGAAGATAGAAGAGGGTGGTGAGTGATGACGTGTCTGAGTTTATGAGTTTACTTAACTATGGTTAAGGGATTCAGCAACTAGACAAATTCAATGCCTAGATTTTAGTACTTTTTCTTTATAACGTTTCAAATTGCGTTTTACTGAACTACTTTGTATACAACTATCTTTGATAAAACGTGATAGTGGTACATGTGACCTATTAGATGATGTTATATGAAATTTTTTGTTTACTTTCAAAGAATGAATATTTATTAGATTTACAATTAAATATTTTTTAACTTGAAATTAAACAAAAATGTTCGCATGTCATCCTCTAATAGATCACCTGTATCACTAGCACCTATGATACTTTACATTAGTCTCGTCCTTAATTTAAATTTCATTTTCATTTTTTACGGGTCAAAATAATCCTTTTAAAATGCATTGAGTGCATAATATGTTTTGGTGTACCAACACTTCTAAAAATGTAATCATGCAAACTAAAAGTTGTGTCCAATATATTGATTTTCTTAAAAAATGGTTATTGAAGGGAGAAACTAAAGTTCACTATCTTTCCATTGAATTGAAGTGGTCATAATGCATATACAATCTTCTTTACGTTCAATTTGGAAAATACATCCATTTTTAGCTTGAGGGTCGACACTATTATTGTCCGTATTAAAATAGTGGTCTCACTAATTGTATATTACAAACTTGCTTGATTAAATGTCTAATTACTGAAGCAATAGGTGAGGGGGAAAAATTATTTTACTCCTACGTATCACTACGCGTAATATAATAATGTATATTTTATGATAAATTATCTAACTCCTATATATCCATATGTGTAATATAAATATGTATAGTATTATTGAGTTTTTTTTTTATTTTCTAGAGTTTCCTGAAGTATTTTCCTGATGTTTATATTAATGTATTTTATAGTGTCTTAATTAAATTGTTTTTAAAATTGATAAGTTAATTAAAACAAAACACTAGTAACTAGAAGTTGTATAACTGTTATTCAATGATCTAACATTCAAAGAGAATAAAAATAGTTTGAAGTCATCTAATGAGTTAAAAACTCATTGTGATAAAAACATTTTATTAATTTTACAAATTTAAAAGAATATTTGTAATATCTCAAGTTAGGTAGGAATATTTGATTTGATTTTATAAAACCTTTAATATTATCGGCATGCCCTTTAACTTTCATTCTTTTTTAGTATCTAAAACAAGGTTGACAAAATTAGGTGTTGACAATCGAGTTGACTTTTTAATAAAATATCATTTGAAAGTGATAATAATATAATATGACTTATTAAGTTCTTAAAATGATTAATTTAAAAATCGTGATAGTCCAATACCACATTTATATTATGATTTAAAAATGGGTATTAGAAACATGATGATACAACAAGATTTTTGAATTGAGTTTAAAAAAATAATTGTGAGGAGTAAATTAAAAAATAAATATTTATTATGTCCCTAATTCTTGGAATTTAAAATGCATTTTTATTATCCATTTACCTTAAGCATGTGATTGTTGTGGTCATTTTTAGGGTAAAAAATCTGAAAGATTTTTTAATCAATCAATTAGTACTTTTCTGGTTTTTAATTTAAACGATATATTTGTAAGCATCCATTCTTAACCTTTATAATAAAAAGACTAAAACCTTGAACCTTTTTCTCTCTATTTTTTTTCTCTTAATGACACAACTACAAGTTAGTTATAAAAAATGGTTTATGATACAACTATACGTTATTTGTAAAAGAATCATTTTTGCTTTATGATGCAACTACACATTAGTTGCAAAAGAATCATTTTTCTAATATGCTAAATTTGCTTTTTTTTCCTTCTACCAATGAACATTACGCAAAGGCTTATTTGGGTAACAATAAAACTTTAGTCATAGTATGTGATGTAAGGTATATGGATTAAATAATATGCTTCATCATTCTGGAGATTGAGACAACAAAAAAACATATTATATAAAATCAATTTGATTTTATATCCGGGATGTGGACCATATAAGTTATACAGTACTTGTTAGATAATTAACGGAGAGATACAAATTGAGCCAAAGGGAGTTACATATGATTTTCATTAATTTGGAGAAGACATAAGGTTCTTAAAAATGTATTGCATAGGGATGACAATGAAAACCGAACATGCGGGTACCCGCTCGAACTCAACCTGAATTTAACGGGGAAAACCCAATGTGATTTGGTTCAGGTTCGGGTTTTACCCGAGTTCAATTTTCGGGTTCGAGTTTGGTATAGTTGATATCCTACCCCAAACCTGATTAATATATATATATAATATATATGTATAGAAATATATGTTTCGGGTGAGTTTTCATCGGATTCGGGTTACCGGAAACCTAACGGGTTCAGTGATGATATCTTTGTTTTTAACCCCACTTAATTCGGATTCGAGTTTTGAATTTCGGGTTCAGGGTTGTGTAAGCACAAACCCGACCCCGACTCACCCGTTGCCATTCCTACAATTGGGGAAGATCTAAAACAGAAATGAGTTCAAATTATATACATTTGAGCAATGAATAACATGTGTGATAGGGTCAAGATCAGTGTGAAAATGGAAGATGACATCTTAGAAGATTTTCATACTTCTAAAGAGTAGTATAAGGCACACAAACTCTATTGCAAATGTTAGAATTTGATACTATATCATACCACAAGTCAGTGGATTTATATATATTCATACAAATATGATTGGGAAATTATGTAGAGGGAGACCAAAAAAACTATAGATAAAATTATTAGAAAAGATTTAGACATTAATACTTTGTCAATGTATATTATTTATCTTCTCATAAGTTTTTGTGACATACTCTAAGTAGGTTTGTTCTTAAGGCAATAAGTAACTTGTTTAACGTTGTATAGAAGTGATCTTGATTATCATATTCATTATTAATAAAGTCTTTGGAACGATATTTGTTGGGAGGGACAGTCACACACTCCGAAAGAAACTAGTTCCTTACCCAAAATGTAATGATACTACTAGTAGTACAAAAAATATTGATTACTAATATGTATATATATCAACTACATTGCACACTAAGTAGACAAGTGAGCAACCTTAACATAAGGTTAATTAAATCCTTAATGTGCATTTTTCATCAAAATATATGGATTACATACATTCCTCACTTTTCAATTTTCACCTCTTGTTTTTTTGGGTAATCTAACTTGGCCTTTTGGCTCCACCCCACTCTTAACTCTTAACCTTCAACAATTAATTTGAACAATTTCTTCTACAACCTTCTTTTATAAAAAAAAAACAACTAGAACCTTATACTTTCTCTTTGACACAACTACACGTTAGTTATAAAGAATCATTTTTGGTTTATCATACAACTACACCTGAATTGTAAAATAATCATTTTTGCTTTATGATACAACTACACATTAGTTGCAAAAGAATCATTCTCTAATATGCTAAATTTACTTTTTTTTCTTCCAATGAGCATTAACTAAAGGCTTATTTGGAGAACAATAACACATTAGTCTCACTAATGTGATAAGTTATATGAATTGAATGACGACATAATACTCTATCATAAACGGAGGTTGAGACAAAAGACACATATTATGGAAAATAAATTTAGTTTTATGTTGGGGAGGTCGAGAAGAAATGAATTCAGATTGTCTATATTTGAGCACTCAATTACATGCAAGATAGGATGAAGACCAATGTGAAAATACAAGGTGATATCTCATAAGATTTTCTATTTCTATAAAACTACACTAATGATCAACATTAATCCCTTACTTATTTACACTGGTCTTGGATGTGCTTACTCAATATATCGAAGAATTAGTGTAAAACAACGAATGTTTTTTCCATATGATATTATCAGGTTTAAGACTTGAGAGAGATGTTAAATGAGAAGCTAGAAATGTGAGGAGAAGCTTTACGAGCGTATGACTTTTATATAAGTCAAAGTAAGGAATAGTTTATCGAATGTAAGTTTAACAAAAGACACACAAACTCTATTGCAAATGTTAGAATTTGATAGCATATCATAACACAACTCATTAGATTTAAGTATATTGGATTATCGTACAAATATGATATGGAAACTATGCAGATGGAGGACAAGAAAAACCCGAGCCAAATTATTAGAAAATATTTAGAGATTAATATTTTATGTATATATAACATTTATCATCTCATAAGTCCTTTGTGACATGCTCTTCTATGTTGGTTCGTTCGTTCTTACTGAAACAAGTCACTTCATTAACTTTGCATAAAAGTGATCTTAATTATCATATTTGATTATTAATTTGTATATATATGAATGATATTGCACACTAAGTAGACAAGTGAGCAACCTTAACATAAGTTTATGTACATTATACTTTTCATGGTCTTACCATAGAGCCTCTTGATTCTCCATGTTACTCCTTTTCTATATTCCTAATTCATTTGGACATTTAATCTCACATATTGGTAACAATTTTTTGTGCCTCCCAAAACCCTTCATCCAAAACGCTTTGTTGGAAACTTCTTCGTGCATCACCCTACAACTTCCATCATTTGTTTTTGGGCTCAATCTGTTGGGTTTATTCAAGTGTGAAGTCTCACATTAGATATGTGGGGAGGAGTAAAAGAGTTTATAAATAGAAAAGACCCATGAAACTAATGCCTTAAGGTTTTGGTTCAAGACGTGGTGCATCACTTGTGGCTCTACACTCTTCCCATACCCCGGTAACAATGGAACTCCCCAGTGGTTGGAGGCTCCCCGGTCGCAGTCTGGTCTAACAAGTGGTATCAGAGCCGATGGTTCGACAGGGACATTATGGACTTAAGAAGGAGCTGACCGGAAAGTGTGTGGTACCCACACTTGAGGGGAAGATTGTTGGGTTTATTCGAGTGTGAAGTCTCACATTGGATATGCGAGGAAGACTAAAATAGTTTATAAGTAAAAAGTCACATGAAACTAGTGTCTTAAGATTTTGGTTCAAGACGTGATGCATCATTTATAACTCTCCACTCTTCCCATACCCCGGTAACAATGGAACTCCCCAGTGGTTGGATGCTCCCCGGTCGCAGTCTGGTCCAACACTATTTTGGTCTTTTGGCTCTACGTGCTCTATTCTTAATACTTACATTCATAACCAATAATCTATGTTCGATCGTCAAGCTATCTCCAACTATGATATTGTGGTCCAAACAAAACTTTCTATATGATTCCCTTATGATTAAAAAATTGATTTCAGAACATGTCACCCTACTCTTTTATGTGATAAGATATCGCTTCTTAAAATGCATGTTGGTTATTGTAAAATCAAAAGCTAATGAAAAATCTAAAATAGTCACACCTTCTCTCTTTGTTTTCCCTATGTCATAATTCTCATGAAAACATTCATATCCTCAGTCATTTCTCCTTATTGAGATCCCCTCATAGGAAAACATTTTCTCCTAAGTGTCCGTTTGCGAATTAGATTTTGGGGGAAGGAAGAGAAGACTACGTCATGAAATACCCTTGTGGGGTGGCTCTGAAGCCTTCTCTTTCTATTCCTTCTCCTCCAATACTCAACTTGCAAATAAACCTTAAAGGTACTACCTTGATTATACCTTCCAAATCCTCGTAAAACTTTATCTTGTGATATTCATATAGCCATATATAGGGTGCATAAACACTAATCATATTAAACATGTATTTCTTTGCTATAAACTTTATTATTATTTTTACATCCACCATATCATTTTTTTCTCCCTTGTTTAAAATTATACCCACCATATTTTTAATATTATCTTATGAGAATAAAGTATCTACTCACATCAGGAAATAACTTATATCCTTAAATCTATTTATTGTTTAACATGCGTCTTCTTTCCCTTTCTTCTAAAAGTTTTCATTTTAAAATATATTATAAAAAGAAAAAATAAGACATATGTTAAATAATTAATGAATTTAGCGATAAATTATATCTTGGTATATGAAGACACTTTATTCTTTGATCTTATTCGTGTACCACAACTTACATCTCAAACCATCTAATTCCCTTATTTTATGAGTAGTCACTGTGTCTATTAATCCAACTGTAAAGATGCATATATTAATTCAATAATGTAAAATACTACTAAATCTTCATGTATTCGTATAAGGTCAAACAATTTGATAATTTATTTTTTTAATCTAAATTTATATTTAAATCTATATGTTGCATTTAAAATAATTTATAATTAAAATTTTACAATTACGTGGAAACACATGAAAACCAAAGATGTTTGGTTGGGTGAGAGAGAGAGGGTCGGTGTAAGTTAAAGATGGAAAAGGCTAATGAGTGGTGACTGTTGAATGGTGAGGTCTAGTTTGCTTAATCATGGTTAAGTGGACCAACAATACTTATTCAATGGCTACAAAAACTATATACATTATCACTATATTATTTATCATTAATATAAAAATGGTAAAAATAATAAATCTAAAACTTATATTTAATCATGGATGGTTATGATTAAAAATTAGTTATTGGTCTATAATAGTAATGTACATATATCTTTTAATTTTGATCATTCAAATAATATACAATGATTCATATTAAATGTTCTCATTTATTACAATAACGCAAATGTTATCACATGAGTAGCTCCCAATATTTAATTATCATTGAACTTTTAAGAAAAGTAATTTAAATAAATAATGAATGATGTTATAATTGTACAAATATTTAAAAATTGCATATAAATTACATAACTAAAAAGACATGTATAAACACAATGTTAGTGGTTTACTAAAAGACAACAAAAAATGTACATACTAAGAGTTTTTTATATTTTCACTTTATCATCCATTATTTATATTTAATTATCGTTGATTATTATATATATAAATATTACAAATGAATAATATTATGATTGTGTATAAAATTTTATTATCACTGTATATAGATATTACATTCTTACTAAAATATTATTTTTAAAAGGACGTTAATTGTTTTTTAATAATTATTTTTAATGTCCTCAAAAAGTACCTTTTCATGAAACTAATGTTCATTATTTTGTGTGTGCTTTGCTTGAAATGTTTCAATTAGATTTTCCTAGCTTAGGTGGACGATTGTTTTTTATGACAATGAAGGGCTATAGTAAAGTTTTAAATGAGAACTGTTCAAAAGAGTGGACTTTAATATTTATTGTTATTCTTTATTAAAAAATGTTATACATTAATGCATAAATATTAAATTCTTACAAATTAATTTTCAATACATCTTTTTGAATAACAAAAATGTAAAATTGTTTTCAAATTTAAACTATTCATATAAATAACTGTATAAATGTATGTATCATTTAAATTATATTTTTAGTTTATAAATTGCAAGATACAAATTGCGAGATTATAATGTGTTTATATTATAATTTGTTTATGTTTGAGTATTTTAGTTGAAAATTAAATATAAACTAATTTATTCTGTTTGTGTAAAGCATAAAGAATATTTCTTAGAAATTACAAAAAAATATTAATTAATTTGTTTATGTTATAATATTTTAGTTGTTTTTATTTTGTTTGTAAAGTATAAACTTTGCAACATTTATCACCACATATATTTTTATTAGAAATTCTCAAAATTTATTATCTCATCACAAATGCTAAAAAATATTAAAATAAAATATAAAAACTAATACCAATATTTAAAAATAATATGACACATAAATAAATAAAAGTTACTAAAGTTAAATTAGGCAATCCACAAAATAAATATTGAGTAAATAATAAAATAAGTAATCTAAGGAGATGTCAATCCAAAAAAGATGAAAAGTGTTATTGAAATTTTAGGGATATAATGAAAAGTAAATTTGGTTGGAAAAATAAGTAATTAAAAAAAAAGGAATCCACCACACCAAAACATTACTTTTTGATTATTTCTTAATAAATAAAAGTTAAGTTTATAATGTAAGTTAATTGTGAAAGATACTTGTGCTACAATTACAAACTTCCACATATATATATATATATATATCAAATAAGCACAAAGTTTTAACATAAAAATGGTAAAATTAAATACATTTGTAAATTATATAATGATAGATATGTGGTAGTTTTTATATATTAATATATACATTTATTAAGATTATCGTGTTTTGTATTTAGAAGGGTTATAGTTTTTTATTAATATTATTATTATAAATAAAAAAGATGGAAAATAAAAATGCATGGTTTGGGTTGTTTTGTTTTGTTGCTTTAAAAAAACATAAGATGAATGGGATGGTAATAAAGTGTAACTATGGTTGAGTTAGGAAAGAGGCATGTGACAAAAGAGTCGACAACTATTATTTGTTGTTTACAGCTGTACATTGAAAGTGATATATCCTTATTTCTCACACTTCTTGCTTTTGTTGCTCTTCTTTTATGCCAAATTACTTATATACTCCAAATCGAGATCATTTGTCTCATTTTGTGTATCTATTTAATTAAAATGTGATATTTTATTAACATAGTTATAAAAATATAAATTAATATTTTTATATTATCTATTGAAATTTGATTGGTTAGGAACATGAAAAAAGTTGTTTTGGGCATATGATCTTTACTCAAGTTAGACATGGTACATCAACAATATATTGGTATAGTGGTTTAAGGTTTTGCTAAGATTCTTAGGATAACTAAAAGGTTAATGATTCAATCTCTTAGAGTGATACTTGTTGGAAGGGACATTCACGCACGTAAAGATTAGTTCCTTATACATAAGGTGAAATGATAATATTGGTAATGAAAAAAAAAAAAAAAAGTTGAACCTGATAGTTTGGTCCATCTACCAGGTTAATCTTTTTTTTGTATATGTATATGTAGTTATATAAATTGGGAAGTGATTCATTTCATAATCATTCATTCTTGAAAAATCCAATAGTTTGAATTGTTGATTTTATGTAAACCATTGAATTTTCTAAGAATAAATAATTGAGATGTAGAATATGTTTTTTCCACTTACTCTTGGAGTAAATGAACATTCTCCATATAAAATTATACCAATATTATTTCATTGGTCGTATATTTTAGACCATCCATAATAACTGGTATTTCTATCCTCCAGTTCTTGCTCTGTCAATAACAACACATCATTCACTATTTTAAATAAAAGTGAAATATATGAATGATTAATAATGTGACAACTAACTAAAAACATTGCATTAAGTGGGAGTAGAAAAATATTAAATTCTAAAATTAGTTAGTTGTTTTTTATATAACTAGTACTGGTGTAGGGAATAACGGTCTACTAGGAAAAGAAAATTAACTTGAGTGTTTGAATAATTATTTTTTTTGGCAATAATCCGTTTAATACAAGTTTATTTTCAGGGAGAATCTATAAAAAAAAAACATTTGTAGATAAATGTTACACTTACTTTTTAAATAACAAACATATTACAATTTCATCATTCCAACCACTCATTATTCAGTTACCATTATTGATTATGATTTAATTTAACTAACACCCCAACTTAAATACTCTAGATTTATATCATTTCAGTTTATAGAAACTAAAATTGGAGTGAAATTTTGTTACAAGATCTCTCAAAAATCCAATAAAAATACAAAATCCATGACAGTGTATATATGTGTTTGTGGTGGTATTATGAGAAAAAATAATATTATAAATTGTAACAGTATTATTTATCATTCATTTCGTTGCTCTTTAAAATAGTAACCCAAATGAATAATTAATTATATAATGATTGCGTATAAATTTTTACACTGACCCTAATAGATATTACACTCTTACTTTTATCAATAAAAATTTAGCATGTTCATTATTTTCATATGAAAATAATATACCCTCTTACAAATCTTGTTATCAAAAGTAACATGAATTATAAATTAGACTTTTTTATTAATAATTAGTTTGTAATTGATATATATCATAAATTTAATAGGATAATATATTATAGATCATCCAGCAAAATTTAAAATAGATTATGGCAATAATATTTTTATATCAATATTTTTAGAGTAGAATAAACCTTAATCATTTGACCATAATATTTTTATACGGTCATTCAATTCTACCAAATAAAATAGCATATGTTTAAAATTAATATTAATTATATTGATGGATATTTAAATTTTATTAGATAAATAATATTATTGTCAACCCATTAATTTTAAATCAAATCATTCTTTATCTTCAAAATGTAAGATTGTGTTGATGGTAAATATAAAATTATGTTTAAAAGAATGAAAGATGAGAAGAATGTCAGGATGGCCGAGTGGTCTAAGGCGCCAGACTCAAGTTCTGGTCTTCGTGAGAGGGCGTGGGTTCAAATCCCACTTCTGACATTTTTGTTGGGAACAATTTTCTGTATTCTCTTTTGCATTATATAACTCAACTATTATTTTCTCATCACCTTCTGAAATTCATGATTCCATTTTACACTATTTTGGGAAAGGAAGTTTCCCTACAATCATGATTACATTCTAAAGCATGAAAGAAGCTGCTAATACATTTTAATTCCCTGATTTCCATCTCAGGTTTTATTTCATTCCTTTATGTTTTTCGACCTTATCAATTTGTTCCCTCCAAAATTGAAAAACTCAAAATTGTGCATAAAAATTTTAAATTTGAGTCAACGTAATCCCTTTTAGAGTCAAATTAGTCACTATCAGATATTGTAAAACATACTAAAATGACTAATCTGACCCACATTTGAAATGTTTTAGAAAACATTATAAGTTTAACAATAAAAAGCACTGATTATTTAATTTAACATTTTTTGACAAAATATTGTGGAAAAAGTTTCAATAGTAATAAAATCCTTATTTTATTGTTAAACTTTTAAATTTTTATAAATCATTTATAATAGAATATTATAAATCGTCCTTCGCCTAATGTGAATATGGTGTGGTTGTTGTATTTAAATATATAAATAAAATTCCAAGATTGGTTATGAACATAAACATCCAAACACAAATTATGGCCATAGCAATAAATCCATTACATCTTTTGAACTACACTTGACTAAAGGGTTCCAATTTTATTGCTTGGACAATGATGGGAATGATGTGCAAACAAATCAAAATAAAGGATGTGGGCAAACTTAGACAAGGGCAATAAATAATATAACATTTGATTTGTTTTTCTATCATATTTTATTAGTTGGTTTATGCATAATTTATAATCAGTCCAAAACCACTTACATCATGTAGTAACCTTACAAAGATATACAAATAATGAATGTTCAACAAGGTAATGACATCCATAACAACAATGACTTCAAGGCTGGATTAAGATTTCAGCATAGTCCCATTTATAAAATTACCAACACCCTCTATTTGAGTTGATGTACATATCCAAGCTGTTCGAGAATAATGGCGTTGAGTTTCTCGACGCTTTGCCTTAGGATTAGTCAGTTATATTTCTCGATGGGGGCAAGAGATTTTCTTCGAACTTTACGCATATGCATGCATTAGAGTATAAGACTTCAATTAGAGCCAAATACCTCATTCCAGCGCTCAAGCTCTTCCCAGTTGCTTTTATTTAAGCTTGGTCTGATGACAGCCATTGCCTTCTTGAAATCCTCGAACCTCAATCCTCTTACCTGGTAAAACCGAAAATTGTTAACGACGAAGGTTTTTCACTTACAAGAATGAATACTAGTTCATAATGAAAAGCTATAGCAAACTTCTAACAAGCATGCCTGATTTGCCTTAACAGTAAGAATGCCAGCACCCAGCTCTCTAATTGGCATCATTGCAGCTTCTTCACATAAGGCTTGCAGATCACTTCCGGAGTATCCTACAAAAAATTAAAAACAATGGTTTCATTAAATAAAAAAGGTAATTACTAAGATATCCAATATCGCAATTTCTTTCTCATTATGACAAGGAATGAAGAGAGTGAGCCTCGACGCAACAATAAGGTGGTTGCTTAGTGACCACGAGGTTATGAATTCAAATCCTGAAAACAACCTCTACACTTACGAAGGTAAGGCTGCATATATTTATCCTCCCCATATCCCACTAGATAGGAGCCTCGTGGACGGACCCGCCCATGTTATTATGAACTAGGAATGAACATTGGCTACCACATACACACAAGGCAACCTACAAAAGGTTTTATTTGGAAGTTGCAACAACAACTAACTAATTTTTTTTGGGAGGTGTGGGTGGATGGGGAGGGGGGTCTTAATCATCAATTTAAGGCACGCCATACCTTCTGTCTCTTTTACAAGCCTTTCTAGATCTCTACCTGTGACATTAAAATACAAAGCTTAGTTCAAAATGAGCAGCAGAAGTGATAGCAAAAATACAAACTTGAGCTTTACTTTATGAAGGATGTAAGAAGTGAAAAGCATACAAAAGCTAAAACAAACTCAAAGTTCAGAATTTCTCTCTCACTTTTTTTTTTTGCACTTTTGGTTCTTGAGATTTCAAGTATTATGCTGGGCTAACCATAACACGTTGAAAACTTTGTGCAACCTTAGCAATTAGTTTTAAGACAGCACCAGAATAAATAAAGTTCCCAGCAATTGTAGAAAAAACTACCATAGGTGTAGAAGAAAAAATAACCATAAAACACATACATACTGAGCAGCAACATTGGATACACAAACCAAAGGGGAGAAGTATCAGGAAAAACAGAAATTAGATTGCATTGCTTACTGGGCAAGGAGAATGCTTGACCCTTGAGTTTGTGTTTCAGTAGAAGTTTCCGAACGTTTTCACCTGGTAAAGGTATGTAAATTCTCTTTACCTAGTAAGCATTTCACAATAAAGACAAGAACAGAGTTAGTAAAGAAACAGCATAGTGGAAGGTCATAATAACTATTATCCATTATATACAATTACACATATACTTCAATGGAGAACGAATGAAAAGGCTCTTTACAAAATGTACTTCAGATTGTTTTCTTATTTTTCTCATCTTATTTAAGGGTTGCAGGTTCTCTACATAACATTTTAGGGAGGTTATAGAAGGAATGAAAAGAGAACATAAGTGAGGAGGAGGAGGTACATGAATGCCATATCACAATTCAGTTAGAAACTCCGAATAATGAAATTACTAGGAGCCTATACAATTTGTCAAGGTATATAGAAGAGACTGTTGATTATCTGAAGAGTGGTTTATGGTTTACATAGCACATGTTATAATCAATAAAGAATGGACACTGCTTAATATAACATTACCAACCAGAAGGTTTCCCTTGCATGTGTCCATTCATAAATCACTATCCAAAGCAGTATGATAAAATCTTATTATTTATAAACTACTCAAGGTAAAACAAGCAAACTCTGAGTATTCGACAATAACAAGGATATAATTGATAAAATCAGAATAAAAACTCCACACTTTACACCAAGTAGCAAAGCTGATAAAACATTCACTACTCTCAAGTCTCAACTAAACCACACCAGCAACATGGCATTCTAGAATTATATTATAATATTCTACACTTCTAGTGTAGCGCACTGAAGATATTCTCACCAGCCTCCTGAGCACTGCATCATCCAATTCTTGCGGTTTATTAGTCGCACCTATATTTGGAAGAGAAAGGAAATTTAAATATGTAAAATTGTCTAACAGATACACAAAGAACTCATTTATCCATACTCTACACTTCAAATGATTGGATAGATGAAGTTATGCCTATGAAACATTCGAAATAATATATGATAAAGTTAGCAGTTCCAGATCTATAAAAGCAAAGATTCAGGCATACATCCCTCAATTACAAATGCTACATTCTTAGGATGCCAGATTACACTAGCAACCGGGCAACATAGGAACTAATATTGTTTTCAATCTCAACGTACTACAAGCCATGAGAGATACAGTCACACAGCTGAATTTAAAAATGAGAGGGGAGAATATGGCTATTGTGCAATGACCCCATGATATCTCAAAACATGCGAACAAAAAGCCATTTCTGGAACAGCTGCAAAGCCCAACTATCAACTACTATTATGGCAATATACTAGTTCAAAAACAAAATGACGTTACATTTGCAAAGGAGCTCTCATAAAAGTCGAGTTATGATGTTCGCAATTAATTTTTAAGTTCCAACATTTTCTAGAATTTCATTTTAGCCATTAACTGCTGTTTGCCAAAAAGTAATAAGGTCACAGCTGAAACTATTAGAAAAAGAAAACAAGAGCCTTCTTAATGGTAACAGGTTATTCTACCATTACCAGCAGATTGGATCTGAAATCTAAATCATGCTAACTTGTAGAAAGAGAATGATCAAGTGTTACCAGATATAGCACTTACCAATTAAAATCACAATATCATCAGGATTGGAGGTCACCCCATCAAACTGAATAAGAAATTCAGATTTTAATCGTCTACTGGCATCATTCTCACTTGCCAACCTTGTTGACATTATACTATCAATCTGTCATCATTTAACAAAAAACAATTATTGTTCAAAGTGCAGAAATTTTTTAAGCAAGATGCACGCAACCTTTTTCAATGCTATATGTGATGACCAATTTAAATAGTTATGAAGAAAAATTAAACTGTAATGACCACTCGGTTTTCTATAGCCATTCAGCACCAGGATGTATTTACTTGATTGCGTATGTGTATGATAATGTAATAACTGGTAGTGATCAATAGGGCATAATAGTTAAAACAACATCTCTCTCATCACTTCCAGACTAAAGACCTTGCTAAACTTTGCTCCTGCCTAATCAGGGGGCGTCCCTTTCAGATTCAGGGAGATACATGATATTGGTTGGGAAATTAAACTACCACATAGTAACCCGCCAAGATATTTCGCTTGCAGTCAGTGTGTGGTTAGCCAATTCTTAAGTTCTCCTAGCCAAGATCACTGGAGTGCAGTATTACGAATCTTGAAGTATAAAGGGTCCTCCAAGAAAAGGTCTTTTATGAAAATAGGGGGCATACTCAGATACTTGGCAACTAAGATGCTGAACGGGCAGGGTCACCCATTGATAGGCTATCAACTACTGGGTATTGTGTACTGGTTGGAGGAAATTTGATATGCTGGAAGATTAAGAGACAATTTGTAGTTGCAAGATCTAGTGCGGAAGCTGAATACAGGGCACCATGGGTTTACTGGCTCAAGTACTCATTTGGTTGAAATATTTTCGCGAAGAACTTCAGATTGGAGAGACTAAGAAAGTGACTCTACCATGTGACAGACAAGCAATATTACATATAACTTCAATGTCGTTTTCCACGAGAGGACTAAACATATTGAGGTAGGTTGTCATTTTGTCAGGAAGAACATCAAATCGGGAGATATCACCACTAGCTTTCTCAATTAAAATAATCAATTGGCGGATGTCTTCTATAAATCTCAAAGAGATCCTCGAATCAGTTATATATGTAACAAGCTTGGTGCATATGATTCATATGCCCCAGCTTGAGGGGGAGAGTTGATATAGTGAGTATTAGTTAGGCCCAATGCTTTTAGGCCCATTGTACTCCCTTACTTGTATATTATGCATATAAAGGATTTACTTTTATTTCTCTACTCTCTCTCTTTCATATCTTTCAACAAGTAGGAAGAAGAAAGTTGAGGAGAGCAGTCTACTCTATAAAAGAGAGAGATACCTCATCAATGAAAATTACAGATGGCTGTCTGGATATAGCTACCATGAATAGTGTCCGGACAAGCTTTTCACCTTCACCCACCTATTGAGTACAAGTTAAACATGTGTTGGGAACTGTAAGTACGTACAATACACAGGGCACATAGATAGAGACACCATTTTTTCAACTTCTATTTTAACAAGCACATAATATGTTAACATAAGAAATAAATTGAGTCAACACAAACATTTCAGGGTACATTTATAGAGAAATACCCATTTTGATGTCAAGGAAGCTGCAGAGACATTAAAAAATGTTGCTTCTGATTCTGAAGCTACTGCTTTGGCAAGCATGGTCTTTCCATTACCAGGTGGACCAAAGAGAAGCAAACCTGGAGTAAAAAGGTTTAACAGTTCTCAACTTTGGCATTTTTCATTCTACAATTTTCACCATTACCCATGATATGATCAAATGTAATTCGATTCCAAGGCATTACCTCTAGCTGCCCTTCGAAGACCAGTGAACAAGTCTCTTCTCTTAGTTGGCAAAATAACCATCTCCATTAAAGCTTGCTTTGCCTTCTCAAGCCCAGCTGTATATCCACTCTAAAATCAAATAACTAATATGAAATAAAAAAGAAAGAAACGGAAATGTAAATAGATTCTTACCAACATCTTCCCATCTAACAGAAGGACTTCTATCTACTATGGCAGTGTTAATCATTTCAACCAGTTTTGAGTCATAACTTGCACCAGAGACTTGACTAGATTTTGGACTTTCTACTTTATTCACCTGACCTGTTCTTTGAGGATTTTTTGGTAGCACATTTTTTCTAGCATTGGATGATTTAATTGGAACTGAAGTAGTTCGTGCAGAGTTTGAGGTGCTCTGCAAATATTTAAGATTCATTAAAAGTATAAAATCAGTACCCTACTCCAAGTATGCAATGAGAATATTCCACGATAATAATTTAACAGGCTTGCTGTCATATCAAAACACGTGAACAGTACCCAATAAAGGGCAGCCCAATGCACAAGGCTCCCACCTAGTGGGGCCTGGGAAGGGTAGAGGTACGCAATCTTACCCTCGCAAGTGAAGAGATTATTTTCAGGCTGAACAGTAATGAATATACAACAACAACAACAACAAACAAGCCTTAATCCCATTAGGTGGGGTCGACTACATAATGCTCTACTATATATCATGTTCATTACAGCAATATATATACTTTCTAAAGTGACATGTAAAGTTAACTAGGTGAAAGTCTGGCAGGGAACCCCACATTTCTCATACAAAATACAATTCCAACAGTCAATGTATTTTCTATAAGATATTGTGCAAGACCTATTTGTCAACCAGAAGTTGTTTTGATTTTAAAATCGGAGTGCAATCCTTAAAGCAGATTTTGTTTCAAAAAGCACCAGCCTACGATGAGACAAAGGGACCCAGATAGAAAACTCCATAATTACACAGTTTAGCTAGACCATAGCATACCTGATTTGCAGATGAGCTACCTGAAACAGTAAGAAGCATGTGGAGGATAATGAAAAACAGTAAGCACTCTTGGAAAACTTATAACTGGGAGGAGAAAATAGAGTTGCTCAGACAAATACAAACCTGTTCGTCTACTTAGAGCCTGTAATCTCTCAGAAACTTGACCCTGCCATTTTGATATCTTTTGACGATGTGATTGCACCTTCTGTTGTTCACTGTCACAGAACCATAGCTTTAAGTAGGTGAACAACAAAAATATCTGATTACAAGAACCCTCCTCGGTCATTAAATTTTTAAAAAGTATACAGCAAATGAAGTCATAAACTACATCTTAACCGCTATAAGGCTACACATTCTCATTTGTGATTAAATAACTGAATTTCGGTACAATTACGAAGCTGAAAAAAATAATTCAAAATTTAAAAGGGGAAAGCTACAGACAATAAAATCCCAAAACTCCCTACTCTCATTGTAGCTTCAATTGACAAGTTTTAAGCCATAGAAATTGGCACTAAGCTAAGAACAAACTAACTTTGACATTAAGTTATTAAACGTTGGTGCATTTTGATGCAATTACAAAATCCCAAAATGCCCTCATCTTCAATTTCTGTGTGTAAAGAGATAAATTGCTTTCATCGTAAAAGGATGCCTCGTGATACTTTTTGTGAGACTTATCAGAGGAAAATAGATAAAGACTGATTTTCCATTTAGGTCTTTTGTCATATTCATATTTATTTTATTTGACATTTCATTCTCAGCCATGTCCCACTGTCTAATGTTTATGGCATCCATGTTTGAGTGTCCACATTGGTCTTGTGTCCAGTGTCCAAGTCTGTGCTTCATAGCCTGGGAAAGGCAAGGCCAACTTAACTCACGGGACCATTACTCCCGGGATCTCCTCCCAAACAAAAATCTCAAGCAACCATTACCATTTAATTGAACGACCATATATATATCATCACACTAGTCATGTGTGGACCTATGCCTAAGCACTTAACCAATACTATAAACCATAGTTACATAATTCTCTCATTTACCGTATGTACTGCGTACCGAGTTCACCATATCACGTACATGCTCATCATATCTCATAATATCAACTTAAAAAGTAACGAATCAAGTATCCAAGTAAACCACCTAACCGAACTCATACCATATATCAGGTAACTATGCTACAAACACACTATATAAAATCACTTAAAATAAATAAGCCAAAAATTGAGACTGTCACTACCTTCAATCATTTTCCCCATGAATCCAATTAAAAACCCAATACTATTTAGTATTTACCAAACACTAAGAGTCTTTAGCGATTTGAATTTTTGAGCGGAATGAAGGGAAACGAGTGGCTTGGGTACCATGAAATACACTAATGAGATAACTACAAAGCCTTCCATTTCCCTTCAAAACTCAACTCGCAAACAGACCCTAAAGTCGGGGCCAATATAATAAAGAAAACTCAACTCGCAAACGGACCTTAAAGTCGGGGCCATTGTAAAAGGCTCCTATTATATAAAAAAAGAATGGAAAAATTGGAGAACCTGGAAGAGATAAAGGAAGGAACAGGAGTTGAATTAGCTTCAAGGAAAATCCTTTGGGCGTTTTTGTAATGAAGAAGTGCTTCATCGATCAAACCCCATTCTTCAGCCCTAACGGCTTTATCGATTTGTTGAGTGGCCAAATCGAGGTATCCTTTGAGCTTGAAAGCGACGCGTTCGTTGGAAATGGAATGAGAAAGTGAAGGAGAAGGTGAATCCATTATTGAAGAAGAAGAAGAAGGGTTATCGGGAGAGAAAACAGAGGTGAATGAATCGATTATTCCTTGCAAGAAGCTCATTATGCCTTACAAACGCGATTTTCATGATAAGCGATTATGGGAATAATTAAAACCTTGCACAAGATGAAAAAGCCAATTGTGTTTCACATAAACTCACTTATGCTGCCTTTCAACTCTTCTTTTTTATGAAAAAAAATGTATATGTTTACATTCAGGACATCTATTATTTAATTTTCCAAATTATGGACTCTTCAAAAAAAAAAATTAATGAAAAGAATCAATAAATAATATATTGATTGTGTATAAATTATTATCTTAAGTAAATATTATATTTTTTTATTAAAGTGTAGAGAAACATGAAAAATAAAACATTTTCAAAAACTTGAACACTTTTGAATATATTTTTTTAAGATGATATTTATTTTGTCTCTCTTATATGTAAGAGAATCAAATGGTTTATTATCTTGATAGTTTAGTGGGGAATATCTATACTAATATAACATAAAATAACTATTTATGATGGTGTAATTTGTGTTTTTGTATTTTGCCTTTACTAATCTATATTTTCTACCAAAAAAACCATATAACATATTTCCTCGTTTTACGTTCCATGTTTGTTTATGTAAGTTTTATAGTTTTTTCATTTGAACACGACAATTTTTCTACATGGATCAAGATAATATTTGAACACGATAGTTTATCATTTTCATTTTTTAACATGCAAAATTGTAAATCATGTTTTTGTTATAGTTATGAAAAATATAATAAAAATATACAAAACAATTACAATTTACTCAATAGAAAAACGGATGTTGTCAACACGGGCTAATATAATAGAAAATGAGAAAGTAATTGTGTATGTGTAAATTGTAATATGCAAGGTCTCACTTGTTTCTAAATATTGAATTAAGTTGTTTTTTGAACTCAAATTCATCATTTTTTTGGGTGTGATGAATAAATATGTGTCTTTTGAGTTGGGTCGGATTATAAACACATAATCTAGATAATCCATGGATAATTAAAATTAATTATTTTATTTTTATTTCTTCTTTTATTTAATTATTTATTGAATTTTATTTATATGTCAACCATCTTTATTTAATTTTTTTATTTTAAGAATTAACAATTAGAGGATTTCACTTATCTAAAGTGAAATTAAAATCTATATTTCTATAAATTACGTAAATCAGCAACTAATTGATGACTGGCCTATAACTCATTGATTTCTTCATTAATTATCTTATATATAGTTTCAATTATTATGTTGAGACAAATATTATCACAATCAAAATTGTTATTAGACCCCGATTTCTTCATTAATAGTATATTTGATTTTTCTGGGAGGCAATCTTAATGGGGAATGTAGAGAGTGATATTGATGATTTGAAGGTTCTCACACTAGATATGACATAGGAGAATTAAATATGGAAGGTGAGACTATTCTAAATTTCTCCCCAGTTTTTTATTTTACAATATGCAATACATGTTTTAAGAAGCCAAAGGAGCGCCTTATCACATATAAGAATGAGGTTATTCGTTCTCAAATCAATTTGTAGCTTATAAAGAAATCAAATAGAAAGTTTTGATTGGATTATAAAGTCATATACGAAGTGAGTTTGACGACCCAACACAAAGTTTTGATTATGGATGTAAGAGTTAAAGGTTAGAGTGGAGAGAAAATGATAATAGAGTTCCAAGAACTAATGGTGGAAAATGAAGAGAAGTGAACATCGGAGCTTCAATCAAAGATGTTTGGAAGAATGATATTGGGAGGTACAAGGAAGTGATAATGATATATGAGAGGAGATGACCAAGGGAATTAAGAAGACAAAAAAGAGGGCATTAGGCGAATCTAAAGACTTTGGATCAAAGTGTAAAGAATCACGGTCGTAGGACAAAAGTGCCCAAGACAAAGTTAAGGTGAAAAATGATTGTTAAAAATCATGGTCATTGTGTAAAAATACTAAAAGATGAAAAACAAATAAAGTAACTAAGAAAGATACAAAGAAAACGGAAGTAAATGATGGATCATACAAATCTCTAATAATAACAAAAATGACTCAAACATCAATCCATAACATAATGAATCTTCATGTCTGAAAACAGCAGCATTTGAAAAAAGAACATCTATTATATTTTCTCCCCATAATAAAATAATCGTGGGACAAAATTAACGGCTCAAACCTGAATCAGAACTCAGAAACTTTTCCAAAATCAATAATTCAGCACAACTTGAAGAGCTATGTATGTATGTCTGCTAAATCTAAACAAGAGGTAACAGTTGAATGTTAGATATGTTACAACAGATTTATGAACCATAAGGATGCAATAAAAAATGCTTACAATCAAAATATCATAATCTCTACCTAGTTTTCGCATTCCATATCACGTATCGAATATCTGTGTCCATTTCGTATATCCTAAAAGCTATGATTTTATGAGAGGCTGAAGCCCATCACCTTCCCATCCAAGCTTCAGCATTTGATCAATCACTTTCAAGCTTAACTGCAATAAATAAGTTGCAGTGTTAATAGCCATGAAATACAGTAGGTAATAAAAGCACTTATCTTGGAGGCATGATTGAGACATTAAGGTATGATATTTTAGACAATGAAGTTCATGCACACCAGAAATTCAAAGCTCATTGAGAGCTGTTATCATTTAGACTTTTAGGATCCGTTTGCTATTTGAGTTTTGGAGGGGAAGGAAAGGAACGGGATAACTTCAGGGCCATGAAATACACACATGATATGGCTCTATGTCTTCCCTTTCTCTTCTTTCCCCTCCAAAACTCAACTCACAAACGGGAACCTTAATAGGTCTTGGGAGTGACCTATTGTTGAGAAACCAAAATCATTATGATCTTAGAAGTGATTCTAAGAAGAATAATGGAAGTTCCACTCCAATTAAAGTTACACCACTCTCACTAGTGCACTGTAGAATATTTTAATTTGTGTGCAGTTGATCCCACAGATACAAATAAAAATCAAACGCTGCCAAACTGAATACATGTAAATTGTGACTCTAAATAACGTGCCAACATGATTACTCTTTTAAGAAAAATAGACAACAAAATGTGAGGGATATATACAGTTTGTCCCTAACCAATTTACAAGGGCGGCCAAGTGCACGAGACTCCCACCTAGTAGAATCTAGGGTAGGTTAAGGTATGTAGCCTTACTCCAACAAGCGAGACTGTTTCCAGCTTTAAATTTTTTACAACAATCTAACAAAAAATAATCCTTCACTCGAAGGACCGTTGTCATTTGACAAAAGATAGTTATTTACAAAGATTTGACTTACAGATGGATCAGTGAAGATTATCAATTGTTTATCCAAAGTTGAAACCAAAAGATTTGTGTTATCCTTGTTTAGGGCTAGAGCTGTAATATCTTGTCCTTCTCCTAGCCTCAATACATGAAATACCTACAGAAAAATGTTTGCCACAAAGATTAGCATTGAAGAACAGTCCACTGAAGATGCATAGTAAAAAGGGCAACAGCTACCATGTGGACTCATGAGGTTTGAGAAAATCACCATGTATGTGTCAGGACACAATGAGAAAATGCCATACAAAGAACATTTAATTATTTTTCATTAGAAGTCAATTATTTATTTGAAAATTCAAATGTTCAGGTATCTTCTATGACAGTTCTCCCAAAGGACAGGAAATAAAGTTTGCTTTGATTGTTTGCTCTTCCTGATAGACTACTTTTAAGGTGTACGAAAATGATGAATAAAAATGTAACAGTTGATGTTAGATAAAATGTAAAAGTAAGATTTATCTTTGACATCTTAATCATGCACCTCAAGAGTGTGCATATCCAGGAAGCAAATTGAAGGTGAGGGAACATCAACTCTGTTGCTTCCGAAGGTATCTTCTGATTCTGAATCAAAATCAATGACACCTGACTTATTCAACTGCAAGTTCAAATTGTTATTACTTGCTCCACCATTTCCCACAGAATTAATTCCAAGCAATGCACTCCTCCCATCAACAGAAATTTCCATGCAACTGATGCTGCAAAAAAATGATAATTGTGTTTTCACAATCAGAGCACCATTGAGAGTATAGGTACTAAGGGTATGCTTTGATTCATTCCAAGTCATCACAACCCCTTCAGAGGAAAGGCAGACAATATCGGCCTTCACACCATCCAGTCTTCTAATTAAACGCCCCCTTCTTATAGAGTGCAAGAGAACATCTGATGAATGGGAGCATGAAACAACTACTCCGAGATCTGAGCTAACACAACAACTCAGTACTTCGCTGTGGTGCCCACGGAGTACCTGGATAGGACCCTCAATACGATATCTCCGGTCCTTTTCATTCGAATGTGATGAACTACTACTGGTTGAAGATCGTGTGCCTGTCCCAGTGGAATATTCTGATGTAACACTGGACTGAGACACAAGCGCTCTATTTATTTTCCAGAGCAGTACTGTTGTATCTCGGGATCCAGTCACCAGGTAGTTACTATCAGGTGAAAGACCAGTGCAAGTTACTGGAGCACAATGTGCATAAGCTGTTTCTAAGGTTTTAGCTCCATCTGAGGATATTAGCCTAATACTATTATCAGCATGGCCACCTAATCAGAAGCCAAAATTTCAAAATCAAATGTCAAATACTTAGTTCATAAAGGCAAATAGTAAAAATGACGTGTAAGAACTTAAAATATACTTCAAAAAAGAAAAATATGAACTGTTAACATGTAAAAAGGTTTTATTAACCCTACACATTACTCATCCCAAGATACATATGGCAATTAAAGACAGTAACTATAAAGCAAGGTCACAGACAAATACTGGATTAACAATTTGATTATCCTATCTTAGACTACCACATTGTTTGGTTTAAACTTCAGAACAAGTTTTAGGAGATTTAGCTTAATGGGCTTCTCATGTCCCAACTGTCATGCTTTATCGGTGAAAGACCAACAGAAAATGGTTGACCTGTGTACTGTGTAGGACTGTAGGTAGAGATTATAATGATTTTGGGTATTAAATATGACCATTATGTTTATAACCTTCATGGTAATGACAGTTTCATGTAAATCAAGCACACTTGCCAAAATGCCTGCCATAATTGAAGCATGAAGGTCTATTAGAAATCTGACTATAATATTTAAACACATAAATATATGAAATACTCCATTGTCTTTTCATATGCTTTTGTTGTATTTTCCTACAAATATTCAAAGAGGTTGGAGAACTATTCTTTTATTTTGAAAAAAATGTTGCAGAACTATTTTTTTCAAAATCTGTCATTGTATCCTTCTTATTCATGTACTCGCATCTTTTTCTTTATAATTTTCCTTCTCTATTGAACAAAAAGGCCGTGTGTGCTTATATGCTTGGAAATATCCAATTTTCTGTGTTTTCTAAGAAATACAAGAACAAAACAGGAAATAGCAAGTGCTACACAAGAAAACATTGTAACATCCAGAAAAATTCCTTACAATTGATGAACCAAGTTACCTAATTCGATGTGTTGTAAGGCATGAGTATTAATAAATCCATAGTAATGGTTATAAGGTCATACTAACTATTTATCTCATCTATGGGCAATTTTTCGTACAACAACAATCAAACCTTAGTCCCACTAGATGGGATCGGCTATATGAACTAAACGATGCCATAATGCTCAATCATAAATCATGCCCATTGACAAAAGAAGAATTTTTCGTAAAAATGTAAAAATAATAGATGCAGCATATCTGAGCAAGCTTAGATCTTGTAGATTTTTACCAGTAATAATTTCTTTGTCGCATGTTATAGATACGATAGCTTGACTTCTAATTCCAGAGACAGAAAATGCTACTGCTTGGGGGTATTGCCACTCTTCACCAGATGCAACTGGTGCTTTGAACATGCGCATAAGTGAACCACCAGAAGAGCCTGATGTAGCTTTTCCATGTTGAAAGAGGAAAGGAGTACCCTGGCCATCAGGTGTGTTGGGTTGCCACTTGTGTTGTGCAACATGCGCTGCTGGTGCATTCATATCTACAATTACAACTGTATCTGATGCATGAATGGCAGCGGCAGGAAGATTGCACCGTTCGGGAAATGGAACAGCATATGGTTTGACTTCTTTTGGGTTGCGGAATATTGTCTGATATGAAAAGAAATATATGCATTATCATTATAATCACATATTCACATGCACTCCTCATCAACAATTGATGAAACATTAAGCAATTAGAGAGCATCTTAACAGCAGTTCATTATAAAGAGGGTTTGACACAGCTACTTGTGTACTTAATGGGGAAAAAAACATCATTTATTTACATATATTCTACCATTGTGCAAAGTAACACTTACCATGGAAAAAAATAAACAGTAGAATCAGTAATGAAACTAATCTTATTAAACTAATCAGCCAATAACCATGTATGACTATGTTGAATTGCAGATCAGCCCGAAGTTTCCAATATACAAAGCTTTGGTTATTATTTAATACAGGGCCAAATAAAACAAAAGGATGCAAAACAAAGAATACAGTGGAAAAGAACACTCAAGCATATTTAGAAGCTCATTCATTATATAACTTATCAATAAAAGCTGTCAAACCAATAGAATCAGTAATTACCTGCAAATGCAGAACTTCTGCTAATGGCATTCTCTTCACGTGAGGAACAGAAAGAAGCTGAGATGGTGTTTGTCCAAAATATGCAATTTGATCCTGTGTAGCACGCTGTTGTACCTTGTCATGTACAAAAAAAAAACAATAAGCTACAGAAAATATAGGTAAATTATGACTTGTTGAGGTCTGATGCAAAAAATGAGAAATCTCCCGCAATTTTTTTACGAAATTGAATTCAAAGATAAACTTACGATGCATAAAGTTTAATCGTTGACAAAATTTTCCATATTCATTCAGTTACTGTCATTAAAAGCAAAGAAACCCATATAATAGTAAATCCTGAATCAAACGAAACAAATATGTTTTAAAAATAAGGAAAAGCTATAATAAATAGCTTATCCTTGGTACTTGAGAAAATTGCAACAAAGCCAGATTCTAGAGGTCAATGGATCACTTTGGAGATAGTCCTTCGAAATACATCTCAAGTATATTTCTCAGGGTTTTGGAGATGGCTCTCACGACAGGTGCAGGGAGGAAATTCAGTGGAAATGTCCCAAATTTAGAGGCCTTTCCTGGCTTCTAACCTTGCATACGTCTCCCAGCACTTGTTTATAATCTCACTCTACCCATATGTTTCAGGGTGGTAAGAAGAGCTCATTCGGAGTTTGGCCCTTGCAGTTATTAAATGCAGATTCCAAAAGTGAACGAGAAAAAGGGGATCTCAGTCACTGATTAAGGACCTTGGAATTCCATGTAACTTCACTACCTCCTAGTAAACGAATCAATTAGTGTTTTAGTTGTACAAGGGTGTCTCCATGGAAGGAAGTGAGCATATTTAGAAAGTCAATAAACTACCACCAAGACAGTATCAAAGCCCTTGGATTTTGAAATTGCAATAACAAATTATGTTCAGTATATGTACTATGCGGAAGCACAAGATCAAATCAATTAGAGAATTGAAGAGAAACAAAAATGTCATACGTTGCGTATAAGAAGATGAATGACTTGAAAATATGAGAATGGAGAAATTGTTTGAATTATGTGAGAGAGAAAGACAGAGCAGCAGTGTTCGTGTTAATATATATTTGCCAGCTGCCTTGGACATTTTCTCAATCCTCTTTGCCTCTACGAGCCTTTCTCTTTTTTCTTCACTTCATTTTTATAATTAATCTTACTAGTTGGTGCTATAAAAAAGTATTATGGTTTCAATTTAAAACTAATAGCCAATGAGAGGAGTATCTCAATGAGTACACGTGTATCATTGTTATTCTTTTGATCTAGGTTGATATATTGTATTCCATTTTCTAAAATCGTTGTCATTGGAACCAGTGAAGGGACCAGTTTATGTTTTAAAGATTCAACAGTGGTTGAACTGAACTGGTTTTCACCTTTTATTTCTTCATCTTTCTGTGAAACTTGAGTTGATGATAACAAGGTCAAGTCTTTTTCTGTTACTGGATTGCTTGTGTCATAGAGAAACTCACAGCTAAACTAATAGTATACGGTTACCACGATCACCAAGGTTAAAGAATTAAAAAGTACACTAACAGACATGTAAAAATTATGATAATAGTATAATTAACATGTACTTTAACCCTGTAGGTGAAGAAGGATATTATTGACATATCTCAAATAAGGAATGTCCTTATTTTGATGAGCATTTTGGTGGATTGCATTTTATTCAAACAATTGAGTTGAAAACATGGATAAGCAAAGTAGACATACTGGGTCAGAGATTTTATCAATATCCACTGTTCCTTCATAGGTGATATAGAAGAAAACATTATTTGCTGCAACAGCATCTTTGCCCCGTTGCTTATACCTGTATGGTCCAACTCGGCAATGTTACCATATGCAAATTATCAAAGAACTCTAATAATGTGTTTTGAAAGAAGCATGAAGAGAAAAGAGGAAGCAGTATACTGCACGAACAGCAAAAAACAGGATGCAAATATAAAGTGAGTAACTTACCCAAATATGAGGTCAATCCACTCATGCAAATGTGCAGATACATACTCACTCTCCAGAGCCATCTTATGCTTATGAATAAAATCAATTGGACTATCAGCCCAGGCAGGAAGTTTTACAGTATCTGGCATGGCAGAAGGAGTTATTAACCATGATATGCATTTTTGAGTATAGAACAATGTCTTCACAAAAACAAAGGAGAAAATAATTAATGCAGGAAATCTACATGATCATACCAAGCTTTTCACCCAATTGTGTGGTGCCAAAGTCAATTGAGTTTTCATTTGTGAGGACCTCAGGGAGGTAAAATAGCTCAGGAACCTACAATGTTGAAATAAAAAACTGCTTATGATGACAGTTTCAACAAAACCATGATAAGCATTTTAATATTAATAAAGGCATTAAATCATGTTAAAGAGCCCTATAAAGAAGCCACTTAATGTACACAAGTATATCAACCAATAATTTTGCTGTGTAAGTAAATAAATACCAATTCCTTGACATCACTCATGTCCTCAAGGACTCCATCCCAAGTAGCAGAAATATCAGAAAACATCCGATCTGCATGGTCAAACTTTCCATCTTGTAACTGGATGGCAAGGGTAGTGAATGGTTCAACCCTAACAAGATAATACAAAACCTGTAAAAAAGGTAATACATGTTAGTTACTTTAGATTTATAAAATCATCCATGTGGCTTCACCCAACAGCCTAAGCTTTTGGGGAAGTTGGTTCTTAATATTTGACCACTGGTCAAGAGTTCAACCCTCTGTCATGCCTACTCTTCAAAATAAATAATAAGTTAATTTCAGCACAAGGTGTGATGGGTCTGTGCATAGTCCATGCTTCTAACCCATAGGACTATTGCGTGAAGAGACGTGTTGGATATGTAAAACCATTCATGGGCCTTCACCCAACAGCTTAAGCATTTGGGTAAGTTGGCTCTTGACAGTTACTTCAAAATCAGGAACTAAAAATATCCACTCTAGATAGCAGCATTTACATACATGGAAATTAATTCTATTGCTGATCTAGACTTCTAGTGCGAAATAAGATAAAAAGTTAGGTGTCAGAAATAAGAAGAGTAGATCAGAGGGAAAATAGCCTTATAGTTTGAGGTAAAATGAGATTAAGAAACACATTGGTGAAATCATTAAAAAGGACTTGGATCTAAAAGGGAGTTTTGCAGACTTGGTTTATGACATGTTGTTCAATCCATGCAACTAACTCCACCCACTAAAGAAAAGGCTTTTAATCTCTATATTTGATTCACTTAAAGGTTGTTCTTATAACAGTCTATAAAGTTTCATTTCGAAAATCATCAGCCCCAAAGGCAAACATTGAATATTGTACATATTCACTGATGTTAGATTAGACCTTCCAGGATATTAACATATTGCAGATATAAAGATTCAGTCATGAACAATTGACAAATTAAAGCAGGCAGTAAATATTAGCAAATTTGGAGCACTAAACACAATCAAACTTCATACTACTTGTCAGTAAGTTAACCAATAGAACAAGCTCCATATGGATAAAACCATGCACAACATTGATTTGATGTGTGAAACTCAGAGTAAGCAAATAAGCCTAAGACTGAAGACCATTGAAGATTAAAAACAAAAGTGTGTAAGCTAGAATGATAAAAGCAAAAACTGAATATGACAAAAAATGACATCAGAAATAAAGAAAAAGGGAGGGACCCACTGTTCCAGCACTTGAATAATGTGATCCATAATGGAATCTGGGGATGACTGGATCATCAAAGCTATCATATCGCTCTTGAAATCTCTTCAGACGATCTGAGTTCAGTGCACCAACAGGCTGCATCATATCAAAAGCTTTAATTATGAAAATATATTATCTATACATGTTTTCCCATTAACTGATTGAAGAGTCATTCAGAATGTAACACCTTTGAAAGATCTCGAAATGAAGAAGGATTAGAAATATCGAAGCTCTTTGAACTGTAATCAGAAAGAATCCATGGGAAAACCGGATACTGCCAAAAACATGTAATAATGATAAATGAATAACATGAAGACATGCTTTACCAGTTTTCATTAATACATTTAAGAATAAAATTCACCTGGGTAATATCATTATAACTACGCCCAGCCAGTGTATTGAGTTGCATTAGATATTCAAAATTGCTGATCTGCACAAGGGAAGAATTAAACACTTACAAAAATGATGAGCATACAATTATAATAGAACTATATTTTTTTTCTTAAAAAAATATGGCTCTTACCTCCCACCTAGCCCAGCGTTCCATAAGTTGAATTCTTTTCAAAAGTTGTTCAGGCCTCTGCAAAAATAGGGTATTTTCTTTAGGTTCCCGAACCATAACATAGAACAACAAGCTATACACAAAATAAAAATTAAAAAATCACATCAACACAAATGTAAAATATCAAAATAAAAAGTTGTAGCAAATAAAATAAAGATAAAAAACTAAAAACATGGAACAAAAAGCATCAGTCGCAAACCTACCCAATTACATCGACTATTATCATAATTCAATATACTGAGAAATAAATAGTAATAGGAAGGATATTACCTGAGTAGCCAAATATATATTGTTTAAATGAGGAGGTCGTGCTTGAACAATTGCTCGATATGCATTTCTTCTCCCCTCACTACTCTGAAAAGGAAAATTTGACAAGAGAAGTGTTATTCTGAAAGAAAGAAAAAAAAATCTTAAGAAAAGAGGGAAGAATACAAGGAAAGAGGATATCCTGCTAAGAAAACAATGAAAAAAATCTATGTAGATTGGATTACTTATTCTATTTATGGATTTTATTTATATAGTTTGGTTTTTAATTTGCAATTATTTTATTATTTAGTGTTGTAAAATAAGTCTCACATTGTGTGTCTCATTGTTCCGAGTATGGTTTCAATACCTATTGGACCACTTCTCTCATTGCCAATTGGTTTTGAAATGAAATCTTAACATAGTATCAAAGCCAGAGACCAACTTTTCCTTTACCATGGACCAAAGATACCCTTTTGTCATGGGTTATTAGAAATGTAGTATAGGATAGCAAACTTGTTAGTTATCCAGTTCTTTAGAGTTATGACAGTTGTACACTTTACAGTACAAATGTACTGTCATCTAATGACAGTTGTAATAGTGCAGTACAGTGTAATACACGTGCACTGTATATACGAATCCCTCATTTTGATGTAATGATTCTCATATAATCCAATAAAAGAGAACTGTTGTAGCTTTCTATCTCTCTCTCTCTCTTCTTACATGATATCAGACAGCCATGGCCACTGCCAATACTGTAACTTCTGGGACCTCCCCCCCTGTAACACCACCACCACCCTTTACGAATATGACATCGCTTCAAGCAGTTCCATCACAGCTTTGTCGTACACTTCCAGACATGAAATTATCAGAGAAGAATTTCCTGGTTTGGCAACACTTAATGAATGGATTCTTACCTCCAATCGAGCCTCTATTTTTTCATGGAACAGAAATTCGTCCCCGGTTTCTCAATGATGATGATCGACTGATCAATCATGTGAATCCAATGTAACTACAATGGAGGAACAAGATCACACTATATTTTCTTGTATCCTGAATTCTCTTTCTAAGATTCTCCAACCACATGTTTTGGTTTCTATCAGTCTATCACTCATGGCAGTTATGGCAGATAATTCATGCCTTTTGCAACTCAGAAACCAAGGCAAGAGTTCGTCAAATTCGATCTCAATTGTGTTCTATCACTCAAGGATCCAGCTCGATTTCCGAATATTTCATACGTATCAAATAACTTGTTGATCTTTTGATTTCAATTGGTTCTTCAACTCTCAGGCTGAAAATATTGATTTTGTTCTTGACGGCTTGAATGAGGAGTTTCAGCCTGTGCTAACTTCGGTTGAGAGTAACCTGAACTGCCAACTATTCATTCTCTGGAATCATTCTTACTCACTTATAAGGTTCCTCTTCAGAAAAATCGGCTTAAAACTGTTTCTCATGTACTGCCTGCATATTTCCTCCTCCCTAAAAGGCCTTTCTAACGAGCAAGCTTTAGCATGAAAAATGGGACACAACAACAAAATCTCAACGAAAGATCTGTTAAGTATTTCTGCAACATAAAAGATCTTAATAGGACCTAGTAATACCCCCAAGTTCCACTTTTTTTATAACCCTCTTTTAGTCGATCCCATATACCGACACAGAGCAGCCGACCCCAACCACACTCGAAGATACAATTATTAATACTCAATTGCAATTAAAATTCAGAGAACAATCTCAAAACCTAGAGGGCTATTTTCCTGAAAAGTAAAAGGAAGTAAAGCAGAACATTTAAAAAAGAAATACCCCAAAGTCAAAGAAGAAATTTGAACGGTCCACCATAAATAGCTCCAGAGCACTTCTTCTAAGGAGGTATCTGTAACAGGGGACCAATTCTTAGAAACTACCAAAAATATGTATTTTTTAAAACGTAGACTACATATGAACAATAATTTTGAACAATAATGAATATATGAAGCAAAGTATTTCTTGTAACTAGGCAAAAAGGGAAGATAGTGTTTCCATAGACAGAAGTACTCCATTCTTCAAAAACTAATATACACATGCACAATAATAACAAGTAGCAACTATGGACAAAACTAAAACTAATCACCAATATTATCTCATAGGCACATAGACAAATCAACTTAGTTTACTTTTCTGTGATGTAATAGTTTAATGAAGTTGAGCTTGAGTCATATTTTGGTTCTCTAACTTGAGTTGAACCCTTCCTAGAATGTGGCAACTTAAACTGGCTAACTTGTACTGATAAATTCTTCAAGTGGTGATGAAGTATTTTACTTTCACCAAAAAATTATATCAACTGCATCAATGCACACTGACCATATACACTAAAATTGAAACTTCAACACTGTAATTTAATAAACTATCTAATGTAACTAAAGATCTGAATCCTAATTGCAAATATTCACACCATAAGAAACAGAATCAGAATATTTACAATAAAATAAAAAAGTCAACATTAATTTTCAGATTTCAAGATGAAACGACAACTCATAAAAAAAACAAAAAAAATGAGCTCACCTCCGGCTGTAGATTTGATGAAGAGATGATATTAACCAGCTGCGATCCTTTTCTTGGTCTCCTACCTCAAAACTTGTATCCAATCCATCCATTTTTGTGCTGGTCTCACTGCTATCAACTAAAAAATTTATCCGCCTACTGGTTATCTACAGTAAGAGAATACCCTATCACTATATCACAATTATCATATCTAAGTCAAGAAAATAATTCAAAACTCATCATACAGCTTCCCTGCAATAAAAACATTAGTGCGGAATGCTTCATATATATTATTTTTTCTTGTAAGATCTCAGACAAGTGGAACAGAAATATCTTAATCCCTATTATTAGATTGAGTGAATGTATTAGTTTAAACAAAAATAAATCTGTTGTAATTCAGTTTTAAGCATTTAGTTTGTAACAGAATTTGTTAAGTTCTGTTTTAGATATTTTTAGTTGCAAGGGCATTTTTGTCTTTATGCCCTCACTATATAAATAGCTTTCAGCTATTCTTTGTAACAATTAATTCATTTTGAATAAACACTTTGATTCCTGAAGCTTCTCTCTTCTCTCTAGCTCTCTCTCTCATTTTTCTTTGCTTTTCTTCTTACTTTTATATGGTATCATCGTGCTATGGCGACAACAACGAATACCGCTACCGATCCTTCTTCTTCTTCTCCTCTTTCACCTTCCGCTGCATCTCCGATACAAGTTGTCTCATCTCCTTTGGTTCTACCTCTTCCTTCTGTCAAACTCACCGAGAAGAACTATTTTGTGTGGAAACACTTCATGCAAGCTACTCTCACTTCAAATCATGCAAATAGGTATGTGTTAGGCACCGAAATTCCTCATCGTTTTCTCACCGATGATGATCGGTTGATTAATCGTGTTAATCTGGCGTATTTGCGTTGGGAGGAGGTTAATCAAATGATTTTTTCGTGGATGATGAACTCACTCTCCGAGAGTCTTCAACCTCGCGTCTTTGGCTGCATGCATTCATGGCAGTTATGGGAAGAGCTAGATTCATACTGCAATTCACAAACAAAAGCTCGTAGTCGTCAACTTAGGTCTCAACTTCGCTCAATTTCTCAAGGTGCAAGTTCGATTTCGGAATATTTTAACAAAATCAAGAGTCTCGTTGATGCTCTAATATACATTGGAACTCCAATTTCAAGCTCTGAGCACATTGACTATATCCTAGACGGTCTCAATGAAGAATATCAACCTGTCATTACTTCAATTGAAACTCAGGTTGACACTCCATCGCTGCATAATCTCGAGTCCTTTTTGTTGACCTATGAATCTCGGCTTGAGAAGAACAAGCACAAGGCTCTCTCTGATGCCTTGTCGGTCAATGTCGTTTCAGATTCTACATTGAGGTCTTCACATCAGGTGAATTGTCAATCAAGACCTCCTTCAATGGTTCCTTCATCATTCTATGCACCTAGGTCAGATTTTCAAGCACCTGGTTCTAACTTCACTGGCTTTGGTAATTCTGGTGGTTATCGTGGTGGAAACCGTGGTCGTCAGAGAGGAGGAAGACAGTTTGGACGAAATACGTTGTCGTTTTGCGTCTATTGCAACCGTCATGGACATGACGTTGCAATGTGCTATTATGCACTATCTCAGTTTGGAGGTCAACTAACCTACGCTGGACCACCTGGACAAATTCAACCACCTCATCTTACTGCTTATGTGCCACGTCAATTTCTTCCACATCAGTCTAAGTCCACTTTTGGACCTTCCATCTATCCAGCTCAAATATACTCACAATATCCTCAAGACTTCTACACAAGCCAACAAGCAGCATACTCTCCTCCTCCCAATGGAGACTCTCTGCTTGGGTCTGGCCCACACTCAACAAACAAATACATTCCTCCTCCTCATTAATCCTTTGTTATGAACACACAAGCTGATCACAGAGAAGCAGAGGCACCTAAAGAGAAGAATGCTATCTGGTATCCAGACTCTGGTGCTACGAATCATCTCACTACTGATCCTTCTCTTGTTTATGAACCTACTGAGTCCTTCAACCACCAACAGATTTTCATGGGTAATGGTACTGGTATTGGTATACATTCAGTTGGACACTCTTCCATTGCTTCTCATTTCAATTCAAATACTAATCTCTCTCTGAATAATCTTCTTAGTTCCTTCAATTAAGAAAAATCTAATCAGTGTTTCGCAATTTACAAAAGATAATTGTTGCTATTTTGAATTTCATTCTGATGTGTGTTTTGTCAAATCTCATGTTACTAATGAAGTCTTACTTCAAGGTTATCTCACCAAGGAAGGACTCTATGCCTTTCATGGTGTTATGTCTGGGTCTAAGTCTTCTAATTGTCCTTTATCTTTTACTCAAACTGCATTGTATCCTGGTTTGCAAACTTCTGCCTCTACTGCTTGTAATAAATCTAGTTTTCATACTTGTAATAATTCTAGTACAATCTCTTCATTTTTACTATGGCATTCTAGGTTAGGCCATCCTCATGAACATGTTGTTAAAACTGTTCTTACTCAATGTAAGGTTCCCTATACTAATAAATCAACTTCTGATTTCTGTTCATCATGTTGTATGGTAAAGCACATAGATTGTATGCCCCTAGTTCTACAACAATCTATGATACTCCTTTTGCTTTAGTCTATATTGACCTGTGGGGACCTGCACCTGTGCATTCAGCAACAGGTTTTAGGTACTATTTGTCCATTGTTGATGCCTATAGTAGACATACATGGATATTTTTGTTGAAATTGAAGTCTGAAACACTTAATGTGTTTCAGTACTTTCTCAAGTATGTCAATACTCAATTCCATCACTCTGTTAAAGCTGTACAGAGTGACTTTGGGGGGGGGGGGGGGGGGATTTAGACCTTTTAGTGAAGTCTTAAAAGGTCTTGGTATTGTTCATAGGATTTCATGTCCTCATACCTATCATCAACAGGGGACTGTAGAGAGGAAACATAGGCATATAGTTGAAACAGGGCTTACCTTGTTAAGTCATGCAATCTGCCTATGAGTTTTTGGGATCATGCCTTTGTTACTGCTGTTTTTCTAATAAACAGACTTCCCTCTACATCCCTTAAACATAAGTCACCTCATGAACTTCTTCTTGGTTCAAAGCCTGATTACACCTCTTTAAAAGTGTTTGGGTGCGCTTGTTATCCTCTACTTAGTGAAGTCTTAAAAGGTCTTGGTATTGTTCATAGGATTTCATGTCCTCATACCTATCATCAACAGGGGACTGTAGAGAGGAAACATAGGCATATAGTTGAAACAGGGCTTACCTTGTTAAGTCATGCACATCTGCCTATGAGTTTTTGGGATCATGCCTTTGTTACTGCTGTTTTTCTAATAAACAGACTTCCCTCTACATCCCTTAAACATAAGTCACCTCATGAACTTCTTCTTGGTTCAAAGCCTGATTACACCTCTTTAAAAGTGTTTGGGTGCGCTTGTTATCCTCTACTTAGAGCATTTAATAAGCACAAATTATGTCCTAGAAGTTCTGAGTGCATCTTTTTAGGTTTACTCACCAAGTCACAAAGGCTATAAGTGTTTATCCAAAGATGGCAAAATATATATTTCTAAGGATGTTATCTTTAATGAACATCATTTTCCTTCTGTTTCCGAAACTTCCTCATCCAATCAGTCTCTTGATAGTCATCTCTTGCCTACTGTCCCAACAATGGTTTTCTCTCCACAGTCTAGTCCTATTGTGACTGAATCACATTCTCAAAATGTTCACACTCCTCACATGTCTCAAAATACACCTCTCAGTTCTAATCCTTCTCAATCTGAGTATTCTCCTACAATTCCTTCTTCCAGTACTTCTTTGTCTCCTTTAACAACTACACAGTCTTGTCATCCAATGCAAACAAGATCCAAGTCAGGAATTTTTCAGAATATTCTTCCTAAAGTTCATTCTGCTCAGATTGAACCTACCAGTGCCAAAACAGCCCTACTTGAACCTGTATGGTAGCAAGCCATGCAAGCAGAATATGATGCACTCATGGCTTTAGGGACATGGTCCATTGTTCCTCTTCCACCTCAAAAAAGGGCAATTGGATGTAAGTGGGTTTTCAGAATCAAAGAAAATCCAGATGGAACAATAAATAAATATAAGGCCAGACTTGTGGCTAAAGGATTCCATCAAAAGTATGGTGTAGACTACAATGAAACCTTTTCTCCAGTTGTCAAACCTGTCACCATTAGAATCTTTCTTACTCTTGCAGTTTCTCATCAGTGGTCCATAGAGCAATTGGACATTAACAATGCTTTTCTTAATGGCGTTTTGGATGAGGAAGTCTATATGACTCAACCAATTGGGTTCCAACATAATGATAAAACTCTAGTATGCAAGTTGCATAAAGCCATTTATGGCTTAAAGCAAGCACCAAGGCAGTGGTTTGAAAGACTAAAGGGTTCTCTTGTCTTCTTAGGTTTCAAAGTCAGCAAGTGTGACAACTCCTTGTTTATTCATGTTTCATCTAATCACAGTCTGTATATGTTAGTTTATGTTGATGACATAATAATAACAGGATCCTCCATTACCCTTGTTCAAAAGCTGATAAGGGATCTTAGTCATACCTTTGCACTCAAGCAACTAGGTGCTTTGGATTATTTTTTGGGTGTTGAGGTTAAACACATGCAGAATGGTTCTCTTTTTCTGTCCCAATCAAAATACATCAGAGATTTATTAGCCAAAGCCAATCTTTCTCAATCAAAGGCTAGCAGCACACCTATGGCTACAAACTGCAAACTTACTAAGCATGGTTCTGATGAATTTGAAGATCCTACATTCTATAGGTCAATAGTTGGTGCTCTGCAGTATGCAACAGTGACAAGACCAGATATCACATACTCTGTGAATAAAGTCTGTCAATTTTTGTCCAAACCATTGAATTCTCATTGGACTGTTGTCAAGAGAATTCTGAAATACCTTCAAGGAACAAAGTCCTTAGGACTAACCATTTCTGCAGCCTCCATATCATCTAACATTCCTATTACTGCCTACTGTGATGCAGACTGGGCATCTGATATAGATGATAGAAAGTCTGTTTCTGGTGCATGTCTTTATCTTGGACCTAACCTTGTCACTTGGTGGTCCAAGAAACAAAACACTATCTCCAAGTCCAGTACTGAGGCAGAATATAGAAGTTTGGCTTTAGCCTCTCAGGAGATCATGTGGATAGAGTCTCTGCTACAAGAACTCAATGTGCCATATCAAACCCCTGTTATATTCTGTGACAACAAAAGCACCATTGCTATGTCACATAATCCTGTCTTACATAGCAGGACAAAACACATTGAGCTTGATCTCTACTTTGTTAGAGATAAGATTCAAAGCAAAACTCTTCTAGTTCAACATATTCCTTCAAAGTTTCAAACTGCTGACATTCTCACCAAACCTCTTCCTAACAACCAGTTCATCACTCTCAGAAATCAACTCCATGTGTTTGATATTCATTGATTTGCCTAGTCAAAGAACCCTCTAATTCAAGGGGGTATATTAGATTGAGTGAATGTATTAGTTTAAACAAAAATAAATCTGTTGTAATTCAGTTTTAAGCATTTAGTTTGTAACAGAATTTGTTAAGTTCTGTTTTAGATATTTTTAGTTGCAAGGGCATTTTTGTCTTTATGCCCTCACTATATAAATAGCTTTCAGCTATTCTTTGTAACAATTAATTCATTTTGAATAAACACTTTGATTCCTGAAGCTTCTCTCTTCTCTCTAGCTCTCTCTCTCATTTTTCTTTGCTTTTCTTCTTACTTTTATACCTATTTATAAGAACAATGGTGAAATAAAAAATTGAGTAAACTATAGGGGATTAAGCTCATGAGTCATATTATGAAACTATGAGAGATGATAATTGAGCAGAAATTGAGATAAAAGACGAATATCACTGAAAATCAATTTGGTTTTATGCCGGAGAGGTCAACAATGAAGACTATATACTTGCTACAGTGATTGATGAAAAGATATCGAAGGAACCAAAAGGATTTGCATATAGTCTTCATTGATTTGGAGAAGGCGTATGATAAGGTTCCTAGAGAGGTTTTTTGGAATGTTCTATAAAAGAAAGGTGTTCACATTACCTATATTCGAGCAATCAAGGATATATATGATGGGGTCAAGACCAGCGTGAAAATACAAAACGGGGTCTTATAAGATTTTTCTATCACCATAGGATTACATCAAGAATCAACATTGAGCCCCTACTTGTTTACATTGGTCTTAGATGTGCTCATTAAGCATATCCAATAACCAGTGCCACAATGCATACTCTTTATGAATTATATTGTCATATAGTCTTTTGCATATAGTCTTCATTGATTTGGAGAAGGCGTATGATAAGGCTCCTAGAGAGGTTTTTTGGAATGTTCTATAAAAGAAAGGTGTTCACATTACCTATATTCGAGCAATCAAGGATATATATGATGGGGTCAAGACCAGCGTGAGAATACAAAACGGGGTCTCATAAGATTTTTCTATCACCATAGGACTACATCAAGAATCAAAATTGAGCCCCTACTTGTTTACATTGGTCTTAGATGTGCTCATTAAGCATATCCAATAACCAGTGCCACAATGCATACTCTTTATGAATTATATTGTCATAGTAGGAGATTCGAGAGAAGAATTAAATGGAAAGCTAGAATTATGAAGACAAACTTTAGAAACACATGAATTCCATATAAGATGAAGTATATTGAGTGTAAGTTTAGCAAGAGGCAAACAAACTCTACTTTAGAGATAAAGATTAGGGATAATATCATACTACAAGTCACTAGATTTAGGTATCTTGGGTCAATATATAATACAATGAAGAAATTGATGGAGATGTGAACCATAGGATACAAGCAGGTTGGATGAAATGACGGAATGCTTCAGATGCCATTTATGATAAAAATGTACCACTCAAGCTTAAGAGGAAATTTTACTGCACAACTATAAAACCTTAGTGTTTACACAAGATTGAACATTAGGCAATAAAATGTCAACAAGAGAATAGACTCTATATGGAAGAGGTAAGAATATTATATTGGATAAATGCACACACTACACAAGATAGGATTAGATATGAATGTATAAGAAAAAAATTGGAATAGTTCCTATTGTAGAAAAGATGGTAGAATCACGCCTTAGACGATTTGGACATGTGTGAAGAAGACCTGTAGGATCTCCGTAAGGAAGTAGATCAAATAGAAACTAATCCAATTCCTAGAGGAAAAGGAAGACCAAGAAAATCGATAGGAAAAATGATAAAGAAAGACTTAGAACTAAATGTTTTGTCAATGAACAAGAATTATGATAGAGCATTATGGCGATGTTCGATCCATGTACCCAACCCCACCTACGGAGATAAATGTTTGGTTGTTGTTATATAACAATTTTTCTTGTATATTATCCACCTTGGTAAAAAATCACATAAAACCATTTTTCCAAGTAGCATATACAAAATGCAAATGATTATATACCAACCTTACACAAAATTCACAATTCCATATAAGCAACATTCTCAAGATAGTTTCAGTATCAAGGGAAGGGATTTGAATCCTATCAAGTACTGGTCCCTCCAGTACTGAAATATGAGAAGTAAAGAGAGTTGAATTTTTTTTAATATTATTTTATTAAAAAATAATTAAAATCTGAACCATTAATATTTTTTCTATGCCATGGGTCAAGATCTGCATCCAATACCGGAGAGGATATCTAATCCAAGGAAAGTATTCATAGAATCCCAGATACAAATAAATAAATGACTGCCAAAAATAATGAAAAGCAAAAATTTAGATACATCAAACTTACTTGAAAGGTTCCCCTTATGATCTTAAGTGGCCGGACCATTGATGATGGTAGTTCAAAAACAATTCTTTCATCGAGTTCACTAGGAACATAACCGGGAGCAATGGCTGAAGTACTCTGAACAAGTCTTTCATCATTTGCAAGTTGTGTAGCACAGGATTCTAAGGATTCCCGTACAGTTTGCTCAGATGCTTCAGAAAATCTATGCAGGCTGTCTACTTTATCTTCAATATCATCAACCCTAGAATCCAAATCAACAATTTCCACCTGTTCTTCATCTTCCTTGACTGCCTCCAACGAAATTGCTTCCGCTGACAAAATGGGAGTGTCCTGGTCATTTTTCAACCCAAAATAGTCCTCATAATTGGATGCAGAACCTAAATGATCAGACCCTTGGTAGTTCCTCCTCAAACATCTTCTCATCCTCGAAGAACTTTCCATAAAATCTAGCTTCCACAAAACCTATACATTATAAAAAAATCAGCATAATGTGATGATTAAATTTTAGTAGAGAGACAGTACAAGTTGGCCAGGTAATATATAATGGCCTGCAAATGAAATAAAAATAGAGAAACAGAAAAGGTAACACATCGGAGTAAAAGAACAGTCCAATTCCTTCACAAAGCCAAAAGCCGTGATACAAATGGCAGGAAGATAACTACAGTACGACTGAAATTTCTGTTAAAAAATCCCAACTCTTATACCAAGAATAAACACAAAATAACAGCAAGCAATGCAATGCACATCTCCCCAGATTCACTTTCCCATAATCTTAAAAGCAGAATTTATGGCCTAAAAGGAATGAGAAGCTACAAGGAATAAGTTTGGTAACCGCAATGTGAAAAATTGTATAACAACATACACGAGGTGGACTGTACAAACGATCAGCAAAAGGCCCAAAAAGACTTCTCATCTCTATTAACTGGTGAATAAGTTTGCGCCATGCACGAACTCCAGTACTGATTCGATGGCGATCAATTACATCTCCATGAGCACGCCTGTCAATCTTGGAAACAAGAACTATTTGACATACGAGTTTTCAAATATAATGTGAAAGTCATGGAAACAATTATAACACACACCTCAGACCGTTGCATATTCCTTGCTAGGGCAAAACTAGGAACTAGAACAGCAATATATTTATATGACAGAGAATTGAAATCTTTCCTATATGCCAACTTTGTATCAACTGGCAGCAAACATTCCATCCAGGCAACTCCCATTGCCTCAGAAATATTCCACCTCTTGACCCGCTCCATATCCCCAGCACTCCTTCGCTGCACAGCTGTAGCCATTGCAACGGCACTAAGACCTCGTCCAGAACCAATCTTTGCGAAACGTTCAAAATCACGAGCAGCGGCCAAAGCAGCAGCTTTTGCAGAAGCTTTATCTTTCGGAAGGGGTAGTGTTTTATGAGAGATTTCCGAAGTTTTTTGAAAGCTTGAAAATGTCTGAAGCTTAGTCTGTTTGCGCTCCAGCAATGAGTTATCACGCCTAAGCTGGGAAGTTGTTGCAGAAGCTTGGCTTTCACTACCTGAAGTACCAGCTGCAACCATAGCCAATGCCATTGCAGCAGGTGGAGATGCAAAAGCAGCAGCCCAAGCTGGAGATATCATAACAAGAGCAGCCTGAAAGAAAAGTAACAAATAACACACATAATCCAATGCTTATCCACATTTAATAGTTAGCTATGGTATTTGTTGAAAGACTACAAACCTTTTCTTCAAATCCAAAGTAAACAAATGTATCCAAAGATAAAAATTAAATAAAAAATAAATCATTTATTTACTACATATACGAATAATGAATCAAATTCATCTAAATTTTGATTACAATAAATGCAGATTTTCAACTGAAACTAGTTTTTAACTGGAACTGAAACTGTGACTACTTTTTAAACTGGAACTGAAATAATGACTAAAACTAAAACGGTTTGTTTGGCACGTAGAATTGGTCATGGAACTGAGGCTTGCATTGGGCCTTTATACTTTAATTCTGATGTTTGCAAGGCCACTTGGAATTGGAATCATAATTCCATGGAATTGGATTGGAAATAAAGTTCTACTCTGGGCTTTGATATTTTAACTAAAGTGGAGCATTCTATTCTGGGCTGATATTCTAACTAAACTCGAACATTCTATTCTGAGGTGTATTAACAATACATACTATAACATACATTAACCAGCAATCAGTAAACAAAAACCAAATGTTGCTCAATGTTGGCAGCATTAGGTCCTACAAAAATATAATGGAATAATAATATAGAGGAAGGAAAAAACCAAACAGATAACAGATAAATTCTATCACGTTTTCAGACTGGACAGGTAGGAATAAGAACACATGGAGATATGTTCCAGGAAACTCTAACTACTTAACAAACTAACCTTGGAACATTCTAACCAAGCTTAAAAACATCCAATTCTGAGTTCATATTAATATACATTATCCAGCACATATTATAACATACATTAACAAGCAATCAGTTAACAAAAAACCATTGCTACTCAAAAGTTGGTAGCATAAAGTTCATGAAAACTTGAAGGAAAGATGATAAATATTGAGGAAGGAAAAAACAAAATGTTTAACAGATAAATTCAATCAAATTTTCAGAATGGCGTGAATAATAACATATGTATATATGGTTGTGTACATACATGCACAATATATTCCACATAAGTGAACGTTTACACACATACACATGTACATTAAAGTACCTCAATTGGCAAGGAATCAGCAGCTAAAGCGCGATCATCCGCAATAAGAGGATTCAAACCATCAGCAGTAGCCAGCTCGTGAATGCCAGCCAAAAGGGGTCGCCACCTCCTTAAGACAGCAACAAATGGTGGTAAAATAGCCTCAAGGTACCGCTTACGAAGAGGCATTTGGTCTCTGCTAACAGTATGGTATACCTGGCCAGATTTTGTACTATGGTAACTACAGTTGTTGTACATCAAAGACAAATGACACATACAGGAGAAAACACAGTAATAAATAATGAGTAGACAAGCTGAAAGTACAAACCTCGGAATAAAGAACACAAGATGCGACCAAGACTCTTTGTCTCTTAGAATCAGAAATTGGCATGTTGAGAACAGGCGAGAGAACACTGTTCAAATTACAAATAAATAAGTAAAGAAGACAAGATTGTCATAATAAATATATATTTTTAGATTTGCAAAGGTATCAAATAAAGGAAGTTGAATTTTATTTTTTATACAGGAAAATCAATAAGACAACAAAATTACAACGGATTTGGGGGAAATTGAAGGGATTGTTTTACCTCCACAAAAGTGCTGAACGTGGTTTTCTTCCTTCAGACACTGCATCATCAATACTTGCATTTCTCATCAGCATATGGTCTTCTCCATCATCATTTTCTCTCATTGATAGAAGAACCATTCGAAGCATGCACAGGAATGGTTGATCACTGTCTAATAGCTGGTACAATGCAGCCATCCCTCCCATTCCAGTACCAGACCCCCCACCTATACCAAGACCACCACCAAGCCCAGATTCGTCTAACAGTAACGCTTGGAGCATTGCTACAGACTTCTTCACCAAAGGAAGCTCAATCCAGTTGCCATCAGCATCTTTCTCTAAAGCAGATTTCCAAACATCCCATCCACTACCTCCACCGCCAAATGGAGCTGTATTCGGTGGAAGGCCAACACCATACCACAAACGGCTTCTATATTTCCAGCCATCAGCCAAATCCTTAGCACAGGAGCCATATGACACAAAAGCACAAGAAACAGATTCATAAGGCTCAGCTGCTGCTGCTGCAGTAAGCCTTTCCTTCACTGAATTAGGAGTCTGACCACTTCCATCAGCCGATGAAGAAAGGACCTAAAGGATCTTGACAGGATGAGTTTCACCAATATAAAGAAAATGTGTATGAATAGAACAAAAGTGAAATTGAGGAGTAGACAAATTAAATTAACAATTGCAAATAATGTTAATAGTAAGCCAAATATAATAAAAAACAAAGGGATTATACATGATTCTTAAATCCAAAGAACAAGCACATGAAAAAATAGAAACATTATGATGAAAAATGAAAAATTACTAAAAAATAGAATAAAAAATCATTTCAAAAATCTTTTAATATATGGAGTATAGGACAGTATGTCAACGTCGCATTGGTTTCGGAGGTTTAAAAGAAACAACATTGAAGATACAACAACAACCAAGTCTTTACCTCACTAGGCATAAAATAAAAAACTACAAATTCATGTTTATATATGAAATGCGGCATGCATGTCTAGTTTTAGGTTACTGTATACATACATCAATAGGGACTCCCCCAGAGTCACTAGATAACGAACTGTTGTTTTCCATAACTTCTGATTCATCAATTGTTGACAATGAATTCGAACGATTATCAATTGGATACACATGAGAAAGAGGAGGTGGAGAACCATCTTCAGAAATTGAAGAGAATCGTTTGCTTTGTAACCGTAAATGATCCTCAACAAGCATAAGTATTACAATCGCATTCTCTACTAAAGCCACAGACAGCTGGGCAGCATTCTCAGCCTCAGCCTTGGCATCTTTTGGTGACAAACAGTCAGCTGCAACACCAGCAGCAGCCGCAGCAATAATTTGAGTCTGCAGTAAGGAAAAACGTAATGTAGACATATTGCAGTTTTATTCCACTCTTCAACAAAATAATGAGAAATATAAATAATTGTACTCATCCAGTCATCCTTGTGTATATGGATTTTTTGTCTATGTGTTAGGCATAGTGAAAGGATTTTATTTCCTAGTTGGGCATAAACTTTGAGAAGAGAGAAAAGAAAGGGGGAAAAGAATATCAGAAAACACAACAATATCAAGGCATGCAATACACAAAACTCTAAAGAAAAATCGATAAAGAAAATTGATAAGGGTAGAAAACAAGATGTACCTGAACCTGCAATTCTCTAGCAGCAAAGTCCAGCAAGTCACCTAATAGTCTCCTCTTAAATATAGGCAATGCTTCTTCACGCCTTCAAGACAGAAAATAATGATTATTGTAAAAAGAGATGAACAAGAAAAAACTTTTTATCATTGATGTTAAATGATGTACAAGTATATAAAAAAAATACAAAGAAAGGTTATGTGCCTCAAAGACTTGGGCCTTACTAATATTCACGATTTCAACACTCCCCCTTAAGTTGGGGCATATAAAATTATAAATCATATGCACTGAGCTTGTTACGTATATAACTGACTCAAGGAGCTCTTAGGCTTTGTTTGGGAATCTAGTTTTGGAGGGGGAGGATGGTTTTGGAAAGCTTCTCCCTTGTTTGGGAGTTAGGTGAAAGAGAGGGGAAGGTTTTAAAGAGTTTCTAAAGTCCTCTAAAACCCTTTGTGTGCCTATTTTCATAGTTTCACTAATTTGGGGTTTTTCTAGTAACAAAATGTCAAAATAACTAAATGCAATTAGTAAAATTATATAATTATATTATTGTCCATTTCTCATTGTTAATTATATCTTTAAAGAAAAAATTAAGAATATTCTTGCATTATTTGTACTTTACCCCTTTCCCATCTAAATTTCACACTCCCAAACAAGGGAGATGATTGTCTTCCTTTCCCCTTCCCTTTCTCCCCCATCATTGCCCATTGGATCCTCTTCTTCTCTTTCCCTCATAACTCCCAAACATACCCTTAGAAAATAGAGATTTAGTGAAGATATCTCCTGACTCAATATTTTCCCTAACAAAATGACAATCTACTTTAATATTTTTAGTCCTCTCATGTAACACGAGATTGAAAGCTTTGTGCAATGTCACTTGATTGTCACTTAGTAGAGTCAATTTCTTAGTATCTCCAATATGAAATTCTTCAATTGCAACCAAATGAGTTCTTGAGTCAGTAATTCGATGGCTCTTGTAACTAAAAATTGTTTTACTCTCCCGTAGCTTCATAGTATGGTTCATGAGCTTAATCCCCTGTAGTTTGCACAATTTGTATGTCACCCTTGTTCTTATAAATAGGATTAAAATGTCCATCCTCCACTTGTTTGTCATCCTCTTAGATATCAGTATCTTATTAAACAACTTTGTGAGTCAACTAATCCTTGCTCTTCTAGAACCTTTCAGGCCTAAATGTATATTATCTAATCCAATTCTCCAACCACTTATTTCCTCTTATTTATATCATCTTATAGCTAGCTAACAAATTCCCTTATGTCCTAACACTTGGTAGGTTCTAATACCATGTTAAGGACCAGTTTTATTAAAAGCTTAAGTTGTTGGCTAAGGGCTTATGAATGGTTTTAGATCTAACATATGATATATTTTAGTTCAGAAACAATGCCAAATGGCATCAAAGTAAAACAAAAATAAAAAAGGAACAGACAATCATTGCCATCAAAAGCCAAATAATATAATAGAAGTTAAAGCTCAAAGGGTAATGGATGAATAAATCTACCTTATTCGCTGCTCTCCAGTGCTAGATCCACCAACAATAGACAGCCATTCTGCACAATGAATTGTCGCTTCAATATCCTGAAAAAAAGAGCAACACTGAGCGGTATGGATGACCCTGATAAAACCAGAAATCATGCAAGCAAACAAATATGACTAGGCTTCAAATAAATCATCAAAATAAAAGGAAACAAACTATATATATATGCACACACTCACACCAAGAAATGAAGATCAGTCAATACAAGCAAAATAGGTCCATTCCAACAACAAATAATACCCAAAATAACTATTCTCTACCAACCTGCAAGATCAATTAAACACCAGTGAAAAAATGATTAACAAACTCATTGTAACTTGCAAGTTCCAACCAGGTCTAATATTTGACATTCAACAGTTTCAACCCAGCCAAAGACACAAAGATTTGATACATAAATGACAGTAAACAAGGAAACAAACTATTGCATCTGCAGTCTGTCAACAGCAACATCATGAAACATATAGTGAGCAAGAATTGGCAATAATATGAAGAAGGTCCACTTGAAAGAAATTAACAATCAAAGCACATATCAACCTTCCATCCATCTTTTTGGCGCATTGAGTGCTCCAGCATGATAATAATAAAGTTATGTATAAGGTCTTCTATGTCTCCAAAGCTTGTTGAATCAGACAATTTACTGGGACCCTTCTGTCAAACAAAAGCACATAAGTATCAAAGTTAAATGTATTTTCCATAAAAATCATTGCCACAATATATGTATGTAATATACATATTATTATTATGTTATATGGCGTTATAACATTGTTCGATTCATGTAGTCGACCCTACCTAATGGAATTAACTCAATTAAGGCTTGTTGTTGTTGTTGTTTTAAACATATATCAACCCCTCTTTCTATATTTAAGAGAAGATTTCTAGGTCTACATTTTTTTCTAAACAATTATCCTAATCCACACAAAAGAAGTTAAGATGAAATTATTGTATTATGTGCCACATGGCAATGGCATTGGAAGTCAGAAATTTTAAATTAAAAAACAATAGCCATAGAATCAATTTAAAAAACATCAATTGCTCTACTGAAATTTCAGATTCCCTAATGCTTAATTTTGCTCTTTTTTAATTAATAATCATTACACCTAATTTTGCTCTTTATTTTTATTATTAATAAAGTGGTAGATCATTATTTCATCAAAAAACAGAAATTGTTCGTTTTCAATGCAGAAGACCCATTAAGAAGTTTAACTTCTCTGATTCAAATTATAGAGCAACTATTTTTTGTTAATATGATAAAACAAATTTAATACATCTCCTCGTCCTTATTATAAGTCACCACCTAAAAGCTTTTGATGGTCCTCTTTATAAGGCACTGTATAATTTTCTATGCAGCATTTATTTATTTTTTATCGTATTTGTCTTCTTGTTCATTAATGAGAAACAGTAAGTTTGTGGAATTTCAAAGAGTCAATAGGGTAAAATTGTAATTTTAATAGTATATTATTTTTTTAAATAAGAAAAGTGACTATCCTCCTTGGATTGTATAATTTAGTTAAATATGTCTTACAATAAGAACATGACAGAGTAGCAGTAATATAATATTCAAATAAATATTGAAAGTGCTACCAAGCTCATATCTAAGAAATCTCCACATGATCATTATGGAATCATCAGATGGAATTTTGTTTGTAACTTATCTCCATGTAAATTGAGGACCAGACTAAAAGTTAAGCATTTGAGATTAAAATACAAAAATTCAAAAGTATTACAAAATAAATAAATACATGTCTTATTTAGTAAGAAATCCTAAATATGAGAAATTAACAATTTGAAATAAGATATTATTTCTAAAGAATTAGCTTTATTAACCTGTGCATCGGCATGGGCTTACATACTAGTATATAATATATGTATATATGTGGATTTATATTATAAACACACATTTCAAGTTGTATTTTCTAGTTATTTTCTTGTAGGCCTGAGCCTGATTTTTGCATTCCTGACTTCCTGTGTTTAGAAACCAACAAGTTTTACCTTTGTACCCTTCTTGTTGAAGGGAATTGTCATTAGACTATATTAAACTTTCTGCTCACAAGCCAATGATTTGAGTTGATAATGATAAAAGCATAAGTGTGTGTTGTGTATATATATATCTATGACAAAAAAAATAATTAAAGAGAAAAGAAGCAAAGTAGAAATAATGGAAAGAATGCCAACTTTTTTGAATTCTAAATACTATTATTACCTCGTAGTTTGAGATCAAGACTTCCAAAATCCATTCAGGCCATTCCTCCATGTTTATCAGAATGCTTCTGTTTTCATGATGACTGCAGGCCAAAAATAGAACATCCTGAAATCATACACAAACCAGCAGAGCTCAAAACTAGGTTCTATGAACAAGATCTCAAGTACAAACAATGTCCATAATTGGAAGTATTACATCTTCTGACTAAATTCTATAGGAAAACTTTTTATTTGTATGTGGCATACATGGACATCCCCAAGTTAACTCGAGTAAAAAAAGTAAGTACTTGACACTAAAAATAAATAGAACTGCTCTCACAGGAAACACATCAACTGCTCTTAATCAAGTGTAAAAACACATGAAACTGCAAACAGCTCATAAAAACGAATAAATAGAATCTATTAACATTAGGTGTGTATTGTCGAAAATGAAACTGTTAAATCAATACCTGAAGTGCTCTGCTCTGAAGAGACCTAGGTGCAAATGGAAGGGAACGCAAAAGCACCAACAAAAGCTGTGAATGCTCAAAGCGATGGCCAGAATCATAGAAGTTTAGCCCATCCTCTGATGAAGAGGCATTGATCTGAAATGGGAAAAAGCAATAAAAACAAAGGAAAAGGAAAACATCAGCTGAAGACAATGGTATTGCCATTTAGGCAATTCGATGAGCTATCAGCTAATGACACATCTCAAGGGTTTTCCTCAATAGACATTCAAAAGGGCTTGAAAACAAAAGTTGTAGTCAGTACAGAATAGTAAAACTCTTCTTCCCCTGACTAAAGATTGAGTTATGAGAAATTAATACATGAAACTTGCATGGCCACTACATAAAATTTGAGAATCAAATTTAGAAGGCAGACACAAATGTGAAACAAGACAGTGGCACTTTGACCAAAGGCATGTATCATCAAAACAACATGCTGAAAAAACAAAATCAAATAACTCATAACAGAGACATTGGGCACATCAGCTTCTTGAGAGGTAATGTATAACACCACAAAAATCTGGATGGCCATGTTCAAAAGGCCAAAATCATGCTAATGTCAGATAATTGAGAATCCATGTTTGCCATATTCATTATTTATATTTTTAACTATTCTCTATTTTTAGAGGATCAGCCTCGGCATAATGGTAAGGCTGCTTGCCTTGTGATCTGGAGGTCATGGGTTCAAATCCTAGAAAAAGTGTCACTGCGTGCAGGGGTAAGGCTACATCCTCCCTCCCAAACTTCACTAGGTAAAAGCCTCATGCATTGGGATGCCGTTTAATTTTCTGTTGTCATTGAATAGTGGGAATCTTAAACACGATGGTGTTTGACAACATAGTATCCCATACAGGAACATTAGTTGCTTCTTAAGAATGACTGTCCAAGCACTCCCACAAAAACTAAAATGTTCCAAGTTTCAAAAGCAGCTAAAGAGAAAGGTTCAACTTGCTCAAATTGCATAGCCTTGTAATGGTTAGAATAGTCGATATCTATATATTGTGCTGCATAAAACATGCAAAAACAAAAAGGACACAGACCACAGAATAGGAAAACATAATCTTTTCATTTCATATATTAATTGATAAATGCAAAATAAAATTATTATATGTAGGCCGTAGCATGTTCATAGATCAATATAAATAAATTAATATAATCCAGTAAAAATCGAGAACTATAAATTATACTAATATTTACAAATCCGAACACATTTATACTTGTCAATAACTTTGCAGATATGAGGAAAATATTAAGATCAACATATAAATCTTATAATGACCAACAAGGCATTGGTCTAGTGGTGTAAGGCCCCGCTAGATCCTCAGGATGACCAAAAGGTCAAGGGTTTGATTCCTGGGAGCGACACTTTGGTAGTACCAAAAAATAATCTTATAATGGCAAAAAATGAAGAATATAGTCTTACACAAAATAAAGCATGACAATGAATTTCAGACAGTGCCTTTTTAAAATTAGTAAAAATCTAAACAAAAGGCGCGTGTTATTTGCACAACAACAGCATAGAATTAACTGCCACTAATGTGTGTTTTTATTGGTATATGGAGTGGGAATATGATGGAGGAAGTTTGCCATACCGAGGCAGCCAACAAAGCTGTGTACACATTGTTAGTCATTAGCCTGTTGGGTGCTGCTTGAAAAGCCTTCTGTAAAGCATAAAGCAGAAGAGAAACCTTGTCTTCAAACATTGAACTACCCCCGTCTTGGGTTCCAACACTCAAAACGTTGCTTGTTGTACCAGGACCAGCATGGGAACCAAATCTCAGATGTCCTGAAGCTACTAAAGCACCTAATAGATCTATGATCCCAACAACAATGCCATCATTTTTATCAGCATTGTATACATTTTTTCGGGCATTTTCAGCACTAATGGATAGACTTATGCCACCCAAATTCTTAATTGAAGGAATTTCAGAGGGTAATGTCATCCTGTCATTGTTAACATCAGGAGAACTAGGATCAGGGCAATTGTCACTATCAACAGATTGAGACATTTGATCGTTTTCAGGTAAGATGGATTCAATTTTCTCCTCTGATTCATCACCATTCTGGTTAATCTCAGTTTTTTTCAGTTCAGAATTCTCTGACAATGATTCCAGAACACTACCATCTCCAGCTTTAGATTCCCTCTGGAGCAAAACAAGAAGAGTTTCTACCCCACCACATGCTAGAAATGCTTCGGCAAATGTTTGAGCTCTAGATGTATTTGGCTGGACAAACAACCTGTAGAAGAGATGCAACACCCTAGCAACCTGGAATAAAATGTTGTTTAGATAATTAATAGAAATTTAAATATCAAAGCATTATAAGTTAATGTAAGATTTTTCAAACTTCAAAAGAACCACATAACATTTAACATTAGATTACTGATAGACAGAACATGTAGATTACATGCATCCAATTAGTAACAAAAGAAGTTTAGTTCCTTTTATCTCATTCAATATTTACGGTCCATCTACCATTCCTAATGTCTCTAGGGCAAGATTTTATGTGTCATCCATTGATGATTGTCCTCACATTACTTGGGTTTTTCTGCTCAGGCATAAATCTGATGTCAATACTGTTCTACCAAATTTTTGTTCTATGATTAGAAATCAGTTTGGAGTCAATATTAAGATATTCAATCTGATAATGCTAGGGAATATTTCAATCAAACCCTTGCCCCATTCTTCAAGAAAGAGGGAATTGTACATGAGTTATCCTGTGTCAATAACTCAATACCCCTGAGCCTTTCTGTTCCTGAGAAATGTGCCAAAGTCCTTTTGGGAGAAATTGTTCTCACAGCCACTCATCTCATAAATTGTTTTCCTACTAAAGTCTGGGTGTTCGGGACTCCCAATGGACACAACTCTCAGCATTCTTCCCTGGCCTACATATTACAAAACATATAACCTAGTACCTCAGATCTTTGGGTATTTGTCATTTGTCTATGTCCACAGTCAAAAACAGCGGAAAACTTGACCCAGGGGCCAGGGCTCTAAAATGTGTCTTTGTAGGCCATTCTCCGATCTGAAAAGGGTACAAGTTTAATCACCCTGCATCCATAACTACTGTCTCAATGGAAGACATGTGCTATGAGCAGGAAGCTTATTTCACTCATCCTCGTCTACAAGATGAACTCGGCAGGTGAAGATAAGGATGAACTTTTGCTTGACCTTTCACTATTTCCTGTGTCTAAACTCTAAAAACCCTTCTTGTTTAACTATTTCCAATACCAGACAACTTCCCAAATTCTACCTCAACATGTCCCTAGACCTGAAATTGTGACTGAAACATAATCCATGCTCAAATAAACAAATGAACAAACCGAATCTGCTCTTGGGAAGGTGAGGTATGGCAAAGGCAAGGTGTTTACAAGGAGGAAGAAGGCTACTCCTGAAACTGTGTGCATCCCAAGAGTCCAACTTGGAGCCTTCAAATAAGGTGATAATTCCGAACTCTCCATTGCAATAGGAGAAGAAAATTGAGTAATGCCTGAGTATTTAATTGGAATGCTAGCACCATTACCCATGTCTATGTGTTCTAATCCAAAATTCTCAACTAACTCATGCACCAAAGCAGGATTAGAAGTTAGATGATTAAATGAAACCAGGTACCAAACAGTGGACTTAGCTTCCTTGTCACAAGTGCTAGCTGTCATTGCATACTGGTTGTGTGAAGGAGCATTAGATAGCCAGGCCCAATAGCATGTGAATGTGCTGGAGTATGTGAGAGGAAGTAGGGCCCAAACAGGAATGGACGAGAAGTACAAGGTCTAGTGTAAACTGTATCGTGCCAATATGATGAACCAGGCTGATGTGGCTCATAAGACTGATAGTGATAGGAGGGGTGTAATGGTGAACCCAAAGGTGAGGTGTACTGGGATCCCCTAAAAGCGATTTTGTAACGAAACAGGGTATAGTAACAGCTTGCCATGTCATGACCTAAGCAGTTATAAAACACACAGTACAAGTGAGATCGAGAAAAGTAACTGCCATGTTGACCATGGCTAACGCGACCACCTCCTCCACAAGCTCAACAATAGCTGCTATGACTACCAAAACCACCATAGCTGCCATAGGAAATCGGAAACTCAGAACGAGGAGGATCCTACGAATAAGATTATAACAATGGGGTGAGATGCGACAAAGTCGAAGACAAACCGGAGGAGAAGATCGTTGCGGCGGCAGCGGCTCTGCAACATTGGAAGAAAGTGCATCTAAAATCGTGGCTTATTGTCTAAATACAAAATGAAAATTATATTTCATAATAAATTATTGCTTATAACCTACAAATAGAAATATTATCAATCTCATTCCCTCATTGATCAACATTAGGACAGCTCTCAGAGAAAAATAAACATTTCTCACTCAGTGGAATAAAGGAAAAACATGTACGCAGATGCATTTCTTTTTCTCTCTTGTCTATGCAATAAACTTCCACTTTGTAGATTGGGTTCTCATTATCTCTACATTCTACTTGCCTGAATGTTACAATGCTTTTTCTCTCTCTTAAAATACTTATATACAATAGTCAATAGTTTGGCTTTCTAGAGAGGCAGCGTTAACTATTTTAATTAAAGTATCGAAGAGTATCCGAAAATTCTCAGGTTTATAATTAATTTTTAAAAAATAAAAATTATTCTGATACTCCACGGATATGTACTGATATTGGATATGCACCAGATATGAAAATAAAACTGAAGTATTAGTACATCATAATGCTAGGCAATGTCTTCTTATTACCTTGCAAAAAAGAAAAGAAAAGAAATCCAATCTCACTATTTTACCTGATTAAGTTGCGGACAGTCAACTATGAACCCAAGCAAACAACGGACGTCATCTGAGGCCAGTGAAGGAGATCCGGACACAATTAGAAGTTCAATTACCACTAAGAGCTCATCAACCAAAGCATTGATTTCACCTACAGGACGTGCTTCCCTTGTTAGAGAAAAAGTATTCAACGAGTCAATTTCAGGAACAGTCCAATAACATCTTCTGCAGCCATCAAGAAGCATCTGAATGGCATTGGCATCTCGCATTACTCTTGACGCTGTGAAAACCATGTCTGCAAGTGATGATATGAGCTTCTTCTGTATGCCATAACTACACAAACTCCAAAATTTTAAATCTAACAGCAGTGTGGTGAAGAGTTGTGCATTAAGTGTATGGTTCATCTTCTGAGATTGACAAAGGGAGACAACAGCAGTAATGAGTTCCTCATCTCTTCCACCATCATGCTTTCTAACATCAAGCAAAGATAAGCGTGATAAGGTTTGGAGAAGATAATTCAAAATTTTTGACAGAACCTCAGGCCCTCTACCACGAGAAAACTCTTCATTGTTCCTTGGGTTTTGAATAGCCATGGATATAATTCGAAAAATTGGGGCAGCAAGAGATGTAGTGGCTGAAGACACAAGCAAATCCCCTTGAATTGGTTCCAAAGTATCCTCGAGTACATTGCTTATTGTTAAGGGAAGCAAAGACAAGGGACCACCATAGGCCAATGCCCACAAAGCATCCACAGGTCGCATTCGTGTAGCAACGTGGACTTGACCAAGAACCTCAGCCGGACGTCGAACCATTCCTGAACCATGATTAAGGAACCATAAGAAGTAATTGTACACCAAATTATTCATAGCATGATGCATAAAATAATTTTTTGTAATGTGTGACAAAAAAAATTATGTAATTATGTACTAAAACCGGATTTGTATTTTAAATTCAAAAAATTTCTCAAGATCAACAAATATGTGATTAAACAACTACTTGGTTGTGTCATAATTAAACATTGGTAAGAAATGAAGAGGGTCATCATTGATCAGATGAATAGGTTTACACATTAAGAGTAGGACTATTAAAATCCATTAGTATTGAAACAAGGAAATACACTTAGGGTCTGTTTGCTAGTTGAATTTTGGAGGGAAATGAAAGACAATTTTTATTTTTAAATTAAATGAGATATATGATGTTTATAAAAATAAATAAGTAATGACTAGGTAAATTTCATAATAATTATTCACTTCATTCCTTTCATTTTAAAAAGTTAAATAAAACGATAATTATTTGAAATAAAAAATATACTCTCTCTTTCCTTTCCCTCCAAAACCCTCCTCCCAAACATACCCTTAAGAGTTTCCAACTTTGCTAACCTATTGTGTATTTGTAATACTAAGGTCGCATTTGGGTAAAGATGCACTTATCACATGAGCATTTATCATACAAGAGAGTATGGCATAAGTGCTTAGATTTCAATAAGCTATTCCATTTGAGTACATACTTTGAGAAGTGCTTGTATAGTCATGGTGTTTGGATGCAGCATCACTACATAAGCACTTATAAACATGTGCTCAAATTCTTAAACATTGATTAAAACTATAAAAAAAAATATTATAAATTTGAATATTTTTTATTTATAATTTAGATCTTAAAATTATATTTAAATCAACTATAATTTTATTTACAAGTTTGATATTATTTTAAAATAGTTTTCTATTTCTAAATTTAAAAATATTCATAAAATATAAAGAACAAGTATCCATTACTATCAAGAAAAAAATATGAACTTTGTGCAAATCACATTACACTGGCTAGTAACTCAAAATATATAGAGGGGGGATAACAAGAAAGTTTTTGAAAATTATACATGTTTCTATACGTGCAAAAGGTCATATTAAAATACTTGTGAGCACTAGCTAACTATCACAGGTGCAGGCAGGTACCCTGAATTTTTTTATTTTTTAAAATATTTAATTTACCTAATTTACTAAAATATTTACTATACCCTCTCAGCACTACTTTGAAGCCTAAGAATGTCTATAATAAATTTAATATTAATAATGTTGGGGATGCTTGAAATATGTTATTAGATTAGTCTCACATCGCCTAAGGTCCCTTGTTGTAATGTGCACCAGATATAAGCATCAAATAGAAACACCCCATGGGCAGTTGGGCTCATGGGTGTGCTAGGGTTTGTAATCCTTATTCTCTTATAATATTTTGGTAGCCGCACAGCGCTCCCGGGGACGTAGGCACAATTGGCCGAACCCCGATACCAAATTCTTTGTTTCTTCTCTTCTATTTATTCTATGCATTATTTGATTGCTTTGTGACCAACGCTGCACAACGATCGCTTCTGCTGCGCCAACAATTGGTATCAGAGCCAATTGGTATCATATGGCTCTTAACCCATATGCCAAATTCGAGGTGGGGAAGTTCGATGGAACTTGTAATTTCGGATTGTGGCAAAGGTGCGTTAAAGGCACTATGCAAAGATAAAGGAGATGAGTTGAAGGAGAAGAAAACATGGCAGAACTATGGTAGGGGCGATATATGTGTTGATCCAGAATCCTAAAAGTTCATGTATTGGATTAGGATCAAGGTGGAGATAGGGACTCAGGTGTTGGCTAACTTTGATGCAGGGTGTAACATGGGCATTGGCTTTGATGCAAGATGTGACACGAGCATTGGTAGAGATGCAAGATGTGACATTGGTTAGCATTGACGCAAGGTGTGCGTTGTGGGTATACTCCTTATGGTGGAGTATGATAATTCTTTTAAACTATGATTGTCGGGCTAGACAATGGTGGTAGCAGTTGAGGCTTTCCAATAAAGCTTCAAGATACAGCTTGACTGAGTATTGAAGAGGACGGTTGTTGATGAACTTTTGTGTAGAGGTTCCATATATCGAAAGACTTCCTAGCAATAGGTGGCGTGTTCCATTAGATGGCGGTACGGGAATGTGCACTAAGAGTTTGGAGAGCTAGGCTCTTGGTAACATCGTCAAGGATACTTAGAAGGTTTATGCTGAAGGAGAGCAATTTGTTAAAGAGAATTGTGCATTAAGCAAGGTGGAGGCAAATATTCGCTAAGGTGGAGAATCTTGTGTAGATTTCCTAAGGAGCGAAATATTCGTCTATTTCAATCAAGGTGGAGATTGTTGGGATGCTTGAAATATGTTATTAGATTAGTCCCACATCGCCTAGTATTGGAATAGAGTAGAGTAACCAATGTTATATATTGGACTCAGGTCCCTTATTGTAATGTGCATCAGATATAAGCATCAAATAGAAACACTCCATGGGCAGTTGGGCCCATAGGTGTGCTAGGGTTTGTAATCCTTATTCTCTTATAATATATTGGTAGCCGCATAGCGCTCCCGGGGACGTAGGCACAATTGGCCGAACCCCGTTACCAAATTCTTTGTTTCTTTTCTTCTATTTATTCTATGCATTATTTGATTGTTTTGTGACCAACGTTGCGCAACGATCGCTTCCGCTGCACCAACAAATAATATATTTATTTTTGTGCAAAAGTTTTATTCTATGGATTTCAATGGCCAAGAGAAGATTAGCTTGAGTTATCAACTTCAACATTTTATTTTTTATGTCGTTAGACATTCAATTTGAATAACCTCTCAATCATCTCTTAATACAGTGTACCTTTTACAAAAAACGGGAAGGTAAATGCATAATACTTGTTTGATTGGGTTATTTGTCTTTATCTTAAATATCTCAATTTCTACAACTACTACAGAAAGATCATAGTCAGCAATAAAGACAATCAAAACAAGATTATGTAGTAAGATGGAATATGAATTTTTTGTAGACAACAAGGTGATTTATATTGAAAGAAAAATAGTAGGAACTTTTATCATCTAATTCAATCATCAATGACTTTAAGTTTTTAAAAGAACGAAGAGCAGCACTCGTATAATCATCATGGTTATATTGATTGATGGATTTGAGTAAAGAGTTGGAAACAAAGAGGGGGGGAGTATCGTGAGACAAATTTGATAGGGGGTCTACATGAAAAAATAAAAAATATAAAAATAAAAATTAAAAAATTTACCAGGGGACTTAGGCATGAAAATCAACATGCAATTATGCAGAGTATGGCAATTCATATTGTCATTAAACAACAATAAAATGGAAGTCCAATGCACAAGGCTCTCACTTAGTGGGGTCTAGGGAGAGTATATGTATGCAGCCTTACCCTCCAAGCGGAAAGGTTGTTTCCAAGATTTGAACTCGCGACCTCATAGTCACTAAGCAACAACCTTACCGTTGTGTCAAGCTCACTCTCTAAGGAGCAAATTTAAGAGAAATAAATTATCTAACCTGCAGCACCAGAAGGTGAAACATCTGGGCAAAAACGCCCACTGAGCAAACTAGGATGATACAGCAGATGAATGCAACCTCCAATTTCTGCATCCAAAAGAACACTTTCCTCTGCCATGCTCTGTACATGAGAATTTGTAGATCGCCATGGTTGCCCCGCTGCAGTACCAAAAGAAGGAACTATATCCCCCCCTCTAAAAGCCAACCGTGCCATTCTTTCTGGGCCAATTGGTTCCTTGAAGATGTAAACAGGGCCCATCTCGGCAAACAAAGGGCACTGACGACGTCGGCGTTGCAAACCCGCCATAGTAGGAGGAGGGTTAGTTCCTATGCAGCAAAATGCAAGGGGTTTGGAAATTCGAGGGAACTCAAAGGGACGACTTTCATATAACGATCCATCTACATATAACCTAACTTCACTTTCTGATTTCCCAAGAATTCCATGCTTGCTAATATGTTCAAGGGCAATGAAGTACCAACATTGTGGTTTGAAAGGGTAGGTAAAATGCAAAGAAGACTTCTTTCCCTTTCCGCTAGAAGTTTCAAGAACCAAAAATTGAGCATGAAAATAAGCCTCTATACCCTGATTATCACCAGATAAAAAACTGAATAGTCGTGGCATGTGGGCTGTACCTTCACCAGCAAGTGCACTAGCAGCAGCAGCAGCTGACATAGCTGATGATTTACCAGACCTAGCCGCTGCAGCTGCAGCAATTGCAGCAGCAACCGTAGCCGTATTCAATGTGTCTGCAAATGACTCAATGTAGATCCATGTTGCCAAAGCATACCCATTGATAAATGGCCAACGGCTTTCACCTGAACCAAGCAAACCTGAGCTTTCACCATCAAACTCAAAGGTGCAAGCTGGTCCTCCTGACTCCTTTCCACTTATTGCTTGCTCCAATGCTAGCATTAACCGCTGAGACCAAATTGTGGTGAGGGTTTTGGTAATGACTTGAAACCATGTATGAAGATCACTGACACTAAGAGAATGTCCAGCTAAGTATTGTATGCAGTGGCACAAAGGAGTTCCATCCCAACTCATTTGCCCATTTAAGTCAACATCCTTTGTAAAAATCTTCTCTGCTGTTCTCAACAATATATCTAACAGACCAGCCGTTGAGCACATTGCTCTGTTTCTAGTGCAAGCCCGTAATATAGCAAGTAGTCCACGAACCATCCGTGTCCTTGGTGACATGACATTGTCAGTATCACCTACGTAAGGAAGCCAAGGAATAAGTTCACCTGCCACAATAGCAGCTCGGGAGTTCAGCATTACACTAGGAGGATTATCATCTTGATCCTCTTCAAAACTTTCAACACCACCCATTGTTGCAAGAAGGGAATCTACTATTACAAAAGACACACTATCCATTTCTTCATCACTCTGAAAAATTTCTACACCACTTGCAATATTCTTCAGCTTATCCATACCTTCAAGTTTTCCCATAATAGCTGAATCAACTAAATGCAGTAATTCTGGAGACACATTTGGCTTAGCATGCTTTTGCCTTGGCTTTGGTGGAGAATCAACAGTAGAGTATCCAGCAGAATCAATACTAAATGATGAGGCAGACTGCTCCCTTGTGTGACCTAAATTCCCTTCTGACCCAGGGCTATAAGAAAGATGATCATGTTGCATGTCAGAACCTTGTGAAGAATCATGTTCTATCGAGTATGATCCAGGTGAACATTGAGAATCCTCTGCATTTCCACTAAATGAGTGTTGTATATTACCGGAACATGATGAACGGTTTGAATCTACATACTCATTAATATTATTCTTGTCTTGATCTATCAAGGACACATGCTCAAACTGGTCCTCATGCGTAAATGTCGTTGCAGATTCAATACCGAGTCCTTCCAAATGTACCCTTTCATCTATAGGTTCAACCCCAACATTGCTTCTGGCATTTACATTTTCCTGATGAGGACTCTCAACAAATTGTTTTACACCACTATCTACTACTTCAGGAGTATCTATGTCATTACCAGATATTTTCAGCTCTTTTGATTCTTCCTCATCTTCCATTATGTTATTTCTGAAGAGGCTAACAGATATTCATTCAAAATATGAAAACTCAATCCACACACCAATATAAAATGAGTTAATGAATTCTACAAAAAAAAAAAGAATGAGATCAACAGACCAGAATATATATGCTTTGGATATCAGAGTGATCAGTACAAAGTATAATTAAAGCATTCATGTGCTTTACTGGGAAAAAAGGAATTACATGCATTCACCACAAACAATTCACAAATAAAAATCATTGGTAATTTTTATGGTAAGCCTTTTGAAGATAACAATATGTCAATTTTTTCAAATAAGAACTCTACAGTCCATATCGAAAGAATCAGAAGAAGAAAAAAAGAATACCAAAAAAAGAAAATATACATATAAGGAACCTAAAAAAAGAAATACATAAAAGGGATTACTCCGGTAACCACATTTCTTTTCTATGTATTAGTGACTTGACCAGTTTCTCGGACATTTATTTGTGCCTGATCAGTTAAGAGTCTAAGTACCGCAAAGAGGAAAAACACAATCCAATGCACAATTTAAGGGTTTACAGTAGCCTCAACTAGTATATTCTATGAATCTGTTTAAAAGGAATTGTCTGCTCTGATCCATCATGCCTAATTCATAATTGTCATGTGGACCACATTTTTAACATTCCACTAAGTTATTTGATCAAATAAATGCACATAGCACATGTGATTTGGAATTTCTCATTCTTAGTCATCTCTTTTATTAGAGGATGAGCCTCAATGCAACGGTAAGGTTTCTTACCTTCTGACCTAGAGGTCATGGATTCAAATCCTGAAAACAACATCTTCTCGCTTACGATAGTAAGGTTGCGTTCATCTACCCTCATATACCCCACTAGCCCCACTAGGTAAGAGCCTCGTCTACTGGGTTGCCCTTTAGTCGTCTTTTTTATTGATGGTTCTTTTGTTCCCAACACTTGTATTAAAATTGTCAGCACCCAAACTCCTCACCAGACTTCTAAACTTTAAATTTCTGATTATGACCAAAGTAAGGTTACATTTTCACAAAATAGACAAAAGTTTTATTGTTTGTTATTTTTAAAAATAACAAAAAAGTTAAGCATGCATAATATCATGTTATTTTATTTCTTTAGTATCTCCCTTGCATTAGGATGCTATTTTAGTTTATAAAAATGAACTTGTACTCTCCATTTACTCAAATGCTCTTCGGCGGTGATATCTATCTAATACAAACAGCTAGTTAGAGTATCTCTAAGAGTTGCACTTTATTTCTCTTAACTCCATGCAACTCCTGAAAATTTCATTAAATGCCCCACATTTTTATAATTCATTAAGATTTATTTTTATTCCTAACTTAAAATATTAACTCATTTCTATAATTAAATCTGTGAGGTTGCTTAGCTACGCAATAGTGTTTTAAATTTTCACTCCATTAGTGTTTTAAATTGCACTCCACAACTGCAATTGTCAATTGCAGCCACAGCATTGTGGTTTAGGAGTCTCCACATCTACATTGCAACCGCAATCACGGTCTCATCAGCCGCATTTTCCCACAATTTTCTACAATTATGATAAACGCAACATAACTGCAACGGCAATCTAAAACACGCACACACACTACTAAAAATTCATTAACTTAGTTGACCTGCTCGAACAATAAATGCATTGACTTAGATTCATTTTTTGATATTAAGCAAACAACGGTTATGCACACTCTTTAAAGAAGCCATTTAATTATCTAAAAGTGATAATAAAAATATTACAAACCAATAAATTACCATGGTTGATATTTATTGCACAAAAATTGCATGAAAAAAATCACTTACCGCAATATTCCTAACATTTTTTTATATTAGATAACATTATAATATGATAAAAAAATGTATAGACAGAGTTAATGTAATAGAAATTACACTCTAATAATATTCAAATTTTGCATATGTTTCATAAATGAAGGAGTAATAATGAAGTAAAGTGCACAAGTTTAAGTTCAAAAGTACTTGCTCTTAAATTTACTAAGTCAAAGTAATTATACCTTAAAGTCTAAAAAGTCAATGTTGAAATGTGTTATTGAGAAAACAAAGAGAACAAAACAACACGCAAAAACAAAAGTCGTTTTGATGAAAACACAGAAAATAAGTTCCAGATCTTGCTGAAACGAGAAATTCAAGTAACATAACGAAGAATCTTAGTTGAATTGCAACAGATCCAGATATAGCAGATCTCATCTTCATAGCATCGCGTGCAGTAACGCGCGATTCAATCGAGTGATTAAAGAGAGAGAAAATGCAGAGATTCGTAATAATGTTGAAGAAAATGAGAATGGTTCGAGTTTAGTGTACCTTGTAGAAGCTTCGAGAACCGTTCAGATTGAATCGTTGAGTTCGGATCGTTGATTCGTTTGAAATGAGAGATAAAGAGGAGAGAGAATGTAGAGAGAGAATCGGAGCTAGAGAGAGAATCGGAGTTGGAGAGAGAAAGCGAAATGGGCGCGAGAGAGAAAGAGGAAAGAATGTGAGAAAAACAACAGACGTTGGAGTTAGTGCTTCTCTAGATTTATGGAATATCGATCATCTAGTAAAATTGAGAGAGACAAATACTTCAATTTTTTTATCATTTTAATAACAAATATATTATTTTGTTATAATTAAAATGATAAATATGTTATTACATGTTAGTTTTCCTTTAATTTTTCAAAAACTTTCTTCTTCATTAATAGAGATGATTGATACGATATATTCTCTGCTCCCAATTCTCAAACTTTCATCCTTTATTTTGTACACAGAAATTATATTTTTTTTACTAAATTCTTACAACTTTTAGGTAAATAATATATATTATAAAGTAATATTTTGTTTATCATAATTAATATATATATATATATCATAATTAATATATATATATATATATATATCATTTTATTGTATGTATGACGATTTGTACGAGATAATCATTCTTTTGTAAAACAAACAAAATGAATGAAAGTAGAATGAAATACCATAAATTATATATTTTTTAAGGAGGAAATGAAAGAAATGGAAAATGTTGGGTAGGACAAAGTTGTCTAGCATATTATATGTTTCCATTTTTTTTAAAAAGTTGAGTTAATAAAATATATATGGTTTTAATATTTTGCACTAATTGTGAAACTGTTTACCCAGTTAGTATATTATTGACCACTTTTCATATATATACTTTTATTTGATAATTAATGATGAATAATAAAAGAAATATTAGATGATGAATTAATATTTTTTTTAAAATCACACTTTATAAGATAAATAGATGATATAGAAGTCCATCAATACCAAGTTTTCTTTTATAGATAAACATTTTAGGTGGAATTCATTACCGATTTTCCTTCTTACTACCTTTTCATTCATGTAAGAGCCACCATAAATAAAACAGATTAATTATGAACAACACATAGGACAACAAAAAATTTAACAATGTCAATGTAGAGTTATGGCTTGTATAAAAATAAGAGGAATATATGGATTTTAGGGATGTTGAATTACATTTATTGCACTGTATCTAATTCATTATTTATACTACATATAAAGTCAAAAAATATAATATAACTATTACTAAGATATAATTTATATTTTACTATTTTGCGCTTGACATTTTCTAATTCTAAAAAAAATCATATAATCCTAGTTAAACATTTACAACACATTAATCGTAAGTTAGACATTCTAATAAAGACAAAAAATATAATATAAAGTACAATTAATATATAAAATTATAATATAAAGTAGATAAAAACAAAAATATTCAAATTCTCTAAAATAAAATATATAAAAATTGATTAATTAATATCATAAAATAAAAATGTGTGTCGAAAAGAGAGACACAAAATGTCTAACACACTAGTTAATATAATGTAAATATAATAGTATAAATTACTCATTAAGATTAATCACATTTTATCTTTTCCTACTTTGTCTCTCTCATGCTAACTAACTAGAATCTTCTTCATTAATATAAATATATATACTTGTTTTTCCTTATATTTTTAATAGCAAAAGTGTTATTTTATTCTATACAAAAAATTAAAAATATATTATCATATTATTATTTTATTGGTTATTTATAGTATTTGTCTCTCCATTAATAGAGAGAATCATTACTAATACAAACTAGCTGCCTTTTCTGTTCCTAAATCTTTTCTCAATAAGAAAGTAACTGAATTAATCTAAACATTTTGGGTGATAACAAGATTTACATTGTGGGAGTATGAAGTGTTTAAAGAATGAATGAACAAGATTGTAAGTTTGAGTCTCATCTATAATAAATTTAAAAAATAAAAAAATGAATTATAAGTTGGTTTGATAGTTAGGATAAATGATTAGATTGAATGAGATTGATAGTTCAAGTATCACTCACAACAAATAATAACATACTAATATTTGCCGATAAAAAATAAATAAATAATAATATTTAGATTAATTCAAGGTGGTGAAGTGCTTTGACTCAACTCCTCTAATTATAGTTTCTCAAGTTCTCATTTTAAGAGACTAAAAGGTAAAATTATAATGGGCCTGATCTTTAAAGTAGTTATTCTAAAATTTAATTTTGGTTATATCTTCTAATAGGAAGAACAAATATGGTGGTGGCCAATTCACACGACAAGTAGGGTATTATAAGAGGATAGGTGTTGATATTTATATTTTTGTCTCGACATGAGAAGAAGAAAATGAGGCCTTTATTTATCATAAAAAATATGTGAAATATGTACATTAAAATTTAAAGGAAAATGAAAATTCAAATCAAATTGCAAGGGAGAAAAATGATTATTCATTATTTATAAAAAATGTAATTATATATTAATTTATACTAATATTCCAACAATCTCACAAAATCGTGAGGGTATGTCAAAATTTCTTTTATTGCTCATTTATTATTGTTATTCATTAGGGATTTGAGTCCAATATGCTTTTATTATTTTGATTATCGTCTTAATAGACCTTGAATAATCTCATGTTTTATCTATATGGGTTAAACCAAGATTACGATAATATAATACAATAATCACTACAATCAACAAATATTGAACAAGTTAATGTGTAGATTGCAATAATTAATAAATACATGAGTGATATTTAGACCCCATTATATATGAGTGATATTTAATACGCTTGTTGCACTTGCATATAAGTCGATCTTGGTTTAGACCGATACTGATGGTGACATGAACCAATAACAATTATGTAAAAGATTAATGTTATTAAAACCGTACCGGTTATTAAACCGGTCAGGGTACTGGTATAGTGGTACACTGGTTCAACCGGTTGTTCAGTAATTAAACCGCATGCCGGTTAAACCAGACATATCTCCTTATATATATATATATGTAAACCTATAACAAACAAAATTCAAATAATTAGGTATTCAGATTTATAATTCATATTCATAATCTACTTCAAATTCACACAAACAAACAACATTAAGTATTTAACAAAATCAAAGTCTAAAGTGCAAAACATATATCAATCCAAAATTATCACTTAACAAACGTAAAATACAAATAAATGACACAAGTATCAATCCTTAAAGTTGAATAATTGATGAAGAATTGAAAATTTGAAATGTGAGATAGTGTATTTTCACTTTTTAGGGATGAAATTTTTAAAAAAATAATATACGAACCGGCCGGTTTTAACCGGTTCACCAATTTTGACCGATTTTGACCGGTTCTCTTGCGTGTCCGGTACAACAGCCGTGCCGTACCGGTTAGGGGTCCGGTTCGCCGGTTTTCCGGTCGAACCGGCCGGTACGGCATGGTTTTCTTTACAATGTAATAGATAGATAAAATATCATAAGAGAGTGAGAGTTACGTAGATAGGAAAGAGTATTCTGCATGGTCAATTACTAATCCTATACCATTATATTTATATCATGTTAATGGTTTAGATAAATTATAAGAAAAGTAAATAAAAATTAGTGTAAATGGATCTTTCTTTATATTTTATGTTTGTTTTTCAAATATTAAGATTGATGTATTTTATAAATAATGATATTGTGATGTTAAATCCACTTAAATACTAATCATATAGTTTGTAAATCTTAACTAGGGTGCTCTCAAAGTTTGTGATTCGGGAGAAAATGAAAGAAAATAAAAAATGGGCAAGAACATTATCCTAACACAAAAAGGAATGAAATGAGAAATTCTTCGATTCTTGTTGTCTTTCTTAATAATCATGCAAACAAACCTAATTATAACTCTAAAAAAATGTGTTTATGTTTGAATACTAACATTATATTTATATGTTTCAGTTAGGCTCAAGCTCATAATAGGGCTACTAGTTTTAATTAATTTCATCGAATCCTAACAATTAAATTATATTTTGTATACATATAAAATTATTATTATATACGAATATTATTATATAATATAGTTAAATAGAGTTTTAAAAAATCTCGTCTCTTTACAAAAAAAAAGAGAGTCTATTTTGACTCAACTTGTTATAAGCTCCTAATAGGCGACCTAACTAGTTTCCACCGTTATATGGAGCATTGGGTAGGACACACCCTTGGAGCATACATGGTGAGTCGTGGTCATCTCAAGAATTATGGGGCAAATAAGCTTTGGAAGCACGACTAGGTCGTGTTTTGAATTTTAATTATATTTTTATATATTTTATAATAATTAATATATAAAATAATTATTACTTAAATAATATTATATGTATATGATAATTTTATGATTATAGTCTCATTACTAAATTTTATTATGTAATAATAATAAAATAGATAAATATAATGTTAAATTAATAATAATTAATTATAAAATATTTAATTAAAATATATATGTAGATACCCGCGTGACGGGTATCATAATACTCACTATCACCCATAATCTATTTTTTCGAGTACTCATGTGAATATTTTGACAGGTACCCACAAGTCCGAGTATTTTTGTCATCCTTAATTTTTAATAAGCCGATTTGATAGAATCTACTTTCAAAATATATTTAATGGAAATAAATAAATTTTATATACTTGATTATCTACCATTCACATTTAATTATGATCAACTCTTTAAAAAAAAATTATAAGTTATACGGAATATGTATAAATATTTTTACACTAATACTATAATATTAGACTCAATTTTATATCTAAGATTAAGTGTCATGTGGATAAGTTATCAAGAAAAAAGTGATTATCACTGAATTTCATATATGCACTTGTCTGTTTGGGTTATGGGCTTAAATTGATTTGTTCAACGAAGGTCCAAAATAGAACAAATTGTTTGTGTATCACACAAGGCATGAAAAGCCGCAATTCATAGGTTCTGACAAAATTCAAATTTCTTCAACTTGCCATGTCCCTGTTCTATTGCTTTTGATTCTGATTTCTGAGATAATTACATAGAAATAGAGAAAGGGATATTTTTTGACCATCACTTCATCAGAGAGTAACTTGTGAGGATTTTTTTTTACTTGCATTCTTATTTTTTATTCATTTATTTGTTTTCCCATTTTGTGACTAAAGCTTCAAAATCGATTCTTTGATTGGAATTTATAATCTTTATGCGATTTTGAATCATGGGTCGTGCACTTCTTGATGTTTTTGTGTTTGAATAAGTTGAAGGGATAAGTTTGTTTGGTTCAAGATTCAGTTTTCTTTCTATTTATTGTTGTGATCATGAATGTTCTATACATATGCATTATTATAAGGTGTGAAATGGTGAATGAACCTTTGATGGAAAACCCTTTTATTTATTTATATTGTGTTACCAAATGCTGTGTATCTTTTGGCTTTAGTTGTCAAACTTTAGATACACTGTATTGGAAACAATTCTCACTTTCTTTCTTTCTGTATGATGCCATAAATTTGAAATAAGTCAACCTTGTTCTAATTTGTACATGCTCCAATTTATGATAGCTTATGAGTCCGTTGTTTTAAATTGCGATTCCGGTCAGAAGTTGCCGTTGTGATGCGGATTGCGATCATTGTGGCGATGCGGATTGCGGCCGTTGCGGTGTGAATTATTTTGTGATAAAAAGATATTTCTGAACTTGATACAGTCTAAGTCTAATGCGATCTCATGCTGCATAAATGTGGCCAATGTGGTTGAACTACAACCTCATACAGCCATATCATTTTGATTCGGTGTCACACCATAATTGTTGTGTGATGTGGTTGCAGCGGTCACCACGATTGTAATATTGTGGCCTGCAATTTGAATCATTGCCCGACTAACAAAAGGTTCTTCCTTACCAAGCTTTATAGATGTATGTATAACATTTGATTGTCTTTATTTGGATTCACTTATATTATTAAGATTATTATTTTAATTTTTTTATCATTATTATTATTGTTGTTTTTATTTTCAAAATGAGAGGTAGAGAGAAATTAACCTCACAAAGTCAAAATTATGCTCTCAAAAGTTAAAACTTGCAACTTCATTGATGCTAGTAATGTGGTCATTTAACTTTTTTCTTGATATGATTTTCATTCAAACTTTCATCAATAGATGATATGGTATTTGGCATTTACATGGTCTCTTTTCTTTAACAATTCTGCTTCCTCTGTCTTCATAATATAAACCTTTTTTATTAAGAGGAGATTGAAATCTTCAACAACATATGATAATTACAGTTTTCAATTTGTGCATGTGTGTGTGTCTGTGTTGGTTTTCTCATATGTTATTTTGATAAGGATACATATATTGAATCTGGTAGATAAAATTTGAGATATTATTATGTTTTGACAAATTTAAGGCATGGTTCAAACATATAGCCTTTAAATATGATTAGACTAAGATAATTGTTGAATTCTCAAGGCAATGGCTAGCTCGGCCTCAGATCCTGCAAGTGCAAAAGGAAAGGCTGTGTATGCGTTTGCTGCGCAGAGGAAGCCTCGGATTCTACTTGCTGCTTGCGGATGCGTTACTGCTGTAAAATTCGGACATATTTGTAGTTGTTTTTTATGTTGGGCAGAAGTAAAAGCAGTTGTCACAAGAGCAGCTATGCATTTTATTGACAGATTAGCAATGCCCAGGGCTGTACCCGTATATACCGATGACCACGAATGGGGTAGTTGGAAAAAACTAGGCGATGGTATGCTTCACATTGAGCTCCGAAGATGGGCTGATATCATGGTCATCGCTCCATTATCAGCGAACACACTTGGCAAGGTAATTGTGCCGAATTGCCGATCAATGTCAGCAGATTCTGTCTCACTTTCTGTACTCAATAACATGATAGAAGCATTATCTCGTAATTAAACAAGTTGGCTCGTTTAAGACTTACCTGCACATACAATCTACTTGAATTCACATGATATTATGCCTTTTCCTAAGCGCAACGTAATTCGCAGTTATCGAGTTTACATCGTATAAACAGTAATGTGCATGTTTCTATTTTAAGTACCTAAGTAGTTGACTATTGCCATTTCCTTTTCTTAATTTAAATACATAATGTTGATGCAGATCGAAGGAGGGTTGTGTGACAATCTACTTACGTGTATCGTGCGAGCATGGGATTATAGCAAGCCACTTTTTGTTGCACCATCCATGAACCATTTCATGTGGGAAAATTCTTTCACGGAAAAGCAGATTATGTCCATTGATGAGCTTGGCATTTGTCTCATCCCACCGGTTATAACAAGGTTAGCTTGTGGTAAGCTGAGCGATTGTGCAATGGCCGAACCTTCTTCTATTTACAGCACCGTAAGACGCTTCTACGAAATAAAGGTGCTGAAAAAGACTCCGGGTATGGTTTAGCAATACGCTTAGACAATTTCGTTGCAAGTATCGATGTTCTGCTAAGCCAACTCCGCCTAGTGGGATAAATGTTTGATTGTTATTGTTGTGTATCGATGTCGTGCTAGTGCGAGGACCAATTCTCTTGGCCTCTTAAATTGCACATCCACTATAGCATAGTTTCTGTCTAATGTTAGAGGGATACTAATTTTGCAGTTATGAATAAGAAATAGATACTAAATTTTTTTGCAATTATGAAATTATCTTTGTGTATTAAATATGTAAAAGCTGAATGCAAACTGAGGTCAACACTTCACTGCATTGCAATTATCATATCCTAATCAACCATGGCACAGTGTAGGATAAGTATATACATTCTCTACTCGGAATCAACCCCGAACCTAATCGCTAAACATAAATAGTAAAACAACATCATTTTGCTTCATAAATTTCGACTCCACTAAAGTAGTAGACATGAAAATCGAAGAAATGAAATGAATATTTACTCATAAAGTAATTGATTATTTTGACATACATTATTACTAGACACTGATTGATTACTTTGAATTGATTGAAGTGTGGCTCAATGAGAGGAAGATGAAGTAAACATCAAAACAAAATGGATTTAAAAAGACTATACATTAACAACAAAAATTTCAATATATTTTATATTATAGGATGAGCTTTATGTAAAATTCAATAAATTACTTGAATTCTCGAAAGCATGTAGCTTCATGTGGGTTTTTGCATGATCTCGTATAAACTTTATTCAATACTAATAAAAGAGTTTTGAAACACATTGATTTAAATGAAATTGATGGTTTTATTTTATTTCATCAGTTTGGAATCAAACTCATAATAAAAATAAGAGTAAATTATACTGACACCCTGAGTTTTAATGAAATTACAAAAAAAAACAATCTAATTTATATAAATAAATTACCCTAACTAGCTTGCATTGAAAAATAAGTGTAATTTTTTAATAAAATGGGATAATAAGTGTAATTAAGTTTAAAAAATAAGGATATATTGTTAAGACAAATCCAAATATTATATAAGTTAATACATTATTTAAATCACTCTTATACTATATTATAACGAATAAAAATAATGAAAATGCATTGACTGATACTATTTGAACATATTTCCATAACATATCATATTTTGTTTAACTTAATTACGTATATCACTTTTTTTTGTTTAAAAATCACAATTGTTTTTCATACAAAGATGATTAATATAATATATGTTTATAAATTAATGAGTTTTGGTAGTTGTAAAAAATAGAAAAATAGTTTATATAATTTGAGCGTTACTATTATTTACTGTCAAAATAACAAATTCATTCAACCACCCTTTTTTACTTAGCTTACAACCAACCATCGGGTTAATGTAGAGTTATAATTAATATGCAATGGGAATTGTAATGCAAATCATAAATAAACAAATCTAAAGTAATAATTAATGAGAAATATACAATTTTGATTGTCACCAACTCCACTTATAAACTCTTACTTTGGCTCTTTTCTTTGCTTTATTTTGAGTCAATCACTAAATAAAAGTGAGACAATTAAATTTAACAAAACTAATTATCATTTACATAAAATTTTAAAAGATGATACCTTATAGCATTCACAATGGTGCAACACATTTGGTGCAACACATTTTTCTTTCATAAAATAGTTTCACTGATTTTTATATTTGTTTACATTTTCCAACAAATTAAGCAACTTAAGTCAAAATCAACTCCAGATGTGTAACTTTATTTCCGTTCTTAAATCGACCCCACAAACCTACCACACTTTTATATTACACTTTCAATGATACAACTCTATTTCCGTTTTCACTTGTAACAATATTTTCCATTTTTAATACCGACTCAAAACTTTAAGAACGATACTTATTTAGTTTATTATTGGGAAATAAGAATAAAAATGACTCTCAGATGATCAGATGATAAACTTGAACAAAGAATTGTTTGGATACGAATAATGATTTTTTCGTTACTATCGTGGGGCCATTGTCCCATTGATGACAAGAGGACACGGAAGATTTAAAGGATCAAAAGAATATCTTAAGTTTGAAGACGTGATTTTCAACTGGGTCGGTGATGAAGCACTGTCCATTTAGTCATATAGAAAGAAATGCTGAAAAAAGTACATTATTTTATGTGCAAGACGCATCTGTTTCCTCCTTGCTTCCGTTATATTCTTTTTCATTTCTAATTGTATGGTGTTGGATGCCTAGAAAACATTTGTCCCAAAAATGGTGTCCCAATGTATTATGATTCAATAAAAAACTGACACATAGTTAATATGAAAAAGTAAAAAAATAGAAAAATATTTTTTACATTACTTAGTGCAACTTAACTGGCTTGAGACATGAGAACATGAATTTTATAAGACATGTGATCCATATATGCGTTTGAGTTCATAGACTCATCTAGATTTGATTTTATAATATATATAGATTTAATTATGAGTTTATTATTTATGTATAATAGACTTTCCACTAATCACTCATTACTCCTACACTATCATTCATAGATATTAATCTCTTCAATAATTTTGAAGATATTTTGTTTCCTTTAATTTTTTTTGATGTATTTGTTCTTGGAAAATTGAAAATTAGAAAGTGGTCCAAAATATTAAATTAGAATGAGAAAAAAAAATGAGTGTAATATTTATGTAATCACAATGTAAAGATTTATATACATTTAGTGTATCATCTATCATTCATTTTGTATTTATTTTATTTAAGATTCCAATAATGATTATAAATCAATATTGAATTATACAATCACAATGTAAAATACTCTTACACTATCGATGCATTCATTGACAATGCATAATTTTATACATTGTCACTATATTAATTATCATTCATATTTAATTATTATTGATCTTTAAAATAAAATAATATAAATAAATAATAAATAATATAATAAGTATATATAAATGTTTGCCCCATAAATATTACATCATCCCCCTTCACTATTTTTCACACTTTTGTTGAGTATTAATTTGGGAGGCAAATTTATAGGAAGAAAGGGAATTTTTATTGAAGATGTTCTCTAGTACTAAATAATCCAATATTAAAATGTGAAATCCAAATTAGTTTAATAATTAAAATAATTTATTTAAAAATAATTTAAACTTTATATTATTAAATGTTTTTAATGTCACATATCATCTTATCTAATATTAGATCTAGTTTCATATTCACTATATTAATTTTAAATTTGTAGACCATTTACTCTCAACCATAGAATAAATAATTTATCTCTGGCCATGACTCTGTTCTAACTTAGAAGCACCATTAATAATTAAAATCCCCATCTAAGCTCAGTTTCAATACCCACCATGGTGGAGCATATCGCGGTGTACTTCACCGCCTTCACCCTCCTCCTCACTGCCACTTCCGCCGCAACTGGATACCACAATCATACTGTTGGCGGCACTGCCGGGTGGTTGTTCAACTCCACCACCAACACACCCTCCACAAACTACTCTTCTTGGGCTGCATCTCAATCCTTCAACCTCGGTGATTATCTCAGTAAGATCAATCACTCTACCTCTCTTTCTCTCTATATTGCATTAAATGATATATCGTCATAATATTTTAAATTGTGATCACGGTTAGATGTAGCTCGTAATAACTTGCTGAGATAGATTAGTGTTAGTGACTCAACAAAATCATGTAGTCCACTTCTTATATTATTTTATTTCCGGATGACTCTTTCCTAGAATAGAATGAATTTACTTACTCTAATAATAATAATAAGTTTTTTAAAGTTAATCCACATTTTAGTGATTAATTCTACTTACTAATTCAAACAATTTGATTTTTCTAAAATTGATGACAAAACTTACTCTTGGAGTGAGTAGATACCTTCTTATTTTGGAGTGAGTAGATACTCTCCCATCTCCACGAACTTCTTGAATTCTCTATTGGACATCTTAGTTTGCCTATTAGTCCGAAAATGACGGAAAACAATGTCAAATTCTAGACCTATGGGGTCTGTTTGCGAGCTAGTTATTAGAAGGAAATCAATGAAATGGAAGACTTCGTAACCATCCATCTGCGCATTGTACTTGATGACTCTCTTCTTATTTTCGCCTTTCCAAAATTCAACTCACAAACAATCCCTAGTCAATAAAATACCAAGTGGAACTCATAATCTAACTTTAATGACTTATAACCAAAAAATTTATTGACTGAACATGATTACGGACTGAAATTTAAAACAATAAATGTGAAGATTTACATCAATCTGAATCTGATACTAATTTTGTTTTTGTTGATACTTAGTTTTCAATACAAATTCGAATCAGTCAGTGATTCAGACTTACAACAAAACCACCTATCTGAACTGCACCGCCGATGATTCCGACAATGGTACCTTCATATATGACAGCGGAAGCAGTAGTTTTGGCGAGGCGTTGACCGTTCCTGTTCCGTTGACCATCGTCGGACTCAACTACTTCTTCTCCGACGCCGGCGTCGATGGCGTTCAGTGCAGCCACGGTATGGCCTTTGAAATTAATGTTGGCCGCGGCCTCGGATTGCCACCAAGCCTCAACCAGCCTCCGCCGCCGCCGTATGCTGAGCCGCCAGATCCTGACACGGAGGCTCAATCTCCACCAGTTACGGTTGCGCAGCTACCAAATGGTGGTGGCGCGTTCGGTAGACGCGCCAATGTGCAGTTGGCAGTTTACGGTTTTGCTGCGGCGATGATATTGTTATATGTATGATTATTTCTTATCATATAGTAATTTACAGGTGAAAGAAAACCATTTATTTTGTTTCCTTTTGCCTTTTATTTATTGTGAGAATTTTTTTGGTCGAAAATTTATATGATTGGGATTTTTATTGACAATTTTACTTTTTCTTTTGATGATAGAAAACAATAAAAGAGATATTCAAAACTTAATTCTTTATTTCTTCCATTATCATAAAGGCCAGATGAATAATTACGTATTCTGAAACGAAATAATTATTTACTTATAAAGTGAGTAAATAATTATACTAGTTTTTGATTATTTACTTATAAGAAATAGTTTTTGAAAAGAAATAATCTAGATGGTATAAAAAAAGAAGCTATTTCTTTTAGAACCAGCAAAAGATAAAATGGTTTGTTTTTCAAGAATTATACTAGTTTTATTTATTCATACTATCAAAAGTCTAATTATAGAAAGGGGTAGAATCCTAGTTTTAACTTGAGCAAACATAGAATGAACATAAAATTTGATAAGACTAAGATCATAGTATATGGAAGTTATTAATATATATATTTTATAACACCCCCTTAATTGACTACTATATCAACTGTCGTGGTTGTCAATTCACTTTCCAATCGTTTATAATGTATAATGTAGCAAATTGTGTTAACAACTAAAAAGCAAATTCAAGCTCATTTTTCATACCATACATTTCATGTTCTCAAACCCATAATCAATATTTGGCACAGACCCACAATCTGCAACAACAAAACATTACATGTAAAAGGTTTAGGAGATTGAAAGATTTTAAAACCAACACAACATACATGATCATTTGTTAGACAATATGATCTCCTAGGATAATTGAAATTGCTAAGCACATAAAAAATCCTATTATGCCATGATATATGTTAATTGAAAATTCACATAATACTACAAACATGGGTAGTGCAATGGCCATTGTATCAACTGAAAAAAAAAACTTGGATTAATTATTCAAAACCTACACACATATTCTAGACCGACAAATTATATTAAATCTTAATTACATCATTGTACATTTTAATTTAGAACAATTGCCACAAATCTAAGTTATGTATTATCAATGGGTGTGGATCACTTAAGAGAGGTTGAACCAATCTTTATGTAGTGAAATAAGAGCCTCTAAAATTTATGAACTTGAACCAATATAATTCTCCAAAAGTTAATTTTTTTTACACTCAACATAAAAATAGGAATGTGATACTAATCAAAAGAAGAAAATCTACCCAGAAAAGAAAAACAAACGGAGAAGGAAAAATCATAGATATATTCAATAATTGAAGAACATTGAATGAAAATGAAAGGGTAATTGATGGTGAACGAGTGAGGAAAAATCATTTCATTCCAATCTTGTAGAAGAAGAGGAAAAATAACGTGATTAATGTGACGTTTCAATCAAGAAAACGGTTGAAGTTTCTTACAATTTTGAAACACAAACATACCCAGAGAGAGTTACATAACTGATATAACAGAAAAATATAACTTTTACTCTCTTTTCTGATTCCATCCAAATTGGTGTTCATTTTCACACGTTGATCTTTCTTCTCAAATTTTACTAGTAAGTTTCCATTTTGGCTAGATTAATGTGTTTTTTATTCATGTGGGTATCTTTGGTTTTGATTTTCCTTTTATGCATTGTGTTTTTTGTTGGGTTCCGTATTGAAGGGGCAACCTTGTTTGGAATCTAGGAAAATGGGTTTGTTTTCTGGAATTTTTCTTGGGATTGTGTTTGGCTTTGCATTGATGGCTGGGTGGCAACGTATGATGATGTACCGAAGCGCCAAGCGAATCGCGAAGGTATGGTGATTTGTGTTCTTCATCTTGAATTTGTGTTTTATTAATTAGTATTGAGGAGATAGTGATGAATTGAGACATAATCAATTGGTAAGTTTTTGATTTTTCTAAAAGAAAAATTTGGGATATCACGAAGATCATGTACCTCATCGACAAGTCAGAATACCACAATTTTCCTCTCCGGTATCAGAGAGAATCCTGGTTCCTCAATGACATACTTCTATCAGATTTTCGTTAAAGAAATGCCATAAACGAGGGGTGTAATTGATGTGAGAAATATTCATACATGAGGGAGGACTATCATGATTTTCAATACTATTTCATGCTAAATATACCTAGTGCTATAAATATCTTGCAATGCACAATGTTCAAGGAAAGGTGAGACTTACTATGTGGATGTATGGCAGCCTTAGGTTGCATTCGCATGAGTGCGATTTCGTGACTCAAACCAGTGACCTGCATGTTGCATGGCATCAAATTCGATCGTCGCTCCAAGGCTCCCCTTCGCGACGAAACATAATAGCTCAAAATAAATTGGTAGAAAGAAATAGTTTTATTAAGCAATCAGTTTGATTAAAAAACATAAGTTTCTTTCTGAATTTGCAGAGTTTATGGTACTCTAATACGCGATACTGCTAATTGGGAAGTTTTCTTACAAACAAAGAGAATGCAGCTGAGACCTTATACCTTAGAGAACATCTTTATAACCTTTAGTGAAAACTGAGACATTGTAGCATTAAAATATGAAATTTCAGAGAAAACATTGATTATTTTTTCAAATCTGACACAAATTTTCACTTTGTTATCCACTTTATCATTTTTATTTTATAGAAAAATGATATTCCATTATAAAAAATAGGGAAATTATATAGGGGGGAAGGACATCCTCCAAAGCAAAAAAGACAAGAAAAGTTGTCTACCTTCTTTAGACATCAGAAATGACAAAAAGAAGGAACACACAATTTTGTTACAAAGTGTAAAGAAGCATCCTTAAATATCTTTAAATATGTGACATTTCTGCTTCAGCCAAATGCAATAGAGAATGTCTTGTGGGTCCTTCTGAATAAACCTTCCAAATGGTTGTGGTTTACTTGGGTTTGGATCTAGCAAATCTATCATTGTGACAGGATAATTTGAATTAGAAACCTTTGCTTGTTAACAGTTCTCCCCATTCAATTAGTTACAAGCTTATGAATTCATTTATATATTTGTGTCACAAGCCAGTGACATATACCATAATGGTGACAATTCTTGTGCCGGTAGAGTTCCACAATTGAGTCTTAATCCTGGATTCTATGATAATTTAACAACAACAATTGAATATATTTTCTTTCCTTATCTTAATACTATTATTTTTTAACTGCAGGCAGTTGATGTTAAACTCCTTGGATCCCTGAACAGAGATGATTTAAAGAAGATTTGTGGCGATAATTTTCCTGAATGGATATCTTTTCCTGTATATGAGCAGGTGGGATTCTCATCCATTATTGTGATTACTTAGCTTTCTACTGAAGTGATTCAACAAAATTGTTCTATTATTGTTTCACAGCTTGTATAATGTGCATGATTTCTGTATATGACTCTTCCTTGCATGGGCTTTTTTCAGGTTAAGTGGCTAAACAAGCTGCTATCCAAAATTTGGCCATTTGTGGCAGATGTGAGTAAGCTTGGATTCACTTTATATGTTCATATAGTAATCTACAACAGTTTGTTCATTGATCTTTGACAGTAATATGAACAATACTGTTAGATGTTGTTATGATTGGCCTAGTTGTCCTGAATCACACCCCCGAGTTGTATTTCTACTTTGCTTCTTATAGTTTTTATCCTAAGTGGTCCAATACACGAACAAGGCTCTCATCAATATGTGGGCTAGATAAGGTTATATGTATGTAGTCTTACCCGAGTTTAGAGGTTGTTTCTATGACTAGAATTGTGAGCTCGAAGCACAATACTTTTATTGTTACACAAGTCTCAACTACTATAATTTTTTCTATTAAAAATATCTGTTCTGTGCAGCTTCGACATTGCTTTCCTTAGACATAAACCTTTTTTCCTCCTGTGCTTAGGATCTATTAGACCTGTGTACTTTGATTTTCCATTCAAATCTTCCTCTCGGATGTGTATACCTGTACTGATTAAATAGATGACACAATCTTGAGATGAGAATGTTGCACCAGAAGAGTGTGCATACAAGAAAGAAAGGATAAGATTAAGAGTGAATATGTTAGAGGGGAAGTAGGACTGTCACTTATTGAGAAAAAGATGGTAGAATCATGTCTAGAATGGTTTAGACATATACGTGAGAAGATTAATAGAAGCCTCCGGTTGTAGGAGTTGATATGAGGGAAGATAGACCCATAATTATAGTAGAGGAAGACCGGGGATTCAGATCCATAAGGTATATCCGTTACAAAGGACTTGATCCGAAATGACCATTTGTAGGGCCTGGTTTTTTATAGAAGTTGGTATCGTTTGATCCATATAACCAACCATACTTATTAAGAAAATACTTCAATTGCTGTTGTAATCTTGATTTGGATTATGTTTACTTTTAGGCAGCAACAATGGTGATTAGAGAATCTGTTGAACCACTATTGGAAGAGTACAGACCCCCTGGAATAACTTCATTGAAGTTCAGCAAGCTGTCTCTTGGAAATGTTGCTCCAAAGATTGAAGGTATTGACCAACAGTAATTACTCTCTTCATTATCTTCCCTTCTAAGTTCACTACTGCATGTAATGAGGTTGGTTTATCTTTCTATTTTGACAACATTCAGATGCTATAAAATTGTTAAATCTTTTGCAGAAGCAGGTTATCTAAAATTTTCATGTTCAACTTTTGTTTTACTTTTCCTCTGTGACATTTGGCAAACTGTTGCACTGATTTTTATTGTCCAACCCTGCCTTGTGACTTGAATGTCATGTTTTCAAATCGTGAAAAAATCAATCTTTTCGCTTACGAGAGTGAGGCTATATACATCTCCGTAGACCCCACTTAGTGGGAACCTCATACGCTGAGCCATCCTTTTTTAATTTGTTTTTCCTTTTTAGATTTTTGTAAAGGAATCCATGTAGACATAAACATGTCTCTATAATACCAAAAAAATGTCTCTAAAATAATCCATAAACATGTCTGTAAAATAATTCAGGAGCTACTACTAAATTCTCCATAGTGATGGATAGTTAACACAAGTTTGTGAATTGTGATCATAGACAGATATGGGCCATACAACCATACATGAATGTTTAAGATAAAAAACCAGTAGTCACATTATTACTTGAATATTCAAATCAGATCCAATGAACTATATTAATTGTTCTCATTTTTTCGCGATAACAATTGTATGAATCGCTTCCTATAATTGGGTACCTAGTATCTTTTTGGAATCAGGGAAATAACCAATTATTGTGAGATTCTTGAATGAAATGCACAAGTCTGGAGTTGTGTGTGTTTAAGGGTAAATCAGAATATCTAATGCAGGTCATACACAACAGAGGCTTGTTGATAACAGTGATTGTTAAAATCTTAAAATATATGAAAAACAAGTGCAGCATTGATGAGATTGTTATTCAAGTATTTACCTATGGAATGCAGTTCTTAGAGTACCCTTGTGTTTGTCCCTTTGTAAGATTCTCTGTTGAGTAATTTCTTTTTATCAACATTTTATCATGCATAATTTTGTCATCCATGCAGGTATTCGGGTCCAGAGTCTTAAAAAAGGTCAAATCATAATGGACATTGATTTCCGTTGGGGTGGCGATCCCAATATTATTTTGGCTGTTGAAGCTGCACTTGTTGCATCCATCCCTATTCAGGTTATACTATGCAGCGTTTTTTCAATGTTGAATTTCATTAATATGTATTCCAAAATTTTGAGTATTATCTTGTTTTGATTCAGTTCAAGGATCTCCAGATTTTCAGCATTATCCGAGTAATATTCCAACTTTCTGAAGAGATCCCCTGCATTTCTGCTGTTGTTGTTGCCCTACTTGCTGAGGTAACCCTTGTGAAAGGGGTGTGATCTACTTGAGTTTCCATTTTGCAGTTTCCTTTGTGCACATTCTTTTGTTGGCTCTTCCAAATCAAGTTAAAAAAAATTGGACGGATCATCCATTTGAAGTTGTATATATGCATGTTGTCACTTCATGATGATTGTGCGAAATTAGTTCAACGGTAAGGTTGCTTGCCTTGTGACCTGAAGTTTATGAGTTTAATTCTTGGAAACAACATCATTACGAGGGTAAGACTGTATAAGTCACCCTCCCTAGACCCCACTAGGGAGCGTGCATTGGGCTGCCATTTTTTGGAACAATTGGTTAAGAAAAATAGTGTCAATGGTTGACCAATTTATATGAAGATCAACCATTATTAATATCTTGGTGTGGACTTTGGACAAGTTCTTTTTTATAATATGGGTTCTATTCTCTTGGCTAAACCAGTATTCTAATATAATTCTTGGATTACTTTTATCATCACTGTCTAATACATGCTATTTTGTTAGGACTCTAGTATTAGTTTTTGGTCTTGGAATTAATGACTTTTTTTTAAACATATAATCAGCCTAAGCCTAGAATTGATTACACTCTTAAGGCTGTTGGTGGAAGTTTGACAGCTCTTCCTGGAGTTTCCGACATGATCGATGTGAGTTCTGTCTATTTTCTAACATATAATCAGACATGATTGATGTGACTTTTCTTTAGTCCTTGCATTGGTTTTGAATCAATACTTATAACCATGCTAACTTTTAGCAAACATTTCATAGGATACTGTGACATCTATTATTACTGATATGCTCCAATGGCCTCATAGGATTGTTGTTCCACTTGGAGGTGTACCTGTTGATACTAGGTAATGTTAATGCTATTGAATTTTTTCTCCATTTGTTATAGTTATTTGCAAATGCATACAAAAGCATGACTAGGTTTATTAGAATAACTGATAAACTATCTTTTAAGTTTGGTTTGAAATTGTTGCTGAACTATTCCTCAAGAAAGGTTTGTTTCATTGTTTTTGCCCTCCACCCCCTCTGAAAGAAAGAAAAACAAAATGGGAATGCCAATTTCTATGTTAATACCATAGTTACATGGTTCAGTCATTATCGTGTACCGAGTTTAGCGTATCACGTACTCGGGTCCATCATAAAGGAAGTCGTGTAATAATAACATAAAAAGTGATGAACCGGTACGAACTGTGTACTAGAACCGCTACTGTTTACCATGTAACTTAGGTTAATACTAAATAATGAGTGCATAATCATCTTTCTTTTGGTTTTCCCCCAGTGAACTGGAGCTTAAACCACAGGGAAGGCTTACAGTGACTGTAGTGAAAGCGGATCATTTAAAGAATAAGGAAATGATCGGGAAGTCTGATCCTTACGTAGTTGTGCATATACGGCCGCTATTTAAGGTTAAAACCATGGTCATTGATAACAACCTGAATCCTGTTTGGAATGAGGTATTTGAGTTGATTGCAGAAGACAAGGAGACTCAATCACTCATTCTCGAGGTTTTGCATCACTAATGCTTTGCTTTCTTCTTTTGTGCTACTTTCTTCAGCCTCCTTTGTTACGGTTATGCTGTGACATTTTGCTTACACTAGTTTTAGAAAAGCAGCATATATCTTAACTTATGCTAATTACTTACGGAAGAAACTGAGAAATAGCTTCCCGAAATGTTCAAGGTATGATGAATATGATGACAATAACCTAAGATCTCTTTGCGAAACCATAAAAGAAAATTCTACATTCTGGTAGTATATATGAGAATATATACTTGTTGAAATGTGTCCATATGCATTGGTACTTCAACAGACCATGTTAGATTCGTCTGTGTGATCTGAACCGTAGTTTGTACTTTATTTTCATTCCTTAGTTCGAGGGTTTATTTACCTGCCTCTATGCAGCTACACCTGTTAAATCTTATAATTTTTGACATGCCATGATTGATTTAATAAAATTAACATAAATGATTCTCATGACTCTACTCATAGGTTTATGATGAAGACATTGGGCAAGATAAGCGACTAGGGATCGCGAAATTACCACTTATTGATCTGGAAGCAGAAACTGAAAAGGAGTTCGAACTAGGGTTGCTGTCATCGCTTGATACCCAAAAGGTGAAAGATAAGAAGGATCGAGGAACCTTGACAATAAAGGTATAAATAGATATCATATAAATAGACACGCTTATGTAAAAAATGTGACTCGGTGCATGAGGCTTCCACCTAGTGGGGTTCGGGGAGAATAGATATGTGCAGCCTTACCCTTGCAAGCAAGCATAAAGTCTGTTTTCATGACTTGAACCTATGACTTAGAACTAGAGCGAAAAGTTTATTTTGTATTCACTTGCACGTGGGATGTCGTATTTGATTGAAGGTACTTCTAATCAATCACATTGGAATTCCAGGTCGTTTATCATCATTTCAGCAAGGAAGAGCAGTTGGGTGCACTAGAAGCAGAGAAAAGGATACTAGAAGAAAGGAAGAAACTGAAAGAGGAAGGAGTTATAGGAAGTACAATGGATGCACTAGATGGAGCAACATCAGTAGTTGGGTCTGGTGTTGAACTTATTGGCAGCGGCATTGGTGCTGGAGCCGGCCGAGTCGGCAGTGGCATTGGTGCTGGAGCTGGATTTGTTGGCAGTAGTCTTGGCGCGGTTGGTAGCGGATTAAGCCGAGCAGGAAAATTTATGGGCAGGACAATCACAGGGCAAAGTGCTACCAGAAGGAGTGCTCCATCAACTCCAGTTAATAATCTAGAGACTGGTGGTGGTGCAAAGCCTCGTTAATTCAAGATTAATGAATGTCGGCTTGCATTTTTTGACTTGAAGATTATGGATTAAAATCCTGGAAATAGCTTCGCTTCTAAGGCTGTGTGCCGACTAGGTAGGAGTCTCATGTACTGAACCACATTATAGAGTACTTTTGTTATTTGTTCCTTTTCACAATATTTTCTCCAAATGGATAGAGATTGAAAATGGATAGCAGAACTTTGTTTTAGTTGTTGAAATCTGACAATTGTAAGAAATCCTTACTTATAAGAAATCAAAGTGATTCAATAGGAAAAAACTATGTTACACAAATAATTGTAGTAAGAATGAGGATCTCAAGAAAATATATGAATAATAGTCAAATAGCCATAGGTGTGTGTGTATTTCTATATTTAGAGTGAGTTAAAGACCTTTCAACCTTTATAAAATATAAATCTTATACAAAATTTCTATAATAGTAAGTATTTTACCATAACAATGACTGAGGTAAAAACTATGGTATAAGTAAAATAAAAGGCTGATAATTTTTAACTGTACATACATGGCATAAATATAAAGATATAGACTTTGTGGGATACATGCCCCCAATAGGGTGCTCCTGCATCCCTCCTAGGTGTATATGCAAAGGCCAAGTTGAGTGCTAGATTGTGCTTAAATTGGTAGCATGCAAAATATGGCTAACTTATGTCATGGAGAAGGATGGTCTTGGTTAAGGGTGGAAACAGACTAGGCTGCCTATCAGGGGCATAATACCTAGCCTATAACAAGTTAGGTCAGATTAGACCTTTTTTGTAAACAAGTCAGACTTAGGCTTCTCCAATAGTCTATTTAACCTAAATAGGTCAAACTCGGGCCTTTTAAAAAGCATATTAAACCTAACATACCGACCTATCTGATGTTATTATATATTTATAAATTTTGGATAGTATGACATTTAGACAACATTGTAGCAAATTTAGTATAGTTGAGATGTTATTTACCAATTTAGTATTGCCTTTTGGATGTTTTTTGGACGCCAGTATCACATTTTGTCAATTAAGTTGTTAACCCTGTGAAATATTACAACATTATCATATTTCATTATGATATTAAAAGACATTGTTTTGTATCTTCTAATCTCAAGGACACCACAAATCATTCGAATACATTATGCAACATTGGAAGGTGATGAAAATAATTGTGATAACATTTTAAAAAAAATTCACACTAATTGTTATAGTTATAATAATTTTTCATAGTTTATACACAATGTGTTAAGTTCTTTACTTAAACAGATTAACAGGTCAGACCAGACTTTTAAACAGGTCATGCCTAGGCTTTGAATTTTTTTTAAATAGGCTAACGGGCCAGACCCAGGCTCCTATATGATACTATATAGGCTCGACCTGTTTAAGGCAAAGTCTGGTCTGACCTGTTTTCACCCTTAGTCTTGGTACATCAGGAAGGGAAACATATCTTTTATCCCAAAAAGTGTGTCATTCCATGTGTCAACTGTGATTGATTGGAAAGTGTATTTAAGTTAAAAGTTTGATAATTAATTATTTTTCTCGCCATGATAACACAAAAATATATTTTATAGTACATAGATGTGTTCCCATTTGGAAGTGGTTGTGGAAATGGGTCAAGATGAATTTAGTTTGATTAGTTAATCATTAACTCAAGTCGATTTTTGAGTCGAGTTTAATATTAAACTATTTTTCAGTTCAAGTTTGGCTTAATTAAAAATCACGAATTTTTAATTGAGTTAATAAGCTTAAATTTATGTCACTTATCAACCTAAATTTAAAGACCTAAATGATATTGGTGACCGATTAATGTTGATATGATAAAAATTGTTTTTATATATAAAATGATTGAAGTAGGAAAATTTATTAAGATAAGAAATGATAATAATTAATAGATATCATTGAATCTTATTTGAATTGTCATGATTAAAAGATAAACATATATAAATTTATAGTGATTATGTTACCATTAAATAGCTTTAATTTAAACCATTTCTTGTATATTTATATGATACCGATTTACGGTTCTCATATAATTTTTATACGATAATTGTTCTCATTTCAATAACTAAATTGATTTATATATATATATATATATATATATATATATATATATATATATATGATTATAGAGTGAAGGGATATAACAACAAGAGTTTTCCTATTAGTTGGGATTGGATATATAAATCTAATGATTTCATAAATTCTATCACATATCATTTGAAAATGGAATTGAAATAAACTTAAACAAGAGTGAACTTTGTTTGACTATACAGCCACCAATCATAGAGCAAAAAGAATAAGAGATAAAAGAGGAAAATGATTCAATCAAAATACTTCCCACATTGGAACACCTATTGCAACTGAACTACATATTAAAAATAGATTTTATGGAATAATATTGTATTGTTGTTTGAATTCTTTAACTAATTTTGTGCTTTAAATTATCAATTTTGTGTGAATTGTATTTTTACGTATGTTACTAAATTATTATGATATTAGTGTCATATACTTTACTCGTTACTAAATTGTTATATGTACGTGCTACTTGGTTTGAAACTAACATATACCATAAATTGATATACATGTATTGCTATATATGTTACTAATTATTTGTAATATTATATATGTTACTAAATTATCATGTATGTTAGTAATCGTGAATTATATTGTTACATATGTTAATAATATATATATATATGAGAGATACTCACGTGAGAAAAATGCGCTATTGTGAGAAATGAAAACAATTAATATGAAACATTGGATCTTATTTTAACGATCAAGATTAAAATATACATGCACATGACTATCATGTGACCAATAATTAACTTTTAATCATAACTATCCATGATTGATTGTAAGATGTTCTCACATATTTTATATGAAAACTGTTCTCACTAGGGTTGAGCGTGAGCGGGGTTGGGACGAGTTAAGACTTGTCCTTACCTGACCTTAAATGTTGTTCGGATCATTTTTCTGAACCCGGACTCGGCCATAGACCCGGAGTTAAACTGATCATAAATATTCACAGAGAGTTAGCATTTAAACCCGAACCCGACCCTAGACCTGATTAAATATAACATATACTCATTTTACATAAAGTCTTCTAAATATTTTTATTATTTTAAATATGTAATTTGACATATAAAATAATATATGTGTATATATATTATTAAACATATATATATATATGATGAAAAATTAGAGAATCAATGATATTTTCGACCAAAGAAATATTATTACTCTTTATATATTTGAACAGAGACACATACAAACATTATGAGTGAGTGACCATGGGACGGATCGGGACGAGTCATGCTTGGTCCATACCCGACCCTAAATATTGACTGAGTCTAATTTTTGAACCCGAACCTAGACTCGACGAGACTCGATCCTTTTCAGACCCAATCTGATCGGGCCATACTGGGTGAGCGGGTAGGGTTAGGTCCTGCTCACCCCTAGTTCTCACTTGAGTCATACCCGTAGATATATATTCCTAAATTACATGCTTGTTATATATGTTACTAACAAGCCATTATGAGTTTCAATATTTTTACTCATCTATATATAATTTTTATTTTCTCATAAAATACTAATAATATTGTTTTTTTTCCTTTTATGGATAAACAATGTCTCTATAATACATTTTTAACTTTCAATTGATACATTTTGTTGATATTTATTTTTGAGTTTATAATTCAAAATTCAAAACCCAATTTATATGAAATATGTGCTAAGTTTATAAACCAATTGTGATCCCAATTAAAAAACATAATTAGATAAGCTTATTTTTTAAAAATAAACAAAAACTACAACATAATACAAAGGCTTGGGTAGAATGAACAAAATAATTGTTTAAAAAAACATAAATATCTAAAATATGGGAACGACTCACATGAGAACACTCAGCCCATTAATCATAACCATCCATGATTTGTTGTAAAGTCCAAATATATTATTCTCACAATTTTAACATGAAAACTTTTCTCATTAAAGTCGATCATACGAAAAATATATTTATCATAAGATAAATAGCTGAAAGTATAATACTTTTTTTTTTTGGTATAAAATATCTTTATCATAAGATAAATAGCTGAAAGTATAATACTTTTTTTGGTATTGAGAATCTGGTGTACTTTATTGGATATATTCGTGATTTAAGGAAAGAAGGTAGATTTGAAAAAATGAAGCACACTTTAAACTTTAGAAGTAAGAAATAATAAAAAGAATCTGCATCTGACACGAAATATAATGACAAATTGTTGCGTTTTCGATTACTCATTGGCTCCGAGGGTACGTAACTGTACGGACAATGTTGATATGTTATTAACTTTGTACTATTTCCTCCAATTTTAAGTTTTAATCATCTGTTCCGTCCCACAAATCATGCATACCTATTATTCTCTCTCTCCCTCTTTATGCTTCCCCATCTTTTTATTAAATTGTTTCCTCATGTTATACACTCTAATCCGTTCGATCGTTGACCAAATTTAAAATTGGTTTTGATTTACAATCTTAATTGAGTAAGGAATTGAATTGTTTTGAACGGGAGAAATTTATGACCGATCATATTAAACAGAGTTAAACCGGAATAACTCGAGAAGTAAATCGGATGATTCACTTAAAATTTAAAAATGAAACATTTTTCTAAAGTTTTGTTTTACTCCTATCCATTTGTTTAAATATATTACTTTAATATAATTATATATAATTATTAATTATAAAAACTTTTGCATTTATATAATTATATGCTTATTGATAAAAAAATTAATCATATATGAAATTACTATATCCGATCATACAGTTTAACCAAATAAACTTAGAGAATAAAATATATCATGATATAAGGAGATAAGTTATATTCTCCAACCACTAAAGTCGTGACATGTGTACAATTTAATCACTTCCTACAAAAATATTTCTAAAACTAAACAAAATAATACACATGTCATACTTTTACTTGCCGTATGATATAAATTATCCCATGGTATAAGAAGCTACTTTATTCTCATAAACTTAATACAAGACTTCCTCTGATTTGATGTCTGACTTGAGTTTCACAAAATTAGTTTGGTATATTATGATACCGACTCTTATATCCCTTTCTATTTTGGGTCCATTACTAGTTTTTACCAAAACAAGAAAAGGAAGAGGTTTGAAATTTCTATTATTACCATAAATATATTTGGTGTGTTAAAATGTTGGGTACTTATGGAACCAATAAGAAGATGTGGATGAATAAGGAAAGGTTGGTTAGTCTTCGTCAATATTCATTATATAGAAACTCTTTCTCTCTCTCTCTCTTTTCTGTGTCTCTCTGCAATTTACTCTCTTTTTGGGTGCTTCCTTTCCTTTTATTCTCTCTATAAACTTTTACTTCTTTTCCTTTTTTATGCATACTAAGGTTTTATTCTCTCTTCATTGGTCAAAAGATTTCTGGGATTTTGCTTATTTGGTGCACCAAATCTGATTCTTCTTTTCATAAGCACTTTTTCTAACTGGCTTATTCACAACTACTTCGATTTTAAGTTCTTTTTCATCCTGGTAAGAGTTAATCAATATATATATATATATATATTTATATATTTATATATCATGAAAATATGGAAATAAAAGAAAAACCCTTATGTTTTTTTTTGAGATATATTATGTTTCTTGTTGTTTAGATCTTCTTTGTCAAACACTTTTACTTCTTTCTTTGATGATTTTGTTTTTGTTTTTTTCTTCATTGAAATGTATTTATGAAGTGTGGTTTGTTCTTTCTTCTCCTTCTTTTAAAATACTTCCATTTATGTGTATTTGTGTTGTTCTAGAAAGCGTTCCGTTGTTAAATGCGAATTCTGATGTAGTGCTCCTTAATTCTTAGCATTTTCTTGGTGTGAATGGTTAAGTACCTGTTTCTGATCTGTGTTGGAATCTTCTCTATGTTACAGCTTTCTGGGTATTCTTGATCATCACCAACCTTAGCTTCTATCTTCTTCATTATACTTGGTGAGAAATACTCATTGATGATCATGAAATGAAACTTTTTGTTTCATTAATTTTACAAGAAAAAACATTTTCTAAATTTTCAAAGTTCATTTTTTTAATTAAGTTCATAATTTTGCTAGTTATTGATTCACTACTATACTTGAATGAAATAGTAGAAATGGTGAGAGGAAAAACTCAAATGAGGAGAATAGAGAATGCCACAAGCAGACAAGTAACATTTTCTAAGAGGCGTAATGGACTTCTCAAGAAGGCTTTTGAGCTTTCAGTTCTTTGTGATGCTGAGGTTGCTCTTATCATCTTTTCTCCCAGAGGAAAACTTTATGAATTCTCAAGTTCCAGGTATATATATATACATAATTTTCTCGATCTCGTTGTATATATCTACTTTCCTCATACCCGACTAGATAGCAACTTAATTACATTTACTTTCCCATACCTCACCAAATAAGAACTTACATTTATTTACTTTCTGAGACCTCATAAGATAAGAACTTCCTTTTATTTACTTTCCTGAGACCTTATTGTTGGAATTGCCACACAGCACCACAAGGCAGCAAAACAGAGAAAGAATGAGATTAGAGAGAAAATCCAGAGGTTGAAGATGATGAATAGTGAACTTGCTATATTTGGCAAAACTGAATTTTGAATTTCCTTAACAGACTTCTATTTATAGAAGTTTCTCAAGAACAACTAACAAACATTAAGCCTAACTAATCTAGACTTAATATACCCTTAATCAAGCTTGTTTGTAATTACATTTAACATTCCCCCATAATTCAAACTAGCTAGACTAAGTATTCCAAGCTTTCCTCTTTGCCTTTCAAACTCAATCTTCTTCAATGGTTTTGTAAGCAAATCAGCTTGTTGTTCCATTGAGGTACAAAACTCCAGCTTCAAGTTCTTCTTCTCCACTTGATCTCTTAAGAAATGAAACTTGGTTTCAATGTGCTTGCTTCTACCATGGGAGATTGGATTCTTGGACAGATTTATGGCTGATTTGTTGTCCACGAAAATCAGCAATGAATCTTGCATACACACTCCCATCTCCTTTAGCAATGCTTGCAGCCATAAGCCTTGACAACCTCCTAGGCAAGCTGCAATGTATTCAGCTTCACAAGTAGAGAGAGCAACCACCTTTTGCTTCATTGAACACCAACTTATTGATGCATCTCCTAGCTTGAACAAGTAACCACTGGTGCTCTTCCTATCATTCTTGTCTCCACACCAATCAGCATCTGTGTAGCCATGTATCACACCTTGTTTCTGATTTTCATTGTTAGGCAAGAGAACTCCATAGTCAAGGCTACCCTTTAGGTACCTAAGAATCCTTTTTGTAGCTTGAAGATGTGAGAATTTTGGATTCTCCATGAACCTGCTTACCACTCCCACTGCATATGTTATATCTGGTCTGGAGTTGCAGATATACCTTAAGCAGCCAATCATTTGCCTAAACAGAGTTGTATCAACTGCCTCATCTCCTTCTGCTTCACTGATTAGAGCTGCTGCAGTTTCAATGGGGGTGCTTGAGGGGTTGCAATCAAGCAGATTGAACCTTTTAAGTACCTCTGAAGTGTACTTTTTCTGGTGCATCAAAATGCCTTCAGCTGTTTTGATGAATTCTATCCCAAGGAAGTATGAGAGAGTCCCTAGATCAGACATCTCAAACTCTTGTTTCAATCTGGTCTTTATGTTTTCTATATCATGCTTATTGCAGCCTGTTATCAGCAAATCATCCACATACAGGCAGATTATGATTGAAGCTTCTCCACTTGCCTCTTTGATGTAGATACCATGTTCATTTTTGCACCTTAGAAGTCCCTGCTTCAAGAAGAAGTTGTCTATCCTCTTGTTCCAAGCCCTTGGAGCCTGCTTCAACCCATAGAGTGCCTTATGCAGTCTATACACTTTCTCTGTTTCACCATGAACCTCAAAGCCTTGAGGTTGTGATACATATACCTCTTTGTCTAAAGAGCCATTTAGAAAAGCAGACTTGACATCTAGTTGGCTTAGAGTCCAGTCCCTTGAGCTAGCTAAGGCAATGACAAGCCTTATTGTCTCAATTCTAGCAACTGGTGCATATACTTCATCAAAATCAAGTCCAGGTTTTTGTAGGAAGCCTTTTGCTACCAGCCTGGCTTTGTGCTTGGATATTGTCCCATCTGGCTTGAGTTTCAGTTTGTATACCCACTTCACAGAGATGGGTTTCTTCCCTTTAGGCAGAGTAGTAAGCTCCCAAGTGTTGTTCCTTTCTATGGATTTCAGTTCTTCTTCCATGGCTTGAACCCAGCAACTCTGTTTTACAGCTTGATCAAAGCTGATAGGTTCCATCTCAGCCAGCAAAGCCATGTGCACTAGATCACCCTCTTGAGTAACTGAATCATCAGTAAAAACTTCATAATCTCTCAGCCTTGTAGATAAGTGTCTATGCCTTTGAGGTCTGTCCATAACTGATACTTCTGTTGTAGCCTCTTGCTCAAAATCAGTAGCTTCAGATTGTGGATTCTGACCAGGTTCAAGTATAACCTTTCCTGGTATAGATGTTGCTGCTTCAGCTGTTGTATTCCAGTACCAGCATTGAGACTCATCAACCCTTATGTCTCTGCTATATGAGATGGTGTTAGTGCTAGGATCATAGAGCTTATAAGACCCTGCAGTGTGATAGCCTACGAGGATCAGTTTCTGACCCTTGTCATCTAGCTTACTTCTCTTGCAATCTGGTATATGTTTGAAGCAAATTGACCCAAAAACTCTCAGATGCTTCACACTAGGCTTGATTCCAGACCAGGCTTCTTCAGGAGTCACACCATTGAGCCTTTTTGTGGAGCTTCTGTTCAAGACATATGCTGCAGTTGACACTGCTTCACCCCAAAACCTTTTGGGAAGAGACTTTGTCTTCAACATGCTTCTCACCATGTTGAGTAAGGTTCTATTCACTCTTTCAGCTGCTCCATTGTGTTGAGGAGTGTATGGTGCAATCACCTCATGAGTGATGCCTTCCTTGGTGCAGAACTCATGGAACTCATGAGATATATATTCACCCCCTCCATCACTCCTTAGCACCATCAACTTATTTCCACACTGAACTTTTGCAGCAGCTAAGAACACCTTGAATTTCTCAAGCACCTCACTCTTCCTTGTGATCAGATAAACCCATAGCTTCCTAGTGAAGTCATCTTTGAAGGTCACAAAGTATCTGTTTCCACCAAGTGATTTCTCTTCAAATGGACCACACACATCAGAGAATACAACTTCTAGCTGCCTGCTTGTTTTGATTGGTATTTGACTGCAGAACTTATTCCTAGTCTGCTTGCTAGTGATGCATACTTCACACCAGTCACCCTCACCTCTCATAGCAGGAAGACCAACCACCATACCAAGCTTGCTCATGTGTTCAAGGCTCCTCATATTCAGGTGACAAAATCTCTGATGCCAAATCTTTATCTCATCAGTTGAGGATATGAGGCATTTCTGATTCTCAAGCTGAATTCCAATCTTGAAGGTCCTATTACTAGAGAGTGGAGCCTTCAAGATTAGTCTCCTTTTGTTGTTGAAAATCCTAAGCATTTTGTCCTCCATATAGATCTTATAATCCATCTCAAGCAACTGCCCTAGACTGATTAGATTATTCTTCATCTTTGGCACATACAATACATTTGAAATTGCTGAATTTGTGCCATCCTTCTTCTGGATCTGGATCATGCCAATTCCTTCTGCCTTGATGAAACTGTCATCTGCAAATTTCACCTTGGTCTTCACTGAATCATCAAGGGAAATAAACCATTCTTTGTGTCCAGTCATGTGATTGGAACACCCTGTGTCTAGATACCAAGATTCAGAGGCTGCATTATCTGTGTTTGTTGACATCATTGAGTTGGCTTCTTTGAAGTCTTGTCTTTCTTGCACTAAACAGTGAGTCTGGATTTCATTCTCATTTGAAATCACACCTTCTGCCAACAGCAAGACTTCATCTTCTGATTCTTCATCCTTAGCCAACCTTGCCTCTGCAACTTTATGCCTTCTTTTCTTGCACTCAGATGCATAATGTCCCCACTCCTTGCAGCCATAGCATTGGATCTTGCTTTTATCCTTCCTTTTCTTCTCACTAGGATTGACTCTGTTTGTAGTGAATCTTGACACTGAGTTAGGATTCTTGTGATTGTGCTCAGATTTTGAGTGATGATCTGAATCATACTTCTTGCCTTCAACCAACTTGCCTCTATTGTATCTGTCTTGATCCAAAAGACTTAGCTTCTTCTTGATTTGAGCACTTAAAGCATGTAAGGATTTCCTATCCACTGATCTTTCCAGCATCCTTTGTTCATGAATTTGCAATGAACCTTGCAGCTCCTCAAGCTTCATTAAGTCTAGATCCTTGGATTCTTCAATAGCCACAATGACATGATCAAATTTGGGTGTTAAGGTTCTGAGCACCTTCTCCACCACACCTTGTTCCACAGCCTGATCACCACAGGATTTCATCATGTTCACCAACCCACGAATTCTTGAGATGTAGTCAGATATTGACTCATCTTCCTCCATCTGAATCAGCTCATACTGCCTACGCATCAATTGCAGCTTCACCTTTTTCACTTTTACCCCACCAGAGTAGCACTTGTCAAGCACTTCCCATGCCTCTTTGGCACTTGTTGTCATTGAGATTTTCTCAAAATTCGACCTGTCCACACACTGATGGATGAGGAAGGTTGCCTTGCAGTCTCTTTTCTTGGCATCTTTGACCTCTAGCTTTTCTGCTTCTGATGGGTTTTCACTCAATGTGGGAACTCCATCTTGTACAACTTCCCAGCAATCTTGAAATCCAAAGATTGCTTTCATCTGGATGCACCAATGATCAAAGTTCTTGCCATCCAAAATAGGTAAGTTCATTGCAATGCCACTCGGGTTTGACATCTTCCTCTATCTTCTTGCTTCCTCTTCTTCCTCTTCTCGGTTTAGCTGAGAAATATCCACACCCACAGCCCCTTTGATTAATAAAGGCTCTTGATACCACTGTTGGAATTGCCACACAGCACCACAAGGCAGCAAAACAGAGAAAGAATGAGATTAGAGAGAAAATCCAGAGGTTGAAGATGATGAATAGTGAACTTGCTATATTTGGCAAAACTGAATTTTGAATTTCCTTAACAGACTTCTATTTATAGAAGTTTCTCAAGAACAACTAACAAACATTAAGCCTAACTAATCTAGACTTAATATACCCTTAATCAAGCTTGTTTGTAATTACATTTAACACTTATCAGATAAGAACTTACTTTTATTTACTTTTCTCAAATAAGAATTTACGTTTATTTACTTTCCCCTTACCTGACTAGTTTGTAGCTTTTCATGCAATATATGTGATTTTACAAAATATCTAAGTTAGGAAGATTATCATCATGTTCTCACAGAATCAATGTGGTGGTTCATTATATTTTACATATATGCAAAAGAGGGAAAAAATTAATATAAAAAAAACAGAATAATGCTTAATGGAGTTGTACTTGGTTCCTAGTAATAGGGAAAGAGTTATTATATGTTGGTTATGGGGGCAGTATCATATTCATATGCATATGCATAAAATTTATCATAACATTACATCACTATTGATCATGTATGTGTCCAATAACTCTGACACCCATTGTTGATGAAAGAGACAAACATAAAAGGGTTATTCTTATGTAATGATCTGAACCACATACATTAACTATAATTACATGTCTTTTGTCATTCAGATATTTTGGTCAATAAGTTAATAATATGAGGGTAGTTTATGGTATCTTACCCTATGAAGAGAAGTTAATGTAACTTGAACAAAAAAAGTGAAAGTTTCAAGTGAGGATCTTATGGTGTGTTTCATGAAATAATATGAAGTATATACCCAAAGTTTTCAATGCAACTATTTAGAGGAACACAAACCTTGTTCCAAGGCTGTTAATATTTTCACAAATATTACTATATTAATTGAGAACCGGACTGAGCGGCTCGATCGCTGACTGGATTTGAAAACGACTCTAGTTTGTAGTTTTAATTGAATGAGTGGTTGTACCGCTTTGAATCAGAGAAATTTCAGCCCCTCCGTGCTAAACCGGATTAAACCGTAATAACATGGGAGGTGAAACAGACAGTTCACTTAAAATTAAAAAATGCAACATTACTCTAATGTTTTGTTTTACTTCGATCTAAAAAATATGGAGAGATGTTACTTCAATATAATTGTTGTGATTATTATTATATAGAGAATAATGTATCTTCTGGTATAAGGAGATGAATTATATTCATCTCATTCGGCCACTAAAATCGTGATATGTGTACCATTTAATCATTTTCTACAAAAATATTTCTAAAACTAAACAAAACAATACACATGTCATTCTTTCACTGATTAAGGGAGTTAAGTTATCTCCTAATATGAGGAAATACTTTATTCTCTATTATATATTATCGGAGCCTCGCAAGTGCTTTGTAGTATCTCACATTTACTCGACCAGATATTTCATATGTTGTCCAACCTATATGCCTCCACATGCATGCTCCAAAAACAGAACACATGAATGCTCTAAAACGCATTCCGCGTTACATACAAGGCACTTTGCATTTTGGTTTACATTTGTACCTTTCATCCATCTCTAGTCTTACTTCCTACACTGATGCAAATTGGGGTGGTTGTCCTGACACAAGACACTCTACATCTGGTTATTGTGTTTTTCTTGGTGATAATCTTATCTCATGGTCATCTAAATGCCAACCTACCCTCTCTCGCTCTAGTGCTGAAGCTGAATATAGAGGGGTGGCCAATGTCGTGTCCGAGTCATGCTGGATTCGAAATCTTCTCCTATAAATGCATTCTCCGATCCCAAAAGCAACATTGGTGTACTGTGACAATGTCAGTGCCATCTACCTCTCCGGAAACCCAGTTCAACACCAATGCACGAAGCACATCGAGATGGATGTTCACTTTGTTCGTGAGAAGGTGGCTCGCGGCCAAACTCGGGTTCTTCATGTACCATCTTGTCATCAGATTGCTGACATATTTACTAAAGGGATCTCACGCATACTTTTTGATTTATTCCGAGTTAGTCTCAGCGTCCGGGAACCTCTCGCTTCCACTGCGGGAGTGTGATAGACTAGAATATTTGCTAGAATATTCTAGTAATTATATCTGTATCTTTTCTATTCAATACCTTCCTAATCTATTTAAGCAAATCATTGATGTATAATTAATAGGTTCCTAATCTACTTTAAGCAAATCATTGATGTATAGTTAATAAGTTTCTATATTGGACACACATTATCATTGTATATATATGGTTCCAGATTAATGAAAAAGGCAAGGAAAACAATTCCCTTTAACTATACATCAATGATTTGCTTAAATAGATTAGGAAAGTATTGAATAGAAAAGATACATATATAATTACTAGAATGTTCTAGTCTATCCGTCTCCATGAGATTACATAAAATGCTGATAAGAAATATGATATTTAATGCATAGACTAAAACTCATCCTCTCATTGTTATCACCACGTCATCGCTCAAAACCCACACATTTTTTAAGTTTGCATCACCATCATTTTAGCTTTTCCTTTTAAAGAGTTGTGCATGAAATAAAGAGCATGTCAAATGGAAACTCAAACAGGGCAATAGAGTAGAAGAATAGTGGAAGTGATCCCGAAAGCAAACCCATATAAGGGTCATGAGTATTCACTTATTTTCCTTACCTCATTCATTGAATGATCATGATATATCATTTTTGTTCGTTAAAACAATTAAAACACATGCAACCAACCAAGAACTATGTGTGTTTTAATTCCCCATTACACATAGGGATAAATAAATAAAACAAGTTTAGGGTTTAAATAAGTAAGTAAAAAACTAAAGGAAATAATAAAATAAGTTTAGGGTATCAAATAATTCATGCAATTAGTGAGGGTACCATCTTAGAATGAGTAGATAGAATGCTAAGACATTCTTTAATCCGTAATCGACTCTCGAATCAAGATATCTAATTTAAAGACTAACATGTTCGGAAATTGAACATAGAAAGTGTTTTCTATGTTTTGACGACAAAAACATGATGGTGACTCCAAAAATTTTCAGAATAGGGTTGAATTTCTTTTCATTCTCTTCTTAAGTCATGTAACTGGTGATAACAAAAAACGGGTCGCGGCAATATTGATGCAAGGTGTAGGATGTGGGTATACTCATTAAGGTCAATTTGATTTTAGATATAGACAATGATGATAGTTGTTGAGGTTTTCTAATAAAGCTCCATGGTTTATGTGGGTTGAGCATTGAGGAATGTGATTGTTATTGTAATTCGGTGCAGATGTTCCATAGTGTCGAATGACTTTCTAGCAATAAAGAGCTTGGTTGTGCGTTTCCTTAGACAATGGTAAAAATTTGGAGAAACTACACAAAAAATTTAGTTAAGGGTTGTGCTCTTGGTAAAATTGTTAAAATTACTCGAACATTAAAAGGGGTAGACTCTCATATGGAGGAAATCCATTAAGGAGTTGGTGAAGAAAGTTAAACTTTGAGCAAAGTGGAATGAGATATTCGCTAAAGTGGAGATTATTGCATAGATTTCCAAAGGAATGAAATATTTCAATCAAGACAGAGATTGTAGGGATTGCTTGAAATATACTATTATAAGAAGTCTCTCATTGCCTAGAATTGGAGTGAAGAAATAGACCATACTATATATTAGACTCAAGTTTGTTGTTATATCTTGAAGTAATTAAAAACACTATGAGTTTTGAGCCAATTTTATTTGGTTGAGGAAATATGTATTCTTCAAATTCTAATTCAGTATGCTAAAGCTTCTCATCCTAATGTGATATAATACTATATAGCTAAATGATATTAGGATTAAGGAAGAGTTTGCGGAACCTTGCCTTTTATTTGATTGATTGATATCAACATTACGCCATAATTGCTTATGTTGCACCAACATTTTCTCAAGCTTCCTTGCTTCTTCTTCTTCGAATCTTATATCTTCTTGCTATATCCAAATTTAGGTGGTATGTTTCAGAACTATTAGAATATATGAAAATATCTTATAATATCTAGAAGATAGATAGATAGATATCGAGAGAATATATAGATGATAGATGAATATCGAGAGAATATTATTACTATATCTTAGATTTGCTAGAGTATCTTAGAAGATCTCTTAGGTTTGAGATTACTTTATTTTTTGATTTATTTTCTTATCTAATTAGGAGTCTAGTATTAGTATAAATAAATGTTAATATTATGTCTTTTGCATTTACAATAAGAGAATAATGTATCTCCTGGTATATGTTATCTCCTTCAGCCACTAAAATTGTGACATGTGTACCATCTAATAATTTTCTACAAAAATATTTCTAAAACAGAACAAAACAATACACATATCATTATTTTACTGGCTAAAGGAGATAAATTATCTCCTGTTATGAGAAGATACTTTATTCTCTTACAATAATCACAAAAATCACTACTTCATTATTCACAAAATTATATATACAATTTACTTGGTCATTCTTTTTTCTCATTTCAAATCTCATCCCTATAATTTCAACATGGTATTAGAGTCATAGTATTCGCCTTGAAGGAAGCCTTGACTCGTGATCCCTTTTCCGGTTAATTTTCTAGTTGTCGCCTTCTTTCCAAAAAGATCTTAGTCGTTGTTGTTATCCCACTTTTAAGGATTGTCATTTCCTTCCAAATTGGATATATTTGATGTATATGCTCCATCTTAAGGGAATTGTTGAATATAGAAATGTTGAAGTGGTTCATATATTGTGTGGTTTTAGATCTATCATATGGTCTAGTTGCGGTTAGTGTTTTTTCTTGTATTGACTAAAGTTCTTCTCGATGCTCTAGATTCAGGCGTGATTATTGGTTAAATGATAATGGTTTATGGTTGGTGGTGCTTTCAAATTCTTCCTTATTGAATATAAATTCTCAGACATTGTTGTATGATGTTGCGTGTTGTTCAACCATCATCCAATTCAATTAAATCATTCTCAATTTCAATCTTTTTCCTTCCTTTCTCTCTTCTTTGACACAAATTACCCATCCTTCACTTTCTTCATTCAATACAATTGAAATAAAATTGTATTTTTTTCATTAAAAAAACAACTAAATCATCCTAATTAACTTCACATTTTAACTAGTTATCTAATATCGAATGGAATTGTGACACATTAGCATTTGACTGAAGATATTATAGATATAATGGTTAGAATTTAATTTCTTAGATATAGAATTGATCTCATATGTGGCTCTTCACTAATGATTTCAATCAATTTCATACTATTGATGGTGAAGATGTAACTGAGACCATTGATGCTTTTCTTTTGCTTTGTGCTTGATTGATTTCTATACATGTAGTACTCTTCATTTTCAACTAAAATATTTCAACTATTTATTGATGATGGGCTAGGGTTTTGGCTAAGAGGAAGTTGAAATCATGGAGGTGAAAATACAAAAAATAAAATAGTATGTGTTGAATTGTTGAGGTTATATAGGGGACACATATCACGTGTTACACACAGTGTCCTACTCCCTATCCTAGAGTAACTGGAATGCTACTATATGAATAAAAAAAATTAAAAATAAAAAGTAACATTTTGATTGGTCCGTGACAAAGACTGAGACACCGTATGAGACATGTGATCTTTCCGTATATATGTTCTCCATGCATTTTCAATTATTTCTGAATTACACCAATTGTACTTTTTCACAAAAATATAGCAACTATTATTAGTAGAACAACCTTTGAAGACATTGATTATACCCTTGTTTATATAAAAAGCATGCAGGAAACAATTGAACGCTTCCGTAGACATACCAGGAATTCTCAAACATCACATGTATCAGATGAACAAAATATGCAGGTTATTTTTACCTCATTCCTTGTTTTTTTTTATATTCTTCTCATTTGAAAATATTGATTTTATACCTAGCTGAAACAACTTTAAACAAAAGCCACCTATAGGGGAAGGAAAGAAGTAGAAACATCTAAACTGGTATTACAGTTGTTAGAGTTTCATCTAAAAACCAACTGAGTAATTGACAATGAGAGTAATAGTCTTAATTACAAGTAATTAAATCATGCCTAAGAGAATGAGATAGACTATGTGAGAGTTACTTCCCGACAAACCTATTGCGAAGTCTAAGCATATATATACTATACTTGGTCTAAAAGTTTCATTACTATGGATGAGTACAATTGTTAGTAGCTTTTGTAGCATGCCTAGCCTTGTTGAAGAGCCATTCATCTACACTAAATTTCAACTTTCAAATGAACTCTAGTGGAAAATGTTTAATATACACTTTATACTGGAGGATATCAAGTGTGAGTAAAATTAAACATACTATAATGGAAAAAGTGTAGACCATAAATATGCAATTGTTGTAATCTCTCTTAATCCATGCATATGATAAATGTATATGTGTAGACTGTATAATCTTGGTTTTAGAAAGTAGAAATCATTGGTTAATGTGGAAGGAGATGGATCATAGATGAAATAATATATATATTAGATAGAACAATAATCGGAGGAGTAATTTTGATAAAGCTTGAAGGGTTGTTCAATCATATTCATAGTTAGCGCATTCATCATAGTTAGAAGATCCAGCTCCGTATTAGGGTCACGGTCGATATCGTTATTATCATCACTATCGTTACTATCATCAATAAGAAAACCCTTAGGCTTGTTATCTAGGAACTTGTTCCGAAATATTGCAATGAAAGTAAGATATGAGTTTGTCGCTAGGTATTTGACCAAATAGGATCGTCCAGTTCCTATAGAACCTATCACTAAAATAGCCCTAGGGGTAGTAGGGGTGAGCTGGCCCGGGTTGGGACGGGTTAAGACTTGTCCTTACCCGGCCCTAAATGTTGTCCGAGCCATTTTTATGAACCCGAACCCGACCATAGACCCGAAGTTAACCCGACCCTAAATATACACAGGGTCAGTCTTTAAACCCGGACCCGACCCTAGACTCGATTAAATATAACGTATACTCATTTTACATAAAGTTTTCTAAATATTATTTATTATTGTGAACATGTAATTTGACATATAAAATAATATATGTGTATATATATTATTAAACATGTATATATGATGAAAAATTAGAGAACTAGTGATATTTTTGACCAAAAAATATCATTACTCTGTATATATTTGAACAGAGACACATACAAACATAATGAGTGAGTGACCATGGGACGGGTCGGGACGGGTCATGTTTGGTCCCTAGGAACTATTAGGGAAATGCACCAACATTGCTCTAACACCCTAACCTTAACATACGACCCCCAACCCCATGAATTTACTAAGCATGCCACCATCAAGCTTAAGTACCCCATGCAGTATTTTATTCCCATAAAGGGAGCCCCTGCGACTCGAACTCATGACCTTATGGACTTATAGTCATTGATTCCATTGAGTCGCTACCACTAAGCTAATGTAATACTCTAGCCTTGACATGCGACCCTGTAGCTTGAGTAGGACTTCTCTCTATTAATGGAGAGGCAAGTGAGTTTTTTATGTGTATTATAAGGGTAAAGATGTAATCATCTTTTAAATAAAAAGGGCAAAAGTGACATTGCATCTTTCACTTTCTTTGATTTTTTTGGGTACTTGCCTCTCCATTAATGGAGAGGAGCCTTACTCCTGTAGCTTAGTGGTAGCGATTCCCTTTAGGGGGAATAAAATATTGCATGAGATATTTAAGCTTGATGGTGACACGGTCAATAAATTCATAGGTCCGACGGGTTGCATGCCAAGGATATAGTGTTAGATTATAGCATAGAAATTATCTACAACTTTGCAGCATATTTTCTAACTAGCAAGTGTCAATAATAAATAATTAGCAAGTTGGTTGAAAAAAAATGATTCTTTTCCGGAAGTTTGCCATTGAAGATTCGTTCATGCATAGTTTAAATTTTAGTTGCTTATTTATCCAAAATACTATGAAAATTTTAGAGTCACAACACTCAATTAAATTCTAAATAATTGGCATAAACTATGCATGGTAGATGCAAACAACATGAGTAGGAAATTGTTATTTGTTTACTATTGTTATAGCCACCCATTTAAGATTCAACTTAGAATCCTAAAGATTGAATAAAATTTCCTAATATATGGCAGTATTTGAAGCATGAAACGGAAAACTTGATGAAGAAGATTGAGCTTCTTGAAGCTTCAAAAGGGTTCAAAGATCTTCAATTTCTATTAATCTTAACATTTTTCTTTACATTCAATGTTAAGTTTTACTAACAATGAAAGAACATAATGACATATTTCGTGTGTAATTTTCATATCTCAGTAAACTCTTGGGAGAAGGTTTGGGATCATGCTCCTTAGAAGAACTACAAGAGATAGAAAATCAGTTAGAAAAGAGTGTAAGTAATGTTCGTGCAAGAAAGGTTAGTGTTACAAACTAATGGAGTTTTTTCATTTTAAATATATATATATATGATATGATTCTCAACTTTGTATTATTCTTCAGACTCAGGTTTACAAGGAACACATTGAACATCTACAAGAAAAAGTAAGTTGTTCATCTTGTAATTTTTTTTTTTTTGTATAACGAAGGATATCGATCCTTCATCTTATGGGCAATGAACTAATTCCTTTTGAGATGCATGAATGTCTCTTTCACATTAAGTATCGGTCACAAGAATCAAACATTTAACATTTTCGTCATTCTGGTCTGGGGATCCAGTAGGGCTTACACCGCTAAAAAACATTTTGTTGTTCCATCTTCTCAACTTGAATCCATTAATGTCATATCTTGCATTTGATTTTGCATTATAGTAATGTGATAAGAAACTGGAAAACCAATGTAAATTAGTGCACACAACATCTATTAGTAGTTGATAATCCTTTGACATTTTTGTAACATAAAAATGAAACTGCAAAAAAGTGATGGAGAACAATCTTGGAACCCTTTTCAAATTAATGCTAATTGTAAAAGTTAATGGCATTTTCAAATAAATGTAAATATGGAAATACAATTAATGCATTGTTGAAAACAATTTTGTTTCAAAATGGATAGATAAATAATACCATACAACTGTGATCATTAAATTATAGTCGTAGAAATTATGGATGAGCATTGGTTGGGTTGGGCCGGGTAAGGTTTGTCTCTTACCCGATCCTAAATTGGATTATTTTTTAACCCAAATCCAGCCCTATACTTGAAGCTAACCTGATCCTAAATATCGACTGAGTCAGCTTTTGAACCTATACCTGACTCTAGACCTGATTAAATGTAATGTATACATTTTTGATAAAACGTTGTTAATATTATTAAATATTATGAATATTAATTTGACATATGAAATGATATATGCATATATAATATTAATCATGCGTAGACATGAAAAATTAGAGAATTATTATGGATATATTGTTAATACTACACCAAAGATATATCATTACTCTGTACATAATTGAACAGAGACACATACAAACATGATGATTAACTAACCATGAGATGGGTTCGGATCAAGTCATGTTTGTCTCATACCCGACCCTATATATTGATCGGGTTTAACTTTAAATCCGAACTCGACCCTAAACTCAGCCCTATTTAGACCTAATAATGATTGAGCCAAACCGAATGAGCGGGTAAGATGAGCCCTGCTCACCCATTGTAGAAACTACCAAAATTGTAACATTATAAGCAGGTTGATTTAAAACACTAATTGTTTGCATCTTAATTGTGTTTCAATTTACTTCTATATCATTCTAAGATGTTTCAATGTTCTTTACATTGTGGGGTATATGACTGTTAATTGTTGTGAGGAATAGTCATATATCGGAAGAAATTAGTTCTTTAGTTATAGGATAGGATACGATGAATGATACTTTTGCAAGTATCAAAAAAAATATTTTCTTTTTCCATGACTTCTGAAAGTTGAGATTTTTTAACCTTGCTAGCACCACATCAAAAATATTCTAACTAATGTATTTTGAATACAACTCAGGAAAAAGCCTTAATTGCTGAAAATGTCAGACTCTCTGAACAGGTGAAGTTATACTATAGTTACTGCATCTGTATTTAGTTTTCAGATCTTTATTAAGTACTTGTTTTAGAAATAGTTACACGGCGAGACCGGTGTACGAGACTCCTAATAAGATTTAAGAAAGATAGATATGCACATTATTTTAAGTTGCAGTCGCGATTGTGGTTTGCAGTTACTGTGATTTTGAGCCACCAATTACGATGTGGATTGTAGTCATTGCGAATTGTTTTGTTATAAAAAATAATATTTCTGAACATGATGCTGTTCGATGCGGTCACGTTATTGTGATTAGATATCACACCGCAATTACGATATGCTGCAGTTGTGACGGTCACCCTAACCGCAATATTGCGGCCCATCACATGATGCGGTCCGCACTTTAAAAAAGAAAACTATTGAATTTTACTGAAATTCCTGTACAGTATGGTAAGCAGTCAGAGGCAGAAACAAAGGATCAGAGAGAAATTCAAGGCAATGCAGAAAGCAGTAGTCCAAGTACAGATGTTGAGACTGAATTGTTCATTGGACTACACAGGTCTACTTGAACATAATTTCTATGCAAATATTAAATAATGGAACCCCAACTCTCTCATCAATGTATAATATCAGATATGTTTAATGGTGATTGTGATTAGTTTTGGTTCATAGTGATGCATAAACCTATGGTCTAGTTTTTATTTATTTATAAACCCTATGCTCTAGTTAAAGATACATTGTATTGGTGTTAATATTTAGATTCAAAGCACTTCTACTAGGTGTTTCTAAAGGTTGAGAAAGGTTTTTCTAAACATTATGTAATGTAATGCAATGGTAGGATTGACAACGGCGTGGGTCGGGGTTGGATTTGTGCTTACCCAATCTTGAACTTGAAATCTAAAACCCGAATTAAGTGGGATTAAAAACAATGATATTATACCCGAACCCGTTGGGTTTCGAGTAACCTGAGCCCAATGAAAGCTCATCCGAAACATATATTTCTATATATAGGTTATATATATATATCAAATTTATATATATCTATACTTACTACTAATAAAGGCAAAACACAAATTAATCACCCACCATGGTATAATTTGTGGTTGCCTATATTGCACTCATTACTTTATAAATTTTACCAAAAAAAACCATATATCTATACTTATATACTATTATTAAAGGTAAAACACAAATTAACCACTCATCATGGTGTAATTTGTGGTTGCCTATCTTGCTCTCATTACTTTATAAATTTTACCAAAAAAATCATATATAATACCTTATAGCACCTTTACATGCATATTCCTTATAACACCTTTACAAATATTTGGATATTTGAGTCTTGGCCACTTTGACACTATTATAGGAAATACATAGTTTTAATACATTCCTAAAAGTTGAATTTAAGAACATTACTTAATTAAAAATAAGGATAATAAATATAAAGTCATTCCTTGAATTTAAGAACATTACTTATTTTCTACTAATATGTAATGTTAGAACATATATTATATTTACAATTCGCCAAAATAAAAATAGAAGGGGTGACATATTTTAATGGAATGAGATGTAAATAAAAGTAAAATATATTTATTGTTTAATTTAAAAAATAAATGATGGATAAAAAAAGTATATGAAAATATCCATAATTCATGTACCATAATGTAGCAGTGTAAATATATGTACTAGTGCAAATATATGTACTAGTGCAAATATATATATATATATATATATATATATATATATATATATATATATATATATATATATATATATATATATATATATATATATATATATATATATATACATGTGAGAGCATGTTTTAAGAGAAAAGTAAAAAAAAAACGTGTGTGTCATGCCACTAATTTTGTGTTATTGTGTGTCATCCCCATTAAAGAGTTTTGGAACTGCATAGTAGTTTCAACGGCCAATTGTAATGCTAAGTTGCTAAGCCACTATTATTAATTAGTAAAATAGGTTCTAAGGTAACATATTGTCTTCAGTGTACATGAATAGCCACCAAAAAAATTACCTATTCTGTTATCCCAAAAAAATATATCAATCTTGGTGTTCACTATATATTCAATTGCAAATTACAATATGTAACACAATTATAATATTAGACATTTATTTCATTTAGACTACACTTTACATATGATAGAAAAGCGGATTGACAGACCCGACAGGGCCTGCCAACACGGTAGTATATATAGCTTTTATATATATATATATATATTTATGTGTAATTTTATAATTATATATATATTAATCGAGTTCGGGATATGATATCAATTGTACCAAACCTGAACCCTAAAATTGAACTCGGGTAAAACCCGAACCCAAATCCTATCATATCCCGTTTTCCTCGTTAAACTCGGATTGAGCTAAGGCGGGTTCCCACAAATTTTGCATCCATTGTCATTTATATGCAGTTGTTAGGAATTTAAAAGTGTAAAATCTTGGTCAAGTGATGTATTTAAATTATAGTTCAATGTTTATAAGTTTTGAGAAAGAAAAATAATTTATTGTCTCAAACTATTTTCCAATGTTAACTTTACTTTTAATTCTTGTTTACTGTAATAGACATGAAATAACAACTCATATTTACTATTACTGCCATTCTAATTTCCATTAATAATCATAAATAAGGGTAAAAAAAATTATTTAATGGTTCTTGAGGCAAAGTAAATAGGAAAAAAGGTGTTATTAATTAGTCTCTTTGTTCCTTATTATCCACCTTTTTGGAGAAAAATAAATATACAATTAGTACATCATTTAAGGATTAATAATATACCGTTAGTACATTATTTATTTATATTATTTATATTTAAAAGTTAATAATAATTAAATATAAATGGTAGATTATATAATGATATTATAAAAAACTCATGGATTTTTTTCTTTCTCTTTTCAATTATGTTGACAGTATGAGTGTTGGAATTTAAAACTTCAACATGCATTTAATTAATTAGTAGTTATGTATGGGCCGAGATATGTATGTATTGGCGCATTCATGTTAGGCTAGTAAACACATGTTTGCTTTTTTTACTTTAAGTAATAAATACTAGCAAGTTACCCTTGCATTTACACGGGGTGACATTTTCTTACAATATGATTAAGAACATACATATTATATGTACATTCATATGATTAAGAATATAGATATTACTCGTGCATCATGGTTAAAACACATATGTTACCCGTGCATTCATATTGTTAAGAACATGACACATGCATTCATATGGTTAAAAACAGATGTTATCCATACATTCACATTAATAAGAACACATGTTACTCATGCATTGCATACTTAAAACACACATGTTACAAGTACATTTGCAGAGTTAAAATATACATATTACACATGCATTCACATCGTTAAGAACACTTAGAACTAATAATAGACATGTCCGAAATATTAAATAAATGAATATTCATCTCTTATATATGTTCATTTATATGGATTTGTTTTCTGAAATATATAAGGAATATAATATCTATATACCATGAATGTAAAGATTTATACACAATCTGTATATCATCCATCATTCATTTGTACTACTTCTTTTTTGAATTAAACATGAATGATGCAATAACAATATATCAAACTCATACACTATCAGTGAACACATCATTTTGTCATATAAAAATCTAAATTATTGCTCGAAATCATGAATGTGTGTAAAAATAATCTCATATAAAATATATATTCTAGTGTGTTATTTATTAGTACACACTACAGATGAATAATACTTGAATCGTGACATTGCCTTGCATTTCATTTTTCTTGCATAATCAATTTTATTTTCATCCTTGTTTGTGGATTTCGTTTTTCTTGCATAATCAATTTTCTTTCCAGTCTTGTTTGTGAAGCTCGATTTTTTTTGCTTCTCATTTGTATCCAAATTTCTTCTCATACACACATTTTAAATAGTTTGTCATCGTTCTATAAAAAAATAACATTATTTACTTATTTATTTATATGTCATTTTTAATATCTTATTAGCTAATAAAATTAATGATACTAATCATGAAGATTGATTTCATAAAGGAGTTTTTCATCTTATGTGTGAGGTTGCATACTAAGAGGTAGAAAGCTTTTGGAGAGAAATTTTTGCAGTAAGTGATGACATATGTCTCAGGCTTATGTGTCAAATGTATAAAAAGTGAGAATATAGTGTGAGAAGATACATAGTAGTAGCATAGAACAATTTAGGAGTGGGGAATGATTCGTTAGTATAAGATAAAATGAACCCAAATTATATAATGTTGTCTCTACGTATATGTCATGTGTTAACAATGGATTGATCCCAATGGATTTCAATTGCTCAAACTTGATATCACTCACCAAAAAGACCTTGATCTAGTGGTGCAAGATTCGTTAGATTCAAAAGTTCGATTCTTATGAGCGATATTTGTTGTGGGAGGACAACCACACACTCAAACATAATTAATTCCTAGGCATCTTGGGTCCTGAAGTGTTTAATTGGAACAATAGATCATATGTAGCAATGAAAGCAACTATGAAACATGAAACTAGAAAAAGGTAATTGAGGAACATATCTAATGAAGATGGTGTGGGGTGATCAAAGGATTAGAACATGTAGCTATGAATCCGAACCCGGACCCGAATCCAACGGGGTTAAAAGTAACATTACCATCCCGAATCCGTCGGGTTTTGGGTAACCCGAACCCGATGGAAAACCCGAAAATCCTAGTAATGAGTGATTTAGGTTGGTGACAAACCATATTACATATTTACTTAAAATCAGAGAGATGAAGAAATAAAATATCCATACTTGTTTCTCCTTCTTGAAATATAAGTAGGTACCTTAAGCTTTCTTTCATATTGAAATTGAGCATGTTGTAGATGGTTATGACGCTGGACAATGATTCAAGCAACAAAGAATTTGTGGCAATGATTCAACTAACAAATTGTGGCAAAATGATTCAGTCACAATTTTATTTACGCAAGGAGGAAAGAATTTGGTCACTGTTTTTAGGTTGAAGAAGATGTTAAATGAGTGAGAACGAACATGATTATTATGCTATTTCTAATTTACCTGAAAGTTGACATCGGGTAAAACCCGGACCCAATCATATTGAGTTTTTCCCATTAAATTCGGATTGAGTTCGGACGGGTACCCACGGGTTCGGTTTTATTGCAATCCCTAAATGTGCTTTGTGACCAGTTAAATAACCAAAAATTAAGATAAAAACAATGCAAATATGTAATACAATTCTATGAATAACAATAATAGTCACACTCACCCTCTTGCTTATTATATGAAATCTCTCAAAGAAATATATCAATTTATAAGAATGTCTCAAATTGTTACCACATTAGACCTTCCATGCATGGGATTGTTGTGCAATGAAATGTTGAAGCTTTTCTGGTTTCTTGTTAATCAAGGCAATAGCAGATTCTATATCTCTTTGTAATTTTATAAATCCGGAATTGTGGAGAAACAATGAGAATATCTTTCCATGATCTGCGACGGCATCGAAGAATTTCAATTCGGTTTCATGTCATGATCCTGAAATGTAAGTATATCTTGTTTGACATCCAATGATTAGTTCAACAGCTTTAGCTGCAAAATAAGATATATTCAGAAAAGTCATCAGAAATTCATAGTAGTGGACCAAGATGGAATGAATGATGAATAGAAATTAAAGCAGAAAAAAAGTACTACAAAGGAAATAACAAGTATCAAGCATACCTGTAAGAAATCCTATGACAGGTACTGGTTCCAAAACTTTCTCAATGCTTTCAAGTTTTTGCCTAAAATATTCCAAATTAGTTAGTTTTATCATAATTTTTTTTTCTCCAACTCAGGCAACACAAAAAGGCGGTCCAAAGCACGAGGCTCCTACCTAGTGGGGTCTATGAATGGTAGATGTACACAAGTGAAGAATAGGTTGTTGAGTTTATTCAAGTGTGAAGTTCCAAATTAGATATGAGGGGAGGATCGAAAGAGTTTATAAGTGGAAAAGACTCAAAGAACTAATGCCTTAAGGTTTTGGTTAAAGACGTGGTGTCTCACTTGTAGCTCTTCACTCTTCCCATACCCCGGTAACAATGGAACTCCCCAGTGGTTGGAGGCTCCTCGGTCGCAGTCTGGTCCAACAAGTGGTATCAGAGCCGATGGTTCGGTTGGGACATGGTGGACTTAAAAGGGAGCGGACCGTAAAGTGTGAGGTACCCACACTTGAGGAGAAAATTGTTAAGTTTATTCAAGTGTGAAGTCCCACGTTGGATATGAGGGGAGAAGTAAAAGTATTTATAATTGAAAAATACCCATATAACTAATGCCTTAAGGTTTTGGTTCCATACGTGGTATCTCACTTGTAGCTCTCCACTATTCTCATACCTCATTAACAATGGAACTCCCCAATAGTTAGAGGCTTCCCAATCATAATCTGGTCCAACATAGGTCGTTTTCAGGATTTGAACACATGATCTCCACGTCAGATGTGCTCACCCTCTCCGACTCAGGAGAGACACTTTGCAAAAAATTTAAAACGGAGAAAGAGTAATTAAAGTAAGAAAAATAAGTAAATTGTTGCTACCTGGTATATTTGCTGAAGAAAGGATCTTTCAATATGTAAAGTACAAATAACAGCTTTCTCCTTTTAACCTAAAGCAAAACTATTTCAGCACCTCTTCTTTTAATGCATGCGACATTAATGGCAAATAAGATATAGTTTTATTGGCAAGAGCCAAGACTCATGCAGAAGAGAAGACCATAAAGCACAAATGCAGTTTAAATGTCTACATGGTACACCTCTAAAAAAACAATCTTCTTTTATAAAGAACCTGATTCGTGGCACGCGGTATACCGAACCTGGTACACGACATGTAAGCTAAATGATGGAACTATGTAAGTATATAAAAAACTCAAACCTCATCCTTTTCCGATGCAGAAAGATATATTCTTCGCTCTTTCCGACCAGCTACAGATGTTGCAACTAGTGATAGAATACTCATCCCTATGCAGTCAAAAGCCAAGGAAAGGAACCAAGGGGTCCATGACCGAATACTGTACTTTCTAATGAATAAAACAGAAACAAGTGGTCTGGTAATAAATAGAACTTCTCCAATAAAACACAGAACACCACAAAGACCCTTTTTCGACAATATGTCGAATAGTGTTGGTCTCTCTGTCACTGAAACTGTAACAACACAGTGGGCAAGAATAAGTTGAATTTCATGTGCAATAATTAATAACACTACTGATAAAAGAAGCTTCAAAACATATTGCCTGGTGGATCTATAATTGCTTCTTGATGATGATTCTGGTCAACCCTGCAAGTTGAGAGCATCGTGCACTCGGCCGCAATTTCTCTTTGATGATTCTGATCAACCCTATTCGATGTCATTGGTTCCATTTCTCCAAATCTGATTAAGGAAGATTGATCTTGCGAAGTCAAACTAATTGAATTTGTGTCATCATTAGAAGTCTCCATTCCTGATAGCAGCATTTTGTATCCACTTTTACGGAACAAAGATAACCTGACCAGTACCCTGAGTTACAGTCATAAGATAAAAAAATATGGTTCAATAGCAATATAGGTAATGACAAACCAATGATTCAAATTATGGACCGCTTCATATGATGCGGCTGCAACATTGCAGTTCAGTGACAGCGAATCACAATAATGCGACCGCAGCTCAACTGTATCAGGCCCCAACGGTCTGCATCGAATTCAAAAATATTTTTCAATTACAAATAATTTATACCGCAACGGCCACAATCCACATCGAAACGACTGCAATGACTCGCACTAACCACAACCGTGATTTAAAATAGGGTGACAAACTGAAGATAATTAGAAAAGGGGCATGATAAATTATAGGATACTACTTACTTTGTGGCTTCAGTAACAACAAGGAAATTCCATTTCTTATTGTCACCATAGTAATGTTGTGCCACACCTTCAACTAATGATTCTAAGCCTGCTAATACAGATAAGAATAATGAATAGGGAAATGAGTAAGACTCAGTAGAGCCTGTAATATCCTGGGTAGGAGCTGTTTCAATTATATGTGCATTGATAGTTGTAATAATCCCCAAAATGGTTGTTACTGCATGAAAACATAGGTTTTTGTAAGTAACAACTATACATGTTGCAGCTAAAAAGGAAGACAAGTAGAAATTGTTCCACTATAAAGAAAATGCTGTTAAAAGGAATGTCACATGACTTAAAACTCTGCAACAATTGGAATCTGGAAGGCACAATGTTTTCTAGGAGAAGTTATTTCTAGCTAGCATTGTTTAAACCAAAATAAACACTTGATAGAAGAACCTATTTCTAGATAGCATTGTTTAGACCCAATTTTTCAAATTGCGGACCGCGTCACGTGATGTCCCCGCAATATTGCGGTTGCAGTAAACCCCACAACCACACCACACCACAATTGCAGTGAAACCATATTGGACTGCATTTGGGTTGCATCAGATCGCATCGGACAACTTCAAATTCAACAGCTGCAGTCACAGTAACCGCAATCATGATCACAATTGCAATTCGAAACCTTGATTAGACCAATATAAACACTTGACAGATAGACTTATATCTAGCTACCCTCTCCAGACCCATTAAGAGGGAGCTTTGTGCGTTGTGCCGACCTTTTTCATGTTCCAGCTCAGCCACAATATTTGTTTAATTTATAAAAAAATTATTCCGATTTTGTCACCAGAAGAACATATAAGTGCTCGAAGAGGGATCAAATAATATGTAATTTTGAAAGTCAAAAGAAATAGCCAAAAGTTACCAAAATTTTACAAAACCTGCTTCTGGAACAATCTCTGAGTTTGAGAACAGTTCAGGTGGAACCCACATCAATCCCTGTTCACATTTTCATTCCCACAATAAAGTAACAATTAACATACAATAGGTCAATAACTAACAAATGCAGTTTGAACACATTGACTCATATGAACTGTACAGAACAAAGGTATAGAAAAATAAAGGTACAGAAAAATAAATTGGAACAAAGGTACAGAAAAATAAAGGTACTAACAAATGCAGTTTGTTCCACTATAAACACATTGACACATTGACCACAAAACAAAGGTACAGAAAAATAAATTGGAACTAAAATATTAACAACAACACCCATAGTTACTAGTTTGGCTCATTAACCTTGCATACCATATACCAAGTTCACTTCAAAGAAAATCTTTCCATTTTTAAGAAGGCATTGCTTTCTTAGTAACTATGAAACCACCAACACATTATATAGGTTTTTTTTGTTTGTTATAAATTAGTATGTCTCGCATAATGGTTGCCCTCCTAAGAAGTATCACTCAAGAGTTGAATTTAACCTTAACAGATTATAGGTTTACCGAGTAATATTTTATAATTATTAATTTTAATTCATTTTTATATATTTTACTTCTAGAGTACCCACATATTTATTAATTCGTTTTTAATAAAATATTTTATATATTATACATTTTTATTATTTTATAATTATATATTATCCATATTATTATTGTTTTATAATGAATTTTAGTAATTAAAATATAATAATTAATTTATATATCATTATAAAATTCATAAATACATATTTAAATTTAAAAACATGTATTCGCACATATCTGTTGTTGTCCGCATAGATATCCGTAAATAGTGCTTATATGAGTAAAGAAAATTAGTATTCCGCCCAATTGCTATCCATAAATTATATGTTATCCATATTATATTTGTATTAATCATCACTAACTTATTGCAGTAATTATATTTTTTACTATAAAAAAAGTAGCTATAATTAAATTAGCAATTAATGCTATGTTTTAGTGGAATATAGTTGGGGTGTGAGTGAAAAAGATGTTGAAGGTTACTTACAGTGGACAAAGTCTCGAAGGAGTGAACATACTCTTTCTTCTCTCTCACCCATCTCTTGTAACCTTCCATTTCTCTACTATTTGTACCAAACCTCGTACACTGTTTTTTGAAGAAATTTTGTTACAGACAACTTGGGTGAATGGGATCAAATCTTCTTTGTTATTTGCACATCTGCTTTCATTGAAGGGGGCCTAAGTGATCTGGTGTCAGCTAAGTAATTTTGGAACGTCCAAAAGTTCAGGATTAATTTCTCAGGTGAAAAGATACCTTTAATAATATAAAAAAATTGAGAGATTCACTTACTCTACAAGTAAGTTTAAAACATTTACTCCACATCATCGTCTCCTAAAATTAATGACTAAGATACTCTTAAAGTAAGTGGATCTCACCTCATTAGAAAAGAAAATAGTGTAAGGATCAAACCTTCTTTGTTATTTGCACATGTGCTTTCAGTGAAGGGGGCTAAGTGAGTTGGTACCAGCTAAGAATTCTGGAACTCGTGTGCCATGCCTTGAGTAAATATTTGAAATTAATTGAAGATGAGAGAATAATATGTATGTAATCCTAGTGTGAGGGATACTCGGACACTCTGAAAAATTTGGAATTAGTTCTTTAGTAGAGAGATATTCTTGGTAGTACAAAAAATAATATAAGAATTTTGTATGTTACTAATGTTACATCATTTATAAGTAAATACGAATGAATAAAGTATTATAAATATATAAATATTATATATTAAAAGGGGTAAAAGAAGACAAAGACAATAATTGAGTAATAATATATATAAAGATTGGGTTTATATTAAATATTAAAGTTTGATGATTGATTAATTTGTTAGAAATCATTACATTATTACACCGTGCTATCTACATGTATTTTTTTGGATTTTAGTAGTGTGATCAATTTAGGAATAGGTGTTAAAGTAATAGCATTAATTAATCTAAGAATGAATAAGTTCCCATGAATGAGTGCTACAAACGAGGAAAGGCTAATATACAATAAAAATATATATATATATATAACAAAGGTATTATGTAATTTATGGTTAAAAAACTAATCTATTTGGAATGTATGATTGTACTTTTTAATAAATGTCAGTCTTATAAATTGATTACTTAACCTTTGATATATTTGAAATACAGTATTATTTTATATCACTATATCAATATCAAGATGATATTTACTAGAGTATAGTGGAATAACCTAATCACTAAGATATGATAGAAATTCAAAGTGTGGTCCACAAACTAATATTTTGTACTCAACTTCTGAGAGTAAAAGAATGTGTTGTACAAATGAACTCTAACAAGTAGAATTTTATGTTTCTTGCACAACAATAAGGGATGCGTATATCATGTTATGGTAAGAAACAATCATCAAAATCTCATGTTAGAATCTAATTTTATATATAACATACTAGACTACCAAATATATATTATTATATTATTTTGTGTCAGTCTACATCACTTATTATGATTGGTCAGAAGAATATTTAGTTATTAATTTTTTGATTGAAATAATTTTTGTTCCCAATCAATCGAAGAGAGTAAGACATATACTGACACACTTTTTGGTAGAGAAATCGTGCTCGAAAAAAAGATCCCTACTCGGTTCCACATAGTCTACTTTATGGGACAAATTTGCTTGACTATATGAAACATGTGTTTAAACTTACCAATTGAGGCATACATGAGAGTCATAAACTACTTAAAAATTGTTGGAACCCTTTCATCAGAGGTAGTCCTACTTCATTCATCTGATATTTACCCTAAAGGGTTTTTGATAAAGAAGTAGCATGATGTTAAGTTTCATATAATTTGTATAATCAATGATTTTTCAGGGTGGATATCTAAGACCTGGATTGTTAGGGAAGGTAGAGCATATATTACTGGGGTGAGTATCTATCAATAAAAAAAAAACCCATTTACAATGCCTGATAATCAACTCAACTCCTTGCATGCTCGGGAATGAGACGCCGACGCAACTCGTCAGGTGCGCCTGCAAGTTCTGCATTGTTCGTTAAATATAAGTGACCGTAAAATGTTTATGTTTATCTAACCGATGAAGGCAAGTTTAGCATCACCTTACCTTGAGCTGTGAAATCAAACAATGGAGGCATCGCCCGCCCATTAGGCAAGGATACTTTCGGGTCTCGCAGGTTGTCGAAGAAGGGGTGTGCACATGCTTCCAACTGTAAGAAAAATTAAATTAAATGATTAACGCGGACGAACGAAACGGAACCGAATATCTTCCGAACTTTAGTAACCAATAGTCTGAGTAATAGCATGGATAAAATTTAGGAACATTTTTTATTACTTGATGTGTGTGCATGTAATTGAGTACAAATGCAATTGTAGTAAGATGGTTCGTCGTTCTTACAGCAGTGCAACGTAAATTCGGTGAATACTGAAGCATCCTAGACACGAGATCGACCGCTTCACGAGGCATATTTTTGTGAAAAACCTGGATGTTACTAATTCGGTCAGATTTCTGGATAGAAACTATAGATTACATACTTTAGGGGAAGGATTGGAGAAAAGAAGTGCTAACCTTGTGCCATGGATGCGCTTTAATTTGAGGAAACTTAAATTCAGTGTAATTTGGGTTCATGCACCTTATTTCTTCTCTGGTTGGTGTTCCCAGGATCTATAAAACATGATTATGCTCGGATTGAAGAACCGCAACCAGCAGAATACAAATTTCAAGAAGCAACTTATGAAGAAAAAAGGATAAATAACAGAAGAAACTTTACCTTAATTATCTCGACCAACTGATCGACACCAGTCTCTCCGGGAAACATCGGCTTCAATGAACACAACATACTCATAGATAAGCATCAGTGCAAAAATGTAATGTAAGTCATACCACTTCTGCAATAAGTTTATCGCGTAATACTTCTTGCAGTGCTTGATGACTACAGAAACTAATGCCATACAGAATTTTCAGATAAATCATAAATATTTGCAAATATATCGTTCAAGCAAAGCAGAGCGAACTAAGAATTCTCTCACAAAATGATCTCTGGTGTGTTTTGATAACGGAATGTAATTGACTACGGTATTTAACATATTTTTCTATACATCCTACTTCTAGTAAGAAATTTCAAAATTTCCTTTAGCAATCCATTTACCCAGGATGAGGTATTTCAAATACCGTATTTAGGAGATGGAATTTTGAAACTCTCTTTTCCCACTCTACCTCCATGCTCCCTATTTCGAGTGGTTTGATGTGTTTCTCTTATAATCTGGACAATGTTTTAAATTGTGGTTGTGGTCACGATTGCGGTAATGTTTGTGGTTATTGTGATTGCGGTCATCGTGATGCGAATTGTTTTGCGATTAAAACAATATTTTTGAATCTGATGCGGCTTGATGCGGTCTGATGCGGTCCAAATACAGCCAATATTACAGTGATGTGGTATGATGTAGTCTCATGTGGTCTCATGTGGCCGCATCATTGTGATTCAGAGTCACATTGCAATTGCAGTGTGATGCGACCACAATCACAATATTGCGTCCACATCAGGCGATGCGGTCCACAATTCAAATCAGTGGCTCCAGGGATTTTAAAATCCCTTATTCAAACACACACACTCAATGATCCCTCTAGATATGAGAGAGAGAGTTAAAATAATTATACAGTACAAACTCTCACCTGGCCTAGAAGTAGCTCAGCCAATACACAACCAGCAGACCAAATATCAATCGCGGTCGTGTATTCTGTTGCCCCAAATATAAGTTCCGGAGCTCTATAATACCGTGAGCATATGTATGATATGTTGGGTTCACCAGGCACCTAAAAGTGCAATAATATCATAAGCTTGGCCACATTTTTCCTTAAGATTATCCAAAGTGATAAAAGAAAATAACATACCAAAATCTTTGCACTCCCAAGATCACATATTTTTAACCGATGACTTTGGGGATTAACCTGTGATATGCAGCACACATCAGTTTAATGTTTTGGTATAACAAAAAGGCTTCCATTATGTTAAGGTTTCATTTCAAAACTAATTGGCCTTAAGAGAAGTAGTCCAACAGGTATTTAAATCATTCTCGACACAATGAGGTAGGCGATGTGAGACTTAGGCGATGTGAGACTTAGGCGATGTGAGACTTAGGCGATGTGAGACTTACTTCTCAACATGCCCCCTCCACATAAGCTTGCCGGACCAGGCGAAGGGTTACCTTTGACCCATAACTAAAGGACATCTTTTGGCCCATGACAACCGGAAAGAAGTTGGGATCTGACTCTGATACCAAGTTAAGGTTCCATCTCAAAGTCAATTAGCCCTGAGAGGAGTAGCCAACAGGTATTTAAATCATTCACAAGACAAGGAAGTATGCGATGTGGGACTTACTTCTCAACACAATTTACTATGTTTATATAATTACTATCACAAAACTATATTAAAATGTACAATGAAGAGAACCAATTACTAATAGTCCTCATACATTTTTCTATAGCCAACAATATCTCTAAATCCTTCCATATGGTAAGAATCACAAGCTAAATGACTTATGTAGCACTGTTTACTATGTCTTTTGCTGTTCTTCTAAGAAAAAAACACTATCATCTAGAACGTTCAAATGTCGGCCTCCAAATAGTATTCAAACAAGGCTTAGCAAGCAGATTTCACATTGATCAATTGTTGCATTGAAGAGTATTGCGCATCAGATTTGGAATATTTATTTTTTGTGCTTGCAAAGAAGAACAAATCTTACCAATAGATTTTGGGGTTTGATGTCACGATGACAGACACCGATCACGTGGTGCATATAATTTAAGCCACGACATATCTACAAGAATTTTTTGTGATTAATCAATAATACAATAAAAAAAAATAAGCTCAAAGACATAACTAGAATTCTACAATAGAGTGAACAATGTTCGTAACCAAGAATAAAAAATGTCACTCAATTAAAAGTTTCTAGACTTACCTGGTATGTATAAAGTTGCACTAAAAGCATAGGCATGTTCAGGTGCATCCTTATATAGTTCTTTGAAACTCTGTATACAGTTTCAGGTACATACTCCAAAACAAGGTTAAGGTACACCTCATCTTTATCGGTCGTTGAATAGAAACAGTGCTTTAGTTTAAGAACATTAGTATGGTCAAGCGTACGCATAACCTGGAGTTCCCTATTCTTATACCTTTTGTCCTGCAACACCTTCTTTATCGCGACTGATTCACCGGTTTCAAGGCACTTAGCCTGCATTTTATATAATCAAAGAAAGCAATGGTGATAGGACCATAGAACAGTGGAGCAAAGGATCATTCCCTACCAAGTAAGGAAATACTGCAAAACAAATACAAGTACCTGATATACAACACCGAAAGAACCAGTACCAACGACACGTTCTGCCATATACGAGATTGTCTGAGACAGTAAAATTAAAGATATTAAATGATACATTTCATTCTATATTTCTCCATCTACAAAAAAACACATTTGTAGGATGTCTTATTTAGAACATAATCTACTTTCTAAATAAGATTCAAGGGTGAGGCAATAGAAAAACAAATAAGGAACTAAAATAGGGAAATCACCTTCTTGGGTTGTCCTTCTCGACCACCGATAGCAGTTGTAATTATCTGACCCGTTTCTGTTCCATTACCATTCACAACAGTTGCCTCCATATCCTGCTTGCAACAAATCAAATACCAAAAATCAATGTTTAGGTCCGCGAAACTTCACCATTGGAGTAACTTGTTTAAAAGATACATTGATTGAGATAGAATAAACATGTTCTTAATTTGCAATGAATACAATATATTTATAACTGATTTCAACATTTATAGAAGTATCATAGTAATGGTAACATGCACATCAAAAGTAGGGAAACAAGGTAAAAGAATGAGGATATATACTTTCTCATTGTTGGTTTTTCCCTTCTCATCTCTAATTTTCATTTCATTTAATTCTTTCGGAAGTTGATCATAACCCGACTTCTCAGTTCTTGCTACCGTAGAAACAACGGAAATAGACGTTCCAACAGTAGTTTCTCTCGATGAATCTACATGTTGCTCCTCATCTTTGTTGCCCCTCTCAACATGATTTGTTTCCTCAATGACATTCCCTTCATTCTCTTGATTAAACTTGGCTTTTTTGGTGATAGAATCTCCTCCCTGAAAATAAACAGTACAAGTTTCATCAATTCAATTGAGAATGTGCTTTACACAGGTATATTAAACTGGAAAATCAAGATCGAAATCCAGAGTACACACCATTCTCCTAATCTGATCACTTAGTTAAGTTATCATATTTAGTTCCTTACCCATAGGGTGAAGGGATACCCTTGGTAGTACCAAAAAACAAACAACTACTAATGCATCGACGTCCGATATTCGTGGCGTTAACACCAGCAAGTAAATGTGCAATCCAACCAAACTTTAGATTTCATTCATTACTTATTACTTAATCCAAGCAAGGCATTTCTTATCTAGTGCCTTCATAGGCACAATAAACCTGCTTCTACAATCTTATCATTCTATGATTTTGGTAAAACAACACTTCCAATAACACAATCATGTCATAGTTTACATAAGGCCTACCCTCTCAAGTGCTTTAAATAAAACAATGGCAAATGTGACAACATGAGACAAAACACAAGTTTCAAAAGAAAGAGAAAAAACAGAAACCAACATGATGACATTTTGATGCTTATATGAACCAATCACAATCACAATTTAAAATAATATAAAACATGGGTCACCAAATAAAATCAACAAATTTAAAAGATTCATGTGTAAGAAATAAAATCACCAAATGGGTCATAAGCAAGAACCCAAGCAAATTTAGGAAAATCAAAATCTTCAAAATAACATTATTACAACGAAGAAAAAAAAGTGAAAAATTGTGCCTAAAGATTATCATTTTAAGCCAGACAAATCAAAATATGTTTATTTCTTAGAACCCAAGTATTTTTTAAATAAAATTGAAACCTTTTTGAGATAAAAAAAAGAAGATGTGTAGCTTACATGATCCGAAGAAATAGAAGTTCTTCCAGATGCAATGCTTTTCAACCTTCTCATCATATTCATATTTGTTGAATCCAACCCCAACAATCCAACTCAATCAAAACCTTGATTACCCTCAAATCCCAACCCAAAAAAATTATTGTTACTTTCTTTGGTTCATAAAGAAGAGAGAGAAGCGTGTTGTTCTCTCTCTTCTCCTCACCCAGTTTTCTGCAAACAAATAAAAAAGAGAAGAACATGGGAGAGAAAATCACCATCTTATGAACCCCTTTTCTCTCATTTTTCTCTAAATTGATAGCCAGGTGGCATTTCTTGTTTAATTTTTTCCCCTATAAATATATACCTCGTCCCTATCGGGTATGTGATTACCCTTTCAACAACCGTAATCGAATATTTGACTTTTTCGTAGGTTTATATTATTAGACGAATGTTTTCTCGATTTTTGTGTTTGAATCATTTAGTTAACCAATTTTGAAGGTCAAATTCTAACAAATCCAATCATTACAGTTTCAAATGTTGTACCTTTGTCTTTGGTCTGATTACATGAAAGAGAAATTTCGGACATGGACAACATGAGATGTAAACCAAATATTTGGGGTTTTACCAAAAAAGGACTAAAGAGATTCTTGAACTTACTTTGTATATTAATAATCTAACCCTAAAAATATTCAACAGAAAATTGTGTATCCATGAATGATCTTTTACACAATTAGTATAAAAGTTTTGTTTTTTATATATTGTTAACAACTAAAAATAAAAATACTACACATTTCATATAAACAATTTTACAATTAAAGCAGGAAAAAAAATCATAAATAGTTAACAACTGATAAAAGTTATAAAACAAACTGAAGAAGAAAATCATAGATTATATTCTTTTAACAATTGATATATGTTTGAGGAAGTGTTCTTGGCACTGTCTTTATTTTTATAAGGGTGATGATGACACCTTGTATTTATTCAATCAATAAATTTTAGATTATAATAAATAATGAAATTGTAGGAAGGCATTGAAAATGAATTTATAGCTGAACTCATTGTTAAAGATACTTAACATAAAACCAATCAATACATTTATTAAATTTTGAGTTAATACAAATTTTACAACAGTGAACAACAATACATTGATGCCAGTAATCACTTCAAGAACAAAAAAATATACAACTAATGACTAATGAGGTAGTAAAAACCTTGTACTACAAAATGTAGTACTTAAAATCAAGAAAAACAAGAATGGTTAAAATGATGAAGCAGTGATGGTAAGAACTAAGAAGGCATAATGAATCGACACTTAGGGCATGTAGGACTCCTTTGAAACCATTTCATAATACAAGTTTGATGATAAACATGAGAACATGGTAACATATCTGCATCCCTATGAGAGGGATACCCTTCAAAGCATATGGCACATTTATCTTCTTCATCTTCAACCCATGATGCTGGAAAAGAACATTCACCACCTTCACTACATGTCAATTCTACAAACCCACTTGAAGAAAATTGTTCACCATTAAAGGGTTGTGAAGAATTCAGTATCTTGTATCGACAAGAACATTCTAATACCATCATAACAACACACAAATGAAGTCCATGGTGTTGCAGTGTTGCATTACGTAACATTCTTGAAAGCTTTTCAACCATGTTACAGCCACCTCCATTGAAAAAAGTTGATGGTATTTTCATGCTTTCAAGGAATGTGGTTACTATCCCATGGCAAATATCATCATAAGCAAAAAGGTTGCGAGATATTGGAAATGGCAAACGAGCAAAGTTGCGTTGATTATTCACTGCAGATGCCACAACCACAGTAATATAGATCATATCATCATGGTTGAAGGAGGTTCCACCATTGTTGGGTTGATGAACTTTGAATGCCATTGAAAAGATCAATATAGTGCTTTGTTTGTGTGTAGTTAGCGAAGAAATGGAATTATGAGAGAGTAAAAGAAAGAATGGTGTGAGTAAAAGAATGGTAAACCTATGTTAGTATTTATAGTTTGGTGTAAATGTGATGAAAAAGTATCTGGTTGAAGTAATAAATGTTATGACCGTTTGCTTGATAAACAAAAACAAGATCCATTTAGATTGTATCTGATAATTTTTATTGACCGTTTAGTTTGATTAATGAAGATAATATATATAATGGACTTTCCATATTCTTTCAGATCTTTTTTTTTTGTAGAAACAAATCTCTTAGTTGGTCTTATTTAAGATTATATCTGCTACTTTTCAAAGTGAAGTTGGATGTCTTAAAAAGCATAATAATATCCTTTTATAACTATTTATTACAGTTTGTGAAGAGGTGTGTGGGCATGTGATTCTAAAATAAGATCATTTTGTCCCAATTTTTTGAAAAGCTCATTGTTAATTTCTTTCACATTGTCATATTGGAAACGTTTAATTTGGCAAACTGTGTTTTAATGAGGGTAGTAAGAGATGAAAAATCAAGTATATTTGGGATTTTTTTTGCTAATGGGAAAAGTTCAAAAACAATTGAGTTGCAGATATGTTACCATGTTCTCATGTTTATCATCAAACTTGTATTATGAAATGGTTTCAAAGGAGTCCTACATGCCCTAAGTGTCGATTCATTATGCCTTCATAGTTCTTACCATCACTGCTTCATCATTTTAACCATTCTTGTTTTTCTTGATTTTAAGGATTACATTTTGTAATACAAGGTTTTTACTACCTCATTAATTAGTTGTATTTTTTTCTTCTTGAATTGACTATAATAAAATTAATAAAATATGATTTGCAATTTTGCATTGTTAAAAAATGAAAAGGGTAATAGGTTATATGGAACATAAAATGAGGAAATATGTTATATGATTTTTTTATAAAAATATAAATTAATATGGGTAAAATAGGAAAACAAATTACGCAATGGGTAATTATTTTTTATTTTTCCTTTATATATTAGTATAGATATAAAATATAGATAAACACAGTACCAAAAAACAATCCTTCAAACATTTAGGGGTTGTTTGGGATAGATTAAATTTTGTGGTTTAAGTTTATTTTTTTAAAAATAAGCTGAAAATATAAACTATGTATGTTTGGCAACCAAATGAAGTTTATAAACTCAGTTTTTTTTCTGAAAAAATAAGCTAAAAGTAGAAGCTCCAAAATCATGGGTTGATTTAATTTTTTTAGCTTATTTTTTCCTAATTTTTCTATTTCTCATTTGACCCTATCATAAATTTATCTATTTCCTCATTTTAACTCTTCCACCAAATAGCATAATTTTTCACATCATCACCACCAAACTCTATAACTATCATTTTCCTCTCTCTGTATCACCACCCAACCCCGTTATAAACTCAATAAACCCGAAAACCTTTTTCATAAAACTTTACATTTATGTATATTTTTTTAGCATTTGTTATGCAATATTACAAAATTAAAGTAAAAATAAATGTTGATAAATATTAAAAAAATTATATTTAAAAAATAGTGTAAAAAACAACTAAAATAATCATAACATAAACAAATAACCTCATACCTTTTTTTGTAATTTACTATGTAAAAATAATCTTTCTACCTTACTCAAACAAAACAGATTAATTTATATTCAATTTTCAGCTAAAATATTCAAACATAAACAGATTATAATTTTAACAGTTTATAATCTCACAGTTTATAATCTGAAAATAAAAACTTAATCCATACCAAACGCACGCTTAATCTTAAAGCTTTTTATATCTAGTTGGCTCATTTTAAACCTATTTGTCAATATAATATTTTTCTATTCTCTCTTGCCCTCTAATTTGTGTTCCATGAACTCAATGATTCCAAAAGTTCTTGAACACTTAAGTTCTTGAACACTTAAGTTCTTGAACACTTAAGTTCTTGAACCCTCTAAGTTCTTTTGATGAGTGTATTTAACTGTTAAAAAAATTTCAATTGTAAAAAGTTATTGGGAATGTTTGAAATATGTTATTATATGAAGTCTCATATTGCTTAGTATTAAAATATAGTAGAGCATCAATGTTATATATTGGACTCAAGTTACTTGTTATAATGTGCACCATATATAAGCACCAAACAGAAACACTCCATGGGCACTTGGGTCCATGAGTATGCTAGGATTTGTAGTCCTTATTCTCTAATAATATTTTGGTAGTTGTTCAGAGCTCCCGGGGACGTAGACACAATTGGCCGAACCCCGTTACCAAATTCTTTATTTCTTCTCTTCTATTTATTTTGTACACTTTATTTGATTGTTTGTAACTAATGATGTGCAACGATCACTTCCGTTACACCAACAATTAGCCATACAATTTTCTGAGTAATGTTGATTACATAGGAGATATATTTTCAATGAAATTTTGTTAATGCAAAATACATAAATAAATACTTTTTGAATGATATCTTGGTGATGCATGATGGGAAATAGCATCAGGCACACTTGGTTTTCAATGTTCGTAGAAGTCATTATGTGGTTTAACAACCTCTTAATTTCATTTCTTTAGTAAAGACGCACCATAAAACATTTTTTCTTACTAATTAATCATTATTGTGTGAGAAAAGCACGACCTAATTAATGAATGAATATCTTATGTCCTCGAGTTTATTCCAATTTTCTGTCAAACCAATTAAAATTTGTTATATAAATAAAAAGAATACAAAAAATAGTATGTTTATCTTAATTGTTAAAATCCAATTGGCTCGAGACAAGTTTGAGGACATGATTAGGGATAAGTAATATGTATTCCTAATTAATATGGATAAGAAAATGATGAATATATTATATGAATAGAAGAACGTGATGCAATATTTTTTCTTTGAGGGTAATGGTCACTAAAGAATTTTAATAAGACTCTCATAATGAACACATTTTTCTAGCTAGTACCACCTAATGGTGTCGGGCAATAAAAGTGTGTGACAAGGAAGATTTAGAGTTTAGGATATGAGGTATTTTTTTTAAGGTCATATTATAACCTCCCAAAGAATTGTTCTATAATAAGAATTTATTGGTGTTTTTTTGTTTATATGGATCGCAATAATTCAAAATCACATAAAAGAAATATTATTGGCTTGGTCGCGATTAGTTTATTCTCTTTTATACATTTTGTGACATTGTCTAAGATGTGTAAGCAAACTATCAATCATGTCGTCTCCATGATAAAAAAGTTTGTTTTTTGTTTTCGAATTCTTACTACACTATAAGAACTCATATTGAATACATCCTCCATTTGGCTATTAGTCCAATTTTTGAAATCCTTACTTCCCACAATCTAGTTAACATTGGCAGTTCTTGAAACTCCCATAATTTGGTTGTCTATGCCAATTCAAGTACCACATAAAGAAAGAGGGTGAAGGGAGCCAAAAAAGGTTCGTCAGAGAGAGAGAAAATATCTCATCCCAAAAAGGCTAAATGATCTAATAGTTAAGATGAGTCAAATGATCACACGATCGAAACTCTCTCCTCTTTGAATGGATCTTCCTCCACCCTTCCCTCAAACTCCAACCGCATGTTGATTCAATCAACACATCCCAAAAAAAATTTGTTGGGCCTAAGGCAGGCAACGATGATGCATGTGTAGGGTTCTTGATTCTGAGTCATCACTCTCCACAAAATCGAATATACCTTGGGACACATCCCTTAGAATGCATTGAAAGTTTTTAAACCCTTTGAAAGTGTCTCTTCCATCCTATATGAGATTTAGTATTTTTTATTTCACACCCAAAAGATCCAATAATGCTTAAGTCATAATTTTCTATATCTTCACTCGATCTATAAAGATCCTCTAATGAAATATGTTTATCTCTAGCATATCTTATCATTAATATTGTTATGTGAGAACATTAGATTATCTCATTAAGATGTTATAATTAAATATAGAATAATGTAGATTTTATACATAATAATTAAATATGGACACCATATTGGGCTTGTTCCTAATCAAATGCACCAAGACATTACATGAATACACCATTATGCAATTATCACCATTCAATTATTGGACATGTAAGACATATAGTTTTACTTTGTCTGTTACATGTTTCATGGGATGCATTACTATAAAATTACACTTAAAAAAAAGTAGTTTTACTTTGGTTGGCTAACTCTTGGCGCATGAGAGAGGACACTTGGCGCAGCATCAATAGCCTGACTTGGACTTGGTCTATGCAATTCATCCTTGGCTTTGTCATGAGAATTATGCTTGGACATACTAACACCATTACTAGACACACTGTTTGCAACAAAAAACAGAATGAATGAGACTAGTGTGAGCTTGATGTACATTGGAGGAATCATTGGATTTTAATAGAAAGGTGTAGAATCATAGACCTTTCCAATGATCTATCAAAGCCATGCCTAGAGGGATATAGATATCCTAAAATCAAGAACCAAATGCAATGTTGAAGGCAACTTTCTAAAACCATTATTATTACCATTAGTTCCAAGCTTGAATTTGTAAAAAAAAAATGGAGCAACCAAAAAAATTGGCACAGTACCAAAAAAATTGGCACAGTACCAAAAAAACATAATTAATAAGAAAACAATTTTATATTTTCCCTTTATATATTAGTATAGATATAAAATATAGAGAAACACAGTACCAAAAAAACAATTCTTCAAACATTTAATCTTGAAGTTCTAAGTGGCTCATTTTAAACCTATTTGTCACTATAATATTTTTCTATTTTCTCTTGCCCTCTAAGTTCTTCTGATCAAGAAAATAACAGTGTGTATTTAACCGTTAAAAAACTTTTAAATTGTAAAAAGTTAGTTATTCAATCTTTTTTTCCTTGTCTTGGTTTATATCAACTGCTATGTGTACATGTGGTTAGCCATATAATTTGCTAGTGTAATGTTGAATACATTGGAGATATATTTTCAATGAAATTTTGTTGATGCAAAATACACAAATAAATACTTTTTGGTATAAGTGATTATGTGAGTTAACAACCTCTTAATTTCATTTCCTTTGGAAAGATGTACCATAAAATATTTTTTCTTAGTAATTAATCATGTTGTGTGGGAAAAACAGGACCTAATATGGATAAGAAAATGATGAATATATTATTTGAACAAAAGAAGGCGATGCAATACTTTTTTCTTTCAGGGTTCTATTAGATAATTAATGCACACGGAAGAATTGTGATAAAACTATCATAATGAACACGTTTTCGAGCAAAGTACCGCCTAATGTTATTGGGCAATAAAAGTGTGTGACAATGAAGATTTAGAGTTTAGGGTGAGGTTTTTTTTAAGGTCATATTATAACCTCCCCAAGAGTTGTAATATAATAAGAATTGATTGGTGTGTGTTGTTTATATGGGTTGCAACAATCCAAAATGACATCAAAGAAATATTATTGTTTGGGTCACGATATGCTCACACTCTTTTTTATACGTTTTGTGACATTGTCTAATATTTGTAAGCAAATTATCAATCATGTCGTCACACGATAAAAAAAATCCAATTTTCTGTTTTCGAATTCTTACTATACTTTAGGAATTGATATTGAATATATCCACAATTTGGCTATCAGTGTCAATTCTTGAAATTTTCACTTCCCACAATCTGGTTACATAAGTTGGTTGTCTATGCCAATTCAAGTACCGCAGAAAGAAAGAGGGTGAAGGGAGCCAAAAAAGCTTTCGGTAGAGAGATGGAAGAAAAGTTGAGGAAATGCTTCTCAATTGGGACGAGTTTTCTGAATGGGGGAAACCTTTATTTATAGGATGAGACCCCCAATGGCCAAGTGATCCAACGGCCTAGAAAAAATATATCGTCCCAAATGGCAAGATGATCTAATGGTTAAGATGAGTCCAAATGGCCAGATGATCACACGATTGAAACTCCCTCCTCTTTGACTGTATCTTCCTCCACTCTTCCCTCAAACTCCAACCGCATGCTCACTCGGTCAACACGTGTGTTGACTTGATCAACACGTCCCAAAAAACTTTGTTGGGCCCAAGCCATAACTCGCAACGATGGTGCATGCGTACGGATGTGTGAGGTTCTTGATTGTGAGTTCTCACCCACACCAAAACTGATTATACCCCTTAGGACACACCCCTTAGAATGCATGAAAGATTTTTAAACCCTTTGAAAGTATCTCTTCCATCCTATATGAGATTTAATATTTTTTTATTTCACACTCAAAAGTTCCAACAATGCTTAAGTCATAATTTTCTATATCTTCCCTCTATCCATAAAGATCCTCTAATAAATTATGTTTATCTCTCAAAGATAAAAAGCATGTCTTATCATTAATATTGTTATCTTAGTACATTGGATTATCATTAAGATATTATAATTAAATATAGAATAAGGTAGATTTTATACATAAAAATTAAATGTGGACACCATATTGGACTTGTTCCTAATCCAATGCACCAAGACATGCCATCAATACACCATTATGCAATTATCGCCTTTCAATTATTGGACATGTAAAACATATAGTTTTACTTTGTCTGTTACATGTTTCATGGGATGCATTACTATAAAATTACACTTAAAAAATAGATTACACTCAAATCACTCATTTATATTTACACAAATCACTCGTATTTATATATGGGAGAGAATTCACTTATTCGAAAAGTAAGTTTAAAAAATTTATTTCACATCTTAGCAATCAATTTTAGGGAAATCTATTAGTTTGAATTAGATAGTATATCTAAATCATTAGATTTCCTATAATTGAGGGCTAAGATGTGGAGTAAGTTTAAAAAACTTACTCTAAGAGTAAGTATATTCATCCTCTATTTATATATATACATTGCATTATGGGAGACAAATCCAAATATTATAAGAGTCAATATATCTTTATTATTTTGGTTCATTACAAAATGCTTCAATAATTATAAGGAGATATTGTTTATATCACTCTTATATATTTTTTATAACAAAAAATAATAAAAAGGTGTTGACTCATATTATTTAGACTCGTCTCCACAATATATCATATTTTCTTTAAATTAATTACACTTATTACATTTTTGTTTAAAGAATTACACTTATCTCTCCTATAAAGATATTGAATATAATATATATATATATATATATATTAATTAGAAAATTTGTATATAAGGGTAGAAAAAGAAGTTGTAGTTTGTGGAATTTCACTCTTACCCTTATTATAAATCATTAACTAGTGCAATCCCACAAAACTACTGATAGTAGTTAATTGTAATATTAAAATAAAAAATTGAAAGATAAATTATTTAATTTTGGAGATTCATATAAAACGAGGAGAAACTTAGTAGCACAATAGAACGACCAATTTTAATAAGTGAAATTTAAGGATTAAATGGGAATAACAAATAGTTTATATTATTTATTTCCGAAAGTCATAAAGTTTACCATATTTATTAATATCATATTGGTTATCAAACTGATCAAGATAATAGTATAGTGATATAATGATTCAACCCATCGTTCGATAATTAAATCATATGACGGTTAAACCAGACATACATGTTTACATTTATTTATTTATTTATTTATTTATTTATATATAAAATCTGTAATGAAATTTTTTAAATTCGTAGATACTCAAATTTATATTACATTTTCATAGTCTATTAAGAATTCTCATATATAATAAAAATAATTTATAACTCATGATTTTATAGATCAAGAATTTATCACCATTAAATCAGATAGATTTGCAAATATTTTCTCTATGTCTATTTATAGATAGAATTGACTATATACCAAATGGAAATTATTTTAACATCACATTCATCAGTCCTGTGTAGAGCTGTCAAAATGGGTGGGTCTGTGCGGGCCGACCCGCCACAACCCGGAGTTATATAGGGTTTGGGTATCATATTTGACATTTTTTAGTGAATCCGAACTTTTTAGACTGACTCGGTCGGACTATATTAAAATCGGGCTCGGGCCGGCTTACCCGGGCGGGCTCGGGCTACCCGTTTTTTATTTATTTTAAAACTTTTTTTTGGACATTTGGCTTGTTAATAAGCTTAAAGTGAAAATTATTTTACAAAATAACTTATAATAAAAAATAGATAATAGATGATAAATATTGTATTATGAACTTTGAATAAAAAATAGAGCAATGTCTATAACTTAAATATTTATAAATTACAATAATGTTATAAAGTTAAACATTATATTATTTTTCTTATTTTGCTTAATATCCTTTTAAGCACATTAGCAAAATAATGTATCAAATTAAATGAGAGCATTAAACCATATAGATTCCATTTTTCTTTTCCTAATTGTATATTTAATTAGATTTAACTTATACAACAAAAACATAATAAATAAAATAACTTTTACAACGAATCACAACTTAATTGTTTACCATAGAGAATTTCATACAACCAAATTTAACATAACAGTTCACAATGAAAATGTTGGTAAAAAATATACAAAAGATATCTATAACAAAGTAAAGAATTATTATGATGGTGGTTATAATTTGACACATAGACTTCATTATGAATTTGAGTCTATATTATCATTATTACAAACCAAAGTAATATTATTTGTTAGTGTATCCATTTATTATATTGAAGTGAAATTACAAATTATATTATGTTAGAGGTTGAGAGTCTAATAACAATAAGATATTTAATAAATGAGTTATGTTATGAATCATATACGTAGATTTGACACCACGTCTTAACTTAAACACATGACATTATATTTATAAGTTTGGTTGCATTGAGTATAACAATTGTGTTAAAAAAAGTTATGCATTAATATCAAATATTATATATATATATATATATATATTAAATACGTTAAAATTTAATTTTTTTTAATATTATGTGAGCCGGCCCGCAACAACCCGAAACCCACTTAGGGCGGGTTTGGGCTACATTTTTATATAAATACATTGTATCCGGGCTTTTTACCCCAACCCAGTTTAGTCCTAACTCGATACGGGCTAGCCCGAACCCGCACGGGTAGCCCATTTTGACACCTCTAGTCCTTTGGATTAGAGATATTCTACAAAAAAAAATTCATCTTTCAGAATTTATGTATATATTTTAATAATCTATACACACTAAAAAGATATTAGCACAAACTTACACCTTGAATCTAGATTCGGACTACTAATAATAAGATGTTGATGTAGTGGTGTAAAACTCCAATAGATTCTTAAATATATCAAAAAATTAAGGGTTTAATTCCTGGGAGTGACACATATTAGAAATAATAGTCATGCATCTAAAAAAGATTAATTCATTATCCATATGATATGTGATACCTTGATTATACAAAAAAAATATAGATTCAGACTAACAAAAAAATATTGGGCAAATCAAACAATTCAACTTCAACATGAAACTAAATAAATAATTTTCATAAAATAGAAAATTAATTATTTCAAACATTTTTTTAACAATTCAACCTCAATTATATATTTAACAAGAAATCACCTGATTATTTTATTAAACACTAAGTAGCTATCAAGATGTCTTAAAAATTCACCTCATCATTGCTATAGAATGTGAGTAAGACTCATTTCCATTAATGGAGAGGGAAGTACCCAAAAATCAAAGAAATTGAAAGATGCAATGTCATTTTTATCCTTTTTATTTTTTATGAAATTACACTTCTACCCTTAAAAGTAACATAAAATAAAAAGCTTATCTCTCCAGTAATGGAGATGATCTTTTTCCATAAAAGCTATATATGATGAGAGTGTGAGGCCATAGTTGAGTGAACCATGATAATACAAGTTAAAGACAAATTGTTACAACAAGAGTGGTCTCAAGGATGATATTTGATTCATTTTTGTCTCATCAAATATAACTTCCAATTTATCAATAGTATTAAAATTCTTTACAATAATTCTTTTATTTATTTTTGGAGCGTAATATATATACATTGTCAGTGTAAACATTTATACATAGTCGATATATCCTCTACCACTCATTTGTATTACTTTTTTTTGAAGAATCAATGATGATAAAAATGAATGATGAATGATAAAATAATAGTGTATAAAACTCATATTATTTTTTTCTGTTATTTTTATTGTTATGTTTTTCCCATTGCATCATGAATTGTTCCCCACCCTTACCCATCTTCATTTATTCATATCATAAAGTTACAATTTTAAGAAAGCACAAGTTCCTCAAATGAGGTTTTCTCTTGCAAAATTTAATAGGAAATTCTATACGATTTCAGAATATATATATAGTTCATGTAACTTCACTTCTTTACACTAACGTTAAGTTACTTGCACTCCAAGGAAATGTATCAGATCTCTCGAGACAATAAGATCTTATCCTTTTAGAAGCCTTAGAGAGACAATATTGTGAACTTGAACTATCTTTGTCATGTGAGCAATATGAACTTATGAACAGTTTGATATCATGTACATACCTTTAGTGTGAAGGAAGGTTCTACGATGTAGTAGGTGTTGACCTATTCCGTCGATGTTATCTTTTCTCATACTCAAGTCGGATGACCAAGAACGATCGACAGTGATAAATGCCAATTTTATCTACTCGGACATGATTGACAGTTGTTTCAATTGAATCTTGAATGTCTAATGACAAATACATTAATCATCAAAAGGTTGTCCAAGTGCCCTAATCCAAAAATGGAAAAACAAAGAAAACAAAACCACCAAATAAGTGGAAAAGAGAAAAGGGGAAAAAACAATAGGTTGTTCAAATAACATTAATATATAGATTAAGAGTCACACCTTTTTTTTATCTTTTATCTCATTCTTTACATAACATAGAAATTGTCAACCAATCCAAATTGTATTACTTAATTGTACAAATAACATTGGATTGAAATAAGTTTATTTCTTGCAAGGGTACAAATTTATTGTTGAAATAATAAAACTCATATTTTAGGTAAGACTTTTTTGTGGATACTGATAGAAGTTTTACTCATGTAATCAAATAAAGTGAATAAAATAGTACTGAATGATTTCGTTCCAGTATTTCTGATATAAATCACAGTTAAATCATTTATAATTTCTCATTTTGTTTCTAGTGGATTTAGATAACCATTATGGAATTGTTAATGCTTCATTTATCATATTTGATATATTTACTTGACCCTTCCCTTTATGTCCAGATTCAAAGACCAACAAGCCACAAATTTTGTCCAAAAGAATACTTTAGGGGCAATAATTGATAATTGATGTAAACAAATTTTCACAAAAAATTGCAGTTGGAAAAGAATAAAATTCCTTAGAATTTTTTGACATGTAAAGAAGAAGGAAAAATAGTCCATATATCAAACTAGAGTTTTGTTTGTTAATTTTCATCACTTGGTTGAGCTGTCCAATACTGTTTAACTGCTAACAATATCTTTTCTCTCTGGAGAGGTCCATTTTCATGGTCTGCAATTCTTGTATCCCATTGCAATGCATCTGCAATCCTCTTCACCTTCAACAACACATCGACATCGTTGCGCAAAATCACGCTACCTTGCGGCCGAAGAATCCGATCCATCTCAAGGAGAATGTCCTCCATTTTACATCTGTGACATATTAATTTCATTGATTAGAAGGACTTTACACATTCACCTTAAAAGTAGTTATATGTCAATTTCTAACATTTACTTCAAAACTAGAAAATTATGTCACAATAAAAGCTTTTTTCTTAGGTAACCAAATTGGCATTACCTGTTCTGGTATAAACTAAAAATTGAATCACCATGTATGAAGTCATAAGTTCTTGGGTATGTAGACATAGCTTCACACCTGAGAAGAGACAAAAAAAGAGTTAGTAATAATAAATCTTACTGCTCGGCTCTTTTCGAGGTAACCAAATTGGCCTGGTGCAGCCCGAACGTAGCTACTTTGCATTTCGATATGGTCGCATAAATGACCATATCAATCCACGTTCATAACTATACTAGAAGAATCCGATCTATTGATATGGTCATATAAGTGATCTCGATATGGAAGAAAAACATACCAGTTTTGATAGGTTCCAATCAATCCACGTTCATAAATGACACCAAGGGTGTTGACCTCAGACTCAACAGGCACCATGTTCATGACCCATACTGGATCATCATTAAGTGCAGCTGCAAAGCCTCCCAAATAAGCATTCATGTCAAGCAGATTTCGGTATCTTCCGCGCTCTGCTAGCTGATAGTCGACCGTCTTGTAGTATGCTACTCTCTTCTTCCATAACTCAGTATTCTCTTCGAAAATCTCAGCTGTAATTCCTTCCAAGCTTCCACTACTAATCCTTGGCGGAATTGATGTTAGTCTCTGAGGCCAATTGGATAGTTTCCCACCACTAACATCTCGGATGCCCTTTACCTTCGGCAACGGTGTCAAGCATGTATCCATTTTAGTGTACCTGCAATGAAAACAATAACAACTAAACTTTAATCCCACTAGGCGGGGTCGGCTAAACCAAAGAAAAAAGCGTGCATAAAAGAAACAAAGTACATTTAACGGACCAAAGTTAGGAACATAAAGGGAATGAATTAAGAAACAAAGGCTGAAATATGCTATATACAAGCTTAGTTGGTTGATACTTAGATAAGTTAAGTAACAAAAGTTGGAATCTGACAAAACAGATTATTAAGTCTCTTTATCATCCAAGAGGTTTTGGTATAACTGCTAAACCCTCTTAGGCAGCAAGAACAATTTACTTTTCTCCTTTGCAAAGAGACACTTCAAAAGCAAGATCCTAAAGCAAAAACCAATAATACAGGGAACTAACAGTGATTGCAAGTCAATCTTTCCTCAAAATTGATAGTTCTAAGGTTTAACCGCAACATCTCGGTTGCAGTGGATACCACAATTGCGGGCAACATTCACCATAATTGGTCAGCATCAACCCACAACGGCTGCAACCACAACCATGATTTAAAATCCTAATTACTACTAACAAAAGGTTAAGACATAGACATAGGAATGTCAAGTTACCATGCTGTGTCTAGTTCCTGTTTCTCACAGAAAGGCCTATTCTTGAAGATCTTTCTGGTTCTTTTACAATGTATATGATTATTTGGTTTTTGCCATATTGCAAGATCTTCCTTCTGTTTCAATTTTTTCCAGCATAGACTTTTTGCCACTTTCTCAATTCCTTCTTGTTCAACTTTGAGACTCTCAGTAGTCCTTTCCCAACCTTTCCAGTGCCTCTGCCAGTTTATTGGTGGCCCTGATAGAATCCAGTACCCACCGGGGCGTAGGACTCTATCAACTTCAGTCAAATAAATTCCATCTGTAAAACCAGAAGAAAAAGTTTAGTATCACATTCACACAAACTCGGTGTCAGTTATTCAAATTGCAGACCAAATCACTTGATACAGCCACAATATTGCGGTTGTGATAACCGCCACAAACGCATCACACTTCAATTGTTCATGTGATATCTAATCACAATGATGAGGTCACATTGGGTCGCAGTGCAACCACATCGAACCGTATTTAGGCTGTATCAAACCACATCAGTGTTTCAAATTGTGGAGTGCATCATGTAACATGATGTGGTCGCAATATTGCAGTTGTGATGACCACCACAACCGCATCACACTACAATTGCGGTGTGACCCCGAATCACAATGGCACAGCCGCATCGGGCTGCAACGCAACCGCATCGAACCGCATTTGGGTCGCATCAGGCCGCAAAGCAACTGTATTAGGCTGCATCGAGTTCAAAAATATTATTTTACTCACAAAATAATTTACACCATAATGGCTACAATACGCATCGCAGCGACTGCAATGACCGCAATCGCATTAAACCTAATCGCGACTGCAATTTAAAACACTGGGCCACATTGAATTCAAATATATTCTTAATAACCAAAATAACTATAATCACAGTAACTATGACCGCAACAGCAAAAATGTACCATTCTGTCCCCAAGGAATGAGGCAACGTGAGCAGTGAGCAATGTCAAAGGCTCTTGAAGGGTAAGGAAGTCTGATTGAAGCAATAACACCAATCAATGCAGGAACTCCACGTTCAAGAGCAAATTGAACTTGAGCTTCATGTGTGTCTCTTGGTGCAAATGACACTGCTAAAATGTCACGTGACAGAAGATAAGCTCCCCAACTTGCAACCTGAATAGGAACATAGTAATGTGTCATAGCCCAAAGTAAAAAAGATTGTGTTTACACAAAGCAATGAACTTGTGTTAATTACAAACATCTTTTGTGCTCGGCTCCAAACTCTACTCTACTTCGAAACAAGTTATGTTTCCGGCTGGAATTCGGCTAAATTGAAGTTCGCAAAATGTTCAATTTAATTAGTTGCTTCGAATTGGCTTGGCTGGTTAATAATTCACATAATATTTAGTTCAACTCATTAGCTCTTATTAATTAATATAAAATTAAATATTCTCTATATTTATATATACACGCACTCATAAACATATATATATATATAATATATATATAATCAAACTACTTTATCAATATTCGACTTCTTTAATTTATAAACCAAGTTTACCAAACTAAATAAGTCGAAATTGGTTTACCAAGCTACATAATGAATCGCGTTTCCACGCATCTATGCACACTTTACATTTAGGCGCTTTTTAGTCTTAATATGTTATAGGAAATGTGACAAATGGAACAGGTCTGACAATCTAGATGCCCTTATAATAATAACAAAAATTCAACTTAGTATTTTTTGTTATTTGAATAACCTAAATTTAACAACTTCTGTTGTGATAAATTAAATTATTTTTATCTCAAAAAACTCATCTAAATACTAAAAAAACTTAAAAATTGTCACAATTTGATTGTGAAAATATATATTATTGAGTAGGCAAAAGAGACATGAATGAGATGATTGAGAAGTAATAATAAACACCAAATTAAATATTATTGATTAGGCAAAGGAGGTATAAGTGAGACGTTTGAGAAGTAATGGACACCTAATTATATTATCTCTATATAGCTTTGAATCAATTCTTCAACAAACAACATAATTTCAAAGTAGGTTTTATTCATCATAACAAGCAATGATTTAAATTGCAGATCGTATCAGTTGATGCACTCGTTATATTGCGGTTGTGGTGACCACCACAAACGCATTGCACCGCATCAGGCCGCATCGGATTCAAAAATAGTGTTTTAATCACAAAATAATTCACACTGAAACGACCACAATAGCAGTAACCGCAATTATTATCGCAATCGATTGCAATTTAAAACATCGATAAGAAGTAAACATCATATGATAATTTAAAATAATCACAATTGATCATCAAATGAATATTATTGACAAAGCAAGGGAGGCATGAATGAGATGGGAGGTAACCAACATCTAACTATATTATCCCTATCCAACTTTCAAACAAATCTTCAACAAACAACTTAACTTGAAAGCATATTATCATTTTTATAAGCACTAAGTGAATTAAAAATAAAGTTACTAGTTAAAGTCTAATCATATCATTAAGGAAAAATTCTTCATGCTTTGAAATGAATAAAAACAAAAACAAAAATCATCAAATACATTTTAAGAGGATTGTTCTGCAAACTAGTTATTAGTGAATCCTTTTATACCTTTTTTCTCTGTAATGGATTAGAAAAATTATAGATATATCCAAAAATAAAAAGTCAAACATCGGAAATATCATAAAATGGATTTTTAAAAGAATTAGGAGATCACAAACGTAAAATGTTGAGATACATTATTTAGAAATTTAATATATATGTACAATTAGTGTAAAATATTTTATATGGCAAATGCACCATGATGAATACATGAATGATATGTTGATATTGTAAAAAAACTTAATAATTTTATTATTTTAATATGCTAATTTCTTCCTAACAATTGTTAAGAAATTTAAAAATATATGCATTGAAAATCACAATTACCTAAAGTTATTTATCTCCTTATTCTTTCTTTTTCTCTTCTCTCATCATACCAAAATAAGATAAAGATGACAATGTGATAGTTGTCCAACTAAAAGTTTCCTAAAAGAGTTCGTAGATTTTACTAAAAGATATAAAATATATTTTAATAATTTTTTATACAGTTAATACAACATATATCATTATTTTTAATACCTACTTGATTTAGTTAGAATGATAGGAAAAAATAATTAAGAGATTTTCCATAAGAGCATTATTACATAACATTATAGGAAAATAATAATACGATTTATAATTCCAATTAACCCACGTTATGTCTTTTTAAAATTCTCCAACATTCCATATATGATAAAAGATTAAAACACCCATTCGTGATTACAGACTGCATCATCAACATCATCACGTTCGGGGTAATAATATTACAATGTCAATCACATCATATTGAAATTGTAATGTGACATCGAATCACATGGATATTGTAATGTGACGCTGAATCTGGCTATTTCAGACCACACGTAAGCGCAACAGACCACATTTAGGCCACATCGCTTCGCTTTAAGCTATATCGAATTCAAAAATGTTTTTTATCACAATAACATTGCAAAGAACACAATCTGCATCATAATAGTCGTCCTAGTGACCATAATCATACCTACTGTTTTAAATTGTGGGTCGCATCATCTGATACGGCCACAATATTGTGGTTGCAGTCACAATGGCCGCATCGGGACTGTATTTAGACCGCATCAAGCCGCATCAGATTCAAAAATATTGTTTTAATCACAAAATAATTCACACCATAATGGCCGCAATACGCATCGCAATGTTAACAATGTCACAGTCGCAGTAAACACAACCATTACCGCAATCGCAACTGCAATTTAAAACACTATCATACTAACCGGAAATACAATTTAAAACACTGATGATGAAGAAGAAAATACATACCCCACAACCGGTGTCTAAGGCAGTTCTGATGGACCCATCTTTAAGGTTAATCAATGCTCCGATATCATCAATATACGCACTTGCGCCGCGTGGAAACATGGTTCCACCGCCGGGGAACTTTAACCGTTCTCCTTCATACCTGACCCAATTCTGGTTCTTCTTCTCTATCGTCAACTCCTTGTGAGGAACATTCGCATACCAAACCGAGTCACGGCTTTCCGGCCACCGGAACGGAATTCTGTACCCATACGGTGCCGGAATCCGGCACTTCAAAACCTCGTCCGCCTCAGGACAGTGCCTCTCCCGGTATATCAGATTCTCTCGTGGGAACTTCAGTGATCTCTGCACGTCCTCGCATGGCGTGTACTCTGATAGCGACACGTTGCAAGGTGGCGCGTTGAAAACACGCGCTGTATTGGGTAAAGGGTCTGATAGGTGGTGGTGTGCGGAGAAGTCAAGATTTGTGGTGGGTTTGGTTGGTAGGTTGGAAATGGGGGTGGAATTAAGATGTGGACAGTCAACGCCGCCATCAGTGGCGGTGTAATATTGACCGGAGATTGCGGCGGTGGGAGAATTATGCCATAGACCGATAAGGTAGGAAAAGGTGCAGAGAATACTGATTAAGGTAATGAGGTAAAGTTTTGAGATATTCTTGTTGGGTTTCTTTGGAAAAAGAGTTGCCATTTGTTTTGTTTTGATTATTGAAACCTCTTTCAATGGATCATTCGAAGAGAGAGAGAAAGAGAAACTGAAGGAGAGAGAAAAGGTGACAAAACTTGGAGTTAAGATTTAAGGATTTTATTCGTTATATATATATTACTGTTTTCACCGGGACTGCAATCCGATTTTCTATCATTTGTAACGTGTATTCTATATGCAATAAATGAATTGTATTAGATATATTATAATTACAGTTGAATATATTATAATTTGTATTTTTATATGGTTTTTTTGTAGAAATTAGAATATAGTAAGAATAAAATAGGAAATCATTAATTACACCACCGTGGATAGTTATTTTGAATTTCAGCTTTATTAATAGTATAAATATAGATATATAGATAACTAAATGTTTTATTAATCATGTTGGGGTGGCGAGTGATGAAGACGCGTTGTTAGGGAAGATGAGTTATTGTTGAAGAGTTGATAAAGCGTTGAAAAAACGAAGAGAATTGAAAGTTAGGGAAAGGGTCTTTTGGTTTTGTGCGTATCTGTGTTTGTGTCACTATGTGTGTGTGAATTACTGGCACTTAGTAATGACTTAGTACTCTACCCGGTATTTAATTAATTGTGTCACTATGTGTGTGTGAATTACTAGACTCTCCGGATATTAAAATATGTGGATTGGAAAATAATGACCTAGACTCTACCCACTACTTAGGGTTCTATCCTCTTTTTATAAATGTAATATCTATACATTGTAAGGATAAAGGGTTAACAAAATCACTACACCATGTTTTTGGATTATTGTTTTTGAAGAGTTAATGATGATTAAATATGAATGGTGAATAATGTTGTAATAGTATATAAAACTCATACATTATTAATAAATATACATTTTTCTCCTTTTTATTAGAAAATAACTTCAAAATAGGATCCTAGTAATGTGTCACAATCCTACATAATTATTGTTGTCATGTATTAGCTAAATGAAAATATCTTCTCTTTTAATCTCTTCACCTTTTTTTCCTTTTCCATCATTGGCAAATATTAAATAACCACAAATTTATTCAAAATATATATAATTATTTAATAAAAATAAAATAATTTTCTTCATCCTAAAAAGGATTAAAATTAATGACATTGCACTCTAACATTATTATTTTTATTCTTATTCCTGGTAAAGGTTTGTTTTTTATGTTGGATGAATGAACACATCATATCAAATATAATTATAAATGAATTTACTAAGGAAAAAGTGAAATAACTTCTATTATATAAAAAAGTATAATTTGTTATAGGTAATTTGGATATGTATGATACATTTAGAAAAGACTTAAATATCAATATTTGGTAAATTAACATTATTTATTTACCTTAACTCACCTAATAGGATTAAGGTTTGTTTATTATTAGGAATATCGTATTTGAAATTTTAGAATAACATAAAAAATTGAAGTGAATTATATTTTGGGGATACATGCTTCTAAACTAGCTAGCAATGGTAATTTGGGCCACCATGTGTGCGCATGTCCACATAATCTCTACCTAAATTTAAGGGACATGAACATGCTAATTTGTGAAAATGACATGAAATACAATGGAGTGCTCATCTTAAATATGGAAAGAGCATATTTTCAGGTCGCCCACTATACAATTAAAAAAATATGTAAAATAAAATAAATTTAAAAAAAATAATATTATGACACTGTCACATTTTTAAAAGTACACATTAAAAATATATTAGTTTAAACAATTTACTATTAAATATCATTCGAGACTAATAAAAAATCAAAACATAATACTTAATATTTAAAATCAGAATACATGTGGGTGACCTGTCCTGCCGTTAGAAAAGCCCAAGATCAAAGCGAACTTTTTGGGCTAATGGACAAAATTTCTATGTCATGCTCACTCAATAACATCAGAAGGGCGAGTCCCTTAGACATAGCCCAAATTACTAAAGTGACTTATATAATCTATATATCTATAAGAAAAAAAGTTTTGTCACATCATCATTAGACACATGTCACTATCTCCTTCATTTTTCCCCTCCTAAACATGTTCATACATTATTATATATTATGTTCTCTCCCACACTCTATTAATCCTTCATTTTTTCTATCAAACATTCAATCATATTCACATATTCTCATATTCATTTTCCATCCAAAAATCTTTTTTCATTTTCACTAAATCAATTCTTATATTTCTTCATTTTTCCTAAAATCATATTCTGATTAGCAATCCTATTATCCTATTATGCACATTCATTATAATATTCTCATATTAATTTATATTAAAGATATATGAGTTTAGGGAAACAAAATCTTATATGCTTTTTGATTATGTAAAAACAAAAATAATTCTTTAAATTCTCATTCACATTATCCCGAAAATGATGAACTCTCTGTAACAAAAATCACAAAGTCAGAATAATGAAAAGCTTTGAATGAGAAATGAAGAAAATTAAAGTATAATGTAATGTTACGTAAGAAGAAGATAAATAATCATGAGATTGTAAGATTATCATATTATGCACATATGCAATTACCATTACCTACAGAAATTGCGGTTTGATTATGTAAAAACAAATAATTATTTAAATTCTCATTCACATTATCCCGAAAATGATGTTCTCTCTTTAACAAAAATCACAAAGTCAGAATATTAAAAAACTTAGAATGAGAAATGAAAAAAAATAAAGTATGATGTTACCTAAGAAAAAGAAAAAGAATATGATATTGTAAGCGAAAAGTGTTGGTAATAATTGTAAAATAGCGGTGTTATGATTTGGTGTGAAAGCAATCCTATCAATATCTATACTCTGATTAACAATCATATTATCTTATTATTATCCACATTTCTTATATATTAATTTCTCACCAAGTACATATGTTTAAAATTATATTCAACAATTAATCAACATTCATCACCATTACCATTCTGGAATATTCATGAATAATTCAATGAGAAAGAATATAATTATTATACTTAATGATCATTCATGATTTCATATAAAAAATCATTACACATATTTATTCTCATATTTTTTTTCCACCAAAAATATTTCTTTATTTCCCTAAATCAATTCCTATATTTCTTCATTATTATAATATTGTGAAAGCAATCCTATTGATATTACATAATCTCATTAGCAATTCTATTATTCTATTATGCACATTCATTATATATTTCCCCTAAATCAATTCTTATCTATTTTCATTTTCCCTAAATCAATTCTTATGAGTGAGACTTTAAATTCTTATAATATTCTGAAAGCAATCCTATTAATATTTAATACTCTGATTAGCAATCATATTATGCATATTCCTTATATATTTCTCCCTAAATCAATTCTTATCAATATTATTATACACATTCCATATATATTTATTTATATTAATTTCTATTAATCACCAACTACATATGTTTAAAATTATACCCAACAATTAATTTCCCTAAATCAATTCTTATAAGTGGAGTTTTAAATTCTTATAATATTGTGAAAGCAATCCTATTGATATCTCATATTCTGATTAATAATCATATTATCATATTATCCACATTCCTTATATATTTTCATCTAAATCAATTCTTATCAATATTATTATACATATTCCATATATATTTATTTATATTAATTTCTATTAATCATCAGCTACATATGTTTAAAATTATATCCAACAATTAATTTCCCTAAATCAATTCTTATAAGTGAAGCTTTAAATTCTTATAATATTGTGAAAATAATCCTATTAATATCTCATACCCCAGACACATGTCAAGCTCTGGTAAAAACTTTTTCCGCTCAAGACCTCCACACACCTACAATGCACTATTCCACGTTCTATCACGTTTTCATCACTAATGCATTTACAATTATTAATATTATTAACTCTCCTTTTAATTTGCCCATCAAACACATTAAACATTTAAACTTACTATATTAACTCTCTCAAGACCTCCACACACCTACAATGCACTATTGCACATTCTATCACGTTTTCATCACTAATGCATTTACAATTATTAATATTATTAACTCTCCTTTTAATTTGCTTATCAAACACATTAAAAAATTTAAACTTAATATATTAACTCTCTTTCTTCCCTTTTATTACTGTCTCCTTTCATTTTCATACATCTCCGTATCTCATTTTCTTCGTTACATAAAACAAATATTGCATTTTCCTACATTGTCAACAACCTACTTTACCGTGCATCTTTTTGGTGGTTTTTCATCTTTAAATGAACATGTGCACTTTGCGAGTCATATCATGTGCTTATTTGGTTTTTATTATAAAATTGTTTTATTTCATGGTATAATACATGGACTGTCAGCTTCTCTATATCAGACAATTAATTCTCTTTATAGTGCATTTTTTGTTGATTAATAATCATATTATCATATTATCCACATTCCTTATATATTTTCATCTAAATCAATTCTTATCAATATTATTATACATATTCCATATATATTTATTTATATTAATTTCTATTAATCATTAGCTACATATGTTTAAAATTATATCCAACAATTAATTTCCCTAAATCAATTCTTATAAGTGAAGCTTTAAATTTTTATAATATTATGAAAACAATCCTATTAATATCTCATACCCCAAACACATGTCAAGCTCTGGTAAAAACTTTTTCCGCTCAAGACCTCCACACACCTACAATGCACTACTCCACGTTCTATCACGTTTTCATCACTAATGCATTTACAATTATTAATATTATTAACTCTCCTTTTAATTTGCCCATCAAACACATTAAACATTTAAACTTACTATATTAACTCTCTCAAGACCTCCACACACCTACAATGCACTATTGCACATTTTATCACGTTTTCATCACTAATGCATTTACAATTATTAATATTATTAACTCTCCTTTTAATTTGCTTATCAAACACATTAAAAAATTTAAACTTAATATATTAACTCTCTTTCTTCCCTTTTATTACTGTCTCCTTTCATTTTCATACATCTCCATATCTCATTTTCTTCGTTACATAAAACAAATATTGCATTTTTCTACATTTCAACAACCTACTTTACCGTGCATCTTTTTGGTGGTTTTTCATCTTTAAATGAACATGTGCACTTTGCGAGTCATATCATGTGCTTATTTGGTTTTTATTATAAAATTGTTTTATTTCATGGTATAATACATGGACTGTCAGCTTCTCTATATCAGACAATTAATTCTCTTTATAGTGCATTTTTCGTTGATTATTTATTTATTTTGTATATCTATTCTTATTTTGTATATCTCATATTTAAAGTACATTATTTTTTGTTCATTTTGTATATATGTTCTTATTTTTGTGATTTTATTCTTATTTTATCATTTATTTTTCTTTATTTTCCATTGAGACAAATGAAACATGTAACACCCCCCAGTCTTGACATGCGACCCCTCCATCTTTTGGGCCCATGAATCCACTGAGCGTATTATCCAACAGCTTAAATACCCCCTGAAGTATTTTATTCCCCCAAAGGGGAACCTCATGCGACTCGATAGCTTAATGGTAGCGACTCATTGGAATAGTGACTATTTAATGTAACACCCCAATCCTGACATGCGACCCCTCCATCTCTTGGGCCCATGAATCCACTGAGCGTATTATCCAACAGCTTAAATACCCCCTGAAGTATTTTATTCCCCCAAAGGGAGCCTCCCGCGACTCGAACCCATGACCTCAAGGACAAATAGTCACTATTCCAATGAGTCGCTACCATTTACCTCTTCTCAAGCTCTTAGATGAGTATCTAATATCCTTGCCCTTGGGAAAGCTCTATTCTCTCACCTCTCTTCAATTTCTAACCCTAAAATGTGTTTGGGGTTTCTCATTTAATGATGTCTCGTCGGGTTCTCGCTTAAGTGAGCTCATTCTCGCTCAAGCGAGAAAATCCCGCCCATTTTAAAAACTAGATCTGACCCTCTCGCCCAGGTGAGGCATCTCTCGCTAAGCGGGGATCTTACAGCCTCGATAGGTCCAAAACATCACTTTTCTCGCCTAGGCGAGAATCCTTCCGTATAGCCCAGGATTTCACCCTTCCAGTTGAGCCTTTCTCGCCAGGTGAGCCAACTCTCGCTCAGGCGAGACCACTCTAAAATTTATTAATATTGATTAAATGTTCAAAAAAATCTAAAATTTAATTAAATGTTCTCATTTTCATTTATTAATATTGTCTATATATTTCCATTACTATATTTAAAATATTTTAACACTTTTAATCCTAAGTAATTAACGCCTCCATTATTTTAAAAAAAGAATCAAACTATGTAATTACAACTTTCATATTTCAATGATCATTTATTAGTAAAATTTCATTTATATCTATTAAAATATTATTTTTGAAGTTGTCATCCTAAATGATTAAACTCGTATTTATTTTGAAAAAATCTAAGTAATTAATTACAATTTCACCATTTGTATACTTTAAAAAAAAAATATATACTAGAAATAAAAAATATATAAAAACAAGTTACATTAAGAAATAATCACAATAATATCATAAAATTAAATAAGTTCTCCATATGTACGTGTATATTAAGAATGAGCAATATAATTTTTTATTGTATTTATTAGCTAACAAAATATATAGACTATAGAGTATGAAAATCAACCAAAAAAATTACAAAAGTGTATGTATAACAAGTCTTCCATTCTTCTGTGGTAAAAACTACAATTGTTGAAAACACATATTTCAATGGTTTTTCATTTCAACAAACTCTAATACATGGAATGTGTAAGGACCCAAATTCTACCATTGAAATTTTTTCCTTACTTTATACATTTTCCTACGAGTTTTAAATATAAATGCGAATAACTTAGGTTAAATCTCAATTTCCTGCTCGTATCCATTTCATAAGTTCAAAACATAACATACATATTCGCCAAGCAGAAAATCATAATTCATACATGCATCCCAGTAACTACCGCATACAATTAGTTATGGGATTCCAAAATGCTCATAGCTACGAATATCCAGAGTTACAAATATTCATGTTAAAAAATACAATCAGTCACATTACAAAAGAATGAAGGTAAGAACTTCCAAAAAAATTAAAAGCCTTTAAGCTCCTAATCAAAACGTTCTTATGTAAAGACCCAAATTCTACCATTGAAATTTTTTCCTTATTTAATTCAATTCCATGCAATCACTCATAACTCACATTACCAATTTAATATCCTTACTTCAAAATCTTGTTTCCCTCCTCACACTCAATCCAGGAATCAATAACGACTCACATAATCATTTTACTTAGAAGTCCTATGAATCATTCCTTGAACTAATCTTTTAACCTATTATTTTATCATACAATTAATATTGCAGAAAAACATAATTTATTCATATCAATCTCTATGAGTACTAAGCCTCAAAGGTTCTGATCCTCCAAAATAACATTACGCATGGTTACAAATATCCAACTAATGGTTAACCATGATTACAATCATTTAAATCCGCAAGTAGTCATTTAGAATACGAAAACATAAATAGTGAATCCAAAGTCTAAAGCTCCTAAAGCTCCCGACCTAGCATACTTCATTCATCTATTTACCTGCAATGGGATTATCAATGACAAAAGTACAAAACACACAAAAGAGTAAGTCGTTAATTCAATAAACGTCATTATAAGATAATCCACATTAGAAAAAAGGTTAGTAAACCATTTTCGAAATTCATTTTGTCTTGCTGCATAACTTGAGCCAAAGTCGCTACACCCCTCAGGGTTAGTTAAAAGCAGATTCTCATCCTTTTTACCAATAAAACACGCCTCATAAACTCGGGCCGAAGTGTTGCTACATAAACTCGAGCCGAAGTCGCTACACCCCTTAGGGTTAGCTAAAAACAATTTCTCATCTCTTTTGTAAGAAAACATACCGCGTAAACTCGGGCCGAAGTGTTGCTTCATAAACTCAAGCCGAAGTCGCTACACCCCTTAGGGTTAGCTAAAAACAATTTCTCATCACTTTTGTAAGAAAACATGCCGCGTAAACTCGGGCCGAAGTGTTGCTTCATAAACTCGAGCCGAAGTGTTGCCTCATAAACTCGGGCCGAAGTGTTGCCTCAAACTCAGGCCGAAATGTTGCTTCATAAACTCGAGCCGAAGTGTTGCCTCAAAAACTCGGACCGAAGTGTTGCCTCATAAACTCGGGCCGAAGTGTTGCTTCATAAACTCGGGCCGAAGTGTTGCCTCATAAACTCGGGCCGAAGTGTTGCCTCATAAACTCGGGCCGAAGTCGCTAACCATTTCTGGTCGGCTAAAAATATATTTTTCCTTACATCGATTTGCCATCAATCATTTCCCGTAAATCCACGTCATCTTTAGTATAAACACTCCATATCTGTTTATACTAAATACATGATTTACAATATAATTATTGCATGGCCATGAAACACACACCTTTTCCATCTTCCGTAAATCTACGCCTACTTTAGTATAAACACACCCATATATGTTCATACTAAATGCGTAATTCACAACTCGATCATTTCATAACCAGAAAATACCCACATTTTCCTTTTCCATAAATCTACGTCCTCTTTAATATAAACACACCCATATATGTTTATACTAAATGCGTAGTTTACAACTTCGTCTTTGCATAACTAGAAAATACATATTTTCTATTTCAAATGCAACATTAAAGACTTATCCTTACCTCGGTGAATATTGGGGTTCAGTTTGTGAGTAACTTTACCAGTTTCCTCCGCGATCTCCTCCAACCTTAGGATCTTTCCTCATCCCCACCAATAACAACAATGTCAGTCATTTATTAAAAATAATGCGTAACGACTCATATTTCATCATCAAACATACAAGAGATTCACATATATTCAAGATTTCCAGAACTACTTCAATATAAGTTTTCAAACATCTAAACATACATGTTCATCTCATATATCAACATCAAAGCATTTCATCTCTTTCTCTTTATACCCATATTCTCATTTTAGGGGTTTTTGGGGTTTTCATGAATAACCCACATAACCTTTCCATTCATCAAATACCAACTCTAAACCAAGAGTTTACAAGAGAAAAATAACACAAAACGAACCATAACTCTAAAGGGTGAGTTTCTATGGTTTCTCATGTTTTGAAAATAGATCCAACATACCCAAAACAAGTTAGAGAGGAAGAAGACGAGTTAGAAGCAAGAGGTTTACCTCTTCTCAAGCTCTAAGATGAGTCCTAAGGCTCCTTGCTCTTGAAAATTTCTTTTCTCTCTCTTCTCTTCAAAGTTCTAACCCTAAAATGTGTTTGGGGTTTCTATTTTTAAAGAGCAGTCGTCGGGTTCTCGCTCAAGCAAGTCCATTCTCGCTCAAACGAGAATCTCACAATCCCAACAGGCTTCCTCTCGCTCAAGCGAGGAATTCTCGCTCAGCGAATAAATGTAATCGATTACCATATGGTGTAATCGATTACATCAGTTAAAAATGCACATATCTGATGTTTTTAATATGTTGTAATCGATTACGAGTATAGTGTAATCGATTACATCATGTAAAATACACATGTCTGATTAGTTTATCAGCATGTAATTGATTACCAGGATTGTGTAATCGATTACATTGTTTTTTAAAAAAAATACAGAATCTCATAGTCTCAACAGCCCAAAATTGTCATTTCTCGCTGAGGCGAGACAACTCTCGCTCAGGCGAGAATCCTCCAGTATAGCCCAGGATTTCACCCTCCCAGGTGATCCTTTCTCGCTCAGGCGAGAATCTCTCGCTCAGGCGAGAATCTCTCGCTCAAGCGAGGTTTCCACAACTGTTACTATAATTTTGAAGACTCAAATTTAGGGTGTTACATCTTACATCTTCCACCTATCTGCAATGGGATTAACATTGATCATACACGAAAAACACAAAGGAGTAAGTCGTTAACGTAATAAATGTCAATGTATGTTAATCCACATTTTAATAAAGTTAAGTAAATAATTTAGAGTTAAATATACTTAAAACCATTTTCATCGTTTATACTTTTTGAAAACCATGCTACATAACTTGAGGCAAAGTTTGCTACATCGCTTGAGTCAAAGCTTGCTATATCGCTTGAGCCAAAGCTTTCTACATCGCTTGAGCCAAAGCTTGCTACATCGCTTGAGCCAAAGCTTGCTACATCGCTTGAGCCAAAGCTTGCTACATTAGTCAAAGTTTGCTACATTACTTGAGCCAAAGTCGCTAACCAATCATGGTCGGCTAAAAACGAGTTTTCTTTTCATTGACACTCCATCAATTCATAAACAGTAAATTCACGCCATCATTATTACAAATACACTCATATATGTTTATAATAAATAAGTGGTTCACAACTTGATTCATTATCCACGCATTTTCTAACATAATGCATAAGTTAAAAACTTATCCTTACCTCGGTGAGTGTTGTGTTTGGTTCTTGGTAACTTCACAAGTTCCACCGACACCGCCTCCAACTTTAGGATCTTTCCTCATTCCCATCATGTAACACAATGTTAGTCATTTATTCCAAATAACACATAAACAACTCATATTGCATATTTAACCATACAAGATATTTAACATATTTTCAATGTTTCTAAACTACTTTCATTGTAAGTCTACAAACACCTAAAACATACATATTCATCTCATATTTCAACATTAAAGTGCATACTCATCTTCTACATCTAACATTTTACCCTTTCCTATTTTTAACCACATTTTCATTTTAGGGTTTTGGGTTTTCATGAATCAACCCACAAATCTTTTCCATTCTTGAAATATCAACTTTAAACCAAGAGTTTACAAGAGAAAAACAACATAAAACGAACCATAACTCAAAAGGATGAGTTTCCATGGTTTCTCGCACTTTGAGAAGAGATCCACCATACCCAAAATGAGTTTCAAATGGAAGAATAGAGTTAGAATCAAGAGTTTTACCTTTTCTCAAGCTTCTAGATAAGTATCAAAGCTCTTTGCCCTTGGAAAAGCTCTCTTCTATCACCTCTCTTCAATTTCTAACCCTAAAATGTGTTTGGGGTTTCTCATTTAATGCAACTCGTCGGGTTCTCGCTTAAGCGAGTCCATTCTCGCTCAAGTGAGAAAATCCCACCCATTTTAAAAACTCATATCTGACCCTCTCGCCCAAGCGAGGAAATTCTCGCTCAGGCGAAGCAGCTCTCGCTCAAGCGAGGATCCTCTCGCTCAAACGAGGATCTTACAGCCTCGACAGGTCCTGAATGCTACTTTTCTCGCCCAGGCGAGACAATTCTCGCTCAGGCGAGACCACTCAAGCTCAAGCGAGAATTCTTCAGTATAGCTCATGATTTCACCCTCCCATATGAGTCTTTCTCGCCTAGGTGACAATCTCTCGCTCAAGCGAGAATCCCATGACTGATACTATAATTTTAAAGACTTAAATTAAGGGTGTCACAGAATGCCATCATATTGACAACATTGATAAGCTCGTCATATCATTAAACATCACATGTCATCATATATAAAAAAAGATAAACACATTTTATCATGTTATGTTTTACTTTGTTTTTTGTAGTACTTATCTATTTAATAATGGAGAGGATTCTTACTCGATATGGAAGTTGTTTGTTGATGTCTTCAAGTTGTCCGAAGGCTATCACGTGCAATGCAAAATTCTCTATGCAGTCCCAATATATGCCTCACAATGTGTTGGGTCGTCTGAGCCCAATAGCATTGTTGAGGGTGCTACATCCAGATCCAAGAGAATAACTCAACCACCAATCAAATTTAAAGATTATGGTTAGATTATGTTTTGAAGGAATATAATCCTAAATTTAAATATTATCTTATCTAATTAGGAGGAGATCATGATAAGATCATATTTTAATTATTTTATATTTAATTTTCAAATAATGGGATTGAAATTAGATTTATCAATCCATAGATTAATTTTTAAGTATTATTTAAACAATGTTAAACCTCATTCAAATGATATGAATAAACCAATATTTTACTTAAATTTTAATTTTTAGATATTAGTTCTCTTGATCACATCTGCTAGGTTAATTACAACCTTAAGATAATAAGATAATGTCACATGTAGTACACAATTCAACTAGACCGGACTCCTTCAAGAAAATACAGAGCCATTGAATATATTTATGTATTATTAACTTATTAATTTGATGTACTCTTATATCTCCTCACAAGAATGGTCCAAAGGTAAGGGCTTACAAAATAATTGTATTATCTGGTTATAAAATATAATGCAACAACGAGTTTATAGAGACTTGGTTAACAATATTAATCTACAGTGTCGCAACATGTTTTTCGGTGAAAATGAAATATCAACTTCTTCCAAATAACTTTGAGTCGTCACCATATTTTTATGGCAAAACACATAAAACTCCCTATATCTAATTTTGGATAATATAGTCATTGAATTAAAGTCAATGGACCCTCTCACTAATTGTAGAGACTAGTTTATAAGCTAAATTTGTTCAATTAAATATTTATTTATTGATGAAAAATAATATATATTTTATTTGAATGTCTGGAAATAGTTCATCTTACTTTTAAGTATTCATATTTCCTAAATGTAATAGAGAAATCTATATTGCATAGTTTTAAGTAGAAAATTAATTGATAGGTTGGTTAAATTTTAATGAATTAAAGTTAACCATTTTCCTAATTCCATAAATGAGAGGAGACAACACTAATGATCATGACACTTCTTAACCTGAATAGAAATGAAATATTTGAAATTGATTGTCTTTCCTATTCATAATTTAGTTTAACAAAAAAACATGTAGTAATATTTTTTATATTAAAGGAATCATTTAATATAAAAGAGAAGATATTGATTATTAGCCACCTTCTCATTTGAGGACTAATGACCACAATCATTTCTCAAATCGGAGCATAAAGAAATATATGATATGAGTCAAGACATTCCTATTAAATTCTCAAATATTTTTTTTAATTAAATGTAGTTAGAAGATAATTCTTTGTTTAATAGATAAAATAATTTTTAATGGTTAATTGATTGGGGTAGTTTTTTAATTACGAAAAAATTAATATTAATATAATCAATTTAAAAATGTTTAAGGAATTGGTTAAGAGAAAGAAAAAACAATATTGGTCGTGAACCATCCTTGTGTCCTAAGAGATGATAGAAGTATTTCTAATAACTACAACAACTTCTTAATTTGTGTTGAGAGGAAAGGTATAGACGAGTCTCGACCTCCCTCTTAAACTCTTTAAAATAATATATCAAACATTTTAATAAAATATTTATTTTTATTTAATTAAGAAATTATTTATTTAAAAATGGAATTATATAATTAATAGGAATTATTATTAAAAAAATATAAATAATAATAACTAACAGGAAAACAAATATACCTGATACTAACATATGACTAATGATTGGAGGGCATAAAATTCCAGAGGGGGGTGATTTATTTTGGATTTTCTGATAATAATGTGTTCTTCCCTTTTTCCTCTCAATTGTTCACTTTGGTTTCTTAATAGAATCAGTAAGATCAATATTAAGAATTCATAATTCTAAAAGATATGTTAAGAAAATAGCAATTATTCAATGAAAAGACACTAAAAATGACTCAAAACATCATACAATTTTCAAGTAAGGATTGGACAACTATGATGAAAGAACAAACAATAATTGATGTTTAAAGTGCCTCCCAAATTATGCATCAAATTCAACATCCTTATCTATTTGAAAATCATACAAGCTTTCAACGTCTGAGATCTCTATTAATGGAAAGATAAATAATACAAAAAGCAAAGAAAAACATAACATATTAAGACATTTTTATTCTTTTAAATATATTGAATTAACATTTTTGTCATTAAAAATAAAAGAAAAAACAAGTATTTGTCCATTAATATTCATTAATGTAGATAACCCTTGTTCTCTAAAAAGGGACTATATTGTTCAGCCTTTTTAATTAAATTTTCTATTTTTTTTTATTTTCCTCTTTTTTTGTGTGTAATTTTGCAATAATATAGTCCTTAAAAGATTTTGATTAGTTAGTTACATCCATATATATTGTTACATGCCCAAATTTGATAAGGAAACGATGATTCAGTTTATTAACTACTTTTGACATAACAAAAAAGGAAACAATTGGAAATGGGGAAATGTGATTACTATGGAATTATAAATGGAAGATAGTGAAAAATGGTGGGTAGATTAAATGAGTGAGCCATTGAGACAATTCAGAAAAGGGATGCAATGTGATTAAGGGTATTTTGAATAATCTGTTCCTAAAATTGATGGGTATCCATTTGTAAATTGTGATTGTGCCCGTACGGATTTTACTCATGAATTCGAGTTTTTTTGTCATCTCTACGATCAAGTTTGCACCAAGTTCTAACTAAGTTTTGATACATGATTAGACATCTCCATAATATATTCCCTTATGTTCCAATGTGATCAAGTCTTTTCATTTTTTGTTTGACAAAAAGTTCTTCAAGAAACTATGTATATGCACTTTGACCCTCATACGAATAGAGTCTTGGTAGATTTCTTTTATGATCATTAGGAACATTTAGGCAAATTTTTACCACTTCTTAATTTTAAGTCTTCGAAAGTTATTTGAAGTAAGAATGAATTTCTTTATCTGAAATATCATATCTAAATTCAAACAACCAAAAATTATCTATACCCTTGTTATTAAACCTTAAAATCGAACCAAATACGTAATGATTAAATACCAAATAAATAACAAGTCTATTCTTTGAATAAAGAGTCGACTCATAACTAATCAATATGTCATATTAAGTGAGATTTATAGTCAAATCAAACAAAATATATAGTCTTTCTTTCTTTGGGTGACTAAGTAGTCATAAGAGACACCTTATAATCATTGTAACTCAAAACTGATTATGTATGTTGATTTCCTCCACACATACACCTTTCTTTGTAGTGATATGTTGCTTTTACATTAGTAAGTCATAAATAAAAGGTCTACATAGCATACATAGGTCACTTTAGCAACTATACTCTTTTAATCAATCAAAATAAAAAACTAGGCAAACTCAATAGAAGTAACTTTAATGTTAATATTCTATTATTCAATCACAATATTGTGCTATTGTAATCAAGAAGTCATACATTATATTCAAAACTTAGGTACAACTTCTTAGGTACAAATGATGCTTGTAGCCTATTAAAAGTGACACATGTTCATTTATATCATTAAGTCTTTCTTTTTTTTGCAATTAAGAATCTCTCTCTTCAAAGTATAGGTGATAATGAACACGTGTCACCTTTTAATAGGCTAGATGCATCTTTTGTACCTAAGGAATTGTACCTAAGATTTGTCGAAATATAATATATATGACACACTCAAATAATTCACCTGATAGATAAAACATAAGATACCAAGTAAAATATCAATTTCTAGTCTTCAGACCAAGAAATTAATTTTTAAGTGATACTCTTACTACAATAATCAAATAATAACAATTATTTATCTCAAAAATAGTCTTTCTTTGGATCGACTATTATTCTTAGAGGTATTCAAATTCAGACTAATCCAAAAAATAAACTGAAAATCACTCCAAAACGAAATTGCTTGGATCGTGTTGACTCTGTTTTTAAATAATCGATCGATTTGTTTAGTTTTTTGTTCCAATTTCAGAAACCAAATTTAACCACTACTAATTACATATACACAAAAAATGAAAATTATTTTATTTCTTGATCACAATTAATAATGTAAAATGTATATTATTTATATTTTCTAAATGTTATTAATAATGTAAAATGTATATTATTTATATTTTCTAAATGTTAAAAATGATATTACTTATTAGCTAATACTTTCTAATTTTTAAATTACTTTGTTGTGTTATTGGTGTTACTTTCCTGGTATTTTATTTTTCCTTTTTTTTTAATTTTGTTGTGTTTTTATTTTTAATTCAAATGAATATTATTTATGATCAATTAATTATTTGCATGCACAATACTTCATACTAGGAGTATTGAAGTATACTTATTGCTTTTTATGTGAATTTGATACTCCGATGATAATGTATTTCACTTCTTATTTTGAAAGTTTGTTAGATTTTTTATTTATTAAAAAATCGGACCCAAACCAAATATTGTTTTTCGGTTGATTTCTTAATTTAAATCAAATAAAATGAATGAGACCGCATGCTATTTATGTTTTCGAATTAGATGATTATATGTCTAAAAATCAATCTAAACTAACCTTGAACACCCATAATTATTTATATGGAAAAATTTATAATCATTACATATTTATCATCATATATATGTTATTATTTGATCAAATTGTGTCATTTTGGGATCATAATTCATAGGAATAATCTCATACTAATATATGTATAATTTTAATTAAATCAATTTTCACAATAGATGTTATTTTGACAACATATTGTATCAATTGATTTAATTAAAAAGTTAAAGAACATAATGAAATAATTATGATCATTATCTATCAGTTTTACTCTCAAATTATATCACATACCACCCCTAAAAAAAACTTATATGTCTATATGCAAAATTAATATGCATTACCAAATGACAAACAAGTATAAAATTATTAATGCTCAAATACAATTTGAATAATAAAAAAGATCACAATAAACATATTAAATATATTGCAGCAAATATATATCAAAGAAATATCGTTTAAAATTCTAAATTTTCATTTTGATATATTTTATAATTCTAGATAAGATCACAAAATATGTACTTTTATCTCTATTAATGGAAAGTATCATTGTTCTATTTAAACTCATAAGTTTAATACATTTGGATATGTTACACTTTTATTCTTGAATTAATATGATTACACTTTTATTCTTTCATGCAAAAAGGAAATATAACTTGACTCTAGTAGAGAATTCATATGATTACACTTTTGTTCTATCACTATAAACTACTGCAAATAAAACTACATACCTAACTTGAGAATTTCTACTAATAGCTTTACACTCATTCATATAACTTACTATGTAAAAAATGATTGTTGTTCTACACCCTAAGCAAGAAACATTTCCAAATATAACTAAATGAATCTGTTATTATAATAATTATATGTTATTATAATTACATTATTTTCCCCAACTATATCAACTATAATGTATCTCCTTGAAAACAAGTACATACCCATTTTGATTCTTGAAAACGAGTAAATAATCATTTTGTTCATTGACAATACCTAAAGTTTAATATATCATTAATCAATAAATTAATAAAATAAAACCAAGTTGATCCACCAAATACCCTTTAAGAATTAAGATACTAAATTCATTTATCTAAGTGGGTATTAACTCCTCCACAAAACATATGCTTCTCCTTAATGCATCATCATAAAATTTAGTTTATTATTAATGAGAGTGTAACATCTAAGTAATGTTAATATAAAGATTTATACACAATCATTAGTCAATACATCATTTATTATTTATTTGTATTAATTTTCTTGAAGAGTCAATAATGATAAAATATAAATATTGACGATACAGTGACATTGTATAAAACCCATCTCGGTCTTACATTTTTATATATTAACAATAGAGTGATAGGGGCAAATTGGTAATAACGCTTATAAACGTGTAACCATGAAACTGTTCTGTATTTGGTGAACATGCACCATTCCTTCTATTCTATCTTTCTACTTATTCCCCTTTTTCAATTTTAGGGTTTCGCTTCTGCCTCGCCCAATTCCTCTTCTTCTTCTTCTTTCTCTCATTAAAAGTGAAATTCTCAATCTTTCTTTCATTTTCAATATTCCCACTTACTAATTACTATCTCTCCTTGATTTTCTTCAAAATTTTCTCATCTCCTTTTACTATCTTATTTTATTATTTTTTGCTTAAATTTTCTAAATTTCAACCGTTTACCTTTTTATATGTATTGATTGCGTTTGATGTTTCCCCCAAAATGCTTGAATTTTCAATTTCTGTGTATTTAAGATCAAAATATCTTCTTTTTTTTATTTAATATTTGGATCTTATATGCTTTAGTTTCAATCTAAGAATGCTAAATGTTTCAGTTGTTCTTATGTGGTTTTTTTTTTCAGGTTGGAAATTGAAAAATCAGTGTTGGTTGGTTATAAACTACAATTGTCATGTCTTCTATGGAATGTTGTATAGATTTCCTGAGTTGTATTGATGCTGATACATGTATGAAGATCCTCAAGTCTCTGGATGATCCTGCTGATCTTGTTCGCCTCAGCTGTGTCTCGAAGTCTTCGAGGAATTATGGTGAGAGTTATACCGGTTCGAATTTTGGGTTTAATTTTTAGATGATGGCTCAATTTCATTACAAGTTCGATTTTAGTTCCCTAGAATAATACTCTTCATACATTTACAATTTTGAGCTTTTATTGTGATGATAGAATTATGTTTGAGATTTCTTTCTTTACCATTTCGTGTGTTTCATTTGCATATTCCCTTGAAAGAGTTTTTGCTTGTATTGTGCTGAATAATTATTTAGAGATGCCAATTTCTTTCTGTATCACTCAAACTAGGCCTTGTGTGTCTATAGACATCCTATGAAATTGTAACTAACTCTATTACTCCAATTCTTTAAAGAGAGATGAAACTATAGTTTTGTTGCAAATAATATTGGAATGATTACAATTAATGTAACTTAGGAAATAGCAAGAGTTGCATTATTGCATATAGTAAAAGAAATAATAGAAGTCGATAGTTATTTTTTCTTGTAAATAAGTGTAGCTATTAATCTCTGTATATAAATGTCAAAGGTGTTGAGTGCCTGAACACACTGAAGTGTCCACAAAAATTCTCTTGAACATTTGCTCTAGTTTCTTAGTCCATCTTCAAGTTAGTATTAGAGTGGGCTATATGCCAAATCTACTAAAAATCTCGTGATTTTGTTGTCTACTCTATCAAGATCTTCAGAAGTCTTCAAGTCCTTCGTAATTTTGCAACCTGGTCTAGCAGAACATTCAAAAGTGACAAGTCCACTTGTTTGGTCATCTCTATCAGAAGACCCATAACAAAGGTCACCAGCTAACCCATAAGTCATAATCTAAGCAGCTCATCAAGCATTGCCGGTGGAAATCACCTCATATGCCTCCACTCATAAGTTTTCTTGTCGACGATGTGTAAGTTGTTCACCATCTTCCGGTTGTCAAAATGCATCATCGCCAACCCTATCCCATTGTCAAAATTCCAGTGGTTAGAATTCTTATCCCACACTATTTGCAGAATTGATTGTTCATTGGTTGTACCCTTCCCAGTCCGTGATCACATTTTAGGATCCCTTAGCAATTCCTAATCAAGCTTCATGACTTCTTATTACCTTCAGCTCTAGGTTGTTCAATAATCCACACTTTTAGCCACTATAGTCCATATCAGTAATTCTATGGCTTGCGTATCTCAATGTATGTTTTTTGGACCTTTGATATTGGATTTTGGTGCACTTGATCATATAGCTAGTAATCCTTTTCTTTACTCCAAAATATCATGTCTTAACACCACACCGCATCACCCTCCTAGACAGTTCTAAGGCTAAGACCATGTTAGTGTTCGCCATTGGCCAAGGTACTCCTCTCCCATCTTTAACTTTGAATTATGCTATGTTTATGCCTAGTTGACCCTTCAATTAATTTCTATTAGCCATCTATTAACTCCAATGTCCACATCACCCTCCTCCACATTTCCATTACTCATACTATGAATTGGTACAAAACCTTTACTGCCATTTCTTTTAATTCAGAAGGGGACAAGGCCAAGGAAATCATCAATGCATCAATTGCAATGGCAATCGCCTAGGATAATTTGGGGTTGTGCCTGTTTAGGAATTGATTAGCATTAATAGTGCAATATTCTTTGTAAACTTTTCTAGTATTATGAATACAAGAGTATGTGACTCGAGTAAACACACACAATTACAAAATCATAATATGGTATTAGAGCAATACCATCCTCTGTGACCTATTCTGCCACTTTCCACTGTCGAGTTCCCAAAACTTCAAAACTGATAAGTCACTTCTATTTGTCGTGTCGTCTCTATCTGCCACCACCAGCTACCTCCTTAGCAACCTTTGCAGTTCTCATCTTTTCTTTCTATCATGTTGTCTCTCCTTCAGTCAACTTTGGCTCTGCCAGCCATTGGTTCGCCGCTACCGCCTCTAGTTGGTATCCTTTCTGGTCGATGACCATAGATTCTGAATTGTCATTCACCGATCTAGTCACCCATACTGGTTTTTGCTTCATCTGTCAACCAATTTGCCATCAAGTGCCATTTTAACTACCTCAACACTTCTATATGTGCTCTTTGTTCAATTGTGTGTGGAGGTGCTTCTGGCCTTCTTTATGACTGTCTTTTTTTACATACTACTCGTCATTGCATCCTCCCTCTGGATCTAGTCTTAGTTCGCTCAATGGACCACCCCGAGTCATTTGTTGTGCTTGACAATCAAATGTAATAATGCTTGATCTTCTCTAATGTTTGTTTCTTCACTCTTGTGTTCGCCATGCCATTCTTCTCCTACCCATTGATCATACCTATATATCATTGACTTTTCTTCCCACTGACGATCATTCTCATCGTGCTTCCTACCCTACTAATGAATCGTACTAGTGTTTATTTCCACTGACAACCATTCTGGTGGTGTCTCCTCACCCATTGGAAAATCATAGTGGTGGTTATTTCTCTTCCCACTTTCAATCATTCTGGTGGTGCTTGCTCTCCCACTGATGAATCATATTAGTTGTGACTCCTTTCTCGTCGACGATCATTGTGATGATGAGTTATATTGGTAATGAAGAAGCCTCATCTTTATCTCAAACGACCATGTCTCTATCCTAGAAGCAAATGCCAACCGTAATTTCAATTACAAAGATTTTAGGTGCTAAGAAAAATTATGTTTTCCTGTAACAAGCTTAAAGCTTAGTACGCTGTAGTTTAAGTAGGTGTTTGAATTAGCATTGTTTTACAGTTGGTGACATACTGTATTAGATTTTACTATGCCTAAATCCTAGGTAGTCAATAGCACGCTATAGCACCGCGATAGCGGAGTGTAGCAGAGTTTCAAATTTTCCCCGCAATGCCACATTGGATAGTGGTGTAGATGGCCATAGCGTCTATAGCAGGTCAAATAGCGGTAGAATCGCTGATCAAATAGCGGTAGAATCGCTTATCAAATAGCAGGTCATAAGTCATAACCCACTACACATTTTGTTGTGACATGAACCCTAACTTTAGAGAAGAAAAGTCATTTTTTAATAGGAGGCAGGTTTCCCCCTAGGGTTTTAGGTAATTTAACCTTCCCCTTTTCCTTAACACATTAGTTTTCGAAGTCATGTAATTTTTACTCTATTCTACCTTCCTTCTTTCTTTTTTTCTTCTTCCTTATCTCTCTTCTTCTTCCTCCTAATTCCAATATACATGTTTGGTTTCTTAGTCATCAACATAGAATAAAATTGCAAGGCTTCCTAATTCACAAACATACTTCGTTTTTGTCAGCAGGATTTTTCCTTGGTCCCTAACTGTTTGCCCCATCATCATTTTTATTGATTCCCTTATCAAACTGATTGAACCCAATTTTGTCATCATCTTCGTTCAATTTCATGAGATACAACTCTATTATGGCCTCTAACTTCGATCAGCTCTAGAGTCTATAATACTGTTATCTTGACTATTAATTAGGAATTTGTCTTTGATATGATCCATTTTAGTATTTATATGTGTAGAGTATAAATTACTTACATATATATTTTTCCTTACTTGTAGCAGTTGTCCCGCTACCCGCTATAGTATTTTTGGGATCAGCCGCTATCTGCAATTGACTACCTAGCCTAAATCTATCTTTGAGATTGGTGACATACCATTGCTTACTGAAATCTAACATCTCAGTCACATACTGCATTAGAATTTACTATTCTTAATTTAAAAACAATAATTTGCATTAATTAGATGTATTGCATAGGGACTTTAAAACAGTGATAACATAACATTCAGTATATTTGGTTGATAATACTATAGTTTTTCCCTGAGAAATGTGATTGTGCGCTTGATATGGGGTGGAATTTTTATTGTCTCCTTTCGGTGTATTTTTTGCGGTGAGCCTAGTTAAATAAGCATTCAGATTGGATGGTTAAATATATTGACGTTTTGTGCAACTTTCTACATTTTTTCTTTGTTTTGAAGGATATCTTATCCTCCTTTTGTTCACTAGACCTTTGTCTCTTTTCTATAAAATTACCTGTTTTTGTAAGACAAACAATATTTCATTGGATTTCATCACTAGTGGACAATGCCATTGAAACTACATTTGTAGTTCTCAACAGAAACATTTTTCAATTAAAATTATTAATCACAATGGTTGACTAGTGTTTTCATTTGCAGTGATTTCAAATGGTCTTTGTAAGCAGCTTTGCTTGAGAATGTTTCCTCAATTATCCAGAGTTGATCATGTTGTTGAACTGAATGAAAATGGAGCAAAGGAACAAATGGAGGCTGGATCTAGCTATTCTATGGAATGGCTAGGTCTAGTTAGAGAACATAGAATCTATTCTTATTTAGCTAGAGCTTCCACATCTTCTGTTGCTATGAATTGCATTGCTAAGACACTTGGTGCTTCTAGCACTGATAATTTTCCTCAGGAGAGCATTGATAATACTCTAGAACCTAGAGACACCATTGCTGAGAGATTTTTCTACTGGTCAAGTAGTGGACAAAGTAATCCCAATGTGCCTGAAACACTAACATATGAGTTGACCTCTCAAATTTGTGTGGTTACAGAAATCAATATCCAGCCTTTCCAAGGTGATCTGTGAAGTCTTCTCAAATTGTGCGCTTGGCCCATTTATTTTACTTATCTACTAACAATACTGTGTTAACTGTCCAGCCGACTTTCAGCTGGGATCACCTATATATTCAGCCAAGTATGTTCGATTCAAAATGGGTCATCCTATAACCTCTTTAGATCCTTCGGCTGATGAAAAGTTTGTATGGACCTACACTTCACCGGAGTTTCCAATGGCTCAGGTGTGTAACTTCCCTTCTTTATATCTTAGCTAGTCTTCAGTTGAATAGTTTTTGTTTCAGTGATTTCTGGATATTTGGCATGAAAGACTAGATACACTTTTCTGTTAAAGGGTGCCTGTATCTCCTTTATAACTGCATGATGAAGGTTGTCCTAAAGTGTATTAATTGTCTTCTATAACTACTGAATTACCAGTTTTCAACTCCTTTTTCATCATTATATGATCATTTTGATTGAAGAGAATATTAACTGACGTCTTCAATGCAACTTAATCTACATTTGTTGTATCATATAGAAGAAAAGCCTAGTTTTATACATAGATAATATCACATACATAATGTCAGCTTTTAACAGGCGTTCAGTGTACCCATAATTATGTAGTCAAATATGGTCAGTTCCCCCCTCATTACAACTGTATAACTCTATCCTCTCCCCACCACACCATATGACAGAAAAAAAGTCATGTGTCAAATATGTCACAGTCACCCAATTTCCTTTCCCCTGCCAAAAGTGCTTGAATCTTCCTAGATCCAGTGTCTACTGTTGCCTGAGACCATTTTCTTTTTATCAGTTGGAGGTTGGACCATTCCTTCTGGCAGGTCTGCATTTAATTCAAATCTCATTAATCATTACACTTTACAGCAGTTCTGTTCAAGAAAAGAATATAATTCATGTGTTAAAAGTTTCAAATTGTATAATCAGTGGAAAGGCTCAATATTCAGACAATAACTAGAGGGCTCCGAATTTATCATCCACAAGTTGGCAAAAATGGTTTCTTTGAATAGATCATCTAAGGTTATAAATTCATTTTTAAGTAAGGAAATTTACGCAAATAACTATTTGAACTATATTGTATTTTGGCTGGAAATATTGTATTCGTTTACGAAGCATACATGTACCCTCTCTAGACTTCACTAGGGGGATGCCTCATGCACTAAGTCGCCATAACTGTATTTTAATTTGGATATATATGTACAATTGTTTGGATTAAAAAGAACGCATTTGTAAGGAGAAAATAGAAGCAACATTATTGTGTCGTAATGCGCGTCTATTGTCTCAACCTCTGCTCAATTATCCTCTCCCATAATTTCATAGTATGGCTCATATAAATAGGGATTAAAGAGCTTCTAATCTACTCTTTGACATCTTCTTAGACTTCATAATCTCATTAAATAACTTTGAGAGCCAACTAAATCCCGCTCTCCTATAACCTTCCAGGCCTCAATAGGTATTTATCCAGTCCAATAACTTTGTCATTATCCATCATTTTCAAAGTTTTCTTCACCTTCAATTCTTGAATTCTATGATAAAAGGAGAATGACAATCATGTAGGACTTAATAGGTACATTATTTGGTCCAACCGTTATCTTGTCCATCCTTTTCAAATCTTCTTTCATCTCCAATTCTCGATTCTACGGAAAAAGGAGAATGACAAAGCAGTTGGACAGGATAATATATTCGGGGAGGTCGACCATGGAGGCTATATAATTGCTACGGTGATTGGTAGAGAGATATCGGAGGGATCAAATATTGTTACAAATTGTTTTCATGAATTTGGAGAAGGTCTATGATAAGATCTCTAGAAAAGTATTCTGGAAAGCTCTAGAGATGAAATTGGACAACATACTATACCACATGTATAGGATTTAAGCAAATAGATGAAATGATAGAGTGCATCAGTGTCATATGTAATAGAAAAAGGATTGAATGTTGGGCGATAAAATGTCAACAAGAGAATAAACTCATCATAACAGAGATGATAATATTGTGTTGGATGAATGTACACGTTAGATAATATAGGATTAAGAATATGCGTCATAGAGAAAGTTAGGGTAGCTCCTATTTTAAAAAAAAATGGTAGAATCGCGCATTGGGTGATTTGGGCATATATGAAGGAGAGGAGACTGTTAGAACCCTCAATAAGGATAGTAGATAAAATGGAGATTAGACTAATTTCTAGAGGCAAACAAGAAAAAACATAGGCGACACAATTAAGAATAGTGTAGATATCAATGGACATGATTTATGATAAAACATGATGGTATCATTCGATCCGTATAGTCTGCCCCACCTAGTACTAATGTAGCAGGTTTATGCAAGGCTCAGTTTTTGAATGTCAACAGAACCTGCTATGTGATTTTACCTGCCTCATGAAGAGACCCCTGTCTTGCTATCTCACTCCCTAGTTTTTAAACCTATTATTATTATTATTTGTATAAAAGAAAAAACGTTTACTTTTAGAGGTTTTTAGTTTAGACCATTGGCATCTTTCTCTTGTTAACCTGTGTCAGGGGATTAATTTGTGATGAGATTTAAGTATTTCTCTGAAAATTAAAAATGGGATTTTTTTATAGGCATACATTCTGCTCCCTCCTTTTTTAGTGGAAGGGAAGAAAGCACACTTCCCAATGTTTGAACCTGGGTGCACTCACACTTCATGCCCTACTGCTCTACCAATTGTGTTTGTAGGGCGCATGATAGCTTTGACTTGTAGTTAGTCCTAGACTGAACAGAAAAGGAATTAAACTAAGGTCTCCCATGTTGTTGGATTCTTAAACTGACTACAAAATACTATTAAATACGCCCATTTCTGCCCAGTTTTTCCCATTTCTCAAACTCAAGATGGTTATTAGGAACTATGCTGACATGAAGGACCTTCCTAAAGAAATGGAAAAGGAGTTCACTAATGAAATTGTTCCTTTGCAAGTGTTGCTACTAGAACTGTTATACAACAGGGAAACAACATGCCTCAATGGTTGATTCAGAGGACGGGTCATCCAGGGGGCGAGGCTACATTGGATGATGCATTTGTAACTAGCATTCAATTTTAGAATTCTCGAATACCAGCCTTTAGGACAAGGTTGTTAGTCAAGAGGGTGTCATTGGTAGGAACTGAGCCCAAATGGAAAATAAGTGGGTCACAGGCCCGTAATGAAACATATCTCTGTGAAGGGTATTCTAAAAGAGGAAAAGTGTGCTCGCAAGTTGATTAGCGAGTTAGAGGCAGAAAAGTAGCTAGTAGAGGGTATTATGATGGGAGAAGAGTAGGAAATCAATTAGTGCATTCTGTTATTGTTTTTTTAAGGTAATCTTGGCTGAGTGCTTGCGCTCGATGAAGGAGGGGAGGCCTATCACTGCTTTATCCCCTAGTATGTGTTATGTGTTGTTCTAGTTCAGAAAACCGAGAGTAGTCTCGAGTTAGGAAAGAATATTAGCTCCAATATATTTATAAATTTATGGTAGCTCTCTACATGCTTGTTTTTAAGACAGAACTTCATTACATGTTTAGTTTTTTAAAACATTTTCTCATGAACAGGAAAACCGGTTACAGAAGTTCAAGCTTCCAGAACCTGTACTTTGTATTGGTGGTATCTTACAGATTGAACTTTTAGGAAGGGTACAAAGGCAAGAAATGGATGACTTATTTTATATTTGGTACGTTCCTTCTCTCACTTGTCTTTTAGTTGACAAGTTTATGCATTGCTAATGTTTTAGTGGCATTGTAGTATTTGATATTCTAAACAAAATCCTAATAAGCCTTTTCAGTGCGAAGCTTTAATTCTCTTATCTTCTGTATCACAAATAAAGTGGCATGATAGTATTTGATATTCTCTTTGTGCATATTATCATCTGTCCCCTTTTATGTTTAGTTCGTTTGTCAAGTTTTAAATGATCATAAACTTCTAGACCCCTTGGATTTTTATGTGTACTAGCTTGAGCTTGTTATCAAGTTGGGTTTAGGACAGGATCACATAAGGTATTTTTTTTCTTAATCACTTGGAGTTGGACTTTAGCATCCATTAAATGCTGCAAAAAATAGACCGGTTAAACAAAATGCCAAAGCCTACCTGTAGCCTGGATGATATCTAAACCTGAATGATGCAAACAGAGCAGAACACCGCGAAGCTGGCAGTGGGATCTATTTCCGTCCATATTTATCATCCCTCTTATTCCACATAGCCGGGCACAAGGACTTTTTTTAGGTTCAAACATGCAAATGTTTTCTAGTCATGACCAAAGTTCAGTTTTTCTTAGGTATTGTTTGGTTTGTGGAATGTTTTTACATTCCTGGGCATCTCATTTCTAAGAATTTGCTCAGAATCATGCTGGCAACCAAACACACACGACCCTGTATGCACGACCGATTTCCTCAAAAGATCCTACTGGACGTACACAAGGCATGATTATCCTGTCACCATAATTTATTGTTTTGTATACCAACATCACTCCCAGTCAACTTTCTGACTTTTTCTTTGTTCTGTTTTATCTTTTTCCAGATTATTGCCTTTCATATGACATGTATTCTAGGAAATAAAAAATATAGATCAAGTTTTCTCATTCGAACACTCGCACTTCATGCTCCCTTATTATTTCATATTGAATTATAAAACATACATACTACAGATAGTTGTGTAAAGTTGTTAACTTGGGAGAAATATGTGATTGCAGTATTTCCTATGTTCAAATTGTTGGCTGCTCATTGTCACCTGCATTTAGTGTTGAAATTCTTGAGCCTTCTAGAATGTTTGTGTTGAAGAGTGACCAGCTAGCTAGATCTCAACCCCTACTTACCTCTGAAGAAGAGTCTGGAGCAATTTCTAGTGATCATATGCAGCATGTGGGACTGAGAGATTTCCCTCATATTGTGAATATATTGCATGAACATGTTATAGGAGTTGAAGAACATGATTGGGATGAATATGAAGTTGATGATTTTGAAGAAGAATATGCACTGTGATCTTTTCTTGCCTTGAAGTTCTTTCATAATCTCCTCTCAAAAACAGTAATTATTTTAAAATAATGTAAGTCTCTCCAGGTCTGGAATGGTTTCATTGAAATCTTTTGTTGTTGTTATGTTTTCTCTTTCTGTAATGCTTGTAAGATATATACCCTTGAATTTAGTTGTTTACATTTTTCTGTAGTTTAACTACTGATTTAATTCCAAGTATTTACTTTTCCAGTGATGGTCTTGGGAGTATGACAAGGTTTAACATCATGTGAAGTTGTACCAAACATCTGCTTAATCCAACATGAATGAAATTTCTTTATCCCCACCTTTGATACCATTTACGGATAGGATGAGGTTGGCGTAACAGTAAGATTGTTGCTTATTGACTTTGTAAGGTCATAGGTCAAATCCTGGAAACAGTCTCTCCGCCTTTGGGGTAAGACTGCGTATATCAACCCCTCTGACTCCGATTAGTGAGAGTTATGTGTATTGGACAGCCCTCTCTAAACACACCATAGAATCTTATATAGATGAGAGTGAAGTAATTTAATTTTTTACTTAAACAATATAACTATGACCCTAAACCTAAGAAATCGAAAATGAGTAATCAGGAAAAAGTTAGGGTTAAAAAAAATCAAGTTTTTGCCCTTTTAAAGATAAAAAAGTTAACATATTTACTTAGCGAGATGGATTCACTTAGCAAAAATGCCTATCTGACAGGCCCAAACATTTTGTCAAATTCTCACTCAGTGAGGTCAATTTTGATATTTCACCGGTTTGACCTATCATATTGATGATTCCTATGTTAGGAACATCATATACAATAATCATTTTGATCCATTGATGAACGAATATAATGTCTTAATTTTACTAAGATTGTTCATGGTTGTTATCTCATTCTTGCTCAGCTAGTTGCAAATCTTTCTAGATGATGTGCTTAGTTGATTCCACTGATCCAACTGTTCACATTGCAAGTTTATGTATTAGAAATTTTATGTCCAAAACTCATCTCGATTCAACAGTGAATGAATGCAGTGTCGCAATGTTATTCAGACTGCTTTAGTTTGAATCCTTATTGTCCTTCCAAAATATACTTAATTGAATTAAGGAAGAGGATCCACTTACTCCAAGAATAAGTTTTTTAAACTTACTTTACATCTTAGCCATCAATTCTAGATAAATCCAATGGTTTGAATTAATTAGTAGATCTAAACCATTGGATTTCCCTAAAATTGATGACTAAGATTTGAAGTAAATTTAAAAAACTTACTCTACAGTAAATGAATTTCTCCTCTTGAATTAATTAACTACAAACATAATTAAGTTGAGTTGAAAACTGCTAGCAAATGATATCAAAGAGTGCAAATTTTATACTTATCAAACAAAAGTCCAAGCTAAAATTTTCAAAAAATATATTTGGGAGTTCAAAAATGAAGGTCATTTTTTATAATTCAATCAGATGATTATTCCTCTATACTATTCAAAAAGCTAGAACAATTGGTCATTCAAAATAAAGAAATGGTGTCCATAAATGAAAACACCATAAGTCCATAACCAAAGTGGATTTTATTGACAACCAATTCATTTGTTATTCAATCATGAATTACAATCCTCTCCACATTGTTTATTTCATTCTCTTATTATAAACATTGAACAAACTCAAAGTCAATTTTAGTATTGTCTCAATAATCATTAATAGTAGTATGCAACATGAATCATTAATCTTAATATGGTTGATGTGGCTAGGCTACAATAAACATAGAACAATTTAAAATAATAAAATTAAATGACATGTAGAAGGTTACCAAAGGAATGAAAAATTAAACATTGAGAAGTTGTTCTCGTGACTCTAGACAGAATGTTAATTTGTGACAAAAAATAAAATGGGTGAGTGAATGGTGAGAAAATTGTTAGAAAAGTCTTATCTGTGAGTTTTTCAGTTTGTGATAGCAACCTCCTTGTGGGGTTGGTATTTTGTTTAGATCGTTTTGTTTGAAGTATGGTAAGGGAAACTTGTATGGAACTTTTGTTGGTGTTTTTGGTTGTTTTTGTTAAGTCTCGGTTGGCTTTGGGATTTAGTAGGTCGGGGATTGTGTATAGTTGGTTTTCTGGCCGAGGCTAATGAGAGGATTGTGTTTGGGTGGGTTGGCCGAGAATTTAGTTTTTTAGTTTAGGCTAGTGTCGGGTTTAGGCAAGATTATAAGGATTTGACTTGGCTTTGGTTTCTGGCCGAGGCATGGAGTAAGGCTTGAGTTTGGTTTACGGTTTTGTGTTGGATAAAAGAAATGGTTAAGAAGAATGAAATGGTAATGACGCCACAAACAAAGTTGTTTGATAAGCCAAAGGAAGTTCGCCACAAAGAATGATCTTTGATAAGAACAAAGGTCTTGGTTCAACCAATAAATTTAGGAGAAAAACTCACTAAAGTATTTTGCATAAAATTCAACTTGTCTATTCCAAATGCTTGAAATTACATATATAGAGGGGCTAGTCGTCTAAGGCTCTCACACATAAAGAATTACATTTGAATTTTGAACTTCCTAAGCTCACGATTTAATAAGCCATTATACTCCTTAAGTGCCAATTTGATTGTGAATTCAAATTGTTATCCGGACTTAATGTTTTGAGCTTTAATCCGAGCTAAAGGCATGGGATGCTTGTCCCATTTGATTTCCATTTAAGCCGAGGAGGAGAATAAGGTGACTGCTTGATCTTCCCATTTGAATTTGTATTCCCAACACGTGCATTTTGTGTTTAAGACCTTGGTCGTGTTGCTGTTTGGCTCATTATTATATGGGCGGAAGATATGGGATGCATGTCCCCCTTAATAACTCTTTTAAATCCGAGGCAAGAGAAGTGGGATGCCTTTAATTCTTGAATTCAGCCGTGTGTAAAATTTGTATATTCGCTTGGCTGAATTATAATTGTGGTCTTTTAAATTCAAATATTGTCATTGAAGCCTTGGGCGAGAAAAAAGGTAGGCGCCATAAATATTGTCTTCACGAGTGGTCTTGAATGCTTTGGCGGAAAAGGTGACGCCTTTGGCCTAGTCATCTTGCTGGGTCAGATTGGGACGTGGCTTTGAGGCGGAAAAGGTGGCGCCTTGGCCTAGTCAGCATGCTAGGTCAGACTTGGGCTTGGCCTTTATGTGTGAGGCGGAAAAGGTGGCGCCTTGGCCAGGTCAGCTACTTGGTCAGGTTGTAGCTTGGCTTAGTCAACAGCCTTGGAAGTTGACCGTGACAATCCTACATGAGACATAGATTTATTAGATGCTAATTAAAATAACCAAAGGTAGTTAAATAATGGAAAACGTGGTGTTAAAAACCAATTATTATTAAAGCAAAAATAAAGGCTTAGTTAGCCCTTGTTTGGCCATGGCCTTCAAGGGGAATGTCCTCTAAGGTGAGGCACATTATGAGCCTCGTGTTGTCACTTGGCTCAGTTGAGGCCAGGAGGTTCAGTATAAGTTAGCCAAGTGTGCTTTAGGCTTTCTTGGTCTTGGGTCGAGTTATGGGCCTTCCTAAGCCCAATAGATCATCCAAGTTGATGGTCCTTGGTGGGTCGCCATTAGTTTGTGAAAGTTTTGTCGGTGAAAAATTAAACATTGAGAAATTGTGAGTAATAGAGACAAAATGTTAAATTGTGATAAAAAGTAAAATGAGTGATTGAATGGTAGTCATGAGTTATTCAGTTTGTGAAAAAATCTACCTACGAAAAATTAAACATGAAGAAGTTGTGAGGAGTGTGCAAAATGTTAACTTATGATAAACTGTTAACTTGTGACAAAAAGTAAATGTTATAAAAGTCTTACCTGCACGTTCTTTAGTTGTGAAAATTTAATAAGAATAAAATATCTCTTCATCTCAGGAGAATAAAATATTTTCTGTCACTAAAATCATGACATGTGTCCTATTTTTTTTAGTTTTTAGAATTATTTTTTTGTAGAAAAGGGTCAAATAGGACACCAATTATAATTTTAGTGGTTTGAGGAGATAACTCATCTTCTGGTGTGAGGAGATACTTTATTCTCAAATTTAATTACACGTGAAAAATTAAATATTGAGAAGTTGTGATAAAGGTAGACAAATTGTTAACTTGTGACAAAGAATAAAATAAGTGACTAAAGGGAGAAAAAATATTAGAAAAGTCTTACCCATGAGATGATTGAATGATATTTGAGTATGAGATTTGATAAAATTTGAGAAAGAAAGATGATGTAAGAAATGAAAGAAAGAGAAAAAAATATGTGGTTGAAATATTCACCATACAAAATCAATCAAAATAATATAACAGGTAAAAAATGTAATATTGAGCTATAAAAATAATATAATGTTATAAAATAATGGGAAACAATTGTATTATTACTGATATAAGTATATAACTTATAAAAAATGTCCTATTAATATGAGCCATCTAGGGTTAAATTATTAAGTTTATAATGTGCAAAAAAAAATGTCTCATTAATATTAGTAATCTAAGGTTGTAAAAAACAATATAAGGTAAGTAATGCAGTGTCCAAGAGCCATGTAATACTCTTAATATATCATAAACAGGTTATATTGGAAAATTTGAAAAAACTATGGAGTTGATGTTTGAGAAAAGAATTAATCTTATACTATTATCTTTAATTTTGTTTGCGGAATTTTATATTTTCCAAATGCATAACTGTTGCACATTAATAGCTTAACGATATTCAATTGTTCTCATTTTTATATAGATATGTGATATCAGTTGTTTACATATGCATGCATTAAGAGTAATGGTGAAATGGATTGATTATATAGTCTATCTACTATCTACTATATCTACTATATAATATAAGAATAGAAGGGGTTGTGGGTTTTACGAAAGTGGACATTTACTTGGATGTTTAGGGATATAATTATAATACCAAATTACTAATTTAAATTATAAAAAACAGAAATTACTAAAAGGCATATTATATATCTGACACATAAATGTTATATTCTGCATTTAACATGTTGCCACCTTTTCATTTTCAGATTCGTTTTGTTGTTAAAGATTTAACGTTTTCGTTTTCATTTTCCCTGCAATAAATTGTGTTTTGTGCATTTAATTATTGAAATTATTGTTTGTCATTTGCACAAAATATTTTCTTCCTTAAACTAGCAACATTTCTTCATCATCTTCTATTATTGTTAAAAGTACAACCATAGACTACTATTTGAAAGAAGGTTTGTTGTTTATATGCTATATACATATGAAATGAGGAACCTTTATTTTTTCTTTTTCATTTGCATTTGCATTTTACGTTTCTTTCTTTCATGGTTGTTAAAAATACAACATTTTTAGCATCTTCACATTTTTGTAGGCTTTCATAGTTATATGAAATGAACATGTTTATCTACTATCTTAATAACAAAATAATGGAAGAGACTGGTCTAACTGAAATACAATTCAAATTTGTATATGTCATTATATCCATTAATATTATAGGAGAGATTCACTTACTCCAAGAGTAAGTGAAAAAGACTTATTCTACATCCTAGTCATTCAATCTTAGAAAATTTAATGGTTTAGATGTACTTATCAATTCAAACAATTGGATTTCCCAAGAATGATCATTATGTGGAGTAGGTTTTTTTCCACTTACTCTTGGAGTAAGTGAATCCATCCCCTTAATATTATTTCCCTTTTTACTGTATATATGTTATTATGTACTCTACTATTTCTTTCTCTTTTAATTGTATTCCACTTTTTCTTTCCGAATCAATTATTACCCCATTAATCTCTTTAAAATTAACCGTTTGAGAAGAGTGAGTAGATTATAATTTTTGTATTGGTAGTTTAATGCGATTGCAAAAATAGCCTCGAATGAATACAAATTTTATTACTGTAATAATTACTGTAATTAGTGGAGGAATTAATCCCTAATTTTAAACTGAAAAAATTAGGAGATAATTTGAACTTAATGTTCATCTTATATTTTGAACTTTAATAGTGCCAACATGTATTAATAATGAAACAATTTAGCTTATTTAGACTATAGTACTCTAAAATTATCAATTTACTATATATTCATTCATACGTTAATATTGAAAGCTCTTCAGATGATGAAGATCGTTGTCATGATTTCGCTACCGCTCCGATGTTTAATCAATAAGGTTTTTTACTATATATTATGAAGCTCTTTTTTTCCAACAATCCAATATAGATATAATATTACTTTATGTTTGTATTTTTAACAACCATGAAAGAAAGAAACGTAAAATGCAAATGAAAAAGAAAAAATAAAGGTTCCTCATTTCATATGTATGTATATAGTATATAGTATATAGAGTAAATTATATTCACACCCCCTGAGTTTTAATGAAATTACACAAATCACCAATCACTTCTTTGTTATTATACAAACCACCCCTAAATTTATACATACATTACACAGACTACCTCTGCATGTTATAAAAGTGTAATATTTTAAAGAAAAAACGTGTGATGAATGTAATTAAATTAAACAAAATATTGTATATTGTGTAACACTTCAAATAGTACAAAAGCGAACGTTTCTTTATTATTTTTGTGTCATTAAAAAATACATTAATAATTTCAAATAAATATTTAAATAACTCTTATATTATTTTATAACGAGCCAAATAATGAAGACGCATTGACTCTTATATTATTTGAATTTTTCTATATAATATACAATATTTTGTTTAATTAATTACACACATCATACGTTTTTTGTTTAAAACATTACACTTTTATATTATGCAGGGGTAGTCAGTGTAATATATGTACAAAATTAGGGGTGGTTAGTATAAGGACTAAAAAGTGAAGGGTGGTTTGTGTAATTTCACTAAAACTCAGGGGGTGCGAGTGTAATTTACTCTTATTATTTTTGTATTTCTATAAGGACTTCTAATAGATGTAATTTTCAACGTTAAAATTTGCCATAAAAATAAAGGGCTTAGTACCGTTTACACGTGATAATTATCTATAAAAATAAACACAAAAATGTATAACATTTACCGATAAAGAAGGAAATGCATTAATTTAAATTTTATTATCATTATTAGCAACAAAATAAAAACCCACGACGAAAGTAACCAGGTTGGGGGAAGGGGTTTCTTTTGTTTTCACTCATTTGGGAATTGAAGGAGTTAGGGAGTATATGAGAAGGAGAGGGGAAGTGAGAAGACGAGAGAAAATGCGAAGACGAAGAGGATTCGGTTCTCCGATATCCTTCTCCGATTCTCTTCTCCATTAACGGTGACACGGTGGTTTTGAGGCTTCCCTTTCACTTCCTCTCGAGATCATTCCTTTTACCTTTCACCATGGATTCGAAAACCCTAAATCAATCTCCTCCCTTTATTCGATTCTATTCTCTTCGGTTTCGTTCCGGTGACAGGCTAACGACAATGGAGGCAAGGAATTTTGGTAATGAAAGCTTTCCCCTTTTCAATTTCGAGTTCGGATCATAATTGGCAAATCAATATAATTAGTGACATGCATATGAAAATGAGTTTGGACACTGATTTATTCCTAAACAAAACGAAATTGTTTTAGGATTATCATAGTACAAGGCCTGTTTTCATGTTAAACGAATTGGATATATGCATTTCCATGTGACCCAATACAAATAACATACATGTGCAAAGTCTGTTGGATTAGATTAGCAATTGACAACCAAAAAGAATGCATTTATAGGATATGGAATGGCTTCACTGGGTATTCCTTGGTTTGAAACGATTTATGTTATGGATATAATGTGCACAAAATGCTTCTATGTTTGTATTTACATGATAAGTGCCTTACTCAAGACTTACCTTTTAAATGTAGGCTTCTAGCCAATCCTCGTGTTTGTCCCAGAGGCACTTTCTTGGTTTTCGTGTTTGATCCTTATTGTTGATGATTGGTATGAGTAGATGTTGTGTATGCAGTTGCCTCTTTTGTACAGCTCTCTGTATGTGATTCTCTATTTTGCTACGTGATGGATAGTGAGGATTGTTCTCTGGATTTGTGGTCTTTTTGTGTTATGCAATTGTGTTTTTGGCATATGATATTTTTCTGCTATCTGTGATGTGTATATAGTGTCCATATGGGTTCTAAATGAGTGTTGCATGTTGGAATATCTGAGGAATAATAGGATAAAGAGAGGATAACATACACATTGGGGTTGGTAGAGAAATTTGGATTATATAGGTGTTGTCGTGCTGGAATTCTTGAGAGGATAATTGATCCCTCGGGTTATTATGTGGTATGTATCTGTAATATGTTGCTGGAGTGATATGAGGGTTTGTGATCTTTTTGTATATGTGTGTAGATAATGAACGTATGAATTCTTTGGAAGTGTGTTGTGGTTATGGAAATTATGCGGGGTGTATGTATGCTAAAAAATATATCTGGGTGTCCTTGGCTGCCAAGTCAGAAAATTCTCCCCCTTTTGATTGCATTATCTTTTGGAGGTTTCATTTTTGGTTAATAACTCATAACTGGTCATTTAAAAGTCTGTAACAGTTGTGGCTCCTTGTTAATATCCCATAATTGCTTTTTTTTGTGTGTAATGACTCAGATTGTAATTGCTTAGTGACTCCTCATATGACTTTTGGTATTTTGGATTTTTCTCATGCCTAATTCGAACATAACCTCTTCGGTGCTTGGTTATTCCTGTTAAGCCATGATTATGTCCTCTTGATTGCTCACTTTAATGCTCATCGTTACTGCCCAATTAATCAGAATATCACTGATTTCTCATGTGTATTTTTTTGAAATTCTGGTTGTTCTCTCTTAATTTTCCATTTGTAACTGAACCTGGTGCATTACATTCTGTTTTGCACTCCCTTGATGATGCTGTCTTTATTCCCTTTTAATCATACTCCTTTATTGTCATTTGTGACTGACCAAAATGCACGCATGATACCATGTAACTTGATGAATTCTGATCTGTGTACTTTGTCCTTTTGATAACTCACGGTTTCATCTTTCAATTTCCTGATTCTGATGCTGTGTACATTTCTCCAGGATCTGTTTTTTGTAGGAGGTGAAAATTGATACCCATTACCAGGTCGATGACCAAGCTGTGGTGCAGGGGTTGTTCCACCGTGTTGTCTTCATATGCCTCTGTGTTATTTCACTTACAGCCTGAAGCTTCCATAAGGGACTTGATTTTATCCCAATACACCATGTATAAGAACCAAGTGCTGTTTGTTTTAGTGGAATAGTAGCTTCTTTAGGATTTCCATCGACCACTCCTATGCCCTTTTCAGTCTTCACTATAATTTGTCATCATAATCATAAACTAGTGAGCTTTTTGTGCATTTGACTGTGGCTTGAATACTAGCTGGATTTTTTTGGATTTTAAATGCTAAGTCATATAGAGCATAAATAATATCTTCAAACCATTGCGAACTCTTCATGAATATTATAGCGATGATACCCAATGTCGTTAAATGATGTGCTTTGGGCCATAATGATCCATGTATGAATAGGATACGTTGACACTTATGATTTAAGAATTGCATGTAGACAAATGACCAGGATAGTAATGTATGCTTCTTTGTATATCTTTGACTTTAATAAAAGTACCAAATTGCTAATGTTGTAGGACTAAGGACAGGGATAGTGCCAAATGCTAGCCGTTAATCAAATATGTTATCAACATTGGTTAAGAACAAAATAATTATGAGATAAAATGTCCTTCAAGACACATAAAAAAAGAGTTCTTTACAAACAAACTTTCAATTTTTATTATTTTCAAAAATATGCATTTTTGGTTTATGACCTATAAATTGGCCGGACAAAATTGAGTGTTCACAAACCAACTGAAGATGGGGATCACAAACTTGAGGAAATATTGATGAGGTTAAACAATATCTTGATTGTAGATATGTATCACCATCAGAAGCATGTTGGAGAATTTTTAAGTTTCCAATTCATAGAAGACAACCTACAATTGAACGATTGTACTTTCATCTTCAAGGAGAACACCAGTATACTTTAATGATCATGATGATATTGACAACATTCTTTTAAGACCTACAATATCAGAATCAATGTTTACCTCATGGATGGAAGCTAATAAACAATATCCAGAAGGTAGATCTTTGACTTATGCTAAATATGTCTCCAAATTTGTTTATGTTAAAAAAACAAGGACTTGGAAACCAAGAAAATCAGGTTATACAATTGGAAGACTAATTTGAGTTTCTCCATTTATCGGTGAGTTGTATTATCTTAAGATGACAGTGATTAAAGGACCAACATGTTATGAAGACATTAGAACTGTATCAAATTTTCAATATCCAACATTCAGGGATGCATGTTTTGCTATTGGTTTACTTAAGGATGACAAATAATATATTGAAGCTTTAAGAGAGGCGAATGATTGAGGTTCCGGTTATTACTTGAGGAAATTATTTGTCACAATGCTCTTATCCACATCTATGAATAGACCAAAGCATGTTTGGGATGAAACATGGCAATGGTTTTCTGATGGAATTCTTCACACCCAAAGAAATATATCAAATAATCAAGGTATGGATTATAGCCAATACAATTATCACTAAAATTGAACTACATGTAAATTATTTCTATCATTAACTAATTTGTTTGATAATTTTTAGGATTGATGCTTACCGATGAACAACTACAAAATCTAACTCTACTGGAGATTGAAAAGCTACTTGAACTAAATCGAAGAAGTTTGAAAGACTATCCTTGCATGTCATACACAAATGGGTACATAACAAGTCAATTAGGGAACAAACTAATATATGAAGAACTTAACCATGATACAAGAAAAGTTTCAATATTCTTTTCAACTCTCTAACAAGTCATTATATATTTCTTTACATATTTATATCTGTAAAAATTATTTTGAATTAATGTATATGCATTAATAACGTTAATGTTGACATATTATGCAGAAGAATAATATAACATATTCCACACTATCATGGAAGCTGTTAAGCATCCACATGGTCGCATGTTTTTCTTATATGGTTATGGAGGAACGGGAAAAACGCATATGTGGAGAACACTAACTTTTGCATTGAGATCTCAAAAGCATATTGTATTAATTGTAGCTTCAAGTGGAATAGCTTTTTTGTTATTACCAGGTGGTAGGACAACACACTCTAAATTCAAAATTCTTGTATCAACCTTTGACAACTCTGTTTGCAACATTCATCAAGGGTCTGAACTTGCAGATTTATTGAAACAGACAAAGTTAATTATATGGAATGAAGCTCCAATGGCACATAAGTTTTACGTTGAGGCACTTGATAAAAGTCTTGGTGACATAATGGGTACAACAGCAAATAACCCATCTTTTTTTGGAGGGAAGGTATTTGGAGGTGATTTTAGACAAATATTACCGGTTGTTCCGAGAGGTTGTCGTTCAGATATTGTACATGCAACAATCAATGCATCATATCTTTGGCATCAATGTACAGTTCTCACTCTTACAAAGAATATGCGTCTATGACAATGCAACAGATATTACACAATTCTCAAAATGGATACTAAAGATAGGAGATGGAAATTTATTTGAGCCTAATGATGGTTGTGTTGAAGTTGATATTCCAGAAGAACTTCTAATTTTAGATTATGATAATCCAATTGATGTCATCGTATCTAGCCCCTACCCAAATTTACAAGATTAATACAAAGATGAATAATTTCTCCAATGTAGAGCAATACTTGCGTCAACAATTGAGATTGTTGATCAAATTAATTACTATGTTCTAAGCAAAATCTCAGGTATTTTATATTCAATTATGTTTAGGTAATCATTATCTTAAAAATAAAACCGTTATTATACAATTACTAACAAATATTCTATTCTACATTTATAGGCAACGAAAAAGAATATTTGAGTTCAGATTCAGTTGATATGTCTGACACCAATGATAGCGAAGCATTCAAGATACTAACTTCTGAGTTTCTAAATTCACTTGCAACATTTGGACTTCCAAATCATAAGATTAAGTTGAAGGTCGGAACTCCGGTAATGCTTTTAAGGAATTTAGACCAATATGAGGGATTATGTAATGGTACAAGTTGGTGGTTACTAAGATGACAAATCATGTACTTGAAGCGAAGATAATGTTGGGGAAAAACATTGGAACTATCATATATATTCCTTGATTGTCAATGTCTCCATCACAATCTCTGTGGTCATTCACGCTTATAAGAAGACAATTTCCTATAATTGTTTCATATGCGTTGACAGTCAATAAATCTCAAAGTCAGTCATTACAAAGTGTGAGATTGTATTTACCAAGACCAGTATTTAGTCACGACCAGTTATATGTGGCTATTTCCAGAGTCCAAACAAAAAACGGATTGAAGATTTGAATACATGACAAGGATGGTAAACCACTCAAATCAACAACAAATGTGGTATACAAAGAATTTTTTCAAAATCTCTAATAGATATCCAACAACTTATTTGACATTATGTTCTAAAATGTTGTTCTTATCATATTTTCTTACTATAACATTATAGGAAGAATATCATTCAATGATGTGAACGACTTTACATCAACAATGTATTACTTATAAACAATGTTCTAAATTTTATTTCTACCAAAAAAGTCATTACCTACTTATGTTTTTACTATTTATTTAAATTCACGTAATCCACATTACTACCCGCGCGCATGCACGGGTAACCTACTAGTACTATATAACATGTTATATCTTTGGGCCCTTGATTTAGGTGATGTTTGGTTTAGGAATGAAAGAAAGTAGAAGGAAAGAGAGTTGAAATAAAAAAAGTAGTAGAAAATAGGATGATAATTTTATTGTTTGGTATGATTGAAAATTGATAGAAATTGAGAGGAAAGAAAATATACATTTATACATAGTGTATTTAAAATGATATAAGCGCACTCATTATTTACACATATAATTATGTATAATATCTAAGTTTTAAATTGAAAATTACATATCTATATATAATTTATTTTTAATAATATTGATTAATATTTTTTTTAAGAATCATACAAAATAAGTTTAATATAAGAATATTTGTTTATAAAATTCAATGAAAATCATTAACATCCTCCATTTTCTTCTCACTAATGTCTAAAAGAAAACATAAACTTTGACAATCACTTTTATATTTCTAATCATCTCACTTTCACATATTGACATTTTCTCTTTCTAATTTATTTATTATTTGTCACTTTGTTGACAATTTTAAATAATTATATTTCTTTTTTATTTTCAATATTTTTTTAACATACATAATTATCATTTATTTGTGAGTTCAAAAGTAACGAAAATAAAATTAAGTTAACTAATTTCACATAAAAATGAACATAATAAAATAAATTCACTATATTGTATATATTTTCACTTAGATTATTGTTCTTTTAATTCATTCATGGTGGAAGGGCAAAATTGCAATTTATTATGGTTTTCCTTCCTTCCATCATTTTCTTGCCAAACTAGGACGGAAAAGTTTTTTGTGGGACTCATGCATATTTTTTTCTTTCTCTGCTATTTAGTGTTGGAACCAAATGGTGGAAGATGACATTTTCCACCACTTTTTTCCTCCTCTTTTCTTTCCTCTTGTTTTCTATGCAATCAAAGAGAAAATTTACTTGAGAGGAGTAGTTTGACTACTAAATTTACTTATTTGTTGTAACTTTTTTGTTTATTATCAATATAATGCACTTTTAAACAAAGTCGTTACTAACATACACAAGGACTGATTTTACTTTTTTAAAACTCGTGGTCACCATCCACGATTTTACTTTTTTATATTAATTTTTAAATTCGTATTCGGTAAGTATGATTTGCATTGTACATTTATAATTAATTCACTCTTTGGTCTAGTGATTATTGTTTTTCAGGGTAAGGCCATATGATTCAACACCTACCTACCTAGTTTATTTTTTTATTATAACTTTGATATATATTATTTGTACAAGAACTATAATATAATATGGTTATATTGCATTATATTTATTATCGAATTTTATATTTTTATTTTATATTTTTCATCATAATCTCAGTCACACATACTTAAAGCATAACATTATACAATGTGACACTAACAAAAATAATAATAATGAAGATACAATCTAAAATAGAATATATAAAATTTGACAATGAATATAATGCAATTTAACCATATTATATTATAGTCCTTGTACAACTAATATATGTCAAAGTTATAAAAAAACAAAAAATAAATAATAGGTGGGTGTTGAGTCATGTAAAATAATAACCACTAGACCATAAAGTAAATTAATTATAAATTTACAAAGCAAATCGTACTTATAGAATACAACTTTGAATAAAAAAAAGTAAAATCGTGGATGGTGATCAAGAGTTTTACAAAAAGTAAAATCAATCCTCAAACTCGTGTATATCACTGACGACTTTGTTTAGAAGTCATGCATATGAAACACAATTTATGTAAAAATGCATTATTCGTAATAAACCAAAAAATTACACCAAATGAGTAATTTAGTAGTCAAACTATTCCTCTATGAGGTAAATTTTCGGGAATCAAACATAGTGTTGGTGGGTCTTACAAATATGTTTAGTATATGCATATATAGGATATTGATACCAATCAACTCAACCATCAATAAGATTTTGCATGGATCACAATCTTTTCTTTAATTATGTAAAAATACCATATTTCAATTTTAGTAATTTGGAGGTGTTCATTTTTGTTGACTTTGGATGAGTTATGGTACATTTGAATTAGTTTTGTGATAAAATGACAAAAAAGGAAAACCTTAAAGACACAAAGATGACATGAGTAATGTAATAATGTGTCATAAATATTTTGACTTTCTTATCCATCAAAATTGAGAGGTTGGGTGCCCCCAACGATTCCAATATTTTGGCCATTTATGAAAAAACGCATAGTTAAAATACAATATTTCACGTTATAAATGTCAAAATTTCTAAAAATAACAAATTCTAAAGAAGCATTCTCGTGCCAAAACTGGAATATTTCTATCAATTTTTTTTATCAATTTTTTTATGACTTATGTAAAATACAAAATTGATCTTTCTAATGCTAAAAAGGGTGTTATTTGAGAAACCAAATGTAGAAATATTACATTTTTATATGAAACTTTCGAAAATAAAAATCTATTTTAAAAAAATTCATATTCTAAGAATGATTTTCTAAATTAAAAGCGTATGTCTGAAATTCCACTTTTATAAATTTGAGAGAATTCCAAAAAAATCAATATAATGTAGGAAAAATTAAATTTTCAATAGACTTTTATGATATGAAAAATTCCAAATGTAGGAAAAATTCCATTGTAAAATTCATGAACATAAATTGAGTCAATATTTTGAAAACTTGTATAAAGGGTAAAACTTATGTAACATGTTACTTACAAATTTCCCAAATGCCAAAAATTAAATATATTGATTTCTTTTCAATTGGCCTAATATTAATAAGTTATAATTGTATGTATTTTGTTTTTGTAAAACGTTGGATGCAGAAGTTCAGATTAGAGATATAAAAATTATACTTGTTAATGCAAATACACTTTAGTAATGTTTTGACTCTATATAGTATTATAAAATTTATTATTATGAAATATGTTGATATAATATTTCAATTAGTCTTCACTAATTAAATTACATATGTTAACATATATACTATAATAAATATAATAAAGTTATAAATTTAAACATTATTATTTGTAACATAAATTTAATTATAAAAATAGGAGTGTAGTTGACACATATCATATGTAAACTAGTTTTGAGTCATATCCCATAGTTTCACCAACATTTTCAGATTTTGGTCCTTTAATTAGTTATCTAATATAATTGTCATGTAATAAGATTTTGGTCTTTTAATATGGTGGTCAAATTTATGAAAAGTTAATTTATATATTAAAATATTCCATCTACTTACTCGCTCTAATCTCATTTATAAGTATAAAATATTAATATTTTTTTGTCTTAAATATAAGAAAGTTTAAACAATATTTACAATTTTAGATATCACTTTTAATTGAAATAATTTCAAATATCGTATATCTAATAATAATTATAATTATTTATATTCTATAAAATCAAAATAATTAATCTTCTTTTAACTAGTTTCTTTATTATGCGTGAAATTGGATATATTTATTTAAAAAAGAAAGCATATATTGGTGAAAATTTGTCAAAATATATACTCAATAATAAATATAAGGTTTAATTATAGATTAAACAATTGATTTACATTTTTTAGTATAACCTGTAATTTAAATTTATGAGCAATTTGCTTCCATTTTAGGTAATGATTTATAAAGAGTAAAAGTTTTTTATATTATTATTAAATCACTGAATCATTATTTAATACAAGAAGGAAAGATGAATCAATCACTATATATAAATTTTGATGATTTCATGGCATATAATTCATGAGAAAAAGTTATATAAACTGACATTTTATGAATTTTATATATTGTCATTGTATCATCTACTATTTATATTAGATTATTATTGATTATTAAAAAAATCAAATAAATAATATATGACTTAATAAGTATGTAAAAATCTTTAAATAAACCATGTATATATATTACATTTATATTTTATATTGTTTTTATAAATAGGGATGGATGGAATCACATATATATGAATTAAGATTATTTCTATTAATCAAGAGACAAATACATGTTTTTATTTTGTTTTTAATAATAAAAGTATAATTTCAATGTTACCGTAGAAATATATGTGTCATTGAAGGTTACAATTTCCTTTATTTATGTTTTGAAGAATTTACCTCTCTGTTAATGGTGAGGATCTTAATTCAATATATATATATATATATATATATATATATATATATATATATTTTTGCTACTTTGGACCGTGAGATTTAGTACTCCAACATCTAAGTGGGTTCCATCGTAGACCCCACAAACACGATTCCAAGGAAGCACAAGATTGAAGGAAAGGTCTTCACTTTTTCAACACTTTTCTTCTTCTCTCTCTCCTCCACCAACCACATTAACCCATTTCTTCACACCAAAACCACTCTCATTCCCTTTCCTCGTACATACATGATTCATTTTGTTTTCAAGTTTCCATTTTTTTGATTTTTTTCCGTAAATGGGTCTCTTTTATTTCCTTAATTGTGGGTTATTTGATGACCCCATGTTGAATTTCTGAACTGGGGTGTTCTTTTTATTGTTTTTTTTCTATTGGGGATTGATTTTTGTGAAGTATTCTGAAATGGGTCATTTCTGGATTTTTTTGATGATGTCAAGTTGATTTTTTGAAGTGGGGTATTATTTATTATTATTATTTTTTTTTTATTGATTTTACAATCTTGTGAGGTTTGTTGAGGATTGATTTTTGTGAAGTGGGGTGATTGGAGATGTTGGGTTCAGGTACAAATTTGGTGACAACAGTAATTGGATTTGGATTGAGTGCAACTTTCATTGTCTATGTCTGCACTAAAATTATTTGTGCAAGGCTAAGACGTAGTGCAGAATCTCGAATGATTTATGAGTTTGAATCAAGGATTGATATAGAACAGGTAATTTCACCTGTGCCTATTTGTGAACATGATTTGATTTTGGGTTTTTTTCTCAATTTCTATAAACTTTGTTATATATAGTTGTCCTTGTTTTTTATGTGGTCATGTTTCATAGATTATATTGTTTCTGATCCAATTGTTCTTGAAATTCATGAGCAATGAGGATTGCTGCAATTTTATGATGTTCTTTAATACTGTCTCTGATACAAATTTGCAAATACTGTATTCTTTTCCAATCAAATGTAGCATTGGATATTATGTATTAAATTAGCTTTGTGGATGAAATTCTAATGTAGGTTCAACAATTCACCATATTTAATAGTTTAGATCAATGCATTTAGTCTCTAAACTGCAAAATGCATTTTAGAATAACCGCGCCGTTGAATATATACATCATGCCTCTTAATTTGAAATGGCTAGTGAAAATTTCTTCTCTTCCTAGTCAATATTCACATAATTTCAGGTTAGTGAATTTATGATACCCTTTAAAATACAAAAACTAATTTGACAACTAATCTGTGATAACTTTTAGTTACCCTTTGGTTTTTTGATATACATACAAAGATAAAAGATGAAAAGTAAGTGAAAGATAGAGATAATATGATTTATTGTAAGAGAAATTGTTGAACATAGATATACAAATAACAGTGCTGTTTCAAATAATGGCTCATAATTTGCCTAACTAGTAATTCTGTTTATGTCATAGTTTATCAGTTCACTTTTTCCTCTTTAGACTTTAATTTTTCTTTGTTTACCGATAGCCAGAACACCATGTCAATGACTCTGAACCTGGACCTGTTCTGCTCGATGCAATCCCCACTTTGAAGTTCGACGAAGAAGCATTCAGTTCCATTCAAAATACACAGTTAAGTTTCCTGCCTAATTTGTTGATCATAGAGAACATGCTCCTCATATTTTCCTCTACAGCATATGGTAACTTTTCGCTGATACAATATTTTTCAAAAGTCGGATTATGGTTTGGTTATTGTTATATCGTTCTTTAAAGTTTTGCTGATAATATTACAACTTCATGCATGCAAAGATGAGTATTGAATAGATAAATAACTAAGTTTTCTTCTACAGGTGTGTAATATGTTTAGCAGATTACAAAGAAAAAGAAATATTGCGCATGATGCCGAAATGCGGCCACACTTTTCATCTTTCTTGCATTGATATATGGCTTCGAAAACAAACTACCTGTCCGGTATGCCGTCTATCATTGAAAACTTCTTCTGAAACAAAACATGCAAGAAATGTAACATTTAGCATTAACCAATCTTTTGATGAGTCTTATACGCATGGAGGGAATGAAGATATTCAGGGTCATGTTGTTGAACCAACTACTAGTAACTCATTACAAGCAACTTCTGGTGAACCAGAAGCAAGGCATTGATGTAAGAAAGCTATAGGGGCTGTTCTACTTAAAGAGAGTAGTGTACAGTTTCTCCTTCTATTGAGGAATGCTTCTAATTAGATTTGATTCAAGTTCTGTCTAAGGAGAGGGCGAGTTTGACGCAACGGTAAGGTTGTTTCTTTGTGATCATTAGGTTACAGGTTCAAATCTTGGAAACAGTCTCTCCCCTTGCGGGGGTAAGGTTGCGTACATTTACCGTCTCTAGACCCACTAAGTAGGAGCCTCATGCACTTGATCGCCGTTTTTTTCTTTCTTTAAAAGAGGGCAGACCAACAGTGATTTATGTAGCTTTCTTGTACATGACAGAATTATGTTTTTTTGAGATCCTTAGTCATAGTAACAAAATTTTACTCTTTGGGACAAATTTTTATGGAATAGAATGGGAGTACTACCTAATTTGAATTAGATAGTGTCATGTACTGTATATTAATGTTGTGAAAGCCAAGCCAAATATCAAACTAGGAGAGGTCTAGTATTAGGTTTAATCGAATTGAACGATTAAACCGTCTGGTCAGGTGATTTCATATATAATTAATAATTTTTATTTATAAATATATAATTATATATAAATGTAAAATTTTATATAATTAATAATTATGCATAACTATATTGAAGTAATATATCTACTTTTTTTGGATCGGAGTAAAAAATATATTAAGAGTAGTGTTTCATTTTTTTAGAAAACCACCCGATTCACTTCTTGGGTTATACCAGATTAACCGAGTTTAACACAGTTATAGCGAAATTTCTCTCATTCAAAGCATCCCACTTATCATTTAGTTAAGATTGTAAACCAAAGTCATTTTCAAGTACGGTGAGCAATTTGACCGGTCATGTGGTCTGTTTCTTACAACATTAGTAGTGTATACTAAGAGTATCTGTGATGATTAGTATAGGCTAATGTCTACCTTTTTATTTTTCATATCATCAATTCCTTATAGCATCTCTTAGTTAACACTATTAGAAAAGTTGAGTATATATTTTTCAGTCACTCATGTTTTTCGATTTTACTAGTTTGGTTCCTCAAAAATTGAAAAAAACAAAATGGTCCTCAAAATTTTCAAATGTAGGTCAAATCAGTTATTTTTAATATGTTTTATAACATTTGATAGAGACTAATTTAACTCATATTTAAAATTTTTGGGTACTATTTTGATGTTTTCAATTTTTGAGTGACTAAATTGGCAAGATAGGAAAATATGAGGGACGACCAATCATGTACTACATGAACTGGCTCTGTAAGATCCTGTAAAATAAGTGACGTGTGATATAAAGTTGGATTTAGAAATTTTATAAAGTTGGAAACAATTGTTTTTTTACATCTGAGAAAAGAACAACAAAGAAAAAAAAACTAACACTCAGGAAGATCCATTTGAATATAAATCTGTCCTATGAGTAGTGTCCTATGGGGAATTATGTTATATCAGAACATCACACTCACACTACAAAGGTTGTTCGTTCCTTTCCTCATTTGCTTCTGTACTGACTAGTTAATCTCATTTTATTTGAGTTTATTTATAATTTATGTTTATTTTATCTTATTCTTTGTAACAATTTTTACCTATGTAATAAACTACTTGGACTAACTCATATTTGAATTTGACCAATCTTTAACATCATAGATTTTTACCGTTAGAACTTTCAACATTTGAGTTCTATCTCTAAGGTCATTTTACACTTCCTAATTCAAAGTATAAGTGATATAAATGATTAAATCTTGAGTGTAATATATATTTATTGTCATGTAAAAATTTATAAATAGAAATAATATTTGTATATCTTAGAGGTGATGTTCATGGGTGAGAATAAACACATACTTTAGATACACATATGGCTAAAATCACAGACTTATTATATTAATGCCACAAACATAACATAAACCATAATTTGAATATCCACTGCACTTGTACATTTTCAAGCATTCAAAATTCAAACCAAGAAATTTATTTTAAAACCAACTTACCCATCATCAATTACCAATTATTAATGTACTCTTCCTAGTTCCTATCTTAAATCCAGAGACAAAGAGAAAGCTTGAAGAAACCAGGGCAGCAACAACAACACACAGTCATTTTTGTTCGGCCTATAAAAAGTTCAAAACTTTTTTAACAATAAAATAATTTTTCAAATAATATATTTATTTTCGAAAATAAATTAAAAAAATAGACAAAAAAGTGATTCTAGAAGTATACCCCTTTAATTTTTCATAAATTTTGAACATGGTAAACCCACATTAATCCATCTTTTGTCATTTCCTTTGATAAATAAACTTAGTTTACTCTCTTTGTACAATGATGCATATTTCACTTTCTTAAAATTGATGAGTAATTAATTACACTTTTTAATAAATCTAAAAAAATATTTTAGCATAAAAATAATGATAAGTAGTTCACTCTTTAAAATGAGATGTGATATCATATATGAGGGTTTACTTATTTAAATAGGGAAAACTAGGTAAGATTAATGATCACTACTTTCTAAAAAATAAAATAAATTCAACCAGTAAACCATTTTCTGTAGTTTTGATTCCCTATTACTCATAGGGATATATAGGATCAAGATCTTATCTTATCAGACACAACAAAAAATAAATAAAATTGTCACTAGTGTGGGTACCGCTTAGAACGGACAGATATGGTGCTAACATCTTTCCTATTCTATAACTGACTCCCGATTCCGAATATCAAAATTCAAAGCCCATTGTGGGTAAGCTAAAAAAAATTCTACATTTTTATCATAAAAATATAGTGGCGACTTTAAATATCGTAGACGAAAATCGGGACGCGAGAGCTTATGACTCCATTGTGGATTTTTTTAAGAGAGTCAGACCCATAATCATTAATTGTATGACTAATAATAGCTTTTAATTGTTTTGATTATTTTCCTTTTCTTTTATTTTTACGAAAAAACTCAATTATTGTTATTATTTTAAATAATTTTCTATTTTTATCGTTATAGCTTTTGGTATTGGCTCTACATAAATTCATATACTTTCTAGTGTAACAAAGTGTACTAGCATTTTTCACACACATGTGTCATATACTCGAACATTAGATGAGAAGGGATATCCACTTTGTCCGTGAGAACTCTGAGTCTCACTTGTATTAGCATGACGGACCACTCAAATTGTCACCAAGTGTTATGAGTTTTTCTAGTATGGACTACGAGTCCCACTTGTTATTTCATGGTGTTTGTGTTTCCTTTCCTTATGATTTGATACAATTTGGCAACCTTATAGGGAGTATAGAACTTATTGAGGAGTCCACTACACCCTAGAACTCTACCCTAGGATATTGATCTTCTATGCATTATAAAAAACCTTGTAGATGTTCCTAATGCAAACCTTGGAAAACATATTGTATTAATTGTCATGCCATAAGTCGAGACTCATGTTCCCTAAATAAAGTGACCCAAGAGTACATCACCTCAAATTCTAATGGTATAGGATATTATTACACATTGGTATCTCTATGTCATAGGCACATCACATCTCATGTGCATTCAAAATAAAGTACCCTTGATAGGATCCATCCTCATGTGGGTATTTTTTTTTTAAATCTTGAGTAACTCATCTTTACTCCAGGTTAGCCTGAACTATATGACAGATGTCAACTCATCATGATACTTCATATCTTATAATGATGGCCAAACCATCCTAAGATATGGTCCATTACCTTAAGGACATGCACTTTGTATTATCATATATTTCATCCATGCATACATAAACTAAAAAAAAAAATCATTCAAAGATAAAAAAATATATTCTTCTACTTATTTATATATTTATTCATTCACTAGTCCATTATAAAAAAAACATAATTCAACCATTCATTGTCTCATTCATTCTTTCATGTAAAAAAAATACAATTCAAACATTCATTTAGTGATGCATTCAAAAAAACATAATTCGATCATTCATTCATGTAAAAAATATAATTCAAACATTCATTCACTCATTTATTCAGTCAATTATTCATTTATTCATGTATTCAAAAATAAAAAAATCACCATTGACTTATACATTCATTCATGCATTCAAAAAAATAAATCTCATTCATTAACTTATGTATTAAAAAATATATATTCATTTATTGACTTATGCATTTAAAAGGAAAAAAAGCATTCACTGACTTATGCATTCATTCATTTAATAAGAAAAATATAATTCATTGGATTGTGCTTTCATATTATTCATACATTCTTCTACATATTTATCCTTTTATTTAAAAGCCAAGAATACATTATTAACATGACTTCCACTTATCCATAACACGCAAAAAAAAAAAAAAAAAAAAATTACATTATTCGGACATTCTTTAACTTATATATCCATTCATTGATGCACATATGCATTTAAAAAGAAAAAATACAATAATTTATACATTCTTCTACATATCTATTCAATCATTAATACATTTAAAAATAAAAAATGCATTATACATACATTCTTCTACTTATCTATCCTAAGGATGGAAAAAATACCCAACCAATGGGTACCCGTCAAAATACCCGTAATGAGTACCCGCAAAAATAGCTAATGAGTGGGAACGAGTATCATGATACTTGTCCTACGGGTACCCACATATATATTTTAATTAACTATTTTATACATAATAATTAATAATTTAACATTATATTTGTCTATTTTATTATTATTTCATAATAAAATCTAGTGATGGAACTATAATCATAAAATTATCATATACATATCATATTATTTAAGTAATAATTATTTTTATATATTAATTATTGTAAAATATATAAAAATATATTTAAAATTGAAAACTCATTGGGTATCCATAAATACTCGCTACCCACACGGGTACACACAAATAGTACAAGTATAGGCACGAGTGTGCACTACCAATACCCACCCGACCCTGTTGCTATCCTTAATCTATCCTTTCATTCATGCATAACATGCATTTTTAAAAAAACATTCATATATTTTTCTACTTGTCATTCATTCCCTCATCTATGCTTACAATAATTCAAAAAAATGCCATACAAAAAATTCACTCATACATGCATCATTTAACAAAAAGAAATATACATCGTCCATATACACTCACTTATTCATTTATTCATTCATGCATAGATTCATAAAAAATAAAATAAAAATCACTCAAACATTGCATTTCATGCATTATTATATCATATCTTCTAATCTGATTTCTAACAATATCACTTTATTAATTGTTGTAAATCATTTCATACATATTCTCATATATCACAGGTATCTGTACTCCAAAATCATATGCTTCATGAATTGCACTTTTCTTGAAGTCTCATTATTATGCATTATCTTATGCTTCATTCATGTATATTTGAACTAGAAAATAAATACACCATTCATTCATATATCTACTTATTCATTCATGCACATATTCATAAAAAAATCATTTGAAAATTACATTTCATTCTTTATCATATCATGCATTCTAATCTATTATCTCACCTTATTATTGTATTCATTGTTCCAAATCTTTCCATCATAAATAAAACAACAAAAACATAAATCATTGCATACATCTTCAAACATTCTTCAAACATTTCAAATATATCATAGCCTAACATATTCCACATCATGTATAACAAATTGCATTTTTCAAGAAGTCTCATTCATTCATAAAAAATTGCATGCACTCCTTAACTACATATCGTGCACTCTCATGCATCATATGCATTCTCATATCATTCATACATTCTAAAATAAATCAAATGCATCTTCATATGTATGTCATGCATTTTTATGTAGTATAAGTTAAAGGTTAGCATTACTTGTATTTCACGCATAATTTAAACTATAGGTTGCATTTTAATAAATGTAACCCATATAAAAAAGATTCACTACATGCACATCATGCAACAAAATATATTTGTTCTATGTGCATTTCATGATCCATTTCTAAGAGCACTCATTAGATAAGGGTTGATTTTAATACCACTATTGTTAGACTCGACAGAAAGCATCCATGATAGAAGTTGAAGACATTCAAGAAGATAGAAAGATTTTCAGTTTGTGATCGAGACTACATGAGTATATATTAGTACGTTGATTATGAAAATTTCACCTTCTCACACTCACCCTACCAAACATATTAACCCCACCAACTATATTTATAAAAAAAAACACATAAAAAAATTAACTCATGCATTAATATGAGATATTTGATTTAATAGTAATAATAATAATATGGAGGACGATACAAATATAAAATCTAAAATGATATGGATCTTTAGGCAGTTTTTTCTAATGATACGGGGCTTCTTTGTAATTCTTAAACACTAAGGATATTTCCCTAGTCTCCCCATTTAAGATTAGACATAATGAAAAAAGATTTTGAATAACTCTCAATATGCCAATAACCCGGGAGGCTTGATAGCAACCTCCTTGTGGGGGTTGGTATTTGTTTCGATCGTTTTATTTGAAGTTGAGACTTAGGAATTTTTGGGTTTCTTTGTTGGTATTTTTGGGTGATTTTTGTGTGTTTCGGGTTGGCCTTGGGTTATGGTTGTGTATGGCTTTGTTTATGGCCGAGGGGGTGGTTGTTTTAGAATGGTGTTTGTCTAGGAAATTCTGACCGAGGCTTTATCGTCCTGGGTAGCTTTCTGGCCGAGAGGTGATAAGTATTTAGGCTAGGCTGTCTCGGTGGGGGTTTGGCTTTGTTATAGGCTGATGTTGTGTGTCATGGTTTGGTATGGAATGTGTCGGTTTGGTGTTGGATAAAAGAAATGGTGAAGAAGAATGAAATGGAAGGGCGCCACAAACTAGATTGTTTGATAAGCCAAAGGAAGCTCGCCACAAACAAGGATGTTTGATAAGAACAATACTCTTGGTTCAACCAACAAGCTTAGGAAAGAATTCTCACTAATATGTTTTTGCATAAAATTCAAGGTGTCTATTCAACTCAAGGTTGGAGATACAAATAGTGGAGGGCTGGCCTAATGGCTTCCCATGAGCTTAAATGCGAAAATTAAAGCCTAGGCTGAAAATAAGCTATTGTGTTCCTTACGTTTAAGAGCACATTTAAAATACAATTACAACCATTGAAAGAATTCAAACAACAATTTATTGTATTCATCACAAGACTGATTTGGCTGTTTGGCCGTGGTGAGTCTTCAAGATCTTCATGAAAGCATTTCCTCTATTTTGGTTGTCTCAATTAAGTGGATGTCCCGAAATTTAATATATAGGGACCACGTGTTGACAACTTGTGTTTTCGTGTTAAAAGCCTTCCTAATGTGGTTGTCCCGAAATGGAAGGTCTTCATTGTGGTTTAATGTGATCATCATTCAAAAAGAGCACATGTTTGGCAATTCATGAATTCAATTAAGCGTGTAAATGAATTCAAAATGGTTAAGAGTTCTTTATATGCGTGTAAATGCTTCATTAAGCGTGGCTGTCCAGACTTGGAAAGCCTTAATGTGGCTTCCATAAAAAATGATCTCGCATTAATGCACATGGATGGACTTTATGGCTGATCCGAAAAGGCAAGTCTTTGATGGTTGAGTCGTGCTAGAATTGGCAAGTCTTCCTCTCCACTTTAACGTGGAATTAGTGATAAAATGATGTTGAGAAATATCATTAATGTGGTTTTAATCCTTGCTGGCCGAGTTTGGAAAGGTGATTAATTCCTTATTTCCGAGTTTGGAAGGTACTTGGCACTTGCTGGCCGTGTTTGGGGAATTGATTAATTCCTTGTTGCCGAGTTTGGTAATTCTTAACAAGCTTTTATGTGCCCATGTCATCCTAGCCAACCACACGTTGAGAATAGAATAAGTCTCTACACGTAAAGCACACATTAGTATTTATTCAAATATAACATAAATCTAATGTTTAACATTTATTAAAAGACATAACATAAAGTTAAATGTGGTGCTAAGCCACTTATTTAAAATAGGTAGCTAAGGCACTCTAGTTCTTCCCCTCTTGGTTGTGGCTTCCAAGGGGTGTTGCCTCAAGTGTAAGACAATTTATGGGCCTTGTGTTGTCACTTGGCCCAATTGAAACTTGGATATTTAGCACAAGTTGGCCAATGGTGTCTTGGGCTTTCTTGGCCTTGGCCCAAGTCATGGAACCTCCTAGGACCAATAGATCATCCAAGTTGATGGCCATTAGTGGGTTGCTATTAGTAGTTGTAAGGACCCAAATTCTACCATTGAAATTTTTTTCTTCTTTTATTCATCCTTTATACATTTTCCTACGATTTTTAAATAAAAACATCAACAACTTAAGTTAAGTCTCATTTCCTTGCTCATACCCATCTTCCACTACCAAAATAACATACACATTCGCATAACGGAAAATCATAATTCATTCATGCATTCCGGTAACTACCGTATATAATTAACTATGGGATTCCAAAATACCCATAGCTACGAATATCCAGAGTTACAAATATTCATATATCAAATACAGTTAGTCATATTAAAAAAGAATGAATATAAGGACTTCAAAAATGTAAAAGCCTCTAAGCTCCTAATCAAACGTCCTTACATCTTCCACCTACCTGCAATGAGATTAACATTGACCATACACAGAAAACACAAAGGAGTAAATTGTTAACGAAATAAACGTCAATGTACGTTAATCCACATTTTAATAAGATTAAGTAACAATATAAAGTTAAATACACTTAAAACCATTTCCATTATTTATACTTTTGAAAATCATGCCTCATAACTTGAGCCAAAGTTTGCTACATTGCTTGAGCCAAAGTCGCTACACCCCTTAAGGTTAGCTAAAATTGATTTCTCTTTTCTTTTGAAAACGTGCTACATAACTTGAGCCAAAGTTTGCTACATCGCTTGAGCCAAAGCTTGCTACATCGCTTGATCCAAAGCTTGCTACATCGCTTGAGCCAAAGCTTGCTTCATCGCTTGAGCCAAAGCTTGCTACATTACTTGAGCCAAAGTCGCTAACCCATAATGGTCGGCTAAAAACGAGTTTTCTTTTCATTGACACTCCATCAATTCATAAACAGTAAATCCACACCATCATTATTACAAACATACCCATATATGCTTATAATAATTAAGTGGTTCACAACTCAATTCATTATTCCACAACCAGAAAAATCCACGCATTTTCTACCATAATGCATAAGTTAAGACTCATCCTTACCTCGATGAGTGTTGGGTTTGGTTCTTGGCAACTTCGCAAGTTCCACCGATACCGCCTCCAACTTTAGGATCTTTCGTCATTCCCACCATATAACACAATGTTAGTCATTTATTCCAAATATCATATAAACAATTTATATTGCATCATTTAACCATACAAGATATTCATCATATTTTCAATGTTTCTAAACTACTTTCATCATGAGTTTACAACCATCTAAAACATACATATTCACCTCATATTTCAACATTAGAAAGTAAACTCATTTTCTATCTCTAGCATTCTACCCATTCCCCCCCCCCCCTTACCATATTTTCATTTTTAGGGTTTTGGGGTTTTCATGAATCAACCCACAAACCCTTTCCATTCTTGAATTACTAACTCTAAACCAAGACTTTATGAGAGAAAAACAATATAAAACGAACCATAACTCAAAAGGGTGAGTTTCCATGGTTTTACACATTTTGAAAAGAGATCCTACATACCCAAAATGAGTTTCAAAGGGAAGAAGAGAGTTCGAATCAAAAGTTTTACCTCTTCTCAAGCTCTTGGATGAGAATCAAAGCTCCTTGACCTTGAAAATGCTCTCTTCTCTCACCTTTCTTCAATTTCTAACCCTAAAATGTGTTTGGGGTTTCTCATTTAATGTTGTCTCGTCGGGCTCTCGCTTAAGCGAGCTCATTCTCGCTCAAGCGAGAAAATCCCGCCCATTTTAAAAACTCAGGTCTGACCCTCTCGCCCAGGCGAGACATCTCTCACTCAAGCGAGGATCCTCTCGCTCGGGCGAGAATCTTACACCCTCGACAGGTTCAAAATGTCACTTTTCTCGCCCAGGCGAACCAATTCTCGCCCAAGCGAGACTACTCTCGCTCAAGCGAGAATCCTTCAGTATAGCCGAGGATTTCACCTTCCCAGGTGAGCCTTTCTCGCCAAGGCGAGAATCCCTCGCTCAAGCGAGAATCTCAGGACTGATACTATAATTTTAAGGAGTGAAATTAAGGGTGTTACAATAGCTTTTCAATTGTTTTCCTTGACATTCAATAATTAAAGAAGATAATACATTCTTTCACACTACTCATGTGACTGGAGAATAAGAGAATGTGAGGAACATTCCTAGCTTAAAATTAAAAAATACAACACAAAAATACAAAAAAGTCCGCTGAGAATTCTCAATTGATATCTCATCCAAAAATTAGGGCAAAGAAAATTGCAATGTCAATAACCACAAAAGGAACATTTCATAGTAATTTTTCGCGTGAAAACCTGGATAATTCTCTTAATTGTTGAATTTTATGTTAGGAGACTATTGAAAACAAGATAAGGAAGAAAGGTGAAAGGTGTGTATGAGAAACACATGTTTCGAGCCATACATTATTTTCTTGAAAACCATTAAACCACGATATAAGCTTAAATTGACATTGTCAATGACTTATTTGCCTAAGATGCACATCATGACAGAAAAATAGTGACTCTACTAATCTCATCAAACTTTGATAAAAATATCTCATCTTTAATACATAGAGTTAAGATTCGTTTTCTCACCTTATCACCACTCACATCTTAAACACGAATTAAATTATATTATCATCACCACAACCACATCTATTCAAGCCCAAACCCAAATTAAATTTTATCATAAATACATCAACACTCACATCCCAACATAAATTAAACTATATTATCATCGCCATAACCACTCATAGCTTGAATATTTGTCAAATTTGCATTTTACCATTGTTTTTAGTATTTATTTTTAAAGGGTTGTGCATGAAATAAAGAGTACGAAAGGAAAGAAAAGTGGAAGCCTCTCAAACTAAGGCAAATTTTGGGAATGATTCATGTTTTAAGGCCTTCCAGTCCAAGACTAGCAGAGCAATTTGAAAAGAAGAATGACTCTTAATATCTCACATTGGGACAACTTTTGGGTTGATTCCATTTTCTAGTAGAAAGTTACAATAAGTCTAAAATTGTGGCAGTTTTTTGGGTTGGTTCCATTTTCTAATGAAAAGATACAATAAACCTAGGGATGACAATAAAAACCGAACTCGTGGGTACCTGCCCGATCTGAACCCGAATTTAACGGGTTAAACTTGGTGTTATTAGGTTCGGGTTCGGGTTTTACCCGATATTAAATTTCGGGTTCGGGTGTGATATATGTGATACCCTACCCCGAACCTGCCCCGAACAATGATCTTTCTTTGTTGTTGGTGCAGATGTTGGAGATCAAGGAATTTTACCTTATGTGATGGAAGCCATGTGAAGCACAACAAAGCCACATGGGATAATGTTGGGCCTCTGCTTTTTAAAAAGTAAAAGTATGATGTTTTCTTTGTTTTAGGCTTGTTTTGTTACCAAACAAATTCCAAGAGAAGTTGTGTGTTTCAGATTTGGCATTTCAATGCTAGAAATAAAAAGTGGCATATTTTATGTGATACCTCTATGGATCTGTGTTGGTTTGATATGTGTTTTTGTTTTAATATTTTTGAAGTTTGCTGCCATATGGTCAAGTCCAACCATGTGAGAACTTGCTAGATTTTTGTATACATGTATTGAATCTTCTCTTTTTCCATGGTTTCTGCTATAACAGAGTTAAATTTTAATCACCACTGCCACATGAATTTATATTTTTCGGGTTTTCTATCGGGTTCGGGTTCCCTGAAACCCGACGGGTTCGGGTTTGGTATTAGCGTTTTAAACCTCGCTCACTCCGGGTTCGAGTTTTAGATTTCGGGTTTGGGTTTTGGGGTTGGGTAAGCACAAACCCGACCCCGACCCGCCCCGTTGCCATTCCTGAATAACCCAAAACTGAGGTAGTGGTGAAATTGCTTCTTATGACTCTAGAAATCAAAATCTCGCAATAAAGGAAAGATTTTAAGTTATCATCTTCAAGAACAACTCTAAGCATTAACCTATACAATTCTTCTACTTTCTATCAAATGAGACCACCACGTTAAGGGTGTTCAAAAGAAAAAAGCAAAGAAAAAGAAACATAAAAAGATGAAAAACGAGTGCTAGGTTGAAAACCCACATGGACAACCTAGAAAAAGGAGGGTGATTCTAAGTCGAAAACATACAAATGTGGCTCAAGATCATAATAAAATGAGATAATTCTCGACAGGTACCTACAAAAGGTATTATGGGAAAAAATTATGGAAAATTAAATGAACATCCTCAATATGAAGGCTTACTACTACTCCTCCTCAATTACCCAAACTGAGGCAAATTTTTGGAGAATCTAAGTTATAGCCACCAAGCTGAAGAAGTGAGTTAAAAATAGACACGTTGGGGCATCTTTTGTTGTTACAAAAATATCAACACTTTGGAAAGAATTCCCTAGTCAGCCTACACTAGGGCAATATAGTTGGGTTAGTCATTCTCCTGAAGATTATATTGGGGTAGTTTTATGGATCACCTTAAAATAAATACGTCTTCAGGTAAACTGAGGGCAGATTTTGATGGATGAAAAGTTATCAATGATAGTCAATTTAAAAGTCATTTCAGTCGAGTCAATAAAAGTGATGAATCTTATATCAACCCAAATAGAAAGGATAAATAATCAACGACTCATTTGTGCATGGGTCTTACTGCTCATTATCTTGCATTTAAATAAACATCAATCATATCTCGTTAACATGCTTCACCACCTTACCAAAGTCACATTCATACATTAATCATTATAACCCCAAACATCAACATGAAATTCATGCATCGCATATCCCCAAACAATAGTATCATTACAATTATATTTAGAATCAAGCTTTCTAAGTCTTGTACCTCAATGAACATTGACAATCAAGCTTTTTGGGTCCTATACATCGATGAGCATTTATAGTCAAGCTTTTTGTGTCTTGTACCTCGATGAACATTGATAATCAAGCTTTCTGGGTCTATAGCTCGATGAGCATTTTACAATCAAGCTTTTCATGTCCTATACCTAGATGAGAATTTACAATCAAGCTTTTTGGGTCATGTACCTCAATAAGCATTTAGAATAAAGCTTTATTTTTATGTGTCTTGTACCTCGATGAGCATTTACAGTTCGAGCTTTCCATGTCTTATACCTCAATGAGCATTTACAATCAAGCTTTTCGGGTCATGTACATCGATGAGCGTTTACAATTCAAGCTTTTCGGGTGTTGTACCTCGATGAGTATTTGAAATCTTACTTTCTAGATCCCGTGTCTGACGTATTTCAAATCTTACTTTCCAAGATCCTATGTTTAACGTGTTTCAATTCTTACTTTCCAAGACCTCATGTCTGACGTGCCCAAAATCTTACTCATCATAGTAGAGTCTCGAACTGATTCATCAAATCTCGATGGTCCACCAACAGAGTCTCGAAATGCTTCATCAAATTTCGATGGATGACCAGCAGAGCCTAGAATTGCTTCATCAAATCTCGATGGTCCACCAGCAGAGTCTCGAACTGCTTCATCAAATCATGATGGTCCAAAGTAGAGTCTCAAACTACTTCTCCAAATTAATGGTCCACCATAGCAGAGCCTCGAACTACTTCACCAAATCTCGATGGTCCACCAGCAAAGTCTCAAACTGCTTCATCAAACCTTGATGTTCCACCAGTAGAGTCTCAATCTGCTTCATCAAATCTTGATGGTCCACCAGCAGGGTCTCGAAATGCTTAACTAAATCTCAATGGTCTACTAGCAGAGTCTCGAACTACTACATCAAATCTCGATGGTCCACAAGCAGAGTGTCGAACTGCTTCATCAAATCTCAATGGTCCGCCAACAGAGTCTCAAATTGCTTCAACAAAACTATGGTTTATTTTTTTTGCAAAAATAGTTTTTTCAATCCTTGACAAAATTAGTGTTCATTTCTTTACTAGTTACTTACTGTGATATATCTCAAACTTCGGTGTGTTTGCTGTCAAATAAGCAACAAGTAAAGATTGACAGTTGTGAACATCAATTTTTGTCCGTTCTATAAATAGCCGAGTACTTTTTTAACATCAAAATAACTTTAAAATTATATTTCTTTTTGAAAATAATTATAAAAAAAAAAGTGATTCGAGAAGCATATCCCCTTTGATTTTTCAGAAAAAATAAAATCAAAACATTGTTAGGATCTCAATCTCTAATAATATACAACAAATTTTATAAGAAATAAAATCATGTTGCATTATTTTTAGGAGGACGTTATTTCCCTTTTACTATAAATAGGACCCTTACCCTTAGGATCATAAGAAAAACACACAACTTTGGTTTTGACCGGCTGCTCCGTCCTTCAAGATTGCAGGTATATTTTACTTCCTTAAAAGTATTTCCTTTATGAACTCATGTTTAACAACAGCATCATTAAATAATTATGACAATAATTCATATTTTGTCATTTCCTTTCATAAATAAACTATGGTTGACATATACATAAATATATACATATATATAATTTAGTATATTGGTCATAATTATTTACCACACTTTCACAAATTAATTACACATTTTTAAAAAATCTGAGAAAATCTTTAGCATTAATATGAAACATGGTATTAGACGGAAGATATATACTTGGCTCATTTAAATAAGGAAAACCAGTTAAGATTAACCATATCTATTTTCTAAAAAAAATAAAATAAATTCAATCAACAAATCATTTTCTATCGCCCATAGAGATATATAGGAGTAAAATCATATCTTATCAGACACAACAATAACAAAAATGTGTCATTTTTTCAATAATTAATTAAATAACCAAATAAGTTTAAGGTATAAAATAAGCCAATCAATTTAGTGAGTGTACCGTTTAGAAGCGGCAGATAGGGTGCTAACACATTCCGTACTCCGTAACCGACTCTCGAATCAAAATATTAAAATCCAACTTATTTATTTATTTGTGCATGTGTTTCTTATAATCACGCGTGTTACTTTAGACAATAAAAAGAAGAAAAATAATGATAATAACAATTATAAAACATGGTTAAAGTACAAGTGCAAAACTTTAAATTGTCATTTAAATATAAATCTTTTTTCTAAAAAATATAATTTAAAAAGACAATAAAATATATCAAACTTCTAACATCCCTCCATCAACATAACATTACTTCATAATTATGGATTAACAAATACAACATTATTGCTTAAGAATATAACATCACAATTTTGACGAAAAATATGTTTAGTTATTATTTTATATATAGAGAAATTATGGGTCTAGATACTAACAGGTATGGGTACTTCATTACCTATATCCGGACCCATTTAATAGTAGATTTCAAAATTTTCGGTCCCAACTATTCGCAGGTCCAAAAACAAGGACCCAGACTCAACCTATTATAAGTATTACTAGCGGGTACCTATGGATCCGAGTACCCATTATCATCTCTATCCACGGATGATTGTGAGGCAAGACATTGATGACTATGTAACTCTTATTCTCTGTAGCATGGATTGTCTACACAGCGTTTTAGAGAGAATTGAGTTGACCTTGATGGTTGTATAGGTAAAAAACTAGGTTTTTAGCGTTTTCTAGTCTGTTTTCAAATGATAGTCACATGGTCTATTTATAGTTGAAATTGAAGGGTTGTGTAATAAGAAATATGTCATTTTTTAATTAACATAGGGATAAACTTGTTATCCCAATTTCAAATATATGATAACAATCGGTAACACTCTTATCCTTTATTTGAAAAAAATGACTATCTCATATAATATTTTGTTAAAGTATACTAAAAAAATATTTATTCAATTGGCTTTATGTTCTGATATGATTTATTTATTTTAAAAAACACTGACCTTTTGTAGAACTATTTTTTGTCTATTTCACTTTGGGGTCATACAAAATTAAGTGTTCATAATTGTCTCTCCTTACTTGTTGCTTCATGGATAGCAAACAAATTGAAGTTTCAGCGCTATCACTTTAAGTGACAAGTAAAGAAAAGAATGTTAATTTTAGCATTGCATAAATGCTTCATTATATGAATGTGTGTATCAACATCTTAATATGCGTAGAGTTTTAACCATAGGGCAAGAATGTAAGTTGGAGTATTGTCATAACTTGAAAACGATAAAAAAGAAACTACCAAGAACAGATGTCGGGTGGTTGGGTACTGACAAAACTTGAAAATAAGAATAAGAAGCCATCCTTAACACATGTCATGGTATAGTCGGAACATGAGAACAAGAATAAAAAAACAGAAAAATATCTAACTATGGTATGTGTTGATCTAAATTATACATCGAGATTCGTGAGTCCATTATGGATCATGAAGATGTTAGCACCTCGTTCGCCCGTAGTAAGTCGGAATAATCTTTTGTTTATTTCTTCTAATTATTTATTTACAAAGACAAAATTATATTTTATTTTTATGTTTCACAAGAGTTTATCTTCCTCCTTTCATGTGCAATATGGAATCAAGACTCACAAACAAATAAGCACATGATATGGACTGAATCAACAGAGTGGAAAGCCAAGGATTGACACAAGCTTAGAGAAACAACCAATGGTAGAACATGGCATTGGCAACACGATCAATTGAATTAGGATAAAATCATTATTCTCTCTAGTGTAGATTGAATGCACAAATTGAGGAGTTTGATGATAGAGAATATGTCATTTTAGAATAAACATATTCATAAGTTTGTTAACCCAATTTCAAAAATCTGGGTAACATTTTTATCTTTTATTTCAAAAATTGATTATCCAATCTAATTTCAAATTGATTTTAAATATTTTATAATTTTTATTCGGATAAATTAAGAAGTAATGGGCAGTGGGGGACCATACTTGGGATAGGTGGGGGCACCTGCCCCCTAGATTTTTCTTTTAAAATTATCACAATATTTTATTTTACATTTTTTCAATTTTTTTTTTACCTTCTTATATTTGTGTGGTCCTTCTAAAAACTATAGGTAATGAATCAAGTTCTTTTACATATGTAAATAGTAATATTTCTTATAATAACATTACTTTTCATATTGTTGTTACACTTATGGAATACATTATGGAGATCACAAATTGCCTTTGTCAAAACATTGCACCAAAAGTCTTAAGATCATATGAATTTTTATAAATCATTTATTATTAATAACATAAATATTTTTGTGCAAAAATTCTAATATGAGGATTTGAATAAGCAAGAGAAATTTAACTTCACATGGCAACTTCAACATTTTATGGTTGATGTTGTTAGACATTCATGTTTGAAAAACTTTGAACAATTTTTGAATTAAGTGTAATTTTGACAATACGGGGAAAATGATGCATATTATTTGTTTGATCAAGTTATTCATCATATCTTAACTTTTTTGGTTTGGCTACTACAAAAAGATCATTTTCATCAATGAAGACAAAGAAACAAAATTATGTAGTAAGATAGAACATGAATTTCTTGTAGACAACATTATAATTTGTTGAAAATGAAATATTTAAAAAATTTACTCATAATTCAATCATTGGTGAGTTTAAGTCTTTAAAATAATAAGGAACAACACTTTAAATGAATGTACATTTTTTTAATGTCTTTAATTGTTAATTATTGTTATTTAGAATTAATATGTTAGTTTGAAACTTATTACTCAAATATTCTTAATTATAAATTTTAAATAAAATAATGTTGCCCCCTAAACTTTACATCAAAATCCCCAATGCACTGGGTTAATGTTTCGCACATCAATTAAATTATAAGTTTTATTTCACTTCATGTACCATTCATCATTCATAATAAAAATAAAGTTGTTCATTTCATAATAAATCATTTGCTTACATCAATAATTCATAGTTTGTTTACATATCATGATCCTTTGTCAAGGACATTCATCACACTACGTCAGAAATCGTCTTTAACAAGGTCCTTCAACAACGCTTTTTAGAACTATGTTCTTAAATATTAGGCGGAGGAAAATAGACAGTGCCTATTTAAACGACCGCTGTTAATATTGATAAGCGGATATAAAATCAATAGCGCATCCGTGAATGTGCGCTGTTAAACAAGCGTTGGTTTGAATTAGTTCTCTTTTAACAACGCTCCCTTTTTGTTGTGTTGCTAATTAGAATTTATTCGACAACGCCTTTTGTTATGTACGCTATTGATGAAATATCTTCTACAGCTCTTTCTTCAATGAGCGCTATTGATTTGATATCGTATACAATGTTTTCTTAAATGTGCGCGGTTGATTTGATTAAATTTTAAAATTTTACAATTTCTAAACAACATTCTTTCATGTATTAAAATGTGTTTGTTCCCCAAAAAAAACTTGATTCGTGATGTGAGTTTCGCACACCTGCCAATGATTTCAATAAAGATATCATTTCTCCATAATTCTTTGAGTCTATATATTTAGTCATGGAATGATTGAAATTCATTGTAACTACATCATTGAAGGAATGAATTTCATTAAAGATATTAGTCTATTTTCTAATAATACACATCATGTAAGCTTAAAGTGAAAATATCAACTCTTTTGCGGGTTGAAATATATGGAGATCCTTATTTTTGATGATTTTCATTGATCTGGAGATGCTTTAGTTATTTATTTAATTTTTTTCATAATATGATTTTCATTTGATCGATCATATTATAAGTTTATGTAATAGGAGATAAAATTGAGGCTGTTGTGAAGTAGATTTATATTTCACAATTGAAAAATATACTAAAAGAGAGTTGTAACTATATTGCTGAAAACTTTGATGTTGTGCTCAATGATGAGAAATATCATTTTGTAATCATCCTTACAAGCTAATATTTCAAGATAGAACAATATTGAGGAGGTAATTCATTTTTTATGTTTCGTTATTATTCATCCTAAGCCAATATTTATTAAATCTTATGAATATTCTTACAGGGAATTAAACACGGCTATAGGGGGCGCTGATCCATACTATATGAAATATCTTAATTCTATTTTGGACAAAGAAGATTTCTCTGATTGAACAATATATAGTTGATGTTAATTTCTTCTTTGCTATTTAATTGTTTTTTTCCTGTTAATTTCTATTTTGAATGATTTCTATTGTGCAATGAACATTAATTTCTATTTTGGATGTTAATTTCCAATGAACATTATCTATTTGGCAATGAACATTATCTATTTGAAAAAATCTATTGTAGATATGCAGGTATATTCATTCAGCACTGTCCAGCTCCAGTCAAATTTGATGTTAAAAAGTTGTTTAAGGATTTAAATGTATAATTGTAACACATGTATAGATTTTAAGGATTTAAATGTATAGATTGTAACACATGTATAGATTTTAAGGATTTTGATGTATATAGATTATAACATAAGGATTTCAATGTATATTAATGTTGTTCAATGTAACATATATAAAATGTAATGTTCATTTATTTTTAATATATACAACGTACAATTTTCAATTAACATTTACCTCTTTTTTGTTGTGTTTTTGGTGTTTGAATTGTTAACTTTTAGCTCTTTTGTTCAATGTTCAATATATACATATTTTTATGTTTAAGTGATTGAATGTGTCGTAAGTCTAAGAGTAGCCATGAATGCAATTGACAGGTGTAACATGGCGTGTTTTAAAACGTGCCGGTATATGTTCAAAATCGCTTATTTTACTGTGCGTTGTTGAATATGGAAAAACATGTATATGCAACAACACATAATTAAAGGTGCGCTGTTGAAGAATGAAAAACATGTATATTCAACAACGCACAGTTAAAGAAGTGTTGTTGAAGACGGAAACACATTAATATGCAACAACACACGGTTAAAGGATTGAAGTTGAAGATGTTACTCTTAATATAATAAAGTGAAAAGTAATTTTATGTATGAGCTATTATGTTTAGTCAAATTTAATATCTAGGTGATTATGTTTAGTCAAATTTAATATCTAGGTGATTATGTTTAGTCAAATCTTTCATATACAATGTTTGAATGATTCACGAGAAGTAGTTGTTCGAATGAAGCCCAAATTATTGGACGAAAAAATGTTACAATGTTTGTTGATACTCTTCAACCAACATTCTATGGTTAAGAATGGAAATGTGGCTTTAGGTTTCCTCCACTTGGTGAATATAAGAGAAAAAATTGAGTGTGACTTGAGGAATGATAAGACAAGAAGAGCTCATAGAAGAAAATGTAGCATATGTTAGAACCTTAAACCAATGTGAGAAGCATTATCCTCCACCATATCCATGTCCCCAACCTTATTATTCATCTTGTCACAACCAAAGAGGACAATTTTGGAAACAAAAGAGAAGATATTTTTACTCTAAGATATTACCACACTTCTTTTATAGGTTTTTGCTAATTCCTCTTCCTTTGAAGAAATTGGAACCTTGGTATTCAGAAGGGTTTTGAGGAACAATAGCTTATCATATTGATGGTTGTAAGCCATTAAAAGGCAAAACGGTATGAGACCTTATATGTGTAGGTTGGTCGAGTTTCAAGGAAATGTTTTGATAGGAGAAATGCAAAAGTTATATCTTTTTCAAAAATGTTACTCCAATATGTCTTAGTTTCACTTAAGAGTATAATATCTATGCATTGTTACTCTAAAGATTTATACATGTTCGGTACATCATCTACTATTTATTTGTATAATGTCTATTGAATAGTTAATGATGATTAAAAATGAATGAGGGTGATGAACTGATGTTGTATAAAACTTTTACACTGTTAATGCATACATTTTCTGGTTCACTTAAATAATCATGTAGTACATCCCTTTGCTCTACCATAGGGTAGGGGGTTACTAAACAATGGGCACAATTATGTTTTGCAATCTGTATTGCTCTTAATAAGGGTAGTAGGGTTATCAAATAGGGGGCACCAATATTTTCTTTCACAATTAAAGATTTTTCATCACTATATATCTTTTAATGATTATATATTAATACATTGATCATACAAATTTTACTATGTCAGAGCTCATCCCATAAATAATAGTAATGCAAAAAGATCCAAAGAAAATGAATTCATGCATTAATATAATAATATGAAATATTTGATTTAACAATTAAATATGTAAGGACTCAAGAGGAGTATGTAAATTTAAAACTCAAAATTGTGCAAAACTTGTTGAAGAGCATGACATGGAAGGAAATGGAGAAATGTAGGTACAAGAAACAAATTGATTTTTGAGCTTTATATCATTTTCTTATAAACCTTTTATGAGACCATAATAAAAGATTAAAAGACTTTTTTTTATGATTAGTCATATCCTTACTCTATAAGATTAATTTTCATTCTATCTCAACATCATCACATTACTATTAATAGCTCAAACATTTTTTATGTTTGTATGATCATTATAATAATATATTTTTATAGAGGTGAGCAAGAAAGAAAAACCCAAAAGAATAGTGATGACTTTTTCTAACTATGACAACTTTTGAGATAATTCTTGAAGGAGGATGTTTCAATATCTGCATCGTGACATTAATATATAGGAGATATAACACAAAACTTAGGTAAAGTAACATAGGTGCTAGTGGTATAAGTTATATATTAGAGGATGACACATAGACATTTTTGTTTACTTTCAAAGAATGAACATTTATTACAATCAAACATTTTTTTTTATCTTGAAAGTAAACAAAAAGGTTCACGTATCATCCTCTAATAAGTCACTTGTACCACTAGCACATATGTTACTTTACCTAAGTTTTGTCCTAATGCATATTGTCGAGAATTCATTTTACTTGTCCAGACATCCTTAATCTTAGTTTAAATAATGTATTAGTTATTAGATAACTAATAAGAAGCTAAATTATACAAGTAAAAGTTCATTTAAAAGTAGACTAGTTTTGTTTTAGACAAAAGAAATATTACAAATATTTAAATAGAATAATTTCCTCACACTATCTCTCAAACAAAAAAAAATCCCTTACTAAGTAGTCATATACTAGATTAAAATTTCAAAAGAATACCAAATTAAAATTAATGAGTGATTGGTTTATATAATACATATATGTTCTCTCTGTCAAAAATTAATTTTATTATATAAAAAATTTCCACATTCAAATAAAAAATAAGGATTTGATATTTATAGTTGATAGTTTAAGATTTATACTATTAGCATAATTTATACGTTAATTATTATTGATTCTTAAACAAAAGTAATTCAAATAAATGATACATAATATACAAACTTATAAAAACTTTACATTAAATGTGTGTTTGATATAGATTATGTTTTTAATTTTAGTTTATAAACTGTTTGATTATAAAATGTTCATATTATAATCTGATTATGTCTAAGATACTTTAGCTAAAAATCGAATATAAATTAATTTGTTTTGTTCGGTTAAGGTAGAAAAATTAGTTTTTACAGAATAAATTACAAAAAAAAAAGATAGTATCGAATTATTTTTACTTTATTTGTTTTAATAATATTATCATCATATATATTTGCTATAAACTTTATTTGTTTTTATACTTTATTTGTTTTAATAAAAAGACAACATAAATCAATATTTAAAAACAATATGATACAAAAGAATAAAAGTTACTAAATTTAAATTACACTATCTACCAAATAAATAGTACACAAATGAAAAAATAATCAATGTAATGAGAGGTAAAAATAATGGAAGTGGTATTGAAACTTGATGAATTTTAATACCTTATCATACAATTAGATAAATATTAATCTCAAACCTCACCAAAATGAAATTTTATTGATAATGTTATATTCTCATACTAAATTATCTTATTAATTCTTCTACTACATATATCACAATGTAATATTTTGTTTACAAGTAACATATATCACTCTCTTATGAATAAGAATATTAATAGTAAGATGATTTAATAAGAGAATATATCATTTTCAATACCAAAATAATTCATTCTAGGGCCACTCACACACACTTTGAGGGGCATAAAAACTGCAGTAGAAGCCGAAAAGATGCAACACTCCAGACCACTATGTCAGTAACGCCCAAATAAAAACATCCTCAAACTCTGTTTCTGTTTCTGTTTCTCTTTTACTTTCTCACTACTCTTTCACTTTTCACTTCCATCAACAAAACTCAATCTCTTATTTTTCATGGATGATTCCACGGCGGAGCCACCACCATCACCACCACCACACCTATCAGACCTCATTCTATCTCTAGAACAAGCCACCCTGATGGCAAAACAACTACCATCCACCACCAACCCCACCCATTTAAACCAAATCCATAATTCCCTTCATTTTGCTCATCAACATCTCTCTACTTTCCTTTCCACACTCCAATTCTCGCCAATGGCGGCGGAGAATTCCTTATCCTCTGCCAATGGTGTTGCTGCCCATGATGGCCAAGAACCGATGCAAGTCGGCGATGATGATGACGATGATGATGATGGGGTAGTGGAAGAGACATCAAAATACATAATTGATGAAGTTGAAGAGAAGATGAGAGATTGCTTCATCAAGAATAAGCGACCAAAACGGCCTTTGTCGCCGTCCGCGGCGGCTTTCGTGGAGGAGAAACGGTTGTCTGATGATGGATTTGTTGGGAGAGTGAAGAATTATGATCCACATGCAATGAGGATAAGAGCTTTGGACCTTGTGTACCAATTTCATGGCTGAAGTGAAGAAAATGAAACATGGGATTGAAGCAATGATGATGTTTCATAAATATTCTTTAGGGTATAGTAGTATCATATTGCAATATTGCAGATATCAGATTAATTTGATCAATTTCTTTTGCTTTACTTTTGATTCTTCAACTTCTTGCAGAAAATTTATTATATTTTTTGTGGAAAATTTTGGGCACCTTATTTTCTTGGGTGGAGTTATGTTGCAGTCAATTAAGATTAATGTAGCAGATTTGGTGATATATTGCAGTCATTTTCTGAAACCTTGATTCTTTCCTATAAATTTTGGGAAGATTTAGAGTGAGATTGTATGAGTTATTCATAAATTTTCCAATTGTTGCATATTAAAAATAGCATTGTCTTGTCAATTTGGTTTATACAAAATCCTTTTGTAGATAAAAGAATTAACTACAGTATCTTATAATTTTATTTTATCACAATGGAAATAAACTAAACTCACAAAGCAAAATCATTAAGGTCAATTGAAAGTTTGAAACCCATGGTGTTTATATACAAATTTGTTAGCAGCTTTTCTATGAAGATTATGTACAAATTTGTCTGCAGCATTTCAATTCAAAGTTTTCCAAGGTTAAGCATATGAAGTCTGCCAATAAATTGGTTGTCTAGAAAAACATTGATGACTGTGATATTTCACAATTGTCAATCTCATAATCCCTCTGCAAAAATTGCTTACAAAATTATACATTCCATTAGTTATTAATCTATCCTTGAAATATCAGTACAACACTATTATATCCCAACCCAGTATAACCCATTTGTCCCTAAAATTTCTATTCTCTTTTTCGATAGATATTTAACACGAGTTCAAGAAGGCATGAATCCCTCGGGTTTGTGTTGTTCTTCAAATCCTTAGCAATCTAGATCATTACTATTTGACAATTAAGTTATGCAACTTTGTGAAATCATCCATGGTCAACTCTTCAGGCCTTGACTGCACATGTTAAAAGTACATATAAGTGCCTAATGCACAATCACTTGAAAATAAGTATAAAAAAAAAGTAGCACACATTGATGACTTACTGTGGTTAGAAGACCTATGCTTGCTAAAGCTTCTTCAATCTCAAGAGATGTGCCTATGTGTTGAAGTGACTTGCGCAACATCTTACGCTTCTCATTGAATGCAGAATTAACCTTCACGTATAATGAATTAAAATGTTATTGAAGCGACAAAAATGGTGTATGCTTTACTACATCTATCTTGAATTATAGTAGGCGAGAAGAAAACATTTGCACATGGAAATCTTCAATAACTAATGTGTTATGGGACATTTCAATGCAATGAGACTTTTGATGAAATTAAAGAAAAATCCCTAGAAATTCAAAGCATGATAGTTCATGGTGGGAGAAAAGGCTACCATTGAGAAAAAACTTTTAGTGGAAGAAACTTTGGGATATTGTGTTGGTGGCTTCAACTTGAATGAGACAACAGCTGCGTCGACCTACACAAAAATGAAATAAATCAGATTGATTTCTTGTACTGCCCATAAAATCTTGTGACATAAAGTAAATGGGGATGACCATATATCATGTCCGTCTCCAACATTTTTCCAATGGTGAATCATGTTAGATAGCCAAATAGAAAAAATGACACAATGTATAAGTTCAACATCTGTTGAAGTCATAATAATGACTAAACTTCTTCAACCAATACTACACCACACCAATTATATTGACATTTTTCATTTCATTGTCTTTGTTGGTTATAAAATATGATTTTGTTTGCTTAGTAATGTCTTGCACTTTTTTGCAAAGCGTATTGCTACACAGAACCTCATTCAGCTTATCTAATGATTTCAAAAGAATCATACATAAAAGTAACAACTCTCATATACAATCATTATCCTAGAGAAAGCATATGGAAAATAGGACTGGCAAAGATCAACTAGAAGGAAATTTGTAGTTCACATATTCACAAGCTATAAAGCATGGACACCTGACCCGACACATGCATGGTCACAGACAGACAATTAAAAAAATAAAGGACATTGAGCACAACATTATATATATATATATATATATGAAAATGTCAACTAAAATTGATTATGAACAAGATAACATTCCTAATGCTTGTACGACTAATTGTATAACTATTCACCTGACTATTTTCTTTCCTTTTATACTTTTGCATGATTAAATATAGGGGAGAACTCCTCTAAAGTGAGATTTTGTCTATAGTTAGAAAATGAGGGTGCATGTGCCCTTTGATTAATTAGTGGATTGAAATCTTTATGTATTAGATTAAATTAAAGGGATACACCTTACTTAATCACTTTAGAGAGAAACTAATTGATAGAGCATGATCTACTAAATACATTACTCTTTGCATGACTAATTACATTACAATTTGTATTACTAGCTTCATATGATTTGCATGGTTATTAGTTCTTAATGAATAGAACTTCTCTACACAGTAGTGTATTAATTCTTAATGAATAGAACTTCTCTACAGTCTACACAGTAGTGTTATTACATTACAATTTGTATTACTAGCTTCATATGATTTGCATTAATAAAACTTGAATAGAACTTCTCTACACAGTAGTGCTATTGAAGATGTCTAGCTGTTTTGGGGGTTGGGGGTGTTGGCTAAGTGTTTGAGCAAAGTCTAGCAGGCATTTGAACTGACAAAATATTTTTTTAATTAGACACCAGAGTGGTACATGTGTTGGAGAAATGTGAGTGTAGTAAATATGTGCAGCACTTGTATACCTCAATAAACAAAGGTATATGTGCTTTTTAATTTTCAAGTGCATTAGAACAAAATGCTACATTCAACATCATAGATACCACATTTAAATGACATCACTTACATTGGGTTGAGGGAAAAAATGTGCTCTTGGGACTTTAAATTTGTACTCAGGATCTGCGAAAAGGAAAGTCAGAACTTCAACATAAAATTAAGAAAATCCTATACAATGGGTAACAAAAGTTGTGAATATGATGCATAAATAACTTATTTAAAAACCACATGAAAACAGTGAAACACACATTTTTACAAGCATTTCCTTCAATCACAACCCATTATATTACAAATGCCCACAAAGAGCACAAGAGAAAATTCATAATGCATTCAAATGTTAAGGGTGGGTCCGAGTTCAATCATAAACTTATTTTTTTTACATGTAATCGTGACTTTTACAAGTTTTATTTGATTTGCCATAAAATAAAATCAGCATCATTTATTGTAAAAAGCATCACAGCTATCGACCAATATCTATTAACATAACACATTCAACTATTATGTACTGCATATATACCTACCCGAATAGAAATTAACAAATATATTGATGGGACGATATTCAGAGGTGCGGAGTGATGATACAACCAAGCGCAAGGCAGTCTCCTCCTGCGATGATTTAATATTTTTAGTCAATAACTGTTATTATTTATTACAGTAAGTTCCCTGTATGGTTGGAATTTCTAATCTCATTCCATGAAAAGAAGGATCAAAATGATGAACATAGTAGAAGTTAAAAGGGATGGCCTAGTACACATCGCTCCAATTCTTGTGAGGTCTAAGAAGGTAAATAGATATATCCTTAACCTATAATTAGAGAGACTTACTCAAAAAAGTTAAAAGAGGGAACAATAATGGCCTTTAGATATTTATTAGTTAGGGTACTTTTAAGTCTTACAATACATAAGTGCACAAAGGTGCTCTGAAAACATGGTTCTCCTGCAATGTCAAGTTCAGTTCTCATCAACATGTCATTTCATAAACAATTCAGCCTTTACCTTCAGCATTCATTAAAAAAAAATTAATAAATCATTTGTGCTTGATGACAGCAATAATGATCAAAATGAACATGGGATATGCTTGACCTTTGGATCAGGTAAAGGGTGCGGGCAGAGGACTGAAAGGTACGGATGGAAATACTAGAGATCGGGTAAATTATAAAAAACAAATAATGTCATTTAAAGTAGACAAGACATGATATACACGAAAGAGATGTCTATTCTAACCTGGAGAAGTAGAACCACCTCTGAGAAAATGTCACCCATTGGAAGTAGTAGTTTGATCACATCTGTACTGATATTGAACGGAATGTTGGCAACTACCTGAAAACAACATACCGAAAGGAAACCAATTCATGATTTATAAATAGTTATATACTTTCAGGCATAATCATGCAAAGTTCATTGGCAAAGCAGAACGCCAAAACCTTTAGGATGTCTACTCTTGTAGCCCAAAATGCTCTTGAATAAAGGGGTGTGTTAGAGATATAAAACCATTATGACTTCACTAGAAAACTTGTGCCTTGGGAGAGCTGGCCCTTGATAGTGGTAAACATATTTCTATGAAGTCCGGGGTTCGTGAAGTTAAGCTGTCAAATGGACTTATTCAGTCAAGTAAGGCTTTGTGACCCTGTTCACGAAGCTCTCACTTAGTGGAGTCTGGGGAAGGTAGATGTAAACTACCTTACTCCCACACACGGAGAGACTATTTCCACGAGTCAAGTAAGGTTTCATATTAAAAATATTTGACAGATTTGTTAAGATCTAAGAGTGGTCATTCGATAAGTCCAAGTAGTAGGGACCATTCATTCATCGAAAGATCAATTACGAAGCCAAGTCTTTATAGCAAAAATTCTGGCTATTTACTATTTTTTCTATTTAGTTTATAATATTAATAAGGGGAAAGTTCCAACAAGCATAAACTGATCGACACATAAAAAACACAAATGCATAAAGAAAGAAGGGGTGTCAAATGGGCTGAGTTAGGCATACAAAATGTTAAGTATATGATATTAAGCATTTGCTTAATGTGCTTAAGATTATTTATCTCTCTGCATTTATGAGAATGTTGTGTTGGATGAGTGGACCCACTAGGCAAGATAGGATTAGAAATGAATGTATTAGGGGAAAGTTTGAATAACTCCTATTGTAGAAAGGATGGTAGAAGCACATAGAATGAAATTGCCATTTCAATCTAGCAGGGACTTTTATCTAAAATACATCTTAGGTTTGTAGAACAAATAGCTGATATACCCACAAAGGCACTTGACAGAGTAGAGTGAACTGTCTATTTAACAAGTTCGGTATGATTAATATCTGTGACCCGCCTTGAGGAGGAGTATTGAGAGCAGGATATTAAGAATATGCTAAATGTGCTTAAGCGTTTTGTCTCGAGTACTAGTTTGTACTGAGTTATACTACACACCCATTTACTGTATATGAATACACAACCTAAACCCACCCTGGGATAAGGTCTATCGATATTTTACAAAAAATATGGTGGCTGGGCCAAAACTTTACTACCTCTGTATAACTGTGGCCTAGACTGGCCTGAATATAACCTTTTTCCCGAACTGGAATAACCTGAATTGAGCAGGGTTAGCACACATGCATGTTAGTTGTGACATGATTGGTAACTAGCTAGTGGGTTGTGTCTGGCAAGTGTATCAACTCAGCTTGTGTAACTACCAAAGAAAGGCCAAATTATCGACACTAATTGGCACATTACAGCACCAAAGTTGCCTCTGCCACCTGTGCAAAGTGCAAGCAGTGATTTCTATTGCTGGAAGTGATTGCACGGAACAGGATGTTAGGGTAAGGTCATAATTCCTTTACCTTGTGGCAAGGCAATATTTACTTGGAACAATTTGTTCTGATTCCAAAGGTACACCAAAAAAATTCCTAAAAGGTAGAACTTTTTTAACAGTGATACATGGAACAGCATGTTAGGCTCAATTCTTCCTTACATATCATGTGGCAAGGGAATATTTATTTTGAAACAATTTATTCTGATTCTGAAGGTATATAAAAAGTTTTCTACAAAGGAAAAAACTTAAGTCCTGTGTCTAGAAAGACAGTCATAGATTTCTTTTTTTTAAGTGTATGCACCAGGCCACAGGGTTGGCACACCGCCCACATCTAATCTGCACCAGCCTGAATTTCGCATCGCATGTAGCAGGCCAGCCCAAACAGATATCTCTACAAGTGACTCAAGAATCATCTTAATGTTTTTGATTAAAAATTATTTATCTAAGCAGTTATAAGGTTTGAGCTTTAGCCATAACTAGAACTATGAGCTTATGAAGACAAAATCAAGCATTACCAATTCTTATTAGGAAAAGACTTATAATCATATATAGTATATATAAAGTCACTTATAAAAATTAAAAATGACAAAGTAATAGTGTTCGCTAGTTTGAGAAGTGGCATTCTTACTTTTGCATTTCTAGTTTCTTGATCTATTTGCTTTAAGCTTTCAACCAACGATGACATATGAGAGCGCACATGACATTTGATAACATCCTCAGCCAAAATCTACAGGTATTTTATCAAAAAATCAGTATTAATCATAATTATACAGAAAACTGGTTATAAATGATCATAATTTAGGATAAAAGTGAGACATGTGGAACAGGTATTGGAGGATAAAATACTGCCGAACAATACAATGAATAAACAAAAGTAATAAATGAACTAAATATCATGAATTGTGGAGAAATTAAAATGCATGGCATAAGTTAACTTTTAAATGCAAGAAAAAACTGAGGAAGGCCTATTAAAGAATCACCGAAGGGAAGCCAACATGACACTCCTATACCAAAGTAAATGATGTTCCAGACGCTATCCAACAATGAAGGCCAGACAAGGAATACTAGTAATCCTGATCATGTGATGAATATATTGGAACTATATAATCTAGACTAGCACTATAAGTGATTAGATTTCAATGTTAAACAACATTGGCTAGTAAAACTATAGTTCACTTCCAATATTAGAAAGAGTCAATAATAACATGCATGAAATGATCAACCAGAGAAAAGAAGCTACTACATGAAATAATCACACTTTGTATCAAACTATATAAACTATGCTAAAGCATGTCAGTACTCAGTAGGACACTTGAAATAAGATTGATTTATGAATGAAAAGGAAAATTATTAAGCTCTTCTAAACACTAATGTGTTACTTTATTACTCAAATTTTGCAATTCAAAATCAACATAAATACTTTGTTTTTGTTAATCAGATGGTGCATATCCATCTTTTCGCCAATAATGTAGTTTTTTATATTTTTTTAGAAGCAAACTGTATTATGAGGAGTCCATTGAGGAGTACAAGGGGTGCTCAAACCCATTTACAAGAGGGGATTACGAAGACATCACCACTCTATCAATACACCCTAAAAGACATGAATACCATTCAGCAAATCAGACTTGTCTATAATGTAGTAAATGAATTAAATCTCAATACTTGAGAAACTTAGTTTGCATCTCAACAACAAAAAAACACTACAAGCACGCAATAAAAAATCACATTCAGTATGAACTCTACCTTAAATTTTCCTGTACTTGAAAATCTTTCACTCACAAGTGCAGCCATGTGTTTGTCCTGAATCCCATGAAAGACGCAAAAGCATAAATTTGAGATGAAGTAGAAGAGAGCAATGGAGAATCAACACTCCATCTTAACACAAAGTTGGAAAAAACTTAGACAGCCTATAATGTGATCAGTAACACTTACATTTAGTATATGCATTACGTAAAACATACAGACACACATGACACAAATAAACTCGTATTTACAGGTATACACGCATGCAAACATGAACAACTGACTAACTATATCCGTGTATCATATTTACATGCAGACACACTTGCAAACATGTACAACTAACTAACTATATCCGTGTAGACAAACTGCAAAAAAATTAACAAGTAATGTTTGTATCCTTATATTAGGAATTTAGGATTAGTTCTAAAAATGAAAAACATCAAACCTTCTCAACTGCAAGAACAAATGCGCCGGAGTTTAAAAGGACATTAGTCAAGGAACCTGTTCCGGGCCCAATTTCCAGCACCACATCACCTTGTTCAATACAAGCCACACCAGCAAGCTGCTCATTTATGTCAGAGTTCAACATATAATGCTGCAAATCACATCACCACCCAAAAAAAAAATCAGAAGAAAATTAATTTCAAACCCAGAACCCCCAATGAAGTCCCCAAAAAATTCCCGGAAAATTGTCTCCAAACAAATCGGCTTTTTGAGTGTGAAAACACAAACTACAAAATTCAAGCCAGACCAAGCACAACCAAGCACACCCACCCCATGTTCGATAAAATGACTCAAGTACACACCAAACCAATTTCTTAAGAACTCACTTCCAAATTAAAAAAAACAAAGAGGACAGTCAGGACACTCAATTTTCGGTGCGATACAACACAAAATTGATGCAACATTAACACACCCACTATCTATTCGACAAAACTTCTGAACGAAGCAACCAAAACAATTCCTAAAAAAATCACCTTCAAACACACAAAAAAGTGATTTTGAGTGTAATACACCATAAGTATTTTAAATTTCACTTCACAGCCACAATTGTGGCCGCCATTGATTTAAATTGCAGAGCGAATTATCTGATGGGCCACATCAGGCCGCATCGGATTCAAAAATGTTGTTTTAATAACAAAACAATTTACACCACGACGGCCGCAATCCGCATGCCACAATGACTGCAATTGCAGTAGCTGCAATTGTTACCACAATCACGACCTTAACTGCAATTTAAAACACTGGCAGCCGCTATATTGCTATTTCAGTCGGCACCGCGATACAACAGCAATAACAGCAACCGCAATTCAAAACATTACTACGAGTGAGAGAAACCTGGCCAAGGGATTTTCTGGGGAATCTTCCTTTGGAGTTAAGAGCTTTTAGTGTTCCATGGTAGTCGTCAGTGCTTGTCCTCTTTACTCTGCCACCTCCTTCAGCGCAACATACATATATCATTCGCCGCCGTGAGCCAGCGGGGACAACGAACGCCGGTGACGGTGGTTCAAGACGGTGGTTGAAAGATATTGGCGGCAGCGTTTGAAGATTGGAAAAGGATAAATGAGACATTTTTTCTTTTTCCGTTATTCGTTATTTCAGTTGGAATGTGTTTTGAATATTTTAAGGAGAAGAGTTGAAGAGAGTGAAACACTCATTATCATCATCTTCATCGAGAGTTTAGATTTTCTATGTGAGTTGGGTAATTTTTTTACATTATTTTGCTTTGAAATAATTTAAAATATATACTATTAAAAGATTATAAATACTATATATTATCATGTTGATCCAACATTTGTTGATTCCTTTAATTTAATATAGCTTTATATTTAGCTACTTGGGAAAGAGAAGTCTACCTTAACATGTTACCATGATTCAATCATATTTGGATTTGAAAATGAACAAATTTCATAGGATAATTGAATTCGAATTTAAAAATTAAATCTGATCAATATTTAGAATTGGATAATAGAAAAACATTATTCGGTCAGACGCATCTCCAGGTTCATTCATCATCTTTTTACTAATTGTATATGTGTATATTTAATTGTGTACATATTAATTGACTCACAATATTATTGATTCTCTAATTTTTCACCTTATAATTAACTTAACAAAATATATATATATATATATATATGGGGTTTGCTAACCTAGAGAATGAGGTTTTTTAGTTTGTGCAGGTTAGCATTGTGCACCACTTTTGGACAAAATTAATCCTCATATTTTAATTGTAATAAAGTTAGCAAAAATGATAGTTTTATAATTTCCATTTCAAAAAATTCACCCATCGTCCCTAAATTTCTTTTCTCTTTCCCATTAATTTACAATCCCAAAACACCCAAAAACTTTTCTACCATGACACCAAATAATCTCTATTCGCTCCTTCAACTATTTCTTCCTAATAATTTGTCTTCACCGGAAGTATTTATTTGTTTAACTTATCAAAAGCAATAATATTTTCTGGTGTAAATATTATCCAAATAAATTCTACCCTCGAACCCTTCGATCAAAGCAGTGCAGTTTTTCACTCACCAAATCCTTCTTCACATTCAAGTAATTCTCATTCTCTTTTTCATTTTTTGTGTGTGGTGAATTCGTTGAATGAAAATTGAAAGTCTGATGTTTCGTTTTCGCAGGTTTGGAATTTGATATGCAGAAGAAGTCGACATTGCCATTGAATGACGGAAGACACCACCACATTGCCGATCACCGCATCGCCACACACCGCATCGCCACATTGCGGTGTGCAGCGATGCGGTGGTGTGTTGCGATGGTCGGCAATGTAGTGGTGTGTTGCGGTGGTCGGCAATGTAGTGGTGTTACAGTGTGCGGCGATGCGGTGGTGTGTTGCGGTGTGCAGCGATGTGGTAGTCGGATAAGTAACACTGGAAAACTTTATAAGGTCAGATTCGGGTTCAAAGGATAGTTTGATCGATATTTGGGATCAGATTGGTTTCAAGCATAGTATGGGTTCAAAAAAATATAACATTATGACATTGTTCGATGCATATAATCAAACTCACTTCCTAGAAGACTTGGTTGTTGGTAATTTTGTAAGAGTGTAATATCTATGCACTTAAAAATGTAAAGATTTATACACATTAAAAATGGATGGTGGATGATGCAGCGTAAAAATCTATTACACTATCAGTATATACATTTTTTTTCCTCGGGTTTATTTTCGTTTTAGTACACAAAAAAAGATTTTTTTTCTGATGTTAAGGACCCAATGCATAGGAGTCAACAAATGTCAAAATTAAAATTAAAATAAAATTTGAATAACAAAAAATTAAGAGAAAAATATGTATACACTGACAGATGAGCTTCTATACACAACTATGTATGTATGTCATAACAACTATAATGTTGAGAGGGAGAGTTTTCTGCATTTAGGATTTGAAGGGTATTTTTCAACACAAAAAAAAAGTTATGATTATTTCCCTCAACATTTAACATGGTTAACAAAATCACTACATGTGAAATACACCTCTTTAAACATTAGGGTGTACATAAATATATGATGCATGCTACTAAAAATGATTCAAGAACCAACTTGCAAACCCTTTAACTGTACCATGAATATAAGGTTTACATGCAAGTCTTTACTTACAACTTTATTGCCTTATTGCTTCCACAAGTCCCAAGATGTTCAAAGTTTAAACATATATACTAATCAAACAAAAGGCGACGCCTCACAGATTTCGGAAGATTAGGACCCGACACGTTCCTTTTCCTTGTCGAGGCTTCACTCTCTTCGGTATCAGGTTTCTTGGATGACTCTTGTTGTTTCGACTCGTGTTTAATTTTGGTTGATGGATAGAACTTTGTAATGTTGAGTTGGATACTTTTGGAGTTTGGTGATTCTGAATTTTCATTTTCATATTCTTGAGATCTTGAAGTAGAATTCCTTTTTCTTTTCAAATCCTTCTGTTCCTGCAAATCACAAGCACCAAGATGTATAAAAAAGAATAGTGAAGTAACTACTTCATATTATATGATATATGTTGAATCTATCAACAACATAAGTTTTTAAATTAATAGATTACAGAGAAAAATATTGAATAATAATAAACTCGATTTTATCAAGTTGACCTCGAAAACTTTATAATTCTAAAACAAGATTTTCATTTCTTACTATGAAGCATCAGAGATCCAGAAAAAGAATATATGAACATTCAATTTACCGAAAAGAAAATCGGAAATATTATAAATACCTGTTCCTGCCAAAATCTTTTAACTTCTTCGGGAAAAGCAGCCGCTACAAGGTCCATATTTTCATCTGTCAACAAAAAACTGCACCCGTCGTCCACGTGAATCATTGGAACATCACAGTCATCCAGTAGATCCACCAATTTGTCAAGCTCTACAACATCTTGTTGCGTGCCAGACCCATTTGAACGAATTGCATACGTGAAATTTCCCGCTGCTCGTTTCCACTTTACCACGTAAAACTGAAATCCGTTTATAATCTTTGCACGGTGTAATGAATCAAACTCGTATTGCCCGAATAACAAACTTTCTACTGTAGTAGAAGCTTTATCTCTCAAAAACATGGTGGACATCATAGGAAACATCAACCGCTGAATGTACGACGGTTCCCAATGCTGATGGAAGTTTAAAAAATCAATCAGCATCTCAATATTGGGTCTCTCCCATATCATGTGAGGGCCATTGATTGCTGCAAAAATCGAGGTGGCGTTTATTGAACAAGGAACACACAATAACATATAAACAACCTTAACTGAGAGCAATGTCATCCAAAAAAATATAACATAACATTCAATTATGAATTATATCGAATCACAGTTCATCTTACCAGAAAAGTGACCATTATCGCTACATAAATACATATTAATGATTTCATCATTGGGAAAATTTGACTCCTCCGCAATCTTGTGACAAACTTTTGTGTGCCAAATTTCGAGCCTTTTCTGTTCCTTATGCTTCCTATTCTGCCAATCAAATAACATTAACTTAAGTGCGTTAAGAAATTACAGCAAGAAATGAAATTGCAGAAAACTTATATTCTTCGAGCAACAACAAGGGATTTAAGGGAAAGGCTCCTCCAAAGTGTAGAGTATGAGCACAGGTATATCCACCCTTGATTTAATCTAAATTGCATTATAATCACAACCTACTAATAATCTAAGGGTGGATACGCCATTGTTCATATAAGCTCACTTTAGAGGCGCCTTATCCAAAATTCAGAAACCAAATCAATGACATGGAATTCTGGAACCGTAACAAATTGCAAAGTGACTAAACTAAAGTAACTGAGAGTGAGAGGCCATACCATACCACATGAGAAGCATTTGCATTTAAAACCTTCTTCTTTTAGTATGCAACCTTCGCCATCATTTGATATACAATATTCACACGAAAACCTGATATGATCTCGTTTGCTACCCGGATGCCCACAGAATGAGCAATGAGATTGTTTTGTATTTGGGGAGTTCCCAGCTTTATGCATATTGTCCTCCGATTCGGTGCTGATGGGAACTTGTAATGCATTCCCTTTGCCTATCTCATGTAATCTGCATTGAAGATTGTTCTCAATTCATTATGCCGAGGTGGAAAAAATTACCTCAGCCACTGTTTCACACCTAAAGCTAAAAGCTATGATATACCTCTCTCGATGATTGGAAATATTAAATCAAAATGGGGTAATGTTACAAAAACCTCAACGGAAAATGAAATTAAGAGGAAATGTCATATCAAAATTCTCAATTAAGGACGAATTTATAATATTAAAAATTTCAACAGGAGGGGTGCATGTAATTTGTCCGGTCTCAAGGGGGTGTTCTGTGATATTTAGAATTTGGGTGATATGTGCATGCGTATGCATGTGTGTGTGTATTTCACTCGTAAAGATTTATACCTATTCAATATATCATCTTCGTTAAATGCCTGAACAAAATGAAGAGCAGTCTCAAGCCCAACTCCTCGAACACCATTCATATCATGATCATTTCCAACCAAAAGAGAGATTGCTATTAATTGTTTCCTCTTCAACCCAAGGCCGGTTTCAATATCTGAGATATTGTAACATTCAAATGGTTCCTGTATGCAATGAATTTCTCAAACTTGATAAAAAATGAAAGAAAACAAAATTATCATTTCATGACAGTGCTAAGTTATGGGAGATGAGATAGAGAAAATTCAACAAACTAATATTAATTTTTTATTTCAAAGCATAACATGAAAGACCAAATGAAGAATTTCTTTTACGACGGGACAGATGAGGGAGAAGCAAGGGGGTGTCATATGAGTGTGTCAGTTCTTATCTAACTCTTATTATACTAATATTATACTACTGATTAAATAAGGGCGCGAATCATAAAAGATAAAATAAAATAATCTCGATCTGAAGAGTTCTTCTAAGATACTCTCTCAATCCTACAAGATTTTCTGATATACTCTAAACAAATCTAATATATAATCATCATAATACGAGATATTCTCTCTATATCTAATATCATATGGATATTCTCTATAATATAATTTAAGATATTTTAAAACACTTTTATATATTCTAAAGATATCATAAATTAACATTGAACTATAAGTGGCTAAATAATTGTAAGTTCGTAACTTTTATGCTAAAAACACTCAAAAGTCAAGCAACCTCAGGAAACAATACCATTTAGGAAAATCCATCAGACATAAAATCACATCGAGTAAGCAAAGAGGAAAGCAAGCACTATAATCAAACCGATAAATCATATGTTATATTATAAATTGTCGAGGGATGGAATGAAGTATAAATGAAATGTAATCAAGATGACCACTTACTTTGGAATTTGGGCGGAAAGACTTTATAATGCATTTGGCTCCAAAAAGGAATGCATCACTGTCAGCTGTAATGCAAGCATCTACATGACCTTCACTATTTAATTGGGCACAGAGTGCTTCGGCCTCTCCTTTAGCCTTTAATACAGGCATACCAAGTAGTTCCACAAGTTCCTGCAACCGAACAATATGAAACTAACATCAAGGTCTTCTAAAAGATAAAAAACTACATCTAGATCTTTGAAGTAAATAACTGAAGTAGTGTTCCTGATACAAAATATAGAAGGAACTTTTGGGAAGAAAATTTGAATGAATTTACACATTTAGCAGCTAAAAATGCCCAAATATAATCTGCAGAATAATTTCAAGATCGTGGTATCAATCAAGTTAAAGAAGTATTGTACCACACATTCTTGAACACATCTTGAAAATGAACGGTTCCTCTCAGCTGATACACCTTGTTCAGGCACCGGCAAGCTAGTCAATTCAATGCCAGAATTCCGGAAAAATCTCGCAATCCTAGCCTGTGACTTCAACGGCGATGGAGTCCCATCAACTACAAACACCGGGAATGCTCCAAACTACAAAAAACAATATTTCATCATCAAAACTCTCTTTCACGCCTAGTTTGACAGTTGCATGCTAACTTAGAATACATGCAGTGTTTTATATTGCATTCCACAACGGCAATCACAGCCACAATATTGCAGTCTCAAAGTCTCCGCAAGGCATCACGACCACATCGGTGACAATTTTTCGCAATCGCAACACAACCACACATACATGTGTAAAAGAAAAATAACTCCAAATCACAGATACCCAACTCAAGTACTACCAAATTTTAATCATTAAGCCTCAATTGGTGTTTACTAAAAGGAATGATATACAAAGCAAAACCAAAAGGGTTAAATGGTTAATTAACTCACTACCATTTGACAATCAAACTAAGTAAAGTAACTGTTGTGTTTCCCCAAGTCTGAAGTCACACATTGAATATGTGGGGGAGCAAAAGAGTTTAGAAGTAGAAAAGACTCATGGAACTAATGTCTTAAGATTTTGGTTCAAGACCTGTAGTCTCACTTGTAGCTCTCCACTCTTCCCATACCCCAGTAACAATGGAACTACCCGTTAGTTGCAGGTCCCGGTTGCAGTCTGGTCCAATAATAACTAACCAATTAGTCTTTTTTTTTTTAATAATTCAGTCAAAAGGGTAATAAAATAAACAATAACCCAAAAGGAAAGAAATTAAAAAATCAAACTTTCCATCAGATTCTCAACCACAATGAAGCAAAAGTGTATTAAGGAAAATACTAAGAGAAAGAAAGAGAAAAAAGGGTTAACCTTAGAAAAAAGATTAATGGTTCTGAAGAAAGTGAGTCTAAGATGTGGTTTGATAACATGGGTTTTGATAGCATTGTTGTGTTGAACAATCCAGAATGAAAGGTCCACAGCGACTCGCTTGTTCCTCAAGAAATCAAAACCTTCGTTGCGTGAATAGGGTTTCAACAGCTCCCAGAAATTACCACTGATACCCATCGTTTTATGATTAATTACGATAATGGGTATGCGATAACATCGTCAAAATTCAATCTTTTTCTTCTGCAACTCAGTGAACTATGTTAGGTTTCGTCGAAAGAGAGGAAGAAATGATTATTTTGTTTTTATTTTTTATTATTTACGAATTATAGCCGTTGTTATTTATACTGTTTTTTTTAAAGCCCATTTTTTATATTGGGCTGAAAATTGTGGGTTCTCTCATTGGCTTCAAAAATTATTTTTACTTTCTTATTTATTTAAAAAATAATTTTCATTTTTATGTTTTTATTTCCTCGAATATTATTATTATTTTAAAACTCTAAAGACAATTACTTTTACAAATATTCAATTCTAAATGTTAATTACTTTTACAAATATTCAATTCTAAATGTTAATTACTCCTATAATATTTATAACTTATTTTATAGGATATCATTGCATTTTATAGTTGCATTTTCTTTTCCGACAAATTTTATGTCCGCAATACATTGAACATATTTAATTGTTGGATTTGATCATTAGCTATCATAAAGACATGTGGAAGGTACATCATTCACTTGCAAGTGGTCTCCAAAAAGTTAAAGTGAATTAGTAATATATATGTATTCTACTATTTAATTTAGGTTGTGCTAGCTTCAAAAGGGCAACTAAGAAAGGTTATCATTTTCATTATCTCAAATTCATATATTATCATTTTCATTATCAAACTATTTCAGCAATAACATTAAGAGCAACTAAGAAAGGTTGTTATATTTTTAGAGAAATAAATAAATTACATTATTGTCGCGACCCGATTTTCGGTTGGAAGACCAGCCCTGCGACTTAGGGAGAGGCGAACTCGATTTCTACCTCTTCCAATTGATTTGGAGTCGCCACTACGTTTTTTGCGGTTAAAACGTAGAAAACTCTAAATATGCCCAGTTAGGATAATTCGGTCTTTAATCAGAGATTCTGAGTTCCGGAGTCGATTACGGATCGGGGAAGATATTAGCACCCTGTCTGCCCGTATTAAAACGGTACCCTCGCTAATAACATGGACTTTTATACCCTTAAAATTATTTATTAAAATTCAGTAAATAAAAACAAAATGTTTTATTTTTTATTGTTGTGCCTGACAAGAATTCAACTTGCTCCTACGTATCCCTAGCTGTAATAGGGAAATCAAGGCTACGTAGTTCTGGTTCGAAAATCAATTAAATTGGTTTGGACAGTTTAAAATGTGTTGAAGTTGTTAAGTCGTACCATATGATTTTTTACAAAACACTTTTGATAAGGAATTAATAGTTTAGAGACGGTATAAAAATTCAATTAAAATTCGTTTGAGTATAAATTCATTTAGGTAAATAAGACAAGTTTTGGTTAACATATTTTGGAATATGGAATTAATAGTTTAGAGACGGTATTGGTCGCTCACCTTCATCCCATGACCTTGCTATAAAAATTTCATTAAAATTTGTTTAAGTAGAAATTCATTTAGGTAAATAAGATAGTGCATTATTTACTATACAAATAAGAATAAACAAAGAGGCTGAATACTGAATAAAACAAATAAAGAAAAGGAATAATATGATGGGGTCGGGCCCGACCCAAAGAAAGGAACCAAATTGAGAGGGGGGTTAGGTTTAGATGGAATGGGAGAGAAGTGAAAATATGGGAGACATGCGAACCGCGAGTCCTCTCGAGCAATGGGGACCCGAAATCCTTCGATCCTCGCTCTTCTCAGTTATTGTTTGGATCATCAAACTATTATTGTTTGGATACCTTGGCAGATGATTTACGAATGCCAAAACAGAATAATGGCATACAATTCGGGTTATCTCAATTTATGGGTTGTTTCTATTTTAAATCGCATAACAATATATATTTTCCTGTGAAACCCGTTGAAGTATATACCCAACATCGATTACTGGTAATTAAAATGAAAGGATATGCATGATTATTTTTCTTTTGGGATACGTTTTCATTGATGTTCACTGAATATGTCGCATATCTTACCTGAGTATGCCCTTTACTTTCTACCTTGTACGTTAGAACCCCTTCTTGATTTTGCGTTGATCCTAATTGACGATGCTTGATGTGGGTTAGTGTAGTGTAGATGGTATTTTGGTGTATGTGATTTGTTATACGGATAGTGAGGATAGCAGCTCTGGATGATATGTGTATAGAGAATAGAAAATGGATGTTGTAGGTCTCACAAAATGTCAACGTGTGTATGGTGAAAAATCTGTTTTCTGTATGTAGTATGATGGTTGTTTATAAAGGATTCTGAAGGAACCTTTTAGTTTGCCAATTGGACTTAGCAAACAGCCCATAACCTTCTAAATTTCCAACTGTTAGGCTTTTGAGTGGCTGCTGATTATATTTTGATGATTGTTATTTACTACTCAGCTGATTCCATAACTGAAAAGAGGGCTGATGATTACTTCCTCAAAACTGCACATAACTAACACTATTAATGCCTATTATGCCTAAAGTGTAACTGATGTCTCTTCTGAAATTCTGCTCTATGGTATGTTGGATGCCTTTTTGCTTCTTTTTTTGTTGTCTACCATTATTTTTTCCTTTTAATGCTACTCCATCAATGCCTGGAAAGGTAACTGCCACCTGAATATCATTCTTTGAAATCCTTTGCATTTTTCATTTGATCCTCTCTTTTTTATTCCTATGGTTATCATTTACTCTGATGCTTATTTCTTGCTTATCATTACTGTTTATTATTGCCTCTCTTAAGGATGTGTAACAGAAAATGGGATATAATTCATGGTTTGCAATTGTTTAATGTTTCCTTTTGAAATCTCATATTGAATACTTACGGTTGAGTGTATTTCTTTTTCTCTTATCTCTAATTTTTACCATGATTATTGCTGCTTGTGTAACTGAAATGAAAGGAGGCCAATCTGCTATGACTTATCATCAACATCTCTTTTATTGCATTTCCTTTAAAACTCTTCCAACTGTGATTCTTGGTTGATTGCTTTTAATCCTATCTTGATATAGTTTCATAACTTTCACAATATGACAGCTAGCAAAAGAAATGTCTATGCTGCCGAATCTATTGGTTTATTTTTGTCAGGTTATCATTGTCATCTTCTCAACCTTAATGGCTTCAACTTTCAACTCCTCTATTTCTTGGCCAACATAGTTGTAAGATCCTATCCTTCGAACTCCTCTTTGTGATTCCATGCCATTCCTTCAATTGTAATTATGAAATTTCCATTTTCTTGGTTTAATTCGGGACACTTTCTGAATGTTTTAAGATATTATAAACCTGTTTTTTTCTGCATTTGAACGTGTAGAACACCAACTGGATTTTGGGGATTTTGCACTTGTTGAGTTTTTAAACTATGGTAACTGCCCAGGTTTTTGTGGAGACTTCAAGCCAGGGAACTGCAACGTGGCCACAGTGTTGACATGCCTTGCCTATCTACATCTGCAACCTTTGGCTTATGAACAAAAGAATTGGAACAATAGGACAATGTAGCATATCAAACTACACTCATCTCCATCTTTAATTTTCTCCTTCTTTGGCACTTGTCTCTTCTTATTTAAAGTGATTCCTCATTTATTGTAGTTCTTCCATGAGTTATTCCACTTTCATGAAGCTCCTCATGCATAATGCCAAAGCATCAACTATATTAGCAGCAATGCTAAGTTTGCTTCCCGAGTCAAAAGATTGGCCACTTTGAGATCCTGACATGACATTTGGGTTATTCATTCATGATTATTCTCACATTTATCTGTTGCACACTATTATCAAATTGGAGAGTGAATAATAATGCATGAGTTATTGTTACGTTTCTTTTTTTGTGTGAAAGAAGTTAAATTTGAATTTGATTAAAATTAGAACACCCTTAATCAAACAAGTTATGAACACTGATTTAGAACAGAATAATTACATGACATAATGTGTCTTCCCATACACCTAAAATAGTTCTTTACAAACTTTCAATTTCTAGCATTTTCAAAAAAATGTGTTTTTGGTTTATGATATTTAAATAGGCCGGATAAAATTGGGTGTTCACAATTATGAATATGTGTGGTGGTATGAACTAATAAAACCCCATAAATTGATTTTAACATTTTGTTAATTAGAAGATAATTGACATTCATTTTATATTTTTAAGGTTATGCACATAATTTAAGAAATTATTAAATAATATAAAATTTTGATAACATTTGACTAAAATAACCAAATTTAATGTACACTAAAACTAGAATTAAAAGGGAATGAAGTAGATGTAAACATTTTGAGTAATAAATAAAGATATAATTGAAAAATAAATTATAAATGTATATTGAGTTTCTAAAACATCAAAAGATGGAAGAAAAAGTTAAAAAAAATTAAAAGATATAGAATGAAGGAAGAGAAGAGATTCAATATGGAGTAAGCTCTTTAAACTTACTCTTCTTAGATTAAGTAAATTATCTCCCTTTTTATAATCTTAATATTTTGATTCAAACTCTTAATATTTGATAGAAAAATTTACTCCACATCTTAGCCATTAATTATAGGAAAATTAATTTGTAGATTTAAACTATTGAATTTTCATTCATATAATTAATTTACGGTTAAGATGTGAAAAAAGTTTAAAAAATTATTAAATAGATTCATCCCTTTGTTAATAGTCGCAACACATAAATAAGCCTTGAAGCTTAAACACCAAACCCTAATTTCCTCACACACTCTCATCTAACGTTGTTCAAAGTTCAAGCAACACAATCATCAATGGAAAACGAGGTTGTTGAACATAAACACCACCAACCCCAACAACAACAACAACAACAACAACTCATAGAAGAAGTTGAAGAAGATGATGATGATGAAGAAGAAGATGAAGAGATTTTGTGTTCTTCAGATTCAGAAATTGGTGAGGCATTGGATTGGTTAGATTCGAAGGATGATGAAGGAATGGTTGATGCTTCATTCTCGTTTCAATCTCGCCGCCCCAATGCTAATGGCGGCCACCACTCTAACCTCCATTCATCTACATTTCAACCTCTCTCCAATCGCAACCAAAAATTCTCACATCATATTCGCGCTTCCCCTTTAGAGGTCTTCTAATCTTATAACTCGTGTTCGATGTGTTTGTGTATATTCATTATGGATTAGTGTGTTTATGTTCGTTTGTTTGTTTCTAGTGTTAATTATTAACAGATTTGATGTTAGTGCAGGAATGGGAAGGGAGGATGAATGTTGGTATGTCTAACTCGGTGACGACGGCTATTCGTGAAAGTGTTCGACATATGGCCATTGGTAAAACTAAAACTACAGAGAAAGCAGACCGTGCCACTGTTGAACAGGTGAACTGAACAAGAGGATTTCGTGATATGATTATTTTCAAATTATGATGTTTGATCGGGACAAATAAATAAATCGTACTGTTTATTTCGCTTATCGGCATTCACTATATGCCCACACGAGTTATAAATTATAACATTATATATTTTGGAAGCATTTTTGTTTGTCAATTCTCTTTCACTATTGCTTTGCAACTAATCTAATTTCCCGCAGGCAATTGATCCTAGAACTCGCATGGTCTTATTCAAGATGCTGAACAGGGGTGTGTTTCGTGATATCAATGGATGCATTTCAACTGGAAAGGAGGTATGTGTCTAAGTGTGTTTTGCTTGATCTTATGGTTTAGGCTCTGTGATAGTGACTTGGTTTGGATAATTGATTATGTGATATCAATCAAGCCTTCGACTTTATTTTTATTACTTCTTGATTTCTGTCAGGCAAATGTTTATCATGCAACAAAATCTGATGGTCACGAACTTGCAATTAAAATATACAAAACATCTGTGCTGGTATTCAAGTAAGTGCAATAATTATTAGCTTTTTTTAGCTTCTTCTGTTGTTTGTTAACATAGCTTGTGTTGAAGGTTTAACTTTAAATATTAAGAATTGTATGGGAAACTATAAGTCCGTAAACATTATTTTATTTTTTAGAAAGCACTGAGATGTGCAGTCAATCGTATTTTTCATGTGCTGGATGTTGCTATCTATTTCTTCTTATCTTTTGTTTTTTTATGAATATACGAGTATTTACTTACTTATATTGGATGTATTCAGTAATGTTATCTTCCTTCTTTCCCTCCATTTTTTATCTTTGTTGTCATATATATTATATTATAGTAATATGAATTTATGGAGATTCAGAACACTGGGCTCAGGATTACTGAAACTTCTTAGATACTTGTTTTTCAATATATTCATTGCATCACGGAGCACAATTTCAGCCCAGAATATGTTTGTGCTTCATTAAGTGAGCATTGTTATGTACCCAAAAAAGCTGAATGTGACAGTTATTGATTCAAAGATGCATTTTATTTTATGAGCTGAGCATTGTTATCTGAATGATATCAGGGACAGAGATAGATATGTGCAAGGAGACTACCGTTTTAGAAATGGATACTGCAAGCATAATCCCAGGAAAATGGTGAAAACATGGGCAGAGAAAGAAATGAGGAATCTTATGAGGTTTGCATTTTTTATGGCAGTTTCTAGTAAACATGTATTCAAAAAACTGAAAAAGAGTGATTTGATGCTTACGATAGTTGTTTTTTCCTTTACCCCACTGTCTAATGATTACAGGCTAAAAGCAGCAGGACTTCGGTGCCCTACTGTTTATCTTCTGAGGCTACACGTACTGGTTATGGAATTTATAGGTACTGCTTTTGTTCAATGTCATTATATGTTCAATTGCTCTCAATTATCTATTTTAAATCATATGGAATAGTTGTTTGTAGTTGTCTATCACTGAATATGGAACTACTTGTTGTTAGTTACCCTCATTATTGATCAAATATTTCACCATTCACAGAAAGTTCTGATTTCTTCTTTAGCATATATCATCTCATTTTTATGATGCAGACTGGAGTTTATTGATTTCCCTGGTTATGTTGTTTCTCACAGGAAAGGATGGTTGGGCTGCCCCTCGTCTTAAGGATGCAGCTTTGTCTTTAGACAAGTTACGGGAAGGCTATTTTGAGGTTTGTCAAATTACTGCGATGGTCGAATAATAAAGTTTAGAAGTTAGAACATAGAACTCAGCCCTTTAGTGGATAACATAAATAGTATGTCGTTGATATGTTTTGATATAAGTTCCTATTGAGGTCCTGAGATGCCTACTAGAATGACTACTAAAAGTTCACCTATTACTGAAAGCATGAGAAGTCTGCATTATCTCGAATTTTATTTCGGGATCTTGGGTGAAATACTTTGTCAGACATTTCTTTTAGGTCTGTAAGCTATATTCTGTACTGCCATATTCTGATGTTGAAATTATACGACTATTTTGTATTTCAGATGATTATTGCAATGCGGACATTGTATCAAAAGTGCAAATTGGTGCATGGTGACCTCAGTGAATATAATATACTCTATTATGAGGTGAACACCCTTTTACCTGTTAATATTTCATTGATTAAATGTCTATTTATCAATATGTAATTCATTTGTTCTCTGTTAGGGTCACTTGTATATCATTGATGTTTCTCAAGCTGTTGATCCTGATCATCCTCATGCCCTCGATTTTCTGCGTGAAGATTGTGTGCATGTATCTGTAAGTACTTCCACGCATAGCTTATGGATTTCTATTTCTCTTCCTTGTCTGTTGTGGTATTAATAAGGAAGGTTCGACTAAATAGTTGTTGGTTTATAGGACTTCTTTAAGAAGAATGGTGTAGCTGTCATGACGATACGAGAACTGTTTGATTTTATTGTTGATGCATCCATTGCTGATGATGCTGTGGATAGTTATTTGGAAGAGGTGCTTTCTCTTTTGATTTATTACTACCTTTCCTGAAAAATTCCAAACAGATATTTATGGTTTTTAAATAAATTCTAGGTGCAACGAAAAATTTCGGCCAGGGATGTATCTGCTGAGGACGAGATTGCAGACTCTGTGTTTGTGCAGGTAACCTGTCTTATGATGTCAATGAACATGATTTATGATAAAGCATTATGACATCGTTCGATTAAGGTTTTGTTGTTCTTATTTCACCCTCCATTGCTTTCCTTAACTTATATTAAACAACTAAAGTGAAGAAAAAATCATCATTTATAACCTTACCATATATATCATTTCCTATTTTCTTTGAATATATATTATATATGGATTGATTTTTGATGTTTTTGTTTTGATCTTGAACTTGTGTTACAGTCTTTCATTCCGAAAACACTCGAGGATGTTAAAAACGTGGAGGAGGATGTGCAGCATATCGCAAGTGGCAAAGACACTGGAGATCTATACTATCAGACTATCACTGGTCTTAAACATGCTCTCTCAAAAGCATCAAAAGATGACGAGCAAAAGCAGAAATCGAACCATACACCTTTAACTTCTGATGGCAAATGTAGCCTTGTAGAGGGTGAGGGTGAGTCTGAATCGGATGACATCGAAAGTGGTTCTGAAGAAGAGGATGATGAATCTAATGAAAGCGAAGTAGATGCTGCTACTCCGGCCGATAAGAAAGCTGCGAGAAAGGAGAACAAGAAGAAGGTAAAAGAAGAGAAAAGAGAGGCACGCAAAAATAAAGTCCCAAAGGCTGTCAAGAAAAGAAAGAAGAAATTGGCTAAAGCCCAGAAGACTAGATAGATACACAGAGTACCTATTTCTAATGTATTTTACTTAAAAGTTCAATTATTAAGTATTTTTTCTTACCAATCACACATTTAATGGCACATGGAATGAAATAAATTGTCGGACAAAAGATATGCTCCCCCGATAATGTGGATTTAATGTTTTAAAAATATGTTAAACTATAGATGATGTCAACTTAATTTTAATTTACCATGTAAGAATTAACCATAAACAAGTTTTAAAAAATAAACACTATGGGACATCTAACAGTGTGATCTATGAAAGCATTACATGTGACATGGGTGTGAAACTATGGGGATATATGAATTATTTTGAAATTGTGCAAAAGGATTAAAAATAAATATTGTTAAAAGATTAGTGATAATTTTAGAGTATAATATCTATATATTGTCCTTATAAAATTGTTTATCCGGCCAACACAACATTCAACATTAATTTTTAGTTTTTATAAATTTTCGTGTCAATGAATTTAATCTTTAAAAAAATATCAAACTATTATAAAATATATGAATGTGAGTTAAAATAATCACTTATAAAAATAAAATATCTCAAAATTTGGTAATAAAAAATAATAAAATGACTAATAACTTTTGATATCTTTGTGTATTATGGAAACAAATTATTTGCCTCTAAATTAGATTTAGTTACAAAACACCCGGTAATGCAGAAAATTTTTGTAGCTAAAGTAAATGTCATGTTAAAAATATGTAGAAACTTTCAAAGTTGTTCCTTCCTTAGATTAACTTGAAATTCAAAATAAAAAAACTTTATCTTTATAAGATAATATTTTCAATGAAAATATGAAATATATTAATCAAGATAATAAAATATCTTAATAAATCTTAATTGGTGAAATTAGAGATATCACATTCTATTCCACCAATGTAGGATTCTATTTTTTCCTTCCTTATGGGACTTGCTTATTGACTTTTTGTAATAAATCATAATAGAGAATAAAAAATATCTCGAAATAAATTATATACTCCCGCCACTAAAATCATTACATGTTATATTTAACTATATTCTATAAAAATATTTATGAAAACTAAAAAATATAACACATGTCATAATTTTAGTGGTAAGATAAGATAATATTTTATTCTCATCCCAGTATAATCCTAACAAGTATTAAATGACTTAATTTTGGCATTTGAATAACTTAGGAATTGTGTGGCAGTTTAATGGGCTTAAATTGGGGTTATGGAAATCCTAATATCAAGACATGGTTTTTAGAAATTGAGATCCATATCATCATTGACAAAGATTTTTTCCTTGTCTCATGAAATCTTATTATGAATTTTTGAAAAATCTGAGTGTTTTTTAACTAATATTTTACCTTAGTAATGTTAGCATAAAAAGAAACAATCATGGCTAAATGAAGCCTCTTCCATAGAAACAAAGAGGCTAAATAATCTAAGTGTGGAAGATAGAATGAATATGCTTTTTTTTTCTGAACTGATTAATGGTTGTGTAATCAATGTTACAGTAAATTTTTACATGCCCATTGTTCACATGTATTCATTTTCTCTTTAATTACCAACAAGATGTTAGACCCATAATATAAGGCTATACTAGATCTCAAAAACATCAAAAGGTTTTGGACTAGTAATGTAAGATCTCGCTATATACCAAAAAGACCAAAAGGTTAAATTTTCGATTCTTGTGAGCAACAATTGTAGGGAAAGTCACACAGCCTGAAAATGATTAATTCCTTACTAGATACAAAAATTCTCTTTAATTAAAATTGAATTAAAGAATAAATTAAGAATCTAAGGGAAGATGAGGAACAAAATAGATAAATGATATAGGAGTAAACTACACTCTCACCTATGTGAGTTTTACTGAAATTACACAAATCACTCATCATTATTTTGTCCTTACACAAATCACGCTTGTACATTATACGAACTAAAGTTAAATAAAATATTGTATATTACGTAAACGAGTCCAAATAGTTAAGAGTCCATGTTTATTTATTATTTTTTGGTTCATTACAAAATACATTAATAATTCTAAGGATATGTTTAAATGTCGTAACACTTATATTTTTTGTAATGGACCAAAAATAATGAAGACGCATTGAGTCTTATACTATTTGAACTTGTCTACACACTATACAATATTTTGTTTAACTTAATTATATTCCTCACAAAAATTTTGTTTAAAAAATTATACTTATATCTCATGCGGGATAGTTAATGTAATGAATGTCTAAAATTAGGGGTGACTTGTGTAATTACAAAACAGGAAAGGGTGGATTATTAGAGGTGGTTTGTGTAATAACAAAACAAAGATGAATGATTTGTACAATTTCACTAAAACGTGGGTGTTAGTATAATTTACTCATGAAATAGAGAAGCAAAAGAATGGTTTGAATTGAAGGCATCCCTTTTGCCCTTTGTGGAGCATCTCATAACATGAAGGGATTTGCAAATGTCTCATCCACCATTTTGAGATGGATTTGTAATAATATATTGTTAGTACAAATTACAAATCTTGTACATAGCAAATTAATAGTAATACCAGTTTGGACATGCCCCAAAGTAAAGCCTTATAGACATGAACAACTTATTGTAGTTTCATCAATTTTAAGATGGAAAAACATTGAATGTAACACACAAATAAAATTACATGTCCATCACATGATCCTAGATGCAAGTCTTGCAGCAACTTTTAAAGTTCATAATATTTAACAAAAAAATTGTTTGGCTAGTTGTGAGCAACAATACCAGTGATGCAATTGATAGTCTTGGATTATTCATAGTCCTTATAGTCCTTGGTTCCGAAGTTCTTGCACCAGATTTGGGAAGGAATCGGGCGAACCGGGTGATGAGGTCGTTGCTGAAAGATTTAGAAGGAAAAAAATAGTGTTACTTGTTAGACAATCTACCCAAGAAAGAGTTGAAAATAAGTAAAGTAATAAAACTTGATGAGTAAAAGATTTATAACAGCAACTTGAAAAGTTGAAGTAGCTTATGGCATCACTTTCAAAAAACAAACCAACCCATCTATCTATTCAAGCATTTCAAAGTAAAACAAAGAGGTATATATCAAGTTGATGCAAAAGCAAACCAATATTCATTCCTTTGTCATTAGTAGTTTAGTACATAACTATAATTGCCGGCAATTCGCTAAAAAGATACTTGTGAATTTGTGATCATAAAGAAAAAGTATAGTTTATGCACATACCATAATATATTCAACTATGTCAAAGTATCAACAGAAACATATCTAGTACAATTCAAAAGAAGTCTTGGCTTTATACAATAGCCTACAATTCAAAAGAATCACTTCCTAATGCTAACTATTTCTTGACTTATCAGATAATATTTGGAGCCATATCCTAATTAGTTTTTCGGGAAACAAAAGTAAAAAATAGGGGATACTTTTGGGACATGCAATCAGGACGTATCATATGCATATCGGTATCGAATACGTGTATGTTACAGATACCTTTCGATCTTTTGGGGTAATATGGCCTTCACAACCAGCCAAGAGACATTTACAAATACGTAGGATTAGTGTCGGAAAACCCAAAGAGATGCACCCTTGGTAATCACATTTGAGACCGCATTACCTGATGCAGCTGCAATATTGCGGTTGCAGTGACCACCACAACCGCATCACACCGCAATTGCGGTGTGACTCCGAATCACAATGATGCGCAACGCAACCGCATCGGACCGCATCAGGCCCATCAGATTCAAAAATATTGTTTTAATAACAAAATAATTCACATCGCAACGGCCGTAATCACATCGCAATGGATGTAGTTACCGCAATTGCAGTAGCCGCAGTCGTTACCGTAATCGCGAGCGCAACTGCGGCAGCCTCAGCCGTTACTGTAATCGCGACCGCAACCGCAATTTAAAACATTGCTTGGTAGATTTAACAAACAGAAATAACTTCTTTTAATAATAAAAAAAATTATCCCAAGAAATTAACCAAATAACTTCTCCCTGATCTTCAATTCTTCATATACCTTGAAGCACCATCAAAAACAGTCTCACAAGAACAATTAATAATAGCAAATATTGTCAACACAGACTAAATTGAACTATTTAGCATAGTTTTGAAAACCGTACCGTACCGGCCGGTTCAACCGGAAAACCGGTGAACCGGACCCCTAACCGGTACGGTACGTATGTTATACCGCATATGCAATAGAACCGGTCAAAACCGGTGAAAACCGGTAAACCGGTTTAAACCGGTTGGTTTGTACATTATTTTTTTTTTTTTTAAATTTCAAATTTTCAATTCTTCACCAATTCTTCAACTTCAATGATTGATACTTGGGTCATTTATTTGTATTTTGCGTTTGTTAAGTGATAATTTTGGATAAATATATGTTTTGTACTTTAGACTTTGATTTTATTAAAGACTTAATGTTGTTTGTTTGTGTGAATTTGAAGTAAATTATGAATATGGATTATAAATATGAATATCTACTTATTTGAAATTTTTTGTTATAGGTTTACATATATATATATAAGCAAGAATGTCCGGTTTAACCGGCATGCGGTTTAATTACTGAACCACTGGTTGAACCACTGTACCACTATACCAGTACCCTAACCGGTTTGATAACCGGTACGGTTTTAATAACATTGCTATTTAGAGTTAGAATAGGATTATAGGCTGCAGTTACATACATCATATAAGAATTATAGCCTAATTTTTCCTCTTCTTTTGAAAAAAAAAAAACAAACTTTTCAGATTTCAGGCTAAAATAAGAGTAATCCTCACCAACCCACAAACCCAAAAAAAAATATAACCTTTAACCTAACCCTCTTTTGAAATCATGAAAATAAAAAATGGGTATGAAACCCCATCCTAAAATAAAAACAGAAGTTCCTATAAAACCCTAAAATTCGCCAAAAATCTTATCTTTTCCTAAAAAAAAGCGATTCTCATAAAATCTAAGGAAAGAGTAGATAGAAAGAAAGATAAACCTCAAGTTGAGCAGATTTGATAGCAATGGGGATACAAACAAGAAGAATACCGAACATAGCTATGGCGGTATTACGCTTCCAGTGCTTTGGTCTACAGTATGGTCCACCTGTCATACTCCATACCTTGTTCCTAAAATCTCCATTATCAGCTCCTCCACCTCCCATTGTTCCTTCTTTCTTAGAGAGAGAGAAAGAATAAGGAATGAGAGAGAAAGAGTGAGGAGGGTTTGCTTCACTCAGATTTCACTTCACAATTGTTTATACTTAGTAATTTATTTATTTTTTTAAAATAGGTTGAAAATATAAATTCTGTATGCTTTAAACTCAATTACAGCTAAAAGGAAAAACTTCAAAATGATGAGTTGATTTATTTTTTTCAATTTTTCTATTTCTCATTTCACCTCATCATAATTTTATATTTCTCATCATTTTTACTCTCAACATAACTCTTCATATTATCAACACCAAACTTTGTAACTCTCGTTAACACTTTTATATCTTTTTATATTTTGGTCTCTATGCAATATTTCCTTTAGGTTGTTTTAAAATTACATTGTAATTTCTTTTTTGTTTTCCTTCCCTCCACTTTGTACATCTACTTTTAATTAATAAATTTATCTTTGGCCGATCAAAAAAAACATTATGTAATATTACAAAATTATAGTAAAATTATATATGATGATAAATATTAAAAAATGTATATTTAAAAAATTAGTGTAAAAAACAACCAAAATAATCATAACATAAACAAATAAACTCATACCATTTTCTGTAATTTACTATGTAAAAACAAACTTTATATCATACCCAAACAAAACAGATTAGTTTATATTCAATTTTCAGCTAAAGTACTCAAACACAAACAGATTATAATCTTAACAGTTTAAAATCTCACAGTTTATAAACTGAAAATAAAAACATAATCTATACCAAATGCATGCTTAATATATCTAAACAATTAGATTTTCTTATAATGAATAATGTTGAGTAAGTTTTGTGAAATAAGTTAGTACTTTTTACAATTATTTTTCCTATTTTGCCATTAGTAATGGTTTAAAATATACCATGGATTACTACATTGATTCATTGACTTCATTCAATTAATTAACAAATATATAGGTAAGGGGAGAGATTCTCTTACTCCAAGAATAAGTAAAAAAAACTCAGTCGACATCATAGTCATTCATTTTTTTAAAATTTCATGGTTTGAATTAGTGAGTAGATCTAAACCATTAGATTTTCTAAGAATAAATAACTAAGATGTGGAGTAATTTTTTTCAATTAATCTTGGAGTAAATAATACCATTTTTTAATATTAACCATTTTTAAATTTTCTCAAAAGGAAAATTGTCTCTTAAGCCTTTATTTAGTTGGGCGCGAAAAGAAAAATGAGAGAAAGTGCAGGAAGAGAATTGTAGAGAAAAAATATTTTTTATTCATCTTGTTGAAAAAAGAGTAAGGAATGAAATAAATAAAAAGTATATAGGATCCACCAAAACTCTTTCTCTCATATATGAGAAGAAGATAAAATGACAAAATCAATCAATTTAATCACCCTTTATATTATATTATTATTTATTTAAACACATTTTTCGATTGTTATTTTTCTTTTATATTTTTTTTACTTCATAAACATTGTTTAGAATTACAGTAATATAATTTTTACAATAAATTTTAAAGTTGTAATTCTTAAAATATTTATTAGTACTAAAATAATTTTCATATGTGCATGAATATTTTTGGCATTCAATAATGTAGATATTTATATCTACATTTTCAATTTTATTTCTCTTATACTAAACAATATAAAAATATATTCTATTTATCACAATTTCTTTCCCCCCTTCTCTCATTTTCTACCCTTGATTACTTTAAGGTATTTAGTGCATGGAAACTCCCAAAATATGGAATCCTAAGATATCATCAACTCAAGAGTAAACATGATGCTTTTACCATAGATTTTAAATCCTCATTAACAACAAATACAAGTTTATTTGTCTACATGAATATTAAAAAGAATGGGGAGATTTATATCCTCTCATCAAAGGATTAAGTTTCTCCTAGACAAGCCAGTTGATCAAGCTCCACTATGATTAAAATAAAAATATAAGAGTGTCTAAAAAATACAGCACAAATCGTGCTCAACAACAAGGCATACAATAGAGCAACAAGCTTGAAAACGAGAACAACTAAGCAGCATAAATAACGAGGGGGAAAAATTGTTGTAATAGCGTGTTTTCTCCTACATTGAGGGACTGCTCGTCGATCCAACTGTTCAGAATGAAGTACCAGAAGCTGTGAACATGCTGTCCAAATTTCAGCACGACTCAACTATGATCAAAGACGCAATCGCAAATTTCTCACAACTGCAATGAGTTCCTCCATATTGAGTTATATTCTCTTCTCTCTCACTTTTTTATTGCATTTTTTGTCTAAACTGAATGCACACTCTTACCCCTCTCCACTAGGTTAAGTGAGACAAGTGAGCTTTGACCAATTAGGTCTTTCTCCACATAGGAAAGGAGACCAAACCCAACAAATCTCTCCCTCACAACTATGTGGAGATAACCGCCAAACTGGCGATATCACAATAAGTTTCAAACTTACACCTTGATAAAGCCTTAGTCATCATATCAGCAGCATTATCATCTATGTGAACCTTAGTCAATTCTAACAACCTAGCATCCAAAACGTCATGTATCCAATTATACCTCACATCAGTGTGTTTGGACCTAGAATGAAAAGTTGAATTCTTACTAAGATGAATTGCACTTTGACTATCACAAAATAACAAGTACGTTGATAACGTATAGAGACTTGATTTTCCATTAGGCCAAGGGTTAACCAATTAGGAATGCCAACGGGACGGATCGAAGTGGAGTTTGTGCTTACCGAACCCGAACCCGAACCCGAATTCAACAAAGTTGAAAACAATACTATAATTCCAAATCCTTTGGATTTCAGGTAACCCAAACCCGATAGGAAGCTACCTGAAACCTATATTATTCATGAATGTTCTCTATGAATCATCTTCCATCTTCTTCCTTCTTCGGTTGGTAAACTAACTTCGTTCAAAAAGTGGAACTTCTTCACTTATAAAATATATAAAAAAACAGAACATGCATCTAATTTTACATTAGTGTGATTTCATGTGTGTATGTTCTATTATTTATTAATTTAATATATGTCAATCGGGTCCGGGGTAGAATATTAATTGTATCGAAGCCGAAAATCGAACTCGGGTAAAACCTGAACCCAATCACAATTAGATTTCTCCATTAAATATTAATTGAGTTTGAACGAGTACCTACGATTTCAGTTTTCATTACCATTCTCACATCCAATGATCTTGTCCTTAATAGTTACCATACAGTTGTAAGTCAAATTGGCATAAACTTTTAGATGGAGGAAATTGATAAAACAATGCCATAATTTCTCAGCATATAGAGAACTACTAAACACAATAAGGGCCATTTTGATGGTCCAACCTAGTAAGGGCAATCAAAAAGAAATAATGCATCATAAGTCCAAAAGGAAGAAATAATGCTATTTGTGCTAACTATTTCTAGGAATATTATTTTTGTATCTTGTTAGGACAAGAAAAGTTTTTCATTTATAATAAAGGACAATAATTATTCTATTCATTTAAACAATATATCTAGAAATACCAATCTATAACATAAATATAAAGAAGGTCAAAACAAACTATGTATCCCTACCTACTCTTAGGCCATAGAAATGAATAACAGTGAAGAAAAATGGAAGAAACCTTAGGGAAAAACAATTATCCCATTACATGTTCAGATAATTAGAACACCATTTCCTATCTTAGTAAATTACTATAGAACCTATACTTCAATTCTTGCAGCACTGTTCAATGGTACTTTACTTCCATTTCTGGCAGGGGAAGCATGTGACTTCTCAATAATCAGCTCAAGTTTCTGGTCATAAATATAGAGAAACAAAAGAAGGAAGTTAAAGAGTGAAACTAAATTTAACACAAGTCACAGGCCTACTGTTCTGTTCCATCAATGTCAACAAAACAATGACCCATGTCCTCAAGGAAGACACACTTGTGCCGCCGAGGCTCGCCCAAAAGAGTGTCCCAGTGCATGAGTGACTCTCACCCAGTGGAGTTTGGGAGGATAAATGTAGACAACCTTAAACGAAGAGAATGTTTCTAGGATTTGAACTCATGATCTGTAGGCACTATGTATCATTCCTCAAGGAGAAAGGGACCGAGAATAAAAATCGGTTAAATAAGACCATAGCATGTAACAGAGTCAGAAAATGGTCAACCAATACAGAGAATTTTCCGAAGAAATGTAACCATGTTGAGTTGCGCAAGTAAAGATGGAAACAACTAAGAAAATGCATTTCCAGTTTTCGATCCGGTTGAAGCAAAAAACATTTTCATAACCAAACCGGCCGATAGAATCCATACTTCATTAAGTGAAGATATGAACCTTTACTGATTTGTTGACTTCTTCAAGTTTATTTAGCAGCAACCCTCCAGGTACTCTACGCTCTAATGATGGAGAATGAAATGAGGTTGTCATCTGCATATATGAGTGAAAAAGAAAGCTTTATATCAGAGAAATTCAAGCGACAAATATCCAATGCTTGCGCCATCTTTGGAATAGCATTATATCAAACTGAAAAAACATTCTTTTAAAAAATAGAGACAAGCTATCAGGTTAAGAACCAAATCAAGAGAATGTTTGTCCTACAATTGCCTAGAAAATGAAAATATCAGTCTGCAACCCATAATAAACTCCCAACCCAGAGAAACAATTTACCCTACTGATTATTCAACAATTCCAATTCGCTGCCCTTGTAGCTTTCACAACAAAACTGCTATTTTCTTTTTTCAAAAAGTTTTACGTTGGTTATCGACCTTCACATTTTATCTGGGTTTAGGACCATCTATGTATAGTACCAAACTCACATAGCCGACCCCACCTAATGGAATAAAATTTTGGTTGTTGTTGTAAATTGTAATTAACTTCTTGTTCCAAAAGTGAGAATAGACCACAACTAAGTCAATAAAATTAAGAGGCTTGAAGCCAAGAATGCTCCTCACCACCAAAAAGGACGAGAAAATCAAAGTAGGGCAGAATGTTTAAAGGTAAAAGAACCTATGGTACTAAGAATTTTAATTTGCATTCTTAAGTTAGTCTCTCTCTCTATATATATATATATACACAGAGATAGCGAGGAAACATTGCAGGTGAGGAGGTCTACCATCACCTTCCAATTTTTGGATGGTGATCTCATAACAACTGTTCCGTCGGTTGTTGCTGGCATAGGAGCCATGTTTTCAGCATCCACGCTCGGAGCAATCAGCTTCCCGCTGTTACTTACATCTTGTGAGATCTTTGAAGCTTCTGTTATGATGACCTGCAAATCAATTGCAGTATCTTAAGACGGGGACGTCCCCTTTGTTAATAGCATAATGTTAAAAGAACCACTACAAATCTTCAATACAAATGTCATGGATAATATTGTATATTAAAATCTTAAGTCATCAACAGTATAATGAAATATATAAATTAACATATTTTGTTTCACCCTTCTCAATAGATCAGGGTAAGAAATTCCTTGCACTTGCAATTCATCTAAAGGTGCAGCTTTTCCACGTGCGATACTTTCAACTCGAAAAGTGTGGATTCCATATATAGACTGCAGACAACCTGGTAAAAGAAACGGGGCAATATAGTCAAAGGAAATTATAAGACATATCAAACATCAAATAGGTGGGTTCTTTTTTTTTTGGTACTAGCAAGGGTATCCCCTCATCCTATGGGTAAGGAACTAATCCCTTTCGGGGTGCGTGGTTGTCCCTCCCAACAAGTGTGGCTCCCAGGAATCGAACCCTTGACCTTTTGATCATCCTGGGGATCTAACGGGGCCTTACACCACTACACCAACGCCTTATTGGTTAGGTGGGGTTTCAATCACAAGACAAACTGTGCTTTACCATATCGATTTAGTCAAAGCTATTAATGTTCCGCCATTTAAAACCCATCTGGCCCTTTCCTTAAGTCAAATGATATAAAAATCCAAATTACAACTTTAAGGAACAATTGATATGTTAGACTTTTAGTCCACGGCAACCATAAAAGTAAACCTAATCTTGTAGACTAATTTGGAGTTAGATGAAGTTTACGCATAGTGAAGAAAAGAATAAATATCAATGCTTCCAATCAGAGACTATAAACCAACACACCTTTTTGTTTGCATGCACATGTGCACATGTTAAATACAATTATTTTAAACATAACATGATAAATAAGAGTGAAAAATATATATTTGTTAAGGCTACCTTGTTCAATAATAATATCAATCACCAGCGAAAGAGGCACACGCCTCTCAATTCTCATGGTCCCGAAAAATGGTATGAATGAAGGCCTCGACACCTTAAACAAGGGAGAAATGGAAGAAGAAAAGTCAGTTTTCGTTTCAAAACTCATATCACCATGATCATGCTGGAATATTCATATATACCTTATAAACTATTTCAGTAGGAGTAACACATAAAATGCGGGAAGACAAGTCCTTTTGAAGCACGTATCTTCTAATTGGCAGGTAAAGCAACATAAGAAGACCAACTCCCCAAGCTAAGACCAACAACAATGATATAGAAAGCCATATGATTGTATCATATTTAACACAACTGCTTGCAAATTCTTCAAAGGATGCTGAATACAAAATCTGTTCTGAATACTCTTCCCCTTCAACATCGCCTAATTCGGATAAAGGGTCTGCAAGTAATTGATCCTTTGACGATCTCAATTCTGATAGACCATCTATATGACCCAACAACATCTCTACAAATAGAAACTAGTGAAGAAGAAATGCACACAAATAATAAAACATTAGCTCCAAAAGATATTAAAAAACTTCTCATAGCGAATAAGGAGGGGAAGAGGAAGGCATAGTCGACTAATCTTTAAAGATCTGTTTGCGATTTGGTTTTAGGAGAGGAGGCTTGAGAATAAGGAAATACACTTGTGAGAGTGTTCTCAAGCCTTCCATTTCTATACAAAAACTAAATCGCAAATAGCCCCTATCTTTGGGAGTTTTGGAGGGAATGGAATGGGAGTCCATTCTACTAGCTTCACCCACTTTCAAAGGGAAAGGTCCATCCAATTCCATTGATGAAACAGGAATAACACTTTCAGTGTTTCCATTCCTCCCCTCCCATCCACCCAAATATTAAGGGAAATTACACTGACCTCACTTAAAGTTTGACCAAATTACATTCGACACTCTTTTTGTTTCAAAATCTATACTCAACTCCCGTAAGGGGAGGTTAGTGTAATTTCAATCATTGAATTTCACTTCAGGTAAGTGTAATAACAACATAAACTTTGTGTAATTTCAAAAACAAAAGGGGTAAAGAATGTAATTGAGCTAAACCCTAATTGAGGTTAGTGTCATTTCCTCTTCTTTCAGTTGAGAAGAAAGAGATAAAGGAGTGATTTTGCTAAACAGATATGTAAAAACCTCAAAAGCTTAGAAAATTTAGATCAAATAACACTTTCAGCAGCATATGCAAGCTCATGTGGATTGAGTTGGATCATTGAAACATATTTCTCTCATTTTCGCAAAGAACCACAAATTGTTTCTTGCTTACCAATTCATAGTTCTTCTGCGAATTGATTCCCTATATGAAACGGACCAAATTTTCACCTACACTTTAAGTAAAAGAAAGAACAAAGAAAAGAAATATAATTGGTGATGTACACTCACCTACATGAATGACTTACAACAAACAAGAAAGAATATCATACGGTATTTCTCCTATGGTGAAACAATAATTGATTCAAACCTACAAAAATCAACACTAGAAACATTGTGCATGGAGCTATAGAAACCCTACTTAATATAACCCTAGTTTACCGGTATTTGGTATTTGATAGGTTAACGTATCACGTACTACGTACTAAAGAGAACCGCGTATTATGTCACTATGATCGATATGATACTAAAAACTCTGATTTCCTAAACACTGCATTTTTTTTAAATGCATTCATATGTAACAAAAATGCAAATATTCTTTAAATCTCTCCCATGCTAATAAAAAATGATGAAAAAAATGACACAAACACCTACATCAGAAGCTGATTATCATCTTATTCTCTGAAGCACAAATTCATGTGTGAATAAAGTTTTCTCTTTTATCAAACAGCATAATTAATAGGGAAAAAAGGTATCCATTTAGTTTCAGGAGCCTTTTCAGAACATGCCAAGAAATCGAAGGAACAACACAGAATTAGTAAAATCTAAGACAAAGGTTAAACCTTTACCTTGTACTACAGAGAAATGTGTTGAAATGGGTTAATGGGTATGTGAAAGGAAGCTGCAAGATTGTGGTTAATGGTTGAAGTGAATTGGAAAGAGAAAAAAAATAGAACCCGGTTATTAATGCTTCATAGTAACTTGGTTAGAATATATATTTATGCTATATTATTTATAAAACCATCAAATAACTATTACTACTATGGTGTAATTTCTATTTTCCTATTTTGCTATTACACTTTTAAATTTATACAAAAAAAACAATATAATTCTAAGTAACTATCATTAGCACATTAAACATCTCTCAACTTAAATTGAATTATAATAAATACAAATTTTAACATAAAGTACTTTTAATACAAAAACATTTTAATTGTATAAAATAAAATATATAAAAGTTGAATACTTAATACAATAAAATATGAATGCGGGTCGGCATACACGAAAGGTCTATCGGCACGCTAGTTTCTATAAATATAATAAATTTATAAATATTATTAAGACTATAATATCAATGCACTATGCCACTATCACTATATATTTATTATGTATTTGTATTATCTTTTTTTAAATGTCGATGATAATAAAAAATAAATGGGATGATGAATTGAAAATGTATAAAAATCTTATACCGTGAGTGCAACATTTTTTTCTCCATTATTATTTACAAACATATTACTCAATTATTATTTATTATAATGTATTCATTTCCTAAATTATAAATAACTAGGTTAAAAATTTTAAAAAAAAATTATGTGAAAATAAAAAATGAAAATTTTCATATGATACAATAAGGTTTGATACTTTTCATCAGTTATAATTTATATTCTTTATTTTGACATCATTTAACTGTATATATAATATACAGAAATAGACCGATTTTCCATTTAAGTTGACATATTATATTTTGAGTAAATATTCATTTTATTCTTTAAAAAATTTTACGGGTACGATTTGGTCCGTAAGAAAATAAAAATTCAAACTAATACTCAAATATTATAAATATGAGTTAAAATAATTTATAATATTAATAAAAAAAATAATTGATTTGATCCAAATTTAATATATTTAGAACCATTTTAAATTCGTAAGATATTAAATTGACACTAGCACAAATTTAAAAAAAATGAAAGGGACGTTTACCATTGAAAGAGATACTAGAAAACCAAACGTTAAATTGAAAGAATAGGATCATCTCCGTCTCCATTAATGGGGAGACAAGTATTTCAATTTTCATATATTTTTAATGGCAAAGATGTTATTTGTTATACTTAAAAGAATAAATATGTCAATATATATTAGTTTTCCTTTGCTTTTTCAATTACTTGTCTCTTCAGTAATAAAGATGATCTATACTCAAATTGAAAAGGATTGGTAGTTTGTAGTAATAGACTCGGACATTGGCAGCAACATCGCAAACATATATAAGCTGCTGGTCGTATGCAAAAATGCAAAGCCTATTTATTTTTGGTTTGAAATTTTATCAGAGATGTCAAAACGGACTATCAAGCATCAAATGCATGTGTCCGCAAATGTTCGCAAAATTTAAGCGGATACAGACATGTATACATTATCTTAATGGATAAAAATGGTATGTCCGGTACATTTTAAGCGGATACAAACATATCTGCATTATCTTAAATAAGGTAGATGAAGATGATTTTTTTAAAAAAAACTTATATTTTACATGAAATTGAACAATTTATATCACATCACAAATTTTTCGAAACATTAAATCACATTATATCATAATTTATTTGAATTTTTCTTATTTTTTCTCTTACATCATATCTATGGGTCGCCTGCATTGTCCAGTAGAAATGTCTACTGGCACAACGGGCAAATAGACAAATTTCTATGACCTGCCGACAAAATTTTGTGGGCTATACAGACGGGTTCGTAGGTTTTATCCATTTTGTCATGTATACTTTTCAGCCATCCATTTTATCTCTTCCATATATATTAAGTTAGTTATTCTCCTATTTATTATTTCCATTGACTTATATATACATAGGAGTGTATGTTTTGATTCACATATAAGAGTGGTGTATTAATTTCTATACTTCTTATGTTCGAATTAATTTCTATACTTCTTATATTTACACAAATATCGTAAATGCTTCTTATTGTTTACTACCTTCAAGTGAGGACACAATAATCTTTAGCTAATTGATATTATATTCATCTAGTAATACAACATGTTTGGTCCTCACTAATGACTTAAAATTAACTTTATCATATAGTTGCTTATAATGACTTTATGATATAACTCTTACATTTTATTTGGAGTATAGATTAACCATGTATAACATCCAACATAAATACAAGTTATATTATTTTTATTTACAATTAAAAAATTTAAGCACACTATAATTTTTTATGGTTTTCTTTGTAAAGAAGCTTTGATACAATTGGTATGAGATTCAAAGCTCACAAGGGTTCAAAATTCATAATCCAACTTGAAAACCTTCTTTAGTAAGACAACTAAGGTTGAAGCTTTTTTTAATGCAAATAATAGAAAATGTTGAATATTATAGGGTAATATTTATGCAGTGTTATTATAAAGATTTATATACAGTTAATATATCATATATCATTCATTGTATTACTTTTTTAAAAAGTCAATGATAATTAAAAATGCACAGTGGATGATGAAGTAATAAAACTCATACACCCAGTGCATTAATTTTTTTCATTTAATATTAATAATACAACAACCAACTCTTAAATCAAATTTGATGGTGTTAATTACATGAATCATATTATAATGTTCTATCATAAACTATATTTTAATAAAAAAATATTTTCTAAAATTTTCATAATGATATCAACTATATTTTTTTTCTACATATCTATTAAATTGACTTACATTTGATTAACTCTTCTTAATAAAGTGCCTAATGGTCTTCTAACGAACTCGATCTACTTTTAAGGATCTCGATCTACTAATATTTTACTTATAGTGATCTACTTTGTACATGTCTAATTGTTCAAATAAGGATGTTGATAGTAGAGTTTCATCTAATACTAATACTAACATAATGTCTTTCTATAAAAAAGAAGAAAATATGTATAAAATGATATGAGTTATACACACTATACATCATCAATCATCAGTGTATTCTGTAACACTTCAAATTTCGTTTTCGGAATGATTGAAAAACTTAGAGTGTTGAGGTGTATACTTGACAATTCTCATTTGGACGAGAGGGTCTCGCCTAAGCGAGAGACTCAACGTTTTAAGTTTGAGGAGTATGGGAACCTCGCCCAAGCGAATGAGTGGTCATTTGAGTGAAAAAGAAATCTGGGCAAAGCTGCGAAATTCTAGTCTGAGCTATAATTCTCGCCCAGGCTAGAGAGGAGCCTGAAGAGGCTGCCTGATTCTCGCCTGGGCGAGAGAGTGTCGGGAGGGAACACTTAAAATATCGTGAAACTCTCGCCCAAGTCATTCTCGCCCGGGCGAGGCTACACAGATATAAAAGTGAAAAAGGGGTCTAGAAACCCTATTCTTCATTTCTCCTCTTCCCCTTTCACTCCCAATGGCGGCTTTCCATAGAAATTGATTCTCCCCTCTACTAAACCTCAAAAACTCATCAAATCTTCTTCCTCTTACTTCATGGTGACACATTTGGAAAAGCTTGGAGGTGAAAAAGGAACAATGGAGGTTGAAGGAGATGAAGGGAGATGTAGCTCTTTTGCGGAGCAACGGAGCTTACGCAACCTAAGGTGAAGGAGAAAACCATTGTGGTCTTAGAGTATTTCATTAGAGTCATATTCTTCGATTTCCCTCAAGAATCGGAGAATATTAACGGATAGAAACTCTCTTGGAAGTTTGTGGTCCATGTTAGAGTATTTATTTTCCATGAAGAGTTATTAGCCATAAATGTAGAGATATATGTGTGGTAAAAATCTTTTATTAGATTAAAATACAATATACTCATTTATGGTAATACATCGTCAAGAGAAATGGTTCTATCGTTAATATGTTATATGATGATAAATATGTTATGAGTTGTTTATTGTGATAAAAAAGATATGAGTATATTTATGATAATGATTAAGTTGTGAGTCACTTATTTGTTATAAACATGTATGTGTATATTTGTAATAATGATTGTGCGATGAGCTGTCTAATGGCAATGAATGGACATGATTAAGTTGTAGGATAATGAATATGTTGTGAGTTGATTATTGGTGATAAATGGACATAATTATATTATGTGATGATAAATATGTTGTGAGTTGGTTATTTATTATGTTATTTGTAATAAAAGGACTTGCCCTACGTGATATTGTAGACTTGTCATACGTGGTATTGTAGACTTGCCCTACATGGTATTGTAGACTTGCCCTACGTGGTATTGTAGACTTTTCCTACGTGGTATTGTAGACTTGTCCTACGTGGTATTGTAGACTTGCCCCTTGTGGTATTGAATCGTCATTTGTGGTGTAGACTTGCCCTATGTGGTATAATATTGTTTTAGGGAAGTATTGTAATGCTTTATAAGTTTGGTATGGCCTTGAGTATAATGTTGTGGTTGTTTATTAAAAGAGACTATCGTGTAAATAAATTGTAAAAAATGTTAATTGAAGAAGTAAATATCTTATGGTGTGTTGTACTGATTGGTTGAATTGTCTAAGTGAAATATGGTGATTATACTGATTGAATATGTGAACATTATGTGTGTTAAGGTATTGAAGGGTGTATCATTGATATATGTTTAATATAATTGATTTTAGATGTCATGTAGGTTGTAATACTTTCATGTTCTTACTCCATGTAATTTCACGCTGCGGTCACCGTAGTTAGTTCTTACTCCATTTTGTCTCTCCTAGTATGTGTTATGTATTGGAATTCAGGTGACAGGTATAGTGCATTGGATGCTCGCGGAGAAAGTAACGATTAGATTAGTTACTTTATGTACACGACATTGTAATTGAATAAGACATGTAATATGATGAACATGTTAAAGTTAATTTATGTATGAGTGATTTCCTCCTAAATGTATAATGATGTTATTTTGATGAGGTTAAATTGAAGTATTATTTGAGAAAAGATAATTGTATATAATATGTATGATAAAGGAAGTGTAATGATATGTTTTAATGAAATATATTTCAAAAGTAATAATCACTTGACTTCATGAATAAAGTTCAAAAAAATTTAGGGTATAATTTGTTATATGTATTGTATTATCTAATTGACATTTAATAATTATTAGAGTTAATTACATTTGCACCCCATGAGTTTTAATGAAATTATACATATCACTCCTGTATTTTTTACCCTTACAAAAACCCTCTGCATTACACAGACTACCCTACATGTAAAATAAATGTGATTTTTTACCTAAAGAATGATAATAAATGTAACGAAGTTAAACAAAATATGATGTATTGTACAGACAAGTCAAAATAGTATATTAGTTAATACATTTTTATTATTTTTGGTTCATTAAAAAATGCATAAATAATTATACGGAGATATTATTTAAATCACTCTTATATGATATTATAACGAACAAAAAATAATGAAAAATGTGTTCACTCGTATATTATTTGGACTCGTTTTCACAATATATCATATTTTGTTTAACTTCATTACACTTATCATCATTTTTTATGTAAAAATCACACTTATTTCACATGCAGGAATAATCTGTATACCTTATGTACAAAAATCAGAAATTTTTTGTAAGGTTAAAAAATGGAGAGAATAATATATGTAATTTTAGTGTAATTATCTATGATTTGATTGTATTGGCTATTTCAATTTGGACCTTGAATGTCGATTGGTGGAAGACCGTTCCCAAATGGAACAAGTTGACGTACTCTTCAACGACACCGTATTTTCCTCTTACGTCATATTCTTATTCTCTCTTCTCCATTCATAACTTCTCTCTCTTTATTCCCTTTCTCATCACATTTTCCACATCTTGTTCATCCCTTCAAGGTTAGTTTTTTTTCTATGTAAAATTCCTCTCTTTTTGTCTTCAACATCATTTCATTTTCTGTTGTTCTTGTACTATCTCTATGTAAAGTTTTATTTTTTTTTAGTTTTCAACCTTACAAAAACAAAAAGGGATGTAAAGGGTCATGTTTGGTTCAATTGGGTAGGTTTTGGTTTTGGTAATAGGTGCTGGTTCTGCTATTTTTGTTCTTTGTTTTGTTCGGAAAGAGAAAAATTTGGAGATTTTAATGTTGATTTTTGGTGTATGATTTGGGTTATATTTATCTTATGCTCCGTGGTGGTGATATTTTCTCAATTTTTTCTGTAATGCATGGAATGTTTTTTAGATTATTTATTTATTAAAGAAAATTTGGGACTGGGTAGTTGAGGCTTGTTCCCTTTTTATATATTAAAAAGTGATATTTTTTTATATACTCTCTTCAATGTATTTTGTATTCTTATATATATCTAAGCACAGAGAAAGGGGTTACAAAATATAATTAAATTTAAACCAAATATTACAGAAAATGAAAAGGCTTGTCACCAAATAATAAATAATATATATAATAAGTGAAATAGTAACATGATATGATAAGTGTGGAATGATCTTCAATTATCATCTATTATATATATATATATATATATATATATATATATGATAGTACCATGAACATGTAGCTCAAACTGTAAAAGATGGTAAAATATTGTTCACAAGTGGTCTTAAACTGTAGTGTAGTATACGAAGCGAGGCGATAGCAGTATCTGTAAGGAATCTGTAAGAACTCGTACTACCATTGCATTGGATAGAGCATGATAAGGATGTTAAAGTTTCATCTCAAAACTAGTTGGTAATTGAGGAGTAGCCCAACATGTATTTAAACCGCATCCAGGAGTATGAGGCACACGATCCGAGACTTATTTTCCAACAAGGAATGTATGGGATGGAGAAGCCCTGACCATTGATAGCATAGTAAAAAAATGTCGTGTTGAGGAGGGGCCCCGTACCGTTCTTGTATATATATATTGGCAAAAATGTTTATATGTATATAGTGTGTGTTGGTGTTTTTTGTATCCATCCCTGGTTACGGTTCAGGGGACCATCAACCTTTGTTTCCTTTCTAATCCCTTAATTGATATCGGGTCCGACCCTTCTTGGACCCTGCACAGAGTGAGAGCTCTATAGCAATAGACGGAAAAAATATCATGTTCCTGTTTTATCAATTTTCCCAAGTCCCTTTTATCTCTAAAGGGAGGTGAGGATAAAATTTCAATATTCTTTTCACTAATGTATGTTGTATTGATTTATATTGAATAAAATTTGGCTAATGATTATTCTTGGCGCAGTTAAAGCAATCAGTGGTGTTTTTCCACTGCAAGGGAGTTCTGAAATATGATGCGATTTCACTTTTAAGCATAACAAATTAACAACCAGATGGATAAGAAACAGCATATTGCAATATTTACTACTGCTAGTCTTCCGTGGTTGACAGGAACAGCTGTTAACCCTCTGTTTCGTGCTGCATATCTTGCCAAAGATGGGGAAAGAAATGTCACCTTGGTGATCCCTTGGTTGACTTTGGAAGATCAAGCACTAGTATATCCCAACAATGTTACATTTTCTGCGCCCTTGGAGCACGAAAAATATATTCGTCAGTGGCTTGAGGAGAGAGTTGGATTTAGACTTGGTTTCAGCATACTTTTTTATCCAGGAAAGGTGATAATTTCTCTCACTGTTTTTACATTGTTCATTTACATGAATAATAGCAACCAGACAGAAAAAAAAAAGACATATGAACATGTGCAAATGGAGACCATGCTCTATGCGTGGCGATCGAAAAAAATGTTATTTTAATTAAATGGTTTGTAAATAAAGTTTGTATTGGACTAGTATTCTTCCATCACTAGTTTTTAATAGTAATATATTATCCGTCAACCTATTTGGTGCACAGATTGGAGCATCTATCTGGCTTTAGAATCCTCCCATTTCTGTTTTATTTTATTATCATTTGCTAATTTATTATATACTCATCATGTAGTTTTCTAAGGATAAAAGGAGCATTCTTGCTGTTGGAGATATTTCAGAAATTATCCCCGATGAAGAGGCAGATATTGCTGTTTTAGAGGAGCCTGAGCACCTGACATGGTATCATCATGGGAAAAGATGGAAGACTAAATTCAGGCTAGTTATAGGAATTATTCACACAAATTATTTGGAATACGTGAAGAGAGAGAAGAATGGAATGCTTGCATCATTTTTGCTGAAATATTTGAACAATTGGGTTGTTGGTATCTATTGTCACAAGGTAAGTTATCATATCCTCATGGACAATAACATATATACTCCATGTTTTCCTTGACATGCTGGCTTTATGTATACAATAAATGAAGATACAAGTATGCGACTGTTACGTTTTTTGAATTTTCACTTGCAAAATTGAATTGAGTGCTTTGTAGTAGAGGGCCCAAAATAGGAAAGTATATTGTAACGGGAAATAATGAAGGGCCCAATGAACCAGCTGGGCGAGGCATGTCAGTTAGAGTTGCTAGAAGTAAGTGATACTGTAGATATGGCACTTAGAGTTAACTAAAATTGTTTTGGTGTACCTTAACTCTAGCTGATTGATCGGAAAAAGGAGTATAAGTAGAGGGAGGGAAAGAGATTGAGGCATTGAGTGAGATAGATAGTTTTGGAGGAAGAGGTTAGGCTCTGTTGAGTTCCTGAAGGCAACTTTGTTGTATTCATCCTTTCTGTTCTCTCAGGCCTGGTTTTCTGTTCTACCAGATGTGAAGAAGAGTCTATCTATATAATTCGACAGTTTCCATAGTTCTTTCCTAATTTCTGATCCAGTTCCTGTAATGGTCATCTTTGGTAGGGACACTGCTTAACTGCTAACAATTAGTTTAGCAGGGGAAGATGATGCTATTGAATGAATTTTTCTGGTTGAGATGAGAAGACACATTAGACAAGATAGATTATGAATGAATAAATTAGAGAGAAAGTTATGTGGTTTGGGCATGTGTAGGTGAAATTGGTAGAGACTCTAGTAAGGAGAGTAGATCAAATGGAAGTTAGTCCAATTTCTAAAGGTAAAGAGAGGTCGAGAAAAACCATAGGCAATACAATTAGGAAAGGTTTAGAAATCAATGCTTTGCCAAGAATGAACATTATTTATGATAGAGCATTATGATATCGTTCGATATAACTCACCTAATCTAGTGTGACTTAGACATGGTTGTTCTACACTCAATAATAATCAAGTGTCATATTGTCCTACCTAATATATATATATATATATATATGTATGTATAATATGTATGTGTGAGAGATTGAAGAATGCAATTATTTGTGATTTTTTTGCACAGGCCTTATGGTTGGAGCAATTTGCAATTTACTTGGTGCATTTAGTTGGAGCATAACATAGGTATTTTAAAGGAGGGTTTCTTTGGTTCATAAATTGACTTGGGATAAGCTTAGATGATGATCTTCTTTTTGATAAATAACATGGTATCAACGATGTTTTGTCTTTTCTGTTGTTTAATTTATTTTTCATAAAAGAATATATATATACACACACATATATATAGAGAGATAACGGAATAGTATAATAGTAGGAGGATAATAAATCCTAAAGAAGTGAAGAACTCGAGGAAAAGCTAAGCCGAAAGTACAATGTGATACATAAAAAAGCTAACCAAAAACATGCAGCACAGCATGCCAACCACTTTGTTGTTTAATTTTTCCTATCTCATTATGGAGGAACCTGTTAGTAACAGGCTCCAATTAGGACAGTATATACACCAGAAGAAAGAAGAACAGGCCTCTGTTAGTTGGATTTGTTAGTGAAGCAGTTGTAGTCAGCGAATTAGTCAGCCGGCTATGAATAGAGACAGAGAGTGCAAGGAAGATGTAGTCAGCTTTTCATAGAAGAGTCAGTTAGTTGTTTAGTGACTTGTGGAGGGAGAGACCAGGCTCTTGAATAGCCTGAGCTACTTTTGTAAACCATTTTTGTTCTTCCTTTTGGGTTCCATTGATCCAGAGAAGGATAAGGGTAATCAATACAATTCCTTACGTTTCTGTTAATCTCTATATTCTGAACCAGTATCTATTAGAACCCTCATCTTCATCTTAGTGAAGTTCTTCTTAATAGGTGATTGCTTTTGTTCTGAATTGTTCCACTTCTTCTAAACCTTAATAGACCTGTGTGTGTTATCTTGGTAAAGACTATGCTTCGATGATGCTTTTTGGTGTGTTAATTCGTGAGGGGTGAAACCAATACTTCATCCAAAATATAACATGAAGCTGTCCTCTATGGTGTAGGCTTGCAGTTTTTCGTGCTCTTGCTAGATAAGTTAATATGAGCTTCGTGACAAATGAGACTTCATTCTTATTATTAGTCGTGAACACAATATTAACAATGCTCGCTCTCTTGGAATTAATCGACTGTAAAAATGCAGGTAATTAGACTATCTGCTGCAACCCAGGATTACAACGGGTCTATCATCTGTAACGTCCATGGAGTTAATCCGAAATTCCTTGAGATTGGCAAGAAAAAGAGGGAGCACCAACAGAATGGAGACCAGGCCTTTACCAAAGGTGCCTACTTTATCGGGAAGATGATTTGGAGCAAAGGCTACAAGGAGCTGCTTCAACTTCTTCACGATCATCAAAAGGAATTAACTGCGCTTGAGGCTGATTTATTTGGCAGTGGAGAGGACTCAGATGAAGTTCAAGAAGCTGTGAAAAAGTTGGAGCTGGCAATTAGAGTTCACCCAGCTCGTGATCATGCTGATCCTCTATTTCATGAGTAAGTTATTTGCTCACATTATGTTTGGATTTCATTTTAGTTAGATGATATATTACAAAAGGTTCTTCTTATTGGTATTAAGATGTGCCTGTGGTGCATAATTTGGAAAAGAAAACGGGAATCTGCATGTGTACCTTTAATTGAAGTTAATGAATCAAATATTGGAACCATAAGATTTAAGCAAGCGAGTCAAGATAAAAGTGCGTGATAATTTAGCTGAAAATAAGAATATCTGATTCAGGCTTTTTTATGAAGCATTATGATATCACTCGATCCATATAGTTGACCCTACATAGTGGAATCAAGGCTTGATTGATTGTTGTATTTTTTTTTGTATTTATGAGGTTTCAGAACCCGTACCTTTCGAACCATTCAAGCATGTCTAATTATAAAATGAAATATTGCATATCATAAATATTAATTTTTTAAGTTTAATAATAATTTAGGTTCAGAAGTCATAGGTTCAAATCCTTGAAATAGACTCTCAGTTGTGTACATCTACCTTTATAGATCCCACCGAGGTTGGAGCCTTGTGCGGTGAGACACTTTTTTTAAGAAAAAAAAAATACTTATCTGTTAGAAACTTAGAAACAATCAATTTTGCATCAACTTGTCCTATTTGCCAGTAGTTCAACTTTGATGACCCTTTATTTGCTATGTATGCTTGTTCAAGATTTCTATGACTATGTTCGGAATCTTATCTTATGTGACTGTGTAGTTGAGGATTCTTTACTAAGGATTTCTTTGCGAGTTAGTTTTTTGGAAGGGAAAGGAACGACATTAGAACGGGAACTATAAAACAAACTTGTCAGAGTTCCTTAACCTTTCGTTCTCATCCAAAAATCAACTTGCAAACAACCCAAGTAAATGTAGCAGTAAGCAGGTAAATAGATTACAGCTAGCGAGTTGACATTATACAAGTACTTCCCAGTTGTTCCTTTAATCTTTTTCATTTTCTTTTCGGAAGTCACTGAAACGAAAGACCTATTCGGCAATGATTGATAGGAACTTGTATAATATATGATAACACTTTGTTTCATGTTTCCCAGTTACAAATTGTTTCTTAATCCAAGCACAACAGATGTGGTTTGCACAACAACAGCAGAAGCATTAGCAATGGGCAAAATAATTGTGTGTGCCAACCATTGCTCAAATGACTTCTTTAAGCAGTTCACAAATTGTTGGACATATGTTGACAGTGATGGATTTGTTAAACTCATACTTAAGGCACTGACTGAAGAGCCTGCCCAACTTACCGATGCTGAGACGCATGACCTTTCTTGGGAGGCTGCCACAGATCGGTTTCTCAAGGCGGCGGATCTCGACAAGCCATATGATCGAAAGTTGTCACGAAGTACGTCTAACTATATGTCTACCTCATTAAGCTTGCAGCAGACAGTAGATGATGCATCAGCATATGTACATCATGTAGCTTCTGGATTTGAAATATCGCGAAGAATATTTGGCGCTATTCCCGATAGTTTGCAACCAGACGAACAACTACGCAAGGAGCTTGGGTTGACTGATGCTGCTAGGAAACAAGAAAAAAATTGATATTGGATGCTGACATTAACATAGGAGTTACTTATAAGTTTTGTCCTAAAGGTTCAGAGAGGTATGCATGTGCAATATGGTCAACTTCTTGTCACTTGTGAAAAGCTTTGTTGATAGGAATAGATATATGTAAGGAAGGTATCCCTTTATAGGACTAAGATGTTCACAATAAAGCCTTTTCAAGGCAAAAATTTATTTGTTTGTAGATGTTGAAATATCATAATTTGATGGCATGGATCTTTTATTAATTTACTTCTGTTATGATCTCTATTACTTCTTGCATTCAGTTTCTCCAATGCAGAAATTTTTATTGGGCGATGTGGACAGTTCGCGGGTATAATTTAAGAAAAATAAAGAAAAGTTCAAATAAATTCTGATGTAATATGATTTTTAATGCGTCAAAAATTATGTAATGCAATTTGTTCAACTTCAGGTAAAATATCAAAGTTTTTGTTAAAAAAATTCATCAATTACTTTATTTAATTTATTTTTATTTTATTATATGATTTTTTTTTCATTTCTTATTATTCAGCAATGTCCGCAAGTCGATGTCTTACCTATTTTAAAACAGGTAAGACATAATTGTTAAGACAATGTGGGCCCGTGCTCACTTATATTTTGTTGATATTTGTGAGCATTTGTGGTAAGGACAAAACAGGTAGGACAACCTATTTTATCATCTCTATGTACAAGTAAGAATTATACGAGGAGAAATGATATCACATGTATAATGCAAAATTATAAGACCCATCCCCTTTCCATCAAAATTAAGGGGAAGATTAGAAATAAAAATAAAACTTGTGCTTTCCTTTTTTTTATTTTTTTTTTCTTGTATCTAGTTGGTGTTTCAATTCTATTTATACTGGATAGAGTTTAACAATAGAAAAATTCATCTTAATTCATCAAATTATATTTTTTACCAAGGTATGATTACATTGCTAGTTGACTCATTGAGAAGTCTTGAGGGGATTATTTAGGTGGGTTAGTCCAATGGAGATTCAAATTCATTATCAGTATGACTAAGATAATCATATATACACACAAAGTTGTCTTTGATACCCATTGCATATTTTATGATCAGTATAGATAATTCCTGAAACGAATTGAGCTTACCACACAAAAACACTTTAGGGGCATTGGACAACAAGGAAAATTATTGGTTTCGATTGTTATGGTAATATGTACTCCCATTTGCTTTCAAGTGAGTCTTGACCTTCAGGCATATTGATGGATATTGATTGGTTGAGTTGTATACGTATTGCATGGAATGTAATTAGTTGAGGATTTGAATATCCAATCGTATAAAACACTAACATCATCATGCATCATTTGCATATAGATGATATTGCTTGATTATATCTGCAATCTTCTTTGTCATGTCACTTTAATGATACAATCTATGTAATTTCATGTTACATTCCTCTTATTGTATCTCACTCTCTCATATGGCTTTTTTCTATTGTCCATATTATATTTATGCATAGGATTGTTGTATACGTATTGTGTATATCCGTTATTGGAAGAAAGAAACTTCTTTATTTCACTCACTTGATTTTGTATTTTAGAAAAGATCATGTTTATTAATCATGTTTATAAGTTTAATATTATATTGAATATGATTTAGAGTTTTGATGCGAACTTCCTTCGCACAAAAATGACCATTCTAGGGGAGAATAAGTGTATTTGATGTGTATAAGTTGTAGGTTGGTGATGTGAACCCAGTAGGCTCCATCATTGATGATAAGGCCATATGTGGCCTATGGGGGTCACATTTGTCATAAGGTTCTCTGTTGCTTTTTAATGATTAATTTACAATTGACATATGTCTAACATTGTAATGTGTATGAGGATTTGTCTGATTGTTTATGTTAACCAAATGTATCACATCAGCCTACGGGTGAGGAATTAGTTCATTCTAAGTTGCGTAGTTGTCACTTCCATCAAGTGTCACTCCTAAAATTTGAGTCATGTCTTCTGCCATAGAAGTAGAGGTAGGTAGGACCCTATCATACATGGTCACCCGATTTGACCAAATCTTAATTGGACTCACATATAGTCGTGTTTCATCATATATAAGGTTGGGTTTGAGTTCAAAAGTTAATTTCGATCAATATTTAGGGTCAAAAGACAAGCCTTACCTAAATCATGCTCACTTGTAACTTATATTTGTATGTGTTTGTTCAAATTGTTTACAAACTTGGAACCAAGCATCAAGAGCTAAGCTATCACCTCTACATAGAAATTCATTTGTTCAAATTTCGTTTTGGTCATGTTGCATCTATAAAGAAAGTGCTACATTCCCAAGTGCATTGAATTCTAATGATGAAAGAATAATTACCAAGTAGCTACCCTTTAGAATTGCTTAAAGATGGTTCAAAATTTGAATTCTAATAACTAAATGTCTTTTATACAATATAAATGTCTTTATATGATATAAATTACTTATCAATGTAATATTACATAATACTATAACCAATTTAGTATAACATGTAGAACCTTTGAAAAAGTTTATTAATAATATAAAGAGTAAATTACATTTATATTCCATGAGTTTTAGTGAAATTACACAAACTATCATTCCATTTTTTACACTTACAAAAAAACCCTTAATTTATAAACATACATTACATTGATCAACCATGCATGAGAAGTGTAATTTTTTAAACAAAAAAAGTGATAAATGTAATTAAGTTAAACAAAATATGATATATTATATAAGTTAAACACTTATATGTAAATATATTATATATGATATAAATTACATTCATAAGTAATTTACTCATAAATATCTTATATATGAATAATAAATTGGTTGCACACGATAAGTGTAAAATGTTCGGTTGGAAAATAATATTAAATTAGCTACATTATTGGAATCACATGTAACCTTAAAATGCTAAGCCAATATTAATGTTGGCCCGCCGGGCTAGCCCGGCCCGACACACCGTAACCCGTCTAAAAAACGGGCTTTCAAACCAGATTGAATAAGGTCTTTTGGGCAAAATCTCCAGCCCAGCCCGCTAAAAATGTCGACCAAAACGGGCTGGCCCAACGGGTTAAGCCCATATTGCTATTCCTTGTTCAAATAGAGTCACACTTAAATCTATAAAAGAATCAAGGAATGTTTTGTAAAAGTATGGCTCATAAAAGGATAAGACTTAGTTGTTGTGGTTGAATTTAATTATATTCAAGTGTTATGAATTGGGACCGTTCTCAATTAAAGGGTTCTTTGTATAATGCACCCACAAATAATTGAAATGCAATGATTAAGTGTATTGATAAGTTCTTCGTAGCAGCTAGCACCCACAAAACACATACATACCCTTGTTACAAAAGCTGATCTATGGAACCAAAAAACAAATAGGGGGAAATGCAGCAACCACTACGGCCACCGTTCTCGAGTACTACTTGTTGAATCCGTTCATGCATGAAGACGATGAATATGTGCACGCAATTGTATGCTTCTTCGTCATCGTCATTCTCTTCCCAATCCAGAAGACAACATCATTGCATGCATGCATGCATGCATGAACAGAGCCATTGGCTGCTTCAGCAATGGATCTTCAAATCAGATATTGCTATGAATCTTTGACATCCATGCCTATGCATAGATTGGTAGGCCAAGAATATTTGCTTTGGGATTAAAACTAATATTAAAGACTAAAACAATGAATTAGACCTAATGCTAATATTAAGAGATTGGCAAAATTTGGGTGGCTATGTTTCACTATACATCATGAATGTTGGAGCTTAGCAAGTTCTCATCCTCACTTGAAATCTCAGTGAGTTGAATGCCCGACCGGGTCATCTTATTCCACTCATTTTCAACCCTAAAGAAGACCCATTGGAAGCGCCGGAACATCTCGAGAAGAGTCATAGTGAACACTGTCAGGTAGTTATGGCGGAGATGGGCAGATAATTTGTATGTCCATGAACATCTCAGAATAAAGTTGCTTCCAATTGCCCAAAAGTATATCTGCCACTCAGAGGGAAGGTTTGTCAGATCAAATAAACATGTTCTATCTTTCTATAAGATGCATCACTTCTTACCCAGTGTTGTCCATAAAACAGGTTAGAAACTACACTTGGTTTGTTGAACTTGAATATCCGAGAAAAGCCGCTGTAAGAACAAGGAAAACAAATCTCAGTATATTGCAGAACCGGGCCGAATACTAATATGTCCCGCAAAACTAGCATCTGGGCACCCATGTGCATGTCATTTTGTTTCTGTAATTTTGTTCTATCATAAGATTTAAACTTTTAAAAGTTTTGAAGATTTTGCAATGTTTGTAACTAAAAATCTGAAAGGTAAAGATGATATATTTGGTACCTTAAGTCCCAATCTCTGGTTATATCCCAGTAAAATGAATAGAGTGAATTCACGACACTCGAGAGAAGCCACAGTGGCCGATAAAGAGATGTCCACTGTTCAGGGATGACATGATATTTAAGGGCAGAAAGAAAAATTACTGGGAATGCTGTTGAATACTTCAAAGCTGAAAAACAAACATGTGCAAATGGAGTTAGAATAATAGGATCTCAACTTATTGTAAGACCTCAACCATAAGAAAACAAAATTGAAAAAGAAAACCACAACTAATATGTGTAAGTTAACTTCATCGGAAGACACGAGTTTCACGGACAAAAATATTGCTCAATTCATATGACAGCCAGCATAAATGCCAGAATTAAATTTGGAATGTTCACAGAACTTATCAAGAACCAAGGGATAGATGCAGAGCCATAAATATTAAACTAGAAACTATTTGTTGCGCCCAGATGAACACGGTGAATTCCGTGTCTGTGAAAAAGAGATATGAGGAATTTTAAAAGCTATGGAAAGCCTACTCCTGCATTTTCCAAAAAATGTTTACATGGTTATAGACCATTGAAAAGGGACAAGTTACAAAGAGCAATTACCATTGAAAAGACATGTTTTTTCTTTGGTATCTTTGTATTGACGAAGACATTGTAACAATCGCCATAGATAAGGAAGAACAAGAACTATTGGTATTGCAATTGAGTGACTGCCACAAACTGAATCAGCTTCAAGCCAAGCAATTGTAGCAACCTGCATAAGCATAAAACATTAAAATATCATACTCAAGTTCCTGTAGTACAATAAGAAGATTATATGAATATTAACTCAAGATACAGATTAAACTCTTTAAAAAACCAAGAAATAGAGATTGACAAGTTACCAGCAAATTAAGAAAAAATAAATTTGGTATATTAGATTTGAACCATACATTACCTGTCTGTTTACCATCCTACAAACCGAACGCTCCAAATCTGAAAACACCTGTATGTAATAAACAGTTAAGAGCAACAACTAGAAAGAGGAATGGCTCATTATCAATAAAAGCATTGGGATTGATCATAGAAATAAGTTTTTTGTTATAAATGATCAAAGCAGTAAGATGGCAATCTAAAAACTAGCTTCAGAGCATTTTTATTGCGACTTACCGACAAAGATAAAAATTGACACAATAGCATGATTTATGAATTAAAGTGAAAAATGCACCACAAAATTTACCATAAGCCTATATGCCGTACCTTTGCCATGGAGGTTAAAATATCAGCCACAAAAAAGTCGGGAAATGTTATTGGCTGTATGAAGAAAAGAATAATCATTTGTGAGACAAGATGATAGACTCTATAAATGTCATCATTGAGATAACCAAAATTACAGAAACTAGTAAAATTAGCTACAATCTAAAATATCAAAATCAATCAAACTGGTAGCTCTTAGACTAATAAATTCACATCAATAAACTATAAAAACAATGGGTCTTTCAGGTGCCATGATAGTCAGTCAAAGATTCAGATACACACTCAAAATTCCATCTTTGGCATTATAGTCAAAATCTTGCCTGCAAAGGGAATGCTATCCGCCACAATGTCCTCAAAAAGAAGAACCGAGAAGACAAAAAGAAAATATCAAAGGGAAAAATCAAGATTATTGCAACAACGATGTAGAGAAGCACCTGCAATATGAATATAAGATGATTAGAATATATGGTATACAAAACTACTCTAAGAGACAGAATCACAATAAGCAATCTGTTTGATGGCATCGATAAAAAGTTACTTCTGATCTTATTAATAAATTAATTTAAGACATCTGCTCCTAAATGAAATCATAACTAAGAATCCCCCAACCCCAACATTTTATGACAGTTACATCTTACATTTTATGTAATGAAAAGAAAAAAGAAAGAAAAAAGTATATCAAAACATCCCAATGAATGCCATATTTAATGAAGCGGTCAAATTCTACTCATTGAGAGAAGATAGAAGGCTGGAAGGAAAGAACAGAGCAGATACTAAACTGGTTGAGACGCAGCCAATGATACTTCTCCATGAGAATAAAGATAGAGATATGTGGTCATGCTAGTAGGGACTATAATTGTCATCCATGTGCTACACTGAAAATAACACAAGAGTTCAAGTTAATATATAAACATATATTATGAGTTCATAATAATACTTTAGTAGCATAATCAAACCAAGCTATCGAAATAACTTCTAGATACTCTTTTTACAACAATTTAAAAGTTGATACAAGAACACCATGACAAGGCTACCATAATCAGTCCAATATGATAGAACAAAGCAGATATAGATTGACAAGCATTTTCTCAAGGATATTTATTAAAAAAGGGCGACTCGGTGCACAAGGCTCCCACCTAGTGGGGTATGGGGAGAGTAGATGGACACAACCTTTATAGTAAAGGTTGAATTGATGAACAGTAGTGTATAGTGAACAATCCTTCCTATGCCAAGACCACCTACACTTCAATTCTATTTCTCCAATACATCATACTTCTCCCTGATACCCCAATATATTATTCCTCTCATGTTGTCTGAATCATCTTTCCATGTTCACCACTACCCAACAATTCACTTTGTTATTTTCACTCTTTCCTCCTTTGCACCCGTCATTCATTATAATTCCTTCTTTGCCCTTCTCACAATCACGGAATTCTATGATTAGAAGCTCATCACAATCACTCTTGATCTTATGTTTTATTGTATGACTACTTTTGCTCACTAACATTCTCATCTTTGTCAAACTTATCTTATGCTCTTGTTGACACTTTACCATCCATCATTCAGTATCATAAAGCATTGCCTTATGACTAAGGTAAAAGTTCCCTATTAGCTTAAAAGGCACCTTAGACCACAAAGAACACATTAAGCATTCTTCAATATCATCCACCCAGCTTAAATTCTATGATTTACATCTCTGCCTCATACTCAATCAATTTGTATGTTACATCTGAGATGTTTAAGTTGTGTGAATTGTGCTACGACATGATCTCCAATTTTAATCTCCAAGACATCACTAAAAGAACCATGAGTTGAACATCAAAGGCAAGCTAAAAATTGACATTATCCCAAAGGAAGTCTAGAGCAAAACAAGTGCCATTAAACACCAAAGAACTTCTAAGGTTCAGCACTTGCCACAAAACCAAGATTTATTTAACACCTTTCAAATTTTATAAGGAAAACTGGTGCAAATCCATAGGCAAACATAATAATATAACAAACAAGTTTTAGTCCCACTAGGTGGAGTCGGCTGCATATATCGAACAACGCCATAATGATCTATAATAAATCATGTCCATTGTAAAGCATTGATCTCAAACCATTCCTGATTGTTTTGTATATGGTTTTTCTTAGCATCTCTGCCTCTAGAAATTACACTAATCTCCATTCGATCAACTCTCCTTACTAGGCTTCTAGCAGTCTTCTCCACATATGACCAGACCAACTAAGGCACGATTCTACCATCTTTTCTACAATAGACCCTAACTTTCTCTCTAATACATTCATTCCTAATCTTATCTTGTTCATTGTGTCCACTCATCCTTGCAAAAAAATTGTTGCAGAACAATGCAAAACCAGACGACTGATGAGCACCACTTTCCGAACTAGAAGGGCAAATTACACAAATATTGGGAGCGGTGTTTTAAATTACGGTTGCAGTCATGATTATGATCGCGATTGCGATTACCGTGATTGCGGTCATTGTCGTTGTTGCGATGCGGATTGCGAACGTTGTGGTGTGAATTATTTCGTGAGTAAAAAACTAATTTTGAAATCAATGCGGCCTGGTGTGGCCCAAATGCGGTTGAGTTGCGGTCACATCACTGTGATTCAGTATCGCATCGCAATTGCAGTGTGATGCGGTTGCGGTGGTCACTGCAACCACAATATTGCGATCGCATCACGTTATGCAGTCCGCAATTTGAATCACTGGTTGGAAGACAGACCAGTGAGAGGCTTGTGCTTCTACAACATGTTATTAGTTTTCATACAATTAATAAATTCTGAAGACATGCTTGGAGATGTCGTCACTAAATGGTCACAGCAGAAAACCTTTTCATCAAACGTTAGGAAGATGGGCAGGCTGCAGGACAGATGTCGATGATTTAGCATATGATAACAACTAATTTTAGAGTATTTACAATGTTAATAGAATAATATTTATTTGTAATTGTAGTACTCATTTAGTCATTTTGCCATCACCTCTAGAGTATCAGCTCAAGTGTAGCATGGAGCAAGGAGTGCCTCAACCTACAGACTTTCGATCCCCCCTCTGGCTAACCTTCTATTGGCCCTCTACAAATTATGTTTCATTGTTGACCATACAACAACCAAGCCTTTTCCCACTATCTGGGGTTCACAAACCATTAACATCTAAATACTTCTTAACAGTTTCAGCTAGTGTTGTGCAACCCTCCACCTAATTACAGTGCTTGAGTATTTTTTACTTTCATTACCTATGTTTCAAAGAATCCGATATAGAGAATTCTGTGGTTGAATATTGATTGCCAAAATAAACAATGAAGAAAAAATCAAACAATTTTCCACTTTGCATTCCATAATATTTTCTCCGAAAGGAAGGCAAATAACCAGAATACCTTCCATATCTCACTGTTTGTAAGATGGTTTTGATCAATACCAAAAATCTTAGGATAGCTAACACTGGATTGTAGAAATACCCACAAATTCACTCCCCAGAGCCAGACCATCATAGTCTGCAATAAAACAATCAGGTAAAGTTCCCCAAAATTTGTGTTAAATATAGAACATATACATGAAAGGATTAACCCCCAACTCACCACAAGAAGGAGAGGATTATAATACAAAAATGCCTCATATATAAACAGATCTCGCAAATTTGCATCCATTCTCATGACGGAATCCCAACCAACCTGATTAAGAGTAGGAAAATTGAATATTAGGTGTAAAGTGGGTACAGAAATTATAAGGGACTTTCTGAATATAAGTTTACTTCTAAAAGGGACAATCATAAACATTACAAAAGTGAAAAGATGTGAAAAGACAGCATCTTACCTTGCAGCAAGTAAAGCCCCATATCAGAAAGAGTATCACCTGAGGAAAAACAGGCAGAGGTTCATAAAGACCGGGAGTTAAAAAGTAACAGAGATATTAAAGACAGATACCCAATTTTAAAAGGAAATTACGATTAAATCGGCAGAGACTTCCACAAATTTACAATTTCAGTCTGCACAAAAGAATTTCTTTTCCTGAATCCTGAATATTTTTTTATTAATAGAGCTCGTCTAACATTACCACGGAAAATTGAACTTACATAAATGTTCAACAAATGCATTTCATAGATAAAACATTCTGCAACAAATTTTCTATAATCATGAATCATAATGTAAGCTGCTCAGAAATACTATTAGCACAAGCATAATAAACAAATTGCAATCTAGGAAGGAGAAAGTATTAATGGTTTGACACAGAGATCCAAGTATGTCTAACATGAACAAAGACCAAACAAATAAAAAGAAACTCTGGCAATTTCATTACTACAGTTGTCATAAAGGGGTGAGAGAATGGTATCTAGAACTGAGCTGCAATTAGTGCATAATATACTAACGGACCTTGAACCTCCACAGGAAAGTAGCAGACGGCATAGCACTTTGCATGGGTGATATTATATTCTTCATTGCATCAACACTATTGTATTGTAGGGACGTTACGTCTGCTTCTGCAGAACAAAATCAAAATAATGAGTAAAAGGAGTGTGTGAGGATAAAAGGAAAGCACAACGACATATTGGGACACGTGGCCTGGGCGGGGGAAACTAAACAGAAATTAAAAATGAATTTAGACCTATCAAAGACGGTTTCCACTTTCAAGCATAAGGGAATATTTTTACAAAATCATAGGATATTATTAAGTGACTGAAAGGGGAAACGTGGCACTGAACTTAACATCTTCCACACCACTAATGGAACTCACGTTTTACAGAATCCAGATTAGGGATGACAATGGGTCTGGATGAGTCCGGGTAGTGCATTACCCAGACCCGCCCCGTTGCTTCATTTTTTGCCCCAGACCCGTGCTAATACCCAACGGGTATGCTACCCGCGGGTCTCTGGGTACCCAGCGGATCCATGGGTACCCATAAATTCAAAAATATTAAAATAATTACAACTAATTTATACAATTGTGTATTTGTTTCTTACGATCTTATATGCTATTTAAACACAACTTAGAATATTAAACACAACTCATTTTACTCAAACAAACATTAAAAACAAGTTCAAAATTATGATGAAAAATTCATTTAGTAAAAACTATTCAATTAACATAATATTATATCATACATATGAATTAACAATATAATAATATTGATTAACAATCTAACATCACAATTTAACAACATAACACTCACACTTATGAAGTAATATGATATTATAATTATGGTTTAATATGATATTTAAATATAGATTAACATGATATTACAATTATGTTGCTATATATATATATAGGAAGAAATAGCGAGTCCGGGTAGTCACGGGTCTGGATAGCTCATTATCCGGACCTAGACCATTTAACAGCGGGTCTTAAAATCGCGGGTCTCAATTACCAACGGGTCCAAAACAAGGATCCAGATCCGACCCGTTGCGGGTATTTTTGCGGGTACCCGTGGATCTGGGTACCCATTGCCATCCTTAATCCAGATTCATGTATAGTCACAGTCTATTAGCACCCCCATCCTCTATTGGATTTGATAGCAAAAAATCATCACTGAAATTTTCCATGGGGAACAACTATATGTAATTCTATTTTTTTTTTCACCGGGTTCAGCCTAAACTTCTTAAATTTTGCTTCAAAAGTTCAATAATTTCTTCCTTATAGCTTACCTTAAAAGAGATTATCACCTATGTCAATATCAAATATAACTGTCAATCAGAACATGCACATTAACACAAGGCAGACATGAAACCTCCAATTATATTGTCATGATTCTTTGTGTCTACGTTTCTACCACGAAATTATGATCAGAAACATTCAAACATAGCTATGGTTTTTGTTTGCAGCCAAGTATGTGTACTTATCTTTCTGTGTATACAGCATATACACTAGTGTTACACCTCTATAACACTAATGATTTACAACTTGTCAAGTTCTCATAAAAATCATAGCAGAATTATCCAACCAGGAACTCCTAATTCATTAGAATAAACAACTTTGGATATTCATATTGTGGAACCACGGAATGGGAACACTTAGCTACGAAAGAGAAGGGTCCTACATTATACTGTATAATACAAGATCAGACACGAAGACAACGAAGCCTTTTCGTAATAGGCGAGATTGGCTACATCAATCAAACAACGTCATCATGTTAATAGACAAATTTTTTATATCCAAGTCATTCTTAATGGTTCTACCTATAGTTCTCTGGCTCTCCCTCTATTTCGAGTGATTGAATTACCCTTCATGTGTTACTCTCCGGACTAGAACTTTTACATGTCTTCTCCATACATACTTTTTTATTTGAAAAGTTCTCCACACATACATGACCACTTGAATCAATATTCTAACATCAGTTTTTTATCATTATTACAATTCTAGCATCTTTTTCACAATAGGTGTTACCTCAACTTTCTCTCTAACTCATTCATTCTTAATACAAAATCCACACCTCACATAAAACCCATTTCCTGTGTCAGAATTTCATATATATCACAAATTTGACATGCACTGCAATAGGATAAAATTCATTTCAATTCTTCAATATATTGTAAACTTTTACAACAACCAAGAGTTCAAACAAAAAAAATAAACAGCTTCAACTGGCATTTCCTCAAGCACATCACAGTTCAAGAATAGAGTCAGAAACGAAACCCCATTTCACAAAATGAATCAAAATCAAAACTTGAGAATAACCCATGATTCCTAGAGTCATATTGTATCTGAAATTGTGATCAACAACTTTATGGGGTGAAAAGAAAAAGAACAAAAAATGAAATTGAATCAGATCAGTTACCTGTTATGGTGAGCGATTGAGTGAGATCTGAGAGCAGAATAATGAGACACTACATGACAAGAAAATTTGATAATGTTTGCGTCAATCTCAAATCGCTTCGCTTGCTTGCATTATTGGTAATGACACTGGCCAAAATGGAAAACAGAGAAAATCACATGAATACAATTTCAACATTATTTGAGGAAAATTAAATAACTTTTATTGTTTTTCCTATTATTGAAGTTTTGCATGGAAAGAAATATAAAATAAGATGAGGGATCTCGGAGAGTAATTTTTTATATTTATTTTACGTCATAGTCATCAATTTTAAGTAAATTCAACCCACTAATTCAAACTATTGGATTTTCCTAGTTAAAAAGTGAATAAAACATTAAATTAATGGTTAAAATTAGTTTTACTGATTGTTTTTCATTGATATCGGTCATATTAATCGGTTTTTATTTGAAGTTTAAAATATATTTTTTATATTAATATTAATGTTATATATAAAAATCTTGATGATCATTACAGTAGATATCTTAATCTTTCCTCTTGTTACTCCATAAGACCTTTCAACATACATAACAACCATTTATGCATTTAAAAGTTTTATATATGGTGGGGATCCACTTACTCTTAGAGTGAGTTTTTCATATCTTAGCCATCAATTGTAGGAAAATCTAATGGTTTAGATTTACCAATTAATTCAAACCATTGGATTTCCCTAAAATTAATGGTTAAAATGTAGAGTAAGTTTTTTACTCTTGGAGTCAATGAATCCCTCCTCTTTATATATTATTAGTACATTATTTATGATTCATAATTAAGTATTATGGACTATTTAAAAAAGTAATATGTAAATAAATAATGAATAATATACTAATTGAATATAATTTTTCATATTGATAATCATAAATATTACATTATCACACATGATGTGCCCCATAAATTGTCACTTACCGCATCTGGAAATAAAATTACTCCCCCATCTTTCATTTCTTCACTAATTAAAAGAAAAAGTCAAGTAAAGTGTTCTTTCTCATAGAGAACCAAGTAAAAATGTATATACATTCAATATATCATTTATCATTCATTTGAACTATTTTTTTAAATAATTATTGATGATTTAAAATGAATAATAGATAATATAATAATAATATATAAAATTCATACACTATGTTTTTGTGGGAGTTATTAATGTAGCTCATGAGGCATACATTATCAGCTTTAGCCCCTTATTGTGATAAGTAGACTTTTTAGCCATATACCTAATTTTTTGGGACTTGGTACCATATATTGTTGCTTGACACTATTAATAGACATAAACTACAAATAATACTAGATTTGAGTTTTCCATAATATATCTTTTTCAACATCAGACAAACCTAAATTCATGTTGAGAAGTGAGATAAAACCAATATCCCAATTTTTTTTCCTCCATCATACAAATAAAATTTTCAAATTCATTCGTCTTTTTCCAGTATTTGATGAATTTTATTGGTTGGGGAAGAGAATTATTGCTTTTTATATATTGGTCACACTTAATGTTAAATATGTTAGGTTTTCACTTAATCTTTTTTTTTTTTTTTTTTGGGTATTACTAAAGATATTTCTTAACATTTTGGTAAGGAATTAATCTTTTACGGATTACGGATTGCGTGCCTCTCCCTCACAACAAATGTCATTTCCCGGAATCAAACTTTTAACGTTTTGGTCATCCTATGAATCTAGCAGAGTCTTACCCCACTAGACCAACTACAGGTGTCAAAACAAGCTAAGATGAAATATTAGCCCCCTTTTATATTACTCTTTCGCGGGAGTAGTGTTTATGCACATCAACCTGCGGGTTGTGGCAGGTCGGCACACATAATACTAAAAAATATTTATTTAAATTTTAACATATTTAATCTATTTAATATGAGGTTTGCTAACATGGGGAGTCGTATTTTCAGTACATGTTAGCAAGGTGTACCAAAATATTTGAACAAAATTACCCTTAAAATTTTATGTAACATGTTTTAGTAAGTAAGGTACTTGTATAATTTAACTTTATCCCACACACCCCTAAACCTCAACCCCTCCTCTTTTGGTACACCTTGCTAACATGTACCTAACTGAAAATACACATTTCCCATGTTAACAAACCTCATTTAATATATATACATCATTTGATATTAATATATAACTTTTTTAGCGCACATATATGATTTTTAACATAACTCATATATTAAATTTCTCATTTCTATTAAATTCTCACTCTCTAACTCAATATAATTTGTAACTTCACTTTAATATATAAATATTTTCCACACTATAAAAAATAATATCAATTTGGTATATAGGAATGATAGTATACACTCAAATTTACAATGAACTTTATATGTCAAAGTATAATCGATATCATAATATGATCATTATTCTTTAGTTTTTGTAAGAAGATCCTTTAATTTGTATGTTATTTAATATTTATCAACAATTTCATTGTGAACTATTATATTAAATTTGGATGCGTGAAGTTTTATATGGTAAGCAATTATGTTGTCTTCTAGTTTTGTTGTAAAATATATTTTCTTTATTATATTTTGTTGTATAAGTTAAATCTAATTAAATACACAATTAAAAAATGAACAGTAAAATCCATATGATTTAATGTTTTCTCGTATTTGATACACTATTTTTGTAACAACCCGATTCTCAAAACTCGAAAATTTTGAAACTTTATTAAATGTAAAAATTAGTTAAGTTTCCCAATTCAAAATGCGGAAATAATCAATAATACTTTTTCATCAAAAACATTACATTACATTCTATTTTAATTCATAATTCATACAATTATCATTTGTTTCAATTACAACACTATCAAAGGTAATATACTAATTCTTATTACATATTTTGAAAGAGATCATTTATACAACATAGTTACTTCAACATATTCCTCATATTACATACATTATACAAATACAATTTTGGAATACAAAAACGACTACTCCAGTCTATACTCCCATCAGCAAACATCCACGACGCAACAACAACATCTTGAACTCATATATAACACATAGACAAGGAAAAGCAGAGGGAGTAAGAACCAACTACGGCGACCGTAGCGTGAAATTACATGAAGTAATATCATTAAAGTATAACAACCTATACAATCATCTAGAATCAATCATAGTAAACATATATCATTTATATACGAGTCAATACTTAAACCACATAATGTTCACATATTCAATCGGTATAATTATCACATTTCACTTAGGCAATTCAACACTTCCAAAACAATACAATACTCCTACGACAATCCAATATCACAAAGGCCAATCAAACCAATACCACCAAGGCAAGTCACCTCCATACCACGAAGGCAAAGTCAATCTCCATACCACGAAGGGCAGGTCAATCTCCATACCACGAAGGGCAGGTCAAACTCCATACCACGAAGGGCAGGTCAAACTCCATACCACGAAGGGCAGGTCAAACTCCATACCACGAAGGGCAGGTCAATCTCCATACCACGAAGGGCAGGTCAAACTCCATACCACGAAGGGCAAGTCAATCTCCATACCACGAAGGGTAGGTCAAACTCCATACCACGAAGGGCAGGTCAAACTCCATACCACGAAGGGCAGGTCAATCTCCATACCACGAAGGGCAGGTCAAACTCCATACCACGAAGGGCAGGTCAATCTCCATACCACGAAGGGCAGGTCAAACTCCATACCACGAAGGGCATGTCAAACTTCATACCACGAAGGGCAGGTCAATCTCCATACCACGAAGGGCAGGTCAAACTCCAATACAACAACTTATAATATATTATGTCAATTTCATAAACATAATATATTAATGTCATAAACATAATGTAACTCATATCCTTCCACAATAAAAACCACTCACAACATCATCATCACATAATATAATTATGTCAATTTTCCACCAACAAGCCATTCCCCACAAAATCATTATTACAAAATATACCCACAAATCAACAAATCAACAACTTATCACACAAACATTGATACAAACACACCCATATATGTTTATAGCAAATCAACCATCCATAACACAACATTATCATAAATAAACCACACACAACATATTCTTCATCATATAACACATTAACGTTAGAACCATCTTCTCACATGGGCCATGAACACCCAAAAGAGTTTCTATCCGTTAATATGCTCCGATTCTTGAGGGAAATCGGAGAATGATGACTCTAATGAATTACTCTAAGACCACAATGGTCTTCTCCCTCACCTTAGGTTGCGTAAGCTCCGTTGCTCCGCAAAAGAGCCACATCTCCCTTCATCTTCTCCAACCTCCATTGTTGCTTTTTCACCTCCAAGCTTTTCCAAATGTGTTACCATGAAGCAAGAGGAAGGTTTTGATGAGTTTTGAGGCTTAGTGGAGGGGAGAATGGTTCATTTGGGTGGATCCGCCGTTGGAAGAGAAAGGGGGAGAAAGAAAATGAAGATTAGGGTTTCTAGATCCCCTTTTTCACTTTTATAGCTCGGACGCTCTCGCCCAAGCGAGGGATTCTCGCTCAGGCGAGAATCTCACAGTGATGCACGTATCTGATATTTTTATATGATGTAATCAATTACATGCATAGTGTAATCGATTACATCATGAAAAATTACACATATCTGACATTTTTATACGATGTAATCGATTACACTATTCATGTAATCGATTACACTATTCATGTAATCGATTACATAATAAAAATTACACATGTCTGATCAGATATCAGCATGTAATCGATTACAAGAACCATGTAATCAATTACACTGTGTTAACAGCCCAAAATTGTCATTTCTCGCCCAGGCGAGACAACTCTCGCTCGGGCGAGAATCCTCCAGTATAGTTCAGGATTTCACCCTCCCAGGTGATCCTTTCTCGCTCAGGCGAGAATCTCTCGCTCAAGCGAGACTTTCAGGACTGATACTATAATTTTAAAGACTCAAAAATCAGGATGTTACAATTTTGTTATTGAGTTAAAATAATATTATGAAAAATAGGAAAAATAATATAATGTTTTGACTTTATAACATTATTGTAATTTATAAATATTTATGTTTTAGACATCATTCTATTTTTTACTCAAAGTTTATAACACAATATTTATTATCTATTTGTTATTATGTTATTTTGTAAAATAATTTTCATTTATAACTTATTAGGTCCCAATATATAAACATTTGGAAACTTTCAATTTAATAATATATTGGTTCAATTTATATTTACGGTAGGTAGTATAGACTCAAGTTCAGACTATGTCACAATATAATCTTCATTGTAATACATATTCATCATTTTTTAATTACTTTCCATATGTGTATCACCACAAAATTTTCTCAACTAATTTGGAATATGTAGATTTTTATCAACTAATTTGCAATTTGTAAATGTCGCTCAAGCCCCGATTTGCCTCTCGCCCGGGCGAGAGGATATCACTCAAGTGAGAATTCTGAGATTGTTATCCAAGCTCTATGTGTGTTTCTCGCATGAGCGAGAGAATATCGCTCAAGCGTGTTGGTTCAAGTTAGCATTGTGCACGGCGATGCGGTAAATGCGGCGATGCGGTGGTGTGTTGTGGCGGTGCGGTGGTGTGTTGCGGCGATGGTGCAGTGTGTTGTGGCGATGCGATAGTGTGTTGCGGCGATGGTGCGGTGGTGTGGGGAGGTTTAGTGGTGGTGAATGGTTTTGGTGTTTTAGGATGAGTGAGTTAACGGGGAAGAGGAAGGTTAGGGATGATGGGTGGATTTTTTGAAATGCAAATTATAAAACTATCATTGTTGTTAACTTTATTATAATTAAAATAGGAGAGTTAATTTTGTCCAAAACTTTTGATGCACAATGCTAACTTGCACCAACTAAAAAACCCATTTCCTTAGGTTAGCAAAACTCATATATAAATATTCAAGGCACCTTCCATCTTTTATGTCCTTAATTCACGTTTTATTAGTATTATATAGTTATATAACCCATGTGTGATATTTTTATTATATATAACCTTTTATTTCCATGATTTATTGGTGTTGAAAACCTAGTCCACTATCTCAACCATAACATTCTCTTTTGGCAGTTTTCCTCTTATGCACACAACCCCCTAACCTCCATCTCCCTTTTCTAATCCTAATGCTTATGGTTTCGAATCCTAACCTCATAGCACTCAAAAGTCTTTGACACACATCAATATAGACTTTGACACACATCAATATAGACTACATTATTATTAACCTATTCGGCTATTCCTATTATTTGTGGCAGTAAGATAAGAATGTAGAACATCCCCATCATTGTTTGATGATGGTGATAGGAGCTTGAATAAGATTCTAAAGTTGGAGGAGATGACAAGAGATCTAGTTTGGTTGTTGGACAAAAAGCACACGTAAACCCATGTGAAGGAGAAGACCATTATGGTCTTAGAGTATTTCATTAAAGTTTCTCTCTTCAATTCCCTCAAAGAGTCAGAGAGTCTTGTAGATTAGGAACTCCCATGGGAACTTGTTTTCCATGTAAAAGTTCTTAATCTTTTTCATGACGATGTATATAGTCTTAGATGTTTGATTTGCTGGAAATATATGTGTGTGAACTTGTTTTTGTTTAATAAAATGTGAGGTACTCGCTTATGATATTACATCGTCATGAAAGGTTGCTAAATATTCCTATTTGTTTGCGTGCATGTGAGTATTTGTGATAAAATTTGATGATGGTTTTATGTGATAAAATGTTGTGGCAAAGTTGTAATTTGAAATTATCTCAATTGCAATGGTTATATTGTTGCTTGTTGGATTCTTGTATTGATATGTGATGCAATTTGATTGTTGTATTGATATGATAGATACACAAGTTGGTCATTGTATTGATGTGGAATAGATAAGTTTTGTTGTATTGATATGAAAAATATATAAGTTGATTGTTGCATTGATATGATAAATATATAAGTTGATTGTTGTATTGATATGAAAAATATATTTGTTGATTGTTGTATGTATATGAAAAAGACAAAAGTTTGAAATTGAGATCTTACCCGTATATTGGATCACTAAGTTAGTATCTTGAGCTCGTCCTGGGAACATGGCATAGTAAAAATGCATTGGGGCCGAGACAACTAACTTATGTGGTATTTTTGAAAAGATTGGATTTGATGAGAGCCTATGACTATTCACACACCGGAAAGTGTATTGAGATTTGGGACTTTGCCTAATTATCTTTTATCACTAAGTTAGTGTCTTGAGCTCGTCCGTTGGACTTGGCATGATAAAATGTATTGGGGCTGAGATGACTAACTTAGGTGTTGTTTGTTGAAATAAAAATTGTTAAGACCTTGATTAAAAGAATTAATGGCTAACTTCGGTTAGTGTGCATGCATTGCATTCTTGTAGTTGGATTTGGAGAAAATGGAAAGATACAGTGATAGAAATATCATTGTGGATTTGGATAGGGGTGACAATGATGGTGATTCGTCAAGAAGCCTTGATGAATTGCTTGGTGAGACAGTCTAGTGAGGGTTCGAGTTTATTACTCGTATGACCAGGATAGTCCTACATGCAAACTAAGCTTTCTCTGACACCCCTTGCACATTTCATGATCGGTAGAGAGGAATCCTGAAACGGACTGGACTTACCACGTAAGCACCTCAGATAGAGGTACTGGACAACAATTGACATTGTTACTTGTCGTTGTTAAGGATATTTGTATTCCTGATTGCTTTCCCACTAGGATCTTGGCCTCCGTGTAATGTAATTGCCTTCAGATATTGTAACTGTCGTCAAATATTGTAATTTTGATGGAGATTGGTTGGTTGAATTGCATAAGCATTTCATGATAAATATATTAATGGGGATGTAAATATCTTATTGTATAAGACAATAACTTCATGCATCATTTGCATATGTTTGTAATTGTTTGATTTTAGTTGTTATATAGGTTGTCTCATTTTAATGTTATTTCTCCATGTAATTCCACGTTGCAGTTGCCGTAGTTGGTTCTTACTCCATTCCTTGTCTTTCTTTTGTCTATTACTATGTATATATTTAGGTTGTTGCTGTTGCACTTTGGATATCCATTGATGAAAGTATAGACAAGAAGAAGTTGGTTGGTGTATTAGTAAAGTATTTTGTATGTGTTAGGATCTTTGTCTCTGATTTAGGAATACCCTTAATCTTTTGAACTGATTTTTGTATAAATAATATTTTACGAAAAATATTTAAGAATGATTCTTTTTGCACATACGATGTCTTCTATAATCATGTGATAAAATTAGATTAATGCTTTTACAAATTTATATAATTCAAAGGGATAATTATATAAGTTATGGTTGAGTTTTGAGGTTCATGTTAATGCATCGTTTTGAGGTTGAGATAATATAAAATATTTCCGCATTTTGAAATTGAGAGACAAAATGTTTTGAATTTACTTTGAGTTTTTAATATGTCAAGTTTGTCTTTCAATATACATTTCCTATATTTCCCCGATTAAAATTTTAACTTCTTAATTACAAAAACGGGGTGCTACAATATGAAGGTCATTTATATATTCATTATGAACCTCTTCGTTGTGAATTATCAGTCCAATTTGATTGTGTAAAATTCTATAAAATAATTATGTTCTCTTTTAGATTTGATGTAATATTGTTCCTTGTTATATTTTTGTTGTAAAAGTTCAACCTAATTAAATATGCAATCAAGAAATAAAAAATGGAATTTAAATGATTATAAATTTCTTTTCTTTTGTTTAATACATCATTTTGTTACCATGTACATAAAAAAAGACTTTTTTGCAAAATATGACGAATAAACAATATTTTATAAACACTACTCTATTTTTTTAAAAGTACATAACACTAGTATTTATTATATATCTTATTATAATTTCATAGAACCAATATGTTGTAAAACATTTTTTACCTAAGGCTTAATACTAACGGGAATGTTTTAAAAGAGAAAGAAAAGTAGCCTGAACCCACCTCAATAAGTCTACCAAACTCGATTTTAAAATAGTGCGACCGTCCGGCCTAAAAAATTGATTTCATTAAAAAATATCTAATATTATACACAAGCCCTATAAATTTTAGGATTTTGACGATTCGACCCAACCACACCAATTAATTTTGTTATATCTACTTATAGTCGATTATCAAGAGACACATAACCTTATTTTTAGTTTTAATCATAATAATAGTCAAATATTAAAATCATTTTAAAAAAATATATAATGAACAAAAAAAATATATTATTAGAAATAAAAATAGAGTGAAAAATAATATATCATACACTAATTTTATTAGTAAACAAATATAAGTATCATCATTCATCAAGCCAAACCAAAAAAATTCAGTAGCTAGTTATGATGAGTTCAGAAGAAGCAAAGCTCGAAACTTTCCTTCAATGGCTGCAGGTTCGTTAAGCTTTGATATCATTCCATTGTGTTTATCCAAAATTCATTGGTTATTTTATTCTTTTTTAGTTTACTTTTGAAATTTTGATTTGTGGGGTTTTGTATTCAGGCAAATGGGTTTCACCAAAGAGGTTGCAAGATTAAGTACTGTGATTCAAGAAAAGGGTTTGGCATATTTTCTGATCAACATGTTTCTGATGGTAATATGACCCTTCATAACACCCAATGTTTTAAATTGCGGTTGCGCTTATTGCGGTAACTACCATTGCAGCTGTTGTGGTGTGAATTATTTTGCGATTAAAACAATATTTTTGAATCCGATGCAGTCTGATACGGTCCAATTCGATTGTCTTGCGCTCTGATACTGCCGCATCATTGTGATAACACCTAAAACGTTGTATACACAAAAAAAACATTGCAAAGGTTTTTGTTTTTTCATTTGTACTGTATCTGCTCATTATGTTAGTCAGTGTAGGATGGGAATGAATTCTCTCATAGTTACCGGGTGCGTGGTTCATTACTTTTTAGTTTTTACATTAGTGACGATGAATTCGGTACGCTGTATGTGGGGTAAATGAGAGAATTATATAGCTATGCTATCTCTATGTCATTGCGTTGTTTAGGTAGCTTGCAACAATGACACGAAATAATACTTACTGGCTGAGTCACGACCGGATCGCTATGTTTTGTGGTACTGCCCAAATTGTGCAAGCAGACTATCAACCACATTAATGTCCATTAAAACCATTTAAAATTTATCATTTTCCAACACATTGTTTTGTAATGTGGTCAAATAAAGAGAGATAGACACAAAAGATGTGCACTCAAAAATTATGAAATTTCTTTTATTACATGTGTCTATTTTCTTATTTGACTTATCATATGACATGAGAGAATATGTTCCCAGTGTAGGATAGAGTTGATAGAAGGAGTTGTTTGAGTTTTGATTATCAGCCTCAAAGAAAAATGGGCATTCTTTAGAAGCAAAAAAAATTGAGATTCTACTACTCTAATTGTGCATTATTCAGGCTGACAACAATGAGTTAGGCTAAATTTGTGGTTTAAGAATCTATGGAAATCATTTATATGGAAATGTGTATTATATTTAAGTCGATATTTGGCCGACCTTCAAAAAATTGGCCATTTCATGATTTTACCTAGACATGTCATAGGTTGGATTTAGAGGGCAAGTCTCGACACAATGGTAAGGTTGCTTGTCTTTTGACCTAGAGATCATGGGTTCAAATCCTGGAAACGCTGAGGCTTGGGTACATATACCCTCCCCAGACCCCAATAGGTGGGAGCTTCATGCATCAGACCACCCTTTTTATGTCATAGGTTGGATTTAATCATAGGTAAATGTATTTGAGTTTTGAATTAGTTTATTCACACTTCTAATCAAGGACACATGTTAATATTATTTTCATAAGAAAATTGTTTGGAGAAATTTTTAAAATGGTGAATTAGCAATATTCTCGTCCAAACATTTGATTGAATTATGATTTATGAATTAAAATAGCATATGATGTAATTTAAATACCTACTCATCTTATTCAAATGCCATCGAATGGATGGATTTATTCAAATGCTAAAAGATTGGCATAATAACTTTTAATTAATTTGCTGATAAACGTTTATATTTGATTTTTCTTATAAATGTATATCTGGTTTTTTTGCCATTATTTATAGCTATATTCTTTATCCTTTTGGAAATAGAAAAAGTAAGTATTTTTATACTATTCAAAACAGGTGTTCTGTTGGTTGTTCCACTAGATTTAGCAATTACTCCAATGAGGGTGTTGCAAGATCCACTCATAGGACCAGAATGTAGAGAAATGTTTGAAGAAGGGGATGTAGATGACAGGTTCTTAATGATGCTGTTACTGACAGTGGAGCGTTTGCGTAAGAATTCTCTATGGAAGCCGTATGTGTGGTTGATTGTGTTTGATTTTGTGATTCATTAATGTTTTGCTCTTTATTGTGAGTTTCACTTGTGGAATGGTTAAAATTAAATCAGGTACGTTGATATGCTTCCAACCACTTTTGGAAATTCACTTTGGTTTAGTGATGATGAACTTGAAGAGCTTAGAGGAACAACATTATATCGTGCAACTGAATTGCAGGTAATTTATCATGGGATTTATCTTTTGATGCCCTTTAACCAATTTGAATAAACTGTGCTTTTCATGCCATTTTAAAGAAAGCATGACAAAAACAAGATCGGTTATTCCGGTGAGTGGCTGATATATATTATTTGTTTCCCAAAACTTGAAAGTATTCATTGTACTTGTTTTTGTCTCATGGCCCCATCTATGTTCTTTGTGTAATAATAGTCAATTTCTATTAGTAGCCTGCAGTATATGTTTGTTTAATACTTTAATGGCATAGGACAACCATGTGTAAGGCACTTAGGGGATAGCTCAAAAGCCGAGGAGATCTTCATCAATGAGCTTAAGAGAAAACCCAAAATAGTGACCTTGACACCACATCTTGATCCAAAACTTTAAGGTGATGAATCTATGGGTCTTCTATTTTATGGTTCTCATATAAACCATTCCTTACAATGTAACACTCACTTAAATTTCTAACATTCTCTTTGTATATGTGAGTCTCATCATTAGTATGCTCCCCTTCAAGTAGAAGCCAAATTGAGTATTCACGGGTTACCAACCAAGACCCAAGTCTTGGCCAATGCTTCACAAGGTGAGTTAGGCACAAACCTGAGCATCAACCACTTTCTGCAAACATTCGCCTTAACCAAATTTATCGAACCATTAAATTTAATACCACTTCTTGGGCCACACGTGGAGCCCAAAAACCAAGAAGATTTCCTTCAATGGGCTAAGCGAGAAACCAAAATAGGGGACTTAATGACATATCCTGACACAAAACCTTAAGGCAATGAGTCTATGAGTCTTTATCACTTATATAGTTCTCACCTAACCCTTGCCTTACCAATGTGAGACTTCAACACACATGATTTTCCAATAGAATGCACTAAGAGGGTGGGCCTCGGCACAATAGTAAGGTTGCTGCTTAGTGACCATGAGGTTACGAGTTCAAATCATGGAAACAGCCTCCCCATACCACTAGATGGGAGCCTTGTGCACTAGGTCGCTCTTTATGCACTAGATACAATATGACAATTACCTATAAGCCAAATCTACCTTTTATAATTTAATCGCTATGATATAATGGAGATCTATAATTCACTTTTGGCTGATTTATGGATAATTAGTTTGTTTTATGTGGTTTGGTAAAGGGTTAGATCCCAATTCTGGTATTAAGTTCTCTTCAATCTTACCTAATAGCGTATGTGAAAACTGTCTTATCTTGCAGAAGAAAAGCCTGATGTCTTTGTATGAAACTAAAGCGAAGGCTTTGGTGAAGAAACTTTTGTCCCTTGATGGAGATATGGAGACGTACGTTTTGGGTGAAATTATAATTTTTATTGCCTAGTTTGTGTTTTGACTCTGATTCATTCAAAGTTGACAGTCTTAACACCTGTTGAAATTTTGAGGTATCATAGTTCGAGTTCATGTCTGATCTTATGACAATGGTGTTAATTTGGTTTTGAGATGAAGGACCACAATTTCGGAAGTATAATTTGCTAGCACTATATCACTGCTTAACCTTATATATGAAAACCATTACTCATTAGGAATTCAATGGATATGCTATTATGTGTCAAATGTGTTATACATTTGATAACACAGGACATTTAATTCAGATGTGAGTCATCTGTTCGTTGATGTGCTATGATAGGATTTACAGGAAAATGTGCAGGACAGAGTCTTTTTAGTATGGTAGAATAATGTCATAGGTTATAGAATCAAATTCACAATAGTGTCTTCTTTTCTGATCGTCCACTGTAAAGTACGACATTCAAGGCATTTTAAATGGATGAACTATCATAAATTCAATGGATATACTATGCTGTGTTGAATGTATTATGCATCTGCTATTCCTAAGAAGTACTATTCAAGACATTTCATTCCAACTTGATTCATCTGTTCACTGATTTGTTATAATAAATCATATGGAAGAATGCCTAGGACACTAAGTATAATTCAATTTACATTCATATATATATATACACACACACATACACGAACGAGATATACCCGCTCAACTATCTTCAGAATGATGTATTAAGATGAGTTTTCTAGACTATTTTTTCCAAACAACTGTTTCTTAGCTAAATTGTAAACAAATTATGTTTCTTACTTTCTGCCTGACCTTTTCCAGTGAGGTGTGCTTTGAAGATTTCCTTTGGTATGTACCTCCGTTTTTAACTTCTATATAACTCAATAATTTTTTTAATATGTATACTCTCCATGCTTGAATTCTTGGAGGCTGATAACAAACTTGTTTTCATGCTAGGGCGAACTCAGTATTTTGGAGCCGTGCTTTAAACATTCCATTTCCCCGATCTTATGTATTTCCAGACATGCAAGAAGTTCATGATTGTCACGTGCCTGTTAATAGAAGTTTTGAGACTTCAACAGATGGGGAAGATGATGATGAAAGTGAGCCTATAATTTTTTATTCCAGTATCCTATAAAAATTCTCTCTTCCGAATTGTCTCCAACCGGAAGTTTGTTATTTAGTATGTCTTTGAAATTGAGAGTTAAAAGTAGTACCAATGTCGGGAAGTTTTTTCTGCAGGAAGCCAGGTTAAAAAATCGGATACTCAAGCCAAGGAAATGACATGCAACTCAATTCAACCTGAGACTGTTTGGGTAGAGGGCCTTGTCCCTGGCATTGATTTTTGCAACCATGGTAAGTTGTGCTTGAATCCCATACATTTCACTCATATTTTTGAACCTTTTTATTTCTTCATTGATTCATTCCGAGACCTTCACCTAACTACTCATAATTTTGGTCGATTAAATTCTTGACATGTTACTAAAGCCTACCAAATCCTTGTTGCCTCCATTCTTTCTCTGCATTTCAGGCCAAAGGACTGTTTTGAATGAGGGCATATTAGATATTATACATGTATACATCTCTGCAAATTTTGTTGATAAAACGTATATTACTTTTTAACACATACCAGCTAAAATAGAAAATCCTTGGTGTTTGTCTTGACCTCCTTGGATGTTAAAAGATTTTTATCCTTTCCATTTAAGCACTCATCACTCGTCAATTATTTTTAAATAATTGGCATTCTTTTGTTTTTCATGGTGATAGTGCTATCGTATATGAATTATATCATGGATTCTGATGTAAAGTTTACAATCAGGAGGATAGAAAATAGTAATACTACCCGAAGATGTTAAAATTTTGTGCTAATTTTAGTATAAACTTTTATCACCTTCATGGGACGGAGAGAGCATATTTCTTTGATAAATGAGAACAATAACTGAACTCTTGACATGTATATGTATGTGTAACTGAACTCTTCATGCCATAGATCCTTGTATTTCAAATGCTCCCGTGGTTTACCTTGATTACATCGTCAATCAGATCTGAAACCAATCGCAACATGGGAAGTTGATGGAACTGGTTTAACAACAGGAGTTCCTTCCTCCATGTACCTTGTTTCTGGTAACATTACTCTTGTGCCTTTTTAGTGTCCTTTTTATTGTTAACATTGTTTCCTTTTACGTGTCTCTTATTTTCTAGTACTTACTGAGTTACTGTCAAATTTCTAACCCAATTTTTCCCCTCACTTTTCTGCTCATATAAGTAGTTTTGATTCTAACATGTCGTGAAATTATTCACCTTTAATTCAATTGTTTCTTTATTGCAAAGCTGCTCAAAGTCCCTTGCAGATTGATCGTGAAATTACCATTAGTTATGGCAACAAAGGAAATGAGGTACCTTATACCGTCCCATGTTTGAAAAATATGTAAAATATAACCATTTTCCTATACTATTATCATTTATAATATAGTTCCCGCTCTTCTTTTTCCCGTTCTATTTTATTAAGCATCAATCTTGTTTGCTGCAAGCAGAAAGAGCAAAGTACTGGTGCAATGCCTTATTAGCAATTTATTCTATTTGACTGAAAAAGGTTATTAGAATGACTGAGATTCTGTATGTGATCATCGATTAAAACTATGGTTAATCGATACATAATTCACTGTGCAATGAACTGCTCTCAAGACAATGCACCATTCTCTTAACTTATTTGAGTTCACTTTTACCATTATGAATACATTTGACTGTATACTTGCTTATATATTTTACTAAAAGCATGAGACTCAGTTAGTGGAGCTTCTATTCATTTAAAAGATCATATATAACTTCTTTCACAGCTTATTTCAAGTTTTACATGGTTTCCATATCTTTTCACTTAATGCAGGAACTCCTATATCTGTATGGTTTTGTCGTTGATGATAACACAGATGATTATTTAATGGTAAGCGTTGCACCCTCAGTAAACTTTCTCCTTAATATATTACTTCCATTCCTTTATTTGTATTTATCACCGTAATCAGTTTCTTGTGATAAAAAAACCTTAGTTTTGTTCATTTGTACATTTATGGTTACCCCTCTCCCACTCCCACCCTCTATTTGTTGCTTTGTGACAGTTTGCATTTGCAGGAAGTGTTGCTAAACATGTTCAGTATTATCTACCCGTCGCTCATCAACTTATATGCAATAGAAACACAATTAGTTTTGCCACTATAATAGCATTTCATACTTCGACCATGTGAACTTAATTTTGCTGTCATTTTGTTTCCATTTTTTTCTTCTGTAATGGGCTGTGTGATTCAAGTGATCATGGTTGTTACTGATGTAGACCCGATTTACTAACGTATTAGTGTTGTTGGGTACTCCAGGTGCACTATCCATCTGAAGCACTTAACAGTGTTTCTTTTTCAGAGTCCAAAATCCAGCTTCTTGAAGTGCAGGTACGCTACGATTTATCTTCAACTTTATGCCATTTTCATAAAAGAAGAATATGATTTATTTGGCCAATTTCATACTACCTATTGTTCTAAATCGTCCCCTCTGGTGCCTTTCCATAACTACACTGTTTTTGGGGTGTCCGTGTTTGCAGAATGCTGAAATGAGATGTCTTTTGCCCAAAACTTTGCTGGATCGTGGATTTTTTCCATTACACACTCAAAAAAATGGAGAAAATAACAAGGGTCAAGTTGATCGAATTTGCAGCTACAGTTGGAGTGGTCGGCGCAAGATGCCATCTTATGCAAACAAGCTGGTTTTTCCTGAGAAATTTTTGACTACCTTGAGGACCATAGCCATGCAAGAAGATGAGCTTTTCAAGGTTTCATCAATGCTGGAAGAGGTGCAGTTTCTACGAAGCATTTTATTTTTCATTTTCTCATAAGAATGTCCGACTAAATCTCCTGCCTTATTTACTGAAACTATGTTCATTTTCTTGCCAAGTTTTCTATGAAGATCTAAGACATTTCCTACCCTTTCTATCACTTAACTTCTACATGATATATGTAATACTTATTTTCATCATGGAAAATTGTATAATGCATTTAACTTTGAAAGACACAGCAGATTTTACCTTTTCTACAGTTAAGTTGCACACAACTTAGATATTAATATCCAGATAGAAAAAATAAATGGAAACAAATGGACTGTGTAAATCTATGCTGATCATATGTATCAGTCTATGTGAGAAAACTAACAATACCATAGATGACAATAGTTCCATACTGAAACACTGAAAATCAATCCATTGTAAGGGCAATTCTATGTCAAAATATACTGATTAATTGTTATATTAGTTTCTAAAAGACATGATTAATGCATTGATAACCTTTTCTTCTTTTATTTAGTTTAGAAACCATTGACACTGTTATATGATTACTATTAGTGCATTTAAGGTCAATTGCGTGTTCTAACTGTCATTTTTCCTTTGATTTTGAGCTGATGAAAGCCGAGATGAAACATCTATTGCCTGAGGCAAATTTACATCATACATGCACCTTGACTGAAATATTACAGTCTTGGTGCACCTTGACTGAAATATTACATTCTTGGTGCACCTTTTAAATTAATTACCAAACTAGTGTAGCTTTTTGGGAATCGTCAATGCGAATGGCAATTTATGGGGAACTCGATAATATATTATTATGTACAGTGATGAATGAGTGAATAGAAATGAAAATACCTGAAGGAGGGGAGGGTGAGAGGAGAGGTAGAGGAAGAAGAAGCATATAAATAAATATAAATTTATTTATTCAATTATTAAAATATAAATACCTATAGTATATAAATATATTATGCAATGAACTCGGCAACCCCATTGCCGAGTTCCCTATAAATCGCCATTCACATTGACGATTCCCAAAAAACTACACTAGTTTGGTAATTAATTTAAAAGTTGCATCAAGACTGTAATATTTCAGTCAAGGTAAACCTATGACGTAAAAAATTTGCCATTGCCTGATTCTAGGAGAAAATAATAAGCATTATACTGTTATGAATTGTTTAGTTTTCCTTTCATCCAAGTTCAGCATTAATACAAATTTTATGCTTTTTATAAAGCTTGTTGGACCCGAAGGGGAGAGACAGCTATCAGATACAGATGTCCAGTCTGCAATATGGGAGGTTTGCGGTGATTCTGGAGCTTTGCAATTGCTTGTTGATCTTCTCCGTGTTAAGTGAGTGCTAGCAATTACGTAGCAACCATAACTGCTCATTGAATAGGATTATGTTAATTATAACCTGAATATGTTTAGTGCCTAACTCCTAATCTGCATGTTTCTACTACTTAGGTTCCATTTGCGAGTTGGGTTTTGAAGGGGAAGAAAGAGAAAGGGAAAAGCTGCCGAGCCATTTGACAAGTGTATTTCATGGCTCTCAAGCCTTCCTCTTCCTTTCCTTTCCCTCTAAAACTCAACTCAAAAACGAACCCTTACTTCCTCTTCCTTTCCTTCCCTCTATAGAGTTTATTGAATATGGTTGAGCTGACGGATTTCGTGAATGTATATTTTCTTCTAGATCGAGATGTACATGATAGATAGTTTTTGCGTGGGTTCCAACCCTCCTAGAAAATCTGCATGCTTCTACTTGCAACTTGATTTTTGGGAATATATTGAATTTTATCTTTTATAACTTATGGATCGAATGTGCATAATAGATTCACAGCATTGGTAGATCGAATGTGCGGTTCCTAATTAATTTCACTGCATGCTAGGCTGACAGATCTTGAAGAAGGTTCTGGAACAGAGGAAAGTGACCTTGATTTGCTCAAGAAGGCACTTATTATTGACAGCCAGAAAGATAAGAACAATACAGGGTAGGAACTAGTTTCCTTCATTATAATATTCTCATACCCATAAATTGCGTAAGATACTATGTCCTTTGGTAGTGGAGTGCCACCTTGGTTATCAAATTCTTTTTTATTTGCTGCTAATTTATGTTTCTCACTTCCGGGATAGAACGGAACTCTAATCGATGAGGAATATTGCAAATAGATCACACACGCTGTAAAACATATTATTTTGATGTTTTTCATGGTGACAGAATGGATCATACTTATATATGCTTTGATTCCATTTGCATACCTCAATAGCACATGCAAAGGAATGCTATCATTAGTTTAAAATTGATGCAACCCAATTTAGGACTGTTATAGAAGAGATTGAATATGCTCTCATCTCATGAGATGTTATGTCATGGGAAAATGCTAGTAACACACTCTTTCAAACATTATTATTGGCTGAATTTCATGTTTAAATCACATGCATCTATTAATGAATTTTACCTGAACTTCACCCAATAATAAAAGGTGTGTTGCTAGCTAGCATTCTTCTATGTCATGGCACAATTGATATTTCATTGTTAGTAGAACATTGACAAATTGCAGAACTTAAGCTTTTCTTGGTTTCCAAGTTCCACCCATTACTTGATTTACAAATACCAAATCTTCTTTCATGTTTCAAAACCCTTGTGAGGATGATACTTTTTCCATCTTTTCATTTAATATTTTCCTCATTTAAAGGATTATTTGGAGTCATTTTTAGGAGGACACAATGTTTTAAATTTAGGTTGTGGTCGCGATTGCAATAACGGTTGAGGTTACTGTGATTGCGGCTGTTGCGGTGTGAATTATTTTATGATTAAAACAATATTTTTGAATCTGATGTGGTCCGATGCGGCCTGATGTGATCCAAATGCGGTTCGATGCGGCCACATTATTGTGGTTTTGAGTCACTCCGCAATTGCGGTGTGATGCGGTTGCGGCAGCCACCGCAACCGCAATATTGCTGCCGCATCAGATGATGTGGCCTGCAATTTAAAACACTGGGAGGGCATAACAGAACTCTTATCTTAATCACTTTTCTGCACAAAAGAAGCTTTTGGTCTTTTGTTTTCCTTTTATATATTGTTGCCTTCTTACTAATAATTTGTATTGTTATTGAAAACTTCAGCCCAATGGAAAATGAGTCAGAGGAACACAAATTGATGAGTAGAAACAAGTGGTCTGCTATAGTATATAGGAGAGGCCAAAAGCAACTAACTACATTATTCTTGAAAGAAGCAGAACATGCTCTGCATTTATCAATGGATGAAGAAGAAGAAGAGTTCAATGTTCTTTCATAAATTTACTATTCTGGTTTTCTCATATTTAATCAATAAATTTGGTATAGTTTTGAAGTCAAATATATTTTCTTTGTGCATTTTTCCAATCAAAGTCTAAGTTTGTTTTCTTGTGAAATCCAAGATAGAGTATTTTTTAAGTAAAAAATCCAAGGATGACTAATTTGTTGATGGAATTTGCAAGGCTTCGCAGAGTTTTACTTAATAGGATCCGAATCGGAAGAGAGTATATGTATTTAGCCTTATTCTAGGAAGTGAAAAACGATTTTCAAATAGTTAACCAACTTAGACATAAAATTTTCAACACATGAATTATTGTTTTATGTTTTATTTTTATAACAACTAGCGTGTCGACAGGTACTTCGTGCTTGCCGACACACATTCTTATTTAATGTTATGATTTATAATATGTGTCGTCTTATTTGTGGTTAAAAAAATCATAACTCTTTTATTTTGATTTTGATTACCAATTTATAATATGTGATGAATAAATAGTGTAAATAAATAAATCATAACCACACATATATAATTTATATAAAAATGGTGCATTGTTTAGAAATAGCATAGAATATGCATTGAGTATAGATAAATATTGGGTTATATATGGTTTTTGGTAGAATTTATAAAATAAAGAAGGCAAAAATAGGCAAAAATAAATTACACCATGCTTGGTGGTTAATTTGGGTTTTACCTTTATATATAGTATAGAAGTATAGATATAAATATATAGTATAGATAAATATATAAGTATATACTATATAATAATGTCATGATGATGAAATGAAATATATGATTTTTTTTTGTAAAAATCAAAAGATGGTAAGGGTAAAATTGGAAACCAGAAATTACACTATAATGAGGTGGTTATTTTAAGTTTTGCCTTTATTAGTAGTATATAAGTATATATATATATATAATGCGAAAATATTTTAAGGTGTAAAAGATTTAATTACCTAAAATTTTAGACTTTGGGAAAGGATAAAAAATCAAAGAAAATGCAAAATGTAATGTTATTTGTATCGTTTTTATTTATTACTAGCGTGTTGACAGGTCCTATCGGGCCTGTCAACCCGCTTTCCTATCGTATGTAACTTTGGGTTGTATACAAAATAAATATTTAATGTCATAATTGTGTTATATATTCTAATTTGCAGTTAAATATATTTTTGATAGATAATGTTAAAAAAAAATATTTAACTGCAAATTAGAATATATTTAATCAAGGGCAGTTACATAGCAAGTTAATGAAAAAAGTTTTCAATAGTTAAAAAATTATCATGTTCTATATCATAACAATATTCAAGAGAACATGACAATAGTGTAGATACACCTTCTAGGAAGAACATTACCTCAACCAGAAAATATTATAGATACACCTTCCACTATATGCTATTGAATACTATATTTGAAGATAAAAATATGAGTTTTTCCACGTTAAATATCTTAATCAAGAATACATTTATGCTCATCTTGGTTTAGAATTTATTTCAATTCGCTTTCCTATCGTATGTAACATTTATTTTATACAAAATGAATATTTAATAATAATTAGAATAATAGTTTTCATATATTAACCATCTCACCTTAAATTAAACATTATAATAAAAAATATAATATAAATTAATCCCAATAAAAAATTACAATATAAATTAGACTCAATACAAAAAAGGGAACATTGCAATTAATTACTTAATGAATGAATTATTTTCATTATGGAAGAGTGTGAATTCTGAAATAGACCATTTCGTTGTATGCTTCCTCTTCCTCCTAGATTAAACGGTCTAAAGCAGAGTCTTCTCTTACATTCTAACAATATTCCCTCCAAATAATGAACATTGTCCTTAGTGGTGAAATCAGGATAAGTGAAGCAAAACTCAGTGTTGATACGTGATCACAATTTTTTAATCACTACACATTAAAAAGTATAAGAGACTAAGTATGAGTTTTAATAACAACTTAAAAATATGTAATCTTTAACCATGATTGTGATAATAATTAGTACATATTGTTATGACCGTTACTATTAATATAGAAAGGAAGCAGATGCCAAATACATGATATTCCGAAGAAATTATGGGTTGTGATGAAAAAAATTCCAAGGCAGACCCTAGAATATGCTTCAATATACAATTTGAATTAACAACAAATAAAAACATAAGTTTAGCATTGTTGTAACTTAATGATCATAAGAGATTTTAAATTGGTAATAGAATAGAGAAAAATAGAATATGTAAAAATAAGAGATGAGAAATACCTTAAAGTTAGAAGAAATTATTTTGTGAAACCAATAAAAACAAATTCAAAATGAAGATGAGTAGTAGCATTAGTATGATGTCAGTCCTGATTAAGCATTGAAATCTGCACAAATAAAAATATAAGTTGTTGTGTGATATTGCTTATTAAGATATTTTAAATTGGTTATAGAAGAGAGAAAAACAAAAGAATAAAAAAGGAAGAGATGAAAAACACTGAAAGTTGGAAGAAATTATTGAATCAATTGAAACAAATTGTAATCCAACATGAGCATAAACATGTTCTTGAATTACATAAAATGTGTAAAACTTCCAAAAATGAATTAGTGATGTTAGTGATAGAGTAGTGTAAAAATAAATTACTGTTGGAGTGTTGTTACCAATTAAGAGGAGTGGATTAACATTGCAATTGGCAGTTTGAATTGCAGTTGAAAATAAGATGCAGTTTTAATTGTAGTTCCAAAACTACTTTAATGGACAGGACACAACAATTATAAAATATTGAGGTATAACCATATTACATATAACAACAGTATTACTTCACTCAATTATATTATATTATATCTGACTATAATCCTAAGATTACTATCTAGAGAGTTCAATGAAGGATTTAGAAGAATTTTGACAGACAATTCACTGATTTTGGTTGGGCCATATTTGAATATCATATTATGTGCAAGTGACTTTTGTGGATTAAATATCAAATTAGCACCTGATTGAACCATGTTCATTTCCTTTCCTATTTCTTATCAGAAGGTATATGAGTTTTGCTATTTGGCATGTTCATTTTCAAAATTGTTGTATGTATGCTACGTTGCATACCAACATAAAGCAGTAAATAATATAATTATAAAATAACATTGAGTTATATATGGTTTTTATGGTAGAATTTATAATTTAATGAGGGCAAATAAGGCAAAACACAAATTACACCATTATGGTGGTTATTTTGTGTTTTGCCTTTATAAGTAGTATAGAATAGATGAAATTATGTTTTTCCCTTAAAAGTTTAAAAAAACTTCTCTCTCCTGTAACGTAAGGGAGAAAATATTTTTCCTCTCTTCTTAGTGTAAGAACTAAATGTTCACACAATTACATTGGGATGTGATAACATTTAATTTTTTTTTGTTTATGTCAATGCCAAAAATTAAAAATCTAAATTGGTATTCAAGGATTATGGATGTGAGTCAAAATAATTTTATTGGCATCATAAAAAATGTCAAATAACACATGATTAATATTTTTTGGGTCAATTTTAAATTTTTAAAATTTTGAGAGATCAAATTGATACAATCCAAAATTTTAAGGGACCAAAATATATATATTTACTCTAATAAAAATGTCTCTTTAAAATACACATGTCTATGATATGAAAAAAACTAATATGTTATTATTCTTCTATCCTCGCATTTATTACAATTGCATAAAATATGGTTGATGTAGAAACTTCTTAAATTATAATAGAGTCCTCGTACTAATCTTCTTACATACAAAAAATGATACGCTATTTATTAGTGATTAATTTACTAATAAGATATGTCATTTTCTCGTGGGTATGAGAATTATTAGGAGGATTTAGTATGATAATATATAATTTTTCATCATAATATTAGGTTGAAATTTGGATGATGCAATTTAAAATAGTTGATATTTTCATAAATCTATTTCATTGTTTTGTGGGTAATCCGAATGACACGTTTTTCTGATGAACACATGGAAAGGTATAACGTACCATTGTTATTAATACTCTACCTGTCATCGAACCGGTAGGGGTATTGATATAATGATATAACGGTTCAACTGGTGATTCATTAATTAAATTGCATACCGATGAAGTTAGATATACATATATAATATATTAACATTAATGTCGAAAAATCAATAAAAAACAATTTTTTTTATTTTCATTAAAAAATAATTTTAAATAAAAATCGACCGGTTTGACCGGTACGGTTCAATTGAAAACCAGCCGGTATGACCGGTTTTGACCGATATAATTGCATGACTGATATAATTGTTGTACCGTACCGACATTGAGATCGGTTCACCGGTTGAACCGGCTGGCACAAACCAGTTTTTACAACTAAGAAATTTACTCTTCTTATAAAAACTCTCCTTACAATGCATTTGTCTCTAACATGAATAAATAATGTATATTTATTAGAGTGGAATATCTATTGTGATTGTAAAGATTTATACACAATTGTGACTGTATTATTACATTTTTCTCTATCCATTATTACATTATTGGATTCTTTATTAAGAAACAAAATTGGGTATGATGGTGGGGAACATTTTAATGCTTATGAAAAAAGTTTGTACACTTTATGACTACACCTTTACTTACAAAGTCATCCCAAACATAATTGGAAAATTAGTATTCATAATGAATTACTAAAAATATCATGTATGTAGGACTTGATGCTATTATGGTTGCTTTAAAGTTGAAAAATACAGTATCCAAAATGTTATTATATAATATACTACATTTCATATAGTTTGATATTTAAGATATGTATATAGTTTAAGAAAAATAATTAAAATTTGATATAGTTTAAGTAAAAATAATTTATTTAATGCACATTAAAAACCTAGAAGACATGATGAAATATGGGTTGAATAATTGGAATAATAAATAAATATATATTGAGTTATTAACACATTTGAAATACCATGAAAAATTAAAACATAGAATATATGAAACTAATTATTTGTATAATTAAAACGATTAAAATCAGAAAAGAAATAATTTGATAGCTTTAAATCAAACTTGATGGCAGTCTAATCTTGATCTGGCCACTTAAAATATATTTCTTGCAAAATGCAAAAATTCTTATTTTTTAAATTTGTCTTAATAAAAAATAATTTAAATTTAAGACCCTTAAATATTTTTCTATGCTATATTTCATGATCCTAATCCAATATGAGAGAGAATCTAGGTCATATCAATAAAGTTCTCTTTCCTACTTTCATTTTCAAGCTTAATTTGTTGTATATGATATAATGGAGGAATGGTTAACCCTAAATTTATTAAAAAAAATTATTCAATTTATAAATTTAAAGTTTTGATAAATCTTAAAGTTTTAACTATTTTATCTCTATTATTATGCTAAGCAAATAAACCTAAAGTAAAACTATAAAATATTACTAAAAATAATATATGACTCTAAAAATAATCATATTAATAAAATAAAACCTATAAAAGTAGATATTTAATTAAAAAAATGGGGTACTCATCATCGTGGATCCTGAGTGGTCATAGTTACAACACCTACCTAGATTCTATGGGATAGATATCGCCCGTCCCAAACGGTGTCACAATCTCTGTCCCGAACCAATAAGAGTGCTACGTGTTGTTTTTAAAATTTCCTTTTATTCATATGACACCATTCAAGACAGGTAATCCCCATCCGATTCTATGCGCACTTAAATTTGTGGGAGATATTAAATATATAATTTGTGATATGATTTTATTTAATTTCATATGGAATCCTATTTATGTTTAAGCTAGTGTTTAAATACATCAATAAGACCATTCCCTTCTATATTATATATTATAAGAAAATAATGTATCTCTTCATATTAGGAGATAACTTACCTCCTCCAGCTCCAGTCAGTAAAAGAATGACATGCGTATTGTTTTGTTTAATTTTAGAAATATTTTTGTAGAAAATGATTAAATGATACACATATCACGATTTTAATGGTTGGATGAGATAACTTATCTCCTTATACCAGACAGTAGATACATTATTCTCATATTATAATATGAAAAATGACTCCAAACTATAGTGAGCTAGACCAATGATATTTTTCCCTCATTTTGTCCAAGTTGTTCTTGATCAGCATAGTTTTGTGTAGAAGAGGTTAATACCCTGTTTGTGGTAATGGGTTTGTTCTCAGGCAACATCTTCAATGTAATGCCCATTGCTATGAGTAAAAGACCACTCCCATGTTGTTCTGTTAATGGTTTTGTAAATATCATGTATGATAATAGCAATGTCACTCCCTTTCTTGCTGTTGTTATCTGTCATAAATTTTATACCACACTAAGTTAGGACAATATAATGTTATCAAATTTCATAATTATATATTCATTCAGATTAAAGTTTAATATCATCCAAACATTCTAAGGTTATTGGAAGTCAAATAAGGTGGTCTGATGGTTAAGATAAAAGGTTTAAGAAATGGAGCGAAGAAGGTTGTGGGTTTGAGTTTCATCCATAACAAATTAAAACAAAAAGAGTTATAAGATGGTTTGATGTGATGAAAATGAGTGAAAAGAATGAGGTTGAGAGTTCGAGTCTCGCCCCACAACAAAATACTGTACTAACATTTGCCGATAAAAAAAACATTATGATGTTATTTCTATATAGTAGAGAAACATGATCCTTTTTGGGTACGGGAGATGACAGTTTTTTTATTTTCCTTTTGATTTCAATGACAAAAAAATTATTTCATTGTTAATAAAATGTTTAAAGTGTCCGAGCATGTCATTTTCCTTATCCGATGTAGAGGTATGCTTCGGCACAACGATAAAGTTTTTTTGACTTGTGACATGGAAGTTAAGTTCAAATTCTTAAAGCAACCTCTACATTTATATTGGGAGGCTCGTGCATTGGGGCGGCTTTTATTACGTAGATATACATGTCACCCATCACCAATGGATAATAAACATTATCAACCTTCAATTCAAATTCAAATTTTTTGGCAAGAAAGGGTTAATAAATGATTGATCATTTAATAGAATTTAAGACCCTCTATGGTGCTTGTTTTTCCCCACATGAGACTCATTAATGTTTAGGTTTGTAAAATGGTCCCAAGCAACATAATGAAAGCATAAAAAAAGCTTGTGAGAGAAATTTACCATGGCTGTGGTGGCAGCACCAAAAAGTGCAATAAGGGAAAGGACAGAGACTTGGCCAATAAATGTGGCCATTGCTTCAAAGACTAATACTCCATACACATAAGGATGCTGTAATTAGAAGAAAAGATTGATTCTGTTTAGAAGAAAAGTAGAGTGGAGTAGTGTGCTAAAAGGAACAATTTTGTTCCAAATTTACCTGTGCACATGAACTCCATGCTTTGAATAATTCTCCTGTAAAAAGCATTGGTGGGATTAAGAAAGGTAAACCCACAATAGTAGAGCAGAAAAGCATCTCCATCTGTGTTAACAATGAAAAAGTGTCAAGAATTTCATATAAGCAAATACTATTGATACAACAACAAGCCGTTGATCTAGTGGTGTAAGCCCCGACTGGATCCCCAGATAGGCCAAAAGGTTAAAAGTTCGATTTCTGTCAGCAACACGTGTTGGGAGGGGCAACCATACATGGTTCCTTACCCCAGGATGAGAAGATGAGCACAAGTTGTCTATGCCACTTCTATATGCCACCAATTACAAATCGACATGTCAATTAATGTTGCACTATAATAACTAACCAAAAGTTAACAAAACATAAATGTGAGTTTGTAATTGGTGGCACATAGAAATGACATAGACAACTTGTGCTCATACCCTTTTGGTTATACAAAACAATACTATCGATACTACAAATTGCATATTTACACTTTTTTATAACCGAGCGCAACTTCGATATTTTATGATTGATTAATAAAGTGTAGGAGTAGACAATTAGGAGTGTTAATAGGTACTCTGGGATTATGAAGAAGTTCAAAATTACCTGTGTGGTGTCAGGGTTCATAGTAAAGATTGCTTCTTGTAGATTCCCCATAAAGGAGTCCATGACCAAAGCACCGGATATCATAACAACGCCAATGACGCTGAAATTTGGCGATGTTTGTGCATCGGCTAATGTGAATAGGATCAAGCCAACTACCAGAAGTAGTGCAGATATGTACTCATGCAATGGATATTTCCTTCTCAAACCTGGTATGAAGGCACCCATTATCATCACTGGCAACACCTGTTATACCAAAATCGGATCGATTAGGTTTGAATTTCCGACGATAAATGTGGCGTCAGCTTATGTAATATTGTGACATAAACTGAGGGGAAAACAGGTTAGCATCTCTTGAATAAGTCAGCGAATTTCGATCCACTCGGACATAGGTGTGAGTGTGACAAAGTCACTAAGGTAAGCACATAAATGAGACAATTTGAGCCCAATAACTAACTAAGGAATAAAACAAAAACATTCAAGATGTTTCAACTAGTTTACCTAAGAAAAGCTACACATACCTTAGTGGATTTGAACATGATCTGTGCAGGGTAGTTAAGAAAAGCCAAGGACCCTTTTGTTAGGCCATGAGAACCCATAAGTACAACAGAAAGTTTTACATAAGTTTTCCATGGATTCACCATTTGATTGCTAGTGAAGCCTTGAAGGTAAATCAAAAACAGGTAAACAAACCCTTGAATAAATGTGAAGTACCAACCATAGCTGAAATAAGACACCAAATCACACACTTCACTATAAATCCCTTACCAAAGCTAAAATCAGTAAAAAAAAATGGAAAAGTACTTTGGGGATGAAATTTACCTAAAATGGAGCCTGTTATACACATATTCCTGAAAATCAAGCAAAATAATTAGTAGCAAATAAGTTATTAGTTGGATTTCTTAAAATGAAAACTTTGTAATTGATGCAGAAAACAAGACAAACCACACAACAACTACAACAAAGAACACACAAACTTTAATCTCATTAGGATGGGTCAGTTACATGGATAGAACAACACGATAATGTTCTATGAATTATGTTCGTTGACAAAACATTGACTTTTAGCTTATGGTTTTTCTCGATATTCTCTTTCTCTAGAAATTAGACTAGCCACACCCCAAATAATTAATCATTTAGTTCACTGATTATAGGTAAAAAATAAAAAAATAAAAACAGAAAAAATAGAGAAGTTGAAGAAACTTGCCATCTCAAACAAAACAAAACAAAACAAAACCCAATTTAACCCATTTTCTACACACAGGAAAAACATAAAACACAAATTTTGAATTTCTTTCCCCAAATATTTCTTAAACTATTGAAAAATATGGTTTTTCCAATTTAAACAAAAAAAAAAGAGAATTCAAGAAAGGGTTGGGATCCACTTACTCGAAGAACAATTGGAAAAAAGCTGGAAAATCCAATAGTTTATATGTACTCGTCAATTCAAACTATTGGATTTTCCAAAAATGAATGAGTATGATGTGGAACAAGTTTTTTCCACATACTCTTGTAGTAAGTGAATCCCTTCCGAACATATATACCTCACAGATGCCATTAACAAGGTACCCAAAGAAGAAACCAGAAGAGCAAATGAGGAATTGGTGCCATCTGGGTCTATCTGTCAGTGAAATTCCAAACAAACTTCGACCCTGTTCTTCATTCTTCTTCATTATCCCAAAATCCAATTCAACAACAAAAAATTGCTTATAGTTTTAGGTGACTCAAATCATTTTTGCATGTTGACTTTGCCAACCCAGAAACATATATAAAGAGAGAGTTTTACTTGGTTGCACAAAAATGGAAACTTGATTGATTAGTCTCATAAGTAACCATGTATGTATATAATGTTTTTGTCCTTTATGCATGGAAAGTCTAGAAAGAGAAAGCTAGAGGAGAGAGAAATTGTGAAGTGGCCACTACAAAAAACATGTTTAGATGACTTTGAAGGCAAGCACTTCTTTATTATATGAGACCACTTATAAAGTTTAATTTGGTTTGATTGATTTAATTAATGTTATAAAAATCGTATCGTAATCCTTATGATGGCAGGTGGAAAGTGGAAAATGGTGAGCTAGTCCTTACGTCGGTATATCAATTATATCGGTAATTATGTAATTATATAAGTTAAAACTAATTATATTTAGGGATGATAAAAATATCCGAACATGTGGGTACCTGTTAAAATATCCATAATATGTATCCATAAAAATAGCTCATGAGTGAGAACATGTATAAAAATAGGAATACTCGCCCGCGGGTACTAGCATATATTTTAATTAAATATTTTATACTTAATTATTATTAATTTAACATTATATTTGTTTATTTTATTATTACTTCATAATAAAATTTAGTAATGATACTATAATCATAAAATTAGCATGCACATATTTAAGTAAACATATATATTTAAGTAAACATTATTTTTATAGATTATTTATTTTAAAATATACAAAAATATTATTAAAATTAGAAACTCATTGGGTATCCGCAAATAGTGCGGGTATGAGTACGGGTATGCACTACCCATGCTCATCCCTAGTTATATTAATTGGTTTTCATTTAATTAATACTAGTTGGTCTATTCACATATTTACATTTAAAATTATAAATTTTGTATGAAAATGATTTAATTTTCAAACACACAATTAATACATTTGCTTATAGTTCATGAATATGTTCTACCAAGTCATACATTTTGTTTTTTATAATGTATAAGTAAAATTATTTATCACATTTTTCTTTAGTTTTGAATATTAAAGTTAGTATAATATATGTGCATCCAACTTCACATTTGATTTAATTAATGAACTTGAACTACTTTACTATTATACAAGTACCTTAACTGATTTGATGAATGATACAATATTAATATCATTGTGTTTAATTATGGTGTCACTAATTTATATTAAAACATTTAATCCAATCCAAAAATTGAATTCAATTTAAATTTCAGTTTGATTCAATTTAAAAAAATAAAATAATAAATCTAATATATTTTCGAAATGTCAAATACACCTAAAAACATACATATTTAAAGATAACAATTTTAGTACACTTTTAAAAAGTATTAATTTCACATAAGTTTACTCTAAAATTTTAAGCACCAAATTAAATACACATCAAAATATTTAATTCAACATTAATATTCATAAACGAAAAAACAAAAAATAGCAACACTAGTAGCCATCATAGGTTTTAAGAGTGGATGCAATAAATATATGTTCATTCTAGATTGGCCCATTTCTGAAAATTGTAACTAAAAATCAAACCAATCTGATCAATTTTGTAAAATTGTCCAACATTATCCAATCAAACTCACTTTCCACGATTTCAGTTTTTTAGATTTATTTTATTGGGGAGGGATCCACTTACTCCAAAAAACACTTACTCTTCATCTTAGCCATCCAATCTTGAAAAATTCAATGGCTTAGATGTACTCACCAATTCAAACCATTGGATTTCCCAAGAATGAATGGTCATGATGTGGAGTAAGTGTTTTTCCACTTACTCTTGGAATAAGTGGATCTCTCCCCTATTTTATTATTTTTATAAATTGGTCTAAAATCCATACTATTTACATATTAATCTTAATAATTTCCCCATAGCAAACATTACTTTATGCCTATAAATCAATTTTATATTACTTTGACTAACTTTTGTGATGTTACTTTTTTTTAAACTTACTTCACATTTTAGCCATCAATTCTAGGGAAATCAAATGGTTTAGATATACTCACTTATTCAAACCATGTATTTCCCTAGAATTGATGACTAAGATGTGAAATAAGTTTAAAAAACTTACTCTTGGAGTAAGTAGATCACATCCCTATAAAAAATGTTAAAAATGATAAATTCAACTCATATTTAATATTTGTTTGGAATTATATTGGATTTTTTTCAATTTTTCATATACATACATGTGTATTTGCACGAGTCGATGTGTTTTGCTCATAGTCGGAATTAGTTTGAAATATATCTTTATCATTTCAAATGCATGAGATTCAATTTGATTTCAATGGCATGAGGTTAATTAATTTAGCTTACCAATTCGCGAACTTTATTAAACCAATTCGATCTAGCAAGTCGAATCGATCAGTTTGCAAGCCCAACTAAAGTCAGATTGAAGTTGAAAAATAGCTTATATTGAACTCGGGTCAAATTTTGAGCAAAGCCAATTATTATCTACTCGAACCAAAGTGAGCCCGACTCAAGGTTTCTTGTCCTAAATAAATCAAATCGAGGTGGTTTAGAAAGAATTTCACTTACAAAAACTTGACAAATGGTTATTGTAGGTAGTAGTGGATCTTGATCTAAACTTTAGGGGATAACAATATTTAATTACAATTTATAATTAAAATTAATTGAGTAACAGAAAGAAATATACATGATTGGATTAGAGGTAAAATTTACGGCTTCCTAATATAAATCACTATGTTGTAGGCAAGAAATTCATCTTCTAACTTACTACTTAATTTTGTTTGATTGTCTTCATGGTTGAAAATGATATTTTATGTAGTGGTTGAACCACAATAGCTAAGATAAGTGAATAACTTGATAAAATAAAATATGATTAATGACATATGATTGAGAATTTTTTAAACTTGAATGACTATCAACACCAAGAACAAAATTTTGAAATTGGCATATCAAATTAATCTTCTATTGCTCATTGAAATTGATAGGATATAATTTTTGGACAAAAAAAATACACATATCATCAATATTAAATGACTTATAAGTATCCTTATAGTATATATTATCAATACTTACATAATCTCTTTCATCAAGTGTAAAATCATTACTACTGTGCAATAACTCATATTCTCTAGATAACAACAATACAAGTTATGGGCTATGGGCTGATGTAAAGGAGTTTGAGTGGATAACTATATATTTATGTTAGATAAACCTATTGTAACTGGGAGAACAATAGTTAAACACAAATCCTTATTATCTAATACACAGTGATAGACTCTCAACGCTCCCGGGGATATATGCACAATTGGCCGAACTTCGTTACCAAATTCCTTATGTTATTCTCTTATCCTTATTCTCTTTTACTATTTGATTCCTCGCTTGTTCCCAACAATTGGTATCAAATGAATCTTAACACATGTTCCAAATTCGAGATGAGGAAGTTCGATGGAACTGATAGTTTTATATTGTGGCAAAAGAGAGTTAAGCATGTGTTGGCTAAACAAGGTCTATCAAAGACATTGTGCAAGAATAAACCAAATGATATTGACCAATTTAATTGAGAAGAGTTAAAGAAGGTTGCGTGAACCATATGACTCTTGCTATCAAATGATGTAATGTATCATGTTATGGATTTGACGTCACCAACATAGGTATGTGAGTCATTAGGGAAGCGATTCATGTCCTAGTCTCTAACAAATAAGTTAGATTTGAAACAGAGACTCTATGACGTCAAGATGCGGGAGGGTACTAATTTACCACAAGATCTCAACACTTTTAATCAAGTGATCAATAACTTGTAGAAACTTCATGTGAAAATTGATGATGAGGATAAAACAATAATATTATTGTGTTCTTTGTCAAATTCCTATGAACACTTGGTGACAACAATGACGTACGGGAAAGAGTCAATCAAATTTGATGAGATCACATCTTCACTTCTGTCCTACACTCAAAGAAAACAAAATGTAGGGGATTGGTCTCATGGTGACTGTATGTGAAAGGGAGCCAATTGCGTGAGAGGAGATAAGGCAGAGGAGGTCCTACCAAAGGTAAAAGACCAAATTCCAGGGGCATAACGCTAGTAAAGTGCTTTAAGTGTAAACATACTGGATATTACAAAAATGATTGTCTCAATGAATGAATCTCTAGCAAGCCGGTACTCATGGTTAATTTTTTTTAGTAACTAATTGTTACAATCACATGAAAGATAGCATCATTATTATGAAATTTGTGAAACTACTTGACATATATTGCAAATTTCATAAAACATATAGATTGTTTAATTGTAAAAATAATACACAAGTGAGAGTTTTTTTAACTTGGACATGTAACCTTTTGGGATCACAGATATAACTAGGACGTGGGATGTGACATGATTTAAAAATCATAGGACATGAATATGGTAAAAGATATAAAATTAATATAAAGAATAACAAAAAATATAGATATTAGATTAAAAAAGAGAAACAATGTCTTCAAAGTTAATTTCCAATTGTGTTGCAATTGAAAAGTAAAAGGAAAATGTTGTAAATACACTTAAAGAGTGTCCAAAAGTTTATGATACATAAGTGATTGACATAGACATGGTAACTAATGATTTTTTTGCATAGTAAATGATAACTGATAATTAGATTTCTATTTGCTATGCTTTCGGTTGATACTATTTAAATCATATTTGACTTATGCATTGGCTACTCAAAATTGACACATTTTCTGATATTAATACATAGGGGAACGTCCTTGAAGGCATTAAATAAAATTATGTTTGTTTATTCAATCAAAGATACAATTGTTGTTCTTTTTAAATGTCTTATAATATAATATTTTAGGAAAACATTTCTCTCCAGTATTGAACTCTTTTGTGAATGTGAGAGGGGTAGCTTTAAAAAAAAATAATTTAAAAAAAAGTAAAAAATTTGAACCATTTAAATTTTGTTTGTGCTATATGTCAAAATATCACCTATGTACCGCTATATTCTATAATGTAGAGGAGCCAAACTCAATATTTTAAATAGGGCTTAAGCATAACTTTAAATAGACCAATCATAACCTTTAATTTTTTTTAAAGTAACCAAGTTAAAGATATTAGTGTAGAGAAATGCAAAGAAGGAGCCAAACTTATGGACAATATTAAAGTATCTCACCAACTATGACTTTATTACATAGTAGTGATATCCAACAAAAGAAATAAATGAATATTGTACGTTACAAAATTCTTGTTTAAATACATAAATAAACCTCTCAAATTAGCTTACAATGAATACTAATTTGTGAAAAAAATGTAGTGGTTACGTTGCACAGTGAAATTCAACTCCACAAGTGTGTACCAACACTAAAAAAAAAGAATAAAGAAATGTGACATTGTAAAATTTTTAATGGTGTAGATTTTAAACTTTTTTCAATTAAAGTTTTTTTTTAATTTTCAAAATATTATGGGCCTCACATTCCAGTACTTCAGAGGATCCCAACCCAGAAAAAAAGACCTTTAGAAAGATAAGAAAGTAATAAGTAATGAAGCATCAATTCATGCATGTTTTCTATATATTTCCATTCAAGGGGTTTCTTCTTTTTGTTCCTCAGATTCTTCTGGTAACTTTGAGGATTCATCATCAACTGGTTCAGGAGGTGGAGTAGAATTTTTCTTGTGTGCTTGAGCAGCTTGAAGTACATGGTTGTAGTTTCCTTTCTCCATGAAAAGTTGTGCAAAATGGTGCCTACAATATAGGACACCATCTAGGGCAGCATAGGAGGAATGTGTGAGAGGACAACCTGCATGAGCACACCTAAAGCAGGTCTTGTGGTAGCATTCCCCTTCTAGTGACACCTATATTTGATAAACCCAACTTAATGAAAATCGCGACACGATTCAAATATGTTCAGACCACAATTTAAAATACTGAATATAAGTTTACATTGCAATTTAAAACATAATTCGACCATGTCCTTAAAAGTATCCTATATGGATATATGTTTGACGTATAAACAATGATTAGTTAATAGTATCTAATATGCTTTATAGGTTTAGTTCAATATGCTGGAAAATAAGTCTCACATCGTCTACCTCATTGTATCGGGAATGATTTAAATACATGTTGGACTACTCCTCTCATGCCAATTGGTTTTAGATGTAACCTTAACATGTTATCAGAGCCAAAACCCAACTTCTTTCCGGTTGTCATGGGCAAAAATATGCCATTTAGTTATGAGTCAAATGTAACCCTTCGCCTGGTCCGGTAGGCATATGTGGAGAGAACATGTTGGGAAACAAGTCCCACATCGCCTACCTCATTGTGTCAGAAATGGTCTAAATACATGTTGAGCTACTCCTTTTATTGCCAATTGGTTTTGAGATGAAACTTTAACACAATCAAATTTACCATGAAAGGTAGAAGTGTTTAAGATCCTGATAAAGAATATGATCTTTTTACTTTTTGTGTCATTTTCAATTATACAAACAAATTAAGTTTGGTAAGAGAAGAACACTTTCTAATTTATGTGTATTTGTGTATCGTAACATCTGAGAATTGAGCACAAACCTTTTCAAGTGGATAAACTGTTTTTGTGCAGACGGAGCATTTGTCTAGAGTTCCACTGAACATAGATGAGACTCTACTCGGAGTCTTATTCTGCATGTTTCATATCATTTTACCTTACATGTTAGAAAAGTACACAAAATCTATTGCTTTTTCAATACCTTATAGTTATTAGAATAAAGTTCATAGCATTGAAAATGCTTATGGTATATGATTAGGTAGGTTAATGAACATACCATATCATTTTGTTTATCAGAAGACTTTGCTGGCACATCATTTATATTCATGAAAAAACATAGCTTGTTAGCCAAATCAATATATAATAACAATGTATATTAACCAATGCTTAATTAAATTCATTTATATGATGTAAGTAAATAATAATCTAAATCTTACCCGTTTGGAAATTCTTGCTGAAATTGCCAGATTCCTTAAAAAGTTGTTCAAAGTGTGGCTTGCAATAAAGGACACCATCCATTGATGAGTAGGTGCTCATCTGATCAACATAAATTTGCATCATTGTCACCCAATTTAAACATAAATTCAAACTTCATTATTTTTTCTTTTGATGGATAATCATATCAAACTATTAACTTGACCTATTAATTTCATTGTAGATTTTAAACTTTGTCACTAAGAATCTAAAATGCTTGAAAATTACTAATGTATGGAATTCATCACCAATGTTCTAGATGCCTATGCATATACTTTGGTTAATTTTTTGTGGTATGGGTTAGCCTTATATTTTTTAGGGCGAGTGTCGATACATTGATAATATTACTGCTTAGTAATTAAGAGGTCATAAATTCAAAATTCTGGAAATAAACTCTTTACTTATAGGGTAAGATTACATTTATCTATCTTCCCTATATCCACTAGGTAAAAGTCTCGTAATTGGTTTGTTATTTTTTATGGCATGTAACTAATATCACATGCCACTACATTTGAGGTAATTGGTGGGGGAGGAGGGATGAAATGTATCATTTTCCAAAAGGGCTCATCATGGTTGGAAAACATAAAAACCAATAATTCAAATCGCAGACCACATCAGTTGATATGGTTATAATATTGTGAGTGTGGTGATCGCCGCTACCGTATCAAGTGACACCGAATCAAAATGATACAGTTGTACAGGCTGCATCACAACCACATCTGACTACATCGAATTAAAATATATATATTTTTTAATCACAAGATAATTCAAACTAAAACAGCTACAATCCACATCATAACAACCACAATGACTAAACAATTATTGCAATAACCGCAACTATGACCACAACCATGATGAGAATAGTAATTTAAAACACCAATAAACAACCATTGAATGCAAAATTCAATCCAAATAACTCTTAAGAAAGAGACAATAATTGGAAGAAGGATAAGTATCAAAGAAAGAACCATGCATACCGTAAGATATCCCTTGCAATGACTACATTTGAAGCAATGTTTATGGTAAGGTATACCTTCAAGAGTTAACAAATCAACCACATAAACAGTCTTATCACAAGCCTTGCATTTATCAAGTGTTCCTGTGAATGACATTTTGCACTTTTTTTCTTTTCCTCTTGAATGATTCAAAATAAGGCTTAAGATATTAATTTCTTGCTTGTGTTTATGTTTTTCCTTTAATCCAAATTTAACAAGAGAGAACAACACTCATTACCTTGTACCTTAAACAAATGGGGATTGAACAAAGTCTTTTTTTGATATATCTTAGCAAAGTAATTTATATTATATTATAATGGATTTCATTGTATTGGTAAATAGTTAACCGGTGATTGCACACCTCAAAATTTTGAGGAAAATAGGGGAAATTAGTGCTGTAGAATTTGTGGGTATGAATTGATTGTTTGGAGTGAAAATAGGTTTGTCTATGACCATTTCAATAATGGTAATAATTTGATGAAAGAAAAAATAAAAATAAAACAATTTCAAAGAATTTTTTTTTATCAACCCTTCTGGAATATGATATCTATTATTTTAATTTAAATCCAAATTTTGGAAACAATCTATTGGTCTAGAGGAGGTTAAAACTATATATCTAGTAGGACTAGTATATTATATCACCTCCAATATTGTAAAGAAAGTGCACACTATTTCAACTACAAATTAAGAAGTGGTAGCCTTCATGCTTGGTTATTGTTATTCAATATGAATGTGATAGGTTGAAATTTTGATCTTCCTACTATATATGAGTAAGAGATGATATTGGACCATTTGGGTGGGTTCTTGAAAAGGTAACTCGATGCTCAAGTTAATACAAGTAAATTTATGTAAAGAGATGTTATAGTGAAAATATGAAAATATAGATCGTAAGTAAGTATTCTTTATGAAGAGATTCCTTATTTATAGAGAGATTGAGTGAAGAGTATTCTAAAGTAAGATTCTTTAATCATGACAAGTCGTCCTGCCATGTCATTGCTCAGACTAGTGTTAGTTGTTTTATCCATGTCGACCGACTATGTTGTTGTCATTGTGCTATGTCTGGCACAATACTTTATCCAGGGTAAGTTGCCTTGTCATTTGTCTAGACTTTACAGTCGTATATTATGCATATGACCTATAGTGCTCAGACAACATATTCAGATACGTAACAGGATCCGTGCTTGTTCAGGCAGCACGCCAATCGTCTAGCAGAAATCTATAATTATACAAGTGTTGACTATGCAATATCTTATCCCTATTATCCTTTCCCGTTAGGGAGGTAATACACTTAATCCTAAAGTAAGTGAAAAAAACATACTTTATATCATAGCCACTTATTATTGGAAAATTCAATGACTTGAATTGATGAGTAAATTTAAACCATTGAATTTTCCAAGATTGAGTGACTAAGATATGAGGTATATTTTTCCCACTTACTCTCGGAGTAATCGAGTCCCTTCCATTCCCATTTATACTAGTTTTTATCATTGACATCTAGTAGCATCTTGTATATTAGTTTTTATCATTTGTACGGGTTATAAAGTTTTTATCATTTTCATAATAGTAATTCAATATGTTATTAACTTCGGTAATCTTAAAAAGAAATAATCTTTAGTTGCACTGTTAGGATAACTATGTTCCATAAAAAGGTTATTAATTATAAATGTGTTAACCGGTAAAAAAAGAATAAATAGTATTAGATGATTAGTTTTGGATGAGAATAATCCAAAAAATGGATATATGTGGAGCACAATTACACACTATTGCAAAAACTTTATGTGATTATTTTGTTTGCCAAGTAATGTTAGGGTATGCATAGGGCTCATAATTTATAGGGATTTTAATTTTTTTTAACCATACAATTAATTTTATCTATATATGATAAATATATTATTGTTTTTATACTAAACTTTTTGTGTGCAGTCAATTATATTAGTTTATGCATAAATTCTTGGAAGTATTTTCAGGATATGTATGATATTTTTTTTGTTCAAAATTTATTATAAAAATATTACATAATTAAATTATTTGATATATAACGTGTTCATTTTTATTTTGTCATCGCAATTTGCTCGCATGGGGCCTATAAAATGTTAGAACTGAAACTATTTTCAAGTAAATTCATAGATATATCAAATTCTTTTTTTTATCAAACCAACATACTTTATATCAGTGTTGTGATAATCGGATCGGACCGGAAAGTCCGACCGGTTTGATTGCTGACCGGACTTGAAAACGGCTTCGTGTTGTAGTATTAACCAAATGAGTAGTTGAACTGCTTTGAACCGGAGAAATTTCGGTTCGACCATGCTAAACCCGTTTAAACAGAAATAACTCGGGGAAAAACCGGATGGTTCACTTAAATTTTTAAAAAAATGAAACATTACTCTGATGTTTTGTTTTATTTCGGTCCAAAAATGATAGAGAGATGTTATATCAATATAGTTATATAAAATTATTAAGGGGAGGGATCCACTTACTCCAAAAAACACTTACTCTTCATCTTAGCCATCTAATCTTGAAAAATTCAATGGTTTAGATGTACTCACCAATTCAAACCATTGGATTTCCAAGAATGAATGGTCATGATGTGGAGTAAGTGTTTTTCCACTTACTCTTGGAGTAAGTGGATCCCTCCCCAATTATTAATTATATTTAAAATCATGCGGTCCGACCAGACGACTTAACTGTTTAAATCGGTTAGACCTAATACGGAAGCTCTTCCGGCTTGAAGTTCGGCTCGGGTTTCACAATATTTCTTTATATATGTCATTTTAATCCTTATATTATATTTCAAATAAGAATATGAATTGTTGAGTACGAAAGTTATGTACTTAATGTTTTGGAAGAATAGGCAAGAGCCTTATAGATGGTTCTCATTCTCAATCTCATGAAGGAATAATTGATGCCCATTTTAGTTTCTGATGCAAATATAATCTCTTTTTTTGCAACAAGTTGCTATAATTTTTGTGGTGTTAAAATTGGCACAATTTTTCTTAAGTATAATTATAGATATACCCATTGTTTTGATTTCTGTATCATGATTGATTCAAGTGTTACATGCTTCTTTCTCTTAAGCAAGGATCAATTTGATTCTTGTGTAAGGAAAAAAATTTAATTGAGGAGTTACCTCAATTATAATTTTGATGTTCTCCACTTGAAATAAGTAAATACCAGGGGCGACTAACGTAAGAACAAATATACTATTGTGAGAAATAATAACAATTAACACAGAACAAATCTTATTTGAATGGTCAAAATTAAAAGATAGATGCATATGATCATCATGTGACCAATAACTAAATTTTAATCCAAACCATCCATTATTGGTTGTAAGACCTAAATATATTGTTTTCACCATTTTTATATGAGAACAACTGTTATCACTTGAGTCGTACCCAATAAATATATATTGATGGCATAGGTTGAAATATAAGGAAACCTTCATCTCAAATGTGCAATTTCATAGTCCAAGTTCATACCTTTGGGCAGAATGGACAACATGGATGTAACATTGTGTCCTAGAATATGGAAAGCTCAATAATGAAAAATGACTATTTTATGTGCACACATGCTTTCATTTTCAAAGACAAGGTATTTGAATACCCTCTTGAACATAATGGAGAAATGAAAATAAGCCAACACTAGCCGACCCTAAAATAAGTAAGCGTTTTTTTCTGACCAATCACATGAAGTGCACATAGAGTATCTGTTTCGGACAGAAGATATACTCCCACAAGATAATGACCACAAAACATACTACCACTTATATGCTTCAACTTTTTTAGAAAGCAATAACCACAAACACTATTCTGTACAATTACATGTCAATAGTCTAAAGAGATTAAACAACATAGCCATTTCCTTTATGTTGAAATTCACATAACCCAATTTAAATTAACATAAACTTTAATTTGAACATAGATTATAATACATTATTGGTTTTTACTCAAAGATAATCAAAAGTACAGAAACAAGTAGTGTGATCTAAGAAGAAAAATGTGCAAAAGCCTTTTAGCTTATTCCACATTCATAATTAATACTACATGTTTCTGTATACTAGTTAGTAGAGTTAAACAACACATGCACTTTTATACAATACAATAACATGAACTGTGATATTAACACCCAATATACAATTTAACAGGGCTAATATAGTGGAAGAATTACATAGAAAGAGTGAGATCCAATGCATGTTAATGTAAAAAAAAGTAAGCTTTCTATCTCTTAAACCTTTTGAAGATTCCTACAGGTGTTTTAAATCGCGGTTGCGGTTACTGTGATTGCGGTCGTTGCGATACAGATTGTGGCCGTTGCGGTGTGAATTATTTTGTGATTAAAACAATATTTTTGAATCTGATGCGATCCAAGTACGGTCCAATGCGGTTGCGTTGCGGCCCAATGAGGCCGCATCATTGTGTTTCCATGACAACCGCAATTTAATGTGTGATGTGGTTGCGGCCGTCACCGCAACCGCAATATTGTGACATGCGGTCCGCAATTTAAATCACTAGTTCCTACTGATATATCCTCTATTGCAGGTTTTATATGGACCAAGTTTTTGCACTAACCTACCTAATACAGATTTCTTTCCACTTGGTAGATTGAAGCTGCTTCTAATTGTATATGATTTCTTGAGAGTATGGTGAAGCCTATGCAGATAAAAAAGCTACATTTTAGAAGGTGATGCCTCAACATTGTCTTCAGAATGTGGCAGTGTTACAGATGAACCAGTTCCTGCTGCATCTTTTGTACCTGCTGGACTATATTTTTTATACACCCTATCTTTGTTCCTGTTCCACCATTCTTCTGCTTGATGCCCATCGAATTTTCGCTTACTGCACCCAAAGAAGAAAAAGGAGAGTGTTAGAAATAGAAAGAACTGAAACAAGTATAATCCAGTGGAATATATTATGAAGTGTTAACCAATTGTTATCAAATCAAAGCAACAACCAAATTAGTATAGAAACTTCTCATGTAATCAAATAATTAAAACCTGTACTGCACATACTAATATTGTGAAAAGAATAAAAACAATGCATATCAATAAGCAACCGATGATTATTTTTTCACGAAAATCTATCGATACTCGATCCATATAGCTGAGAGATACCAGGAAAAATCATGGTCAAAACAATTAGGAACCGATGATTATTTATGCATCGTTCGATCCATGTAGCCAATCCCACCTAATAAGTATAAGGCTTGGTTGTTTTATGAAAACGAAAATTTTAATAACCTACTAAAAGAAGTTCCATGGATACACAACATATTGACACAAAAATTTGTAAGATTAGCAAGTAACTCCTATACCTGAATCTAACTCGCTTGAATACTTTGGTACCACTAGGTAGTACTATAGCAGTGATATAAACACCATGTTCAAATTGTTCAATGAGTGATGTTTCTCCTTCTTTTCCACATTTATATGATTCAAGTGATGTTGAACTACTTGAGGTTGGTATAGGAACTTCTGTACTAGATTCTAATAATCTGTTGCTTTCTTGAAGAACATTTCCTTCATTTATTGATGAATTGGCCTCAGCAACAGAAGCAGCAGCATCATTTTCTTCTTGTCTTTGTTCTTGCAGTTCAGCAGAGTCATTTTCTGAAGCAGGTATATCAGGTGCACTTTGTTGCACAGACTCAAAGATTGGTGGGAGGGAAGAAGATTCAAGTTCTGTTTTTTCTTCAAGAAAATCTTTAGCTTGAGCTTGCATCATTCTCAAGGTTTCACTTCCAGACATATCAGATGGAAACTTCTCAGTCACTTCAATCAACTGAGTAAAATCAAACAGAAACAACTTTAGCTATTTATTAAGTTGATGTTATGTAAATGATGCAATAACTCTTTAGTTAACTCCATCAGCAGTTAAAAGTGAACAAATTGATACAAGAATGAAGGCTCTTCTGACCGGACTTGAAAATGACTCTAGTTTGTAGTCTTAACCGAATGAGTGGTTGGACCGCTTTGAACATGAGAAATTCCCGTCCGACCATGCTAAACCCGGTTAAACCGGGAAGTGAACTGGACGGTTCACTTAAAATTTTAAAAATTAGAATATTACTATAATATTTTGTTTTATTTCAGTCCAAAAAAGATGGAGACGTTTAATATAGTTATATAAAATTATTAATTATATAAAATTTTACATTTATATATAATTATATATTTATTGATAAAAATTATTAATTATATTTAAAATCACCCGGTCCAACAGGACGGTTTAACTATTTAAACCGGTTAAACCTAACATGGAACCTATTCTGGCTTGATGCCCGACTCGGGTTTCGCAATATTGGTTAAAGGTGAGCTAAATGATAAAAGAATGAAGGAGTCTGAGAACATAACAATTTCCACAAACAAAAATGTAAACAGTATTGCTTTTATCAGCATAACTGTAAGTATCTATAAAGTCATCACTCTAAATTTGAACTTGTCTATAACAATATATACATGCACAATCTTCATCTACAATGGCAACCAAACATGATTTAAGTTTTACTGAAATTCTCTATGAGACTAAAAAGAACCAGAAGTTATGGTTTTGATTACTATTTTGTTTTGACAATGAATTGTAGCAATGATCAAAATGTTAATTATAGTAATAGACAGATTGTAGCATCAAGTACATGTTACATTGCATGATAAACTAAACTCCCTCATTCATTCATGCATAATCATTATACTTAGTTCTTTTAGCTTCTAAAATGAAGCACACCATCAATTCATATGTTATGCTTGAGCAATAAAATTGTATTTTAATTAAGCTAAGTTCAATTCAGATTTTGGTATAGAATATAGATACCTGATCTTTCATGGACTTAATAAATTCCTTTGCTACTCTATGCTTAGAAGATTCCTCTCCGACCAATGAGGTGTCTCCCTCAACATTTTTCTGCAGCTTCTCAATCTTCATTTCTTGCATGTCACTCTTCTGCTTCAAACTTCGAATCTATACGAAAGAAAAGAAATATTGATAAAAAATAGGCAAACAAATTAATTTCCTCTCAGAATAAAGAAACTAACCACTAGACTTAAAAAATGGCATAAACTATGGAATTTACTTGTTTATGCAATTTTGAGACTTCTTGATTCAGAAGCTCATTTTTCTTCTTTAAACTATCAATGAGACTTCTCGAAAATCCAGGGGAGGTGGAACGTGGCGGGCTTGGTCTTCTTGAATATGGTGATGTGGGTCTTGAAATAACTGGTGCAGGTAGAGCTGGAGCTGGTGATTGGATTGGAGGTTGGCTTGGAAATATAACAGGCTTGAAAACATTCTGCATTGTACTCAATGAACTCGGAAATGCAACATCTTTCAATTGTAAACGTGAAGGAACTTGAGAAGCTCGGACTATGGAAGAAGAGCCATGTTTACTTCCATGCTTACTAGTTCTCATATGGAGATATTTTACTGGTTCTATGATGGGAAACAAGAGTGTTCTTGAAGACCTTACTTCTCCTCGATGAAGCCTTTCGCTTCCATGTACGGAATTACGAGAACGAGTAACTTCTTTATTAAAAGCAGCACCAGTTTCAGAGACAGATCCTTTAAGCTTAGCGTAACAAGTGTCACATACACGATGTGGTTTGCCTGGTGTTGGAGCCAATGCTGCATTCATTGCCTTTTTGGAACTACAAGCATGACAATGCACCAATCCACAGTTATAACAATTATGCCTTTTTTTAGTAAAACCAAAAGGTTGCCGACAACCAGTGCAAAGAGATTGGTCAGCTCCAGAGACCCATTTATGAATGCATATACAAGTTGTAAAGTTAGATCCACATGAAATATTCTTTACATGTCTGTCTTTAAAGGCTTCCACCAATGTTGGAGTTTTCTGGTCTTCAGTGTCTCCATGTCCCAATCTTCCACTGGCTCCTCTCCCCCAAGTATATAGTTCACTTCTTGAAGTCAAAACAGCAACATGATGTGCACCACATGATATTTCCTCCACGCACTCGCCTACCAACTTATCTCGGACAAGAATTGGCACTTTCCCGTCAGAGAGAGGATTCCCTACCTGACCATATGCATTACTTCCCATAGTGAAGACATGACCAGATAGAGTGAGGGCGACAGTCATAGTGTTACCACATGCTACCTGCTGAAAATCATATTCGGCAAGTGTAGATATGCAAGTTGGTTGAAGGCAGGTTTCCTTGTTAACATGTCCCAAATGATATTGATCACCATCACCCCATGTGAAGAGTTGTTTTCTAGACAAAGCATTTGAACTAAACTGATCCATTACCTCTATAATAGCTGCTGTGTGCCATACTCCACATGCAACCTTAATAGCCTTTTGTTCACTCGATAATTGTACCTCCTTTGGATATGACACACTCTCTCGATCACCATGGCCCAAGACACCAAATCTTCCGTCACCAAAGGTAAACAGTCTTCCGTTGGAGGTTGCCAATGCTGAATGCCACGAGCCACAAGCTACAGATACAACCTTAAGTCCTTCTAAATGGCCACCGACCCTCTTTGGCATGTAGTGACTAACATCAGTTCCATGGCCGAGAAGTCCAGCATTATGTGTACCGTCACCCCAGGTGAAAAGATCACCAGATGCAGATACAGCACATGTATGAAATTCACCACATGAAACAAAACTCACACTAGTCATTGCCAAGGACTCCACAAGATGCGGCTGACAAAAATCATTATCAAACCCATGACCGAGTCTTCCACCAGAGTCCTCTCCCCAAGTAAACGCCTCTCCTTGCCTTGTAACGAGAGCAATGTGACGTACACCAGAACTAATCTGATACACATCAATAACAACATTAGATTCCAATGCCTTAGGAGCCAAAACATCTGTCTTAGAAGGGGATTGACTCCCCAACCCATCAGATGAAATCACATCTGTCCAAACCTCTCCCCATATATAAACATCACCTAGAGACTCAATGTCATCTGGTCCTGATGTTACACTACTTGCGTAGCCGATACTTGAAACACTAACACGCGAACCATCTCCGATACTTGTCCTTATTGGCATATTCGGGCGTTCTGACCCCGCATCTGAGTCTACTGAAAACCTACCACGACCAATGGTTGAAGTAAACTCTAGTGTTCCAACAAAAGAACGACCATTCTGACTAACGTCAATGCTATCCTGCAGATGAAATTAAAAGAAATATAAAATAATTCATGGGTCTCTATCTAACACTACATATAATTTTCCAATGAACTTCAGCTTCTCTAGAAACCGTTTTTCAATAAAACCATTTTTTTCATAATTTAATCAGGATTTTTAAACATGTCTGGTAAAACCCAAAATAATATTTTTTCAACAAAAAGAAAATATATTTTTAGGGGGGCAAATCTTTCCAACCACACTAAGTTAGCAAGTAAACAATTTCTATAAATACTCACATCAGTGAAGTCACTTCCAATGCGCCTAATACGCGATCCAGTAGAAATTAATGCCTTGAGGCCTTCAAACCATACCTCAGCCTCAGCTTTGTCCTTGCAGATCTAGAAGCATGAAAAAGAGAAGCAATATATTAAAATTTACAGATTAACAAATTAAAGTCCAATATGAGAGACACTATTTTTCTAACCAGATCAAGTGATCGTTCCCCTTTTTTGTGAATAAGTGAAAATGACAGATAATCCTTTTCAGGGCGCAAATATCTTCTAAAGACAGCCTGCGAAGTGTAAGTTAAAAGAAAATCTGGATATCTTTAACACAGAGCAAACATAACCATAAATTTAGCTTCCAAATACCAAGCATATATCTTACTGTTCTTTGTCCAGCGATGATTCGTGTAACAGAAGATAAGTTCAGATTCTTTTCCTTTCCGCGAGAAATCCAAATCAGTGTTGTTTCGTCCTGCTAATGCCACTAAATATGAAATCATCCATACCGAGATATGAAATTCAATATATATGCATGTATGTTGTTAGGAAAAATACTTATTTTATGTAGAAAACTTACCGGTGAGAGCCTGAATGGACAAAATTTTGGCTTCCTTTTTCGACTATACTTAACTAATTGGGTGCCCTTTTTCAAAGCAAAGAATATCTTCAAAAAAAGATAAAACATAAATTAAATTCAAGTAGAAGGAACATCTAAGCAGCATACAACAACAAACCTTAATATCACTAGGTGGGATCGACTAAAGATCTAAGCAGCATAATGTTTAAACCTCAATGAACAAATTCCTACCCGAGAAATGCAAAATAAAAAATTCTTCAAATAGCAACAAAATGTTTTCCTAAGTAGTTTCCCCATTTTAATAAATTGGTTTTGATGGTTACCTAATCAAACACTACATTAGAAAGGAACAATATCATACTCTCCATGGTTTTAGCAGATATTCAGTTTTCCTCTCCTAGAATATCATCTATTCAGAACAAAAACAGTGAAAAACAACTAAAGCCTTTTCCCTACTAAAAAAGATCAGCAATGTAGATCACACAATACTAGTATGTTCTATCAAAACCTTTCTTTTGGTTTTTCCATTTAGATTTAAATCCTTTCTTTTGGTTTTTCCAAAGTCTTACTCTACCTTAAATACCACCAATTGAAATTAAAAACATTATCAAAGTTTCATATCATATTGTCTCATGTATCAACTTAAATACCTCCCCCTTCTATATTACTCATAACAGTACCATGACTTAGAAATAAAAAATCATGCATGCAGTGTTTTTTTTCATAACATGTTTTCCCTTTCCTTTTCTACCCTAACTTTATCCCACAAATCAAAACAAGTTCTAGCACCAATAGCCATAATTGGCAATACAAAAGATAACATTTTAACTGTTTTTTCACTTGCAATATAACAAAAAAAGGTAACATAGTGCGTTGAGGCTCCCACTTAGTGGGACCTGTTTCCAGGATTTAAACTTGTGACCTCATAATCAGTAAGCAACAACCTTATCGTTGTGTTAAACTCACGCTATTTTGCAACATAATAATTTAAGTAAAGGTCTTAACCCATCCTCAATATTTTGAGTCCCCTTTTATAATATATTAGAATCCAATATCTTTTTGGTACATAGATAAGAAAAAACACAATTTTAGCCAAAAGATAAAGACAAAATTTAACACTCACTTGAACTCAACATACATGATCATGCGTAAAGGAAAAAATAAAATTGTAATCTAGCCAAACAAATTTTACTTTTCAATTGAAAAATGAAGAGAAAAGATTAACATGGTGACACTAACTTGCTCAATATCACGCTCAAGATTCCCATAACTAGCAGGATCTGCCATTCCATCTGAAATAAATTATAATGAAACCACTGGACACAAAGCTCAAGCATCATGCTTTCTACTTGGGCCTCTCATCAAAATCTCCAAAATCAAACCTAAGATGAAATTTTTGCCCACAAAAAAGGTACCAAATTGTAAGAAAGTTACTTTTTTTAAAAAAACTCAATGGGTATGTTTGTGCAAATTATGAAACATAGAATGATACCCAGATGAATTTTTTTCATGGGAATTGCAAAAAGATTGAAATTTTGGTAAAGGGGGGGGGTGTGAAATTAGTATGAACAAGTGTGTGAGGAAAATTGGATTGAGGAATTTGAAGAAAGAGAGAGAAGAGGCGAAGGTTACGTTAAAGGAATGGGATTGAGATATTGGCGCGCTTCTTAAACTTCTTCCACGTTTCTTTCTTTACATATTTTACTCTCAATTTTATGCAATTTCATTTTCATAAATTCGTGTATATTACTTTTTATTAAAATTATTATAAACAACCGTGTTGACCAGCAGTGCTGTGCCCATCAATCTATTTTTCTATCATTTGTAATGTGTATTTTACATGTAATAAATAAATTGTGTTAGATATATTATAATTTACAGTTAAATATATTATAATTTGCATTAAATTATATAATTTTTTGTTTGTTGAAATTAGAATATAGTTGGAGCAAAATAGGAAATCATTAATTATACCATGATGATTAGTTATTTTGGGTATTGGTTTTATTAAAAGCATATTATAATTTACATTATGTTATATGGTCTTTTGGTTTAAATTAGAATATAGTAAAGCAAAATAGAAAATCATTTAATTATAGCATGGTGGATATTTATTTTAGTGTTCTAGAATAGATAATAAATAATATGCATAGACTAGTCTCTTTTTATGTATATTTGTACTTTAAATATAAACATCGAAATCTCTGAAGAGATTTTAGTGAGAAAATAATCTTTGATGAAAAAACTTAAACAAACTAAAAAGAGATTTCTAGTTATTTTTGAGAAAAAGATGTATGCACTCACAGTATAAGAAATTTTTACATTGTTATTGACTCATCATTCATATTTAATTATTATTGACTTTTAAATTAAAATAATAGAAATGAATGATGATTAGTATATTAATTATGTATAATTTTTACACTAAATGTGATAGATATTAGACTAGTTTGTTTATTATTATATACTTATATAGTATTATTGATAAACCACCCATTCCATTCACATTTTAAAGTTTCCTCACCCACAACTAATATTATAAGAGAAAAAGAAGTATATATTGATAATGTATAAGATTTTTACACTGTTGTTAGATTATGCATATAATTCATATTTAATTATTATTGCATGTAATTTATATTTAATTATTATTGACTCTAAAATAAAAATAATATAAATAAATGGTAGATGATGCACTGACCGTTAATGAATGAGTTAGTCCACCAATGTCCATTGAGGTTAATGGATGTGTTTGCATGATATGTTATTTTACTAATGAATGTGGCTTATTGTTTTGCAACATGTATAAGAGAGAATCCAAATGGGTTTGGAATAAGGATTCTATGTCCCAAAAAATTTATGTCCAAATGTTCCAAGTCAATCATATCTCACCAAGTAATAAAATCACACTATTTTCTGTTTTTATAATTTTTTCTTAACTAGTTGATATTTTTTTGATTGTATTGGTACGCAATGGACACCAAATCTTGGGACAGATCATCTCCATTATTGGGTTTGAACCAAAGAGAATTTAATACATAGTATAGTAATGATAGTTGCAACCAAATTTTTATAATTGATGTTAATGATTTAAAATTAAATGGTTTGGTCAAATTTTAGTATGAGGTAGTCTAAAGGAATTTATTATATAATCAGAAGCTGTCTCAAACGGTAAAATGATAAACTAAAATAATAACTATCAATATAAATTTAAACTAAAGATAAACTCAAATAAAATGAAACTAATTAAATTCTAAATAAGATTATTCTTTATCGATCCAAATATATATATATATAACACTATCAAGATATCTTAGACTATTGATCAAATTTTATTCCACTACTCAATGCATTTCCATTTAGTTTATGATGTATTTTGATGTTACAAACAAATCAAACAAAAATGTAATATCTATGCACTGTCATTGTAAAATTTATACATAATTAATATATTATCCACCATTCATTTTATTGACTTAGGTAATTGGAAGTAACCAATTAGGTTTACGGTGAAACCTAAAGATCGATCAAAAATCCAATCTAAATACTTCTACAAGATATACCTAATTGGTTACATAATCAATTAGGTTCATTTTCTATTTTTATAATTTCCTCCAAACCGTGAAAGGTTAAGATGGTTAACATCTATAATCCCACTCTAAGGTGGTGTTAAGAATTGTGATAAAGATCTGTTATTCAAACTGTCCCAAATCATGTACCAGACAAATGATATTGAAGTAACGGTTTGAGATAACAAATCTTTATCCTAATAATCGTAAGTCGTAAAGGGAATTATTAACTTTTTTTTTGTTAAAGTAAATTTCATTACCACAAGCAAATAGGATACAAACCAAGTTGAACTACTCTTCTTCCTTGAAGATACAAAGTTACAAACTAATTTTAATTTCAAAGTTTTTGTATTAGTGAAGTTTTCTTTCATTGTTACAAGAATGATATCCCATACACTACATTGGCTCCAATGTTAGTTGGGAGTTATATAAAAGGAACATAAATGTTGTTGTATAGGAGTTACTTACTAATCTCAAAATGTCCACACCTCGTCCTGAAGGCAAACTTAGGGATATCTTTTGTCTTTACTCTGAGTTGGTGATAACCTGATCAGAGGTCGATCTTAGAGAATATCACCGCTCCTCTTAACTGATCCATCAAATCATCGAATCTAGGCAATGGATACTTGTTCTTAATTGTAACCTTATTTAGTTGTTTATATCGTTGCACAGCCTCATACTACCATCTTTTTTCTTCACCAACAACACCAGTGCACTCCACGGCAAAATATTAGGACAAATGAATTTCTTTGCTAACAAGTCCTCAATCTGCTTCTTCAATTCAGCTAGCTCCAAGGGTGCCATTCTATAAGGAGCTATAGAAATGGGTCCCGTCCCTGACACTAGATTAATGGAGAATTCTACTTCTCGCACCAGAGGCAAATTCAGAATATCACCAGGAAATACTTCAGGAAATTCACATACTACAGGGAGATTCTCAATTTTCGGCTTCTCTACTCCTTCCAAAGAAGCTAAAAACATATACACCAACGCTCATTACTATGAATCAATGAATTCAAATTGTACATTTGGTCTTCATTGTGATTAATGATGACCAATGATCAAAGACCCCTACAAACTATGTGTAGAATGGTAAGAAAATGTTGAACACACATTAATTTATAGACAATATAACTTATGTTTACAAAAAACATGTTCATCCGACATTTACATTGCAAGGAATAAATATTTATTTGTATTTTCTTGAAAAATATCACCTATGTATTGCTGATGTCTCCTATTATATTTTTTCCTTCAAGAGAACCCTTCAATAAAAAAGAGGTTCATTTTAGGAAAAGAACATTATCGGCTTTTGGTATTTCACAAAATTTTCATACAAGTACCTAAATTATTCAAAATATACTAATCAATTACCGACACTAGTAATGTTGAAATGAAAAAAGTCAAAAAAAAATAAATAAATAAAGTATCTCATATATATGCAAATAAGAGAGGAACTTAAGTAGTCATACTCAAAATTTCATTCATTTCATTTATACCGAATTATGTATTATACCCTTAGACAATTGTATGGAGTACAACTCTCTAGTACTAAAAATAGAAGAAGAATTTTTTTTAATTTTATGTTTTTAATTGAAAAATAATTTAAAATTATAATAGTTAAACTTTTTTGCCACATGTTACAAACCTCATCTAGTAGTGGACTCTCCAATACTGGAGAGGAACCCCATGCATGTATATGGGATTTGGATGCTTTCCGGTAAAGGATTCAAATTTTGACATGTAGCAACAATAAAAATTAATGATCCTAATTTTATTTTATTTTAGGCCTTAAGTTATTTTTATTATGTATCCCTTATATTTCAGTACATGAAGGGTACAATAAAAGTAATCATTCTAATTTTCTTCCCAAAATCTTGTTATTTGTAGTCATGTCTCATTCCCTTCCATGAAGTTCACACAAGTGAAGGTGTGAAGAAATTTTGTGCACTAATGCATGATGAAAAATTAAAGATGTGAATGAAGAGGTTTGTCTATGATAATGTTGACCTAAATTCAAGGACGAATTCTCTCCAAGAAGGAGGGTATGATGACAACCTGATTAGGCCCAACATTAAAAATGTCAACAAACTCATCATGCTAACCATACAACTAAGAGAACCACCCAATGGTGGTCACCTTCGTTACGACTTAAGGACTTTTTATTTACTTGCATTAAATATGTATTGGGTCTTATGTCCCACTTTTAAACTAGTTATGTTTCTTTTTATTTACTTTGGACATTACTTTTTATTGTATTGCCTCTTTTGGAGTAGGCATGTAATAAGGGTTTAATTATGGGGGGGAATGGGTTAGTTTTCATAACAAGTTGCTTTCAATAATAGGTCCAGCCGAGTGCAACTTTAAAGAGGAGTGAATGCACCTTTTCAAATTCAAAAATATACATTGAAGACCTTCCAAATAAAGAGGCATTTGTGTGTACAATTTCCATGAGCCAAGCAAGGAGCTAATACCTTCCATACTCTATCCAGCCGTGTGGCAATTCCCATTAGCCCAACAAGGATTTAACACTTGCCATATGAAGCACAAATTGAGTGGTTCAGAACTTCCAAACGTGTAGCACCTTTTCAAATCAGCCAAGCCATATTTCAAATTCAAATGAAGGAGCCAAAAAAACGTGTGTGGAAGCTATAAATGCAAGTAATGTTGAAATTAGTTCCTTATGAGACCAAACACACATTATTTAACATTCAAGCCATGACCAAGTCGTGTGGACATTACCATATTAGGAGCATTGTGGGAAGCATTTCCGTAATGAGAGTATCCAGCCTTTAAATCATGCACAAACTTTCCAAATTGTGAATGCAAACCATGTGGTATTCATTCATGGTATTCAAATTATGTGGCTACGTACCATTTCAAGAGCATGCACATTTCAAATTTAAAATAAGGAAGTTAAGGAAGATTCTTTCCATAATGGGCTAGGCATGTGGCAGTTTCCTTTCAAGGAAGGTGCTTATTCAAATTCAAATGAAGAAGTTAATGTCATCCTAAGCCAAAGCTAAAACGTGGAAATTCACATTGAAGAGAATTATGACCATGAAACATTGTCTTTCCTAGAATTCAATGAACTTGGACACCCTAAACCATGTGTTGCTGAGTCAGCCATGAGGGAATTACACACACATGGAGATTCAAGCTTAATTAAACGAATTAATGTATTTTAATACCTTGTCTTAGGTTTGAATATGTCTTGGCCGAATTTCCCATATGTAATGGCAAAAACATAAGGAATAAAACAACTTGAAATTTGAAATCAGAATTGGTATTGCTTAGTTGAGCTTTGCTCCTAACTCTCTTGAATCTATCAAGACTTCTCTTGTGGCATTCCTTGGCTTATCACCTTCATTGGTGTGGTGCCTCTCTTAATCCTCATCAACATCCTTGTTGTGGCGGATAATATTTGGCTTAAAAAGCTTAAAGTTTGTGGTGTCTTCCCCTTCCCAGCTTATTCACCTTCTTTTTATTCAACTACACCCACAACCACTTCAAAACTCCATCATACACGACCATATACTCACACCTCACCAAATCACAACCATACACGTCCACTTTCCAGTCAATCACATACTCATTCTCATACATTTCCTTCTATCCAATACATACACAAAAATGTGAAGAAGATCTTGCTCCTGACCTTGATACGATTTTGATGAAGACACCAACATCACAAAAAGAAGAAAGGAAGAAGACCTACAAAGACTATCGAAGACAAAGCTTCAAGTTTTAGAGTCTAAGTCTTAGGTACTTCTATCCTTACAACTCATTTATTTACTTAGTTAATAATGCTCAAAATTGTTTTCAAGAAAAACAGAAAAATCTAAGTGTGAATAAAAATAATTTTCAAAAACCACATGTAACGGGTTACCATACTTGAGTAACAAGTTAACCCGTTACATGAGTGAGAAAAGAGTTTTCAAACATCTAACAGCTATGAGTAATTCATTACTAACTTTGGAGTAACAGATTACCATTTTTAGAAAACAGCGTAATCAATTACTCAAAGTAGTGTAATCGATTACACTAAGGCAAATTCACAAAGCTGTCAAACAGTGTCATTGAGTAATCGATTACTCAAATCCAGTAATCGATTACACTGTGTGAATTTTCAAAAAGATGTTAACAGGATCGTTGGGTAATCTAATACCCACTTCTGTTATCGATTACTGAGAGTTGTTTTATCAATTTTCAGAATTCAAGTGAAGAGGTTTCACTCCAACCTGATTGCTTTTCATTCTAAACGAAACCTACTCATACTTAGAGGTATTATGATTGATTGGAAGCCTATATAAAGGCATGCAAACACTCTAACAACATACAACAACATATACGACTCAGATTACAAACTCTTATTTGAAACTCTCACACTTTCTGATTTTTCTTACACTTCAAGCAACCTACTCTCAAACTTTCAAAGTTATTTTGAAGTTGCTTCCAAGTGTACTTTATACTTTTAAAGAGCATTATTATCTTAAGTATAAGAGTTGTTGTTGGATTGCAAGTTCTAGAAATTGTCATATACACTTGTAAGGCAATCCAAGCCAAATTGTACATTCTTCACTTTTGCAAAGTTCACTTTCTTTCACAAGGGTGTGAAGAGAAAGGGATTGAGTGACTTGGTATATTGTTTACCAAGAGTGTTACTTGGAATAGGGTTTTTCAAGGGATTAGATATAAGTGAGTGTGTAAGGTACAAAGAGATCTCGAGGTGAGATAATTGTAATTCCAACTCATTATATTTAATAAAGGAATCTCTTGCGAGTCAAGAGTACTGGACGTAGCCTTCGGTGGACAAGAAGGTGAACCAGTATAAAACACATGTGTACTCTCTTCTCTCTTATCTTTGTTTTATTTATACCTTCCAACGTCAATATTTTTATGCATACAATTTCCGTTGCACTTTAACTTTGATATTGCAGAAAAATTGGCCATCAATTTGCAACAACTAATTCACCCCCCTCCCCTCTTAGTTGCAATCTCATTCTTACAAAAATACCAAAATACAAGCCTTAAACATCCAAAATTATGACCCTTATTCACCAAATACACTCATTCACATTTTTCCATACTCATTCTACCTCAAAAATTACATAAACAATCTGAGACACCCCGTTACAAAATCATTTCCGCAACAAAGTTCATTTTTCAAGCAAAACAATCTAAATAAAAAACACCCCCCCCCCCCCCCCCCCCCCTCAAGGAGGTTGCTCTCAGGCCCCTAAGATTCATTTCTTTTTAGTGAATGTTCTAATTCATTGACTCGTTGCATGAGAAACTCCAACTAGCTCTGCACCCGAGATAATTCAGCTTTGGGTGCACGCTTTTCACGGGGTTTAAATGTACGTTTGTTATCCCTAAATCCAGCACCCTGAATATGGCCAGAATACTCAGCCAGTCCTAGTGGCTTATCAAGTACCACTTGACTATCTGGGTCTACAGCTCACATTCCCTTTATTTTAGGGAAAGCTGACACATCAACAAAAAACATAATGTTAATTAATCACATTGATTAAGAAAGTATAGAAATCAAGTTTAATTAAATGATAAGCACTTACAACATGGTTTGCTACTTGTTGAACTTGTTCGCTATCGATGACACATTCATTGTTCTTACGAGTATCCACCCATAGAACATCGAGGTCTACTGCACCCAAATGTGTATCGCTATGTTTGAGCTTCCAATACATAACTGATGATAATGTCATTAGATATGAATACAAAACATAACCAATTAATAATGTACTTAATTACGTACAAATTAACAATACTTACAAGTTTTTCCTTGATTCATCTAGAAGCTCTCAAAGTGTGAAATAACATATAGATTAATTATATAATATGTAATTTGTTTGATTAAAAATATTTAAATTTTGTAATTTTCACATTAATATTTTCATCATGATATTTATTATTTTAATTTTAATATATGTTGCACACCCTAGTTTTGGGTCCTAGATATGTCACTCCCTATTACCTTATCTATAATATGTTATGTCAGTACATAAGCAGGTCAGGTTAAAGCTATTTAAAAGACCTATTTAACTTAATATGAAATGATTTGTGACATTTAAAAGGTCTATTAAGTACGACATGTAATTCTATTTAATTATGATATATATATTATTTTATTTTATTATATTTAAAAATGTAGTTTAGTTGTTGGTTTAGGTAGTTTTGAAAACATGTTTGTTAATCTGTTTAATGGTTAGCCCATTTAAAGTCAAATATGTTAACCTAATTAAATGCATGTCTACTAATGTAATTAAAGGCAGATTTGTTAGTCTAATTCAAAGTCTTATAACATAATAGACTTACAGGTCTAGACATACTTTTAGATAAGTTGTGTTTAGACTTTAAAATTTTTTAAACAAGTATACATATCATAATAATGTATATAGGTTACAACCAATGTCATGATAATGTATCATATATCTAAAGAAGTTTCGTATTAGGTTTAACTAGTTTAAAATGTTAAACCGTCTGGTAAGACCGGGTGACTTCATATATAACTAATAATTATCTATAAATATATAATTGTATATAAATATAAAATTTAATAATTATCTATGGGTATATTAAAATAATATATCTCTATATTTTTTTACGAGAGTAAAATAATATATTAAAGTATTTTTCCATTTTTAAAAAAATTAAATGAATCATCCGGTTCACTTACCGAATTATACCAGTTTAACAAGGTTTAATATGGTCAAACTAGAATTTTCAAATTCAAAGTCCTCAAATCCCTTAAAAGGTGGGACCAAGTGGTCTGATCCTTTTCTCACAATTGTTTCCACTCCTAAAGTGGTGTTTGTTTCAATTTATAAAAAAATATTTCTAGGATAGTGATTAGGAAAAATATATAGATTTGTTTATTTAAAGTTGTAAAAATATTGGCAGGTATAAAACTTTTCTAAGGCAAATATATTCTAATGGTTTATGTATAATATATTCAAGAATGACATTCCTAGTAATAAAATTTTTGGGAATGTGATTCGTATAGAAAAATATGTATACACGAATAATATAAGAATTTTTTACATTGTTATTGCATAACCAACTATTCATTTTTAATCATTATTAACTCTTAAATAAAAGTAATATAAATGAATAGTGTGATACATTGATAATGCACAGATATTACACTCATACACTTTTATCCAGAAACAACCAAAGTTTTCATCTGAGGTATGCACTAACTACCACACAACCAAAGTTTAACTTAACATAACCTCATAAAAAGTATCATTTCATATATAACATTGGATTACCAGCTAAATATCTAACAAAACATTTATAGCCAAAAAGATTTTCATCATATGCCCAACCAAAAACAATGCTCCAACTTTGATGTATGCTACTTTTTTTGAAACAAGTACAAATGTTACATAACCAATCAGATTAATGAATCTATTTCAGCACCAAGGTGCAATATTTTTATACTGCATTCATCATAAAACCAAGAATTCCCCACTCATATACTCTGAAATGGTCATTCTTTAAACCTTTCCCTGTATAGATTGAGAGCAACATACTCAACTGTCACCTTTCTGCCATCAAAGAAACGTCCATGCAGAGAATGTGCAGCTAAGCAACATGCTTCAGTTCTTCCAAACTCAACCAGAACAGAACCTGATTCAAATATGTGATCCACAGTATCATCTTCCTCGTCAATGCCCTTACTGGGACCAACTAATTCTGTTCTCGAACTGGTGTCACGTTCTGAAAAGCCTTCCCGAAATGCACCATCTGTGCTGTTTAAGTTCATATCACCACCCACTGTATCCACACTGAAATCATTAGCCATCATAGTATACCCGGGTTCCTGCCTAACTTCGCGTATACCCGGGTGATCTGGACATTCCTGAATGCTACTGTTGCCCTTGTCTTCAATTGTTGCATCGCTCACAAGGTGTTCCCCTTGACATGATTTATTGTCAAAACCTCCATCGGCGTGTTTATCAGCATTAACGCTAACACAATCATCATCAAACTTATCTGCTTCCAGCTCTTTTTCATAATGGAACTCCACTCCACTTGTTTCTTTGGACTTCGGGTCAGTAGATTTTTCAGAAAAGCTAGATTCTGTATTGTCAATAATATGGACTGTGTCTTGAGAAGCTTCTTTAGAATCCGCATCATTTACAACTTCACATTCTTCTAATTTGGTCTTGTCACAGCTATGCTGGACTACATTAAGTGACTTAATAGTCCCAAATCTGCAAGATAACAATAACTTAATACGATAAATATTTATAAACTTAAAAAACTTGGGAATCGGTGGAAAAAAAGTAAAAGTTATATTAAGGACCTTGCACATTCCGAGCGAACATCCTTCAAAATTTCTTCAATTGCCATGTCAGAAAGAGAAGAGAGAGAGTCCACTGTGAACTACTCATATCGCCCAAGTGAAATTCAAAAAGTAATCATCAAAAACATGCAGTACAACTAATAATTACTAAAAAGAGCACATACTTCGCCTGTTCAGCAAAGGCCCAATAAAGCACTGTACAACTTTAATTACCCTCTCAAAAAATCGAAAAGGATTTAAAATGACAACAAAGAACAGGCCGAAAACTTCGGCTTCAAAGTTCAAGCTAAACACTTCTTATACCACAACTTTCATTATAACACCATAAACAGTAATTAAATTCACAGTTCAAAACAATCCCTTCTACCCACCAAAAAAACCCTAACAAAGCCACTTGATAATAATAGAAAGGGAATAAGAAGTCCACAGAAACAGAGCAAAAGCATAAAATAACTGAAAAAAAGCTAAACTGAATTTTATACCACATCTTTAATCTTTAAAACTTGAGTTGGCCTTCTGAGCAGTGGCTTTGCATGCTCTGGAATCCCATAAGATGGTGATTTACCACCATTTTCCTACATTATATTTATTTCAGTAAGTATTCATGGCCGGTTATATAGAAAACTATGGATATAATTCAAATGTAATCAATGAACCACATCCAAGGATTAGACCAAGTTAAAAGAGTGGATGGTGAAGTTACCAAGGGTGATGCATCAGGCATAGCCTGAACAACTGTTAGTATTTTCCCAGCCAGCTTCATACCGTTCAAACCAGCACAAGCTTTGATGGTAACAGAGTGGTCCACATACTGAAAAGGTCGTGCAAATAAGGACAACCAATGTATGAAAAAAAGAGACAAGAACAAGACAGAAAATAAAATAAGAAAACAAAATAATGTAATTTTAGACTAATTAGGTAAAAGAATCCCCAAATAAAAGTAAAAGGGCATGAGCCGGCTTGCAGATGGGTTCATCTTCATAAAACATACTGAAAATAAGAAAGCATAGTAAGCTTGGAAGAGACCAAACTGATAAGTTAAATAATTGAGAAGAGCAATGTAAGGCCAAAATTCATAAAACCTAATCAAACCACCAACCAAAAAGTTGTTTACCTACCTTTTGCACCTAATAGGTTTGTTTCTACATGGAGTGGCTTGGTTATCAGTCTCCAGTATGTTTTCATTTCAAGGGCATTCTCTCTTACAACCTTAAGGAATTAGATAAGGGATCATGAATCACTTTATATCTCTAACATGCCTCCTCACAGGAGATCTTCCTGGAATTGAAGCATGAACAATGCACATGCTCAATTTACTTTGTGATTTGGGAGGGGCAGATTGAAGTCCTTATAAGTTCAACATAGAGAATATGATACTGACAGATACTGATATTAATAGTATAAACAACAAGAATGACAACGAGCCAAGCTCCAATTACAATAATATTAAAACAGATAAGGTTGAAGATAAAGAAAAAAATGGGTAGCCGAGTACACAAGGCCCACTTAGTGGGGTCTGGGGAGGGTAGAAGACAAAGAAATAAAGAAATAAAAACAGAGCTGCAAGGCAGATCTCTATCCTATGACTTAAGTCAAACCCAAACCTATGTATTCTCTCTGCTAACCATCTGCTCATTTGTCATAACCATGTTAGGTAATTGTTGCAATCTATTTTCTTAAATTCCTATTATCTCCCAGTAGCTCTAAATGTTTCAACTAGCTGTAAATGCTGCCACTTACTGCCCTCTTCAGTCCACTAATTGAGGGTCTATCCCCTGACAAGATTCAGCTGCTTATCAGTAATTGTGTACTTGGTCAGTATATTCGTAGTGAAGCACTCTCTTAGAATATCTGAAAATATCTCATGATATCTTTTTTGATATCTTTAAATACTTTACAGTGTCATAGATCTCTTGGACTTAAAGTTGATTCCTCAATGTGACAAACCGAATATTGGGAAGTGGCTTAGTCAAGATGTCTGCTGTTTGGAACTTTGAGGGTATGTGTTTGACAATGAGGGTATTATTCTGAATTTTGTCTCTAACAAAATAGAGAACAAGTTCAATATGTTTTGTTCTGTTATGAAGAACTGGATTGTGAGACATGGCTACTGTACTGAGGTTATCACAGAAAATGATAGCAATCCACCAAGGCCCATCAATCTAGATGACCTAATGGGCCTAGGGGGAGCCATAACTCGGGCTAGGGCCAAGAAAGCCCAAGGCACACTTGACCAATTAATATTAAACATTCAAGCATCAACTGGGCCAAGTGACACCACAAGGCCCATAACGTGCCTCACCTTAGAGGACAGCCAAGCAAGGGAAGACTAAGTGTTTGTTTGTTATCTCCTTTCAAATAAGTGGTTTTTAAACCACAAGTTTTATTTAATATTTTGCTTTAAATTATTTGCATATATTAACTATGACTTTTTGTGTGTATGAATAGCATGGCCAGCCTTGTTTCAAGCCCAGGCCACGCTGGAGTCCAAAGGTGGAGCTGACCTGGCCTTAGGCGCCGCATTGTCCGCACCAGGATGGAAGCCACGGCCAAGACTGACTAGGCAACTGACCTGGACCAGGCGCCGGATTCTCAACCATCTAACCTGGCCAAGACACATCACTTGGCGCATCAATTGGGAAGGCCAGCCACAAGCTGACTCAGCAAGAGGCGCCTGATTCTCCGCCCAGGTCATCAAGGCCAGCACTAGTAATGGCGCCTACCATTATTTCCGCTCATGCCTTCAATATGTTTTTGAATTTGATTTGCCTACATTAAAGGCTCAGCCAAGGCACATAATTCACACATGGCTCAATTCAAACAAGCACCAAATCAGTCATGGCTTTATGGAATTAATAAGGAGAGACAACAATCCCACATTTTCAGCCCAAGGTATTGAAGGCATAAATCAAACACGACCAGCAACATGAGGAAATGAGCACATGTTCAAAACATTCAAATTTGAATGGGAATTCAATAGTCATCCTAGAATTTCGCCTCGGCTTAAATAAGGAAGCAAAGGACAAGGCCCTTGAGTTTGGCTAGGCTTAAAGCCAACATCTATGGTCGAATAAAACATTAAGGCAAGGTCGTATGACTTGGCCATACACAAGCCAACGTCCACATACATTAGACATGTGCTAAGATGCACATTCAAGATAGTTTTAAAGTCTTCCTTAAGCTTAGCCCATGTTTAAAGAATGTAATCAATGTAATAATGTAGCTTGCCATTTCAAATTCAAACTTCAAAGAGGGAGCCTCACGGTCAGCTCACATACTATATGTAAGAATGAAACTCATGGAATGAAGTGGCTTGAATTTTATGCAAAAACACTTTAGTGAGATTTCTCTCCTAAGTTTTTGGTTAACCAAGAGTATAGTTCTTATCAAACATCCTTGTTTGTGGCGAACCTCATTTGGCTTATCAAACACATCAGTTTGTGGCGCCATTCACCTTCAATCTTCTTCATTTTCTTTTATCCAACCTCAACTCATACAATCCCAAGCCTCGGCCTAAAGAACCTACACACATCCCCACCGAGACCAACATAACACCATGGCCTAAACACAAGCCTGCTCCTTCCCAAAACACTTAAGCCATATTAGAATAAACAAATAAATAGAATTAAGTTTTCTTTAAATAAATAGAATTTAGTTTTCTTTAAATTCTATAACTCTGTTTGTATTGGGCCCAATGGGCTTCTGGTTTCATGCATGTATATTAGTAAGAATTTCCCTTACATTTCAATAACAGATTACATTTTCACAATTCTAGAATCTTCTCTCATTCTCTCACTCAGAAACTGATTTACTTTCTCTCACACTTTCTCTCTCCTTACGGTTACCTTCTCTTCTTCTCACCATTGTTATTGCTTCATTACATGGTATCACGCCATGACAGATCCTACGGAAAACATTGATCCTACGATGAACACTGCCAATGTTCCTTCTTCTCGTCAATTTCATACTTCACCACTGCTTTCTCCTTCCGCTGCTTCTCCGATAAATGCGGTGTCGACGCCATTAGTTCTTCCATTACCGTCGGTGAAATTAACTGAATCAAACTATCTAGTGTGGAGGCGTTTCATGTTAGCTAGTCTTACTTCAAATCGTGCAACTAGGTTTATTTTAGGAACTGAGATTCCTCATCGGTTTCTCAGTGATGACGATAGACTTATAAATCGCATCAATCCAGCCTATCTACGTTGGGAGGAGCTGGATCAGACGATCTTTTCGTGGATTATGAATTCGTTGACGAAGAATCTTCAACCTCGTGTCATCAATTGTGTTCATGCATGGCAGTTATGGGAGGAACTAGATGCCTTCTGTAATTCACAAACAAAAGCTAGAACTAGACAAATTCGTTCTCAGCTTAGGTCAATTTCTCAAGGTTCTACTTCAATCTCTGCTTTTCTCTCCAAGATTAAAAACCTAGTTGATGCATTGGTGTTCATAGGTACACCTATTTCAGTTACAGAACATATAGATTACATTTTAGATGAATTAACTAAAGAGTATCAACATATAATCACATCTGTTGAGAGTCAGCCTGAACCTCCTACTCTACATAATTTGGAATCATTATTATTAACATTTGAATCAAGACTAGAAAAACATAAAACCAAGGCAATCTCAGATGCTCTATCTGTTAATGTTGCTACTGACTCTTCTATGTCATCTAAACAAGTTTCTTCTCAGTCTCGTCCTTATAATACTTCGGTGACTCCATCATACTCTAATAAAAATGATATGCAAGGCAATTACTCCTCTGTCTATGGTTACTCTGGAAATTTTTGAGGAGGAAGAGGACGTCGTGGAGGACGTTCTCGTGGAGGTAGATTTTTTAGAAGGGAATCTGCTTATTGTGACTACTGTAATAGATATGGTCATGATCTTGCCATGTGCTATTATGCACCTCCAAACTTTGGAAATACTCTTGCTCATGGAGCTAATTTCGGAATGTTTGGATCTTATTAGCCACCTCCTCCTCCTCCTCCTCCTCTGTCTAGACATGTTAGGAACACTTATCATCCAGAAGGAAATTCCAGATATCCGTCTCACTTCTATCGTGATCATTCAGCTGATTTTTATAATGGTTCCACTAGAACATCCAATTTGGCCTATAACTATCCTGAATCTCTGTTTAGAGCTGGTCCAATTCATGGCAACAATTACAATCCAAACACTTATGCAATGATAGCCTATGCTGACCACAAGGAGCTTCCTCCTACAAGAGACAACAGACTTGTATCATGGTTTCCTGATTCAGGTGCCACGAATCACCTTACAGCAGATCCTTCATTGATTCATGAACCAATTGAAAAATTTGGTCATGAACAGATTTATATTGGGTAATGGCACTGGAATTTCAATTTCATCTGTTGGTCACTCATCTTTTGTCTCTAATATGCATCCTCATGTTTCACTTTCCTTAAGTAACTTACTATGTGTACCATCAATAACTAAAAATCTGCTTAGTGTTTCCCAATTCACTAAGGACAATTCTTGTTTCTTTGAATTTCACTCTAATGTTTGCTTTGTGAAATCACAGGCTACTAAAGAAGTCTTGCTTCAAGGGTCAGTAACCAAGGAGGGTCTTTATGTCATTCATGGTCTTCATCATGTGTCTGGCCACAACAATTCTTCCTTTACTTTGAATACTAGTTCTGGTTGTACTGGTTTGCCTATCTCAAACTCAATCTCCTGTAATAAATCTAGTGTGTTTTCTTTATGGCATGCTAGATTAGGACATGTACATGAGGCAGTAGTTAGGAATGTGTTGAAACATTGTAATATTCCTCATGACAAACCTCTTCAGTCACATTGGACAACAGTGAAAAAGATTCTAAGGTATCTTCAAGGAACAAAAACATTGGGTTTGACAATCAATTCTGCTGCCTCATGTACATGTCCTAATCTATCATGTCATACAGAAAACATACTAGATTTATTACAGGAGACTAAGTTTGAGATAGGCAAACCAGTACAACCAGAACTAGTATTCAAAATAAGAGAAGAATTGTTGTGACCAGACACATGATGAAGACCATGAATGACATAAAGACCCTCCTTGGTTACTGACCCCTGAAGCAAGACTTCTTTAGTAGCTTGTGATTTCACAAAGCAAACATTAGAATGAAATTCAAAGAAATAGGAATTGTCCTTAGTAAATTGTGAAACACTAAGCAGATTTTTAGTTATTGATGGTACACATAGTAAGTTACTTAAGGAAAGTGAAACATGAGGATGCATATTAGAGACAAGGGATGAGTGACCAACAGATGAAATTGGAATTCCAGAACCATTACCCATATAAATCTGTTCATGACCAAATTTTTCAATTGGTTCATGAATCAATGAAGGATCTGCTGTAAGATGATTTGTGGCACCTGAATCAGGAAACCAATAAACAAGTCTGTTGTCCCTTGTATGAGGAGGATCCTTGTGGTCAGCATAGGCTGTCATTGCATAAGTGTTGGGATTGTGATTGTTGCCATGAACTGGACCAGCTCCAAGCAAAGATTCAGGATAGTTATAAGCCAAATTAGATGTCCTAGTAGAACCATTGTAGAAATCAGTTGAATGATCAGGATAGAGTGAGGTGGAAATCTAGAATTTCCTTCTTGATGATAAGTGTTCCTGCCATGTCGAGACAGAGGAGGAGGAGGTGGCTGATAAGGTCCAGACATTCCAAAATTAGCTCCATGATCAAGAGTATTTCCAAAGTTTGGAGGTGCATAATAACACATTGCAAGATCACGATCATATCTATTACAGTAGTCACAGTAAGCAAATTCCCTTCTAAAAAATCTACCTCCACAAGAACGTCCTCCACGACGTCCTCTTCCTCCTCGAAAATTTCCAGAATAACCATAACCATAGGAGTAATTGTCTTGCATATCATTTTTGTTAGAGTAAGACTGATTCACTGAAGTATTATAAGGACGAGATTGAGAAGAAATATGTTTGGATGACATAGAAGAGTCAGTAGCAACATTAACAGAGAGAGCATCTGAAATTGCCTTGTTCTTATGTTTTTCCAGCCTCGATTCAAATGTTAATAAGAACGATTCCAGATTATGAAGAGTATGAGGTTCAGGTTGACTCTCAAGAGATGTGATTATAGGTTGATACTCTTCATTTAATCCATCTAAAATGTAATCTATATGTTATGTAACTGAAATAGGCGTACCTATGAACACCAACGCATCAACTAGGTTTTTAATCTTCGAGAGAAAAGCAGAGATTGAAGTAGAACCTTGAGAAATTGACCTAAGCTGAGATCGAATTTGTCTAGTTCGAGCTTTTGTTTGCGAATTACATAAGGCATCTAGTTCCTCCCATAACTGCCATGCATAAACACAATTGATGACACGAGGTTGAAGATTCTCCGTCAACGAATTCATAATCCACGAAAAGATCGTCTGATCCAGCTCCTCCCAACGTAGATAGGCTGGATTGATGCAGTTTATCAGTCTATCATCATCACTGAGAAACCGGTGAGGAACCTCAGTTCCTAAAATAAACCTAGTTGCACGATTCGATGTAAGGCTAGCTAACATGAATCGCCTCCACACTAGATAGTTTGATTTAGTTAACTTCACCGACGGCAATGGAAGAACTAACGGCGCCGACACCGCATTAATCGGAGAAGCAACGGAAGGAGAAAGCGAAGGTGAAGAATGAAATTGACGAGAAGAAGGATCGTTAGCAGTGTTCATCGTAGGATCAGTGTTCTCCGTAGGATCGGTCATGGCGTGATACCATGTAATGAAGAAGCAACAATGGAGAGAAGAAGTAACCGTAAAGAGAGAGAAAGAAACTGAAAGTAGTTTCAGAGAGTGAGAGAGAGTGTTCTAGATAATTTGTGAAATGAATTCTCATTAATTAATTGTAAGGGAAACCCTTACTAATATACAAGCAAACAACTGAGGCCCGTAGGCCCAATGCAAACAGTTTTAAAGAAACTATAAAACTAAAAATACTTCTATACTTCTATTCTATTTATTATTCATTTATTCTAATAGTTTACCATATATCTAACCACCATGTCCATGATTGCCACATTATCTCTACTCTCTAGTCAGTACAATACAAGCCCGTATTGCCTCTGTTTGACACCTTTATGTGGCTGTTTGATGCTCTTGGTTGTGTTATGCATTAATTGCCACTTAAATCCAGTGTGCTCATCTTACCTTCATTAGAAATTTAGCATATGCTTCTTCTTTGGGGGTTGTCATGTCGTTCTTTTCGCTGTAGAACATACAAATGATTGCTCTTCTCGCTGACGATCATTATGGTAGTCACTCCTCTCCCACGGATGAATCATATTGATGGTGACTTCTTTTCCCATCGGCGGTCATTCTGATAGTGGAATGTTAGTTATGACTCACTAGCCCAGCTCAATATCCAGGAAGCTTTGGCCCCAGCTTTGTTCATTTGCATTGCCTATCTCCGCCCAGATACTCTACCCTTGGCTCTGTCCCATATGCAGTGGCCGTCGTCTTCATCTCAAAAGCAAACTCCTAGCCTTAGTTTCAATTTCAGAGTTTTTGGTTGCCAACACTGTTTGGTTGAAGCTTCCAAACGCAGTCACGAAAATTTCAGATCTGTTCTGCTTCATTGATTGCAAAGGAATTTGTGTCAAACTGATGATTATCCTATCTGTCTTGCCGGGTTATCTTTCCAGCAATATTCATCTATATGACAACTCAAGCATCCTTGAATTGCCTTCCCAACTGTTGTTTTTGTGGTGCCCCCTTTATATTTTCGTTATTTTTATTTTAAAAACATTTGTAATCATCTTAAAGTTTAGTAAGCTTAAAATTGAGGGGAAGTGTTACAATATAACATCTTTTTATGTCTTAAAATATTTCAGAGTATCTTACACTCAATATTTCTGAGTATCTTACACTCAGTGTGGTACAGTTGGCTGAAAAACCAGGTGAAGGTTGAAAACTAGCTGAAGGCTAAAGGTTGATAGGCTAAACTATCGAACTGGAAATGCTTGGTAACACTAGCTGATCAAGTGACTGATAAATTTAAAACATTGTAAGCGGCTTGTAAGTCAAAGGGCTTTCAAGACATAAGTCACTTCAATTGACTTCTTAAATTGGGCCTTATAAACTAAAGGCTTTTTCTTTTCTAAAAATTCCCTCCAACTAAACGGAGTTATGGGCTTATTTGTTGTCACTGAATGGCTTAGAGATCTCGTGATTTGGTTCCTATATTTACATTTATGTATTTGTTTACTTATTTAAGTAGGATTAGAAGACAACTATTACCGGTAAATGCTCCCACTTACTTTCCTCTTTATTCACTCTACACTTCCACTAATTGTCTAATTGTTTAAATGTGGGTCTATTAGATATCATCAAATACCAACTCCCATAGGAGCTTAAGCTATAAGAGCGCATCTTTATCCCTTGTATCCAAGAGGGTATCATAAACCAGTTTTTTATTTTTTATTTTTCACAGTTCCCCATAATGGCACATCATTAAGCAACAAAACTAATATTTTATTCCACCCCACAACTTCCAAAAGTTTTTTAAATGGACTCCAGAAAGACACAACCTCCCCCACACTCTTATATTTCACACACTTTTCACTGAGGGATCCACTGAACAATACACATTCCCTAAAAAATCCCCTACAAAAAATAAGATGCATATCTTATTGCTCTGAGCGTTATACCAATAAAATTGCTCTCAGGTGAAAGATCATAAATGGCACCAATAAATTAAAGTAAGATAAATATTTCTTTTTTCTGCACAACTGGACTAATACTGTATTTGTAAACACGTTGATGATGAGCATGTAACAGAATTTTGAAAAGTAAAGAAAAGGCTGACAAACAAATGCAAGCATTTGCAAACGAAACACGGAAAATACATCAAATGAGATTCACCGTTTAAACAAATATAAAATCAGGAGACCCATAAGCAACTTGGTGCTCAGGTTGATAGATGATGGAATGAATTAAAATCATAGTATGACCACTATAACAAATCACTAACTTGTAAGGCGGATGAAAACAAATTAAATCATAGTATGTCCACTATAACAAATTATATTTAAAAGATCAACAAGAAATCAATGCATCCTTACCTCAAGAAAAGCACATAATCCATTGGTGTCCTTAGTCTCAAAGTGGTAAGCCTTCAAAGATCCAAATGCACCAGCAATCTCCATAAGCTGGATTAGCAAGGCAAAGTATGCAGATTTGGTCAAAAGAAAGCCAATGTATGCACGTTTAGTTCCAGAAGGTGGAGACAGCTTAACATTAAAAAAACTTAAACATCCTACATAGATAAATTCTAAAAAGGGATTTTTCTTTTCTTAATAATTACCATCTCTGAAGAAAGATGATTTGAAATTCCTCCAATGAAGATCTGCCACACAAAAAACACTATCACTAGACAAACAATTAATTGACAACGTGAAAATAATTGACAACGTGAAAATAATTGACAAAGATGTTCAATTCACATGAAGTACAAAAAGCAGAAAAAATTGTTAATATGGAACCCAGAACGGATTTAAAGCTATTAATTCAAAAAATAATGGCTTGAAAGTCAACAATGACACAAGGTAAGTGATCCTTTAAAGCAAAAACATCTTCATCAGAAGGAGGATTGTTCTTTATCAGGTTCAGGTTACTCTTGGTGAGATGGCCCATAGGTATAATTTATCCAAGCACTAGTTACAGCTAAAAAAACTACTTCACGAAGGGTAACACACTAACACATATTAAGTAAGCAACTAAGCATTTTCTAGAAAATAAATCACAAAACTAACTTAAATTGTACTACCATTTAGCAAAAAAACCATGTATTCTTGAAGAACAATAAGAAATGGACCTAGACCACTAATTGACTAAGATGCTCTGATTTCCTACATGTTACCCTCATATATTTATACAGGGGGCTGCTGATATACTCCCACTTGTTTTTTAGGAGTATATTACCAAGCTACATCAACACTTTTGGACTAGAATACCCATATTCTTTCTATTTAAAACAACTCACTTAAGGATATGTTACGAACTGCGGAACCTTATCTAGGAAAGAGATGCTTCATTTAATTGAAAAAGAGAAAATAAAACTGTTAATAAAATAAACACGTATATCGTTGTCATAAATTATTAAAATATTATTAATTTATTTTAATATTTGTTACTGACACATTATCACTGTTTATATATTATTTCATTGAGACTGTTCTATATATTATATTATGAACTAGATTTTGGAGCTCTTATATCCATCAGTACTATTTTAAAACGATTTTAAAGAAGCATCTTTATATCAACTTATTATATTTAAACTAGATATTTATTAAAAAGCTGGCCTAAAGCCTAAAAATATACCAGAAAATTTATTTTAAAAACTGTGAGCACAACCTAATCCTGACAAAACCAATGTCTATTATTTATAAAAATACAATAAATTAAAAAAGTGATTACTTTTTTTATATATCATGTTTACCAAATATAAACAGAAACATTATATGAATAGAATAAATTTATAGTTTAATATATCAAGGCACTTAACAGATATAGAAGAACAAACATACCATTACCATAAACAATATTTAGAAAGTTGTAATTCATATTCATTCTACAAAAATAATTAAAAACATATATGAAAATCCAACTTATAATGAGGACAAAGATAAATCGAACTTAATATTTAATAATTTATTTAAATGATAAATGTGCTTCTTTTCTATTAACAAAGAAACTTCAATCAATAATTTTATTTTCCAGTTCTTCACTAATTGGAGTGTCTTTGTCCTTATTAAAATGGGTGCTATTGGCAAAATGTCTATTTACGCTCATTAGCCAACCATAATTTTGTAAAATAGAAAACTAAAAGTATCCTTGGTTAGTAGAGTATGGCTGTGGATAGGCAATTTGTAGTGTTTAATAATCCCACCCTATAAAGATAAGACTCTACTACTCCTTCATTAATTATATCAACATTTTACTAACAAACACTTAAGTTAAAATTGTGTTAAATAGAGACAACATAGGTACTCTAGTCCAGAAGTGGTGGTATATCTTGCTAATATACTCCCTTTGAAAAGCAAGTGTGAGTACATTAGCGCATATATTACCCTCAGGGCAACATTAAGGTTGTTTGCCTTGTGATCTGGAGGTCATTCGTTAAAATCTTGGAAACACCCCTCTTTGCGTGCAAGGGTCTGCACGCATCTACTCTCCTCAGACCCCACTAGATGGGAGCCTTGTACACTGGGTTGCCCTCTCCCTCCCTCCCTCTCTCTTTCTCTATATATATATAAATAAATATATATTACAGAATCCATACACTAACACTTATTTACGGCATTGAAACTTTATTCTCCATTGTTTACCATGTGGGTGAAGAGATTGAGCAATGCAACCAAGGATACCTTCAAGTTTACACAAAAAAAGTAAAATTATAAATTCTAGACTGTTTGACATGCACACCTTGTCCAGTGAATCCACTACAACATCGCTTATTGTGACAGAAGCATCCACCGATCTCTCTGGTTCACCAGTCTGCATGAAAATAGCAATTGTCTGAAAACCTGCTACATGGATGATAACCATAGTGTTCCTTAAAAATGCAAATTTCACAAAAAGGCATAGTTTGAAATGATAATATATTTGTGTCATCAAATTCAAAAATCCAAATCGATCAGTTGACATTAACCTTAACTTTATGATATAAAAAGTACACATTGTCCATAAGTTACTTATCAAACAAACATGTATAAATATAACATATCAATGACCAATACAAAATCCTGCAAAAAACTTCTCATGTCGGTTGTGGTATTCAAGGTGGGGGATCAACCCCCGAGGCCAGATTTTGTGAGTTCCCCACCTAGATCCCAACAGAGATCTCCTACCCCACCAAACATATGCTCTCACCAACACCTTAAAATCATATTATTTGCGTAATGTACATAATCCTTTCCAGTAACTGATCCATGTAAACATAAAATTAAAACCCTACTCAACATGAAATGGCTTCTTTATCATGAGCAAGGAGGTTAGAACTTCATCTGGGTTCAAAATTAAAATCCTACTAAAATGTCCACTAAGATCAAAAGCAAGATTTTTTGGTTCTTTCCTGGCAGCCAAGGAAAATTGAAATAGCTAATGGATCCAAGATAATTTGCACTTACGAAATACTGCTTCAAATAGTTCTATTTCATTAGTGTTGCTATTATCAAATCTCTAACTCCATAATTAATCACATCAAAATACTATCAAACAACATCATAAGAGGGGGGGGGGATTCCAAACACTTGAAAATTCTATTTTTTTTCTTAATTTTTGAAATGTGAGACCACCTGCACAACATCAAAAGGGTAATTACAAAGAATGCAAAATATTAAGACATAAAAATGATGCATCTATTTGAACCAAAAGCATCTCAATTTTGTCTTGTGATTTGTTGCAACTCGCTGCAAGAAGGCATACTTATTCTGAGCAAAATCAAGTCATCTTGCAACTATAAACAAACTAAACAAAAGCAATTACAGCCCAAATCATCTCAGAGGTAAAATTACATTGAAGAAATACTATAGGATTGTGAAATATGCTATAATTATTTAAGCACATAATTTTAGTATGTTATATTCAACTACAGGGAGAAAAGAAACCATTTAGATGGATACAGGGACATACTGACTCCAAAATTAGTCAAGATCCTTCCAAGTGTTGTATAGATGTCAAGTCACAAGTACCAATGCACATAAAATTATATGTGAAAGAGAATATATTGAGCTAAGAATGGTGAATGCACCTTCATCCATGATTTGTTTGGGGTAAAATGCACCTCATCTAAGTTATTTAAGGATGATATGTCAGCATGTAACATAGTCCAGATATGTTCAAGCCTAGGGATACCAGATATGAAGCTAAATCAGGATCCTCAGGAAAAGAAGAGGGCAGGCACTGCAGCCAAGAGTGACATAAGCAGCTCAGGAATAAGTTGCAACCCATAGCCCTTACATGCTGAACTCGACATAACAAACAAAGCATGAGATCGTAAGTAGCATTGTCAGAGCAACCTAGAACAATAAGGCTGAAACATTGGCCAGTTAAATCCTGGCAACGCATTACTTGTCAATACACCGGGAAGTCTTCTTAATTAAGAGTCAGCTCCATCACCATCCAGAAAGTGTATTACGAAATAGCTCATATAAACATCCTATTTAAAAGATTTCAATACTAGGGTCAGAAAATATCTCACATAATGGACCAAGCACATCACTCCATGTGAATTATAAAGCTCTTGAAGCTACAGAAGCATTTTCTAGCATTTGATTACGAACAATATGAGTTCATTTTACAACAGAAAGTCCAAGAAACCTAACTAAATATGTCATTACGCATAGTTCTCAATTTATGAAGACACCCTCACAAGCATAACCGAGGGATTGGATATAAGATTTTTTAAGACTGAGTTAAGTTGAGCTTTCAGCTTTCATGGCTGGGGATATAAGACAACCACTAAATGTTAGGCCTCATAGGGCACTCTCGATCTTCAGGGTCAGAACAAAAATGGAATAGAATGATTATCCTGTGAGTTTTTTATCATGTGTTTAATGCATGAACAAAAATTGGGATATATTGTGTCTGGGAGGTTTTATGCAAACATAAAAGAAATTAGAACACCAGCTAAGTTTATTTGCAACTAATGCAATAGCATATCTTGTTTGGGTTTATTTTTATGAATATTTTAGTGAAAAAGAACATAGTGGGATAATTGTTACCTTATTCTAAACCCTACCAGATATGCAAAGATCATAGATATCCTGTTCACCAAAAAGTGCACCAATACAAATAATACTTTCATACAAAATAGTTACCAATAAATCAGAGTCACTAGTTCTTCTGAGCATGGAAATTCTCAAACTAACTTAAGTACGGTGATTCAGCCATGGACTAATAAACATGAAACGAAATCGCACTTTTAAATACTTCTGTGAAGAGTTTGATTTTCTGAAGTTACCTAGATATACCATAGGCCAGTTGCAAGAGCTACCAAGAGGATCAGTAATATTAATCAAAATTCAAAACATGGTGTATGATATCGTAAGCCTCACAATGCCGTGTGCGCTGTGCAGTAACCAGCTCAAAAACAAAAAACCAAGTTTTTTTTCTTTGTTTGCATTGTGAAGCAGCCAATTCCAATGGAATAGCCATTTTGAGATTCTCGGTGAGCACTAACTGTCCTTCAACTTATGAGCACAGTTTGGTGGTTCAAGACATCGATAAATAGGTTTTAGAAGATTCTCAAACAAATTATTCTGCAGGATGTAGAGAACTAGTGTTGAATCAGGCCAACATCCCAGTCATCAATCATACAATATTCAACTCAAGATGGACATACCAAGAGTCAGACACGTTTTTCAGGCTTCTGGCTCACCTGAGAAAGCTCTTATTCAATTTGAGCTACACTATAATTTTGACTGATTTTAAAATAGAAATGTAAAGCCTTCTCAAAGTAATTAATGCTATGATCCTCTACAATCCATTAGGTGTGAAGTGCAGCTCAGTAACTAATGGTAATTAACAACATTGATTATCATACAATGATTTTACAATTAAAGAAAAATCATACAATGATTTTACAATTAAAGAAAAATCATACAAACAGGCACACTTCACTACTAATTGTGATTAAAATCCACTTTACAATAGGCATCCTAAAGCTTACTTTTTTATTTGCCATCCTAAGAACAAACTACTAAGTATCACCATTAATGAATGTAAAATAAACATAGAAACTAAGCCAAATGAAGCTTCGTATTCCATTCCCTTTCTGACGAGAAAATGTTTTCTTCACGTTAAAAATATCCATATATCATAAATCACTCGAAATCCATAAGTGCATGTTAAAGAGCAAACTATCTATTTTAAAAAGTAAAAAGCAACATATTGTAGTCTGAATGTGATCAACCCGGCAAGGAGCATTTGTAGCTAGTGGAGAGAGTAAAGAAGACAACAATTAGCATTTACCAAAGGGGTTTTTGGCAAATGAACAGGCAAGTAGCAGAGAGAATAAATAGGGGAGTGGAGACTGGAAGGGAGTCTCATTCTGGGACTTGGAGGTTTTGAGATAGCAAAGGCCACTTCGGCAGAGATAGCACTTTGCTTCTCTGAATTTTCTTCTTTCTTATTCTACTGTTACTTCTGTCTGTACATTTTCTGTTTCTCTCAATGTTAATGAAGCTTGGCTCCTTGGTTTACCTGGTGATTTCTAGTTGTTAGAATACTTGGGCCTAACACCTCATCCCAAAAGCTAGCGCATAGGAGGAGGATTGCCCAAATTACTATAAATGGCTCTAGTCTCATATTTTCAACCAATATGGGACTTCAATACTTTAATGCTACTGATTAACGCAAAGTTCAAAAGACCTACTGATATAAATCAAATTGTAGAAGAATGCCAAAGCATAATAACCTGAATTTGACAATTTCGAATTTAAACATCAATATCATGAGTCAAGACAACAACAATCAGGAATATATGAAAGCATCTTGGAATATTTTGAATTGTGTTATAGAGAGCATCTAGATCATACTAAGATATAGAGAGAATATATCATATTACGATTATCATATCTTAGATTTTTGTATAGTATCTTAGAATATCTCTAACGATCGAGATTACTTTATTTTATCTTTTATGATTTGTTACCTTATCGATTAGGAGTCTAGTATTAGTATAAATAGGGGTTGGTACTGTGTCTTCTGTATCACATTACAATCACAATATCACATTATCATCACGTCCTCATTCCCAATATTATTAATACAATTTACTATTTTGATAATTCATTTTTATTTTTGCATATTTAAACCCTATAATTTCAACACAAATTAAAAATAAAAATAAAAGGGATTTATCAATTTAAAATAGGTACACGTAAGCAAGAAAAGTGGTAAGACAATGTTCATCCAAATATTTATTTTCATAAACACCTGCATAATCTTTTGAGAAAACTAAAGGAAATACTAGAATGTATTATTTTTTTCAAATGTTTTAATTCAATAAGAGAAAATCATCAAACACAATACATTTGTAACAAATAGCTATGAGTTATATGATACAGATCAGAGAAAGAAAGTATGGATAATATTTTGATACTTACCGCAGCTTCAACATAGTCTTTGGGGCGTCTTATTGTCACAATAGAGCCAAAAAGTGTAATGCCATCAAAAGAAAGAGCAGCTGATGCATCCTCCGCTGTAAGGAATTCTACAAGTGCTTGGCCCCTATCTTTATGCAACTGCAATAAAGATATGCAAGACAGACCTCAAACTCATTGCTTAATATAAATATTAAGAACTTTAACAATTTTCTCAACATACTTACAATGCAGCTGATACATGGTTGTGCTTGTTGGATATGATTTACACTAGCAGAGAGCAAGAGGTTATTGAAACAATCCACCACAGTTTTCTCAGACGCTGAATCTGGTAGATTCTCTAGATAAAGCCTTCTCATAGGCCGGGTTGCTTGTGTCAGTTGGACAGAATCAATGTTGGCATTCTTGCCTGTTAATACATTATTCACAAAAGACACTGGCAGAGGCTTCACAATGGCTGGATCCACAGAAGTAGCTGCCACCATATCATACATGTTGGATAACACGGTGTGATTTGATAATTGAAAACTAGAAGAAATAAAAGCTGAAGCAGGATTATCTGTCCCTACAGGGGGGAGATCCCATCCAACTCTTTTCTTCTCCATGGAATGCTTAGATGGGGAAGGAGTCTTAACAGCAGCCTCACTTTTCCTCTTCCTAGGTGAATAGCCGCCGAGTCTACTTGTAGACTCACCATGTCGATGATGGTCATCATTTGAATCATTAATTGACACTCCACTTATCTCAATGTCAGAATGCTTTTTTCCTGAAGTATCTTTCTGAGAAAGCACAGACAACTCATTACGCTCTCCGTTATGAGAAGAATGTTTCTGTGCCCTTGGTGAAAAAGACTGTGACCTACGTCTTCTATCCACACGCTCTCGGCTTCTTGACCTTCTCCTCTTTTTTGTTGATTCTTCATAATGTGACCTCATTTTTTCCCTCCTCTCTTTTATCTCATAATTCCCTGAGTTATGACGTTTCATAATATCTTTTTTCCTTGCAGCATTCTTGTCTTGAGTTTTATCATCTCCATTTCGGTATTTTTCTTTGATTTCTCTTTCATACTTTCCTTTATCCTCTGTATGCCTATGCTTATCAGCTGAATCTATATGATTCTTTTTTTCTGCTACTTTTTCAGAATCATTGCTTGACCACTTTTCCATTTTCCACCTATCATGATTATCTTTGGCATGCTTCCTTTCAGCATGATATTTGTTAGGACTTTCATCATCAGCAATCTGGTTCTTTTGCTGTATTTTCCTTTCATATTTTGGCCTATTTGTTTCCTCATACCTACCCTTATTAACTGAATCTCTTGAATGCTTAATTTCAACTTCATACTCAGAATTATCACGCATGCGTTCATTTCTTTTCCACCCATGCATCACTCTGCCAGTTTTACTTTCTTCATGCATCTCTCTGCCAGTATTACTTTCTTTAGTAGTCCTGCCTTTGTTATTTAATCCAGCACTTGATTTGATTTCTAGGTTATCGTTTTCCCTGTCTCTCCCTTCAATTAAACTATCCCCCTTTATGCAAATGCTTGCAATCTTTTTTCTAGAACTTACCGTCACTAGTTCTTTCAAAGCTTGTTTTTCCATTCCAGAGGCTGAACTATTATGATGTGTACCTATACCCAGAGAATGAAAGTGATGAGAAAATTTCTTGGAAGAATCTTCGGGTGATGTATTCCGTGTTTTCTTGGCAGGGTCTTTTCCATTTTCAAGTAATTCTTTCTTTTTCCTTCTGAACATAATATCTTCGAGACTGGATGGCCTTGTACGGGCTGCACTCTCTTCATTATAGTTATCCATGGAAAGACGGTTACTTTGTACGTGCTTCTCCTTCAACCGACCAGACCTGCTCATCTTGTCTTGTATGATAATAATCTGCAAGACAGATTATACCATATCCTGAGAACAAGAAATGACAACTTGTTGAAATCTTGAAATTATTCCTAGATAGAGTATACCATATCCTGAGAAGAAAAAAACAATGTTGCCAACCGCAAACATGGATCCATATGCAACAAAGCATTCAACTAAATGAAAGGCAGAAGGTTATATTTGAAGCACTCTGTCACTGCCCAAGTAATGTCACTGACGCTCGAAGGTTTTTCAAAGTCCATAATCAAATTTGAACCATAAGAAATAAGGAATTAGTGTTCTAAGCATACTCATAATAATGTATTAATTGGAGTGTTCCAATTCTACATATTATCATCTCAAACTATTAACTGAAGTCACGATGGTTTAATCCTTGTTTGACACAGTTCACATTCATATGTCTATCCAAGTTCTTCCTTCCGCTCAGTCCAAGAAGTGTGCTAATTAAGGTCTTCCAAATCAACAATGACGTAATCACGTAATCACTTCTAAGCTGCGTATTGGGCATTGACCAATTGTTATTATGATAGGGAAAGGAAATCATTAAGAGTGAAAGGCAACATAAGAGGAGGGTAAGATACTCTTCTAAAACAAAAAGAAATCGGGAACAAAAAAGGAGACATAAGGCGGAATGCATAAGCCCGAAAGCACTCTCAAGTCCCTCTGCGTATCAGAAAATAAAGTCTTCTTAAATTCAAGAGCCCGCGATGAGCAAAGAAAGATTATCAAATGCTGAAAAGGAATCAACGTAAGGAACTGTGACAAAAAATTCTGGTATTATATCATATGATTATATAATATAATGAAACAGATCCATGGTAATACAATACGAAAACAATCCAAACTCTGCAATAAATCAAAACTGAGTGCAACAACAACAATAACCAAACCTTTATCCCACTAGGTGGAGTCGGATAAATGGATCGAACAATGTCATAATATTCTATCATAAATCACTTTCATTGACAAAGCATTGATCTCTAAGTTTTTCTTCATCATTTTGCTTATGGTTTTTCTTGGTCTCCCTCTTCCTCTAGGAAGAGTACAAAATCTGAGGATTCTACCAATCTAATTAAATTGTCCTTCACTGATTTTTTTTACTTTTAGAAAATTTGGAAAACGCAAAACCCACAAAAACATGATGTCCAAGTAAATTAGTAAAAATAACACCTGTTTTTGTTAACCTTCTAGCCAAACAGTGTTGTCCATGGCCGACGGCGGCTCATGGTGGTTGCCAAAATTCAGCCATCATGACGTTGCGGATGGCGTTGCAAGAAAATAGCGGACATCATCATGTCGGTTGATAAAAATATAACATAATAGAAAAAATAAAATAATAATACAATAAAACAAAAATCAAACAATAACATAAAGTTTAAAAAAATGCAGCTCGGAAAGAAAAAAATGTAAACTGAAATTTAAAAAATTGGAATTATGAAAAATAATAATAAACTGAAACTTAAAAAAAATATGTGAATCTGAAGGGAAAAAACTAAAAAATCTGCAGATAGATAATAACTGTAGAGAAGGGAATTTTAGATGAAAAGCATGCATAGAAAGGAGGAGGTTAACAAATGGTGGCAGACTGCGACAGAGACAGTGACGGACGGCGACAGAGACAGTGACGGACGGCGACAGAGACAGTGACGGTAGAGGCAGACAGCAAACAAGGTTTCAGAGAGAGGTAACAAGGAGAGTGAGAGATAATCTAGAGATAGTATATAGGGTTTTAACCCACAAATGGGCCAAAAAACCCGATCCTACCTTTTTTTTCTTTCAAAAACCCTACCAGGAAGGCCCAACCCCACTATTTCCGCCTTCGCCACCATGGTGGCTTTTCATTCAAAAGGAAGGCACGGCCATTTGGCAGGATTTTCCAAATAGCTAATGGCAGTGGGCCAGAAACCGCCACCGCAATCCGCCATGGTGCCGCCATTGCGGCTTTTTGACAACACTATAGCCAAATAGACCCTAAAGAGGCAAACAAGGCCTAGATATTTATTATTGATCTGTTATCATGGTAAAATATTTAACAATAGCATATAATCATGTGCTGAATCATCATTACAAGGTTTTAACTAGGACAACAACTACCTGAAAAGCCTAATTCTTTTAACAGCTTGGAAAGTTACAATTAGATGAGAGTGCAAAAAATGTTTTCCAGTAAAACAAATAAAAAATTAAAATCAAATCTACATCTGTTAATCTTTAAGATCTAGAACAGATTCAGCTTTCTACAATATCTAGATCTCTTACCCTGATAATCAGCTTCTGTGTTTCATTCCTTCAGGGACATTGTCAATAATTGAAAGTGAATATTTGCATTGTCATTTCCTCATAGAAATAAAAAAAAATTTACATGTGAGGGAGCACTTCTAGTTTTTTTCATAACAAAAGAAGTATTATTAGATGAGAAGAGAAGAGTACCAAAAAAGAGGATAAGACATCCATACAAAAAATAAGAAACGGTCAAAACTAGGTGTGATAGAGCAATGCGACAAGGTGTAACATCCCTCTGCATGTCTACCATAAAATCCCACTACAAAACTCATGGGTAGAGTACAAAAGGGAAACCAAAAGGGTAACCCAATCCCAAATGAAGTCTAGAGTCATTGAAAATTCTATTGTTCCTTTCCAACTATCTACACCAAAGAAAAGAAAGTGAGTACTGCCACAGAGTTTTGGTATCTTTATAAGAACTAAAACCTCTAATTTTTTTGGTACTATTAAGGATATTCCCTTACCTTTGGGTAAGGAACTAATCCCTTTCGGGGTGCGTGGCAGTCCCTCCTAACAAATGTCACTCCCAGGAATCAAGCCATTAACCTTTTGGTCATCCTGGGGATCTAACGGAGCCTTACATCACTAGACCAACACCTTATTAGTAAAAAACCTCTAATTTAGTAATGAGAAAAGAGTGCAAAAAAAGTTGAGGACCGCTTTCAAATCTGAACCATGCATTATATACATATCAGGAGACAAAGCAGTTTGATATCCAGAGTTTATCCCAGAGAAAAACTACTTGTATTGTTACAAAAAAGCCAGTAACTGAAAAAATGATTTAAAATGTGAAGAATCCTGAGGGATCAAGGACCCATGCCCGAGTCAAGAACAAAACAGGGATGAATATAGTCAAAGATGATTTAAAAAATTAAAGGATAAGGGTATGTTCACGAGTTAAATTTGGGAGGGGAACTTCACAAGTGTATTTCATAACTCTCTTTCCCTTCCATCCATTACCTTTCAAGAACCAAATCACAAACAGACCCTGAGAGAAAAAAAATTCCAGGAACTAGCAAGAGAAACACCTCTCGCGAGTTGGTATCTCGTTCATTCGGATGCAAACCATACTTGCTTCAAATGACTAGATGTCATAGAAAATACTACTACTGTGAAACAAATTTCCAAAGCCAATTTAACAATCAACATCTCATTCTTGAAGACTAAATTACCAAAGCCCAACCAACCTCATGCTATGATTTTGAAGTTTATCTTCTATTATTCTTATAAGCAACCACAATCTCAAAAAATACAAAATTCCAGTAACATTATACACGATCCATCAACCTAGGGTTGTTCTCGCCCTCTAAAGCATAACCCTAATTCAAAGAAACTTAACCTATCAAGAAAACATAGGCAAAAATTGAAATCCGAAAATGGAGAATCGTATCCTGAAATGGAAAGTAAGAGATAGAACCTGAAGAGAGAAGGGTGCGGTGGTTGACGGCGGAGGAAATTGATAAGTAGTGGAGCGGAGGAATACAGTGATGCTTAGCGCGGGATTGAGTCGAAGGACTGATTTGCTAATATATAGAATATACAATATCTTCACCGGTTTTACTTTCTTTGGTTTGTTTTGGAATACGGAACAGTATTATTAATACCATACGAGTCATTAAACTTTGGTATAGTGGTGTAGCGATTTAACTGATGGTTCACTAATTAAGCTGTATACCGGTGAAATTAGTTACACATATAATATATTAAAATTAATTTTGAAAAATCAATAAAAAAACAATAATTATTTTATTTTCATTAAAAATTAATTTTAAATAAAAATTGACTTATATGACCGGTACAGTTCAAGTGAAAATCAGCAGGTATAAGTGATTTTGATCAGTTTTGACCGGTATAATTGCATGACTGATATAATTGTTATATCTAACGATATTAAGACCGATTCTGCGGTTTACCGGTTGAATCGGCCGGCACGAACCGGTTTTGATAACTATGGTATCAAATATATCTCCTCATTTTTTTTTTTTTTTGTAAGAAACTAATAGCTTCTACTATGGTGTTGCATTTTAATCTAACAAAACCTGAAATTTGATTTGGTATGATTTGGTTTATTTTTATGAAATTATTTACATATGGGGAGAGATTCACTTATTCCAATGAAAAATTCAATGGTTTAGATATACTTATTAATTCAAATCATTGGATTTTCCAAGATTGAATGGTTAAGATGTGGAGTAAGTCATTTGAATCCCTTTTCTTTATGTATTGTTTTGTTAATGAATTATTGCTTTTATATAATCAACTAAACGCCCAACCTTAGCACCATCATTACATCACATCTCACCCACAAAGCCATCTTTCGTAGTCACAACACTTTCTTCATTCGCACCATTTCTATTTTCCATTATTGCATATTTTTTGAATTAGGTCATAATTGAATATAGAGTAAATTACATTTACATCCCCGAATTTTAGTAAAATTATATAAATCATCCATCTATTTTTTGTCCTTATACAAATCATCCTTAATTTTATACTTATGTTACACCGATTACCCAAGCGTAATATAAAAGTGTAATATTTTAAACAAAAAACGTGTGGCGTGTGTAATTAAGTTAAATAAAATATTGTATATTGTGTAGACAAATTCAAATAATATGAGAGTCGATGTGTCTTCATTATTTGGCTCTTTACAAAATATTATAAGAGTTATTTAAACATATCTTTAGAATTATTAATGTATTTTGTAATGAGATAAAAATAAAAATAAAACATTGATTTTGTACGATTTGAAATGTTACACAGTATATAATATTTTTTTTAAATTAATTACATTCACCACATGTTTTTTGTTTAAAATATTACACTTTTATAACATGCATGGATAGTCAGTGTAATATATATACAAAACTATGGGTGGTTTGTGTAGGAGGCAGTGGTGTAACCAAAAAATTAGTGATTTGTGTAATTTCACTAAAATTCAGGGGTGTAAATATAATTTACTGTTGAATATATTTTGAATAGGCCTAATAATTTATTTTTTGTGCTCATATTTTATTGGAGATGCACATTATTCATTTTTATTTTTAAGAAAAAACAAGTTTTTCGTGGATTTTTTATTTCAAATAAACAAATAAGTCGATGAACTAAACTAAATTGGACCATTTTATTTTAATTAGTTCTTAATCTTCCTCTAAAATCGAACCAAATTGGGTTATCACACACCTACTTACATCACCATATTACTTCATGAGAACGAGAAGCAAAAAAATAGAAGAGACAACAAAAATAATTCAACCTAAAAAACAATCATAACTAGGTTAAACAACTTCAGGAACACTTAGTGTGTCATTTGAATAAGATTGTGTATGGTCTAAATCAAGCATCCAAATAATGATACGAGAAAATTGAATTATGAACAAGCACAAATTCAGGAAGAAAGTTGGTAATCACTGTATATTCATTAAAAGGTATTAAGATAGAAACTTTATTATCTTGTTATTATATGTTGGTGATATGTTTATAATTGGACATGAAAAAATCAAGATTGTTGGTTTGAAGAATGATTTAGGTAAGTCTTTTGCTATGAAAGACTTGGTCCTGTAAAACAAATCATTCGAATAAGGATAATCAAAGATCGTTTCAAAAAGTTGTTATGACTATTAGAAGAGAGCTATATTGAGAAAGTTCTCAAAAGACTCAACACGATAAAGCAAAGTCTTTTAGTGTTCCACCTGCTGTATATTTCAAGTTAAGCATAATGCAACGTCCAAACTGATGAAGAAATGAGAAAAATGTCTTATTATTCTTTGGTAGGAAGCTTAATGTATGTATTTTTGCCCAAGACCAGATATTGCTCATGCTTGATCATGAATAAACTATATTTTCAGGATTTGAATTCATGACATAAGATAAACAAAGTTATCATTGCACCGAGAATCACCCTATCAGTTAAAACTGAAACATCTCAAATTTTCAGGCATGAACAATAAATTGAGAGAGGTTGAATAATATATACCTTCCAAGAACATCGGCGAGGGTTTGGGTGTAGCAATCAATTATCTACTGCTTTGATGCACCATTGTCGTTAGACTTATCCATAACAAGGAGTCGGTGCTGGTAGTCACAACCATGTGTGTGATTGGTCACTAAAATCGTAAGTGTTGCCAAAAAGGTATGTATCTTGTCATGAGTTATGCGACCATAAATGTATAAAACTTTTATAATATCAATATAAATATGTAGTATTAGTATATAGTATTGGTATATATATATAAGGAATGTATATATCCCAACGAAGAAAGAACTATATATGCTAGATATCTTGTTAAAGTAAGGTAAGATTTTCGCAAGTAGTGAAAGACTTTTACTTAAGTTACTCAGGTTATGTTTGGGAGTTACGAGGGAAAGGGAAATAGTGGAATTGATAGGCAATGACGGAGGAGGAAAAGGAAAGAATTGTAAATCTTTCACTTGTTTGAGAGTTTGAAATTTAGATGAAAGGATACTAAAATAATGACGATGCAAGAATATTTTTTTATTCTTCCATTAAAAATCTAGTTAACAATGAGAAATGTTTTTCTTTAAAAAACAACCTCAAATTTGGAAAACCATGAAAATGGACATTTATCTCATTTAAGCCAGTGGAAAGGCATAATTTGTCCATAAAGCCAGACTTTCCATATTCCAAGAAACAGATAATAAAAAATCTTGCACATAAAAAGTATTTAGAAGATATGAAAATTGATAGTTTTGGTCATAATATGCATACAATGTCATATATTTACTAGTACTCCTATTTTTAAGAATGAAGAGTGTCAAAACTATCAGTGAAGCAAAAATTTGAGCAGCCTCAACATCATAACAAAATTAAGGCCTTTACAATCATGAACAAGTTCATGCAATAGTATTAACATTTAGATGACTGAATAAAAAATTATGGACAGAAATTCACATAGAATGAGATGAGAATATGACTTATTGGTTGCTATAAGTAATAGTGAGCATGGATCGGGTTGGATTGTGTAAGGGTTGTCCCTCACTTGATCCTAAATATTTATGGACCATTTTTTTTAACTCGAACTTGACTATAGAATTGAAGATTAACTCGACCCCAAATATCAACTAGGTCAACTTCGGAACCTACACTCAATCCTAAACTGATTAAATATAATTCATAATCATCTTAAATAGTCTTCTTAATATTACTAATGATTATGAATATGTAATTTGACATACGAAATGATATATAATAAGAGAATCAATTATACTTTGTATCAAAGATGTTGGATAATGAGGGCTTAAAGACACTTAGAGGGGGTGAATAGGTGTACCAAATCACAATTCCCACTTTTCCGTTAATGAGATATTCTGAATTTATGTCTAATTATCAACAGAACCAAAAACATATGATAAACTTAGAAAATAAAGTCAATCATGCAAATGGTAAATTGATTAAAATTAAATAGATAAAGGATAGAGAGAATTAAGACGACAAATATTTTATTCTGGTTCGTTTGCGGGTCCACTTGCAAACTACATCTAGGTCCTCCCCTTCTAATCTTGGGAAATTTTTCTTCACTATTTGAAAATCAAATGTTCTACAAACATACTTCCAAATCAATACAAGACTCCTTCTTGGCCCTAGAGTCCCCAAGATGGTTTGACCTTCTACTCGAGTCTAATGAATACCCAATGCCACTTCTAACAGTCTTGCCCCAACAATTTATCACTCTCAATCAAGACTCTTGTATATGTAAAGATAACAACCTTAAATATATGGATGAATTTAAATTCATCTATTGAATTTGGATATGAATGAATTGAATAATCTAAAATATTATTTAATGAATTTAAATGGACTGATATATGCCTTTTCATCTCGTTAAAAATTCAAAATCAAATTCACTGAATCCACCCATTTGCCAAGAATAGTTCCATTCACTTGTCTCTACATTATGCCATTCAAGACCTCTCTCTCTCTCTCTCTCTGAGGAAAACCATGAGTTACAAAAGAATAACTAAATACCATAAACTCTAATACGGGTTATGAAACAATGAATGAAAGAAACAAAGACAATAGCCTACATAGTTTGAGAACTATAGTAAGAGGAAGGGTGCCTAGAAAACAAATAAGGAAATAGTGATCTCGGAGGCATAAGAAGATCTTGTGTGATAGAAGGTAGAAGAAACGAAGACAAGAGCACATAACAAAGTATTGAGAAAAAATAAACACATGGCGGTAGGGAGCACTTCTTCTGTCCCCAAAAAGTTCGCTAAATGGACAATGTGATTGGTTGAAAAAATATGTATTTAAGTTCACTCTGTCTTGGAGGCCGGACAATAACGTTGGACAACCCATAAATGTTTTAACATACTTCATAGAAGTGAGTTGGGGAAGGTTTCCAAGGAATAACATGTGGTAGACATTATCCATCATCATTCATTGATAAACAAAAAACATAATAATCAATTGTTCTTCAAAATTAATGACATTGTACTGATATTATTGACAAATACATGAAAATGTGTTAAATAACATGCTTAGCCAACACAAGTATGTTTCAGCCATAATTGCTACATCATAAAATTAAATCAAAGTACCCATAAAGCATCAGAAACTTGAGCCACCTCTTTCCAAAATGAGAGACATTTCCTTATTTCAATTCTTGCCTCCCACCAGTAAAGTTACACCCCTATACATTGTAACAGAAATTCATTACAAACAAGAACTAATAAAACAGCTTCCTTGATAAGATGATAACTTTTAGCATTGTCAATATCGAGGTAGAATTTTATTTTATGTTTAAATATTTAGATGGAATCAATCTAACCCAATCGCAATGATGCCATCTTCAAGAACAATAAATCTGTAGAATATTGAGTATTTTCAGGTCAATAAGCATTACATTGTCAAAAAACAGAAGTATAGAGCCTAAAATGAAGGAAAAAAATACCTACAGCCAAAACTTGCATAACAAAAGGCTGAAACCAAAATGTACTCCATATGTTGTTCTCAAATAACTCTAGATATTGGAGTCCATAAGGCAACTAAAGAATACCACACAAAAATAGTTCATTTAGCAATATGTTTCAATTAGAACTGAATGCCATTGTTACACAGATCAAAGCTGAGAAATAGAACAAATCTAATTCAAATTACATGAGTTTCAAAACAAACCCATGTGCAGCTTGTATAAAATTTTCAAGGCTAAAACTCTAAATATAGGAAATATATCATGGAGCAAAAAAAGGATCATTGAAAATTTTCACATTATAATAAGCAGCAGACATAAACTGTCGCTTATAATAAGCAGCAGTCATAAACATTCTACAAAATTACAAGTTTAAGGAACAACCTTTCACTCTTTCTGTTAAATTTGCTTTTATCAAAGTACTTTCAAAAGAATGTAGTAATACTGAGACTTTCTTTAGGCTAGCTAATTCACAAGCCATAACCTTGAAAGAGGTAAGAAGAATTTGCCACAAACATTCAGCACCTATCACTTTATTGGGATAATATAGTACCCCATTTAGGTAATCAGATAGATGGTTACACAGCGAGTGCCAAGTTCATACCAAATTGAATGTCAAAAAGGAGGAATATCAAATATATTTAGAACAGATATCTCTCACCAACAGCACTTCTTATACCCACTCATTTCTCAGGAGTATATTTATGGACTCACTTATGGTCGTGATTTTAATTTTTAACGGTTCTATTTTTTTTCGGAAAATGCAATTTAAGTTTTTACTTCCTTTTTAAGAGTTGATATATTTCCTTCCTCTACTTTTATTTTATGGTTATCTGCTCTTTCAAGCCTAATCATTAATAGAATCAAGAAAGGGGGAATAAAGTTCTATAAATGGATTTTAAAAATGGAGGGGAAAAGTTTAAGAAACAACCTTGGTATAAGCCTAAGCAGTAGCCTCCCGCAACTCCCTTTCTGCATTTTCTCTGATCCTTCTCTCAAGCTCTGGCCTAAAATGCCTGATAAGACCCTGCACAGGCCACGCAGCAGCATCACCCAACGCACAGATTGTGTGCCCTTCAATTTGCTTAGTCACCTCCTGAAGCATATCAATTTCTTCTAGCTTAGCATTCCCAACTTTCATCCTTTCCATGATCATCCAAAGCCATCCTGTTCCCTCTCTGCAAGGTGTGCACTGGCCACAGCTCTCGTGTTTGTAGAAGTAAGAAAGCCTTGCAATAGCATCCACAATATCAGTAGACTTATCCATCACAATCACAGCTGCAGTCCCCAACCCTGACTGGGCAGCCTTCAATGCATCATAATCCATCAAAATATCATCACATACATGCTTTGGGAGCAGTGGAACAGATGATCCTCCGGGAATTATTGCAAGCAAATTATCCCACCCTCCTCTAACACCTCCACAGTGCCTCTCTATCAGCTCCTTCAGTGGAATACTCATTTCCTCCTCGACGGTGCAAGGCTTGTTCACATGACCTGACACACAGAACAATTTAGTCCCCGCATTGTTCTTCCTACCAAAACTGGCAAACCATTCAGGGCCACGCCTTAGAATGGTTGGAGAAACAGCCACAGTTTCAACATTTGTTACAGTGGTGGGGCAGCCATACAACCCGGCATTAGCTGGGAAAGGCGGCTTTAGTCTTGGCTTCCCTTGCTTCCCTTCCAGGCTCTCCAAAAGAGCTGTTTCCTCACCACAAATATACGCACCAGCACCGAAGTGGATATGAACATCAAAATCATAGCCTGAGCCACATGCATTCTTACCCAATAAACCAGCTGCATAAGCCTCTTGCCTAGCCTTTTCAAGATTTCTACGTTCATTTACATATTCACCCCTGATGTAGATGTAAGCAGCACTAGCCCTCATTCCCACTCCAGCAATCAAACAACCTTCTAGCAATTTATGCGGGTCATGCCTCATAATTTCCCTATCTTTGCAAGTTCCAGGTTCACTTTCATCAGCATTAACAACAAGATAGGAAGGACGACCATCAGATACTTTTGGCATGAATGACCATTTGAGGCCAGAAGGAAAACCAGCACCACCACGTCCACGGAGGCCAGACTTCTTCATTTCACTCACAATCCAATCAGTGCCCTTAAGAACCAAATCTTTAGTTCGATGCCAATCACCCCTTTTCATGGCACCTTTGAGAAATGGATCATGCAACCCATATAAGTTAGTAAAAATCCTGTCCTCATCCTTAAGACCACCAAAATGGGTTTTCTCCGGAGGTGGTGGTGGAGGAGGAGGCTGTGGAGTACTAGCAGTTGAAGCACCCTGAGTGCTAAATAATCTGAAACCAGTGCCCAACTTCTCACTATGTTGCCGAACCAAGGTTGTTCTCTTCAAATAAAGAATGCCCCTCATGCTTATCTGTCAGTAGTTCCACGTTTTACAACAAAACAATCTCGTTTAGTGCTAATCAAATTGTCTATAGCTGGTTATCGTCAAATAAAATAATGTAAGAGAAATTTGATATTAACTGTGAGGTTAAGCAATGAAATCAGTACAAGCATACAACAGAAACAATGACAACGACAACAACAACCATAATATTCTATTGTAGCTCGTCTATAGACAAACCATTTACTAAGGGGTCATTTGGGTAAACTCACAAGCTTATTAAGGCACTTGTTAAATAAGCTTTTCTGAATTAAGCTAAAAGAGCTCATGTTCATAAGCTTCTCTACTAAGCTTAATGAAATAAGCTAAAAAAAGCTTATAGGATGACCATAAGCAATTTTTATAAATTATTTAAGCCCAAATAGGCTCCATATAAGCACTTCCAAACACCCCTAAACCCTTCTTAATGGTTTCGTCTATAATTTCTCTTTGTCTACCTCTACCTCTAATTCATCGGCTTCAGCCCACGTGCACAAACCAACTTCTCTATAATTGGTGCTACCCCAACTTTCTATCTAATGCATCTAAGCATATGAATGAAAACACAAAATTATGCTTTCAAATTTCAAATAAGTCATAAACAGACCCTATAAAGAATTCAAAAGAAACCAATCAAAATACTAATAAGTAATCAAAATCCCACATAAACATAGAAATGCAAGTCTGTGTTTTTATTTATTTATTTTCATCACCCAAGAAAATACATAACAATACAACACTCATCAAGTCACTCACCATCAAATATTAAAAAAATGGCTCAATGCACGAGGCTCTCAAACGGTGGGATCCGGATAAAGTAGATATACTCAGTCTTACCGAACAAACTATTTCTAATATTTGAAACCATGACCTTCAGAATCAGATATAAAGGGAAAAAACACTAAAAAAAACAATAGAAAATAAATCAATTTCGTAATTATCAATATTTTAACACAAAAAATGTGAACACAAAATTGCAAAAGGTTTTGGTAGAATTGACAATATCATGGTACAAAAGAAAATGTAATTGCAACTATAAACGAATCGAAGAAGAAAGGGATTATATGTGGATTGTAATTGAAGGCGAATCTGATGCAAATTAGGGTAATCGAAGGATAGAACTCACCACTGACGAGGTGAAATAATCGGTGGCAAAATCGAGAGCCCTTTTCTTGTGTTGCGTTTCAATAAACGAAATGCTTCACCTTTTAGATTAATATTGTATTAAAGTTAATTGTACTCATCTTCGTCGTGAAATTACACTAATTATTTTCCTCGTCCTTATACGAATCACATCTTCCTCTTATATGAATAATTCCTGATTTTATCTATACATTACATCGACTAAATGTAATTAAATTAAATAAAATATTATATATTGGGTAGATAGTTCCAAATAGTATATGACTTGATACATTTTTATTATTTTTGTTTCATAACAAAATACATTAATAATTTCTAAGGAGATGTTTATATAATTCTTATATTATTTTGTAACGGACCAAATAATGATTATATATTGACTCTTATATTATTTGAATTTTTCTACATAATAAACAATAGTTTGTTTTACTTAATTACACATGTTACACGTTTTTTGTTTAAAATATTACATTTATATCTCATGCAGGGGTGATCAATATACTATATGTACAAAATTAGGGTGGTTCGTGCAAGAGAGATGTGGTTCGTGTAAAGAAAAAAATGAAATAGGTGATTTATGTAATTTCACTAAAACTCGGAATATGATAGTGTAATTAACTTATTAACAGAATATGTGGTTCAAGTAATAAATCTCGCGTAACAACTAATTATGAATGATTCACATATAAAAGTTGTCAAAAAAATAATCATATGTATGTTTTAATCTTGACCATTCCATAAAGTTTAATGGTTTAATATTAATTGTTCTCATTTCTCAAGAAAAGATATCATTATTTATTATTAAGTCAAACAATTTGAGTGGAAAAGGAAAATGAATTGCTTCCATTAATAAGTTTTGATAAACTTTATATAATTATTGAAAAGCTCATTATATTAGCATAAAACTATTTAAGATTATGATCGAAAATAGTATTTAGTTAATTAAAAAGTGACACATTTTTTTTAATACTCAAGTAATAAACCATATATATTTTTACTTTTTTAATCAAATAATATATAACAAAATCAAACTTATAATTAAGTTTTATTGTTGAATGTTATTGTCATTGTTGAAATAGATGAATTAACATGAGGAGGGGTTGTAGTATGTTTATCAGTAATTAAGTGTTGATTAATAATTTTTTATTTCACTCAACTTACCTTTAGATAGATGATAAGGTTTATATGAAGGTAACTTGTGTGGATAATATTAGATTTTAGGTTTAAAGATTATACAAGCAATTAAAGTTAAGACAAGCCTCTTGTTAGAGTAAAAATATGGACATAAATATTTTATCATGGTTCACCTAAAACATGAACTAGGTCCAATTCTTGACAACACCCAAATTTTACTATAATTGATTTGATTATAGATTTACAACTCGACAAAATTTATACATACATCCAAGTATTCTTTTGAATCTAATCTCCGTAGGTTTTTTATCATAAGTATTATTTTCAAATTAGTCTCTTAGCTCAAACAAGTTAAGAATGCTTATTCAACCACAACATAATCTCCTCAAGCTTGTTATTGTTATGTTAATCGAGTTTCTACAAACTCGTTGTCCAAAGACAACGAGTTTGGACAACGAGTTTTCACAACTCAAAAGAGATGTTGGGCCTTTTGCCTTTTCACAACTTATAAGGATTCTTTATGATAAAAGGTGCAATGAAAATTCTATTTTGCATATATGATGAGTGACAATTATAACAATCAATTTGAGTATATATTGATTATGTTTGAGTATATTTTAATTCCAAATAACAGTAATTCTCCATTGTTTTCACATAATTTATTAATTTGAGGTAATTGTTTAATATATTTAGCTTTTATATACTTTACACCTCTAAATTTAATAAATTAATCAATCTTGATTATTATCTTAATTTAATCTAATATTAATGTAATTATTTTATTTGCACAACAATTTAGATAAATAATTATATACAAAATTGATTTCAAGATATTGGAAATAAATAAGATTGGCTCACTTCGTGGAGGGGGGAATATTATGCAATACTTAATTTAGATTCTATCTAATTCAACAAATCAGATTCGTAAAGATAAACCCATCATGCAAAGATGAAGAGTTTCACCATTGCATGATTTTTTTTGGTATTACCAAGAGTATTTCCTCACCTTTTTGTAAGGAATTAATCCTTTTTGGGGTGTGAATGTCTCTCTATAAGGAACATTGTTGTATGTATCACATATAATAACGCTCTATAGAGGGGCGCTGCTATAAGTACAATGTACAACAATGTTCTATATAGTTAGCGTTGTTATATGTATCACATACAACATCGTATGCGTCTGCGCTGTTGAATTGTATATGACATTCTACTGTGCTCATATTGACAATACCGTTGAATCTAAAAAAACAGTGTTGTTTAAATGTAACTCTAACATAGTGTAAGTAGATTACATTTTAACCCATTAACTAATAAAACATTAAAAATTGAGGGAAGATGATCGACTACATGGATCAACGATACCATAATGTTTTATCATAAATCATGTTCATTGACAAAACATTTATTTATAAATATTTCTTAATCGTTTCACATATGGTTTTTCTTAGCCTCATTTTTTTAGGGATTAGACTAACCTCCATAAGATTTACTCCTCTTATTGGGAATTTTATTGGTGGACTTTAGAGTAGTTTCACATTGTTTTTATAGCATATCTAAGGATGAAAATAAGTTAGGTTCTCTATCAGGTGCCTAATATTTGTCGATGACAAACCATACATTTTTAATAAATGTGTCACACTAAGACTAAGACTTCTCAAAAGTTTATTTAACTTAAATACGTCACACTAAGACTTCTTAAAAAGTCTATTAAACCTAATAGACTGACATATCTCATATATACATAAAATAAATATATCTCTTATTGGCAATTTGAACTTTAAGAATTTGACATGTTAGACTTGCCAATTATATAACAAAAATTCAATAGACACTAGAAGAGTTTTGTCTCTTTAAATGGATATTATTAGCCTAGCTTTAAGTAGTAAAAGTCCAAAATGATTTTCAATGATAGATTAAAATAAATATCAATAACGTAAACATTACCCTTAAGGCAAGTGGTAAATAAGAAAGAATACATAGAATAACATGAAAAATAAAATGACCCCCTTGAAAATAAATACATGATATTTTACAATCTTTGAATAGATATATTGATTATGGGAGTTACATTTTCCCCTTATAATTAGTAACCGAGGCATAACATATTAACATACTCTAACATGAAAGATGTGATATTAATGAATATAGAGAATAAATATTACATATCAGGAGACAATTCCTAACCTGTTATCACCAAAACCGAAGTCTACTGGATATTTGATTAGAGTAAATTACAATCACATTCCATGAGTTTTTAGTGAAATTAAACACATCATATATCATTTTTTTGTCCTTACACGAATCATCATCATCTCTGCTATACAAATCACCCATAATTTTACACTTATATTACATTGACTACTCATGCATGATGTATAAGTATAATATTTTAAACAAAAAACGTATGACGTATGTAATTAAGTTAATCAAAATATTGTATATTGTATACACAAATTCAAAATAATATAAAAGTCACTGGATCTTCATTATTTGGTTTATTACAAAATAGCACAGGAGTTATTTAAACATTTCATTGAAATTATTAATGTATTTTCTAATGAAACAAAAGTAATAAAGAGAGACTTATTTTTGTACTATTTGGAATTATCTCTACACAATATACAATATTTTGTTTAACTTAATTAAAGATGGGTGATTTGTATAATTTCACTTAAGAGTGCGAGTGTAATTTATTAAGTAGATTAGATGATACCCAAATGAAGGGCAAAAATAATGAATACCATATAGAGGCATAATAATGCCTATAGCTTAATAATTTGCCTCAATATCACAAAATGAAAAAGAAAACAATGTAAACATTATGTTATGCTAGAAGATGTTCACTGCTTCCATGCAACACATGGTGCATGTTTCTGATCCCTAGTAGGAATAGCCAGATATGATTGTTCTATTCTGTTTCCCTAAAGCTTTCAGTAGTGAGCCACAATTTCTTCTGGATAACAAGAACAACTTCATTACCACCCTGATCCGAAGAGTCGGAAGTCGATTCTGCAGTTGCAACTGCTTCCCAGTGCAATGCTGTTAGGTACTTCTTTACCAAATCAATCGCATTTTGTTTATCCCTCAAGATTATGAAACCGGTGGGTCTAAGCATGCGGTCCATTTCGATCAATAGATCCTCTGGGCTGCAATCTTTCTTTTCTAGATCAGAAAAGACAGTCCATGCATGGAGTAAATCGTAAGTTCGTGGGTATGTTGAATACGCTTCACACCTGCGAAAGATATATTCTCCGATAAGTATCGCTTTAATCAATCATAATTCACATCCCGGCTCGATTTAGAATCTGATCTACTTACCAGAACTACAAAGGTGAAACTACTTATTGAAAATAACAATTGAATTGAAAGACAAGAGTTAATAATAATAGTAGTAGTAGCAATAGTAAGTGTAATAGGGGAAGGATCAACTCATACTGGTGTAGCACCTAACACTCTTAACCACCCAACTTTTTATATAAAACATTTTTTTGTCGATCCAATTAAATTAATACATATCTCGAGAAGTGTTTCACACTGGGAACCATGGACACCTCTCTCTGTTGAGGTGTCCCAGTGCCGGACATGACACTTATCAGACATCCTTCAGCAGTGTTCAATTACAAAAAATGTTGGATTAGTCGATTAGACACTTATCCGGCGCAACTTGAACACCTAGCCGACACCCCAAGTTGACTGAACACCTCCACGGGCATAACTTGTTGATAAAAATTTCAAAAACAAATTAAGGATAGATGCACTTGTCGAGAATACAGAAAAAACTGCCTAATTGAAGAATGACTCTAGAAATCATATATCAAAAAATGCGACAAAAAAGGTTAAGTTAATCAAATGCGTAGAAAGATTTCGAAGATGCAACTAATTTATATTTCAGGAAAAACAGCTTCAATACCAGTCATGAGTACTCCCTATGAGGCCTCTGTCATATACAATCTTAAGTGTGTTTGGTCCATCTTGAGGTACAACATTCATCACCCAAATATCCTTACTCTTTAGAGCAGCTGCGAACGAACCCATGTTTGCTTTCATATCCATCACATTCCTTACCGTGTTCGATGAAACTTTCGGACCCAAGAGATTCCAGTAATCTTCAACTCTTCTTTGCCACAGTTCCTGTACCACATGGAGAAAGTTAAGCCTACACTTTATTATTATCCAATAATTTCTATGCTAAATGGTAAAAAGATCTAATTAAACGGTAACAAGAGGATAAATTGCGAAGTACAATTACCGTGTCCTTTTCAAAGATTTCGTTTGAATAACCCAAGTCGGCTAATCTAGGAGGAGGACTGGTCAATCTTGCAGGCCATGGAGCTAACTCACTACCTTTGGCTCTATGGTCATCTGATAAAACCAACAAAAAACGTTTCTGGAGGTGAAGTTACATACCCGATACTTTAATAATTAGTAAAAGGATAAACCTCCATAAAAAATGTTTTCATCATTAATCTAAATTTAAATATAAGTAAAATTTTAAAACCGGTTTTTAGCTGCTTCTAATACATGCTACATGCACTCAAAAGATTGAGCAACAAATAAGTGCAGCAATAGGTCATGGATAATAAATATATATGATAAAAGTTTGAGAAATGAACGAGTGCAGCAATAGCAGTTACGATGCATATGTTGGTCTACTTAAATATATGTCCTATTCTTCCTGGAATTGATCCCACGTAGTAAATCAACGAATCCAATTCCATGGTACCAATTGAAAGACAACTCATATTTACAAAATGGCCTAGAGATACTATTCACAACAAATATATCATTGCTAATACACTAAAAATAAAATAAGCAATTATAGATTGCTAGTCACAGAAATAATTAGAAGCGATTGAAAGCAAAAACCAGCAATGTAACTAATAACAAATGAGAAGGTACTCACGGTCGGAGTAAGGTGTTATGCACGTTTCCATATTCACTCCCCAAACTGCATCTGGGTCGTCGTCAGATTGGCAAAGAGGAGGGCGAGTACCGGGTTCTCTTTCCATATAGCAGTCGTTTGTCAGAGGTTTTTGCCAGATGACAGTTTGGTCCCTCTTTGCGGCTATTCTCCAACACATACGTCCTACAAGGGCACTCATTTCCCTCCATATCCTTAGATCCTCTTCATCCTGAGCATATGCTTCTGGAGATGAGTATGCGAAGTAACCTCCCGGCCTTAGCAACCGGTCGAGCTCTAGTAGCAATATTCCATCTCTTTGGATCCAATCAATCCGACAGCGAGAACAGTGAGCAAGTTCAAAAGATCTACTTGGGTAAGGGAGTCTCTTAGTTCCCAGGACACCAAGATATGCAGGAATTCCTCTTTCAAGAGCAAACTGAATTTGATTTTGATGCACATCATTCGGTGCCAAGGACATTGCAATGATATCCGACGAAAGAAGATAAGCACCAAAACTGGCAACACCACATCCAACATCAAGCACTGTCCGCAAATTTCCTTCATTATTGAGATTATTGTCTGAAAAGTTAAGCATCTGAAAATACAAACTGGCTGTCAGATACCGACTCATCCATGAAACGAAACTAAAACGAAAAAGAAAGTAAATCTAAATAAACTGAATGCATCAAACATGGTACTGAAAAGCATATTAACTTATGTCGATAATATGCCTGTATTATATCTTCATCTATAAATGAATGCATACTACTTAACACGGATAGAAACCTGCATCGGCATACAAATTCCTACAAGAACTACCAATTGAAGAACAGAAATAAAAATGTAATTACACTGTGTATAATAGGCATGACCAGTAAGGATAGATGAAGCCTTACATTTGCAATTCCGGCAATGTACTTATCGGCCCCATGGTGAAAATGAGTACCTCCCCCGGGAAACACTATCTTCTCACCTTTTACAACCATCCAGTTTTGGTCAGACTTCTCATTTGCAAGGTGAGTATGTGGTATATTTGCTTTCCACACCTCGTCTCTGCTATGTGGCCATTTAATAGGAATCTGAAACATCATAGAGACGACAAACGTTTGAACTGACAGAAATAATAAAAATCTGTCAATGATGATATGTTGCAATTGAATACTTCATGTAATCTTCGAAATTTTTTACCTTGTATCCTGGTGGAGGAGGAATCAAGCAATTGAACCGCCTTTCTGCCGGAGGACAATGTCTCTCATAGTGTTCCATCAAAGAGAGATCCAGCTTCAGTCTCGTTTGATAGATAAGATGTCTGTCTAAGCAGGGAATCAACTCTGAATGACGATCATCACAAACCTTCAAAAACAGAAGCATTTCAAAATCCATGACATTGATGGTTTTGAAAATATTAGACCCTCATTTGAATGATATGCAAGACCTTGAAGCAGATAGAGGCTTCAAAGGTATGGATTTAGATAATGAGTGTCACATATAGGTACAAAAAATATATGTTAAGATATATTTTGGATCCCTATATGTGACATTTATTTTCGATTCGAATTCTGTACATATAAATTTGATGCTTAATACACACTGAGTCACGGCAATAGACAACAAGGAGGAAATTGAAAATGATTGTATGCATGGGTGTGAAATCGAAATCTTCTTCCACACACGAACCAAATGCGAAATGAGCACAAAGCATAGTAATTACAAATTAATTTAACCTTATATCAATTAAGGACTGAGATTTTAAGAATAAAGTTCTAATATGCACTTTTGCTATCGGACATTAAGTAAAATAGCGCATACATAAAATGAAAGCTTAGAGCCACAACAAACAAAGGTTATGAAAAATAGAACGAATGTTCGTTAAGTCTAAGCATGAAAACTTACAGGGTAAATCTTTGGCACAATATCGTCTTCCACATCTCCCTGCTTAACAACACTTGATGAAGATTCGTCTTGCTTGCCATCAGAGTCATCGTCTACACCTAAATATGATGCCCCGAGTTTTTTCAATGATTTGCTGCCATATTCAAGCGCAGATGAACCGCTATTTTGAGAACCAAAGATGGATCCATTGTACACATACAGAAAACCAAGGAAGATTGCCACAACACAAAGGGAAGCAACTATACGCTTCTTATACGATCCATCAGACTTGCCCCTCGACATTTATCAGTTGAATGCAATACAAATCCAAAATATACTTTTTGCTGCTCAGCTACGAACTAAAAACGACCACAGCACGGATTTTGTTTCTAGACATTCAGCACCAAATTCACCATTCTGAAACAAACTTAAACTAGCAACTTCGATTTCAAATTAGAAAGCATAATAGTAATGCAGCTTCCTTCCAAGGTTTGTAAGATATGACACACTGAATTGAAGATTAACCTGCAACCAAGGAAGGGGGCTGCAGTCAACAAAATAAATATAGAAATACATTACTCTAACTGTCCCGAACCTGATTAAAATCGTAGAGCTAAAAAGACAAAGAACAAAGAACAACTCAAATATAGAAAGCAATAAAAACTTCTTTCTCTCCCGGTGTGGCAGAGTTCTATGAGATGTAAGCAGGGAAACACAAACAGCAACGAAAGCTTGATCGCAGCATCGTGGGTATATAGAAACAAATAAAAGGATAATAGTAATCGATTGATAACATAATCAAAAGGCCAAGTGCACACCAAAAAAAGCAATTTACAATAACATTAGGAATCTAAGATTTATAAATTGAGAATATTGCCTAATCTGATTGGAGTTTTAGCATGTAAAAAGAGTGTCATTGAAGCGATTTCATTTATTTATTTACTATAGTAATTGAAGCTATTTTTAACTTAGTACAATAGAAAGTTACAACTCAATACACAAGATTCACTACTAATTTTCAGTTAAACATCTCACAGAAGGGGAAAATAATAAAGATTGAGAAACAAAAGTGAAAGAAAGCAATGATGACCCTAACTAACTACATAGCTATCCAGAAAATGACACCAAAATTACTGATAATGATGGATCCAAAAGAACTTTTGAAAAGAAAGCATGTAATTAATACAACAAAAACCAAGCCTTTATCCCACCCACGTGGTAGAAGTTTTGATGGAGTGCTTCAGGTGTTATATATGGTAAAACAGTATCACTCAAGCTTAAGGGGTAGTTTTACCGCAGGACTATAAGACCTGCAATGTTACATGGGGCTGAATGTTGAGCGATAAAATGTCAATGAGAAGATAAACTCCATATAGCATAGATGAGAATGTTGTGTTGGATGAGTGGACACACTAGACAACAGGGAGATCGATGTTTTGTTGATGGACATTGTTTATGACACAGCATTATGACATTGTTCTATCTATGTAATGGATCTCATCCTAGTGAATAAAAGTTTCGTTGTTGCTATAGAAAATATAAAAGTGGTAAAAAAAATCTTATTATGAGAACCTCAATGGAATGAAATTATAATGAGCTTAATGATAAACAGTATGCAGAGAATGGCAGAATGGAAAAACAACATCACCATTAAAGCAATTCAATCAAACAACAACACACCAAAGTTGAATCTTTTCAATTGCAACCATTTCCATGAGCACCAAAAAAATAAAAGCAGATAAACCCAACTTTCAAAATGTCCCAGATCCAACAAAAAATGCAAACTTTATGCAAAGTGAGCATGGAAAATGAAGCTAGTGAACAAGTAAAACATAGAATGAAGAAAAAAAACTTACTGGGTTGGGATGGAAATCTATGAGGGAGATATTTGATGTGGAGAGTTTCTCAAATATTAGGAATATGAAATGAAGAAGGAAAGAGAGAGAAAATATGAGATCTAAGTTTGTGTTTGGTTTTGATGTTCTATTTTGGGAAGTGACATAAAGAAGAAGGGACTCATGTGTCACATTGTCCCCTCCTTGAGGTTGTTAATTTAAGGTATTCTCTTTCTCCCTCACTACCATTCAAAAAAATAATATATTTGGTAGGGTAAGAGTTTTATAAAGCAATAACTGATTATGTATCATTCATTCTCAATTATCACCGACTTAAAAAAAGATTATTATAAATAAATAATTGATGTATAAGAAAAGATTATCGGATAATATAATGATTTATGTATAAATTTTTATAGATGTTAGGTTCATTATCTTATATGCTTTACAAAATAATACTTTATTTGGGAATAATTAAGTGACTTTCTTTCTTAATGGTTTTTATGATAAATATGTAGAAGATATATTATTAATCACTCTACTTCTTTGGGGAAGTTCCTTGGAGGATTGGGCATGGATAGTATCACCAACTTGTAATAATTCTAATTTGATCAAATTGTTATATCAACTACACATTAAAAGCTTATTAGTTTAATTTTGAATTTTGGTACACTTTATTGTTATTATAAAGTTGTTTAAATTATCAACTAATCACACGTTGTGTTCTATAATTATGTTGTAGTTACAAAATGAATATACATGCTCACTCTCCATCAATATTAGAATTTTCACCATTGAATATTCCTTGAAATTGTTGCGGTAAGTTTCGAGAACATTTTATTCATGTTAATCGTTTTATTAAATGAATACAATAAGTTTAATATCATAAGGATAAAAAAGTGCAACTCAATAGTGAGGTGATATTATATAACCTTAGAGCATCATTATTTAATATCTCTAATCGACTATTCTTTAATACATGAATCCTTATATTTATAAATGTTCCTCATATCAATGGTGTATTTGATTATTTGACTCGAAATTCCTACGATTAATACATTAAAAGATATATATATATATATATATATATATATATTAACGCCTTCAAACTTCATTCGTACATGTATAATTATAAAGCTAATACTTAGATATATGACAAATTGTATAGGGGGATTGGGGTGAGGTTGACGTTATAAAATTGAACTTTGTGATCAACTAAAACTATGAAATGTATGTTTGTACAGTAGATCAATATATTTCTATATTGATCTCCATTAATTAGGACTACATACTAATATTACGAATATGACTCCTCTCCATTAATGGAGAGACAAGTACTCAAAAATATCAAAGAAAGTAGAAGATGCAATGTCACTTTTGTTCTTCCTACTTAAAAGAAGATTACACCTTTACCCTTATAATACATATAAAAAATTCATTTGTCTCTCCATTAATGGAGAGAAGTCCTACTCTAATATTACTTATATAAAAGTTGTCATACGTTCATGTCACTAAGGTGGTAGAAGGGGTGAGTAGGACCGACTCTACCCGTTCACCCGGTATGGCCCGATCTAAGGTAGTAGTAGGGATGAGTAGCACCGACTTTAACCGCTCACCCAGTATGGCCCGATCATTATCGGACCTGAAAAGGGTCGGGTCGAGTTTGAGTTCAAAAATTAGACTCAATCAATATTTAGGATCGAGTAGAGACCAAACATGAACCATCTCGACCTGCCCCATGATCACTCACTCATGATGTTTGTATGTGTCTTTATTCAAATGTTATAGAGTAATAATGTCTTTTTTGGTCGAAAGTATCATTAATTCTCTAATTTTTTATATCATATATTCATGTTTAATAATATATATATATACATACATTATTTTATATGTCAAATTACGTATTCACAATAATAAATAATATTTAGAAAATTTTATCTAAAATAAGTATATATTATATTTAGTAGGGTTCGGGTTTAAAGGTTGATCACTCACTCATGATGTTTGTATGTGTCTTTATTCAAATGTTATAGAGTAATAATGTCTTTTTTGGTCGAAAGTATCATTAATTCTCTAATTTTTTATATCATATATTCATGTTTAATAATATATATATATACATACATTATTTTATATGTCAAATTACGTATTCACAATAATAAATAATATTTAGAAAATTTTATCTAAAATAAGTATATATTATATTTAGTAGGGTTCGGGTTTGAAGGCTGATCCTATGAATATTTAGGGTTGTGTTAACTTCGAGTCTATGGTCAGATCCGAGCTCAAAAAATGATCTGACCAATATTTAGGACCTAGTAAATATAAGTATTAACTCGTCCCAACCCGACCCAGTAGTATTAATGTATTGCAAGATACCAATCATTCTTTAAGATATTAAAATAAGTTTTAACAAAACTTATGAGGTAACATACTTAGAATATACATTTTGAAGACATCATAGTTATTATGCAAGTGCAAATGTTGCATAAGGACATACAAGATTGTGACCCATGTCAATTTTAGGATTTGATGTTGATTGGAAAAGATTTTCATGTTCCTACATAATTATGCATCATCATCCTCTCACACTTGGCCTACAGTGTTATATATAATTGCTACACAACTATGTACAATAGATACATGTAACGTGGGTCTCTTTTTAATAAGAGAAAAATATGTATATATTAATAATGTAAGATATTATTATAATGTTATTGTATTATCTATCGTTTATTTTTAATAAATATTGTATTTTAAATAAAAGTAATATAAATAAATGATATATAGACTGTATATTAATCTTTACACTTTCAATACACATATATTACACTCTTTTAATAAAACAAGAGGGTGAATATTTTTTGGTATGGATCTTGTTGGAACAATAGAATAAAAGTGAGTTAGGATCCTTTCCTCTCCTAATGGAGATCGGAGAGGTAAGTCAAAATGATTTAAAAAAATAAAGGAAAATACAATTTTTAATGACATGTTTATCATTTTAATTATAATGAAATTACATTTTTATCATTAGAAAAAAGAAACATATAATTGTCTCTCTATTAAATTAATAGAGAATATCTTACTCAATAAACGGGGTGAATTATTATAAAAACCAATTAAAAGCTATGGTACAAACGACTGATATTGCATATGGATTCTAGAAACTGGTTTGCCGGTAGATTATCTTATCTAGTTTATGGGTAGATTATCTTAGGGTGATAAGGGTCGGGTTAAAACTTGTCATTTACCTTATCTTAAATATTGATTGTGTCATCTTTTGAATTCAGATATGATCTTAGACTCGACGCTAACCCAAACTTAAATATTGATCAGATCAACCTTTAAATCCAAATCCGACCTAAACCTAATTAAATAAATGCATATTCATTTTAGATAAAATTTTCTTAATATTATTTATTATTATTAATATGTAATTTGACATAAAAAATATCATTACCCTGCACACATTTGAACATAGACACATACAAACATGAATAGTAAGTGATCATGGGATAGGTCGGACCGGGTCATGTTTGATCCATACCCAACCCTAAATATTGACCGAGTCTAGTTTTTGAACCTAAACTCAACCCTAGACTCGATCATGATCGGATCATACCGAGTGAGCGATTACGGTCAGGTCATACTCACCTCTCAATTATCTTATCTAGTTTATGGATAAGATAATCTTATATGATGTAAAGATATTGAGAGAGTAAAAGGTATAAGTACATGTATTATGTATTCCCCATGTGCTTGTGTTTATGCTTGAGGTGAACTTGTAATCTTATTTTATAATAATATATTAGTAGTCACTCAACTCAACTGAGTGCATAGAAGAAGTGGATTGAATTGTATTGTATAAGAAGTTAAAATTAAACCTTTTGCTCTTTGGAAAAATGTTGTTTACCATCAAACACAAACATAAGGAGCTAAACCAGTGTGTAAAAGTATTTTTCAAACTACACAAATAGTAAGGTTTTTTAAGTTTGTCCTTTTAAAGGCCCATTTTAGTAAGATAAATATTAGTTGTGATCAAAGAAAAAACATTTAAGTGAAAATTAAAAAGGAAACACATAGATTTATCCTCATTCATTCAACTTTCGGCTGCATCTAGTCCTTTGGCTTTACCAATTTTTCACTAATAATTTAAATGTGTTTGTGTCATTATTTTGATTAACCAAATTAAAGTGATCTGATTCAAGTAATATTTATAGATATAGACATATTTATCATGAAAATTATTATGTAGATACCAACATCTTATTTCTATTTTTATGATGGGCAAAATAAGAAATAAAATGCAAAAGACATCACCCTTCATGGGGATGCATGTCTTATAAATAGGGGTTATGGTCCCCAATTGTAGACACACCAAAATACATTCATTCTCTTGATCCCATTGCAAGAGGAACTAAAGACTAACGGTAGTCTACATTGGAAGATCACTAATCCATGAAGAAGTTTATTTCCTACCAAGAAGATTTCATGGATCCTTCAGGTATGCTTCCGTTTTCTAGTTATTCTTGATGATTTGACATGATTGATATATTTGTTTGATAATGGTGTTTAGTATCTTCCATGATATAAGATTACTACAAGTCGTATCAGTGCCTTATTTCATGTCATGTAATTAAGAAAATCATGTTTATGCATTATGGTTATTCATTTTACTGTTTTGCTTCATACTGTTTCAATTTTTTCTCACTGAAACACTGTTCATAATGTTTTTTTTTGTTTCAAAATCCCTCTTGTTCATTACTGTTTCATACAACACTATTTTGTTTCGTAATGTTAGTCATATAGTGTTTATCTACTGTTCATAGTGTGTTTACAGTGTTTCAATATTGTAGTGTTCCATGTGTTTCACTGTTAGTCATTCACTATTTTATTTCAGTGTGTTTCCCTGTTATGTTTCATATTGTTTCAAAATCTAGTTTGTTCATTACCATTTAGTATTTTATAATGAACACTGTTTTGTTTCATAATGAACACTGTTTTGTTTCATAATGTTAGTTTTATTTAGTGTTTCAATGCTTCTGTTTTTAATGTTTTTCATAGTGTTTCACTGTCAGTGTGTTTAATTTTTCATTCACTATTAGTGTGTGTTTAGTGTTGTTTTCTTAGTGTTTCAAAGTAACATGTGTGATTATTTTTCAATCATGGTTACTTTGTTTCATTACTACACTATTAGTTTTGTTTCAAAGTGTTCACTGTTTCACTAATGAATATCTAGTGTTTCATACTTTTTCAAAGTACAACTTGTTACATTATGGTTTATTCATTTCACTGTTACTGTTCCATACATTTTAATGCTATAGTTACTGCATTCTGACTTTACGCTTGTGTTAATTACTACATTACATACTGTTTCAATATGCTATACTGTTTCAGTATTACATTTCATAATGTTATATTGTTTCAGTATGTTATAGTGTTTCATTACTACATTACATACTGTTTCAATATGCAATACTATTTCAATATTACATTGTATAATGTCATACTATTTCAGTATTTCACTATTTCAATATTTCAAGTTTTATATTTCAATATTATTTCAAGTTTCCAACGGTGTTTATGTTTGAACAGTGTTTACGTGTGACTTGTTTGTTCCATGCCTTGCGTTTATCTTAAAACATATTTTGAATTAAGTGTTTTGGATAATTTTTAGACATTATTTAACATTTTAAGTGATTCAATTAAAACAAGAAGTTGCTAAAGTGACCTCTCTTGTTGTAGATTGCTCATGATAAATGTTGAATGTTAGTGCACATATATATCCATGCGAATATTGATTGACCCAAAGGAAAATTAATATTTGGCTAGACTATATGCACATATGTGATGGTAAACATGTGATAATTATAAAGTTATATATGTAAATAATAAATCACTCCAAAGAAGGATTTGTTATTTGACATACATTATTATCAATGTTTAACTATTACAACAAGAGTACCATTAGCAATTAATATTATTGTCTAAGGACTTAACATTAATGTTGTACTAGATATCTTGAATTATACCATATTTGAATTTGATTATATATGAATTATGATGTGAGTATATATTTATATTGTTTATTTTGTTCTTTTTATTTTCAGTTAATGTTGCTACTATATCTGCTAACATGAATTCGGTTTCAATCCTTAATGACACAAACTTTAAGGATTGGAAAGAGAACATCTTAATTGTTCTTGGCTGCATGAATCTTGACTTTGCATTAAGAATGGAGCAACCCCTTCTATTATTGAATCAAGTACCTTGTAACACCCTTGATTTTATTCTTTAAAAATTATAGTATCAGTCCTGGGATTCTCGCTTGAGTGAGAGATTCTCGCCTGAGCGAGAAAGGCTCACTTGTGAGGGTGAAATCCTGGGCTATACTGGAGGATTCTCGCCTGAGCGAGAGTTGTCTCGCTAGAGCGAGGTGGTCTCGCCTGAGCGAGAGTTGGCTCACCTGGGCGAGAAAAGAGACATTTTGGACCTGTCGAGGCTGTAAGATCCTCGCCTGAGCGAGAGATGCCTCAATTGGGCGAGAATTGTAAGAACCCAAACTCTACCCTTGAAAATTTTTCTCATTTTAATTCAATTCTATGCAATCACTCATAACTCACATTACCAATTTAATATTTTTATTTTAAAATCTTATTTCCCCTCCTCACACTCAATCCATGAATCAATAACAACATACATAATCATTTTACTTAGAAGTCCTCATGAATCATTCCTTGAACTAATCTTTTAACTTATTATATTATCATACAATTAATATTGCAGAAAAACATAATTCATTCATATCATTTTCTATGAGTACTAAGACCTCAAAGGTTCTGATCCTCCAAAATAACATTACGCATGGTTACGAATATCCAAATAATGGTTAGCCATGATTACAATCATTTAAATCCGCAAGTAGTCATTTAAAGCACAAAAACGTAAACAGTGAATCCAAATTCTAAAGCTCCTAAAGCTCCCGACCTAGCATACTTCATTCATCTATTTAGCTGCAATGGGATTATCAATGACAAAAGTACAAAACACACAAAGGAGTAAGTCGTTAATTCAATAAACATCATTATAATATAATCCACATTATAAAAAGGGGTTAGTAAACCATCTTTGAAATTCATTTTGTTTTGCTGCATAACTTGAGCCAAAGTCGCTACACCTCTTAGGGTTAGCTAAAAGCAGATTCTCATTTTCTTAAAACAAATCGTGCTTATATACTCAAGCCAGAGTTTTGCTTATATACTCAAGCTAGAGTTTTGCTTATATACTCAAGCCAGAGTTTTGCTTATATACTCAAGCCAGAGTTTTGCTTATATACTCAAGCCAGAGTTTTGCTTATATACTCAAGCCAGAGTTTTGCTTATATACTCAAGCCAGAGTTTTGCTTATATACTCAAGCCAGAATTTTGCTTATATACTCAAGTTAGAGTCGCTAACCATTTATGGTCGGCTAAAAATACATTTCCTTTTTATTAACTTCACCTTAAAACATTTTCGATAAATCCACGACTACATTAGTATAAACACACCCATATATGTTTATACTAATTACGTGATTCACAATTCAATCGTCAAATAACCAGAAGTACACATACTTTCCATTCCGTAAACCTACGCCTACTTTAATATAAACACACTCATATATGTTTATACTAAATGCGTACTTTACCACTCAATCATTGTATAATCAGAGAATACACATTTTCGAGTTCCAATGTACAATTAAAGACTTATCCTTACCTCGGTGAGTGTTGGGTTTGGTTCTTGGCAACTTCTCGAGTTCCACTGACACCGCCTCCAACCTTAGGATCTTTCCTCATCCCATCACATAACACAATGTTAGTCATTTATTCCAAATATCACATAAACAACTTATATTGCATCATTTAATCATACAAAATATTCATCATCAATATTCAACCATCTAAAACATGCATAACATCTCATATTTCAATATTTGGGGGTAAACTCATCTTCTACCTCTAGCATTTTACTCATTTTCTCCTTTTATCACATTTTCACTTTTAGGGTTTTTGGGGTTTTCATGAATCAACCCACAACCCTTTCCATTCTTGAGATACTATCTCTAAACCAAGAGTTTACAAGATAAAAACAACATAAAACGAACCATAACTCTAAAGGATGAGTTTCCATGGTTTCTCATGTTCTGAAAATAAATCCAACATACCCAAAACAAGTTAGAGAGGAAGAAGAAGAGTTATAAGCAAGAGGTTTACCTCTTTTCAAGCTCTAAGATGAGTCCTAAGGCTTCTTGCTCTTGAAAAGCTCTATTCTCTCTCTTCTCTTCAAAGTTCTAACCCTAAAATGTGTTTGAGGTTTCTATTTTAAAGAGCATCGTCGTAAGTGTAATCGATTACATCACTTAAAAATTTAAAATACAAACTCAACGACTTGATGTAATCGATTACCAAACATGTTGTAATCGATTACAATGTGAAAAATGCACATATCTGATGTTTTTAATATGTTGTAATCGATTACGAGTATAGTGTAATCGATTACATCATGTAAAATACACAAGTCTGATTAGTTTATCAGCATGTAATCGATTACCAGGATTGTGTAATCGATTACACTGTGAAAAATGCACATATCTGATGCTTTTAATATGTTGTAATCGATTACGAGTTTGTGTAATCGATTACATCATGTAAAATGCTGATTAGTTTATTAGCATGTAATCGATTATCAGGATTGTGTAATCGATTACACTGTTAAAAAAAAGAATCTCAGTGTCAACAGCCCAAAATTGCCATTTCTCGCCCAGGCGAGACAACTCTCGCTCAGGCGAGAATCCTTCAGTATAGCCCAGGATTTCACCCTCCCAGGTGATCCTTTCTCGCTCAGGCGAGAATCTCTCGATCAAGTGAGGCTTCCAGGACTGATACTATAATTTTAAAGATTAAAATTTGGGGTGTTACAAGAATTCCCTCGCCTGTGCGAGATGGTCAGATCTGAGTTTTCAAAATAGGCGAGATTTTCTCGCTTGAGCAAGAATGGGCTCGCTTAAGCGAGAACCCGACGAGTGCATTGAATGAGAGAAACCCCAAATACATTTTTAGGTTAAGATTTGAAGAGAGATGAGAGAAGAGAGCATTTCTAAGGTCTATGAGCTTTGATTCTCGTCCAAGAACTTGAGAAGAGGTAAAACTCTTGATTCTAACTCTCTTCTTCTCTTTGAAACCCATTTTTGGTATGTTGGATCTCTTCTCAAAATATGAGAAACCATGGAAACTCACTCTTTTGAGTTATGGTTCGTTTTATGTGTTTTTCTCTTGTAAAATCTCGGTTTAGAGTTAGTATTTCGAGAATAGAAAGGATTTGTGGGTTGATGCAAGAAAACCCCAAAAACCCTAAAGAGAAAATGTGGTTAAAGTGGAAAATGGGTAAAATGATAGAGGTAGAAGATGAGTTTATACTCTAATGTTGAAATATGAGATGAATATGTATGTTTTAGATGGTTGTAAACTTATGAGAAAAGTAGTTTAGAAACATTGAGAATATGATGAATATCTTGTATAGTTAAATAATGCAATACAAGTTGTTTATGTGATATTTGGAATAAATGACTAACATTGTGTTATATGGTGGGAATGAGGAAAGATCCTAAAGTTGGCGGCAGTGTCGGTGGAACTTGTGAAGTTGCCAAGAACCAAACCCAACGTTCACAAGCTAAGGATAAATCTTTAATTTATGCATTGTGTTAGAAAATGCATGTATTTTCTGGTTGATGAATAATGAATTGAGTTGTGAACAACTTATTTATCATAAACATACATGAGTATGTTTGTAATAATGATGGTGTGAATTTACTGTTTATAAATTGATGGAGTGTCAATGAAAAGAAAACTCGTTTTTAGCCGACCATGATTGGTTAGCGACTTTGGCTCAAGTAATGTAGCAAACTTTGGCTCAAGTAATGTAGCAAGCTTTGGCTCAAGCGATGTAGCAAACTTTGGCTCAAGTAATGTAGCAAGCTTTGGCTCAAGCAATGTAGCAAGCTTTGACTCAAGCGATGTAGCAAGCTTTGGCTCAAACGATGTAGCAAGCTTTGGCTCAAGCGATGTAGCAAACTTTGGCTCAAGTTATGTAGCACGTTTTCAAGGAAAAAGGGAAATATGTTTTAGCTAACCTTAAGTGGTGTAGCGGCTTTAGCTCAAACGATGTAGCAAACTTTGGCTCAAGTTATGTAGCATGGTTTTCAAAAGTATAAACGATGAAAATGGTTTTAAGTACATTTGATTTTAAATTGTTTACATAACTTTATTAAAATGTGGATTAACAGATATTGACTTTTATTGAGTTAATGACTTATTCCTTTGTGTTTTCTGTGTATGGTCAATGTTAATCCCATTGCAGGTAGGTGGAAGATGTAAAGATGGTTTGGTTAGGAGCTTAGAGGCTTTTGCTTTTTGAAGTCTTATTGCCTATTCTTTTTGTAAATCTATTGATTGTATTTTGAAACTGAATATTTGTAACTATGAGTATGATTTTTCTACATGATGGTAACTCTGGATATTTGTAGCTATGAGTGTTTTGGAAACCTATAGCTAGTTGTATGTAGTAGTTACTGAGCTGCATTAATATGAATTATGTTTTTCTATTAAACCATTGTGTATGTCGTCATTGGGTTATGGTGTGAGTGTAAAGAGGAAATTGCGATTTTAGAATAAAGATATGTAATTGGAAAAGGTGATTTATAGGAAAAATGCATGAAACTTGATTAAAATAAGGAAAAAAAATTCAATGGTAGAATTTGGGTCTTTACATACCTCTGACGAGAGGAAAACTTATGAGAAGTTAGAACGCTCTAATCGCATGAGTCTTATGATCATTAAGCGCGACATTCCAAAGGCATTTAGGGATGTTATATTTGAAAGGATAATAAGTGCAAAAGAATTCCTTGCCGAAATGGAGAAACACTTTGCCAAAGGTGATAAGGCAGAAACAAGCATACTACTTCAAAGCTTGATTTCTATGAAGTATAAAGGCGAAGGGAATGTAAGTGATTATATAATGGAAATTTCTAATATTGCTTCCAAACTTAAAGCTTTAAAGCTTGAGTTATCAGATGACTTACTTGCTCACTTGGTGTTGATATCTCTTCCTGCACAATTCAGTCAATTTAAGATAAGTTATAATTTTCAAAAGGATAAATGGTCTCTTAACGAGCTCATTTCATATTGTGTGCAAGAAGAAGAGGGGATGAAACAAGAAAAGACAGAAAGTGCTCATCTAGAAAGCACCTCTAAAAATATGGGCAAAAAGAGGAAATATAATAGTACTAAGAACGAAGCTGCTAAGGGTCCAATGCAAAAGAAGCAAAATATTGGCGAAAAATGTTGTTTCTTTTGTAACAATACTGGACATGTTAAGAAGGAATGTGCCAAGTATCATGCATGGTGTGAAAAGAAAGGTATGTTCCTTACTTTGGTCTGTTCTGAGGCAAATTTAGATTCAGTACCTAGAAACACTTGGTGGTTAGATTCAGGTGCTACTACTAACATCAGTGTTTCAATGCAGGGTTGCCTAAGTTACCCAAAACCAAGTGATGCTGAAAGACACATTTATGTAGGAGATGGTAAGTCAGTGGATGTAGAGGCATTTGGGCATTTTAGGTTGTTATTATGTATTGGCCATTATTTGAATTTAATATATACTTTTGTTGTACCGTCATTTAGACGAAATTTAATTTCTATTTCTTATTTGGACAAATCTGGTTATCATTGTTCATTTGGAAGTAATCATTTCGGTTTATATATTAATTAAAATATTGTTGGATATGGTACTCCTATGATGTATGACAATCTATATTTGCTCGACACTATTACATCTTATAATGAAACCTTGAATGTGGAATCACGTGGTACTAAGCGTAAAATTGACAATGCAAACTCAGGAATGTTGTGCCACAAACGTCTAGGTCACATCTCTAGAAATAGAGTTGAACGACTTGTATCAAATGGGTTCATTGATTCCATTGACTTTACAAACTTTAATGTATGTGTTGAGTGCATTAAGGGCAAACAGACCAAACATAAGAAATTAGGAGCATACATAACTACAGATGTATTAGAATTGATACATACAGATATTTGTGGGCCATTTCCAACACCATCTTGAAATGGTCAGCAATACTTTATATCATTCATAGATGATTATTCTAGATATGCATGCCTATTTCTTATACATGAAAAGTCTCAATCTTTGAATGTGTTCAAATCTTTTAAGGTTGAAGTTGAAAATCAACTCAATAAAAGAATTAAGTGTGTCAAATCTGACCGTGGTGGTGAATATTATGGTAGACATGATGATTCAGGTGAACAACATCTAAGACCATTTGCCAAGTACCTAGAGGAATGTGGGATCATCCCACAGTACACCATGCCAGGGTCACCTAGCATGAATGGTGTTGCTAAAAGACGAAACCAAACTCTTAAGGATATGGTAAGGAGTATGATATGTCATTCAACTTTACCAGAGTCACTTTGGGGAGAGGCATTGAAGACTACAACTTACATTTTAAACAGAGTACCAACTAAAGCAACTGTAAAAACACCTTATGAGCTTTGAACAATTAGAAAGCCTAGTCTAAATCACCTTTATGTTTGGGGATGTCCACCTGAGGCAAGGCCTTATAATCCAAATGGGAGAAAATTGGATCCTCGAATGGTGAACAACTACTTTATTGGCTATTCTGAATGATCTAGGGGCTATAAATTTTACGATCCGAAATTAAAGACAATTTTCGAGACTAGAACTGCCATGTTTTTCGAGGATATTGAGTTTGGAGGGAGAAATAAGGTTAAAGACTTTGTTTTTTTAGGAATAATTGGTTTCAATTTCAGGACCTATTCATACAATTGCTTCAGATGAAGCAAGTATAGAACCTCTTCAAGACATTGTTGTTCAAACTTCAGTTCAAGATGAAGAACAAACACAAAATCCTAAGAACACATGCTTCAAGAACCAATACTTTTGCAAAGGTCCACTTGATTAAAAAGAAATGTTATTCCGGATGATTACATAGTATTTCTCCAGGAACATGATGGTATGATGGAAAATGATCCAATCAATTTCCATGAAGCCATGAAAGATTCCAATTCACAAAAGTGGATTGAAGCAATGAATGATGAGTATAAGTCAATGCAAGACAATAAGGTTTAGGAACTTGTCCCATTACCAGAAAATGTCAAACTCATTGGTTGCAAATGGATATTTAAGACCAAATGGGACTCCGATGGTAATGTGGAGAGGTATAAGGCTCATTTTGTAGCCAAAGGCTATACTCAAAAGGAAGGGATTGACTATAAAGAAACTTTCTCTCCGGTTTCATTGAAAGACTCTTTTAGGATAATCATGGCTCTTGTTGCACATTATGATTTGGAGCTTCACCAGATGGATGTCAAAACAACATTTCTCAATGGAAACATTGAGGAAAATATTTATATGACGCAACCAGAAAACTGTGTTAGGAGACCCAAAGAAAATGGTTTGAAAATTGACAAAATCCATATATGGGCTAAAACAAGCATCTCGTCAATGGTACTACAAGTTTCATCAAGTTATTCACTCGTTTGGTTTTGAGATGAATGTGGTTGATGAGTGTGTGTATCATAAATTCAGTGGGAGTAGACATATTTTCCTCATCTTGTATGTTGATGACATACTACTTGCCACCAACGATATAAGCATGTTGCACGAAACCAAGAAATTTTTATCTAGAAATTTCCAAGTGAAAGATCTTGGTGAATCCTCTTTTGTATTAGGGATCCAGATACAGCGAGATCGTTCTCGAGGTATTCTAGGATTATCACAAAGAAGCTATATCGATAAGGTTCTCAAAAGGTTTGGCATGTAGGACTGCAAACCAGGTAACACCCCGGTAGCAAAAGGAGACAAATTTAGTCTCAATCAATGCCCAAAAGGAAATCTTGAGATTCAGGAAAGGTCCCATATGCATCAGCTATAGGGAGTCTAATTTTACATCACTATACCAACACCTTCTTGGTAGATAATATTTTTCTATTGAGAGCAAAATAATACAATTTTATACAGCAAGATAACATAATAGAGAAACTAAAAAGAGAAAAGATGTGATATAGGGAGCATTCTTTACACACACAAAAATATTCATTAATCTTTTGGGTCAGGAACTAATACACTAATCCAAGGTTATGTAATTAAAAAACACATCTAGATCATATATTTTTTGGTAGTACCAAGAGTATCCTCATATTTTGAGTAAAAAATTAATCTTTTTCGAAGTGCGTGATCACCTAAATAAATATCGATCCTAAGAATTAAATCATTAACCTTTTATTTTTCTTAAAAATCTAGTATTGTTTTATATCAGTCTTGCGATGTAAAACTGATGAACCAAACTTAATTATTCATGATCACTTCCATTCCAACAATAAAAAACGGCATAAACCGAACATTCTTTTTGTTGGATTCAATTCTTGAACTACTCAAAAACTGAACCATTATACCCTATCCCAGTGTTGTCCTTTGTTGCAAGAATTCTATTTTTCATCCTCTGGATGTCATATTAAATATCTATTAAGAATTTGTTTATCTCTCTTATGTTCTCTTTAAAGTTTAAACTAGGCAATTTTATGAATTATAAATACTAACGAGTCGACACACGCATATCTGCATTTTTATTTTATTATATTAAATATTCAATTTTTATATATTTTATACAATTATAATGTTTTTATATTAAAATTACTTTATGTTAAAAAATGTATTTATTATAATTCAATTTAAAGTAAAATATGTGGTTAATGTGCTAAAGGTAGTTACTTAGGATTATATGATTTTTTGTAAAAATTAAAAAATACAAGGGAAAATAGGAAAATAGAAATTACATCATGATGATAGTTATTTCATATTTTGGCTTTATATATAGTATAGATAGAAGCAATGTTATTAAAACCGTACCGGTTATCAAACCGGCCATGGTATTGGTATAGTGGAATGGTGGTTCAACTGTTGGTTAAGTAATTAAACCGCATGCCGGTTAAACCGGACATATCTACTTATATTTATATATATGTAGACCTATAACAAAAAAAAAATCAAATATGTAAAAGAAAAATATAGAAACCAACAATAATACACAATCACTCTTTAAAACTTTCCCATCACCTATGTAAAGTAATTACCCCTATAAGGCTATAACTTATTATAATATGCTTCCACTATCTTAAAACCTAAAAAATTAAAAAGGAAATTAATTATCACAAATTGGGAGGAAAATATGATAAATAGAAAATGTTATTATGCATCAGAATTAAGCAACCAGACTTTCATTGATCCTTATCAACAAAAGACAAAATATCAATATAATATTCAAGCTCCACTGAAGAAGAAACAATAACATCATTCTCATCAATAAGCTCTTCAAGATTTCCAACACTTATTGGTAAGCCTCTAAGATCATCAACCTTAGATCTATCTTCTTCTATTTTCTCTTCTTGGGGCTTGAGCCGTTTATGATTCGCTAAAGCAAAAAAATAAAATAAGGGTTTCAGACTTTTCAAGGTTTCATCTCCCTTCTTCACTCTCATCTTCCTTCTTCACTCCCATCTCCCTTCTTCACTCCCATTTGCTGTTTTGGCACATTTTTTTAAATACAAAAATCGGTTGGTTCAGTGAAAAATCGGCCGGTTCACCAGTTTTGTGTAATACCGATCGATTTTGACCGGTTTCCACCTGTTCTAATGCATACTCGGTACAACAACCACACCGTACCGATAAGGGGTTCGGTTCGCCGGTGTTCCAGCAACATTAAATGGAAGTATAGATAAACATTAATAAAAATAATAATATGAACAAAAACAAGAATAATACACTAGATTAAAATGCTTCTTTTTTTCTTGTCTTAATAAAAACAATTTTTTTAATGTCTTAAAAGTGTTTCACAACATTATTATTAAGAGAAAAAATTCACATAATATAAGAATAAATTTATTTCACATCTTAGTCATTAAATTTAGGACAATTTAATAATATATCATAATTTCAAACTATTAAATTTTCATAGAATTGATTTTAACGAATAAAATGTAAAATAAGTTTTACATTAAATTGAAAAAGTTACCTTTGGAACTTTCAACTTCCAACTATATTATCAACGCACAAAGGAAAAAGCAAGAAGAAGAAAAAAAAGAAAGGAAAAAGCAGAAAATGGAATTGGTGCATCACACTCACATTCACCTTCACATCACAATCATCAACAATGAAATTTTTTCTACTTTCATCCACCATTAATCTCGCTGTGTTCCCTTCTCTTTTTACCAACTATTCCTATATCTCTTTTCTCTCTTTCACTCACACTTCTTCTACTTCCACAACCTTCAGATTCATCTGAATTCAAGGTTTAAACCATACCCTTTTGCTTTTTCAATTCAAATTTGTAGTTCTAAGTGTTTTTTTATCAGTTTGACTTTGATTCACTTGGTGGGTATTTTTCTTTTATTTTATTTTTATTGTTGGGTTTTTGTTTGTTTAGTGAGAAAATGTATGAAAAGAAGAAAAAAAAAGTGCTTTTTTGTGTGGTGTGTGTGATTTGGAACTGTAGTTGTTTAAAATATTGTAATTTTACCTTATTTATTGTTTCCCAGAAGAGTGATTTTGATATACACTATGAATTTCTGAATTGAAGTGCTGTGGGTAGGTTTTTATGCTTTGAATTCCATTGTGAAAAGTAGACATATGTATGTGACTATGTGTTTTGAAATTTGTTTCCATTCGTTTCAAGCATTTGTAGTATGAAAAAGTGAAAGTTTATGAAGTCTTGTTACACAGTGAAGATCTTGGAGAATGGTTCAGATTCATGTTTTTGAATTTTGTGATTGATTGTTCCACTTTTGATATGTTTAGGTCTATTTGTACCTTTAGTGCTGCAATTGCTCTGATATTTCCACTTGTTGAAAATGGATTAGTTACATTCAGCCTTTTCCTCCTTTATGTTCTTGATTCACATTACAAATGAGCTTTTTAAATTCACCTTTCTTATCTTAGCAGCCAGTTATTGCTTCTAATATAATGATTCCGGAATATATTCTTACCTCAGTCTGTCGCTAAAATTTTGCTTCTGGCCGAATAAAAACGAAGATGGTTGATGCTAAAGTTTGCTGATCAGTTGTCAATTGTCATATGTTTTCCTGTTTTGACAGAAGTATCAGCTAATGTGCCTTGGATTGATCCGTAAACTTTGTTGCCTTGATATTCGTTGCTTGTGAAATGAGATCCTTGTGTGACAAAACTTCTAGTCCTTAGTGTTTGGTGAAACAGAATCTCTAGCACTACAGTTTAAAAGGTGAACAAATATCAAATAAAATGGAAAGTACTAGGCAGTGGTTTAGTAAGTTCATTCCTAAGGACAAAACGAAGTCTACAAATGACAAGGAAACTAATGGCATAACAAAGCAAGGATCCAAACCCTCAACGAATGACGAAGCACCTTCAAATATAACGAAACAGAAGGTTGAAGCTGCAAAGCAGTACATAGAAAACCATTATAAGAAGCAGATGCAGAGCCTGCAGGAGCGGAAGGAAAGGTATCTATACTTCAACTTATATATTTGGGTTTACATGGCTGTTCATTCTAATATTATCGATGAGTTTTGTATCATGTAATGTAGTTAATTTAATATAATGTTAGCTCTAAGGCAATTGAAATAAGAGATTTCTGCGTCGTCCTTGCATTTTTTATAGCATTCTTGATATCATGTCTTATAGTGTCTCCGATGAGGCTTTTTTATTTTATGGGAAAAACTGCAAATATCCACTGCATAAGTGAATTGTCTTACGTCTTTAATAAGGCCTAAACACACTATTCTTTGCAGACGTAATATCCTAGAAAAAAAGTTGGCCGATGCTGAAGTCTCCGAGGAAGAGCAGAACAACTTGCTTCATTATTTGGAGAGAAAGGAGACAGAATACATGCGCCTTATGAGACATAAGATGGGGGCCGATGACTTTGAGCCCCTCACTATGATTGGGAAGGGTGCATTTGGAGAGGTATAGTCTACCTTCATTAGCATCCAAGTAAGATTATGTTTTATGGTATTTCTCTATATTTGACCTAAATGATTTTTATATTAACAGATCTTGTTGGTAAAGTTACTGCTCCTACTGTAACTAAAAGGACGTAAATGATATATATGGTGATTGGATATTTCGATTGAAACAAAAAAAATCCTTTTATTGTCATTCTTATCATTCCGGTCCTTTTCTACCGTCATGGCTGTTCCTGATATTATGGAGTTGGGTCCTAATCTGTGTTGCACTCGATGGCTACATACGCGCTTCATACCCACCAATGTTTTAAATTGCAATCATGGTTATGTTGCGAAAAAATGTGAGATAATGCGGCAATTGCAACCGCAATTGCGATCGTGATGCCATTGCAGAGTCTCCCAGAATCACAATATTTTGGCCGCAATTGTGGTTGCAGAGTGCAATTTAAAACGTTGGTACTCACTACAAAAAAAACTGCGTCGGGTTCGATTATGCTAGGGTCGTTCTGTGGGTACGTACCCATAATCGACACTGTTTTGGGAATTACTTTGGGTTTTCAGGTGTGTTCCTCACACCTCATAGAAACCCTCAAATCTCGATATGTGATACCGTAATTCAAAGAGGAAGACGAAGGATGGAAGGAAGAACCACAGAGTCTCTGTCGTTGATAAAAATAAAGTCGCCAGTGAAGATGAAGTTGCCAGTGAGTATATATAATAATATCATGTCTTCTTTGTGATGTGTGCAACGGCAGGGACCAAGTCCCATGAAGAAGCCAAAGTTATTTTTAACATTTTCTTAACCTAATATGTTTTGGGCTTATTTTGTCGAGTCTTCTGGCCGAATTCGGATTGCTGGTGCCTGGTGTGGCCAAATTCAGTAAAAAAGATGTATACCTTACCCTCCTCCATCGCAACCCTATTCTTTCTTTCTGTGTTTTCTTTTTTAGTATACCTGATTTTGTTCAAAAAGTCAAGTGTTTCCTGTTTAAGTGATAATATGTATACTTGTATATATTATAAAAAAGTATGTACTCAGTACGTACCCATATTGGTGCAACACCGGTCCTAAGTTTTCTAATTTTATCATGTAATGGCAACTACATCACTTATTTAACGTTGTCATGTATTCGACAATTTATGATGCATATTAGATAAGTGCTGTTTGACATGCTTTGTTGCATAGTTCTATCTCCTAGCTTTAGCTGTTTCTTATTGTTCATTGTGAGGATGTCTTATCCCTTTCTTTTGTAGTATTCTCTTCTCATCTAATAATGCTTTTATTATAAAGGAAGGACATAGCTCATGGCTATACCAGGGAGAAGTTTCCCTTCAAAATTTATAATGTTAACGGTAGTTTAAATTTGTATTATGATAGAATTTTAAGAATTATTCCAGTTACAAAGAAGACTTTAGTGTGTGATGTGCATGTTAGTCGTTTCCATCATAGAATAGCCAATGAAGCTTTATAAGGAAGTCGGCTTGTAGACCTAGTAAATAACTGTTATATTTCGTAGCCTCTTTGGCCTGTAATGATTTATTTTATTTCTCTTCTGCATAAATAACTGTATTTTCTGTTGCATGTGTAACTGCTATATTTATGTTTCACAAACAAACATTTATCAACAAATAGGCATTTTGGTCCGTTATCTTCATTTATTTTTTCAATTTGGTTCCTGCCTCCCCCCCCCCCCCCCCCCCCCCCCCCCCTCAATTTGGTCCCTTATCTTGCAAATCATCAATGTGGTCCTCCATCACTGTTCTGTTACAAACTCTAATGGAGTGGCGATGTGTCACTGACAATGATAACATGCCATTGACATGGCGACGATGTACACATGAAATGTTGATGAGATGACACAACTTGTGTGTGACATGCTATCACTTGTTTTAGGGAGATTACAGAAGCGTGATGGGAATGCCTGGCGCAACAATAAGGTTGTTGCTTAGTGACCATGAGTCATGGGTTCAAATCCTAGAAACAGTCTCTCCGCTTGCAGGGAAGATCACATTATAGACAATATTCAAAATGAACGACCAAATGGAACAAAATAAATGATAACTGAATAAATTGAAAAAAGAAATAAAGATAAGCGATCAAAATGCTGTTTTGCCTATTCGTAACAGTTTTTTCGATTTCATATTTTATAGGTTAGAGTCTGCCGGGAGAAGGCAAGTGGTCATGTATATGCTATGAAGAAGCTTAAGAAATCAGAGATGCTTCGCAGAGGCCAGGTATTGATTGAAATCATGACCTTGTTAAAGTAAATATTTTTTTTTTATACCTACCGGATACTATTTTTATCCTTTTTAGGTTGAACATGTAAAAGCTGAGAGGAACCTACTTGCTGAAGTTGACAGCAATTGCATTGTAAAACTTTATTGTTCCTTTCAAGATGAAGGGTATTTATATCTCATAATGGAGTATCTACCCGGTGGAGATATGATGACGTTGCTGATGCGGAAAGATATACTAACAGAAGATGAGGCCAGGTTCTATGTTGGAGAGACTATCCTAGCCATCGAGTCGATTCATAAACATAATTATATTCATAGGTAAACTCAAGTAAACAATAACATCAAATGATGCAAAAATTTAGATTTTAAGTATACAATCCGTATGACTTGAATCAACAATACGTAACATACAGTGGTTTTTTCGTGCATCTATAGATATTTGATATTATGATTCTTAAATGCATTCCAGAGATATCAAGCCTGACAACTTGCTGTTAGATAGACATGGTCACATGAAATTATCAGATTTTGGGTTATGCAAACCGCTAGACTGCAGTAATCTTCAGGAAAAGGACTTCTCGATTCGAAGTAACAGAAGTGGAGCTCTTCAGAGTGATGGACGTCCAGTGGCTCCTACACGAACACAACAGGAACAACTGCAACATTGGCAAAAAAATAGGCGAATGCTTGTGAGTCATTCAGTAATAGTATACATAAACAGACTTGCCTATTTTGTTCCTCCCAAACTTTCAGGTTGACGCTTTTGTTTGCAACCACATATACTGGCAAATTTGTTTTTGTATGAGTGTGAATATTTTAGTTTCTTAAATGCCGGATATTTTTCATATAGAAATTTAGTTACTGAAGTTTCTGCTTCTGTAATGGCAAGTCTTTTAATGATTGTATGGTGACTCTATATAGATAACATTTATTTCATTTTAAGCTTTCATTTCTTTGCATTCTGCAGGCGTATTCTACAGTTGGAACGCCTGATTATATTGCTCCTGAAGTTCTACTGAAGAAAGGATATGGCCTGGAATGTGATTGGTACTAACTATATAATATCTTTTTCGACTTTTCCTTTTCAAAAATTCCTCTAAGCTAAGCTGATAGAACACCAGATTTGAACAGAATAACTTTTATTGATAAACACAGAAATTACACAATATGCAACACTAAACTTGCTGCCCCGGTCCTAGAGGCTAGAGACAACCACAACACAATTTTCCTAATATATCCCTAATACATAACTTCCTCATAACTCCATAACTAATCATAACTGTCATTTATTTCTGTCATGTATACTATCTCCAGGAAGATTTTGAGTTGTAGTTTGATAAACCATCCACTGATCCATGTTCCGATTATAAGTTGTCCTTGTTTTTTTTTGAACTTCTTAATCTGTCAATATATTCTAATGACATTGTATAAATGCTTCCAGGTGGTCTCTTGGAGCTATAATGTATGAAATGCTTGTAGGTTATCCACCCTTTTATTCAGATGAACCGATGTTGACTTGTAGAAAGGTAAGGTCTGGATCACCTACCGGTGGAAGGCAATGTGTCATGCATTTGTATGAGCTAAGTTTTAGCACATGTTTAAACTCGTCTTGCTATATTAGAAGTGTGCTAAATAGAAATTAACGATATTACTATTCTTTCTCGTCATTCTATTAGACTTATATCCCGTACTCGTGTATGAGGTCCTTGAAATTCTAATTGAAATGAATCAGAAAAGATTGTAAAAGATGATGTTTTATGGATTGGAGTCTCCTATCCCTAAATCTGAATAAGAGATCAGGACATGATCACATATTCACATGAGATCCCCGTGGCTCTTCTAATTCTCTCTTAACTCCAAAGCTGGCATAAACCTCCCAACTGAAACTCCTTCCTACTTATATTCAACTACTTCACTCAATTACAGTTGGAATTATGTTCAATTCTGTTAGGTGCCAGTTACAGTTATTGGTAACAGAATTAGGTTCTAATCCCTATACTCGGGTATCTAACAATTTCACATAAACGTATTCCAGTTGAGAGTCACGGATATATGGCCAACCTGCATGGTGGGTGTGTTGCTGATTTTCTGTTTCTTATGGGTGATTGGTATTCAGTATAATACACGTAAATAGAGGTTTATATACCTGTGATTTGTAAATGGCAATGCCCCATTACTGTTTAAAGTTTGAACCATATGAGTATTATTATTGTTTACAACATTGTCTTCTAGATGTCTTACAGAAAATGTTGAAGAGGCAATAAAAAGTGTTACTGTAGCTGAGAACATAGCTCTAAGTTAAACAGGAGACTGTGGCCACATCGTTTTTAGATAAAAAGTAATCTAGCAAACTGCATAAAGTTCAAAATTTTCAGTCTTAGAACTATTGAATTTGTTAGGAGGTTGAAGCTTGAGGTTGGTTTGCTAAGAACAAGTTTCAGGAAAAACAAATAGCGTGGTTTGCCAATTTCGCTAAGTAAAGAATTGTGTCTTACTTTCTTATGATATGATGTGGTTTTACTATTGAACTGTAGCTTGATATTTATTTTTGCACCGTGCTTCTGTTTGCAGTTTTGGTATTTTTTTAGTAATAGATGATATGTCATAGTTATCAACAATTTATAATGTGTCCATGTCGATTGCTGGCATGTCTTGCTTTTATTCTATTTATCATTTTGGTCTTCATTTTCAATCATGTTAAGGTCGTTCATATCTCCTACCGTTAAATATGCAGATAGTAAATTGGAAAACTTATCTAAAATTTCCGGAAGAAGCTAAACTATCATCAGAGGCTAAGGATCTTATTTGTAGACTCCTATGTAATGTAGACCAGAGGCTTGGAACCAAAGGAGCCTATGAAATAAAGGTATTGTGTTCTTTTCTAGCTTCTATAGTCTACTTTTGATTCAGTTGCATAGTAACCAGTAAGTGATTGGCCATTTTATTTCCAGGCTCACCCATGGTTCAAAGGTATTGAATGGGATAAATTGTACCATATGAGCGCCGCTTTTATACCCGAGGTCAACGATGAATTAGATACCCAAAATTTTGAGAAGTTTGAAGAGGTATCTCATATATCTTTGTTTAAGGATATAGAAGAGTTGCTTATTTTATGTTGCGAATAAGTCTCACTTTCTCTTCATTAACTAATGTGTGTGTGTATACCTTTTTGTGTAGGTGGACAAGAAAACTGAATCCTCCTCAAATGCTGCAGGCCCATGGAAGAAGGTTGGTTCTTGTTACTCAAATTTCCTATATATTTAGTCTACAAGATTTTTTGAAATTTTAGCATGTTAGCATCACAATTATTGACTTTTATGATATTCTATTTGATCTTCTTAGCTTAATTATTATTAATGAGAAAAAGGTTTTCATTCTTGTTGGGCAACTCCGCTTAATACCAATTAGTTTTAATTGGATTTCGACGCGATTATCTTTGGAATACTTCTGTTATTATGATTGTACCTTACTGTCAACAATAGCATTTAGTTTCAATCACACGTCAACAAAAGTTTTGTTAACATCAATGATTTAAATTGCGGACCACATTACCTGATGTGGCCGCAATATTGCAGTTGTGGTGATCGCCGCAACCGCATGACACTGCAATTGCGGTGTGACTCTGAATCACAATGATGCAGCTACAATGCAACCGCATCGGACCATATTTGGACTGTATCAGACCGCATTGGACCGCATCACACCGCATCGGATTCAAAAATATTATTTTAATCACAAAATAATTCACACCACAATTGCCGCACCACATCACACTGGTTAACAGTAACTCTGAATATAATTGTCTCTTGATTTGAGAATCTGAGATAATCATTGTTTTCAATAACATTTATTCTTATGGTTTGTGGAAGTCTGTGTTTTTAACTTTGGCATGTCATTTGCTGTAGATGCTGCCATCTAAGGATGTTAACTTTGTTGGCTATACATATAAGAATTTCGAAATTTTGAATGATCATGAAATACCTGGAATTGGTATGTACATTTCCCCCCCCCCTCTCTCTCTATATATATATATATATGCGTGCGTGCGAGCGAGCGTGTGCATCCTGCACGCGTGTGAATGTGTATGCTAGTGTAATTGGTTATTTAACCCTTTTATCTCATTTTCGTCATTCTCTTTCTGGAATGAGTGTAAGGCTGCATACATGATACATCGACCCTCCCTGTACCCCACTAGGCGCGAGCCTCGTGCCCTGGACCACTCTTTTACGGTATTATAATCGATTCATTACTGCATTAATCTTCACATGGGTGTGTGCTATTGTATCAGCTGAATTGAAGAAGAAGAGCTCAAAACCTAAAAGGCCATCTATTAAGTCCCTATTTGGTAAGAATAACCATATTGTTTTCCTCTTTTTTCTAGTATTTCCCTGTCTTATGGTTTAGTTTACAACAACAAAAACCAAATCTTTATCTCACTAGGTGGAGTCGGCTATACATGGATCGAATGACGTTATAATGCTCTATCATAAATCATGTTCACCGACAAAGCATTAATCTATATCATAAATCATGACCATTATTTAACGATAAATAGTTTTTATTTTATGATACAGATGATGAATCAGCTATGGCTTCCAATCAACCAATTAAAGGGAGCTTCTTAAACCTCTTACCTCAGATGGAAGAAGTTCCTGAGAATAACAATGATCAAAAATAGTAATTTATACAAATTTCAATAAACTATTGGATAACTACTGATTTCTTCACTATTACCCAGACATTCTTTTTGTTTGGTTGGAGTTTGATAGTTTTAGAAACCAAAGACCTTAAATTTGTTTGGGATGCATGATTTTTTTGGGTACTACCAAGGGTATCCCCTCATCATATATTTGTAAGGAACTAATGCCTTTCATGGTGTGTGACTGCCCTACCCAAAAAGTGTTGCTTCCGGGAATCAAATCCTTGACCTTTTGGTCATACTGGGGGTCTAGCATGTCCTTATACCAGACCAATACCTTGTCGGTGGATGCATGAGTTTTGAGGTAACTAGGATGTTTGTCTGTGGAGGAAAATCTTTGAAGGTGTATATTCCTTTTAAGTCACCTTTTATCAAAGGTGCAATGTGTTAAATATAAGTTATTTCTTGTAATTAAGTGCTGATAAGGATGTGTAATTCACATTTTTGTACTATAATATATAGAGATTTACTTGTTTGTGAGTTAATATTCTGTCTTATCTGACTTCAAGGTCCAAACTTCAAATTTCTCACTCATTTTAATTTTATATTTATGATTGTCTCTAATTAATTCTTTAGGGTCTCTTTTTGGTACTACCAAGAGTATCTCTTTACTCCTATGGGTAAGGAACTAATATTTTTCGGGAGTAGTGACTGCCTCTCCCAATAAGTGTTACTCTCTGGAATCGAAAAAAATATCATTTCCTCTGTCATCAAATTTTGATTGAAAATTCTTGAATCCCTTTCAAATATCTAGAGGAAGGGTATCAGGGATTGGTCCAAAAAAATTTCAACAATTTTTATAAACATAGTTGGTATTTTTTGAAATAAATTAACTAAAAATGTTTATTTTGTATGGAGAAAATATTTTTTTCTAGGCCATATAGTAATCCTAGTAGTTGCAATGGGATCAAAAGTTTGGGAGAACTTATTTACTTTATTTGGATTGTTATGAAAGTCTTTAAGTGATAAAAACTTAAAGGTCACAATCAATGTGGGTGAAAGTCATTATTGGTTGAACACAATCAATGTGGGTGATTAATATAAATGTGACACTCATCTTTTTTTTTTGTATAGTATAATCAAGAGTATCTTCTCATCATATGGATAAGAATTAATCTATTTCGAGTTGTGTAGCTCTTACTAACAACAAATATTGCTCATAAGAGTCGAACATTTGACTTATTACAATACTCGAGGATGCAGTAGACACTTTTCGGAAAACCTTTAAAGTAGCTTTTCGAGTAGCTTGTATTAGAGGCGTTCGGTAAACAAAAATTGAAGATAACTTGTAGTTTTTAATAAAGGAGGTTGTATCGTTTGAAATCTATTTTTCATAAAACTAATTCAAGTAGCATTTAGAAAGTGAAAGTAGATTTTAATAATCCGCTTTCCAATTTTGCCCTTCAATATTTTAATAAATTGCATTACATGCACTCAATTAAAAAAACCTATTAACCTTACACAATTTATAGGGTTTTATATAGGACAAATGATCCTGTTGATTCTTTATTTTATTCCTCACATGGTTACATATGACATAGTTAGAGCTCTTCCTATTGTTTGATTCTATACAATGAGATATATGATATTATTTGATGTATGAGTTAGATTGTTATATAGGTTTTTTTTTGTTTCTATTTTCATATATTTTGAAGAATTGTCATCATAGTTATTCGGATTTTATATACCACAAGGTGATCATGAAGATGATGATATTAATTGTGCAACTTTGAATCAGACAAATTCTGGAATTAGGGAAGAACATAACAAGATTTTTCGTTATTATGAGATTCAATAAGATAAATTATTTTCTTTTCAGAATCTTTTGTGATGGATAAATTATTTTTCACTGAACTTTTTTATGATGTATACATTATTATTGCATTTAATTGTTAGATGAATGTATGAAATATTTTTATATTATATCCTTTAATGAAATATATTGTCAATGATAGAAGAATATCATAAACTTTTGTAACTTAACTGCATTTTTGAAAAAAATGTTTAAAACAAAAAATATATTAAAATAGAACAAACAAACAAAATATTACATATTCAAGTATAACTCAAATATAAAAATAAATGATTATTTAAATTATTTTTGTATTTAATTAATTCAATTAATAAATAAATAAAAAATGTATACGAATTTTAGTTATTTTTTTAAATCTTAGCTAGTTACGAAATTGTTTTATCGAACAATTATAGTTTAATAAGATATATTCACGGCTACAAGCTTCCAGATACTTTCATATCTAAGGATGGCAATGTGTACCCAGATCTGCGGGTACTGCAAAAAATACCCGCAACGGGTCTGGGTCCATATTTTGGATCCGTGAGTAATTGAGACCCGCGATTTTAAGATCCACTGTTAGATGAGTCTGAGTCCGGGTAATGAGCTATCCAGACCCGTGACTATCCGGACCCACTATTTATATATATAACAACATAATTGTAATATAATGTTAATATATATTGTAATATCATATTAAACCATAATTATAATATTATACTACTTCATAAGTGTAATTGTTATGTTGTTAACTGTGATGCTATGTTGTTAAACAATATTATTATATTGTTAATTCATATGTATGATATAATATTATGTTAATTGAAGAGTTTTTACTAAATGAATTTTTCATCATAATTTTGAACTTATTTTTAATGTTTGTTTGAGTAAAATGAGTTGTGTTTAATATTCTAAGTTGTGTTTAAATAGCATATAAGATCATAAGAAACAAATGCATAAATTACTTGCAATTATTTTAATAGTTTTGAATTTATGGGTACCCATGGATCCGCTGGGTACTCAGAGACCCACGGGTAGTATCCCCGTTGGGTATTAACACGAGTCTGAGGCGGATCTGAGTCCAAAAATGAAGCAACAGAACGGGTCTAGATAATGCACTACCCAAACCCATCCAGACCCTTTGTCATCCCTATTCATATGTAGTTATATTCACAACTGCAAGCTATAAGCTCATTTCTACGAATTATAAACTCACAATTACAAAAGCCAATTTTCCAAAACAAAGCTAATTACTAATTATATTTCTTGATATTAATAAAATGAGCTCTATATGTTCTTTAGTCATGATTTTATTATCTCACAATTTTTTTTTACTTTAATCCTTGAATTGAAAAGAAAGAGATGAAAAAAATAATATGATTTAGTTCACTTATTTTACCAAGATTTTAGAAGAGAAGAGTAACATATTATTTTATTTATTTGAAAGATGAGATAATATAAGAGGCCATCTACAAGTGTGTGTTCCAACAAGGCATTTTATATTCATGTGAGATTGAAAAGCTGGCCTTCCATTGCAATAGTTGGATAAAATTGAAAAGTTGGCTTTCAAGTGTGAATAAAAGATTACCATGTAGGAGTTTTTTATATTGTTATTTTATCATTTAGTATTAAAATTTAAATTATCATTAGCTTTTAAATATAAGTAATATGAATAATATACTAATTTTATATAAATCTTTTGATAATGATAGATATTTCAGTGTAATTGAAATATGAGTAAGAATAGAAAATATCAGAGTAATTGTTTGACTAACATAAAAATTATTAGAATAAGAAATGAAAGTTATGCAACCATACATAATTAAAATTAAAAGTTAGTTAATAATGTCATTTGTATTCATCTTTTAATATTATTTATTTGAATAAGATCCAATAATAAATATTAATTTTTTTATATTCATTTATTTTAGTAACAACTATTTTTAGTAGAATCATTTTGAGTAGATATATTTTACAATGATATGATGCTCTATCTATAGTCTATTATGCATTGTTAATTGAGGTAATGAAATTTAAATTTTACCTAAAAAAGGAGGATATTTGTAGGTGAAATAGTCTATTGATTATTCTCTTTTCATAATCAATTGTTTGTTGAATATTAATTCAAGTTTTGACGTGTTGAATATATATGCTTATATTCATTGTCAATTAATTAGTTTCTCTCGTACACAATAATGACACTTTCAAAAATAAAAACATATGCATATTGATAAAAAATTCCACATAAACTAATCAATACTTAGGGGTTTATTTGTGAGTTTAACTTCGGAGAGGAAAAAGGAGAGGAAAAATGAAAATGGAAGAATTCACGAGTGTATTCAATTACTCTCGTACCTTATTTTCCTTTTCATTTCTTTCCAAAACTTAACTCACAAACAAGTTTTTAAGAAAATACATAAAAATAGTGTTAAGGATTTGAGACCATGAAGTAAAATAAATAATATTTATCTTTGACAATAATATAGTTGTGTCCTATGCTAGTCATGTTAGCTGGGGAGTTTAATGAGAAATACAATCAACAATAAATAAATTTAGGATATTTTCTGAATTTTACTACTCTCTCAAGTTTTATCATCAAAACCATGTGTAAATTAATCTTAAGAATTTATAGCTTTAATTTCATATAATTAGATTACTAACCTATATTCATGGCAACACGATTCTCCTCTAGATGTCGTGTGTTGTTCTTCATCAATAGAGAAACTCTTTTATCTATTTCTCTTTTTTTCTATGCTCTTCCTTTATTGATGATAAATAGAGACACTTTTTCTGGGCAAAGATAAGGACAATATTTCAAATCATTTTCTTATTGGTATAGTGTTTCCATCAAACACTATATACACAGTTATAGACTCTTTCCCAAGAGTCTTACCATTTCATTCACAACTCTTCATTCAAGATTTACAACGTTAAAATAAAGTAGTATAACCATTCAATGTAACATGAGCCATTTCTTACCGTTCCCTATTGACAACCCTGTACTTTTCATCACCATTGGTTAGTGTGGTGCTACACAAAAAACTCATTAGTCAACAATGTTTTTAGTTTTAAATTTTGGTGTTAAGCTAAATAGCATATATTATGAGAATATGATCGAGTTATTATTTATAAGGCTTAGACAATCATCACATTAAGGGTGTGTGTGGGCCGGGTTAAGGCTTGTCCTTATCCGACCCTAAATGTTGTTCGAGCCATTTTTTTGAACTCAGACCCGACCCTAGACCTGGAGTTAACCCGACCCTAAATATTCACAGGGTCAACCTTTAAACCCGGACCCGCCCCTAAATATTCACAGGGTCAACCTTTAAACTCGGACCCGACCCTAGACCTGATTAATTATATCGTGTACTTATTTTACATAAAGTCTCTAAATATTATTTACTATTGTGAAATTTGACATATAAAATAATATATGTGTATGTATATTATTAAACATGTATATATGATTAAAAATTAGGAAATCAATGATATTTTCGACCAAAAAATTATCATTACTCTGTATATATTTGAACAGAGACACATACAAACATCATGAGTGAGTGTCCATGGGACGAGTCATGCATGGTCCCTACCCGACCCTAAATATTGGCTGAGTCCATGATCGGGCCATACCAGGTAAGGTCGGGTCTTGCTCACCCATACATCACATTATGAATTAGTTTTTGGGTTAATATAGATCTAGTCATTCTAATATGGTATCAGAGTCTAACATTTTTAATAGACCATCCCTATATAGTTAGTCCTACAAACTTATGTTCTAGATATCTGGTCCTCGACATTAGGGGTATTAAGGCATCAATAATAAGGCTTAGATAATTTTCACGTTATTAATTAATTTTTGGAGTTTAGTTATTTGTAATCATTTATAAATATTTGTAAATGTAGTGATATAGGCACCACACATTAGACTCCCTCAAATGAGGATATCTATAGTTGAATAATGAATATTAAATTCTCAAGTGATGGATATAAAAACAATTTACCATTACCTAAACTCATGCTCAAACCTCATACTCTTTCTTGTATGAATTATTGAAAGATGTAAGATTCATTAATTTTATTAGTTAAATTAAAGCGATCTAATTCAAGTAAGATTTATGTCATATATAATTGTCATAAAAATTATTGTACACATACTAAATGTTATTTATATTTTTGTGATGAACAAAATTAGATATAAGATAATGAAAGATCATCACTATTCATGAAAGAAAATGAATTCAAAATCAACACTCTTCATGAAATGGTATACACTTATTATAAATAAACGGTTATGGTTCTCAGTTATAGACACACAAAAGACAATACACCAATACAAGATAATGCAAAATGTTCTATTCATCACAATAGATGAGAAACTGTGACTAAAGGTGTGGTCTACGATTAGAAGACCAAAGAACATACATGTTTCATCATGGACATGTATTTGAATACATGATAAAGGATAATATAAAATTCATTTATTCTTTATGAACATATTAAATTACGCTTCCAATATACACATCTATATTATTCTTGGTAATTTGACATAATGATATTGGAATGATAGTATTATCATCTTTAGTATTCTTCATATTTAAGTCTAAATTCCGAAATTTACAATCTTAACCAAGTCATTGTGGCTGACAATAGTTTTGTTTTGTACTACAAAGAGTATCTCTCATATTTTGAATAAGAAACTAATCTCTTTCGGAACATTTTGGTTGACGTGATCATTTACTTGGTGGGTTCATGGATTGAAAACTTGTGACTTTCATAATTAACTACTATATAAAGAAGGATTCTAACCAGATTGTTTTCAATTTTCCTACAATAAAATTAAAGACAAAATAGGTTGATCGGTCCTATGCCTTTATCTGTTTTTCAACTTAGTATATATTGTACTTTTTATTTTGTTTTAGACCGTAATTTGTTTTTCGTTAGTCTCTTTTTTCAACAAAGATCTACGTCATATTCTTTGTTTGTTTTGCAGAATCTAGAACACCATGATTTGATGGGTTTTCCTTCACAATACTAAAAGTTCTGTACCAAAATTCATAAAGTTGATGTCGGTAGGAATTTAGAATAGAAATTTATACTTATATAATTATTTGGGTTGATAGAGCATACATTATAAACAAATTTAATTAGTATAAGATAAATTATATCATAAATTCTTATATTGGCAGAAAATATTAGAAGATAATAAATTTAAATAATAACTAAGAAAACAAATATAAATTATAGATAAATTTAAATAAAATGAAAGATAAGATAATATTTTCGGTTCTAAACTAAATATCATCTAATGTCCTCTCATACTATTACTTATATTCTGTGTTGCAAAAATATCTATATGACATTATCTTTCAATATTTTTTTTATTTTTCCCTAGGTCGACCTAAATTTGTTCATGAAAACATATAAGTCTGCTATAGTTCCAAAGTTTATTTAAATGCATATACTACATTATAACTTTCATGTGGGCACGAAAATTTATATTAATTTTAAACTAAGCATGATCTAAGACACAATGTTATTAATTCTATATAATTATAGAAATAGTGAATTATATAAAATATTACAAAATCAAAATTATACAATAAACTTTAAAGATAAATAAGCTTTTCTGATAGCTCAATCCGTAGTCTATATAATTAAATAGATCTTTTAAAAATATTGACTTAATTGCTAAACAAATGAGGGACATAATATTATTCTTACCATTAAGTTAATTATCCATTAATTTTTTTTTTGTTTCACTTTAGTTTATCTAGCTTATTTTTGATATCAAAGTTAGTTTTGACCTAAGACAATTAGAATATTCAATATTTTATTAGAAAGCCTAAAATATTGATCTTTGAACATAGTGTTGACTCTGACCAACACATGATTTCGGATATAGCTATAAAAACTAGTTCGTATCGGTCAATTCAACCAATAAATCAGTTTCAATAATGTTAATATATTATATATGAATATCTAATTTCACCGATATACGGTTTAATTAATGAATCACTGGTTAAAGCATCATATCACTATACCAGTATCCTACAGGTTTGAGGAGCAGTATGATATTAATAAGACTGATTTTTTGAGATAAGAATGAATATTTTCCTAATCAAATTAATGGAATAATGTAAAGAGTTTTAAGCAAAAGAATAACGGCGCAAATGGAAATAAACTTGATGAAATAAAATGAGATGAAAAAAGGTTAAGAAGTAAAAATAAAAAGAACAACTAAAAATAGCAAAAAAAGTAGAGCCATATGTTCTATTCTACACAAAGGGATAGTTGGACGGTTGGACCTGTGTGACAATAACATACTTGAAAAGCAAAAATAAAGTTTATTTTTTAGTATTTAGACACCGCATATTTCTTTTTTTAATATTAGTCACATGATACTTTAACATTGTAATCAAAGACTTGTCACATCGTTAACCATCACCCAAAAGCAACCCTCACCGTTGAATGTCAACTATATATGAAAAACACATTACATTGTAATAAGTGAAAAAAACCTAATTCATATTATAATCATTCATTCTTGAGAAATTTAATGATTTGAATTAGTGAATAGATCTAAACTATTGAATTTTCCAAGAATAAGTAAATTCCCTTTGCACAACAATATTTTCCAAATGTGCAAATTTACGATACACTTCAAACACTGATATATTGACTTATGAAAATAATATTTCACATCAATTGTATACTAGGGCATGTCCACCAAAATAGGTTAAAACCAATTTACACAAGATCATTTTTAGTAAATCATCTCAAAACTAATTGACAATAATAGAAGTAGTTAAATGAGTATTTAAACCATGCCTAAGAGAATGAGGGAGACCGTGTGAAACTTATTTTCTAACATGCCCATGTCACAGAAGCCTATCGTACCAGATGAATGATTACCTTTGACTCATGACTCCAAGGTATCTTTTGGCTCACGACAACCGAAAAGAAGTTGGACTCTGACTCTGATATCATGTTAATGTTTTATCTCAAAACCATTTGGTATAAAGAGGAGTAGTCCAATAAGCATTTAAGTTATGCTTAAAAGATTGAGACAAGTGATATGAGACTTATTTCTCAACATATTATATCACTTTAATACGACAAGAAAATATCTTCCCTTACTTTCTAGCTAGTTATGTTGTTAAACGGATCTTCAACTTTAACAATGTGATCAGAAATGATCTCTAACTATCACTACTTAGAATTGCATTATCACTCAAGAGTAAACCTTCTTATTCTATAACATTGATATAATATATTTTTTCATTTACATAGCTTTTATCTGGAGACATTTAAATACATGCTTATGGCCTTATGTACAATTGACATGACTTAAGAAAAAAAAACAAGCATTCAAGTTGTGAGATGAGATGTTTTTTCATTATTTGAGTGTTTTGGATTATGCAAGGTAAGTCCAGAAGAGAAGCTTATTCCAGCCATGTTCCAACCCTTCATTTTGCAATCAGGTAATGAAATCCAAGTCCACTTGTTCAATTTGGTATCAAATGTTAACCATGTCATGTTCCAAAAGCCCTTATAATTTGATACCAAAGCACCTCTAATGACCCCATTATTTTCCTCTAAGCACCCCATCATTGCCCCATAAGGTTTCTCAATCACTTTAATCACTTCACTAGGGACCCTTGACACAAACTCCCAATTCCTTCCATCTAAGCTCAAACCCCACAATTCCACACCCTCTAATACCCTCATGTTGCATATATTTCCATTGTTCTCTCCACCCTTTGATTTCACAATCATCAAGTACCCATCACCATAGACGTGTAGTCGGTCAATTGCGTTCCCCCAGTTAAATCCAATCGTCAATCCTCGATTATTTAGATCAATAAACTTTGGTCGTATAACGATGGGCGTGTCACAATCAGGTGTGTATATAACTAGAACACTCTCTCTTGGTTCATTGACCAAGTTGAGAAAAACATGTCCTTCTCCACGTGGCAATAGTCCATTAGGACTAATTTCTCGTACCTCTAGTGACTTCCATGTGTCAGTTTGAGAGCTATAGACAAATAAAACAGGCCGATTTCCAACAAACTCTGCAAACATGAAACTGAATTGACCCGAACAAGTCGGGTCAATTACCAATTTCATTCCGGATCTCCTCCATGATGAAGTGCCACGTGGGCCCAATGGACATGGAGGGATCTTCTTAACCGTAACATTAACTAAATCAACCGCAATAATTTCTCCAACCGTATTGGAAGCGAATAAAAACACATTACCGGAGGCGGCGAGGAAGTAAAGATCCTCGCCGTGAAACTGAACCGGCTTGAGGAGCTCCGATATGGGAATCCTGAACCATCGATTGGAGCTCCTGTTTGTAAAAGCATGGAGGACTGCGTCACGAAGCCATAACTTTTTATAAACAAAGAGCCAAGTGGTGGAAGAAGACAAGGTGTTGCACTGGCGAATGAAGGTGTGATCGGAGATGATTGAAGAGAAGAATTTGCTGACAAGTTTTAAGGGAAGAATTTCAGGTAAAACTAAAGAGAGGAAGATACTTTGGATGAGTTCTGATGGAAGAAGACATAGGCCAATGGCGTTTGAGGTTGAACTTGAACTTCGATCCATGTAGTAATCAAACAAATAGGTGAGTTAGGTGAGAGAGGAAAGGAGGTTTTGGATGGAGTGGGTTTGGATGATGGTAATATAGTTGAGAAAAAATCTACCAGAGACTAATAGTATAAAAAAAACAAAGGAAATAATAGCATGATAAAATATTTTTATATTTTTATATATGGGTGGGGATTTATTTATATTTTTATTCAAAGATTTAGATCTATCCACTAATTTAAACTATTAGATTTCTCTAGAATTGATGGCTAAAATGTGAAGTTACTTACTTTTGGAGTCGATAAATCCTTACTCTTTATATATAATAGAATAACATTTTTGCCATTAAATATAAGTAAAATCAAATATTTGTATCTGGATTAATAAAGATGATTCTTGTTCTTTATGTGAAACTTCTTTATTAAAGTTTAAATGAAATTGAAGATTTAAAACAAATTGTGATGATAAAATAAAATAAGTACATGTACATCAAATAATTTAATTATGCATGTTTTTATAATAAATTTTGAACAAAAGATGTCTTATATAAATTTTGTGAATATAAGATACATTTTATTTTATGATTCAATTATTGTTACTTATTGGGAACAAATGAAATTGAAGACTTAAAACAAATTGTGATGACAAAATAAAATAAGTACATGTACATCAAATAATTTAATTATGCAGTGGTTTTATAATAAATTTTGAACAAAAGATGTCTTATATAAATTTTGTGAATATAAGATACATTTTATTTTATGATTCAATTATTGTTATTTATTGGGAACTTGAGTTTAATATATTTTGACAGGGTCTAAATGTTAAACTGTCTCATATTTTTTCAATCCAGATGAGACGATACAATTAAATAAACTATATGTTAATATAAAACAATTTATTCATAGATTAATAACCTCACAAATTTTAAACAAAATAAAAACAATAGTATAATTAATAGTAGGTTATATGTTGTGCACTTGTCCCATATGTATACTTATCATTAAATATGAGGTATAGTACGTGGATCATATGAGAACATACTTCATTAATCTTAAAAAGATTTTTTTATGATGAACTCATACATAATATGTAGTGTGCTAAATTGGATGCATATGATAGGGAGGATAAATAAGAGAAATATGTACCTAAAAATTATATAATATGAAAAAAGATATTGTTGTGGTTAGCCTTTGAAAAGGATGGGTTTTTTTTTTAATGTGAAAGAGAAAGAGGTTTGGATTTGATTATTGTAAAAGAGGGTATTGGTGGGCATAGAAGATAAGGACCACTCAAATGATTCCAAGCAATGGTGATTGTCATGGTCGGTTGGTTCCATTGGTTGCCTTTTGACTTATTAAAAAGGCTAAATCTGTGTTTTAGGTCATTTTTATATAAACAAACTAATTTTAAAGTATATGAATTCAGGAGATATCTACTTATTCCAAAAGTAAGTTTAAAAAACGTACACCAAAAGTAAGTTTAGAAAACTTATTCCACATCTTAACCATCAATTCTAGGGAAATCAAATGGTTTAGATCTAATCACTAATTCAAATCATTGGATTTCCTTAAAATTGATGACTATGATGTGAAATAAGTTTTTTAAACTTACTCGAGTAAGTAGATCCCCTCCCATACTAATTACTTTGTACAAAAGTGCCCTTATTTGGTGAGAGAGAAAAATGATGTTGAGTGAAATCATAAAAATGAATTCAGTTCCAACCCAATAATAAAGGGTATCTTTCTTAATAATTGTTGGCAAATTTAATATTAATAATATGTTAACCAATTTTTTAAATTCATCTGAAGGTACTCCAAAAAATACTATAAAAAAGGACTGAAAAGACAAAAGAATATACCTTCATTATTAATGTTCAAATATTTTTCTTATACACAATCACTATATATTATCCATATTTTAAAATAATAATTAAATATGAATGATGAATAATGTAAAGATAGTATAAAAAGTCATGTCCTGTCGATGCATATATTTGTTTCCTTTTTTTAATATGTATATCATAAATTAAATTCCTAAGAGTTTAATATTTATACAATAATATAAGAAATTTATATACTATCATGTTTATCCATTGTACATGTATGGTGGATGCATTGAGCATGTACATTTTTAAGCTAAAAATACATATATACTAAACAGTTTATAAAATATGATGATATAAATTAAATTTATTTTTTCATTTAGTCAGTATCATCATTTTTTAACATAGTATGTATCAGTCTATATTGTATATATTTTTTATATTCTTTACCCAAGATATTATTTTTCTTTGAGATATATTGTGGTTGGTTCTTCTAGCAAGTATCATTTCAAGTGATCAAATCTTGGTTTTTTAATATTCTTTTTTAAAGATATAATTATTCATTCAAGTCTTTGGCAATAATAGAGTAAATGAATAACTTAAGTTTAATATTTTATGATGGATCGCTTGTGATTGGGGAGCTTCCAACTACCAGAGAGTTCCATTGTTACCGGGGTATGAGAAGAGTGAAGAGCTATAAGTGAGACACAACGTCTTGACCAAAACCTTAAGGCATTAGTTCTATTAGTTTTTTCTGCTTATAAACTCTTTTACTCCTCCCCGCATATCCAATGTGTGACTTCACACTTGAATAAACCCAATACTTTATTTAAAGTCCACTTTAAATCAAAGATACAACGTAACTCAATACTTTATTAGGATTAGGGATAATGATGCATTATCATATTTAAAAGCTTGCTTGTGTGGTTCTACTAAATACATTTATTTAAAAAACGGGCAAGTTAAATTTTCGTGACTGTTTATAAGTTTAACTATTTTCTTTATTTAATGCACAAGTTTTAAGATATCTGACACACTATTAAGGATAACAATGGATATTCGGATCAGCGAGTACCTGCAAATAATACCCGCAACGGGTCGGGTCTGGGTTTATGTTTTGGACCCGTAGGTAATTGAGATCCGCGATTTTAAGACTCGATATTAGATGAGTCTGATTCTGGGTAATGAGGTATCCAGACCTGTTGGTACCCAGACCCACTATTTCTTCATATATATATATATATATATATTATATGGGAGGGTATCCACTTACTCCAAGAGTAAGTTTAAGACACTTACTTCACATCATAACCATTAATTCTAGGGAAATCTAATGGTTTGAATTAGTGAGTAGATCTAAACCATTAGTTTTCTTAGAATTGATGACTAAGATGTGTAGTAAGCTTAAAAACCTACTCTTGAAGTAAGTGAATCTCTCATCTATATATAAAAACATAATTGTAATATGATGTTAATGTATATTGTAACATCATAGTAATCCATAATTATAATATCATAAATGTTATTGTTATGTTGTTAAACAATTATGTTATGTCGTTAAGGAATAATATTATGTTGTTAATTCATATATATATATATATATATATATATGATATAATGTTATATTAATCGAAAAGTTCTTACTAAATGAATTTTTCGTTCTAATGTTGAAGTTATTTTTAATATTTGTTTGAGTAAGATGAGTTATATTTAATAGTCAAATTAAGTTGTGTTCAAAACTTTAAATTAAAGTTTATAATTTTTTTTATCTGGTTGATTATCTAAATAACATATAAGATGTAAAAAAATACAGAAGTGCATAAATTACTTCCAATTATTTTTCATATTTTTGAATTTATGGCTACACAGATCCGTCCGGTACCCAAGAACCTACGAGTAGTATATCCGGTGGATATTAGCACGAGTCTAGGTCAAAAAATGAAGCAACGTGACGGGTCTAAGTAATGCACTACTCGGATCCATCCAGACCCATTGCCATCTCTACACACTACATGCTTTGTTTTATATATCATTTGATGAGGAATCCATTTACTCTAAGAGTAAGTTTTTAAATTTACTTCACATCTTAGCCATTAATTCTAGAGAAGTCCAATAGTTTAGATATTTTCACTAATTTAAGCCATTGAATTTCCCTAGAATTAATGACTAAGATATGAAGTAAGTTTAAAATACTTACTCTTAGAGTAAATGGATCCCCTCCCATATTATTTATAAAGTAAGTTTTACTACTTCTACCTTGTTGTAAATTTTCCAGCAAATAAATGTTGAAGTGATAGTGGATATATTTTTTAAATAATAATTTGGTGGCATGAAAAAAATCTGAAACAAAGAGATCTTTACTTTGTGGATTAGGTCATGTAGACCCACTATGTCATTTTAATTTTTTAAAAAAAAGTAAAGTCATGGAAGTTATATATGTTAGTATTTTTATTGTGGGTGAGATTCGAACTCTCAATATATTTCACTTACATTTTTTACCTTAATTATCATCAGTGAGATTTGAACTCACAATCTCATGCACTCTGTTCCCTAAATCTTTCATATTCACAATGGGACTATCTTATGACTCCCTTAAGGAAAAATTACGTGAAGTGTTATATTAGTTGAAACAACTTTTTAATATATAACCAGTTGAAATATTATATCTTTATTTTACAACCACCTTATATTTTCTTTATAAATATGCATTTCACAAATAGATCTCAAAATTTAAAGCAAAATGTATGTTATCCTGATTGTCAATGAATATGTTATCTTGTTTGTCAATGAACAAAAGTCATTTTTATGGTTGAAAATATTGTAATGCTAACCTAATCGTCTTATGTTACTATTTTTACCAGTTTATTATTATTCTATTTATATCAATTTATCATTATTCTATTTTTATCAGTTTATTATTATTTTATTCTTATAAGTTTGTTAATATTCTATTCTTACGAGTTTGTTATTGTTCTATCTTTATCTATTCTTATCTTTATACTTACATTTAGAAATTGTATCTCATATATATCAACGATGTACTTTGTGAAAGTTTGATAAATAAGATTTATAGTTTCTATATGGTATCAGATTAAGCCTTGTAGCTTAACAACAACTTATCCATCCTCTTCATCTTTTTCCCTAGTTCCTATCAATGTCTACTCCCATGGCTTACAATAAAACGCTTATCGAACTCACTACCACCATTCTTCCCATCAAATTCAATTATGGAAACCATCATACCTTGCACAACCAAATCCTTCATCACCTCAGAGCCCATGACCTTTATGGCTATGTTACTGGTGATACTCCTTGTCATTCCTTAGGTGATGAATTTGATGAGACCACTCTTGACTACCTAGACAACTCTTATTGGAAACGTAAAGATCATTATGTTTATCTTTCTCTTCTAGGTTCATGTGGCCCTCATGCCTATATTGTTATGACCTTTGTTGAGTCCTCTACTACAACATGGACTCATTTGAATAAGCAATATGCCAATCGCTCTCGGACTCGAGTTATGTCTCTCAAAGAACGTCCTGCCTCAATTTCAAAAGGTACTTCCAATATTGGTGATTACCTTCGTTCTATTCGGTTAGACTCTCTCCACCAACTAGATAGGAAACCACCTAGTCGATGCCTTATTGGTCATCCGGTCGGTGACATTGACCTTGTAATTACTGTTCTCAATGACAGTAGACCCTCATTTTGTGAGTTCTCTGCCTCCAATCACACTAGAGATACTTCACTGCCATTTGATGATTTGTTTGACAAGTTGGTTGATTTTGAAATATTTCTCCAATGCAATGAATATCAACAACAATCTCTTCCCGTTACAGCCAATTACACCCATCGCAACTCTCGTGGGTTCAACCTTGGTTATCGCTCCGCTCATGTTCCAAGTCGATCTAATGGTCATAATATTCCTACTCCATAAGTGTAGAATAATGGTTCTTGGCGTACTATATGCAAGTATTATCGACCGTGGAGGTCACAATATTGATGTTTGTTATCGCTTAAATCGATTTCCTCCAGGCCATCCTAGGCATCAAGCCACCTTCGTTCACTATGGAGATCATGATGAATCCACCTGACTTCTTGATTCTAGTGCATCCCATCATGTGACTGATGATTTTAGTCCTTTGTCATTGTCTAATGATTACCATGGTGACGACAAATTCATGGCTTCCAATGGTAAGGCTCTCCCAATTAAATATTATGGGTTTCTATTTTAATGTAACAGCGTCGGGTTCTCGCTCAAGCAGATTTCAATAATTTTCACTACACTTGGGAAAATAAAATTAGGGTGTTACACATAATACAGAACGATTGGCTCCACTAGAGATGAACTAATCTTGTTTCGAGAGCTCTTCAAAGAACTTCATCTTCCCTTTCATCCATAACCCATTATCTACTCCGACAACATTGGTGCCACATATATGCGTGCTACTCTAGTCTTCCACTCGTGCATGAAGCACCTTGCCATCCATTATCATTTTTTGTGTGACTTGGTTTCTAGTAAGGAACTTCGTATCCATCATTTCATAAAAATAACAAAAGTTTCAAAACAAAAAAGTCATTTTTATATATATGTCTTGAAAATCATCCAAACCTCGGTACTCTACCGGTCCGGGTGGGACAAGGGGTTGCGAACTCGGACTTGGTGCGGGATTCAGATTCAGATTGTGCAAGTTCTCGTTCATCTGTTGTAGTGCAACCACCATCTGGGCCAACAAATAATTTGGAACATGCTGACTTGTTCCTCTCCCTCTCCCTCTTCCAGCCATGTCTTAACCTGCACTCGTTGATGGTCAGCACACAAATCTAACTCACATAAGTCAGGTTATCACATAATCTCATAGCACATTACATGTCACTACACCAAGGCTACAGGCTTTAAACATTCAATTCATATAATCTCAACTAGTTAAATCATAAACATGTTACAAAGAAGCAAGTAAGGCCATACCCTAGGCCGCAGAATTAACTATGCTCTGATACCGTATCGTAATGACCCAAATTCTACCCTTGAAATTTTTTCCTTATTTTAATCCAATTTCATACATTTTCCTATAAGTTACATTTACAAATTTAATAATCTTATTTTAAAATATTGCTTTCCTCTTCACATTCAATTTATAAACCAACATCGACATACCCATTCGTTTGACAGAAAAAATAATTCATATTAATGCAGCTCGGTAACTACCGCATACAACTAGCTATGAGTTTCCAAAATACCCATAGCTACAAATATCAAGAGTTACAATTATCCATGGCTGTTAACATGTATCGAAAATCATGCCCATAGTTACAAATATTCAGTTCAAAACAAAATCAGTTAGATTACAAAAGAATGAAGGTAAGAACTTCAAAAAGATTAAAAGTCTCTAAGCTCCTAATCAAAACGTCCTTACTTCTTCCAGCTACCTACAATGGGATTAACATTGACCATACACAGAAAACACAAAGGAGTAAGTCATTAACTCAATAAATGCCAAAGTACGTTAATCCACATTTTAATAAAATTAGGTAAACAATATAAAGTTTTATGTATACTTAAAACCATTTTCCATCATTTATCCTTTGAAAATTGTGCTACATAACTTGAGCCAAGAGTTTACAAGGGAACAACAACATAAAACGAACCATAACTCAAAAGGGTGAGTTTCCATCGTTTCTCACATGTTGAGAAGAGATCCAACATGCCCAAAACAATTTTCAAAGGGAAGAAGAGAGTTAGAATCAAGAGTTTTACCTCTTCTCAAGCTTCTAGATAAGTATCAAAGCTCCTTGCCCTTGGAAAAGCTCTCTTCTCTCACCTCTCTTCTCTCACCTCTCTTCAATTTCTAACCCTAAAATGTGTTTGTGGTTTCTCATTTAATGCAAACTCGTCGGGTTCTCGCTCAAGCGAGAAAATCTCGCCCATTTTAAAAACTCATATATGGCCCTCTCGCCCATGCGAGAGAACTCTCGCTCATGCGCGACAGCTCAGGCAGGTCCAAAATGTCACTTTTCTCGCCTAGGCGAGACAACTCTCGCTCAGGCGAGGCAACTCTCGCTCAAGCGAGAATCCTTCAGTATAGCCCATGATTTCACCCTCCCAGGTGAGCCTTTCTCTTCCAGGCGACAATCCCTTGCTCAAGCGAGAATCCCAGGACTGATACTATAATTTTAAAGACTTGAATTAAGGGTGTCACACTTGGTCGTATCCACCCCAACTAATGTGCCTGTGGTGGTGTCGACGGTTGTGTCACGATGTCCAGTAGTGGTAAACGGTAGGACATTTACCATGGATTTAATATGCTTACCACTATCCCAGTTAGATCTAATTTTGGGAATGGACTAGTTGTCAGCAAATCATGTGGTGCTTAATTGTGTTGATAAGACCGTGGTGTTCGAAAATCCGGATGAGATTTCTGATGAGGCTAGTTATATGAAACCGTTGTCGGCTAAGGAAGTCAGGAATTCCTGTAAGGAGGGTGGAGTCGTGTTTATGTTGTTGGCATCCCTGGAGGGTATTGAGAAACCCAAGGTTGGGGATATTCTGATAGTTTGTGAATTTCCTGAGATATTTCCTGGTGACATTCCGGAGTTGCCTCCAATGAGAGAAGTTGAATTCTCTATTGATTTGGTACCTGGAACGGGACTCATCTCTATAGCTCCTTATAGGATGGCACCGTTAGAGTTGGATAAGTTGAAAAAGCAGGTTGATGACTTGTTGGCAAAGAAGTTTATTCGTCCTAGTGTCTCACCGTGGGGTTCACCTGTTTTGTTGGTTAAGAAGAAAGATGGGAGTATGAGGTTGTGCACAGATTATAGACAGTTGAACAAAGTCACCATCAAGAACAAGTATCCCTTGCCTCGGATTGATGACTTGATGGATCAGTTGAAGGGAGCGGTGGTGTTCTCAAAAATTGACCTTCGGTCGGGTTACCACCAACTTCGTGTGAAGTCGGAGGATATTCCTAAAACTGCTTTTAGGACGAGGTATGGGCATTTTGAGTATTTGGTCATGCCTTTTGGTGTAACGAATGTCCCAGCAATATTTACCAACTACATGAATCGAATTTTTCATCTGTATTTGGATTCATTCGTAGTGGTATTTATTGATGATATTCTGGTTTATTCCAAAAGCCGAGAGGAACATGCAGAGCACCTGAGAATTGTTCTAGATCTTCTAAGTAAGAATCGGTTGTATGCTAAATTTTCCAAATGCAATTTCTGGTTGGAATCGGTAAATTTTTTTGGACATGTAATATCGAAGGAAGGGGTAGCCGTAGATCCTTCAAAGGTTGAAGCGGTTATGGAATGGGCAGTACCCAAGTCAGTTACTGAGATCCGGAGTTTTCTAGGTTTGGCTGGTTATTATTGGAAATTCATAGAGGGATTTTCGAAGTTGGCACTACCTTTGACAAAGCTCAACAGAAAGGGGGAACCTAATGTGTGGACAATCCGTTGTGAAGAGAGTTTTCAAGAGTTGAAACGGAGATTGACTACGGCGCCAGTGTTGGTTCTTCCTTGTACTGATCGTAATTTCAATGTGTATTGTGATGCTGCTAAACAAGGTTTGGGTTGTGTTCTGATGCAAGAGGGGAAAGTTATTGCATGTGCTTCTCGACAGTTAAGAACGCATGAGCAAAACTACCCTACACATGATTTAGAATTAGCTGCAGTGGTCTTTGCCTTAAAAATATGGAGACACCATCTGTATGGCGTAAGGTTTGAGGTGTACAGCGACCACAAGAGTTTGAAATATCTGTTTGATCAAAAGGAACTGAATATGAGACAGAGAAGGTGGATGAAGTTCCTTAAGGACTACGATTTTGGATTGCAGTACCATCCGGGAAATGCCAATGTGGTGGCCGATGCTTTAAGTCAGAAGTCTTTACACATGTCGGCTTTGATAGAGAAGGAAAACTGATTGAGGAGTTCAGGGATATGAACTTGGAAGTTCAGATAAGGCCTCATAGTATGATGATAGAAATGCTTAAGGTCACAAATGAACAATTTGATCAAATCCGGGTAATGCAAGTTGAGGATAGTGAGCTAATGGTTAAACGAGATTCAATGATGAGCGGGAAGGAAACTGATTTCGCATCGAACCCTAGTGGAATGTTGCATTAGAAAGGGGGAGTGTGTGTGCCTCGTGATGTGGAATTGCGAAAGAGTATTTTAGAGGGGTCACACAAGAGTAAAATGAGTTTTCACCCGGGAACTACAAAGATGTACCAAGATTTGAAAAAGATGTTTTGGTGGTCTGGGTTGAAAAAGGATGCGGCTTTGTATGTCTCGAGTTGACTTGTCTGTCAGAAAGCCAAGATTGAGCATCAGCGGCCAGCGAAAGAATTACAATCCCTAGAAATTCCCGTTTGGAAGTGGGATAGTATTTCCATGGATTTTGTATCGGGCTTTCCAAGAACTCAAAAAGGGTATGATTCGATATGGGTGATAGTGGATCGGTTAAGTAAATCTACACACTTTCTGCATATGAACATGAGGTATTCTTCGGAGCGATTGGCGGAACTGTATATATGGGAAATAGTTCGTTTGCATGGGATACCGTCAAGCATTGTATCGGATAGGGATCCCCGTTTCACTTCAAACTTTTGGACTAATTTGTAGTCCGCATTGGGAACTAAGTTGAAATTGAGTTTAGCTTATCATCCACAAACGGACGGTCAATCGGAAAGAACTATATAGTCATTGGAGGATCTTTTGAGGGCTTGTGACTTGGAAAAACCGGGGAGTTAGGATGACATGTTGTCTTTGATTGAATTTACCTACAACAATAGCTTCCATTAGAGTATTGGAATGGCACCCTATGAGGCATTGTATGGTAGGAAGTGCCGGACTCTAGTGAGTTGGTTTGAAAGTGGGGGAAAATTTAGTATTGGGATCCGAGTTGTTCCGAGAAACAACGGAAAAGATTAAGAAAATCCGGGAGAATATGAGAATAGCACAGAGTCGGCAGAAATGTTATTATGATAAGAGGCAGAAACCTCTTGAGTTTAAGGAGGGGGATCATGTATTCATGAGAGTAGTTCCGACTACTGGAATTGGTAGAGTGTTGAAGTCCCGTAAGCTTACTCCGAGATTCAGTGGACCATATCAAATATTGAAGAGGATTGGGCCGGTAGCATATCAGATTGCTTTACCTCCATTATTGTCTAATCTTCACAATGTGTTTCAGGTGTCTCAATTGTGGAAGTATGTGGGAGACCCTTCTCATGTGGTTGAGTCGGACCAAATAGAGTTGAAAGATAACCCCATGAGTTTTAGTGAAATTACACAAATCATCCACACATTTTTAAAACCTACACAAACCACCTCTAATCATATATATATGTTACACTGTCTCTGTAAGAAAGATAAATGTAATTTCTTAAACAAAAAATGACGAGTGTAATTAAGTCAAGTAAAATATGGTACATTGTGAACACAAGTCCAAATAGTATAAGAGTCAATTTATATTCATTATTTTTTATTCGATAGAAACCGCATTGATAATTCTAAGGAGATGTTCAAATTACTCTTATATTATAGTGTAACTAACCAAAACAATGAATAGACATCGATTTTTATAGTATTTGGACTTGTCTTCACAATGTATCATATTTTATTTGACTTAATTACATTCATCATCATTTTTTGTTTAAGAAATTACAGTTATCTCTCTTAAATGGATAGTTAGTGTAATGTATATATATAATTAGGGTGATTTGTGTAGGTTTTAAAAAGGTATAGTTGATTTGCGTAATTTCACTAAAACTCATAGAGTGTCAGTATAATTTACTCTTTAAATTATTAATTAATGTACTTAAATATATCATTCTCCAACTATAAAAATACTATGTTAAATTTTGTAGCTAGTATGCATATAAGTAATCTTGAAGTTTTATCACAATTTTAAGTTAAAAAGAAAAAAATGAGATGGTAAAAGCTCTCTCCCAACACATCAATTTTCTTATTAATAGAATGACAATAGCTTTTTATGGTTCACCAATTATCCTTTGTCAACCTTTTTTCTCGTGCTTTCACTAATACAAATAAAAAAGAAAGAAAACCATTCAAAACATTATGACCAAATATAGCTTTTGGACCTTAAAATTTGTAGGAATTTGACCTAAAAAAGCGTTGAGCTTCTTGTTTTGATTTGAGTCTCAACCTTGAGAGGGTGTTGGATCAAAATCCAGTGCTCTCTGGGTTTTCACTTTTGAGATTTTCCCATCCCTGAAGACTCCCTCTTCTTGGTTGGTTTTATTCTCCAAAACAAAACAAAAAGCCAACCAAGAATTGCTCAAGAATTTGTTGCATGCACATCTCTTTCTTCAATTCTGCTTAAATTTTCTACCAACTTGGTTGATTTATGTGTTCTTTTCATGATATATTATGCATGGGGTTCTGTTGTTTCAACATTAGCCAGGCCAACAAAGTAATGTCATGGATTTATATATAGATTCTGAAGGTAGCTAGGTAAGGAGTTTTTATTTTTATTTTTCAACTCAAGTTTTCCATTAAACATTTTCCAACGGCGGGAGAGAATCCACATCTTAGCCATCAATTTTAGGGAAATCCAATGGTTTGAATTAGTGAGTAGATCTAAACCATTGAATTTCCTTATAGTTGATGGTTAAGATATGGAGTAGGTTTAAAAACTTACTCTTGGAGTAAATGAATCCCTCCTACAAACAAATGGTATTTTTATTTTGTTTCTTCCTTTATGAAGATCTATGAATATGAAAAAATCATTTTTTTCTTCTAAAACTATCATAAGTGAAAGCTTAATAGATAAATGAATTTTTGATAATGGCCTTTTCATTTTTAGTTTACTATGTCTTATGAAATAAAATGGTCAAAAGATTGGTTGGCACAAAAAGATTTCTTATATGATCTTGTTGGTTACTTTTTCATTCAGAAATATTTACTTCTTTGAAGATTTAAAGTATCAACACCTTTAAAGTGGAAGGTTTCTGGTGAAATTATATCAAAGTGATTCATCTATATAATGTCTACCAAGGTGAAAGGCCTCCTTAAAGGACTTAGATACATATCCCAAATATTTGGTAAGTACAATCTTCAATTATCTCTAAGAAATTTAAAGAGTGTAAGAATAGTTTCATTAGAATGTAAATTTGATCAATTAGAAGTTTTGTTATTGGTACGAAGAAAATAAAGCATTTCCTCATATTACGAGATAATTTATCTCTTCTAACCATTAAAATTATGATATATGTACCATTTTTTCTAGTCTTTAGAAATATTTTTATAAAAAATGATTAAATATGACTCATGTTATTATTTTAGTTGTTGAAGGAGATAACTCATCTTAGACAAGATCTTTAATCAAACCATTTTTTTTTTTGAACTTCCTATATAAGTTTGCTGTATGTTGAATGCTTAATATCCATGTTTTTTCTTCCAAATCAATTAATTCTATATTTAATCACATAAATATTATAAAACCTACCATATATTAATTGTTAGTATAAATTGTAATAAGTTTAATTTACAGATGAGAAAGAAGATGAAATCCAAATTGGATTTCCAACAGATGTAAAACATGTGGCACATATTGGATCAGATGATCCATCAGCAAATGCACCAAGCTGGGTACTATTCTCATTCTCCAAAATTCTTATATGTTTTATTTCCTCAATAATATATTCTTCCTCCTCATGAAGAATTATTATTTTCTTTCTTAATTTTCAATTTCAAAACTTGTGCAGATGAACGAGTATAAATCAGAATCCTCACAAGGAACAGAAAATGACAAGCTGGAAGGTTTGCATAATATATATATATATATATATATATAGTCCTCTAATCACTGCAATTATTAATAAATTAAAATTATTTTGGATTTTCATACATGCAACATATTTTATATATATGATAATCAATGGCCTATAATACATTTTGATTAACAACAAAAGATAAAATTATGTTAACGATATTGTGATTTTGAATTTGTCTTACAATTACAATATAATCGCAACCACAATTAGAAAAAGTGTAATAGCTAATCGATACAAGGAAAGACAATATAAGCCAATATGCCATAAATTCTGCACTAAGAAAAATTTATGTCCTTTTATTTTAGTAAGATTAAAATGTAAGGCAAGGAAAAGAGTAGAAAGAATATGCATATGTAATTTCAATTTTCAAACAAATGGCATGTTAGTTTTATATTCCATTAATATTTTTTAAAGTCAACGATTAAGAAAATGTATACAAGTAAATGTTGAGGAGTCAAATTGTTAAAACATTTTTAAATAGGTGGTGGTATTTTTTTTTTTGCTGTGATGGTACGTATATATATACTTTCCAAATATTACAAATTTGTATCAGCTTTTCTATACCATATAGTATATTATCTTGTAAATCAATCACTCTTCGCATATAGTAATTTTCAAAATATATTTTTTAAATTAAAATATCCTTTAAGTAATACTTTGATTTTCATGATTCAGACATACATGTCATTGTAATATAAATTTTCATACAATCTAGTTTTTTTTATGAGTTTTTCGGTATATTAGTTTTTGATGATTTGAATTGTATAAAATGAGTAAGACTCATCTCCATTAATGGAGAGACAAGTACCAAAAAAATAAAAAAAAATTGGAATATGTAATGTTACTTTTGTCCTTATTATTTAAAAGAAAATTACATATTTATCCTTACAATACACATAAAAAATCACTTGTCTATGGAGAGAAGTACTACTCGTATAAAAGGTACCAAACTTTAAACGTACAGTTTGAAATTTAGTTGGACAATAACAATAATTCAATATTATCTAAAATTTAGTTGAAATTTTAGATAATATTCCAAAATTTCAAATATTTGCTATGTCTTGCAGAACACAAGAACAATAATTCAAGTTCAAAAGGGTCAAAGATTAGACATCTCATTCCCAAGGACTCTACGAAGAACAAGAACACACGTCGCCATCGATCATCAGATCCATCATCAGAATCCTCCTCCAATCATGATTCCTCATCTGGTGGTTCTCAACATTCAAGGAGGCACCGTCGTGGCTCTAACCATGGACTTGAATCTCCGACACATGATGGCATGCCACCGGCAGCAGCCAAACCTCGAAGAAAATCAAAGATGGCATCCTCCGAAGATGGAGGTTCGTCGGAGCGAAAGCCCTCATCAACAAGAACTAGCAGAAGGTCTTCCAAAGGGTACTCATTAACTGATAACTCTTTTACAGAGCTCGGCTTGGGTGAACTTGGTTCTGAAAACGGACATGGGTCTAAGTAGAATTTATTTATTTAATTAATTAACTATCATTCTCGGTTCTAGTCCTGAAAGTGGGTATAGATCCAAGTAGAGTTTAAATAATTAATTAATTGAATAATTGGTGTTAATTTGGAGACAAAGAAAGTGGTGATGCTAATGTGAGACTCCAACTGAGGGAGGAAAAGGGGAAAGGAAATTACATATTTTCATGCATATGTTTAATTGGAATTTGACTTCATCATTCCTTTTCATATCATTTTTCCAAACATTTTCTTTTTATTTTTTGTCTCCTTATTGTTTATAGATTCCAATTTATTTATTTTATTTACTAAGATGATTATATAGTGTATTTTTAATAAGTTTATTCATGGGCTCTCTTAAGCTATAAACTATAAACCAAATGGGACCAGTACGATCTAGTTCGGTTTCAAATCCTATGTTTTTTTTTACTTAAAACTAGCATGTGCATGGGTCACTACTTTTTTATAGGAATTTAAAAAACAAATTATAGAGTTGTATAATGAGTATGAAATATTAACAGAAATATATGGGAAAGTTTTTGGAAATCATCCTTATAAACAACACTTTTTGTTATATTGTTAGGACTTGACCATCTTTATCATATATTAATATCTTCAATTATTATTTATAAACAACACTTTTTGTTATACTATTAGGACTTGACCATCTTTATCATATATTAATATCTTCAATTATTATTATTTTGAACTTTTGACATTGCAACATAGGGGTAGGGGTGTAAGTGATTTCGGTTTAAACCGTGAAATCGGTGGAACCGAACCAAACCACAAAATGTGGTTCGATTCAGTTATTCGGTTCGGTTCAATTATTTTTTTAAGGAACAATTTATGTTCGGTTTGTTTCATGGTTTAAGAAATTTAGGAAGCATTACAACCGAACCACTTATTAAAGAAATAAATATTAAGGAATAATATTGTATTGTTTGAATTTATTTTTGTGACTTAAATTATCAATTTTGTGTAGTGTTATATATGTCACTAAGTTGTTATTAAGATAGTATTATATATGTTACTACTTAATAAATTGTTATATATATGTGTGTTACTTTCTCACTGTCTTGATGATTTGGAACATATCTTCTAACTTTCATGGTAGTGGGTTTGAAACTAACATATACCATAAATTATTATGCATGTATTGTTATATGTACACCCTAGATTTTAAAGTCATTAAACTATAGTGTCAGTCCTGGGAGTCTCGCTTGAGTGAGAGAATTGTCGCATGGGCGAGAGAGGCTGACATGGGAAGGTGAAATCCTGGGCTATACTGAAGAATTCTCGCTTGAGCGAGGGTGGTCTCGCCTGAGCGAGAGTTGTCTCGCCTGTGCGAGAAAAGTGGCATTCAGGACCTGTCGAGGCTGTGAGATTCTCGCCTGAGCGAGAGGATCCTCGCTTGAGCGAAAGATGCCTCGCCTGAGCAAGAATTGCCTCGCTTGAGCGAGAGCGTCAGATCTGAAATTTTAAAAAGGCGGGATTTCCTTGCCTGAGCGAGAATGGGCTCGCTTGAGCGAGAACCCAACGATATCACTTTAAAATAGAAACCCCAAACACATTTTAGGGTTAGAACTTTGAAGAGAAGAGAGAGGAGAGCTTTTCAAGAGCAAAAAGCCTTAGGAATCATCTTAGAGCTTGAGAAGAGGTAAACCTCTTGTTTCTAACTCCTCTTCTTCCTCTCTAACTTGTTTTGGGTATGTTGGATCTCTTCTCAAAATATGAGAAACCATGGAAACTCATCCTTTATAGTTATGGTTCGTTTTATGTTGTTTTTATCTTGTAAACTCTTGGGTTAGAGTTGGTATTTGATGAATGGAAAGGTTGTGTGGGTTTATTCATAAAAACCCCAAAACCCCCAAAATGAGAATGTGAGTAAAAAGGAAATGGATGAAATGTTAGATGTAGAAGATGAATATGTATGTTTAGATGTTTGGAAACTCTTAATGAAAGTAGTTTAGAAACATTGAAAATGTGTGAATGTCTTGCATGTTTAAAAGATGAGACATGAGTTCTTTATGTGTTATTTTGTATAAAGTACTGACCTTTGTTGTTGTTTGGTGTGGATGAGGAAAGATCCTAAGGTTGGAGGTAATCGTGGAGGAAACTTGTAAAGTTACTCGGAAACGACCCCAACGCTCACCAAGGTAAGGATAAGTCTTTAATTGTACTTTGAAATGGAAAAGGTGTGTATTTTCTGGTTGTGAAAGTGATTAAGATGCAAGTCGCTTATTTATTATAAACATATATGAGTATGTTTGTAATAAAGGATGCGTGGAATTATTGGTTGTAAGTGTATTGAATCACCTTCGTGGTGTAGACTTACCCAACGTGGTATTGAATCACCTTCGTGGTGTAGGCTTACCCAACGTGGTATTGAATCACCTTCGTGGTGTAGACTTACCCGATGTGGTATTGAATCACCTTCACGGTGTAGACTTACCCGATGTGGTATTGAATCACCTTCACGGTGTAGACTTACCCGATGTGGTATTGAAATCACCTTCACGGTGTAGACTTACCCGATGTGGTATTGAATCACCTTCACGGTGTAGAATTACGCAACATGGTATTGAATCACCTTCGTGGTGTAGACTTACCCAACGTGGTATTGAATCACCTTCGTGGTGTAGGCTTACCCAACGTGGTATTGAATCACCTTCGTGGTGTAGACTTACCCGATGTGGTATTGAATCACCTTCACGGTGTAGACTTACCCGACGTGGTATTGAAATCACCTTCACGGTGTAAACTTACCCGATGTGGTATTGAATCACCTTCACTGTGTAGAATTACCCAACGTGGTATTGAATCACCTTCGTGGTGTAGACTTACCCAACATGATATTAAATCACCCTCATGGTGTAGACTTACCCAGCGTGGTATTGAAATCACCTTCGTGGTGTAGTCTTGCCCGAAGTGGCATTGAATAATTAAATGTTAATCGTATTAAATGGGATATATATACTATAGGGTGAATATGGCTAAAATGAAAAGGAAACTGATTTTGAAAGGATGAATATACATGTTATAGAATATATATTATGGGATATATACTATAGGGTGAATATGACTAAAATGAAAAGGAAAGTGATTTGGAAAGGATGAATATGCATGCTATAGAATATATATTATGGGATATATATATACTATAGGGTGAATATGACTAAAATGAAAAGGAAAGTGATTTGGAATGGATGAATATGCATGCTATAGAATATATATTATGAGATATATATACTATATGGTGAATCTGGATAATATGGAAAGAAAAGAAAGAATATATGATTGGTTACATTTATGTACTTACGTGATGTGCCTTACTCTAATGTTTCCTTTGTATTTTAAATGTGGATTAACCCGTATTGACATTTATTGAGTTAACGACTTACTCCTTTGTGTTTTCCCTGTGTATGGTCAATGTTAATCCCATTGCAGGTAGGTGAAAGATGTAAGGATGTTTTGATTTTGGAGCTTAGTGGCTTTTATTTTGAAGTCCTTATTTCCATTCTTTTATAATCTAACTGATTGCATTATGAATTGACTATTTGTAATCATTGGCCTGATTTTTGTACGTGTTAGGGACCATGGATAATGGTAATTCTGGATATTTGTAGCTATAGGTATTTTGGAAACCCATAGCTAGTTGTATGCGGTAGTTACTGAGCCGCATTAATACGAATTATGTTTTTCTGTCAAACGAATGTGTATGTCGTTAATGGTTCATAGGTTGAGTGTGAAGTGGAAAATGAGATTTTAAAATAAGGTTATGAAATTTGTAAATGTAAGTTATAGGAAAGTGCATGAAAAATGAATAAAATAAGGAAAAAATTTCAATGATAGAATTTGAGTCTTTACATTATATATATTACTAGTTGATATATATGTTACTAAATTGTTGTGTGTTACTAATCGTGAAATATATTGTTACATTTGTTTCTAATTGTGGATTGTACTATTATGATATGGTCATTCGTTTTTTCTTCCTAAATTATATCATTGTTATATATGTTACTAACAATTAATTATGAGTTGAGAAGTCACTTACTCCAAGAGTAAGTGAAAAAAACCTATTGCACATCATGTTCATTCATTATTGGGAAATCCAATAGTTTGAATTGATGATTACATTTGAACCATTGGATTTTCCAAGATTAGATGGCTAAGATGTGGAGTAAATCTTTTTCACTTACTCTTGGAGTAAGTGGATCCCTCCCCTTATGAGTTTCAATATTTTTACTCATCTATATATTGTTTATATTTTCTAATAATAATAGTAATGTTTATCCTTTTACGGAGAAACAATGTCTCTATAATACATTTTGAATTTTCATGCACAATGTTTTTTTTAAAACATAATAGGAAAATCATGGATTCGACCATTCAAGTGCAGTTTGGTTCCGTTCCTACAGTAAAATTAGAGGTTATTTGAGGTCAACCGAACCATGCCTTTGTGTTTAGTTTGATCACTATCAAAAACTGAACCGAACAAAACTTTTATACCCCTACATAGGGGTGAGCAGGACTCAATCCTACTTGCTCACCTAGCTTGGCACGATCACATTCGACTGAATAGGAACAAGTCTGATCGAGTCTAGGATCGAGTTCGGGTTCAAAATTATACCCTATCAATATTTAGGGTCGAGTATAGGACAAACATGACCCGGTCCAGACCCGTCCCATGTTTAATTACTCGCTCACCATATTTTTACGTGTATCTACTCAATTATATATAGTGAAATGATATATTTTTTAGTAAAAAGTATCATTGATTCTCTAATTTTTTATCATCATATATAAATGATTAAAAATATATATACATATATCATTTCATATGTCAAATTACATATTCATAATAATAAATAATATTGAGAATATTTTATCCAAAGAGGTGTGTGTTATATTTAATCAAGTATAGGGTCGGGTTCGGGTTCATATGCTGACTCGTTTGACATTTAGGGTATGGTTAACTTTAAGTCTAGGATTAGGTTTGTGTTCAAAAAGTGACCTGAACAACATTTAGATTCGGATAAGGGATAAGCTTTACTTGGACTAACCCGACTCATACTCACCCTTATTGCCACATATGAGACCAACTAAAACATGTTTTGCTTTAAATTCATAATTTTATTAATAGCCTTATTTAGTTTGTCTCACTTGAATCAAATGAAAACATGCTTGTTTTTTAAAGTAAAATGTGCATTTAAGTTGAAAATAAAAAAAATGTGGGTTTAATTGAAAATTGAAATATAATCAACTTTAATATATTCACCAATTGCTTTAAAATTTTGACTTTTATTATCAATTTCAATACCAAAAGCGTATTACTCTTCACACCGGTTCAATTTAATTGATATTCTCACAATACTAACGTGCAAGCATAGAAATAAAGGTTTGAGATGCCTAGATTCTAGATTTATTTTATTATCTTTATCATTTATTATTAAAAATATATTTTCTAAAAAAACTATTATTTACATATTATATATTACTAAATATATATTATATTATTTTTATATATATTAAAACTATTTTTACTATTACTATTGTTATTAAACAAATGAAAATAAGATAAAAAATTGTAATAAATGAAAATAAAAAATAGAATCATTAATGTACAAAAAAGTGAAAAGAAGTAATACCTACAAGATCTATTAAAAAGAAACAAAAGAAAATGACGTCACAAACAAATGAGTATAGGATTTGGACTATAGTAATGCATTCAAAAGCAAGGAATAGACACAAGCCAAAGACACAAGCACTTTTGGATCACACGGGATTGGCACCATGGTCAATGGAGCCATGACAGAATCTCAAGAACCAATGTGAGGCCATACATAGATGACTACACAACTCTCATTCTCTCTATTGTTGATTGTTTGCGCAACTTTTTTTAGAAAGATATTGATTTCACCTTGATGGTTGTGAAGGTAGAAAACTAGGTTCATATTTTCTTGTATGTCTTTTTAGTGTCTCTTGCACCCCGATTTATAGGTAAAAATATTAAAGCCAATTAAATTATATTTTATTTTATTTTTATATTGGTCATTAATTTCTTGATGTAATAGATTATACTATATTTATTTTCATCCATTGTTATTTTGATTTTGTTTTAAAACATAAGAAAATAAGTTTTGTATTTTAAAATGTGATAATATTAATAAATGACAATTTATCTTAGCCTCAAAAGTACAGATGGCAAAACGGGTTGCCTTGTCCGTTTTGCTCGTGCCCGCAAATACCCATACAAATTTAAGTGGGCGTGGGCATGCACACATTGTCTTAACGGTCAAAATGGCATGCCCTTTCCGTTTTAAAACGGGCTAACGAACATGGGGGCGACTCATGGGCATTAATGAATAATTTAAAAATAAAAAACAATATACCAAATTCCAAAAAATAAATAAGGTAGTTGAAGAGAACTAAATTTAAAAAAAAAACTGATATTTTATATGAAGTTTACCAAATCATATTACATCACATTTTTTAGACAATAAATCATATTACATCATATCTTTTTTTTTCTTTTTTTTCCTCACAGATCAAAATTTAATAATCAACCAAATTATCTTTCTTTCCACATTATTAATTTTTTTCTCTTTTTATATGGTACGAAAAAAAGTAGGTGTTTGTTCTTTGCTGGTAAATCTGGTAGATCGGGCATGAAGTCTTCATGAAGGTATCTAGGTTGAGCTTGGACTTACCGGTGGAGGTACCTGAAAAGGTGCTCCGACATTCAAGTCAGTATAAGATCAAAGAGAAAGTAAAGAATTAAGGTTAGAAAGCAAGAGTAATGAGAATGAATAATAATACTTCCTTATGGGGGATCCCCCTATTTATAGTGGTGGGATGAATGAAATAGTCCTTAAGGGATACTTTTGGCGTGATCGACCATTTGGGTCTGTCAGGGGCTGCTTTGCCCATGACATACGGATTTGACAGGACCATACTAGGTGTGTAGTTGACTTGTACCCTATAGTAGGTTTGGGTAGTCGTATCGTTATCTTGTCTTTCTCGTGGGCGAGCATGGTAGTCTTGGTGTATGCATGTTGGATCCGGACATTTGTTGGCCTTTCAATTCTTTTGACTGTTGGCGTTCTGAAGTCATACGGTCGTCATGATGCCATCTGCTGCTCTTGGACACATAGTTGGTCGAGAGTGTTCTCGACTGTTGTGACCTTCTGAATAGGGGATGAGACGTATTAATGAGGTTTGGCTTGCCCTCGTTGTCTTTCCAACTTTCGCATTGATTGGACTACTTGTCTTCCACGCATAATAAATGAGTTACGTCGAACTTTGGGATACTGTCGGATTGCACTCCAGTATTCTGGTTAGACACTAGAGATGGGTATAGCTTTAATTTCTAGCTAATCTCATGCTTCGATCTTTGTGCTGACTATTGGATCGTTTCGTACTGGTTTAATCTCAACGATAGAGGTGAGAAAAGAGACACATGCTTGCATGCATTCCTTTATGCCCCCACCCCCCATAAATATTCCAGTTGACAATCTTCATTCTTCACAATTTCCTCTAGTATATTTTCATTGCTACGAATTTTTCTCTTCAAATGTGTCTTGTCTGGTTTAAGAGAGTAGTCCCCTCATTGGGGAGGTGTCACTACAACTCCCTTGCCTGAGATGTCTCGGAGGGTATTGTGGGGAGTGTTCGTTTCTAGTGTTTCTCTTCTTGGTCGATGTTAATTTTGAATGTTTCACTAGTCTTCCTTCTTGCATAAAGTGTTCAGATGCCTTTGGCTGTTCAATGAAGTGTTCAGAAGCCACTAGCTGCTAAGTGAAGTATTCCCATCGATTTTTGTTGGCGAAAGGTCTCCTGGATTTACTAAGAGGGGATCAGGATTTCTTCGGTTGGTCTTCCTTCTTGCCTTTGAAATTGTTGCCCTTCATTCTACTGAAGTCGTCGAAGAATGGGTTCGCCTGTTTGGTGTGGGTGGCGAAGGGAGGCCATGCTTCGAGGAAAAGGATAGATCGGGCTTTGAGTTGTTCTCTCCTCGTAGCGGTATCTAAAGGTCGATGCTCGGGATGGCTTTGTAGCAACTTGGATGTTTGAAGGTTGCCCTCCCCGAGTAGCGATATCTAACATCCATGTTTGGTGGTCCTATTGATCTCCCTAGTAAATAAGGGTCACGACCACCAAAATGATCACCATGGCTAGCCCACAATGAGAATATCTACTTCCTGGTGGGTGAGCCGACCCCTTTGGTCACATGGAATGAGAGTCAGGGTTTGGACCCATCATTCTCCTGTATCAATCATTAAGTTCCTCATTCATGCAGAGATATATTGGAATGAATTATTTGATAGCTTCATTCCGAGGAAGTCTTGTTAGACAAGCATTTGCTTGTAAGGAATCTACTTAGGCGTGCATTTGCTTATTATCAGCCTAAAATTTGTAAGACTTGTAATAGCTTTGTCCGATAATGGGTTATTAGGTTTGAAGTTTCTTATGTTGTAAATGCAAACTTGTAAGACTTGTAATAATTGCTTGATCAATAAAATAACTCTTCTTCTACTTTTGGTTCTTTAATGATGCTTTATTATTGTCGACATCTCAATTTCTTCTTCTTTAGCTTGTCGTTGGTGAGGATCTACTAACCTGAAGGACCGATCCACCTAGTGCAAATTATGGCTTATATGCGAGTTCGGGCATGAGTGTCGAGCGAATAGGATATGGTTCCCATTCTGCAGGGTAACAGAATTTTGGCCAAAGAGGGTCGTTGTTTGCAACTTGACCAGTGAAATATCGATCGTCGTCAGAGGGTAAAGAAATTGCCACCTGTCGGGTGGAACTAGTATTGCTGACTAAGGGGGACGTGGTCCATGCCTCGGGGGATGTGAGTTGACCACCACCGAAGGGGGATGTTGTTGACTCCTCTAGGGGACGACATTGACCATCAGTCAAGGGGAATGTAACCTGCGCTTTGGGGAATTCATGTTAACTGCCATTGAAGGGTGAGTAAGCCAATGCCCTTCAAGGGCCATGATGGTTTCTGGGTACTGGATTCTAATGCTCGTTTGGTGCGTTAAGTTCTTGTTAATTGGAAGGCCAAGTGATTGAACAATGTCTCGTTACTATATATGCTTTGGGGTACATGGATTTCCCTACCTCTAAAAATGTCGACATAATTTCTTAATAAAATACTTGGGGATTTTATATGCTCCCCCATCCCTCAAGAGACTTCCTCGGGCAGATTTTCCAGCTCATGATTGAGTGATAGTCCGAACTACAAGGAGATCTTTCCACCCTCAGTCTATCGTCAGAACTTTCCTTCTCCAACCCGCACATCCAACTATATTAGATGAATGCCTTTGATAGTAGCTCTGAGCCATATGTTGATCAACCCTTACTGTGTAGACCGTGAGGTCCAACAAGAGATTTCATGGATAGGTGTGGGGTGGAAACCCCTACTTCGAGGCAGTTGAGAGTCGGGCGACCAAGAATGACGTTGTAAGCCGACTTATGGTCGATGACCAAGAATTTAGCCCTGATCTTCTTTGATAGTGATTGGTCGCCAATGGTTACCCATACTTCAATGTAGCCCCTTGGCGTGATTCCTTTGTCGGTGAAACCGATCAGTAAGCCATCATAAGGCATAATGTAGTCTTTGGCGAGTATTATTGGAGTGGCCGACCATTTGGGTCTATCAAGGGAAACTTTGCCAATGTCAGACGGATTTGGCAGGGTCGTACTATGTGCATAGTTGACTTGTAGCCTGTAGTAGGCATGGGTAGTCGTATTGTAGGCTTGTCTTTGTCATGTTGGCAAGAGGTTAGGTAGGATTTGCAGGTGGTGTAGCAGTACGTTGTTGGCAGCGTATCAGGTGAGAAGTCGGGGTAGTGGTCCCATAACCGGCCAAGTGCATCCGACTAATGATGAGGCATTTGACTAAGCCTTTGCTCGGATGTACTCAGATCTTTGTCGGTCAGAAAGGAGGCCAACCTGGTCCACAAGGTATGTCCAGTTGACCGGGGTGGAATAGTGTTCATATTTGCTACTTGTATTTGGAAATTTCAGTTGGCTAAACTTGGATTTGTTCACTCCATTAGAGAATATTAGTCTATTGGAAGTTGGAATATTCGAGAAGTATGAGTGCAAATTGGCATATACAACTATGATGAAATATGGAAAGTGAAATTAAGACTTTGAGTTCTAAACTAACATTCTAAATAAATTTAAATTACTCATAAATGCATATCAATGCTCACTTTTGGACAATTCATTAGCATTTAATATTAGACATAATTATGCTAATAGAAATTTATATAATTTGAGAATGATATTGAATATATAAAAATAACTAATAAATATTTTCACAACCAACATTCATATTTAATGATTATTAGAACAAAAAACCAATCTTAAAATAATGAGCGATTGATATATAGTCATATATTTGGAATTAAATAAACATTATTTTTTTCCACTTTGGTGATTGATTAACAAATTTATCATAGAATAATTCCAAAATATAAATATTATATCCACAATATAATTTAAATATATAAACAATTAAAGAGACTCAATAAACAAGGAAAATAGTATCCCATTCAACCATTATAGAGTTGTAATATATTAAACATAAATCATAACTTAAAAGCATAATAATATTAAAAGACAACAACCATATATATATAGTTTCTAAAGCTGTAGTGCTAAATTCAATGGTTTAACATCTGAATTGTCATCATCTATGTTCACCAAATCAATGAAATCAATCTTCTTGATAGGTTTCTCCAACTGCATAATAAATTCTCTAGTGCCATCATCATGTAGAGATAGTTCCTCTAGCTTCTTCCTTTTGCATGATTGTAGAATTGACAATTGTGCTATTTCAGCAGTAGCATTATTCCCTACACAAGAAAGTGAAGATGAAAGTTTCAATTCCCTAAAAAAAGAGCCTCTTCTTAGCAGAGACATTACCATTGATTGTGATTGTGATTGTGCTTGGAAACTGTTGTTGTTGTTATTATCAGCAAAATTTAGGGTTTCATGTATTTGCTTTGTAATAGGAAACGTGGGTGGGAACAGTGTAGAAACTAATTGTCTATGAGAATTGATATAGTTTGGTGAATTGAGACTTCTTATGGAATCTTCTTTTTGTGCCATATGAGACTCAATATGGGTTATTAGAGATTGAGTGTTCCTGAAAACTAGTTTGCATAATCTGCATGCATTTTGATTTGTGATATTAGGGTGTTGTGCATAATTTAACATATCATGCCTTAGGTTAGAAAAGTTGTGAGACATGATTTTTTAGAGAGGAAATAACACATGAGCACTCCATGCATATCAGATATGAGGCTTTTATAGGTGACAAATGATAATATGTTTTTTCAGAAAAAGATTTATGGAAAATAATAGTTTTTTATATATTCATTGTATCAATATCATTCATATTTAATTATTATTGACTCTTAAAAAAGTAATATAAATGAATGGTGTATAATGTACTGACTTAGTTTGCATAAATTTTTAAACTGAAGTACATAGATATTAAACTCTATATTTTTTGTTGCATTAATTTACATATAATGACATTTTATACAAGAATTGAATATTGTAACTGTAAAGTTTTATAGAGTCAATATACTATCAATTATTTCATTTATGTGTATAATAATTTTTTATCATCATTAATATAGAAAAAATGAGATATTTATGAAAACAAGCGGTACTCCTATAACTTTGTAAATTACTCTTATGTTTTGGGTGTATATATTATTTTCTGAGAATGTTATTTCAACACTTAATGATAATATCTTGCAAAACATTTATGTTATTGTTATAACAAGAAGGTTTGAATAACCATTTATCTTGAATTAGTATAAAATTTAAAATGCAGAGACAACTAATAGAAAGAGAAATAAATAAAGTATCCTCTGTACCGATAATGTTCCTGGATTACATTAATATAAATCAGGAAAAGTATAATATTTATATATATCATTTATTTGTATGACTTTTTCTGAAGAGTCATTAATAATTAAGAATCAATTATGAATAATACAATAGCAATATATAAAACTCATACACTATCAATATATAATTATTTTTTCTCAATTGTGAATTGGGGACGTACTATTTCCAAATTTGAAAGCTGTAGTCACACAAAATGTTGCAATTATTAATTTTAGTTCTTTATTTCATTATGTTCTATATATTTATTTTCGTCACTTTTGACTATTTATTTATTTGTATTTAATTCAAGTTATCAAATTAGTTAATATAAATTAAAGAATGTAGAGACTAAAACCGGAAAAAAAATGATAAATTAAAATGTGGATTTGAAAAATATTTGACTTGGAAATATATACACATTTGTACTTTATTGCATATAATCATTAAGGAATGTTTGTTAAGGTAATATATTATAAACTTTCCAAAATATAATTTCACAAGTTTGGAAATAGCGGACATAAATGTTATTGCAGTTATAATTATTAAGGAATTTTACGTAATTATAATTGTTTTTAAAAGTATAATATTCATCATTTATTTATATTATATTTATTTAAGAGTTAATAATGATTATGACATAAATGGTGGTCAATGATCAATCTTTATAAAAGTGTTAGCAAATTTTAATTTATAATTATTTATTTCTTTATCATGTGTATATTTATTATTTCAATTTTGGATGTTTTTATATTTTATAAGGGTGTCTTTGGTTAATTTGGATCCATTTTTAGTCCAAAAAATCTTTCAATCCTAACACGTAATTAATGTATGGTTTAGTTTGTTTACGTTAAGACATCTGATCAAAACTGATCTAAATAATATATGCAGTTTAGATTGTTTTTATAAAAGATTGATACAACACATACGGTTCAAAACTTATCAACATGACTAAAATGTTAGGACTACAACATGACAAGTTTGCATGCCTTCATTTAATATCGTCACAACATTGTCACAATAATGTTTACATAAAATATAAAGACATAATGTCACAAGTCCACAACCTGCTTATTCCAATTAAATATAAACAAACAAACAACTAATTAAGTGTACCGGCAATGAGTAAGGACACCATATTCATATCAATATGTTCTCATTAAAAAGAAATAATTGGATATACTAGAAGTTGACATTGATTTCTTCATCCATTGTGAACGTATTGTATATAAGAAGAAAGAAAACCTAAAACTTAATTATATTTATCAAAGAAATATCATATCTACAATATAAATATCTAACCTACATGTGAAAATATGTTACATAGCCATAATTTTTTTTAGTCATACCAAATGAACATTATTGTATCTAACATATAAATAATATTGGTTGTTGAATTTATACTCTAGATTGTGTCAGAACATTACTGAACTGAAGTGTTGAATGTCAAACACTTGAATACACAACTTGTTTATGAAGATTTCTAATAATTCATATTAATGCAGTCGAGTTTCACAACACTTATTTATTTATTATTTCATTGACATTTTTTCTCAAATTTATTTACTTAAAATAATCCGAAACTAACGTCAAAGTAGAAGAGGTCATCTATTAGGTTTAACTGATTTAAATAGTCACATATATTGAAGTAATATATTTCCATCTTATTTTAGACAAGAGTAAAAAAAGAAATTAGAATAGTGTTCTGTTTTTTAAAATTTTAAGTGAATAGTCTAGTTTACTGCTCGGATTATTCTGGTTTAACCGGTTTAATACGATCGGATTGGAATTTCGCCAGTTCAAAGCGATTCAACATTCATTTGGTTAATACTATAAATTAGAGTAGCCGGACCGCCTGGTCCAGTCTCGTTCACACAATACTGCTTAAAAAACTACGTTTTCAATTTTTTATTATAAACTTAATTAAGATTTTAGAAAAATAGACGCACTTTATGTTAATTATTTAAAATATATGCATATATGTGATGTAATATCATTTTGCTTTGAATTATTAGTAGTTAAGTAATGTAATTTTATCCTCCTAGTTTTATCCTATAAATATACCTTGATGTCATAGAAATATATTTTCATGTAAAGTAAATATTTAAATATTTCATAGTTATGTATATTCAATTATTTTCATTTCAATTTCCAACAGCATGAATGTAAATATTTTAATTACAATGAACTCATCTTTGGAATGATAAAGATGATTAAGTAGATTTGGAATGATAAGATTTGGAATGATAAAACATATGCGGTAAAGCAAAATTCAATAGATTTGGAATGATAAGATGATTAAGTATATGCTCTCATTATATAGTAGTTTTAGTATCATTTATTTATAAGGAAACAACTTAAGTGAACCATTATTTCAGAAATGAAAATAATTAATATAAACAATTGAGTTTTATTTAAATTATTAAGATTTAAAGATAAATGCATAAGATTTTTTAAATGATTATGTGATTATTAACTAACTTTTAATCATAATTATATGGTCTAAATTTATTATTCTTATAATTTTTATATAAGAAATGTTCTTAGTTGATACTCACTTATTAATAATATATTAAGGTATTTATAAATTATGAAATACATTACATACTTGAATTAAAATTATAAATAATTTTCATAATTCCATAATTCAACTTTAAATATAAGAACATCTTTTTTTTAAGATAAAATAAGAAAACAAATTTATATAATAATTACACACTTATAAAATTAAATACATCTAATGGATTTAAATGGGTATTATTAATATCATACGACTATGATACCGGTCAGGTACTGATATAATGTTATAAAAAATATTTAATTTAATGTTTAAATTATTATTTTGTCACTTTTGAATATATATATATATATATATATATGTATAATTATGTGGTATAATTATCCTATTATATTGATATGTGGACGGACTGAAACCATTTTAATAATCCTGATTTAAATCATACAAAAGTGTAATTGAAATTTGCAAAGCATGAAATTTGATGGACTAGTCATGATGAGTTAACTACTTCTTTATCATAATCTGTAAAAAATTAAACAACTAGTCCATTTTTTTTTTTTTTTTGTAGAAAAATGTATACACTGACACTATATGAGTTTTATACATTGTTATTGCGTTATCTATCATTTGTGTTTTATTATCACTGAATTTTCAAAAAATAATATAAATTAATGGTGGATAATATATTAATTATATATAAATCTTTACATTGACTATGCATAAATATTAAACTCTAATTTTTTTATAGTGAATATTTTTTTTTGTTACATCTTTTATAATGAATACGAAGTTGCAATAATTTTTGTCATTTGTGAGGAAGTTGGGTTGCTCGATTCCTTTTAATATAAATATGCACTTCATATATATTTTGTTCCTACTCATTTGCTTCCTCAGCAAAAAAAATCTATATTTAAAATAATAATAAAAAATAAGTTTTAATTCCATTAGGTAAAACTAATTATATGTATTAAACCACACCAATTATATGTATTACAAATCATGTTAATCAATTACCAATGATTTGAATTTAAAACAATATAAAATAATAATGACACAAACATAAATTATCACCAATGATTTTCTTGGAAACTGTTTGTAACAATTAATTATGGTACCAAAGATTAATTAGTGTTTGATTCACGATCAGAATGCTCTCTTTAAGTATTGTTGTGACACTTCCCAAAAATGTAAAGAAATCAATCATGTCATCCCCATGAAATAAATTAGTACAGTTCTATATTTTGTATTCTCACTGCACAATAAGAACCCTTCTCAAATCACCCACAATATGACTACTAGTCTCAATTCTCCAATTTTCACATAATGTCTTACAATGTCAATTCTTGAATATGGTTTAAAAACCCTCCTATTTCGTACCACAAAAAGAAAGAAGGGGGAGATAGCTGGAAATGTTTCGACATGGGAGAAGAAAAGTTGAGAAAATGTGTCTCAACTGATGTCGTTTTTCTGGATGGGGAACGACTCTATCTATATGCAAAGAACCTAATGGCCAGATTGAACTAGATAACGATCTCATCTAAAATGACTAGATTGATCAAACGACCCAGAAGAAAACAATGACCACAATGATTTGGTATATCCTTATCTCTTCGATGAGGGTATCGTGTGTTGACTTGGTCAACACATCATCTAGAAGGAAAGAAAACAATTTCCTAAAACTAAATCATTCTCTTCATACCATAGAGGAGAAACTAAGGTTAAGGGTGGCCTACATTCTTTTTTTTGGGCAAAATATGAATCTTTTCTGTAAAGGCTTGGATTCAGGTTACCGTCCGATCAGACGAAGGCTTCCTCACGAATTCGAACAAAGCTACTTAGCCATAAAAAATGAATTAACAGTATCCAAGCTAGGAATGTGCTTCGATATAATAAGAAGGGGGGCCATCGACTTAGCCACACTCGACTCCCAACGACATAGAAAGAAAGGCGCTTCCAAGGTTCGTGACTCATTCGGTACAATTTTTTACAAGGGGCGCCTAAGATGCATGCTTGCCTGGACGATTGGTGTAAAGACCCAAATTCTACTCTGAAAAATTTTCTTTTTTTTTAAAAACCTTTAAGCTTAATTTCCCATGTTACATCATGCATACTTTTCTTTTAACCTATTGCATTACCCATATCTTAAATTATCTCATAACTTTAAGTCATACTAAATCGATGTCATACCATGTTAAGCTTAACTACAAAAAACATAATTCATATTAATATTTCCCACTAACTATCGCATACAATTAGCTATGAGTTTTCCAAATACTCATAGATACACATATCCAGTGTTACCATGATTAGAATTACAATTATCCCAAAATGACATTTAACCAGTCATGAAAATCCACATTTAAAATATACATAAGCATTGAAATGAAATACATTACTTAACCACATGAATATAAACCTTAGTATTTCTTTTCCTCTATTTTCCTTCAATCCATATTCACCCTATAGTATATATCCCATAATATATATTTTATAGCATGCATATACATTTCATCACTTACACTTAGCACCACATTTACTCTTGACCACATCCGGCCCGTTTACACCTTACAGATAATCCACTACCACTTCGGGTAGGTACACCCCACGGTAATCCACTACCACTTCAGGTAGGTACACCCCACGGTAATCCACTACCACTTCGGGTAGGCACAACACACGATAATCCACTACCACTTCGGGTAGGCACAACACACGATAATCTACTACCACCTCGGGTAGACATCCATATCATAAAGATAATCCACTACCGCTTCGGGTAGGCCCAACACACGATAATCCACTACAAACTCGGGTAGGCACATACATCATAACGATAATCCACTACCGCTTCGGGTAGGCCCACACCATAAAGGTGGTCCACATCACAATTCTTACAAACACAATAACTCATACTCATACCACGTTCACATCATCTCATAAATAATGGAGACACTTATCCCTTACCTTGGTGAGTGTTTGGTTTGGTTCCTGGTGACTTTGCAAGTTCCATCGACACCCCTCCAACCTTAGGATCTTTCCTCATTCCCACCACATAATAACTATGTTAGTCATTTATTCAAAATAATACATACACAACTCATATTTCATCTTTAATCATACAAGAGATTCATACATTTTCAATGTTTCCAAACATCTAAAACATACATATTCATCTCATATTCAACATTAGAACTTATACTCATCTTCTACATCTAACATTTCACCCATTTTCCCTTTTACTCATATTCTCATTTTGGGGGTTTTAGGATTTTCATGAATCAACCCACAACTCTTTCCATTCCTAAAATACCAACTATAAACTAAGAGTTTTCAAGATAAAAACAACATAAAATGAACCATAACTCTAAAGGATGAGTTTCCAAGGTTTCTCACATTTTGAGAAGAGATCTATAATACCCAAAACAAGTTTCAAAGGGAAGAAGAGAGTTAGAATCAAGAGTTTTACCACTTCTCAAGCTTCTAGATGAGTATCAAGGCTCCTTGCTCTTGAAAATGCTATCTTCTCTCACTTCTCTTCAATTTCTAATCCTAAAATGTGTTTGAGGTTCCCTATTTAATGTAACAGCGTCGGATTCTCGCTCAAGCGAGCCCATTCGGCTCAAGCGAGAAAATCCCACCCATTTTAAAACTCAGATCTGACCCTCTCGCTCAAGCGAGGGATTCTCGCTCAAGCGAGAATCTCATAGCCTCGATAGGCCCAAAATGCCACTTCTCGCCTAGGCGAGAAAACTCTCGCTCAGGCTAGACAACTCTCGCTCAAGCGAGAATCCTTCAGTATAGCCCAGTATTTCACTCACCCAGGTGAGCCACTCTCGCCCATGCGACACCTTTCTTGCTCAAGCGAGATTTCCAGGACTAATATTATAATTTAATGACTTTTAAATTTAGGGTGTCACAATTGGAATTTGTATTCGAGACTTCGATTCCCACCCTACTAAAGAAGGAATGGAAGCTTGAGCTCAATCCACCAGTGGGCGAACCTATGACTTCAATATTCCGAGGCTAATTCAATCTATTTGGCGACTATTCCTACTGCAACTACTACAGCTACTGCAGTCAGGAAGGCTCAAATAGTACCGGTGAGTCGGGCAAGTAGGCAGACTAGCCAAAAAGGAAATAAAGAGAAATCGATCGTAAAAAAAAAAAGAAGGTTCAAACGTGTTACCGCTTCCGGAAGTTCTTCTACCCCATTACCTTATTGTTTAGTTAGAACCGGAATCCCTATACCTAAAGCTACTGATTCAGATTCTGTTATTAAACCTGGGCCTTTTGAAGAGTCCATGTCCCTTTAGCCGGTGGAGCTGGTTAGAACTTCGCTAGCTGCGGTCCCCTACTTCGGTGACCCTTTCCTTGCGGCTTAGTTTGCTTGCTCGCTAATCATTGGCTTTAGAAAGCTATTTATTTGATGTTTGTAGGATGAGAGTTATTGCTTCATCCGTAGTTCTGCTGATTTAGGAGTAGGTCTTGGTTCTGAAGGCTTTTCTTCTCGATGCTTTGTCCTCTAGTCCCGCTTATTCTAAGTTTATCTAAGTCTATGGTAGAGCTAGAGCCCGGGAAGGTTCTCCATGACAGACGAGAAAGGCTTTTTGGTCCCTTAGTTGTTATAGTAGTAACTCCCAGCCCCTTTCCTTTATAGAAGAACTCCATCGTTTATTAGTTGCATCCGAGGTTCAAAGCCCTGCTTATAGAAGGGATGGAGACAGCTACTTTTAGAATGAGAGAGGCATGGACCAATGCAATGGTGTCAAAAAGGCATTTATTTGCTTTGTCAAATCCAATCACAGCTTATTCCGCCTACAACTTCTTTGCCGAAAGCCCTTGTATGTGGCTATCTTCTACATTCTCTGCCATCTTCCTTCATCCGACTGTCCCTAAAGCAAAGAGCCAATGCCAGCTACTCTTCTAAGCCATAAAGCTATGGGCTAAGCAGGTGTCGAACTCATACCTTCTACGCTCCGTTCCTGGGATTGGCTAATGCCTTTATTTTTCCTAGAGGATATCCCAGTTCGTGCCACTTTTGTAAGGACCCAAATTCTACCCTTGAACATTTTTCGTTTATTTAAAATCCTCCCTGACATACATTCATCATTTTACTTAAAACCGTCATGAATCATTCCTTGAAACTAATCTTTTAACCTATTATATTATCATACAATTCATATTGCAGAAAAACATAATTCATCCTATTAGTAATTACCACATACAACCAGTTATGGGTTTCCAAGAGTTATAACGTCCATAACTACAGATCTCCAGAATTATCCTAATCAGATTTACATTCATCCCAAAATATTATCTAATCAACTACAATGTCAGAGTAACGATAAAGACATTCAAGTTAATAAACACATAAGATTCCAAAGTGAGCTTCCTCCTCAAATCCTTCATTTACCTACAATGGGATTATCATCAACAACACACAAAAACAAGGGAGTAAGTTATCAGTTCAAAAACTAACATTACATGATAATGCACATTTCAAATATGATTAAGCATTAATACAATTTATAACCACAAATACGTAAATGTAAACATTCATATCTTCCTCCTTTCATTTCCACGTTATTCATATTCATACTATAGTATATATATCCCATAATATATATTCTATAGCATGCATATTACGTTCATTCGAAACATCGTCCTTCTCATTATTCATATCCACCCTATAGAACATATATCCCATAATATATATCCTATAGCATGTATATTACTTTCATTCTTAACATCTTCCTTTTCAACATTCATATTCACCCTATAGTATATATATTCCATAATATATATCCTATAGCATGCATATTACTTTCATTCTAACATCCTCATTTCTCATCATTCATATTCACCCTATAGTATATATATCCCATAATATATATCCTATAGCATGCATATTACTTTCATTCTGACATCCTCATTTCTCATCATTCATTTTCACCCTATAGTATATATATCCCATAATATATATCCTATAGCATACATATTACTTTCATTCTTACATCCTCATTTCTCATAATTCATATTCACCCTTTATCGTATTCATCGAGTTCATTTCCCATACCACATCGGGCAGGTCGAGTTTATTCCCCATACCATATCGGGCAGGTTGAGTTTATTCCCCCATACCACATCGGGTAGGTCGAGTTCATTACCCATACCACATCGAACAGGTCGAGTTTATTCCCCATAGCACATCGGCAGGTCGAGTTTATTCCCCATACCACATCGGTCAGGTCGAGTTTATTCCCCATACCACATCGGGCAGGTCGAGCTTATTCCCCATACCACATCGTGTAGGTCGAGTTTATTCCCCATACCACATCGGGCAGGTCGAGTTTATTTCCCATACCACATCAGGCAGGTCGAGTTTATTCCCCATACCACATCGGGCAGGTCAAGTTTATTCTTCATTCCACATAACACAACCACTCCAGTTAGAACATCAAAAATACCCCACTACCATTTCGGGTAGGGTAACAACAATAAAACACTATTATCTCGGATAGAGTTACAATAACAATCCACTACCACTTCGGGTAGGGTAACAACAATATTCTTACAAATACATTACATCTTTCACATACCTCATTCACATCAACTAGTATGATTTAGAGACACTTATCCCTTACCTTGGTGAGTGTTGGGGATCGGTTCCGAGTAACTTTAAAAGTCTCCTCCGCGATTTCCTCCAACCTTAGGATCTTTCCTCATCTCCACCAATAACAACAATGTCAGCCATTTATTCAAAATAACACATAAACAACTCGTATTTCATCATCAACATACAAGGGATTCACATATTTTCAAAATTTCCAAAACTACTTCAATACAAGTTTCCAAACATCTAAACATACATGTTCATCTCATATATCAACATCAAAGCACAAACTCATCATCCACATTTAACATTTCATCTATTTCTCTTTTTACTCATATTCTCATTTTGGGGGGTTTTTGGGGTTTTCATGAATAACCCACAAAACCTTTCCATTCATCAAATACCAACTCTAAACCAAGAGTTTACAAGAGAAAAACAACATAAAACGAACCATAACTCTAAAGGATGACTTTCCATGGTTTTTGGGGTTTTCATGAATAACCCACAAAACCTTTCCATTCATCAAATACCAACTCTAAACCAAGAGTTTACAAGAGAAAAACAACATAAAACGAACCATAACTCTAAAGGATGACTTTCCATGGTTTCTCATCTTTCGAAAAGAGATCCAACATACCCAAAACAAGTTAGAGATGAAGAAGAAGAGTTAGAAACAAGAGGTTTACCTCTTCTCAAGCTCTAAGATGATTCTAAGGCTCTTTGCTCTTGAAAAGTTCTCATCTCTCTCTTCTCTTCAAAGTTCTAACACTAAAATGTGTTTGGGGTTTCTATTTTATAGTGAAATCGTCGGGTTCTCGCTCAAGCAAGCCCATTCTCGCTCAGGCGAGGAAATCCCGCCTTTTTAAAATTTCAGATCTGACGCTCTCGCTCAAGTGAGGAATTTCTCGCTCAGGCGAGGCATCTTTTGCTTAAGCGAGGATCCTCTCGCTCAAGCGAGAATCTCATAGCCTCGACAGATCCTGAATACCACTTTTCTCGCCCAAGCGAGACAACTCTCGCTCAGGCGAGACCACCCTCGCTCAGGCGAGACCACCCTTGCTCAAGCGAGACCACCCTCGCTCAAGCGAGACCACCCTCGCTCAAGCGAGAATCCTTCAGTATAGCCCAGGATTTCACTCTCCCAGGTGAGCCTCTCTCGCCCAGGCGATAATTCTCTTGCTTAAGCGAGACTCCCAGGACTGATACTATAATTTAATGACTTTAAAATCTAGGGTGTCACAACTTTCACGGTGGGATTTTATTCAATTTTCTTCGCATTCTATTTCGATAAAGGGCTAGGCTAAACCTGAGGATATCAAACCTTACCTTAAGCTTACAACTGCTTCAAGAGCATCTAGAGCAGGCCATTCCCCTATTTGTTGTTAATTTCTGATTCAACTCGATCAGTCACCTGAGAAAAATCACACAATTGATAAATAGTAAGTTAGCAACTCATGAATGGAATAAGAGAATAAAGACGAGCTGGATTGACTTACGAAAAAAGCTTGGAAACGAAGTCACTTATCAATCGATAACTATATGCGTTACACAACTTCGATTTTCAACAATGGAATAAAAACCTTATAAGTCGAGAGACAAATAATTTCGAATTGAATGAATTCATATTCGTTACTGTCCAATTTATGTTATTTGTCGAGATTGGTCTATAAGAACCATTGAGTCTTCGTCTCACTCGTATCAAATCATAGCCACTCTAATGCTCGTGCAATTTAGCTTATAAACCTCATGAACTCAAACTCAATAGTTCGCTCTGGATCTTCTCAATTCATCTTTGAGCTTCATTGCTCTAAAAGCAAGCCTTGAATGAATTAATTTAGAAATTGCTTAACTTAATGGGAGAGAACACCAGGTTTGGTTCCATACTCCCTCAATCCAAGAAGGAACTCCACAAGCAAGGAACCATTACACGAGCATACAAGGACAAAGAACATAGAATTAGTGAATACATAATGAAAAATGATATAAAGTTCATTTTTCCACTCAATTAAGATATTCTAAAAAATTAATGTACTAAAAGAGTAATTATGAACATAGGGTTCAAGGTATTTGTTTAAATAGCTCACATATTTGTTTATAACCTATATTGAACCTAATAATGGCAAGACAACCTTGGTTGGCCTTGTTTGGAAATATCATGCAAAATAAGTATCATGTCTTATAAGTATTAAATACATCGACTTCAGTTCCTCTTTCTCACAATAAACAAGCTATTAGATGTAAGTGAGTCCTTCCGATCAAACATAATTTTGATGACACAATGGGCCTTTAGGATCATAGTCTATATAGGTCTATTATTAGAGTGTTGTTGTATGCAATTGTAACACTATAAGTCAAGCACATCTCCTCACATTTTCGAACAACATATATCTTAATTGTATAATATTTTGTTTAACATAATTACACTCATCACGTGTTTTTTTGTTTAAAATATTATATTTATATGTCATCAGGAGTGGTTAGTGTAATATATGTATAAAATTAGGGGTGATTTATGTAAGAGAGATGGATGGTTCGTGTAAGGACAAAAAATGTATGGGTGTTTTGTGTAATTTCACTAAAACTCAGGGGTGTCAGTGTAATTAACTCTTTTATATACTATCATTGCATCATTCATCATCTATATTTAATTATCATTGACTTCTAAAAAAAGTAATACAAATGAATGATAAATGATATAACCATCTATAAATCTTTCATGAATATTATTACACTCTATAATCAATTAGATTTCTCTCTCAATTTCTCTTTCTCTTTCTTCCGTTTTCATTCTTCTCTCATTAGTTTTCTATGTTCTCACAATTAGTTATTAGTCTAGAGAAAAATGATCCCAAATATTTTTCCCAATTAAAAGTACACCAATGTAGATAAATAAACCACATTTCACCAAAATTCTTTTCAATTATTGAAATATGGTCCTTTAAACTTTCAACGTGGATTTAAGTGAGAATCTACTAGATCTTTATTGCTAACTAGTATAAAAGATTAATGTTAATTATCTAAGAGATATTTGTCTACATGACATTTTCCCTTTGCCAAGATTTTTGTATCATTAGAATTTTCTTGATAAGATCTTCCATGCTTGAGAGAGATTAAGATACTAGTTGGAGAGTAATACAAAGCCTTTTTATCTCCGGTGCTATATTAAAATTGAGTTTGGGTTGTGCTTACATATACGGATACTAGCTACCAGTTTGTACACATTTTTTTTTTTGCACATTTGTCTTGGTAATAAGCCTTAAATAAAAAATGTTTTACAACATAATAATATTATGAACTTATAATAAAAAATAGATAATAATTATGAGCTTTGAACAAAAAATATATAGTAACTTTTATAAGTTAGAATAATGAGCATACAAAAGACTTTCATAAAGAAAATAAAGAATGAATATCATATATTACAATAATAGTTATACTTTGGCATATAAAGTTCTTCTGAACTTGAGAGTCTATATCACCGTAATTATAAATTCACATAATATTATTTTTCATAGTGTCCGAAAATTTGTATATAAATGAAGTCACAAATTATATTGTGTCAGGAACTGAGTCCAATATGAATGAACGATTTAATAAATGAGTTATGTTAAAAAACATATAATTGAATCTGACATCACATCTTAACTCAAATATAAAGCATAAATCTATGAATTTGCTTGAATTGGACATAATATGATAAAAAAAGTTATACATTAATATGAAATCATATAATTTTTTAAAAATAGATTAAATATACTAAAATTTAAATAATTATTTTTAATATTATACGGATCAACTCATCACAACTTGGAACCCACTTAAGGCGAGTTTGTACTCCAATTTTATATACATTATTTGTATCGGAATTTTTCAGTCTAACCGAATTTAACCCCAAGTCTATATGAACTAACCCAAACTAGTCAGAATAACTCATTTAATAAGTCTAACTAGTCCTATAAATAACGAACTAAATCCTCCCCTGTATATAATTTTCTTTCCTAACCAAAAAAAGTAGTGCATAATAAGTGATATGGATAAAGTTTTGGAGTATGAAGTTTTCTCAAATTTTTAGAAGAAAAAATATATATGTAGATTTGTTTACATTATTGATATATCATCCACTTTTAAATCTTTACTAAAAGTAATAAAAATAAATAATAGATAATACATTATCTATCTATCCATATTTACACAAATTGTGCATAAATACTTCAAATATCTTTAAAATTAAAATGAGTAAGACTTAAATAATCATGAATTAGATAATAGACCACCTTTCAAGAATAAAAAAGATTGAACATAGCAAACAAATAAAACATCTCCATAAACCCTAGAATACAAACATTTGCAACCAGAATAACAAATCATCATTCAAAACAACAAAACTTCATTCAAAAACATTTGAAGCTTCTGTGAGTAAAGAAAAATCATCAATGGCAGAAAAAGAAGAAGGAGGAGTGTCTAGTGCCACATCTCTGAAGGATCAAGGTAATGAGTTTTTCAAGTCAGGCAAATATCTCAAAGCTGCTGCACTTTATACTCAAGCCATCAAAAAGGATCCTTCTAATCCCACTCTTTATAGGTACCTATCACTTTTTCAATCAAAGTTTTTATCTTTCATTCATGGGGTTTTCAAAAATCAAATCTTTTTTTATTTTTATTTTTTGGGTATTAGTGTATGATTGGATTAGTTAATTTAATTTTTTAAAATAAGCTTACAATCCAAATCTTTCTGATAGAGCTTTTGAAAAAAGTGATTTTTTCCTCAAAATCTACACCCCTTTTTTCTGTTTTTTAGGTCGCATATACTTGGTTGAGGTGTACATTGTGATTTTCACTATCTGATTTTTTTCATCTGTTTTGCTTATTTTGTGTCATTGTTCCGAAAATTATGGCAAGAACAGTTTATAACTGTGACATTATAGATTATAGATGCAAAATTGGCTGAGGCAGCTTATTGATATATACTTGTTTCGCAAAACTAGATTTGTAAGTAGCTGAAACTTGTTAAATAACTTAATGAAATGGATTATTATATTAGGTTCGGGTAAAAAAATATAAATTCATTGAAAAATTCAATGGCGAAAATGAGATATATATTATTGGAGGCTCTTATAGTTTTTGGATAGCTACCTTTCAGAAACTACAATCTCCCTTCATTATTGGTTCACTAAATAGCATTATGAAGTTATAAGATAGCCTGCACGTTTGCCCTGCAAAATAATCATCGAGGCCTGTTTTGTTGAGTTTTTCTTTAACCATAACACTTTTGTTGATAAAAAAGATCACATCTAACATCCATATGCTTGTTTTTTTTAGCTTTTATTAAAAGTGGTTGTCTGAAATAAGAAAATAAAACCTGAAGTTTCTCTGGCAGATTTTTGCCTCCTCTACACTGATCAATATTTGATACTTTAATAATCATCTTGATGAAGTGATTGATCTGGTATGTTACAATGCAATCAGTGCATAAATATCGTACCTGACATATTTTCTGTGCCACACATTGTCTTCCAGTAATCGGGCTGCAGCGTTGCTGCAATTGGATAAGCTTAGTAAAGCCCTTGATGATGCTGAGATGACAATTAAACTAAAACCCGAATGGGAAAAGGTTAATTTCCAACTAATTTTCTAAATAATAGTAGTGTTTTAACCCTTGTAAAAGAATTCAGTGATTCTGCTTGAATACACTTCCAGGGATATTTCAGGAAGGGAAGCATATTGGAGGCCATGAAACGATATGATGATGTATGTATATGATTTCCTCTCTTAATATTTGATTAGAAGTTATGTAAACTGCTAAGTTTTTGAATTTTTATCATAATGCATCTGATTGTGTGAATATTTGTAGGCCTTAGCTGCATTTCAGATAGCTTTGCAGTATAACCCAAAAAGTCAAGAAGTATCGAAAAAGATAAAGAAGATAAACCAACTTGTGAGAGATAGCAAGCGAGCTCAAGAAGTCGAGAACATGAGATCTAATGTTGACATGGCCAAAAATTTAGATTCGTTGAAACCGGAATTGGTAAGCATTCTTGTATTCCAGTTGCATTCCTATGGTAGAGTTTTTATTGCACTAATTATCTGGTGTAAGAAGGGTAAGGTAGAAACAGAAGAGAAAAGACAATTTAATGATTTTTAAAATGCTTCTCATACATTTATTTATGAAGAACATGAGAATGCTTTTAACATGTTCTCAAACTTTTGTTTCATAAACTTTTAAAAAGATGATGGCACTCTTGTATATCACACATTTCAGTAATGGAATTTTCATAATAAAATTCATCTCTTCATTTTATATGCAGACCAATCAAATACCGTCTTCTTTCTTTTGATAAAACAAGAATATAAATACATAGAAGAGACAAAAGCAAGAGGAAAAGTATTCCTCAAGATGCCCAATACCCATATTCGATTTTCTTCATTTACTTCTCCCCGAAATTCGAACCCACATAACACCAAGCATGTCCTCCTCCAAAGTTACCTTCCCCTGCCCAGGCTGATTTTCGTGTGGACACTTCCCTCTGTCTATGGTGTGAATAATTTACAAACCCGATTTTTATTGCGTTTGAAAGGATTGGGAGCTAGTGGACTGCCATTCTACCACCCAAAACCATCTCATTACTATGTTGATTATATGGCAAATTCTTATATTACCTGCTAAAGAGTACAAATGAAGATACGATTGAAGCAATTATCCACTTTTGGATGTTAGATAAGTAGGGATGTTACTATACTCTATTTTATAGTTACTATAGTAGTATAGTTAGGCTAGCTATTCTTTTATTGTTCAATACTTTGTAGAATTGTTTACTATATTACTCTCTCTCAGTAAAATCTGAAAACAATGATGAATGTCGCACTTTTTCCCTCTCCCTTACACTTTGATACTGGCAGCATAACTTATTCGTATCTTCGGGAAAAAAGCTTGTGGTATTGAAACTAAACGATAGCTATAATGGCTATGAGGTGGAAGTGTGAAGGCGAAACATAAAGCCTTTTCTGACACTAACGCGTGGTAGAAAATACTAGTTTCAAATGAATTTCTAATCTTTTGTTTCTTAGAGGTGTACTAGTATTGGTGATCTCCTGGGAAGTCCTCTTGTTGCTCACTTAGTAGGAAATGGCTTGGTCGGTGCTGTTATTGTTGTTGTTCTTTCTAAGAAGTGTTTCCATTTTTCCCATTTTCTGATATATTGTTTTTGAAATTTAGAGAGTGAGCTTGGCGCAAGGGTAAGGTTGTTGCTTAGTGACCATGAGAACATAGGTTCAAATCTTGGAAACAACCTCTCTGCTTCCGGGAGTAAGGTTGCGTACATCTACCTTCCCCAGACCCCACTAAGTGAGAGCCTTGTGCACTTGGCTATCCTTTATTGTTTTTTGAAATTTGTTGTTAAACTAATTTTAAAACTAGAAAAAAGACATGAGCATGCCCTTCTATTCTTTAAATCAAGTCTGAAAATTCAGTACACGGATATCCTTTTATAGGTTGACCGAAATGGATAACCGACCGCAACCCAGTTGTGTCATTATAAAAAAATAGGAGATAATCCCAATTACAGATATTGAATCAGAAAAAACGAAATGAAAAGATAGAGCAGACTTCAAGGGTTTGTAACCCTTCCAGCTTAAAGGATACCTTTCTCAATTCTTGTCTAATCCTCTCTTCCTTTTTCTCTCTCTCTCTCTCTCTCACATGTTCTCATTTCCACTCACTGCCACATCGGCATTTTGTTATGTTGGTCTCTAACAGTAACCAAGCAATCGAAAGTTACTAGAAGTTACTAATACAAATTTACTAATAAAACCTTGACAGCACCCTAGTTATAAGTTGTAACCAATAGATACCGGTATAACGATGAAGTCTCTATTAATACAAATGTATCCCTCCAATTCCATTCCTAATCATCAGTTCTTCACCCTACACCTTTTTCTTGTTCCTTCGTCATTTTTGTTTGGTTGATAAAATATTGTCCTCGTGCTTTGAGGTGCAACTATAGCAAAAAATTCCAATTGAAAACTTTAAGCTGAGCAACTGGTGATGATGGAAGAAAATTAACAGGATCAGATTGGGAATTTAAACATCATGTATTACAACATCAAAGTGAAGGAATGGAAAACTTGGTAGAACCACCAGGCTCCACATTAACATCATTATTGTTTTTGATCTCTCAGGTCTCAGCATCAAAGACTAAACCTTGATCTTAGTATTTATCAAATTCATATTCCACCTCTTTACCGTAGTCTTGAATACTAAGAGACAGTCCAGTGGTTTCACAGCCACAAAGCGATCACCGGATTCAACCAAGTACTCACTAATATGACTTGCTTTTGGCACATGTATTCCCTAAATTCTTCCTTAGAAATAATATTTTCAGCACCAGTCTTAATCATTCTTCATATATTGGACTATGCACTGAAGTTGCTCAAGTGCTTCATCGAAGTTTTCTGAAAATCTGACGTTTGAATCTTCCTGAATTTTTGCCTATCCCAAATTGTCGTAAAAAAGGGGCGTAGTAGTAAAGTTGCTGCTTAATGACCAAGAGTTCATGAGTTCAAATCCTGGAAACAACTTCTCCGCTGCAGGGGTAAGGCTGAGTGCTTCTACCCTCCTTAGACCCTACTAGGTGGGAGCCTCATGTATTGGGCTGCCCTTTTTTGAGATTGACGGCTGCATGCATGTTATAGAGTTTGATGATAATGGCTGTCTCATTATTAGAATTTGGAACCATATTACCTCTCATTACAGGAGGAAGACTGATATTGTAAGTTCAGACTCCTATTCCCATAGAAATGGTATCTTCTTGTGAAGGATCATCATAATGGCCATACTGACTCTAATGTGATCCCATGCTCTTCCTTGTTGAGTTTCTATATATCGTCTGGTTTTTATGGTGGGATATTGCTGATAAATCCCCTAGCAACAATTGAACTCCAGTTAATATAAACGTATTAGTTTCCTTTTTTCTGTATTTTGGTTTGAGATATTTTGTGTATTTTGGAGTTTGGACACCTTTTATTGATATTTATAAGGTGGTGATGGAATTGTTGTTTTCATATTTATGTAATCATGCATCATTCTTAAATTTCCCAAATGTGGATTGAAATGGAATAATGGATTCCCTTCTGCAGTCCCGAAAGTATGGATCTGAAGAAAGCTGGAAAGATATGTTCCTTTTCCTAGTTGAAACTATGGAGACGGCTGTCAAAACCTGGCACGAAACTTCGTCTGTGGATGCTAGAGTTTACTTTCTTCTTGATAAGGACAAGACAGACACCGATAAGTATGCCCCAATTGTGAATATTGATAAGGTATATATTTTCCTATTATCCACATAATTATTTTTGTAGTTCACTTGGTTTTCCTATTAAATCTCCACAATTATTTTTGTCGTTCACTTGGTTTTTATTTTGGCTTACTATGCATTATATTTGGCTGGTCTCTATCGTTGGCTTGTATGAGTGTATGATTATCAATCATCTTGTTTCCCAGGCCTTTGAATCGCCAGATACACACAGCAACTGTTTTTCATATCTTAGGCAGTATGCTGAGGAGTCTTTGTCTGGAGCAGCCTGCTTAGTTGTTCGCAAAAGCAGCATTGGTTATCCACAGGTAAAGTTTGATTTCTCGAATCATGATGCATTCAAGTGTGGTTGTCGGTGAAAAGTTCCAGTTAGCTAGAAATTTTTTGTGGGCCTTACTTTTGAGGCAGGTCACTTTTTAAACTAGAAATGATATATGTACAATTTGGGTATGCAAAAAAAAATTATGCCGGTCCAGTTACATAGGACCGGGAACTCGGGAAATGTTAATCTCCTTTTTTGAAATCAGGTCCTTTGCCTACAAAGGCATTTATGCGTCTAGGCTCATGGTTGAAGTGGAGTGCTTTCCTTCACATTTGCGCTTTAAAGAAATAGATGGTTAGAAACTTCTCAAGCCGACCTGGTCTTTGTAGGTGACCAACCGGCCTCTTGCATGGATAAAAAATTAATATAGCAGCTCATAAAGAATGTATGGGTTAAAAAAAGTGAATAAATTAAAGAAATTAAAACCATGGTCACTCTCTTCTTTTTTCCCCTAGAATATGGTGTCCTTTTCTTTGTACATTATTACTTCCTTGTCACTAAAATTTCTTTTTCGTACGATAGATGGGCTTATGAATGAGTTCAAGTATTTACTTTAAATCAGTCATGCTCCTATTCCTTTAGTTATTTCAATCTGATTGCTCGCCTTTTTTGATTACTACTATTCTTCTGAAAATGGGAAGAGTGGGTTTTGTTGATCAATGTTCTTTTCACCGGATTAGCTATACAAGCTGAGCGCTCCGTATTTTTTAGATTAACTATGTTCAGATAGACATGCATGGTCTAAATCAGTATAGAATCTCTTAACTGACACTGAATCTGCAGATCTGGAAAGGCCAAGGATTGAGAAAGTGGAAAAATGCGCAAAATGATGGTTTTTTTGTTCAATTTGAGTCACCTTCCCTGCGAAAGCTGTGGTTTATTCCTAGTTCCAACGAAAAGGGACAAACATTATGCAGGTTTCTTTCCCACCCTCTCTTGCATGTATTTGTTTATTGAATTGAAACTTTCTATTTTATGGCTTTTAATATTGCAAGGATAACTATTTGTAGTAATGGTTTCTATAATCAGATTTAGCTTTCTACTTTCTATTATCTTTAAAGTTCTATTTTTGTTACTATTTTATGGCTTTTAAAGTTCTATTATCTTTAAGCATAGGATAGCAACTGCATCACACCACAATTGCAGTGTGACTCCGAATCACAATTATGCGGCCACATCGGACCGCAATGCAACTGCATCGGACCACATTTGGACCGCATCGGAGTGTGTCAGGCTGCATCAGATTCAAAATATTGTTTGGAATACATGCTTGATGACATTCAAGAATCTTGTGCCTCACATATATTCTCCTTACTCCAAAAACCTTTCTACTTATATTCAACTACTTTCCTTAGTTACAGGTTGCATCCTGTTAACTATCAGTTAGACAGTTAATAGCAAGAGTTAAATTCTAATATCCTATGATTCCTCTTCTTCTATATACCTTCTTTATTGGAGATCTGCTACAATACTCTCTTAAAAATATTCACCTTGTCCCAAGGTGAATATCTGGATAAGCATCCCGTGACCGCTGAAAACCCTCCTCCGGGATCCAGTTGCCCAATTCATTACGACAAAGTTGTGCTTGAAACAAAAAAATTTGCTCAGAGTCCCATTGGTCTTCGCCAACTCTCCTGGCTGCTGCAACACTCATTGTCCTCCTGCATCTTCTCCATCCATCGGCTTGGGCAGTGGCTACACCAAACCAGTGAAAATATAAATCCAGTCCGGCTTACTGCTTTGACAGCTCTAGCCACATTTGAATTGATTGACAAATTCACAATGGCCTTAGGTGGCTAAATTCTGATCTGTCCTTCTAAGATGTTGCCAAGCCAAGAAGTATATGTCACCATCTTAAATAACTTCATTGGCCCTTCCGAAGTTTTAGTCCGCACGTTCATCAACTAACATCTCTATCTCCGTTTTTGGTCGTGAGGATCCCTATATGATTTCAGATTTGGAATTGTTCCCCCTTCCTTAATGACCATGGGAAGATATTGTCTTTAATTTGGTGGCAACTCAAGGCTCACTTAATACATCTTCAAAGTCCTGCAAGATCTTCTTAACTGCAACTGGAGTCAATGATGCGTGCGGTTCGCAAGTGTATGGGTCATATCATTCAAGTAATAAAAGATATTGATCTCACAAAGATAGTAAATAATCTTTAGCTCTAGTTTATCTAAACACTTAGGAGGAATAAATGTGAATCTAAAAGGTTAGAAACTAAAGATAAAAGAAAAGTTAAGATAACATTGATTAGATTGGACAAGTCTTCCATCAAAGTTTAAGTTATGAAGGTGGACAAATCCTAAATTAGATAGTATTCTCGATAAGCCGTATGTAATTGAACGCGGGTTCTACTCTTGTGATAACTTCACTCAACTGAACCCATTACATATGCTTTGTGGCAATCCGATACAACCCTCGGATGAGTAAGACTACTCTTGCGAATTAGAACTTAAGTTCAATTATTATGATTCCGTTCTAACAACTGAATGATAACATTCGATAGAAGATAGAATAATTAATCATTCTTCATTTATCATCAAAAGGGAATAGCCCAATCCTAGAAACTAAGGCTAATACTCACTCATAACTATAAAGAAAATAATAGAGATATAGAGGAAGAACATTATCCCAAAAGAAGAAGAGGGATGAGAACTTCTCTTATCCTAATTGCCTCTCTAAGACTATAAATATAAAAGATTGCATTTGGAAAAGTATCTGAAAGTTGTGTCTAAAACTAAACTGTAGAGGTCCTATTTATAGAACTCCGGTTCAAGCCGGTAATTTCATATTAATAAAAGATAACAGGAGGTGGCCGTGTCAGGATACATGGCCAGGTCGTGGATTGCTATCTGGCAAATTATATCTTCATCTAATCTTCAGAACATGGGTGTGGTTGATAACACTGTTCGGCCGTGGTTGATAACACGGTTTGACTGTGGTTCTTCATCTGAATTGTTTTCTATCAGTCGCTTAATGTGTTCATCTTCGGTTATATAAACCGTGTTAAGATGTTTGAAGCTAATTTACATTTGATATTTTCAGGGACCCAGAGGTGTTGGACATCGGTGTTCATGAAGTTCTTCCGCGCTTATTCAAAGAAAAGTTGCCCAATTCTTAGTTCCCTACTAGCCTTATAATTCTGAAGTTAAAAATGAAGGTGTGCATACATGTTCAAAGAATACAGAAATTTGGTACCATGTTTTTGTTCTTTGGAAAATATTTAGGCTTCAAGGGAGTTACATTTTTTGTAATGCTTTTATTGCATGGTTGCTCTTCATCTATTGTGGTGATTTGAAAACTTTGTACTGTAGTTTGTTTATGGCATATATACTATTGTGAAGGCTAAGATATAGATCTTTTAACTGTGTGCTTGAGAGATGAATATTGAATTTTTGCTCTAGTTCAATCAACAGGTTATTTATGGGTTTTGTTAACCTCACCTCTAAATGTGTCTTCGGAAATTACGAGGGATCAAAGGACTAGGAAGAGGAGGAAGGAAAAAGGAAAGGAAAATAATCATATCCTTGTTCGGGAGTATGAAATTTAGATGGGGAGGGTAAACTAATGATAATGTTATAATATTTTTAATTTTCCTTTAAAGATGTAATTAATAATGAGAAATGAATAATAATATATAATTATATAATTTTACTAGATATTTAGGTATTTTTATATTTTGTTTCCAGAAAAGCCCCAAACCGGAGGAATTATAAAAATAGACATATGGAGGGTTTGAGAAACTCTCCAAAACTTTTCCCTCTCCTTCACCCAACTCTTGCTTTCTAAAATTATCCATTCCCTTTCCTTCTCCTCCAAAATCACATTCTCAAACAAAGTCTCAGTAAAAAAGCACTGTGTTTGTTGTTATTAAGGATTTAATATTTATGGAGTATATAAGAAAAAACTTTGATATTAAAATATCAACAACAAAATATACAATTCATAAACTATTGAAATACTTCGCAACTAGTAATTCATATATGAAAATAATGTATCTCCTAATATGATGAGAGATATTATCAACTCATGTCTACTAAATAACATATCTTAAGAACTCCAAACAAAACTCGCCATCTTCCAAAACTCTATAGGTCTCTTCTTCTTCCCTCTCTCCCAAATTTCATTTTAAATCTTGAAAACAAACTTTGAACTTTTATAATTAATTTCAATTAACCATGGGGTTTGAGTGACCCAAATTTGATTTTCATTCCTTCTTATTTCATTGTTTCTTTATTTTCATCCCATGTTAATAATGTGATAAACCAATAGCAAATATTATAAAGATGCAAAGCGAAAATCAACCTTACAAATCATACATAATGAAAACAGTGAGAGGTGGAAGAAGAAGGGAGACTTATGGTGCAATAGTGGCAGAGTGAAGATGATGTTATAGTGGCTCCATCTAAAAATCCTGGAAGATAACAAAGTGTCAATCATTGACTGTATATGAGGAGATAACTTCTCTACTTATATCAGGATATACATTATTCCAATGTTATTAATACCCTATCAATTATCAAACTGGTATAGGTACTGATATAGTGATATAATGGTTTAACTTGTAGTTAAGTATTTAAATCACATATCGGTAAAGTTAGATATACATATATAATATATTAACATTAATGTTGAAAAATCAATAAAAATAATAATTATTTTTATTTTCATTAAAAATTAATTTTAAATAAAAACCGATCGGTATGACCGATACGATTCAATTGAAAATCGGTCAGTATGACCGGTTTTTACCGGTATAATTGCATAACCGGTATAATTATTGTATCGTACCGGTATTAGGACTGGTTCACCAGTTTACCGGTTCAACCGGCCGGCACAAAATGATTTTAATAATTATGCATTATTCTCTTCAGATATATATCACAAGACAATACGAAAAATAATTTTTAAAAATTTGTCTGTAAGTTAGATTTTGGAAGAGAGTGAATAAAAATAGAAAATTGTTTTTCTTTTCCTTCCCTTTCTAAATTGAACTCACAAATCACTTCTTATTAAATCCTTGCGAGGACTTGGGATATGTAAAAGCAGTTTGATACTCCATTCCTTACCTGTTACCTATTATATATCGTTTAGACATAAACATAACTAATTAATATAGTTAATTCACATAAAATTTCATTTTATTTTTAGTATTTACTATTTATCTCTCCATTAACCATAATTAATATTACTCTACTAATATAGTTAATTCACACCGCAAAAGGCTTGCATCAGGCCGCAATCCGCATTGCAATGACTATAACCACAGTAAATGCAACCGCTATGCAATCGCGACTGCAACCGTAATTTAAAACAGCAATAACAACTAAGAAGTGACATCATATGCTAAAAATGATGTGCAGTAATTAGAGTTTGTGAGCATTGTACTAGTTGAACCACATTCACTATCTTTGAGTGAAACTGTGGACTTATCAAGCTTTATTGAGCATGGATATTGGTAATCTTTCACAGTAACACCCACAAGTGAAGATGACCTCTGCATCCTCACTGGCCTTTGCTTTGGTGCACTATGTGATCTAAGTTTAGCCCTTGATGATTCAGTGTTAGCCATGTAGTTTGGGTATAATGGATAGTCATAAGCCATGGACTCTGCATTGCAGTCTCTATGCTCATACAATTCATGATTTGCACTGCTGTTTCTGCTTCTAGAGTTACCACAAACATCCATCTCCACAATCTTGATGCTTATGTCCATTTCCTAGATGAACAAAAAACCAATTCTATATCAATGAATGAAAACCTTGTTTGGTGTAATTTGCAAATAGAACATAACACGATATTTAAAATTGGAAGATTTTAGTTTCACCACAAGGAGTGGAACGAAAGAAGATGGAACGAGTGAATACATCTAAGAGTATGTTTTTTAAACTTACTCCACATCTTAGATCTAAACTATTGGATTTCCCCACCCTTTATTAAGTCACAATTTTTTTGTTTTCGCATTATCTCTCTTGCTTTGTTCATTAATATGTCTTAATGAAATGCAATTAATTCAAAATGAAATTCATCATTCCTAAAATAATTCACTATCATCTATAGGGACAACAAATCAGAAATTTTAATTTGAAATTTGTACCATCATTCTGCAACTTGAAATCTAACTGAAAGAAATTATTGAACTCACATTATACATATGTTTGAATGAATCATTCTCAGTGGATTTTCTGTAGGTTGATTGATTTTGATTAGGCTTCGGTTCGGATATCGTTCGAGCCCGATGAGCACGAGCTCTGGTCGTTTGCGCTACGACCAAAGCCTGCATGCATCTTAGTGTCTCCATGGCCTGTTTTCTCACCAAGTGACCCCTTACTAGTGCCTGCAACTTCACTAATCCTCTAAGAGCACACAATGCTTTTCTTGCCTGTTATAGAAACATTGAAATATCTCTCATTCTATTATTATTGGAAACAAAACTAGCAAAAAAGGCAGTCTCGTGTAAAAGGCTCTCACTAAGTAAGGTTTAGGGAAGGTATATGTATGCAACTTATCCCGCAAAGACAGAGGTTGTTTCCGGGATTTGGACCCGTAGCCTCGTGGTCACTAATAGTGGTGTAAATTGCGGACCATATCACCTAATGTGGCCGCTGCAACTGTATTACACTGCAATTGCGGTATGACTCCGAATCACAATGGTGCGACCACAATGCAACCATGTCGAATCACATCAGATCGCATCAGACCGCATCTAGCCGCATCGGACCGCATCAGGCCACATCTGATTCAAAAATATTGTTTTAATTACAAAATAATTCACACCGCAACGGTCGCAATCCGCATCGCAACAGGCGCAATGACCGCAATCGCAGTAACCACAACCGTTACCGCAATCAAAATCACAACCGCAATTTAAAACAATGGTCACTAAGCAACAATATTACTACTGTGCCGAGATAAAGTGTTATAAAGTGTGGTGATTGCGATTGCGGTAACGGTTGCGGTTATTGCTATTGTGGTCATTGCAGTCATTGTGATGTGGATTGTGACCGTTGCGGTGTGAATTATTTTATTATTAAAATAATATTTTTGAATCTCATGCAGCTTGATGCGATCTGATACGATCCGATGTGGTCCAAATGCGTTCCGATACGGTTGCATTGCAGCCCGATGTGGCTACATCATTGTTATTCGAAGTCACACAACAATTCCGATATGATGCGATTGCAGCAATCAACACAACCACAATATTGCGGCGGATCAGAAGATATGGTCAGAAATTTAAATCAATGCTACTATATCAAATATTAAGTGATAGATATTCAACTGATTTTTACTCAAAAACTAGTTGCTGATATAGGACATGCATAGAAAACAATAGATCCATAATCTGTGAAAGTGATAATTTGTGATTTTCTAGAGTGTTATGTATAGAACACATAAAGAAATTAAAATTATAATCAATGCTAAATAAAATGCATGCAAATAATGTACTCCAACATAAGTTTGTTGAAAAAGTGGTTGCTAGTATATGAATTTATCAATTTAATAGGAGTAGGGCCCATCACACTTATCATGAGGATCCTATCCATTAATCGAAAGGGAAGTACATCAAAAGTAAAGAAAATAAATAATGTGATGTGATATTTCTACCCCTTAAAATATAAATATATGATATTTCTTTCATTGAAACTAAGAGTAAAATCAACAACTTTTCTCTTCATAGTCGAGATGTATCATGTGGCATATTATTTGTGTTGATATATATAAACAATTAGTTGGCATTCACATGGCATGTTTATAAGTCTCTCCATTTGACTGGGTATTATGTTTATAACCTCACAATTTGTTATGTAATGATATGATAGAGACATAAGTCTAAAATTCAAATGCATCAAAATCACACTACTTGAATCAAAACCAATGTAAAAATTGAATTAAATACTACTTTTACTCTTAGCAATTGCATCAAAATCACACTACTTGAATCAAAACCAATGTAAAAATTGAATTTAATACTAATTTTACTCTTAGCAATTTGCAAATTGTTTTAATTAAACCACCAATTATAAACGTCTGAAAAAGTTCTATTGATATTTCGCGAGGCAATCACATTGTAATGAAAATGATGGATCTACGACAATGATAAAATGTCACGAATAATCAACCAATTTACTAAATAGAGTCTCACGAAATTGTCTCTCTTTTTCCTCAATTAAATCTGAAAACGATTTATAAAGGTTATTGAGAGTTAAATTAAAATAATTGAGTTTACATAGACTTTAACTAAAAATTATTTTGTAGAGATTAAAATAAAAATATCATACTTTACCCTAATAACATATTTAATTATAAATACAGTTAGAGAAAGTTATGATTCCAATAACTTCATATTGATTACAATATCACTGACATTATATCATTTCTCTATTCAGTACCATGACTCTTTATTGTATGATTTGGTCACTGCATATGTATATCTATCATGGCCAATTCCTTCCTTTTATGTTCATCATTTTAATTACTCCTAGCATATTTATATGATCTCATTTATACTACAATTGTGTATATAAACACAATCTGTCAAATTAATAAGATAAGCCATTTTCATACCTTTCTTTCTTGGTATCAGAGCACTTAGGCTTGAAGGCTCTCGATACAATCATGTCATCCTCATCCGCTGCTTACACAAATCACAAAAATGACCTACCTATAACTGTCTCTGTCAAGCTGGATAGGGATAACTATCTCCTATGGAAGTCACTAGTTCTTCCATTGATTAGAGGTTGTAAACTTGACACGCACATACTAGGAACCCAAGAATTCCCTGAACAGTTTATCTCCACAAATGACACAACTAAGAAAAACAATCCTGACTATGAAGAGTGGATTGCACACGATCAAGCTCTCCTAGGATGGCTAAGAAATTCAATGTCCATTGACATTGCAACACAGCTGGCTGCTACATTGTGAAACCTCTAAGGAACTCTGGGATGAAGCCCAAGGCCTAGCAGGTGCACACACAAAATCAAGAACAATCTACCTCAAATCAGAATTTCATAACACTCGCAAAGGAGAAATGAAGATGGATCAGTATATTCTCAAAATGAAGAACCTCTCTGATAAATTAAAGCTGACATGATCACCAATCTCCAACTCAGACTCGATAATTCAGACACTGAATGACCTGGATGCTGAGTATAATCCAGTGGTGGTCAAATTATCTGATCAAATCAACCTTACTTTGGTTGATCTGCAAGCCCAATTATTGGCATTTGAAAACATAATAGAACAAATAAACAATTTCAGTAATTTCTCAATGAATACTTCAGCAAACCTTGCAAGCCAAACTCAATTCAGATGCAACAAATCTGGGACACGAGGCAACTGGAGAAGCTCTAACTTAAGAGGAGGTAGAGGAAGAGGTAGATCTAAACCAACATTAGGGATGGCAATGAAAACCGAACCCGCGGGTACCCGCCCGAACCCAACACGAATTTAACGGGGAAAACCCGATATGATTGGGTTCGAGTTCGGGTTCGGGTTTTACCCGAGTTCAAATTTCGGGTTCGGGTTTGGTATTGTTAATACCCTACCCCGAACCCGCCCCGAACCCGATTAATATATATAAAATTATAAAATTACACATAAATACATATATAAAAGCTATATATATAAATTTCTCACACATATATATATATATATATATAAATTTCACACATATACATATATAAATATATAAAAGCTATATATATATATATAAATTTCATATATATATATATATAATATATATATAAAAATATATGTTTTGGTTCGGGTTTTTTTTGGGTTCGGGTTACCCGAAACCCGACGGGTTCGGGGATGATATTGTTATTTCTAACCCCGCTTAATTCGGGTTCGGGTTCGGGTTCGGGTTCGGGTTCGGGTTTTGAATTTCGGGTTCGGGGTTGGGTAAGTACAAACCCGACCCCGACCGCCCCGTTGCCATTCCTAACCAACATGCCAAGTATGTAACAATATAGGTCACACTGCAGTACAATGTTTTTATCGTTATGACAACTCATACACAGGCTCAAATCACTATACTGGGAATAAAAGACAAGAAGATCACAATGCCTTCATAGCCTCACCTTACCATGACCAAGACTATGAATGGTATTTTGACAGTGGATCTAGCAATCATGTAACTCATCAGAATGAGAAACTCCAAGATCTCAGTGAAAGCAATGGTAAGAATTCGCTGCTAGTTCACAATGGTAACATGTTGAGAATATTGGGCTCAGGCTCGACTGAATTAAATAAACTCAAACTGCATAATGTCTTGTATGTTCTAGAAATAACCAAAAATCTGTTGAGTGTATCTAAACTAACTGCAGACAATAATGCAATTGTTGAATTTGATGCAAACTGTTGTTATGTGAAAGACAAATTAACAGGGAATGCACTACTAAAAGGGAAAGTTAGAGATGAATTATACTAACTTTCAAGTGCGAACTCCCAAGTCAATAAAGACCCATGTACCTACATGTCATTCAAGGAGAATTGACATAGAAATCTTGGATATCCCAACAATAAAGTCCTGGAAAAGGTGTTAAAGAACTGCAATGTGAAGACATCATCAAATGATCACTTTTCATTCTGTGAAGCTTGTCAATTTGGAAAATTTCACTTGTTACCATTTACATCATCCTTTTCTCATGCTAAGGAACCTTTAGATTTAATTCATAGTGATGTATGGGGTCCAACCCCAATTTTATCTCCATCTAATTTCAAGTACTATGTTCACTTTATTTATGATTTCAGCAGATTCACTTGGATTATTTCTTTTGAAACAAAAATCAGAAGTAATACATGCTTTCACTCAATTCAAAAACATGGTTGAAAATCAGTTTAACAAGAAAATAAAAATCCTCCAATGTGATGGTGGAGGTGAGTATAAACATGTTCAGAAAATAGCCATAGAGTCAGGAATCCAATTCAGAATGTCATGTCCATACACCTCTCAATAGAATGGCAGAGCAGAAAGAAAACATAGACATGTGACTGAATTAGGACTCACACTACTATCATAGGCCGAAATGCCTTTACACCACTGGTGGGAAGCCTTCTCGACCACAATTTTTATTATCAACAGATTGCCCTCATCAATTAACCCAAATAAAAGTCCATATTCATTATTATTTGGAAAAGAACCTGATTATGATGCATTGAAGCATTTCGGCTATGTTTGCTACCCTTGCCTCAAACCATACAATCAACACAAACTTCAATTCCACACCACTAGGTGTGTGTTCTTGGGATATAGCAACTCTCACAAGGGATATAAGTGCCTCAATTCTCAAGGAAGAATTTTTGTCTCAAGACATGTTGTCTTCAATGAGAATCACTTTCCATTTCATGATGGCTTTCTTGACACAAGGAATCCACTAAAAACTCTAACCGAAACTGTCCCTATTGTTCTTCATCCTTTACCTACATGTACCACTACAAGTCACACAATTGAACCAGCTAAAAGTGATGTGAGCCCTCAGAAAGATGACCTAGTTGTCAATCAACCAGTTCTCAGTGAGATCTCTTACACTGCAGATGAGGCAACTCCATATACAAATGAAGCACCAGCAACAATAGGTCCAACAGAGGACACATCAGAGGAAAATCAACATGTCCAGCAGATACGTACTAGAAGAAAGACATGGATCTATAAGCCCAAACTGCCTTATATAGGACTGACAGAGACACACAAAGAGGAGAAGGAACCAGAAAATGTCAATGAAGCACAAGCCAGACCGAGGTTGAAAGAAGTCATGAATGCAGAATTTAAAGCTCTAACAGCAAATCACACTTGGACACTGGTACCATTTCAGGGGCAGAACAATATCATAGACTCAAAGTGGGTTTTTAAAACCAAGTACAAGGCAGATGGCTCAATTGAAAGAAGGAAACAAGACTGGTTGCCAAAGGTTTTCAACAAACCGCAGGTCTGGACTATGATGAGACCTTCAGTCCAGTGATCAAGTCCAACACTGTAAGAATTTTTCTATCCATTGCATTACATTTAAATTGGGAAGTTAGACAATTAGACATAAACAATGCATTCTTGAATGGCAATCTCAAAGAAATTGTGTTTATGCATCAACCAAAAGGATATACAGACCCAACCAAGCCTTATCACATATGCGAATTAACCAAGGCAGTCTATGGCCTGAAGCAAGCCCCAAAGGCATGGTTCGACAGGTTGAAGGATACTCTACTAAAATGGGGATTTCAAAACACCAAGAGTGATTTATCACTATTTGTCCTTAGAGGAACTGGTCATATCACACTTCTCCTTGTATATGTTGATGACATAATAGTAACAGGGAGCAACAAAAAATTCCTACAAACCTTCATCACTCAACTAAACATTGTTTTCTCTCTTAAAGACTAAGGTCTTTTACACTACTTCCTAGGAATTGAAGTACACATAGATACTGGTGGAATGTACCTGAAACAAACAAAGTATATTAGAGACTTACTCAAAATGTTTAATATGGAAAAAGCTTCATTCTGCCCCACACCAATGGTAACAGGGAAACAACTAATTGTTGAAGGAGAACCTATGGCCAACCCTACACTATACAGACAAACTATAGGTGCATTACAGTACCTAACTAATATTAGGCCAGACATAGCATTCTCGGTCAACAAACTCATCCAATTTATGAGTTCCCCAACCATAGAGCATTGGCAAGGAATAAAAAGGATCTTGATATTGTTGGGTTCTCTGATGCATATTGGGCTACTAGCATAGATGATAGGAAATTTATGGCAGGACAGTGTGTGTTCCTTGGTGAGACATTAATCTTGTGGGCCTCAAGAAAACAAAGAGTGGTGTCAAGGTCAAGTACTGAGTCAGAATACAGAGCCTTGGCTGACCTAGCAGTTGAAGTAGCTTGGATTAGATGACTCTTAGGTGAGCTAAAACTTCCTATGTCCAGGAAACCAGTTTTATGGTGTGATAACTTGAGTGCCAAGGCACTAGCATCCAATCTAGTGATGCATGCTCGATCCAAACACATTGAGATAGATGTTCACTACATACCTGATCAAATACTTCAAGATCAAGTCACGATAGTCTATGTGCCCACAGCAGATCAAATTGCAGATTGCCTAACTAAACCTCACACACACACAAGTTCAACATGATGAGAGACAAACTTGGGGTAACTATGTCACCATCAGTTTGAGAGGGGGAGTTAGAGAAAGTTATGATTCCAATAACTTCATATTGATCACAATATCACTACATTATATCATTTCTCTATTCAGTATCATGACCCTTTATTGTATGATTTGGTCACTACATATGTATAGCTATCATGACCAATTCCTTTCTTTTATGTTCATCATTGTAATTACTCATAGCATATTTATAGGATCTCATTTATACTACAATTGTGTATATAAACACAATCTATCAAATTAATAAGATAAACCATTTTCTCTCCTTTCTTTCTAATACAATCAAAAGATACAAAGGAAGTAAAGTAACTTCTAACCCCAACACATGACTAGAAAATAAAGGTTTATTATGTGCATTACCTTAATTGTAACAGAGTAATTAGAAATTTAATCTGGCTAGATAATATAATTATTCAACGAATTATTGATTAATGCATCTCTTGTAACTTTTTCCTTAATCAGTTAAGGAGCTGGAATTGGATGCTTAAAGAAAGTTGTTGCTTGACATGAATCAAAACCTTTATAGTAGATTGATGAGGAATTCCCTCAATGTGGCCTTCTTTCTTTTAAACTAGTCCTACATTCGTTTGGGTGATAATGTATTTTGTAGGAATTTATTTAAAAAATGAAATAAATAAAGAATTGTTATGAAGAAAAAGTTTGGATGATAGTGTAAAAAAAGTTGTAGAATACATGTTGGAGATTTTGGAAAACTTATTTATAAATCATATTTGTTGTTGTTTTTGTCCACGGTTTAATCCTAAGATCTGTAACATGAGTTTAGAGATATTATTATAAAGTATTCATGAACCTTCACATAATATATAAGGTAATGTTTGGTAACAAAAAATGTATTATCAAACTATAGGCTTGTTTATTTCAAGAGTTAAACAAATAATCAAACAAAAAGGAAAAGTGCATGTACTGAAAAGCATAATTGCTATGTCAGAGAATCTTAAATGTTTCAATGTTATCACATGAGTTTCAATGAGTACCAATGCATGTGATATATTTCTTAATTGAAGTTACATGTCCTTTTTGTTTGTATTTATGTTCACAACCTCATAGTACATGATTTTTAGTTAGGTTTTGGTTGCTTTGCACATAATTCTCTTCGTTAATGGAGATACAAATACTTAATTTTACTTGTATTTTTTATTGCAAAAGTATTATTTCATTATATATAAAAAGATAAAAATGTTTTATCATATTATGTTTTTCTTTATTTTTTTATAGTACTTATCTCTTTATTAATGGAGATGATCTTTAACCGCTTCCCAAAGTATCAAGTAATGAGCTTACTACACTTTAGTTACATGGTTCCCCTACATAGAAGGTTCATCACAAATTAAATCTTATGATTATAAAAATTGACTAATCATGCATTGAAACGGGCATTGTGTATCATGTACCTAAGGGAAGAAAAGCATTAGATACCAACTTTTATATATATATATAAAAGTGTATATATATTCATATACGAACCTTCAGGAATGCATGGATGTTTCAAGATCAACTTAGATGCAACACAAGGTTTGTGTGTATGATAAGTGTCTAATCTTTGAGCTCCTGGGGAGGCACATGGATAGGAAATTTCTTTTCCTGTAAGAGAAGAAATGTATATACTCGGGTGAGTAGAACTCGGTTCTACCATTTACCTAGTATGACCCGATTATGATCGAATTCGAATACGGTTGGATCTCATCGAGTCGAGGGCTAAGTTTGGGTTCAAAAATTAAATTTGGTTAATATTTAGGATCGAGTATGGGACTAACATGACCCGACCCGTTGGTCACTCACTTATTATATTTGTATGTGTCTCTATTCAATTGTGTACAGAGTAATGACACATTTTTTGTCAAAATTAATTATCATTGATTCTCTAATTTTTAATCATATATACATGATTGACATTATATATATGTGGGGTTTGCTAACATGAGTAATGTATTTGCTAATATGAGTAATTTGTTGACTCGACCCATGCTCCTAACCCCTAACTGACAATGTAAATTGTTAGTTCATCATCCAACATTCATTTTTAATTATTATTGGCTTTTCAAAAAAGGTAAAACAAATGAATGATGAATGATGACTGTGTATAAATCTTTACATTGTCAGTGCATAAATATTACATTCTTCTTGTAAATGAATCGCTATGAAGTATATGAAATTCAACGTTTTCACATCATTTGTGTATAAGAAGATATTGGTCTAGTAGTGACCGTACTAAATCCTCCAATATACAAAAATTGTCAAATGTTCAATTAACTTGTTAGGGTAAAATATTCTTAAGATTGATATTTTCATGACCATTGTTTGCTTATCGTCGATCTCAGACTAGGAACTTTTGTGCTCTTTGTTAGCTCAAATCTTAAACTTATTTATCCTGATTAAGTACAATAAAATTGCTCTAATTGCTTCAATGATTTCCTTTTACCATCTTCAAATTCAGTTTCAAAGTTGGAGTTTCTTCATTTCATTTATCTTTCTACCTTGAAACTTATATTATTTCAGCATCAAAACATTATGTGTATTGTAAGGACAAATATGTAATCTTTTTTTAAATAACATTATGTGTATTATTTCAGCATCAAAACATTCAAAGTTGGAGTTTCTTCATTTCATTTATCTTTCCACTTTCTTTGATTTTTTTGAGTACTTATCTCTTCATTAATGAAGAGGAGTCTTACTCAAACATTATAAAACTTTACATTAATCATTTACAATTACCTGCAAAAGTGCATTTACAAACAAATCTTATTACAACCAATTGTTCCACTGGCATAAATATCTAAATTTCAGGGGTGACAATGAAAATTGAATCTGTGAGTACCCATCCAAACCCATACATATCTAAATCTTATACATCACTATCTATAGATTTTGTTATCAAAGATTTTAGTAAATAAATGTCAAAGATTTTAGTAAATAAATGTTAGTAATACACCCACAACACTATAATTAAGTAAAACAATATATCAGTTTTATATATTATCATTATATTTTTCACCATTCATATTTCATCATCATTAGCTCTTCAAAAATAGTAATCCAAATAAATGGTGAATGATATAATGATGATTTATAAATCTCTACACTGACAATGCATAAATTTTACACTTTAAAACTGAAACAAAAAAGTCAAGAATTCAACACTGGGTAGATAGGATTAATTCATATCCATAATCCAATACTCATTGTTATACCAAAAAGAATAATCAAGTAAAATAAGTGTGCCACAACTTCATAAAATGAGTCCTTTGTGATTGTGTGCCACATTAAATTCACCCAAAAATAGTGCAAAATAATACCAATGGATAATGAGATTCACCCACATTAAATTCACCCATAAATAAGTAGCATTGGTGTATAAATAATACTAAATCACTTCTAATCCCAATGGTGTAGTGCAAAATCTCACACCAATGAGAATTGTGCTTTATAGCAAAGGATAATGAGATTAGGACATGATAAAAAATGGAACCCCTCTTCATATGCAAACCAAGTACATCCTTAATTATTCACACTAACTACAACATGCTTTCCTCAAACTTTCATAATATAGCTGTTTTCAGTTAAATATATTCAAATAAAATTAAGGTTTAAGAGAATAGTGTAGCATATGTATGCTAGAAAACTATAATCTATATTGTCCTTAAACAAAATTAGTACACAAATACATATCTACAACTGAAAACGTCTTGAATGGGTGGGAGAGACAAATAAAGAAGCTAAAACAACAATCATTCCAATGACTTAAGAAGCCTAAATAATGCAGCTGCCTCTCTAATCCGAGAAAACTCGATGCAAAACGCTTGAACTTCAATGAAGAGATCTTTGACTGCAAGGTGGGATCATCATTTACCAAAATCAGTGACATGGTGCCAAATTCATTTTCAGCTTTTGTGTCGGTATAATAGTAACATTCAAAGTTATACCGAAAGCAGACCAAAATACAGAATAAATCCACAGTAGCCAGACCAGATTAGTACTTGTGGATACACAGCAAATAGTAAGGAAACCAGGCTAAATCAACATTCAATACTGTTTTGAACTAATCTCTATATAGTGAAATAAGCTCAACAGACACAAGGAACACATGTAATGTTGCAAATACTTACAAGTTCAGGTTTATCTCCCTAATCCATATGCTCACCCCAATTTCATACCAGCTTATGAGTTCAAAAGCTTATAATAGGCAGGGCTGTTCCTGACTCTATCCTGGGGCAATGACCTCTTTTGCATGGGTATGCTCCAAATGGAGCCGAATCAGAACCGGGTGCGTTTTGGATTCAGGTTTGTGTTGGGTACTTCATGGTTCACACCCGATTGTACACACAACCCAAAAAGAAAAAAAATCTTGGGTTTGAATTCGTTTTTGGGTACAAATATCCCAAAAACAACACCGTCTTGCTCAAATTACTTACATACCTGATGTTGAATCCCCTGCAAGTGTAATCACGCACACAAACACTAACTCTAATTCGCGGCCGCGAGGACAATAACAACGGTGAGGATGGATTGAAGATGACGACGTGGAGAACAACATTTCCTTACCTTTGTGCTTCACAAATAGTATGATATCGAGCTTCTGTCTGGTAAAACCTCAATATTCATGGAGATTTGACAATATTTTTGTCTTCTAGTGTTATAAACCTAAATATTAACAACTTTAGTAGTTTCTAATATGACCAACTATAATTAACAACTAGTAATCACTAACTATAAAAACTAATCATCTTAAAAATATTGACAAACACTAGGCCAAGTAGGACCCACCAGTGTGACCCCAAAAAACATTGATCTAATTTTTAAAACTCAATCTCATCCCAATGTTCCCTATATATAAGAATAATGGCAACATAAAATTGTATAAACTATAGGAAGATTAAGCTCAAGAGTCATAATATGAAGCTATAGAAGAGGATAATTGAGCCGATGTTGAGACAAGAGACGAATATAACTGAAAATCAAGTTGATTTTATGTCGAGGAGGTCGAGTGATGGAAAGAGATGGAAAGATATTGAAGGAACCAAAGGGACTTGCATATAGTCATTGTTGATTTCGCAAAGGTGTATGATAAGGTACCTTGAGAGGTTTTGTGGAAAGCTCTAGAGAACATAAGTGTTTAAATTGCCTATATTCGAGCAATCGAGGATAAGTATGATGAGATCAAGACCAGCGCGAGAACACAAGATGAGATCTCATAAGATTTCTTATTGCAATAGGACTACACCAATGGCCAACATTGAGTCTCTACTTGTTTACATTGGTCTGGGATGTGCTTACTGAGCATATCCAAGAACGAGTGCCACAATGCATGTTTTTAGAGGTTGATATTGTCATAGTGGAAGACTCAAGAGAGAAATTAAATGAGAAGCTATAAATGTGGAGACAAGCTTTAGCAGCACATGAATTTCGTATAAGTCGAAATAAGACGGAGTATACGGAGTGTAAGTTTAGCAAGAGGCGGACAAACTCCAAAGTAGAGATAAAGGTTGGGATCTTATTATACCACATGTCACTAGATTTAGGTATCTTGGGTCAATCATAGAAATAGGGAAATTGACGTTGATGAGAACCATCGAATTCAAGTGGATTGGATGAAATGGCGGAGTGCTTCAGATGTTATATTTGATAAAAAAGTATCACTCAAGCTTAAGGGAATGTTTTACTACACGTCTATACGACCTACAATGTTATATGGAACTGAATGTTGGGCGATAAAATTCAACAAAAGAATAGACTCTATGTAACAAAGATGAGAATGTTTCATTGGACGAGTGAGTACACTAGACAAGGTAGGATTAGAAATGAATGCATTGAGGAGAAAGTTGGAGTAACTCCTATTGTAGAAAAAATATAAGAGTTGTGCCTTATGTGGTTTGGACATATGTGGAGGAGACCGGTAGAAGTCCACGTAAGAAGAGTAAATCAAATGCAGGCTAGTCCAATTCCTAGAGGAAAAGAGAGAACAAGAAAAACCATAGACAAAATGATTAAAAAAGACTTACAGATCAATGTTTTGTCAATAAACATAATTTATGATAGAGCATTCAATTCATGTAGCTAACCCCACCTAATATGATAAAGGTTTGGTTATTATCGATCCCATCCCAATGTTCCTAACTTAGACAGGTCTTGAACTCAAATTAAGGTTTTTCAAGTGAGAGAAACATTTCTAAATATGAAATGTTAACCTTCAAGCAAGAAAGCATATCCGTAAGAAGTTGAATTGTCTGCATTCAACAAATAACTTAACTTGTCATGTAAAATCCTCTCTACAAGGCTGTTTATAAATTTCAAACATGTTTCAGGTTTGCTATTTACACCTTCATACTTCTCACCATTTATATAATTTGTCTAGAGCAAAACTAGCTATTAATTTTGGCTACCGTCTAATCTAATCTCTTCATTGGGGTATTTATAGGTCTCCTCAACACATGCCTAAACCTGTTAAGGCAAGATTCTACCATATTTTCTACAAAGTGTTGCCTCAACTTTCACTCTAATGCATTCATCCCTAATCGTTAATCCTATTTTGTCTAATATATTCACTTATTTGATGCAATATTTTCATCTATGTTACATTGAGTTTATTCTTTTATTCGCTTTTTACCACCCAACATACAGTCATATAGAACATTGCAATTCTTGTAGTTGTGCAACCTTTCTATCACTTATGACACTCAATCAGTCCTTTATTTTATCCATGTCACTGGAATCAGTCCTTCATTTTATATATGCCACTTGAATCTTTTGCTTTAAGTCTCCATTTAATAACAATTGTTTTGTATGATGGACCCAAGATACATGAACCTTGTGACTAGCTCTTGTATGCTATGATCTCCAAATTTCACTATAAGCTAGGATAATATGCCACTTGCTAAACTTACATTCCAAATGCTCAGTCTTACTTCTACTTAAATGAAAGCCATGTGCTTCCAAAGCATGTCTTCACATCTCTAGCTTCCCACTTATTTATTCTTTGACTCTCCCCAACTAAAACAATATCTTAAGTTAAAAAGCATGCACAGAGTGCACATGCTCATGGATATGCTCGGGAAGCACATCTAGGGGCAAGACAATTACGGAACAAGAAACAAAATCATGTTATACAGTTATAGATGTTCAACTATATTCTACTGATCTGTAATATGTCAAATAACACATGAATACTGCATTAATATGCAAAAGACAATCATAACCATAAGTGGCCTCAATGAATAAAAAGAATTAGAGTATATACTTATTAAAATATATGAAAGTGTCTTACAATATCTTAGATACATCGATATAGAGAGAATATCTCATTATCATGATTATATCTTAGATTTGTTTAGTTTAGAGTATCTTAGAATATCTCTTAAGATTGATATTATTTTATTTTATCTTTTATTATTTGTTTCCTTATTTAATTAGGAGTATAATATTAGTATAAATAGAAGTTTGTAGTATGTCTTTTGTATCTACAACTTCTATTTTTATCATTCATTTTTTCTCTTTCCATATCTAAACCCTATAATTTCAACATTACTAATGTAACCAACTCATGTCTCCAGGTTCAGCAATATATAGTATATCCTATACACAAATACAAATGATTTTTATGATCAACAGGCTAAGTAAACTCACCATTAATAATGTTATTTCGAATAAGGCTTTGCAGAAAAACACAAACAAGTCTCACAAGCCTGTTCTGCATGTATTTATCCTGGGAGATATAGGTAAAAAAACTTAGAAGTTAAATATGAAAATAGAAATAGAAATATAGAATAAATATCATGCAAACTGCAGAGAGACAAATGGCTGTGAAACAACTTTAAATATGCATTTTGTAGGGCAAGTACATTCCACAATGAAGGAACCATAATTGATTTTGAAATGCAACTGATGCAACTTCTTCATCTGTTTCAATGAAATAGATCGAAAATAAAATGAAGCTATTGAAGCTGAAAAATGTAATGTTCAATTGCATGGCATTTTTGCTAGGTTTTTAGGTGTTTCTTTTTGCTTGATGTGAGGATGTCTTATCCTCGTGTAATGTTCTCTCTTCTCATCTAATAATATTTCCTTTTTATAAAATGAAATATGCCATGTTCAAACAGAAAGCTTAAAATGGTGGCACAACTTTAACCAGGTTACATAACCCTCCACACATGTCCAGCTCTGTAAGTACCACAAGAAAACAAGGCAGAACCCTCAGAGCTTTGACCACAAGTTCTAACAAAAATTAGGATTAACTATTAAGAGATCGCTTCAAAGTCGAATGAACACTTAAAAAAGTCTCATGATTCAAAAATATTACTTCTTCGGGGGACCATCATAGCAATTACTTAATATGCAATATAGCAACATAAATATAAAAACATACGTGTGGATGATTAGGTAAGGCACAGTTATATCACTCTAGCATTCATATGTGGATGATTAGGTGAGGCACAGTTATATTTAAATGCACAAAAAGTATGTGTTTTGAAAGATCAAGCATTCTTGAGGACAAGTGACTTTTTCTGCAGCTCATAAGTTTCAGACCTGAAACCCTCCCTTATGATCAATTGTTATCCTCTTCTGTCTTTCCAAGTTCTCCCAAAGTCTTACTAACCTTACCAAGCCAACTCCCATCAGGAAATGCAATACCATACAGAAAATCAACCCAATATCCATACACAATCTACAATATATGAATTGAACAGGATGCCAGCAAGACTATTGATACAGAAGCATAATCTTTTTTGGAAAAATGATTTTGTTTTGCAGAAAATAAAGACCTCATAGCACATAGGCAAAGTAAAGTACCTTGATATTCACACAGGAAGATATACAATTAGTTATATACATGTGAATAAATTCTGAAGGAAGTTCAACTGTTGTTGTAAGCCTGTTCACAACTTCCATTGAGTGTAGACTCATGTCCATATTGACAAGTACTGTAAAGTATCTGTATTCATAAATAAGCAAATAGAGATAAAGAAAATAATAGCAATTGGGTAATCACAACCTAAAGGACGGAAGGAGATTATATCGAGGTAAAACGCATACTCTGCTATCTCAGGAGAATTTATCAACTTAGTGAGAACGTCAATTGCAATAAGGGGATTGTTCTCCACCAGTTCCTGGTAGAAAGAAGAAGAAAAATGAGAACAATACATCTGGACCTAACTTGCTCAAAGAATGATAAAAATACCACAACACGTACTGGCAACTTTCTTGGTGTCAGTCCACAGTGATAAACAAGCTTTGGATCATTACCCAGCTCCACCAGGACTTGCTGCATGAAAAAAATTATGAACATCTTATTGTTCAGCAAACATCTGACAAAATAGAATCCAGGTCTCACTTTGCATACTGCAATGTGATGCAATTTGTAACAAGGAAAAATGCAAAACAAATCATTGATACTCTTACAGAAAGAAGAACCCCTGAGATGTTCTTTAACTTTATTGATGCATCTATTTAAGCGGTTCTCACATCCCCTTTTCATGTTCCTAACTCTCCCTCAGGTAGTTCCCAATTTACTTAAAGCCCCAATTTTTTGTTTTTACTACAATTAAGGGGGGGAGGGGGGGTGCTTATTACAAATTAATCAGAAAGGCCCACCATGTAATATTGTTTGTATATGTGCTCTTTCTCCTGATCCCTTCTATGTGTGTTGAGTCTGATGCAAATTCACAATCAGATTCTCATCTGTTGTTCAATTGTCCTGCTGCTCTTTAAGGTTGAAACTGTCCATCCTTGATGATAAGATTAGCTCAATGGACCTAATTTTGTTGACTAGCTTTAGTGGTTTTGGAAGAAGTAGAGACTAATATTTATGGCAATGCACAATCTATGCTAGTATTTGCTGCATTTCGTTATCGTATAGCACTCACTTTAAGGGCAATTAATTGCCTCAGCAAAGGACTTGGGAACATATCAGGAGTTCAGCTTCTGTTTGTTGTAAAGCTTGTTTTCAATAGGTTATCCTTAAAGATAAGCACGGGGATTGGGCATCACCCTCCATCAATCTTGCCTCTTTTTTGCTGTCATTTTATTTTCCCTTTTCCACACAGGATTTCTTAACCTCCATACTCCATAGTCCTTGTAATTTTATTCTCTATGTTTTATTGAACTTCTACAAACAATTCAACAACATCGCAATTAAACATAAAAATAACAATAGTCACCTCTTGCTGTGCAGGCGCAAGGGCTCCCTTAAGAGCTTTTGCAATTAAGTCCCTTACTGCAGCCCCTCTGCTAGTATCAACACACATACCATAGTCCCACATCAAATCATGATTGTCATCAGGGTTGAGCCAAACAAGCTGAAAAGGACATCCACGCATAAATAGTTTGAATAATTAACCTAAAGAATAAACATTGCAGATTCAAATACGCAGTACCTCCCCATCAAGTATTGGGAGCCTTGGTGGAACAGGCCTGATCCAATGAGGACTTAATCCTTCTAGTGAAAGATTTGACAACAACCCAACTACTGCCTCGTCCTTATCCCCGGATCCAATTTTAGGTTTTATTCCAGGGAGCAAACCAAACCTATAACTAGGCTGTTAATATAGTTGAGTAATATGAACTTTGAGTTGACATTTAAAAATAGCTATGGGGTAACGAATAAGCAAGGCAAAAAAAACAAAATGGAAATAATCAAAAGGCCTCATAATATAGTCAATAAACAGCAATACAGCATAAAAACATACTCTGGTGAATCTACATCACAATTGGAGGGAACATCAGGGTCTGGGACTACATTTTTTACAGAACCATCTTTAAATAAGCATTGATATTGTTCAAGATGAACTTTATCAGGAAACTGCTTCTGCAACTGATCTAGTGGTGGAAAATCCTGGTACAGAGAGAATAAATAAGTATAAAATTCCACAGGATATAAAGCAAGGGCATGACAATCCTGGAGAATTTGAAATACCAGAGATACATCCCATAAAATTTAGATATTGTGTAAGCATAAATGGATAGGTACTTCACATAACTGTAAGCAACTTACATGCAGTGACTGATCAAATCCACTCACATAATCTGAAGCAGACTGTTTAAGAAACTGCAATTCTCCATAAATTGAAAATCACCTCAGAAATTCCAAAACAAAGATGAACATCTCATGAAAGAGAAAGTAAGGAAGCAAATATACACCAACAGCGAACATAATGCCATGAACAAAGACATGGCATGAATGATATACACAATGATGTGCCACAATTATTTAGAAGTAGATGCATGTTGAAGGAGAAGCCAATTACAGAGCCTAATACTGAAAACATGTTACATGCATGTTTGAACAATGAAGAACATCAATCCAATTTAAAAAGTTTTTGATCTAAACAAAAGTTGATGATTAATGAGGATGGCTTTTGAGTATGTTTGTTTAGGATTATTAAAAATTGATTCTTATGAAATAAAGTAATAAACGATTTTGGGAGAAGCTAAAATTTCTAGCTTTTAGCAAAAACGATTCTAGCAAGAGAGGAGAGGAAGTTAGAATCACTTATCAAACTTGTAACCAAACACAAAATGTCAAAATGGTTTCTGATTTTTACATTTTGTCAAAAGCATTTTTAAAGAGTAGATTTTTTCAAAGCCTAAACAAACAGGCCCTTCATCAAGGTATTATTGTAGAGGGAAAAAGATTCTGCATTAGCATAATAAAACCAACAGTCTCTTATAATATGAACTAGCCCCCTGAAGAAAATGATCTCCCATATCATATTATCATTCCAATTAAAATTCCTGCGCTAAAACTAAACACAACCGGGTTACATAAAACAAAGCACAATAAAACCTTCTTGCGTGTATTCCATGCCAGACTAAGAGTGGTAGTTACAGACTACCAATAACAGTACTACATTCTCTAGTATTAACTTGTACCCATTCTAGTTAATACATATTTTTGCTTATAAGAAAACAATGCTATTACATTTCAAATATTGCATATGCCTAATAAGAATATCTAAAACTCTACTCTTCCGAGACTCCATACTCAGAAAATGCAGCTCATAGATAGTGAGAATTAAATTTAACAATATAAATAGGAAATATGTTGAACAGAAAATGACTTTGCTCTAAATGATACTTCTGATAATTTAAACCATGTATTTCACTAGTGTCTCTAAGAACTGAAAACGAATATAACCTCTTTGCCCCGGTTGGATCCATCAACACCTAATAGCTGCAGAATAAATGCCCTCTCAACTTTTTCCGACTCTGCATGACAGGCAGCCTGTAAACAAGAAATTATCCATATCTCAATATTCATATAATGCAATAATATTGCAAAGCAATACGAGAAGAATTCATAAAATATGGTATAAAATAAAGGAGAAACTAGGAGAAGCTAGCTTGTTAGTATAGAAATGACAAACGATGCCACTTCGCTCGATCAGAATCCAAATTTCAAAAGTATCATTTAGAGCAAAGTCTTCCTACTGATGTTTTCTTAGACCTTCCTCTCCCCCTTTAATTGGACTATGTTCTATCTACTCAACTTTCTCACTGGCGTGGTTGTCAAACTCAGCTATAGTTTTATGCCTCAAAGTGGCAAAATCATGTTATCTCACAGCAAACTTGCCAGTCACCATCCAGCAGACTCACATAAAACTTAAACTCACTCACATAAGTGTGAGATGAGTCTTCCTCCTAATGTTTTCTTAGGCCTTCCACTCCCCTTTAATTGGATTATCTTCTACCTACTCCACTTTCTCACTGGCACAGTTGTCCAACTCGACTATAGTTTTATGCCTCCAAGTGGCAAAATCATGTTAACAAACAGCAATCTTGTTAGTTGCCATCCAGCAGACTCATATAAAACTCTATTCAAACTCACTCACAGAGACTTTAGATGAGCGTATAAGGATGAGTTTCCGAGCTTGACTCAATTTGTAGAAACAACTGTATATTCTTAAATAATTTGAGCTTATCAATGAGCTATTTTCCAAACACATTTTCTTCGGTGTGCTTCTAAGCTCCAAAACAACTTATCAACTGCTTTTGAATATGCTTACTCTTTGCCTTTAGTCATTCAAACTGCAGGAATTATGCATTTTCTTCACTGTAGCTCCATCAGCGGTTTCTTCACATGACTTGTATTAACTTCACACAGGTTTTGCCTCTTCCCTCCCCTTTGCTACTTCATTTTCGATTTGCCAATTTCACCTTTGAATGATTTTCATCTGTTAATTAATTTAGAAGCCAAGAGGGTGAGCTTGGCACAAGGGTAAGGTAGTTGCTTAGTGACCATGAGGTCACAGGTTCAAATCATGGACCCAACTAGCTGGGAGCCTTGTGAACTGAACCGCCCTTTTTAATTAATTTAGAAGTGGCTTCTTAAATGTACCTTGACATCAAGTACAAGTGTATACTTGATTAAACGAGTCATTTCCACCAAAATATTCAACATTTTAATCTCATGTCATATTCTCTCTATACATAAAAATAAACCAAACATAAAACAGTGTTCTGTTCCGACCTGGCGACGTGTTCTGACATCTACTAATGTTGAGCATGTTATATGCACATATATGTATTTATTTGTTGCATAGTATGCCTAAGTTACTTAGTGTAGTTTATTTGTTGAAACTTTGTAACTTTTCTATTTTTTAGAAGTTTAGTTAAGTTACTATATAAGACATTTCTTTGTACCTATGGGATTATTGATTTTGGAATAAAACTTTCCTAATCATTCTTTCCAACAAAAGCTTTCTCTCTAAAGTTACTTTTCTTCTCTCTGAACCTTCTTCAACCTTCACTTCTTTTTTGTAACTGCCATTGTTGGTTCTCAATGGAATCCATTGATTTTCACATGGTATCAGAGCTTCTCCTTTGAAGAGGCTCTGCTACTCCGCAATTCATCTCCTTTGCCTTCTCTCTCGTTTTCTCTTCCGATCTTCCTTTCGTTCTTCGAAGCAAAGCTGATTTTTCGATTCTTCTTCTTTCTGACCTAAATCTCAATTTCATGGATAATCGAATAACAAATAACATGATTCAAGATCCTACTTCTCCATACTTCATACATCCTACTGAAAATCCTGGAATTGCTTTGGTTTCTACTCATCTAAATGGAGACAATTATCACTCGTGGTCACGAGCTATGGCTATGTCGCTGAAAATGAAGAACAAATTGTCTTTCGTTGATGGATCACTTCCTAAACCTATGGAAGATGATCAAATGTTTAAAGCATGGGATAGGTGCAATGATTTGGTAGTTTCGTGGTTGATCCAGTCTATGGATGCATCTATTGTGCAAAGTGTGATGTGGATGGAAACAGGATTTGAGATTTGGAAGGACTTGCGTGAGAGGTATTATCAAGGAGACATTTACAGAATTTCTGAATTGTTAGGTGAAATTCATACCTATAAGCAAGGTAATCTTTCAATTGGATCATATTACACTCATATAAAAGGATTATGGCAAGAGTTAGACAACTTTAGGCCAATTCCACCACCTTATCTTGCACATAATAGATGTGATTGTGGTTTAGCTTCTGTTGTTAGGACATATAGAGAGAATGACTATGTTATATGTTTCCTAAAAGGATTGAATGATCAATATGAGAATGTTAGATCTCAGATCATGTTGATGGATCCTCTGCCATCCATTGCTAAGACATTTTCACTGTTAACTCAACAAGAGAGACATTTGAGTGTTCATATGCAAGAGTCAAAGGTGTTTGTAAGTTCTACAAATGATATGAATTCAATGAGTGGTTCTGAATTTGGAAGTCATTCTTATGCTTCCAACAAAGGAAGAACAAGAGGAAGAGGATATCAAGGACAGATGAATAGACAATATCATATACAAGGCAGAGGAAATAGTGTGTTGGGAAGGTATCCAGGAGGAAAAGGGACAAAACTTTGCACGTTTTGCCATAAATCAGGTCATACTGTTGACCATTGCTATAAGAAGCATGGTTATCCTCCTAGCAATCAGAGGAATGTGAACAACTTTATTGCTGATGAAATTCAAGAAGACAATGATGAGAACAAATCAAGAGAGGAATATAGAGTTGAAGAGAATGTTTCAGTGTTGAAAGTCACACCTGAATAGCATAGAACACTGCTTTCACTTCTGCAGCAGTCAACTTTGCAACATAATCATGCTACAAATCAACTAAGTGTTGTGCCTCATAATTCTGTCAACTCTAGTTCATCATACAAAGGTAAACTTCATGTCTTGACCTGTTCTACTAAGTTAAGTCATTGGCTTTTAGACACAGGTGCTACTGATCATGTTTGTTACAATCTGTCTCTTTTTCATACACACAAAAAGGTTAAGCATGTCCTCATAACTCTACCAAATGGGAGTCAAGTATCCACATCTATGTCAGGAACTGTTATGTTTTCTGATGTTCTATATCTCACTGATGTCCTCTATATACCCTCTTTTCATTACAATCTCATTTCTGTGTCTAAGTTGACTAAGACCATACCATGTAAACTGATTTTTGAGGATAACGTTTGTCATATCCAGGAGCTCCTATCATTGAGGATGATTGGTGCAGCTGAGCTTAAGGATGGGCTTTATGCTATGAATGAGTCACCCTTATGTTTCCAAAAACTTTCTAGGTCCAGTTTATCTTTGTTGAATCCTAGTCATAAAAGTGTAAACTCCTTTACAAGGTATGATTGTAATCTTTGGCATAGTAGATTGGGACATTTGTCTCATAAGAAGTTACTTGTATTGCAAAAACATTTCCCTTTCATTCAATGCAATAAAATAGATGATCCTTGTCATGTTTGTCATCTAGCTAAACAAAAAAGGTTACCATACAATGAAAGCACAACTAAATCCTTACACTGTTTTGATTTAGTTCATATGGACATTTGGGGTCCAATTTCTACTCCTAGCACTTCTGGTCACAAGTATTTTCTTACTGTGATTGATGACAAGTCTAGGTTCACTTGGATATTTTTCTTAAAGTTGAAATCAGAGGTTTCTCAATTGGTTAAGTCTTTTGTCTCTATGGTGTTTACTCAATTTAATGTGAAAGTCAAAAGTCTTAGGACAGATAATGGGAAGGAATTTGTGTTGTCAGACTATTATGCTTCACAAGGTATTTTGCATCAAACTTCATGTGTAGAAACACCTCAACAAAATGGGATAGTGGAGAGAAAACACCAACATATTTTAGGAGTTGCTAGAGCTCTTATCTTTGAGTCAAGTGTGCCACACTGTTTCTGGAATTATGCAGTGTCTCATGCCATTCACTTGATCAATAGACAACCTACTCCTTATCTATCATATGAGTCTCCTTATAGTGTTTTGTATGGTACACATCCTGATATTTCCAATCTCAAGGTATTTGGTTGTTTGAGTTACGCAACTACTTTGGTTGCACATAGAAGAAAATTGGATCACAGGTCTAGGAGATGTGTTTTTCTAGGTCTGAAACAAGGAGTTAAGGGGTATCTCCTCTTTGATATTCATTCTCATGAGATATTCTTGTCTAGACATGTAGTCTTTTATGAACATATCTTTCCTTTTGTTGAGAATTCAGAAACAGAAACACACACAGTGAATAATTTACCTATTACTAATGATCCTTTTGTCTCTAATAATCATACTCTCACAGATGGTTATTCTACAAATTCATATAATCATACTCTCACAGATGATTATAGCACATATGTCACACCTTCTAATAATCAATCTCTCACAGATGATTACAACATTTCTGTCATACCCACACCAAGTCTAACAACAAACACAGAGTCTCCTCATACATCTGCTCCTAGACAATCAACTAGAGTCAGAACTAGACCTAGATATCTTGACAGTTACCATTGCACTCTATCATCTAAAACATCTATGCCTACATCTAAAGTGAAGTATCCCTTATCCCATAGTCTTACATATGATCATTTGTCACCTAAACATAAGCAATACTCTCTTGCTATCTCTTCTTGTGAGGAACCAACACACTATGATGCTGCTTTAAGCATGCTTGCTGGAGACAAGCAATTGATCATGAATTGAATGCTTTGAAAAAGAATGGGACATGGATTTTAACTCCTCTTCCACCGATAAGAGATTGATAGGTTGTAAGTGGGTGTTTAAGGTCAAACACAAAACAGATGGGACTATTGAGAGGTACAAGGCAAGACTTGTAGCAAAAGGGTTTACACAGACAGAAGGCATAGATTATTTTGAGACTTTTAGTCCCGTGGTGAAGATGACAACAATCAGGACCATTCTATCCTTAGCCTCTATCAACCAGTGGCATTTACATCAATTAGATGTAAATACAGCTTTCTTGCATGGTGATTTGCATGAAGAAGTGTATGTGAAAGTTCCTCCTGGTTTAGAGGTTCTGGATTCTAATCTTGTGTGCAAGTTAGAAAAATCTCTGTATGGGCTTAAACAAGCCAGTAGACAGTGGCATGACAAGTTGACTGGTGTTTTGGTTCAGTGTGGATATTCCAGATCAACTTCAGATCATTCTCTCTTCATAAAGTCTCAATCTCCTCATTTCACTGCAATACTTGTATATGTAGATGATTTGGTGCTCACTGGGAACAACATTGAAGAGATTAGTGATATGAAATCCTTATTGGATGCAAAGTTTAGCATCAAGGACCTTGGCATACTCAAGTTCTTCTTAGGAATGGAAATTGCCAGAAATTCTAAAGGAATTCATTTGTATCAAAGAAAATATACATTGGATTTACTTCAAGTATCTGGTATGTTGGCTGCTAAGTCATGCTCTACTCCAATGGATTATTCTGGAAGATTGATTGATTCTCAATCAGGTATTCCATTGGAAGATCCATGTTCTTATAGAAGGTTGATTGGGAAGTTGCTTTACCTTACTCACACAAGACCAGATTTGTGTTTTGCTGTTGGACATCTCAGTCAATTCCTATCTAAACCTACTGATCAACATCTAACAGCAGCCATGAGAATCCTTAGGTTTGTCAAAGGATCAATTAGTCATGGTATTTTCTTCCCTTCTGCAAGCAGTATTATTCTCAAGGGATATACAGATTCAGATTGGGCAGCTTGTGTTGATACCAGGAAATCAGTTTCTGGTTATTGTTTCTTCCTAGGAGATTCACTTATCTCTTGGAAGAGTAAGAAGCAACAAACTGTTTCCAGGTCTTCAGCTGAAGCAGAGTATAGGGCTATGGCCTTAGCATCATTAGAAGCACAATGGTTGGTCTCTCTGCTTCAAGAACTTGGCATTTCTCATTCTCAACCTGTACAGTTATTCTGTGACAATCAGTCAGCTATGCATATAGCTGCAAATCCAGTCTTCCATGAGAGGACAAAGCACATAGATATTGATTGTCATTCAATCAGGGAGAGAATTCAGTCCAAGCTTCTTCATCTTCTTCCTATCTCTACTTCTTCTCAAGTTGCTGATATCTTCACCAAACCATTGTCTCCTCAACTCTTTCACAGATTTCATTCCAAGCTAGGCATGCTCAATGTTCACTTGCCTGCTTGAAGGGGGCTGTTGAGCATGTTATATGCACATATATGTATTTATTTGTTGCATAGTATGCCTAAGTTACTTAGTGTAGTTTATTTGTTGAAACTTTGTAACTTTTCTATTTTTTAGAAGTTTAGTTAAGTTACTATATAAGACATTTCTTTGTACCTATGGGATTATTGATTTTGGAATAAAACTTTCCTAATCATTCTTTCCAACAAAAGCTTTCTCTCTAAAGTTACTTTTCTTCTCTCTGAACCTTCTTCAACCTTCACTTCTTTTTTGTAACTGCCATTGTTGGTTCTCAATGGAATCCATTGATTTTCACAACTAAAGGCTACCTTTTTTTATATTCTCCATAACTCAAAATTCAGTTCAAAGATAACACAAACCATGTAATAAAATACCTCTCCAATACAATAGAAAGGGAATTTACATACATTTAAGATGAAACTTATGAATGGGTTTGAAGCAAGTTCCTGGGATGAATATGCATCCACTATCAAAGCAAAAGCAATTAATCGCTGAGTAGTGTTCAGCACCTTCTTGTCCTGCCCATAAAATCAAAATCAAAAAAAATCAAAAATTTACAATTACACAACATTAAACACCACCAATTCCACAAAATACCTGAATAAATTACATAATCGAACCCAATAAAAAATACAAATTAAAAAGCTCAAATTTGAAAGTCATAAAACCCTAATAAGGTGAAATTGAAATGCATGAAAGGGTAAAACTGAAACCTCCAAAAGCATGAGGAGATAAGAACAGAGAGTGAAGTGACGAGTGTGAGAAACGTTGGAGTTGAATTCAGACACGATCTCATGGAGTGGACGATGCTCTGATTTCAGGAATGAGTAGAGTGATTGAGATTCTTCACCACTCAACCTTCTAATACTACTCATTTTGATGAGATTGGGTTTTGTTAGGGTTTGAATCTCAAGTTGTTAGGGTTTTCTTCTTCTACTGTTTTGGAGTGAGTATATGAGAATGAATCAAATGATAGTGACCATGATTCACTTTCATACAATGGCTTATTCAACTAAAATTATGAGACCACTAAATTTTATTTGAGTAACATGTCATTGCACTAAGTCAAAGGTTTACTATGAGTATTTTTTTCATATAGTGAACCATTATTTATTCATCAGAGTAATCAATTATATACCAGAGTAATCAATTATTTCATTTGGGAAAAAAATTTAGGTAATCGATTAGACAATACTGAGAGTTGTTACACTTAGACACTTCATTTCGTCCACCAATCTTTCATACAACTTTCACAATTTTTTCAACACTTTTACAAGCAACTTTGTGATTAACTTTCAGAAATTTTATGAGTCGATGTCAACTGTTTCATTCTAAGTTTTCATACACTTAAACATTTGAGCATATTATATTATTCATAGTGAAACGCCATAAGGATTGCAAGTCTATAAGTGTCAAATCATTTCTACAATCTAGCCCTAAGTTACATTTTCCATATTTGTCAAAATTGTTGTAAATTTTTCACCCTAGGGTGTGGTAGAAAAGGAAAGAGAGATACTTAGAAGAGGTGTTCTTCTAAGGTTGAGATTGTGGTGAGTGTGTTATGTACTCAGAATCTCGGGATGATATTTGTAATTACAACTCATCAAATCAATAAAATCTCTCGTGTAAGTAAGAGGACTAGAGGTAGCCTTCAACTAGACAAGAATGTGAATCAATATAAAAACTAGTGTGTATCTCTATTCTTCATTAGTTTCATTTATGTACTTTGATTTTCTGCAACTTATATTTTTGTTGCATTTTACTCTAATTGTTTTAAAGTTGCAAAAATCTTCAATTGTGAAGAAAACTAATTCACCCCCTAGTTTGTCATCCTATACTTACAATTGGTATCAGAGCTTAGGTTGGATAAGATACGCCCTAGATCCTACACTTTAAGGTGATCTCTAAATCATTTCTAGGAGATAGAAGTGTTAGACTTTAAAATATTTTTCATGAGCCTTTAATGGTTCAAAAGAACCCTTTAATTAGGACCTTGATATTATGACATTCACATCTGATACAAGAAGAGATTGAAGAATATCTAGTTCTATTTCGGTATCTCTTCTACTGCACTTTCTGGTTGCCTTTCTTTTTGGTGCACTTTCAGGTTGCATTTGTTTTCACCTCTCCGCTTTCCCTTTATGCGTTCTTTGATGATTAGGAACTCAGTTTCCTTCCTTCTCTATATGGCATTGCATTTTCCTTACTCAGCCACTAATGCTTCTCTAATTCTCACTTTGTGTTTCTTCTCATGAGATAACAAAGAATGACATGAATTCTCCAATTCACAAGTGCTCTATTTATAGAAGCATTTAGGAGGAGTTATTATAGAAAATAACTCATCCACTTTCATGGAAACTTCCCATGAAGTGAGAGGGGAGGGTGTTAAGAACACTCCCACTAGTTTGATCTATTAATTGATAACCACCATCACATTAGACACTTTCATTCAAACTAGTAACTTCCAAGAACATGGACCACTATTACTAAATTAATCTAACAAGAAGAAGATCCATTTATACCCACCATGGTTGTTAATGGGGTTAAACAACCTAAACCAAAATGTGCATGGACCAATGAAGAGAAAAATATAGTCCAATGTGACCTTAAAGCCAAAAACACTGTAACATTGGCTCTAGGAGTATAATAGTTCTTCAAAGTGTCAAGTTGAAAGTTTCTAAAGAAATATAGGACACTTTATAAAAGACTCATAGAACCAAAGAAATAAAAAGGGCTACAAATAGTGGAACATCAACATCAGAGCAAGACTCCGCATGCTCTAAATGTAGAAAACCATATCATAATTAAGGTGGTTGTCCACTAAAACGCTTTCATAAAAAAGAAGGACAAGAAACGCAAAAGAGCATACAATGCTTCAAAAGACAGTGATGAGTGTTCAAATTCATAAACAAAACGTAAGAAACAAGTACATATTTCCTTGATGACTTCACACTAGTGAGATAACGATTATGAGATTAGTAACTCTAAACAAAATTATACATTTTCATGTGATGAGTTACATAATGTTTTAATGACTTACATGGAGAATATATTAGACTCTATAGAGTATGCATCAAATAGAAAAATATCATAGAACTTCTGGAGAGTAACAATAAAAACATGCGAAAAAAACTTACTTTCAAATCGAAATCTAAAGATGATTGCTCTAAATGTGACATATGTACCACTCTTGAATCGAAAATTGATAGTTTAAATCAAGATATATGTAAGAAAGTACACATTGTTGGGGTTTTTGGCTCCCTTCTTATGTAGAGAAAGGTCCAATATGAGCAAGCCCATTGGTATCACTTAATTAGGTCAAGAGAGATGTCTAATTTTAGTAAGTGAGGTAAGAGAAAAGTAAGAGAGGCAAAAAGAGAGGCAAGAGAAAAGTGAGAGAGAAGAGAATAGAGGATTTCCAGTTCTTCATTGTTCTCATTTTCAAGTTTATTGCTATATTACTTTGTACACTTGTTGAGCACAAGTTGTGCTACATCTTGAGACTCTCTTGTAACCTGATTTGATTATAGTGGAGCTCTATTAATGGCTTGTGCCCGTGGTTGTTTACTTCTCACATTGAGAAAGTTTTTTCACGTTAAAATATTGTGTCTCTTTGTGTTTGTGATTTTTAGTTGCTGCCATATTTGCTGATTGATCCTTATAGATTCTTGCAAGTAGGGGAAATTATTATCCACTGCATATTGCTCTGTTATAGATTGTGTTGTTATTGTGTTGAATTTCCCATCACACATAAGTTAGACACCTTAGTTTTTATTCCAATACAATAGGACGTGCACCTAAAATATGTAATATTAAAAAATATATCATAACTAATGGTCAACCTAGATAGGTTGAAAAAGGTATTGACCCCGTAGGAACCAAATCATGTTGGGTACCTAGAATTTTATTTTAATTTATTTTGCGCAAGTGCCTGAAAGCCATAAGCAAAATGTGGCATCATGATAACAGTTGTTCAAAGCATATAACGTGAAACGATCCAAAGTTTTACAATAATCTCCAAGAAATAAAGGCTTTGTTATCATCAGAGAGAACAACAAAAGGAAAATTCTTGGTATAGGTGAAGTTGGCAATCTCTCTAAATTTATTGCATTGTTATATGAGAATAGTACACATCCATATTGATCATCTTAGTTAATTAAGCATGAATTAGTTGTGAATAATATTTTGCTTCTAACCTTGGAACGATTTTGATGAAGACACCAAGATCATAAAAAGAAGAAAATAAAAGAAGACTTTGAAGACAAAAGAAGAACAAGCTTCAAGATTAAAATAGAGCATAAGTCTTCAAATAGGTACTTCTATCCTTAAGCTCTAAATTATGTTTAGTAGCAATGCTCAAAATGTGGTAAACTATTTTGAAAATTATTGAAAAACTCTTACACAAATTGAAAGGATTTCAAAATGCTAAGTAACATGTTACTTGACCTGAGTAACAAGTTACTAGACCCAGGTAACAAGTTACTTGGATTGTGTGACACTTAGTAAAAGGTTACTGAGACTGCATAACATGTTACCTGACTGAGTAACAAGTTACCCAACAATAACAACATGGTGTAATCGATTAGTGTAAAGTAGTAACCGATTATTTACTGAACAGAAAGTTTGGGTAATCGATTACATAATATAGTAATCAATTACACACAACTCTTAAAACTAGTTTTCAATTTTAAACTCAACAGCTTTTATCCAAATTGAATGAGTTTCATTCCAAACATGCCCCATCTTCGTGTAAGGGTGTAGTTGCTGATTGGAAGTCTATTTAAGGGCCTTGGAACACCCATTTAATCATATTTAATGATCCAAAAACTTTCACAATTTTCTTATTCAATTCTCTACACTTTTCATAGAAAGTTTTCTTCAACCATTATTGTAAACATTTCATCACAAGGGTGTGGTGCGAAGGGGAAGAGAGTACTTGGAAATGTTGTTTTTCAAGGGTGTGACGTATTAGTGAGTGAGTGATGTAGAAGGAGTCACATGGAGAGAATTTGTAATTGCTACTCATAATATCTAGTGAAGAAATATATTGTGATGCAAGAGTACTAAACGTAGTCTTCGGTGGACAAGAAGGTGAACCAATATAAAAACATATGTGTATTTTCTCTCCTCTTTATTCTCTTATTTTGTTGTTTTTATTTGGTGAATTTTTGGCACTATTTCTTATGCAACAAATTATGATTTATAAGCAGAAAAAATGGCCTAAAAACTAGTCAACTAATTTACCCACCTTTTAGTTGTCATCTAATACTTACAGTAGTTGTTGGTTTGCCCAAAATTAAAATTGTTAAAAGACAAATGGTGAATATTTGTCAAAAGAGTAAACAAACAAACTAAAAGAATACTTTTAGCATATGCTTGCTTATTAATTTTTCAACTATATGAAATGGATGTCTAGAGTCTAGTACGATCATTTAACTAAGTCTTTAAGTGAAAAGGATTTTGTGAAATGCAAGGACGACACTACACTATTTATAAAGAAAATAAATCATCATACTTTACTTGTACAAACATGTGAATGATATTATTTTTGGTTCAACTAACAATGAATTATGTAGCGAATTTGATAACATGAAGCAAGGTGAATTCGAGATGTGAAGCGAAAGTTGAATTACTTTATTGGACTTCAGATCAAGCAAATGGGCGATGGTATCATTATCAATCAGTCCAAATACTACAAGGATTTGATTAAAAGATTTTAGATGGACGTATGCTTAGAGACTATTACTTTATGGGATCTAACACATATGTCAATACAGATGAGGCTGGTAAATGCATAGATATAACCAAGTATTGAGGTATGACCAGTTTCCTTATTTACCTTACTACTAGTAGACCTGATATTATGTTTAGTTTCTGTATGTGTGCATGATATCAATCTAAACCCAAAGTGTCACATTTTGTCGTTGTCAAAATAATTATGAAATATTTGAAAGGAATGACAGATGTTGGACTATGGTATCCCATGGGAAGCCTGTGTGACTTGGTTGGTTTTAGGGGTGAGCAGGACCCAAACCGATCCATTCACCGGTATCGGGTCTGAAAAGGGTCGGGTCTCATTGGGTCTAAGGTCGAGTTCATGTTAAAAAATTAGACTCAGTCAATATTTAGGGTTGGGTAGGGACCAAACATGACTTGTCCCAACCCGTCCCATGGTCACTCACTCATGATGTTCGTATGTGTCTTTGTTCAAATATATACAGAGTAATGATATTTTTTGGTCAAAAATATCATTGATTCTTTAATTTTTCATCATATATACATGTTTAATAATATATATACACATATATTATTTTATATGTCAAATTACATATTCACAATAATAAAAATATTTAGAAGACTTTATGTAAAATGAGTATACGTTATATTTAATCGGATTTAGGGTCGGATTCGAGTTTAAAGGGTGACCCTGTGAATATTTAAGGTCGGGTTAACTCCGGGTCTAAGATCATGTCCGGTTTCATAAAAATGGCTCGAACAACATTTAGGGTCGGTTAAGGACAAGCCTTAACCCGTCCCAACTCGGTCCACGCTCACCCCTAGTTGGTTGTTCAGATTCAGATTTGCTAGCTGTAAAACTAAGAGGAAAAGTAGTTGTGGTACTTGCCATATCTTAGGAATTGTTTTAGTCTTATGATCATGCAAGAAACAGACTTGTGTTGCTCTAAGTACTAGTGAGGCAGAATAAAATGTCACAGGTAGTTGTTGTGCCCAAGTATTGTGGCTTAAGCAACAATTGTATGATTATGGTTTGGACTTGGGATATATTCATTTTAAATGTGATAATACTAGTACTATAAACCTCACAAAGAATTCAGTTATACATTATAGAATCAAGCACATTAATATAAGACATCACTTCTAAAGGGACCTTATTCAAAAGAAAGATATACTCTTACACTTTGTTATTACTCATGACCAACATGAAGACATATTCACTAAATCTTTAGCAAAAAAACCTTTTTACAAAACTAGAAGAGAACTAGACATTTAGATGAAGTTGACTTGTCTTAGAACATGCTTATTACCGGGTGTTAGGATACCTAAAGAATTCAATAACTGGGGATAGTAAATGATTACCCTGAGTAATCAATTACTAGATGAGACAGTAAGATTGAGTAATCGATTACCAGAGTTGAATTTCTAAAAACTTAGTTTTCAATAGAGTGAACAATTGAAAATTACTCTATACAAGTAACCTATTCCTATATTTCCCTTTAAATATGTATTTTCCATTTTTTTCTCTTCAAAATTCTTCTTCTTTTTCTTCTTCAATCTCTAACTAGTGGTACCCTCCACAACCTAGAAATCTCATTTCTTACTCGTTTTGCTTGAAATTTGTGGCTATTCTTATGACATTTTCGATTCTAAATACATTCCAACCACTATTTTCAAGTTTAAAGAACTAAATCAAAAAGCCACATTTTCAAAACTTCTCAAAATCTAGAAATTTTAACCTTCATTTCCATGGCTTCTTCATCAAGAACCAAGAAGCATCGCTCCAATGCTTTTCAATGGTGTCAGTCAACTTCTTCTAAGAATAATTCGTTGAATTTGTCGTGACTTCTTGAAAACGAGGAGCAACGCTCAGTGTTCAAGGAGTACTTCCTAAGACGACCATTGATTGCTCCTAAGTATGGTAGGTTATACTCTTTTGAACTTGATAATTTTATTCTCCCTCCACCCCTTAAGCATCAAAAACTTTTTGAGTTATGTGAGGAACAAAATGTCAATTACCCTGAACTTGCAAGATAATTTTATTGCAATATGAACGTTAGGAAGAACAAGTTTTATTCCTTAGTCAAAGGACAAGAAATTGTCATAGACTTGAGAACTTTCAGTTTAGTTTGTCTTAACATACCTTTCATAGGTGCCGAAGTTGACTTTGGAATTCATTGTCCATGAGAGGAGTTTGATAAGAAGAAATTCTACTATTCCATATGTAGATTTTCTCAAAGGGAAATAGAAAATAGAAAGCAAAAGGTAGTGACTGAATATGTTAAAAATCGAGATATCCCCTTTGTTGAAAATCTCACTTTAGATGATCGACTGTTGCATTATATTCTTAGCTATGTTTTAGATCCCAAGTTTTCCAATTATTCGCAAATTAATGATATGGAACTACAACTGATGTATGCTATTAAATAATAAATACCTACAAACTGATCTATGATGATAATGTGACACATGTGGTCATTTTGAGGAAAACACACTTCATTGCCTTATGCTATCATAGTAACCATCATACTTAAGCACTTTGGTATTTCTATTGTTGTGGAATCCATGATCGAGCTTCATGCTAAAGAAAACAAGATTGATGTGGATGTGATCCACAAGATGGGTTTCTTTCAAGACCCAAATGATCTGCATTTCAAACATCGCAATGATTAACCGATTGCTTCTGCGGACATTCCTACTGCTGATCAACTTAACCCTCAGCCCTATCCATTCCACGTCGAGTTATCCTCATCTTTTGTCATACATACAAATCAGATGATTATGAATAAGTTGGTTTCACTTCGAGGCTATATCAACACAATGATAGATACTCTTAATGTTTAGAATCAACAAGTCCATGCCGAACTCAAATGTTTATCCAACAAATTGGACTACATAAATTTAGATGATGATAGTAATGAGTGGAAGTCTTAGGGTAGTTATTTAGGTGTTGTTGCTTTGATGTTTGTATTATGATGTTTAAGTCTTTTCATTTGATTTTTGGGTTGTAAATGTTGAACTATGTTAGTCTGTATGAACCTTTTTTATGTTAAATGCTAATTATGCTATTGTCCCTTATATTCATTCCATCTTCTTGTAGCATATCTCTTTTCTGTTTCATATAATCTGACATTGACTTTATTAAGTCAAATAATATCTTGTACCATTTCTGTATCTATTTTTGTGCCTATGGAAACCTACATTTTCCTTCTTTTCGATGTAGTAAAAAATTGGAGAAAAGTTGGAGTTCTGTATTTTATGGATTAAATTTTTCTGACACTTATTCAAAAACAAAATGGGAACATACAAGAAAAAATGTAATCTTCAATGACAATGTAAAACCAAGGGAGTTCTATATTTTATGGAGAGACAAGTACATAAAAAACCAAGGGAAAATGTAATCTTCAATGACAATTGCATCCTTTTGGTTACCTTAAAATTACAATTTTGCATTAAAAATAAAGGAAAAAATGTATTTGTCTCCCCAATTGCATCCCAAGTTTACAACTCTATATCAATATATGTATGTTGAATTAGAAAAAATAAATTCCAAAAAAGATGTTAATTTGTCATCATAAAAAAGGGAAGATTGTACACCTTAATAAAAACACATTATTTTGTTTTAATAATTAAACAAGTTGAAGATATAAATTAATCCATACAATTAGCGAGAGTAGTAAAACCCAATGTTGTGAAACCCGAGTCGGACGTCAAGCCGAAAGAGCTTTCGTGTTAGGTCTAATTTGTTTAAACAGTTAAGTCCGGTCAGACCAGATTATTTTAAATATAATTAATAATTTTTATCTCTAAATATATAATTATATATAGATGTAAAATTTTATATAACTATATTGAAATAACATATCTTTATCTTTTTTGGACAATAAAACAAAACATTAGAGTAATATTCCATTTTTTTTTTAAATTTGAAGTGAATCGTCCGATTTTTTCCCGGGTTATTCCGGTATAACCGGGTTTAGCATAGTCAAATCGAAATTTCGACGGTTCAAATCGGTCTAACTACTCATTTGATTAAGACTACAAAACAGAACTATTTTCAAATCCGGTCAGCGATTGAACCGGTCAGATTGTCCGGTCCGATCCGGTTATCACAATAGTGGTAAAACCGGGCTGGACTAATTTACAATGCACCATTCAGAAGGGGGAAAAGGATTTAGTTAAATTACAAATTAGATAATTATAAACTCGGCTCTTGAGCTCTGCCACCGATCCCTAGCTTTCATTTCCTTACCGCCGCCGCTTTGTTTTCATACTTGTCGTCGATCTTTCTTCACCACCGCCGCTTCTGATTTCTTTCCTTGGTAATCCCTTTTCACATTTTCTTCAATTTCTTGAAACCCATTTTACTCTTAAATCTCTTACTATCTATCTTATTCTTCTTCATGCGTAAGATTTAATGCTTTATTATGTACCTTAAAAAAATGTTCACTTTGCCAAACACACACATGCCCACGTGGCAAAATTAGGGTGGGGTTCTATTGTTTTTGAACGAAGTGCTTTGAATGATTGATACGTGTTCAAAAATTGCACAATGTAAAATGTGCAGTCTTTGTGTTTGACGAAATTCCTGAGAAGAGTACTGTGTTTTGACAACGCATTTGTATAATGTTTATAACTTTTAATTCTCTATGTGCTGTTTTTTATGGATATTTGTACCAAATGTTGGGTATTCAAGGTGTGAGTTAGTGTAGTGGAGAAGTCTCGCATTGTGTAAAATTGGACAAATTAAATAGTGTATAAGTGAGTGAATTCATAGACCTAATACGTTAAGGTTTTGGATCAAGATGTAGCGTCAAACTCACTTATATGTTTCTTTCACTTAGTCTATAGAAGAAGACTTTAATTCATGAATGATACGCATTCAATTTTGTTTTATGTTTGATTATTACATATTTGGGAGATGATATGTTTGACATTCGTCTGGTGCAGATAGCTCGGAGGAGAAGGAATAAAAAATGCCTCCATACGATTGTATGCTTCTTTTTAAGCCAAATGTAAGGAAGGAAGCTCTCATTGATTTGGTTTCCAGGGTGGGGAAGCATGTGTGTAGAAGAAATGGGGTTGTTACTTCTGTTAAGAGTTTGGGAGATGTTCAATTGGGCTATGGTATCAAAAAGCTAGATGGCAGATTTTATCAGGTCAGATTCTTCTTTACTAACCAATCATGATAGTCTATGCAATTTCCTTTCCTTTTCATTTTATATTATACGTATTTTAGTATGCATCGCTTGTTTGTGTGCTAGACGAGAAGTTGGGAATTCAACTGATGTTTAACTGGCTTCTTATTTTATTTAGAATTTACATTGATCTTGTATGGAACTAAACAATGGGCAATAAATAGCTGACAAGGAATAAACTCAATGTAGTTCCATTAATTCTTCAAGCTTTTGTCACTAAATGCCCCTGACACTGCCAGCTGTCCATCAATCCATGGAACATCGGCTAATTGATGACTAAAGTTGTGTCCTTTGCACTGAAACAAAGTCTTCTTGTTCTAAGTGGATTTTTTTAGAGTAATCAACTCAACTAGATCAGAAAGCATTAAGGATCATAAGGTCACTACCTACAGACCCCATAACTGTGTAGCATTCTAATAAGTTCAAGGCAAAATTGCTACATTTTAAGATATGGAGTAAACCACTTTAAGAAACAAGAGACATCACTTTGGTCTTCCAAAGAGTTTTGACATCAATTTAGTCTCTCATTCATGATAAGTGTCCTAAAATGAAATCATTATGTGTTAGAAAGCAAGACTTGACTAAATCAGTAAATTTATCTAAGTATCCATATCATAGAGATTCGACAAAGTTTCATGTTGACTGTCTAACACAACCTTCACCTTTTATCTGGGCATAGGATTGACTACATATAGCATCAAGCACACATAGACATGTTTAGTAAATTTATCTAGCTATTAATTAATTATAGTGGAGCTATGCTGATGGCATTTATTAAAAAAAAGTAGGACACTAAACGGATTGCATTTACGATGATCGAGGGATTAACTAAATGTCAATTTTTAGGAAAGGCCAAGTTGATTTCACTTTTCATGATTGGATGACTAAACTAATATATTGATATCATAGTTCTTTACAGGACCAGAGTGATGACACATATATTTGGAGTACTAAAAGTGGATTTACTCTTAAAATATGTAATACCTAGAAATCTTAATACAAAACCACCTCCATTTTTGTATCCTCACTTTCTGTGATTGAGTCATGATCCAATGGAATTTGTTTGGCCACATAATTCTTGCTTAAGAGAGCATGAGAGTCCTCAATATTGGCTACTACTAACTTATGATAATTGAACAATATTGTTGTAACTGCAGTTGAATCAGTTACACCATATGTTCTCTTGATAGCATCTGACCATTCTTTCCAGAAGTCAGGCTACATGAGGAAAAAGAGACAACAAGCTCTTACTTTGTCCAACATTTGTTACACACTAGATAATGATGGCATTGATGTGGTGGTGGCAGTGACAAGGATGTTCAGTGTGAGGGTTTGAGTGGAAAAAATTGAATCCTATTTTGCTCATTTCTAACCCAGATCCCCCGTAGGATAGAAAATAGTTGGCTCACCAAACTCGGATTGCAACATCATAGAAAAATTGTCATATTCTGCCTCTCTTATCCCGTCACCAAACGAGAGCCTAATGGAACTAAGTATATTGATGAATATGTTGTATGGATGTGTGAACACCCTAGAAAAGATAGGAATCATAGGATTAGAAATGAATGTAATAGAGAGAAATTCCCAGTATCACTTATTTTAGGAAAGATGATCGAATTTTTCTTTAGGTGATTTGAGCATGTGCAGAGAGACCTATAAAAGCTTCAATAGAGTATTGAAGCTCATCGTAGTAATTGAGCTGATTGTGAGTCAATGATGTGTGGTCAAACTCCATTAAATATAGCTCAACTTAATTTTTAGGTACATTAAGAATATTATATGTTGGGAATTAAGTCTCACATCGCTTACTTCATTGTCTAGTGAATGATTTAAATACGTGTTGGGTTATTCCTCTCATTGCCAATTGGTTTTGAGATGGAACCTTAACATGATATCAGAGGTAGAGCCCAACTTTTCTTCGGGTGTCATGGACCAAAAAGATGTCCTTTAGGCATAGGTCAAATGTAACTCTTCGCTTGGTCCGATAGACTTTTGTGGAGGGGTCATGTTGGGAATTAAGTCACACATCACCTAACTTAGGGAATAGTTTAAATACTTGTTGGGCTACTCCTCTCATTGTCAATTGGCTTTGAGATGGAACGGTAGACTACTAAATTTTTTTACATTTCATTTTTGTTGTAATTGAAAATTGGACAAATAATTCCGAAAATCGAAATAAAAAAATAATGCATCAATGATAAACTGCCTGGCCATCTGTCTCGCAAACTACCTTTCTCTAAGCCTCGTCCCAAGCTAGACTCAGCCCATATCTTTTGCCTTGTCATTCTGATACAATATGAAAGGAGCTCCCCATCCCCAATTTTCTTGCTAAACCTAAGCTATCAACCATCTCCCCTCTGCCGATCTTATTAGGTTAGGCCCCCTGCATCCGACTTATGGCGCTCTATCAGCAACAAAAAGGAGGGAGCTAAGGTAGTGGTATTCGCCTTTGCAGCTCTTAGTGAAAAAGGAGCTCTGCCATCTCTATCAGCTAGTTAGCTAGCCGCTCTTTCCCTAGTCTTAGCTAGTCTCATTTTCCTTCGGCTTCTGGCTTTCGGACTAGTAGCTAAGTCCCCTGCCTTTTTAGGCTTATTAGGTTAGGCAAGCAGGGGGAGAAAGGGACAAGGGCTTAGACTCTCTATTTCCTTTAGCTGGAAATATAGGACAATATTATATCCCTGATATGGTCTTAGAGAAGAGCGACTCCCATAAGACTGCTATTATCAAGATCTAGCGTAGATACATTAGAGCTCTGATTCGATAGTCGGAAATCTCAATTGTTGGGAGAGGTAAGGAGAATTAGGTATAGCCTTCCAGGTTGGCTCCCACGTAACCCCTTCATCAAGGGGGATCTTTGAAACCCAAGGTAGGTACCTCCCCACCAACTGGGGCAGCGTTTCTGCCACCCGGTTGACGGCTTGGACCACCTTTTCTGGATCCTTCCAAGGCGAGACAATGGAAGCAAAGGTTGAGAAATCCATTCGTTTAGCTAATAATCTTAGATAAATTAAAGAGGGACAACCAAATCTTTACTAGCATATGTTGCTTATTCTTTATTGTATTGGAAATTGAGTAAAGAGTATAAAACTTTTTTTTTAGATTAGAGTTTATAGAACTTGAAAGCGGAAAACCCTTTATTTAGTGTAATTATTTCAGCCGAATGAGAGGAAACTTTCACGTCCGATTTTGAAAGGGGGAGATCCTATTGGATAGGATCCTATCCAAATTTTTCGGTTGCTAGGCCCGTAGGTAGAAAACCCACTTTCTTACTGTTAGGAGGTTCATTTGAATATGAAATCCAATCCTGGAAATACAACATCCAGCTTTTTTTAGTACCCAAGGTTTCAATATATTTCGAAATCGAGAAATTTCACCCAACATGGCTAAAAAAGGTGATTTGCTTACACCATTCTTTTTAAAATCCAAATTGTGAAATGCTTACTAAACTAAGTGTGCTGTTTTTCCACATGCTGCCCATTAACTTTCTTCAAACTCTCAATTCTGGAGTTTGCCATAGCTGAAATAGCTGGACTTACATATTATTCTTAAAGTTTGACTGGAAGTTTTGCAGTTGTAATGTAATGTATTGTCATTTTCCTTTATTCATGGATTTAGGGCCACCTGATGCAACTGAGCATGATGGCTACACCAGACATCAACAAGGAGCTGCATTACCTAAACAAGGAAGACCGGCTACTGCGTTGGCTTCTAGTTAAACAACGTAATGTGAACTTCGGGCTTGATTTCTTTGGAGACGATGGTAGACTTGAACTAAGCCGATTGTCTCAAATCAGAAAACCCGAGGATGAGGACGATGACGAGGATGAGGACAACGATGAATATGAAGTCGATGAAGAAGAACAAAATTAAACTAAAATGCAGTTGAGTATTTTATTTGTTTTCATTTTGAGTGGATGAAACTTTGGCATTATTATGTATGTGCCATATATTTGCTAATTTAATGGTATCAGGTAACAATCAAACATGATAAGTGGGGCATGAAGATGTTATTTAGTAAAACTCAATGCTGTATCTTCTTACCACTTGACAAAATAATATCTTTGTAGCTTGGTACAATCTTTGATTTACTCTTACCCTGGAATCTAATATTTGTAGCTTATGTTAATATCTCAAGGGGGAAACCATATTTTACAGGGTAGGTTAGATCAATTTGAATATCTATTGAAATCTTTGATGGATGATATTACATGCCAAAGATAAACAATCTTAATCCATTGTTTTTATGTTTAGTAACTAATGATTTATTTTATTCTTTTTAACACCATTTTTTATATATGAGAAAAATATATGCATTAACAATATAAGAGTTTTTTACACTGTTATTATATCATTCACTATTCATTTCCAATTATATTTAACTCTTCAGTAATGTAAATGGACTATATATATATATATATATATATATATATATATATATGAGAATAAAGTATTTTCTCATACAAGAAGATAACTTACATCCTATGACCAGTAAAAGAATGACATGTGTATTGTTTTGTTTTGTTTTAGAAATATTTTTGTAGAAAATGATTAAATGGTATACATGTTACGATTTTAGTGGCAGAATGAGATAATTTATTTCCTTATACCATGTTTGACTTATTTGATTAATTGAATTGTAACATTGATTTATTTGTTGACCAATTTTCTATGAAATAAATCTCTAAAGATTAAAGTCTCTAATCAAAATGATTTGTGCAACACAATCAAATTGATATGAAATTTTCTAATTTGATTTGATTTTTATATTGCAATCTTGATTTATTTTCTGATCCAATTTTGATGAGAGTCAATCTTCAAAGATTCTATTTATTATCATATTGTTTTATCAAAATTTTAATTTTTGAAGAAATTTATTTCTTTTTGGACCAGACATAATTGAATGTTCATAACATTGCTAGCATAATCCTTAAGGTGGACTTAGGTTAGCAAACTCATATTTTAAATTATTAATTTTTGTTGTGAGCTACTCAGAAACCTTCTATGTTGACATTCAATGTAACTAAAATTAGAACGAAAAAAACATAAATAAAATTAATGAACTAAACTAATTTTGAAACCTAATATGAACCCTCTAATATGAATTGTAATATTCACATTTCTTACTCATTCATCAATGTGTTTTTATCTTGTTTGTTTGATGATACTAAGGAATTATTTAATAAATATTGAATATATATTATATTAGCAAAATATATCCTAAATCAGTAAAGCATAGCATATAATTTTAGAATTTAAAATAATTAACTACTTCTAAATCTAAGCAAAATATAATTATTTTCATGTTATCATTCATGTTATTTTATATCGTAAATAGAAAACTAAAATAAGTATTAAGTTACTCTAACTAATTACTCCTATAGGTTCCACCATAATTGTTTGTTTGAAGATGGATGTGATTTTTTACTGCCAAAACTATTTAGACAGATATGACAAAAATTATTAAAATCATATATAATTGTTTGCTCTTTTATTTGTGTGACACCCTAAGTTTAATTTTCCTAAAACTTTGTAACTAAGGAAAATCTGGGGAATACTGTAGGATTCTCGCTTGAGCGAGAGGAGCCTCGCCCAAGCGAGAGTGTCAGCGTTTCTCCCAGGATTTTATATGGGAGCCTCGCTTGAGCGAGATGTGACTCGCCTGAGCATGAGAAGCCTCACTTGAGCGAGATTTGGCTCGCCTGGACGAGGGAGAGTGTGTTAACACTGAAGGATCCTTGCTTGAGCGAGAATCCTTTGCTTGAGTGAGAGTGTCACGTCTAAAATTTAAAAAAGGCGGGATTTTTCTCACTTGAGCGAGAACCCGACGATTTCACTTTAAAATAGAAACTCTCAAACACTTTTAGGGTTAGAACTTGAGAGATAAGAGAGAATGATGTGATTTTGAGAACAATGACTCATGGGAATCATCTAGAAGCTTGAGAAGAGGTAAATCTCTTGATTCTAACTCTCAAACACTTTTATGGTTCGTTTTATTTAGTTTCTCTCTTGTAAACTCTTGGTTTAGAGTTAGTATTCAAGAATGGAGAAGGTTTGTGGGTTGATTCATGAAAACCCCAAAACCCCAAATGTGAACATGAGTAAAAGGGGATGGTGAAGTGTTAGATGTAGAAGATGAGAATGTGTTCTAATGTAAAATAGAAGATAAGTATGCATGTTTTAATGTTTGGAAACTTCTAATGAAAGTAGTTTTGGAAACATTGGAAATATATGAATATCGTATATGTTTATAGATGTAATATGAGTTGCATGTATATTATTGAGAATGAATCAGTGACTTTTGTTGTTATTTGGTGGGGATGAGGAAAGATCCTAAGGTTGGAGGAGGTAGCGAAGGAAATTTGTAAAGTTACGCAAACCAACCCCAACACTCACCAATGTAAGGATAAGTCTTTAACTTGCGCAAATGTAATGGAAGTACGAGTCGCTTATTTATTATAAACATATATGGGTATGTTTATAATAATGGTTGTGTGGATTTACTGTTTATGAATTGATGGTGTATCAATGAAAAGAAAACACGTTTTTAGCCGACCATGATGGGTTAGCGACTTTAGCTCAAGTAATGTAACAATGTATGAGTTGCTTTGTGGTAATGACTATTCGTAGCAATGTATGAGTTTGTAACGACTATTCATAGCAATGTTTGACTTGCCATTGTGGTATTGGCTATTCGTAGCAATGTCTGACCTACTCCATGTGGTAAGATAAATGGTTTAAGATAAACATAAATGGGATAGATGAATATGAAAAGAAAGGATAAAGTTATGTATGGATATTAGGAATTATATCGATGAGTTTGAGTAAAATGCAGAATAATGAGGATAACAAGAGGGAATGTATATGTCAAAGTATTATTTATATGTCACGACGTAACTGTTTATCTAACCTTATTTAACATGGATTATCATTTGAATTACGTTGAATGTAAGACTTACTCCTTTGTGTTTCATGTATTGTTTATGATAATCTCATTGCATGTAATTAGATAAATTAAGGATGCTTGACTTGGAGCTTTAGAAGCTTTTTAATCTGGATTCTTTTATTGCACTTTTTTGCATCATGATTGAATATTTGCGGAATTATGTATTTATTAACCATGACAATTATAATTTTGGATAATGGTAACTCTAAATGTTTGGAAACCTATAGCTAGTTGTATGCGGTGGTCACCGGGAGATAGAAATATAAATTATGTTTTTTCTGCAACTAAGGGTAATGTGATATGAAACCGAAATTGCATGATTAGAATTATTATATAATTAAAGTAATGAACGGATTAAAGGATTAAAAGAAATGTATGTCGGGTGTAACATAGGAAAATTAAGCATGAATGATTAAAATAAAAGAAAAATTTTCAATGGTAGAATTTGGGTCCTTACAATTTGTGAATGTTTTTCATTGTTCAACCTTTTCTTTTCTTTTTTGCTCTCTTATTGCTTGTTTTTTTTGTCTATTTTTTCTTCCTCCATCATTATCTTCGTCCTTATGATTATCTTCATCCTTATGATCATCATCGGTGTTGTCATCATCATCCTCACAATCTTTCTCATCATTAACTTCCCCCATTCATTCTCCTCCACATCACTCACCATTTCCATCTTCTCTTCCTTATCATCACTAATTATCAAAGAAAAGTGGAAGACAATTAGAAAAATTTGTATTTGTTATTAATATACTTCAATTTAGTGAAATATATATTATCATATTTACTTTATATTTGAAGATTATAACAAACAATCATATATGATTCAATTTGAATGAGCATCGTCATTCTAATGTTGTGAATAACTGAAGTGGAAAAGTACTAATACAAGTTACTTATATTTTTAATTGATGTGTGTCAAAATAAAATTATGAGGAGATTATCATGTATGTGTCAGATACTTTGCAATTCACATTAAGTGTGTGATATAAGTTTGTACTTTGAAACAAAGAAAGGGAAGGAAAAAATAAAGACATTAATAAATGCATGAACAATACACACAAAATAATAAACTCGAGAATTTTTTAAGTATTACTAAGGGAATCCCCTCACCTTTTCTTTTTCTTTTTTCCTCTCTTCTTGCTTGTTTTTTGTTGTCTATTTTCTCTTCCTCTACCGTCTTCTTCTTCTCATTATCACTATCATCATTTTCCTCGTAATCTTCATTATCCTCGTCCTTATCAGAATCATCATCCACACTATCATAAGTATCATCATCATTGTCACAATCTTCCTCATCATTCACTTCCTCCCCTTTATTCCCCTCCACATCACTCCCTCTTTCCATCACTTCTTCCTCATCATCAGACATTTTCAAAGCTAAGAGAAAGATAATAAGAAAAGTTTGGTTTTTTTATTAACAGACTTCAACGCGCATAGTGAAAGATTATGATATTTACTTTATATTTTAAGATTATGACGAACAATGGTAAATGATTCAATTTGCATAAGCACCGCCATTCTCATGTTGTGAACATCTAAAGTGGAAAAGTATCGATGCAAGTTAGTTATAGTCATAATTAATTAGTGTCAAAATAAAATTGTTAGGAGATTATCATGCATGTGCCAGATGTTTTGCAAGTCACATTAATCTATTATACTATAAGAAAAAAAGGTTCTATATTATTAGCTTTGGACACATGTCATCTTCTCATGCAAAATTTTCCCACCCAAACACTCCCACCAACTACCATGCATAGTCTCACATTGTATCATTACCATCTACATTCATATCATACTTCAAACCATCAACTACCATGCATAGTCTCACATTATATCATTACAATCTATATTCATATCATACATCAAAATGACACATACATGTCACTTCTAATATCATACATCAAAATGACACATGCATGTCACATTAATTAATCATTCATTTTTTCTACCAAACACTTAATCATATTCACATATTCTCATATTCATTTTCCATCCAAAAATCTTTCTTCATTTTCAATAAATCAATTCTTATATTTCTTCATTTTCCCTAAAATCATATTATGATTAGTAATTCTATTATACTATTATGCACATTCATTATAATATTCTCATATTAATTTATATTAAAGATATATGAGTTTAGTGAAACAAAAATAATTCTTATCATATTATGTTGTTTGATTATGTAAAAACAAAAATAATTCTTTAAATTCTCATCCACATTATCCTGAAAATGATGAACTCTCTGTAACAAAAATCACAAAGTCAGAATAATGAAAAGTTTTGAGTGATAAATGAAGAAAATTAAAGTATGATGTAATATAATGTTACCTAAGAAGAAGAAAAAGAATCATGAGATTGTAAGATTATCCTATTATGCACATATGCAATTAACATTACCTACGGGAAATTGCGATTTGATTATGTAAAAACAAAAATAATTCTTTAAATTCTCATCCACATTATCCCGAAAATGATGAACTCTCTCTAACAAAAATCACAAAGTCAAAATATTAAAAAACTTAGAATGAGAAATGAAGAAAATTAAAGTATGATGTAATGTAACCAAAGAAGAAGAAAAAGAATCATGAGATTGTAAACAAAGAGTATTGTTAATAATTGTAAAATATCGGTGTTATGATGTGGTGTGAAAGCAATTCTATAAATATCTCATGCTCTGGTTAACAATTCTATTATCTTATTATTATGCACATTTCTTATATATTAATTTCTATTAATCACAATGTACGTATGTTTAAAATCAACATTCATTACCATTATCATTCTGGAATATTCATGAATAATTCAATTAGAATGAATATAATTATTATACTTAATGATCTTTGATGATTTCATAAAAAAAATCATTATACACATTTATTCTTATATTCTTTTTCCCACCAAAAATCTTTCTCTATTTCCCTAAATCAATTCTTATTTTCTCTATTCTTATAATATTGCGCACATTATATTGATATCTCATAATCTCATTACTAATTCTATTATCTTATTATCCACATTTATTATATATTTTACCTAATTCAATTCTTATAAGTGAGACTTTAAATTCGTATAATATTCTTAAAGCAATTCTATTAATATTTCACACTCTCATTAGCAATCCTATTATAGACATTTCTTATATATTTCCCCCTAAATCAATTCTTATCAATATTATTATACACATTCCCTATATATTTATTTATATTAATTTATATTAATCATCAGCTACATATGTTTTAAAATTATACCCAACAATTAATTTCCCCAAATCAATTCTTATTATAAGTGGAGCTTTAAATTCTTATAATATTGTGAAAGCAATTTTATTGATATCTCATATTCTGATTAGCAATCTTATTATTTTATTATCCACATTCCTTATATATTCCTCCCTAAATCAATTCTTATCTTTCTTCATTTTCCCAAAATCAATTCTTATAAGTTAAGCTTTAAATTCTTATAATATTATGAAAGCAATCCTATTAATGTCTCATACTGTGATTAACAATCATATTATCTTATTATTATGCACATTTATTATATATTAATTTATATTAATCATCAGATACATATCTTTAAAATTATATTAACAATTAATCACCATTCATCACCATTACCATACTGCAATATTCATGAATAATTCAATTAGAATGAATATATTTATTATACTTAATAGTCATTCATGATTTCATAAAAATATTATTATACACATTTATTCTCATATTCTTTTTCCCTCCAAAAATCTTCTTTTATTTCCCTAAATCAACTTTTATATGACTTAATTTAAACTCATATTCTGATTAGCAATCATATTATCATATTATGCACATTTCTTATAATATTGTGAAAACAATTATATTAATATCCCATTTTTATTATCCACATTTTTTATATATTAATTTCTATTAATCATTTCTCATTTCTTTGTCATACTAAATGATTAAACACATATTTATTTTGAAAAAAATCTAAGTAATTAATTATAATATCTCATTTTGTATACCTTTTAAAAATATAAATAATAAATCAATTATACTAACAACTAATAAGAAATAATATTGTGGAATTAAAAGAAAATATCAACAAATTATATTAACAAATATATAAGTTTTCTATATGTACATGTCTATATTAAGAATGAACAATACAAGTTTTTATTGTATTTATTAGTTAACCAAATATATAGACTATTGAGTATGAAAATCAATCAAAAAATTATAAAAGTGTATGGGTAACATGTGCTTAAGAATACACATGTAATATGTGTGCTTTAATCATTCAAATGCACAAACAACTTGTGTATTCTTAATAACCATATGGACACATGTTTATCTATTATTATCTATATACTATATAAGAAAATAAGGTCCCTCTTGCCACATGTCATCTCCTCATCAATTATTTTCCCTCCTAAAGTGGTTTATACTACTACTATGTATCTTCCCACACTACATCCTCACTTTTTCTACATTTTATATTTTAACAATTTAAATGTTAATTAATGTTTGGTCTTATGTTTTGTTTTGTGAAAAAGGATCAACTATTGAACATTAGAGGAGATTGAAATCCATTTTCACATTCAACCTGTTTTTTCTTTATGTTTCTCATTTCCTTTCATTTCTACCCTTACCCCTTCATCTATCTCCTACCTCTTCATTTCTCTCATACTGCTACAATTCGTTCGCAGGATTTACTTTGTTATCATCACAAAATATATGTTTTTCTCTTTCTCTTCAAACAACATTTCTCTTCAACAATCTTTCTCTTCCAACTATTTTTTTGGTTTACTTTTTCACTGATTTCTTTATTTTTTATTAGTGTTCTTAGTGATTTCATTATTTTTTAGATATGTTCTTCCAACCGTTCTCTCCGTTAGCGTTTGATAAGCAAGGGTATCATCATAAAGAACGATAAAACCTTCAAAACATGTGGTATGTACTCAATCTCATTATATATATATACACACACATTCAGTTGCAATATTCCATTTGTTTGTTTTTATTATTGATATATTTATTTCGTTCTTAACATTTTCTCTTTTTATTTGTAGTTTGGTTCTCCGTTCTAGCACATCTACACTTTAGTTTTATCTCTTTTAATCTTATTTTATTTATACACTTTTTTATACATAGAATCACTAATTTAATTTTTTGTTTTACATGTTTCAGAAACACTTGAAGTATATTCTACTATGAAATAAGGTAATAATCATGATTAGTTATTTACGGTTTTGTATTTTATTTTTTTATTCGATGATTTTAAAAATATATTGTTTAAAATATATTTGTTGCTTATGTTATCGCATTCATTTGGGTTCATGGAGAATGGTAGAACCAATGGATTCAATGATCTTCTCTCTTTTTTGGCATTTTGTTTATCTTTGACAATTTTTTGGATTGTTTTGTATGACATAATTAAAAATAATAATATGTCATAAATTCTAATTTTTCTTTTTCTTTTTACATCTACATGTACTAAAATAGTTATAAATTCGAACCTTTCATTTTTACGTTTCATGTATAGCAAATGTGTAGTCAAATGCTCACGAAGTATTTAGTTAACTAATTAAACAAATTTCTCCATTTTTATACATAAATGTAACAAAAATAAAGATATTTTGTTTTCATATATAATTTCCTTATATTATTACAATTGCTCGTAATTCTTAACATAGGTGAATGCATATCACATTAGAGACAACCTTTATTTTGAAAAATTAAGGCCTAAATAGTGGTAAATAATGTGTGATATCAATTAATATATTATTTTAGTTGGTTGTATTCCAAAAAAGTAATGTCTACTTTGTTTTGAAAAAAAACCTAAACATTTAATTACAATATTCTCATTTTAATTTCATTTATTACAATTGTTCATGCATTTAAATAGTGCTGATTGCTCATCATTTATTACTATTAATTTTTAATGTTCATACATTTAAATTTCATTTATTACTACTTTAATTGCTGATCAGTTGCAAACTAATAATTAATAACTATTTTGAATAAATATTTCCGATCATTAGGATAGAAATAAAACTGATAAACATGTCTAAGAATAAAAATAGATATTGTCATTTAATGTGGTGCTTATTGTTAAGGTCGGTGATCCTAAATAATTAAGGTCTCTAATATTTTGAAAAAGAATTGAACTAAGTAATTACAACTATCATATTTCAATTATCATTTATTACTAAAATTTTATTTTTATATATTAAAATATTATTTTCGAAGTTTTCATACTAAATGGTTAAACTCATAATTATTTCAAAAAAATTATAAGTAATAATTACAATGTCCCCTTTTGTATACTTTAAAAAAAATACTAAATAATAAATCAATTACACAATTAATAAAAAATGATATCCAAGAAATAAAAGAAATTATAAACAAGTTACATTAAGAAATAATAACAATAATATCATAAAATTAAACAAGTTCTCCATATGTACGTGTATATTAAGAATTAGCAATATAAGTTTTTATTTTATTTATTAGTTACCCAAATATATAGATTATAGAATATGAAAATCAATAAAAAAGTACAAAAATATACAGGTAACATGCATGTTCTCAGCAGTGCGAATGTATGGATAACATGTGTGTTTTTAATCATGTGATTGCACTGATCACATGTGTTCTTAACAATACGAATGCACATGTAACATGTGTGTTTAACCATCCAAATGCATAAATAACATGTGTGTTCTTAATCATATGAATACACATATAATGTGTATTTTTAATCATACGGCAAAAATATTACCCCGTGCAAATGCACGGGTTATTTGCTAGTTGAATGATATAAGTATGTACTTATGAAAGAGAAAGGAGAAGGAAAAAATAAAAACATTAATAAATACATCAATCCCACATACATAATGATAAACTAAAGAATTTTTTTAGATACTAACAATGATATTCTCACTGTTTTCTTTTATTTTTTTACTCTCTTCTTGCTTCTTTTTTTTGTTGTCTATTTTCTCTTCCTCCACCATCTTTTTCTCCTCATTTTCACTATAATCATTTTCCTAATAATCTTCATTATTCTCGTCTATATCAGCATCATCATTCTCACCATCAAAAGTATAATCATCATCCTCACAATCTTCCTCATCATTAACTTCCTCTCCTTCATTCACCTCCAAATAACTCCATTTTTCCATCATTTCTTTCACACTCTCCAACCATGTGGTGACTCAGTCACACGCAGTTGGAGAGTGTGGAGTGAGGGAGAGGATCAGGTCAATGTGGAGGAGAATCCAGTCGTGTGACCGATTGGCTCCTCCAACCACACTTGCATATGACGGCCCAAAAGGGTGGTACACCCCCCAAACGGCTCCATCATCCTACGATTAGGAGGAGCCCATTGGTCTCATGATTAGATTCTTCTCTACATTGACTGGATCCTCTCCCTCACTCTCCACACTCTCAAACTGAGCCGAACCGACCGGAAAGCGGCGGCGAAGGAGGAAGTAGTGGTGTGCGCGCGTGTGTAAGAGTTTTCATTGTGTGAGTTTTCACTCACTCACAAAACTCATTGTACCCATTGGGGCACACCCCAATGAGTGAGTTTAAGGCTTATATAGCCTTTAAACCTCCATCTTCCATGCTATGTGAGACTACAGAGTTTTTTCATTTCACAACTCCAACATTCACCATTAATGCTCATATTAATGTGCATAAAAACCACTTAACATTCATCATTTTCCAACAATTCTCATCATCGTCTGTATCATCATGATCATCTTCCTCATCACCAACTTCCTCCCCTTCATTCTACTACACATCATGCACATCTTTCATTACTACTTCCTCGTCATCACTCATACTCAAAACAAACAAACTAAAAGATAATTAGACAATATTGTCATTTAATGTGCATAAAAATTCATCGTTTCCAACAATTTTCATCATCATCAGTATCATTATCATCGTCACCATCTTCCTCATCATTAACTTCCTCCCATTCATTCTCCTGCACATCACGCACTTCTTCCATCACTACTTCCTCATCATCACTCATACTCAAAGCAAACAAACTGAAAAATAATTACTAATGTTTGTCTTTGTTAATAACATATTACAATGCAGTGAAAGATTGTCATAATTACTTTATATTTGAAGATTATGATGAACAATAACGAAATACTGTTCAATTTGCATATCGTCATTGTGAATAATTAAAGTGGTTAATTATCAATACAAGTTAGTTATATTCTTAATTTAATGGGTGTCAAAATAAAATTTTGAGGAGATTATCAAGCATGTGCCACATAATTGTGTGATATAAGTATGTAATTTTGAAATAGTAAGGGGAGGAAAAGAAGAAAAACGTTAATAAATGTACGAACCTCACACATAATAATAAACTCGAGAATTATTTTTGGTACTACCATTCACCATTATCTTTTCCGTTTTTGCTCTAGTTATTACTATATTGTAATTATATTTATAATCACACTTTTTTCCAATTAACAGTTAGCAATGGTGCATAACAGTAGTAATAATATAAAAAAAAATCAAGGTTGTGTTGAGTTTGGTATATTTGGCATGAAAATCCTATTTTAGTTCTTTTCCAGGAGAAAATAAACATTACAAGTTGTGATTTTTAAATCAATTAATTTTTTAGTGTAGAGCCATAAGTGATAATGGTACATTATAATGAAATTAAGGTCCTTTTTTATTGCTTATGTTTTTGGACAGTTTTATTTTAATATGTAAAATTAAATAAATAGAATATGCGATAAGGGTTGTACCTCATTCTCTTAAAGTGAGTGGTATAATGAAAAATGATTGATCATCTTTTTAAATCTTATAATTATTAAATAAATATATATGAATTAAAAAGTGGATGTGATTATTATCGTGTTTGACAGTTTTCTCCCCCTTAAGTTGAGATTAGGGATGACAACGGGCACGGGCGGGCACGGGTAGTGCATACCCGTGCCCGTACCCGCACAATTTGAGGGTACCCGTGCGGGTAGCGGGTACCCGCGGGTACCCAACGAGTTTTTCATTCTAATTATATTTTATATATTTTACAATAATTAATCTATAAAAATATTTTTTACTTAAATAATATGACATGTATATGATAATTTTATGATTATAGTCTCATTACTAAATTTTATTATGAAGTAATAATAAAATAAACAAATATAATGTTAAATTAATAATAACTAATTAAAAAATATTTAATTAAAATATGTACGCCGGTACCCGCGGGGCGGGTATCATGATACCAATTCCCACCCATGAGCTATTTTTGTGGGTATTTTGACGGGTACCCACGGGTGCAAGTATTTTTGCCATCCCTAGTTGAGATACGTTATTAGACATATGATTGAACTTTCACTCTCTTAAAGTATGGATGATGGACTATGATTGAGCATTGTTTCTTCTCTTTAAAGCTTAAAATAAAAATCATCCCAACCCAACAAACAACATTTTTTAGCTAAAAACTATGTAGTCTTGATTCTCTATTGCTCATAAAGATACGTATGAGTAAGATCCTAACTTCTCAAAAACAAAAAAAAAAGTAGTTTTCCTTATGCTAATAATAAATATTTAAACAAGTCAAGGGTGTAGAATAATTCATGCAATTAGTAAGTTACCATCTTAGTATGGACGAACATGGTTCTAATTATACATTCATTGATCCGTAATCGACCCTCGACTCCAAATCTTTCATTTATAGACCACTTAACTATAAATTGGGAATAAAGAGAGTTTTGTACGTTTTGACCGCAAAAAAAACGTAGTGACGACTCCAAACCATCGTGTGATTGATGCTCAGTCGAAAATCGAGAGTCGAAGGGCTTCTTGTAAGTATGCCACTTCTTCTCCATAAAGATCCACTAGTTTTAGAAAGTGTGTTAGTGATGTAAAAGTAACTTGCACTAACGGAACACTTCTTGATATGCGAAATTGGTGGAATGTGACATATTTGATATTAGAAGTAGATGAAAAATATGAAAAGATATTTGTTCATATAAGGTATAATGATGACGATTATTTATTCGCTCTTACTAAAGAGGCAGGGGGAGTTTCGAAATAGGAAGATTGTAATCATGCTCATGTTTTTATTAAGTTCTTAAGGACTTTGTATGATGCAATCCTTGGTTTCTCTGGGTCGTTGAATATAACTTTTAATGTATTCTTTGACAAGTTATATCAGATGCAAATCAATTTGGATAATTGGTAAGAGTGGAAACATGTCAGGTCGTCTATCAATGACCTATTACCTGACCTATAACACGCTATGTCGGACCAGACTTTTTTCGTGAAAAAAGTCAGGCTCAAGCTTTTCAAAAAGAAGAAGTAGTTGGATGTAATTCAAGAGGAAATGAAGTCCTCTCATGATAATGACACTTTTAACTTGGTGAAATTGTCAAAGGGGAAGAAGGTGTTGGAAAACATGTGGATTTAGAGGGTGGAGCCATAAAGTAATTTTAGATCATCTATTAGAATCATGTTATGTTTGATTTTGACTTTTGATTCCAGAAAGTTCACTTCAAACTACTTGATTAAGTTTGCAGAGGGAGCTATGATATGACAATCTAGATTGCAAAAGTGCATTGCACAGTAACTACTAATGCAGAGTTCATTGTCATTACAAAAGCATGCAAGGAGTTGCTTTGGATGAAGAAACTCTTGTAGGAGCTTGATTTTGTCCATGACAAATACTTGCTATTTTGTAAGAGTCAAAGTGCAATTCAAGTTGGGAAGAATTCAACTTTTCATTCTAGTTTCAAACACATTGATGTGAGATATCATTGGATAAATAATGCATTGGATGTTAGGTTGTTGGAATGATCAATGTTCATACAGTTGATAATAGTGCTAATATGATGATTAAGGCTTTACCAAGGTGGCAGTTTGAAACTTATTTTGAGATCACTGATTTAGTGGTCATCTCCACATAGTTGTGAATGGAGAGTTTATGGATTTTAAGCTTCCTTCCTACACGGAGAAAGGTCCAATTATTATAAGCACACTTGTACCACTTAACCTTGTTGATAAGAGTCATATTAGAGTAAGAAAGTCATTCAGTTTAGGAAAGAGAGACATTAGAAAAGTGAGAGATAAGAGAAGAGGAACCAATCCCACTAGAATTTTGAGCAGTTGTGGTAGATTTGTCATTGTGTCTTCGTTTATCGGTGAAGTTTGGATAGTAGGTTCGTAGTGTCTGGTACATCAATTTTGGTTTTTTTTTTGCTACTATTTGTTCTCATTTTCAAGCTTGTTGCTCTGTCGTTTGCTTATTGTTAAACACGATTTGTGATATAATTTGAGACACTCTTGTACTCCTATTTGGATCATAGTGGCGTTTGATTGATTGACTTGTGCATATAGTTTTTACTTCTCACATTGGGAATGTTTTACACGTTAAAATATTGATGTTATTGTGTGATCTTAGTTGTTGCTAATATTTGTTATTACTCATCACATATTTCTCTTAAGTTTGAAGAAATTATTATCTGCTGCATATACACGGTTAAAATTATTGTTGTTATTGTGTTAAATTTCCTATCATTTTTCGTCTTTAAGATATGTGATACCCTAGTCATGATCCCTCTTCAACAACCATTTTGCTTTGTTGATTGTTGCCTCCATCTCTTCATAATGCACTAAATAACTTTTTTCCACCCACATTGTAGTTGAATTGTTTAATTTTAGTTTCCAAATATGTTGCCAAATAAACACCTTGAGAAGAAAAGAAAAAAAAAAGTAAAAGTATCCCATAAACTAGTAGAATCACACAGTGCTTTTGATAAATTAGATAAGAAAATAGATTATTCTCATAATTATGATAGAAAATAAATACTATATGACTTTGTGACATAAATTAATATTGAGGAGGGATCAATTGACTCAAAAAATAAGTTTTTTAAACTTACTCCATATCTTAGCCATTAACTTTAGGGAAATCTAATGGTTTGAATTAGTGAGTAGACTTAAATCATTTGATTTCTCTAGAACTGATGGCTAATATGCGGAGTAAGTTTTTTAAACTTACTCTTTTACTCTTGGAGTAAGTGGATCCTCACCCATTGATATTTTACATTTAAGTTTTCATAAAACTTGCCTTTATTTGTCCCTTACGATTAGCATAATATTATAGAGGATAGAATTGAGAAATATTAAAAAAAATGACCACATATTACAGATAATTTGTAATTTCAGTAATATTATAAGTGAAATTGTTATCATTTGCAAAGTGGGAGGACAATAATTTACTCAACTTTGATAGAAAAAATAATCTTAACTCAATTTGCAAATTGATATTATAATATTCTTACACTATCAATATATAGATTTATCATATATTAACTAGCATTGATTGATCAACAAGGTGTTGATCTATTACATAAGTTCTCACTAGATCCCTAGAATGACCAAACGATCAATAACTCGATTCATAAAAGTGTTATTTATTAAGAGGGACACTCAAACATAACCAAAGTAATGAGTTTCTTTCCCTAAATGATGAAAATATACTACCAAAAAATAATATATATAAATATTAAATTACCTTATAAAAAAATTTATACCTCATAAATATTGAATTAATTTATGATGTCTCAATTCACACCTCATAAATATTAAATTAATTTACTGTGTCTCGATTCATTTAACCTTTAGAAAGAGCATATTAATGAAACACGCAATTTCTCATCCATTGGTATAAACAGCGTAACCACCACCACTACTTATTCATATTTCAATCTCCACAATTTCCAAGCACGAATCTAACCATGGTTTCTTCAAACAAGGTATTCCTCTCAATTTCCCATTTTTTATTCATATCACTATTTTTTTTTATTTAATTCCCCTTTTGCTTATTATGTTGAATTTTCTTATATCCATTGAAATTGTTACATGATTGTAAACTTTATCAACTACGGTATGCAGAACATTCTCAAAGATTATTTTTTTGTTATTTATATGCTTCTTCTGTATTGGGGTTTGAGATTATGGCATGATTATCTGTTAAAAGGGAAACATTAAGCACTTGTTTGTTTTAAGCTTTTCGCAAAATGATGCGAACTTTCGTGAGGGTGGTTCGACCTTAGCTGATTTATTTTGATTGAAAGCACTTTCACTCGCAGAATTGATAAAAGCTTTTGTGCCGAGATTCAAGGTGTAACACTCTTAGTCTTGAATTTGAACGAGTCAACTCTTATTCGGTCAGTGTTTTACTGGGCCATCTTTCTCTTACGCGCCTCAATTTGAGTTTGAAAGATCTGGTATCTTTCTTGGCCGAGACTTTTGGTATTGATAAGTCTTTGTGTCGAGATTCTTGTGGTGCTGAGGTCGGTTTTGATTTTGACCGAGTCAACTTTTGTTTGGTCAAAGTTTTCTGGGCTAACTTTCTTTTGCGCGCCAAACTTTGAATTTGAATGCTCCTCAAGTCTTGTTGGCCGAGATTTTTTTCCAACTTGACTGGCCCAATTGGAACCTGGGTTCTGGTCCAGCCGAGTGTGCACATGCCCAGCGTGTTGACCTGGTCCGCCCAGTGCTAGGTCAGGCCGAGGCTCCTTGGGCCTGGCTTGGTGCGCCTGGCCTGGTGCGTCTGGCCCATGCCCCATGTGCCTTGGCCCTAGTCCTAGGGCCCCTAGGTTTTGGCCCTTGCCCTAGTCCTAGGGCCCCTAGGTCTTGGCCCTTGCCCTAGTCCTAGGGGCCCCTTAGTCTTGGCTGACCCTTGAATCAAGGGTTGCCCCTAGCTAGTTCACATCACAAAATACAAAGTGATTAATTTGATAAAGAATCACTTCTCAGACTTCCATATTTATGTGGTTGTGCTTTCAAACCTTTAACAAAAAGCATATGCTTCAACTTTTTTAAAGGTATATTTTCCAGCTTCTAAAAAATCACCTTTTCCAAAGTCACTTTTATAGAGATCAATTTTATTTTTATTATGGCCAACCAACAGGTCCTAAATTTAATTACTCCTGAAACAGATATATGGTTGAAAGCGGAACTGTTTTTTTTTTTTGCAAGAGAAAATAGTGTATGCAATGATGAACGGATGATCTAAGAGTAAGAGTTTTCTACAATGTCAGTGCATTAACCGTCATTGATGTCACAACATTACATTTATAGGGCATTGATATTAAACTCTTTTTACAAAAGTCCCTTGATCCATGGTCCTTCACTCTTCCTCACAGGATTGTTTTTGAAACAAAATTAATGTCATGCACATCACCTCACACCACTTAACTGGATTTACTTATTCACTTTTCTGGACACAAACCCCTTGGTAATTTTAAGTAGATTGTTCGTTAAGTAAGTTTGATATCGCCGATAAAAAAAAAAGTTTGATATTTGGTTGATGGGAAGTGATAGAAGGTGATGTGTGTCTAGCATTACTCTTCAAACAATATATATCTTTTTCAGAGAGTGGCTTATTTGATCAAAAGTAGGTAGCATGTGCTTTGGTTTACCAAGAACATGCCTTATCAGAATGTGGCCTTTGCTTCTGCTGTCAGCTGAAGAGGCCAAATATAGAATACTGCTTCGGAGTCCAGAAATTTGAGTTCCAATTTCTGACTCAGATTTGAAACTAAATTGTAATCTATTTTCATTTTTTGTCTCCAATACTTCTGAATTTTATAGGACTTTATGTAGTACGGTGAATGAGCTGGTGCACAGAATGGATGTTGAACACTCATTGTTCCTTGAGAATTTCTTTTCTTTGTCAAATGTCTGATATTATCGAGAGTTTATAATTGAAGCTTACTTGTTTGTTTTTATGGGAGTGGTTTCACAATGTATTAAAACCAGTTGTTTATTTGAAAATATTGATTACTTCACAAGTACTTGTACATTTTATGTTGTTCTTATGATCAAAATGTCTGTTAGATAGATCTGCTCTACTACTACTACTACTACTACTCCTACTATTTTTTCTTTCTGTGGAGAGGGTTGTGTTGTTTCCTCATCTAGAGTCATGGAAAATAGAGAGGATTAACTCTTCAAATGCCAATTTCCCAGGACCCCCGCGAGGAAGTTATTCAAGCATGGTACATGGATGACAGTGATGAAGATCAAAGACTTCCTCATCACAAAGAACCCAAGGAGTTTGTGTCATTGGACAAACTAGCTGGTAAGCTTCTCTGCAGAATGTATAGGCTCTTGTTATCCGCAGATTATGGGGATTAAATTCATATTTTAGGTTTTATTTTATTAACAATGCAGAACTTGGAGTCCTTAGCTGGCGCTTAGATGCTGATAACCATGAAACAGATCCAGAGCTGAAAAAGATTCGTGAAGAACGTGGTTATAACTACATGGTTTGTTGTACTAATATTCATTTAAACTTGCCTTATCATTTATTTCGGTCCCGTCTAATAATCCATATCAATTGTGTGTACAGTGAAATATCAACAATATGCAAATGTGTGACAATAGTTAATTATGACTTATATGTAGCAATTATATATTAGAAGACATAACAAGAATCTTATTTTTAATTTTGACATTTAATTATTGCATTGATTATAATATTTGTATCTTGATTTTCTTTCTATGCTTTCAGTTGCTTAATAATTTGATCTGATGCTCATATTTTCTGCAGGATGTTTGTGAGGTGTGCCCAGAAAAGTTGCCAAACTATGAAGCGAAGATCAAAAACTTCTTCGAAGAACACCTTCACACTGATGAAGAGATCCGCTTCGCTGCTGCTGGAAGTGGTATTTTTGTTTACCTGCCTATTCTTTTTCTCAAAATTGAAACTTAGTGAAGTACTTTCTAAACATATGTATAAAAATATCATACTTCATTTAGCTTCTTATGCCTACTATGACTGATTATTTTTATTTTCTACGTGCAGTTTTAACTATAACCTTAGTCTATGTATTGGTCCGTCAGAATAAGATGTTACTTATTTGATTTCAAATTTTGAAATGAGTTTTATACAAGATGTTCCACACTGTGTCAATTCCCAATTCTTTGGTCATTTGAGATTCATGGTTACAGTTAATATTCAAGGATAGATTAAATATTAACTGCAGTTTTCTCCTTCAAACAAATAAAAATAGTTGGAAATTTTCTATCTGCAGTCATTGTACACTACCTATCATTTTTATTTGCTAATATTTACACTTTTTTTAAGGTTACTTTGATGTAAGGGATCGCAATGATGCTTGGATTCGTGTATGGCTAAAGAAAGGAGGAATGATCATCTTACCTGCTGGAATCTATCATCGCTTTACACTAGATGAGAACAACTACATTAAGGTATTATTGATTACATGTGGAGAATGCATGTTACATTTTGCACAACTCTACTGTTACATTTCACCATTTGAAATGCATTTTCTGGTTCTCTTTTGGTATTAACTTCACTAAAATTAGTATCCTTGTATACATGACTAAACTTTTCTTTGATGGGACCACTTATATCCTCATGTGTTTTCATTATAATATACAGGCTTTGCGATTTTTTGTCGGCGAACCAGTTTGGACTCCATACAATCGCCCACATGATCATCTCCCGGCAAGGTACGAGTTATTTTCAAAGTTTAGAATAAGAGTTGAACAATCAAGATGCTTTTAATCAAACCTTTAACTCTGGGTTTCAATGAGCAGAGAGGAATATATCAAGGCTTATGTGGAAAAGGATGGTGCCAACCAAGCTGTTGATGCTGCTGCTTAAGATGGAATGAAAAGGACACAGGTTTTGCTGCTAATAGTATGGGATTGAAGAATAAATAATGGTGTCTTTCTGTTAAAGATGCATGTCTTTGTGTATTGTCTATGTTGGCTTTGATGTTGTAAACATACTTAATGCCAGTGTTAAATTTTCAGTGTATAAATACTAATTATCATACAACAATTGATAAATGTATGTGTGATAGTATGTTTAAATCGGCGCAACAGTAAGATTGTTTACTTGTTGATTTGTAGGTCATGGTTTGAATCCTGGAAATAACATCGTGTGGGTTGCGTCTTTTTTAATTAGAAGTGTGGTGGTATGTTGTGAAAACCTGTTGGCTACATTGATAATTTGGAATCTAATGAAAAAATGAGGGAAATCTTTTCGGTTTAATGTCCAACTCAGGTTTTATAATTACTTTAATGGATAGCTAAATATCTAGTTAAATCTTTTAAGCATCAAGTAAAATTAAAATTAATTTGAGATTTAGTAAAAGTGTATTTTTATTCTTTCCTTTTTTATAAGTACAATAACCTCTTTTTATGAGTGGTGAGTATAATTACATAACCTTTCCATCTAGATGATGGGTTAATTTACTTATTTTAATTTTTTTTTGGGTTTTGTTAACTTTACCCAAAAAAATTTGTTTGCGATTTAAATTTTAGAGATGAATGAAGAAAAATAGAAGTTATCCTACCAATGTATTTATTGACTTTCAAGTCTTTTTTTTTTTTTCATTCTCTTCATTAGTTTGCAAACAAACCATGAGAACCAAATAAAAAAAGTTAAAATATGACAAATATGTATGAAATCAAGTCCAACTTACTTGTAGTTCTTTCACCAACATAAAAATGATTTCTTTTACCTTATAAAATAAATATTTAATTAAATTGGTCATCTCAATACTCCAGAGTAATCTTTTGAGAGACCAAGTGAAGAAAAAAAGGACAAAAATACAACTCTAATATAACTGAACTCTTCTATTATCCATTTATTCTCCTCCAAAACTCAAATGCAAATGGACAATAAGAGTCTGAGTTTGTTTGCAAGTTAGTTGTTAGAGAATAATAAAGAGGGGAGAAAGGTTTGCCGAAAATGAAACACACTATTAGTGAATGAAAAGTCAGAAATAGATGCAAATGCAAGAGTAATGGAAATGAAATAATACAAATGAAATTAAACTTGTTATTCCATAAATTTGTGGAAAACGGAATTCACCCGTGAGAATGCACAGGTAACCTACTAGTTACAATGATAAGAAAGTAGTGTTATTTCTTCCTAAGATCAACACCAGCCTTCTTTGCAACAGCATCAAGACCATTCTTCTCTATGGTCTTCAATGCTTTAGTAGACAAACGAAGCTTTACAAATCTCTTCCCAGCTTCCCACCATATTCTCTTGTACTGAAGATTCACAAACTGCAACTTCTTTGTCTTGTGGTTCGAAAATGAAACTTTGTTTGCCCTATTTGCTTTCTTTCCAGTGAAGGGACACACTCTCCCTAATAACACAATGAAATCAATCACCTATCAACTTCAAGACACATAGATTGTGATCATTTAAATGGTCATTCTTCCGGCTTGTTGTTATGCATCGAGGATATACCACCGAATTCGTCATTCTCTATAAGCCGGAAACGGTTTTATGCTAAAGTAAAACCCTACTAGGAATCTATGTGCAAGTTAGGATTAGAATTTTTAGAGAGAAGATTGAAAAGAATCGCGAAAAAACCATTTAAGATGGTTTGAGCTCGAAGGGTGACAGCGTAAACACATCCTACCCTAGCAAGAAGATGTGAAGATGTTAAAATACAGATGATGTTGCTTTAAAGAGGGATAGAGGGAGCCGAAAAACAAGGCATGAAGGGAACTACTAAGAAGGATTTTCGATGCATGGGACGTCATGCATCAATGATAAAAGATCAAACACAATGGCATAATGGAACGTATGTAGCCAAAAGTGAACTCAACTTATAGAAAACAAGGGTTGGTGTTATAATTACTGTCATATTTTTTCGCGCTGACTAGAGTCGCCAAGCACTCGATAAATTCCCTATGCGCGATCGTACCAAAACACATGGAGTGGTTACAAAACTGGCTCCATATTGAATAAGAACGTTTCGGTAATATAGTCACATATACAGTCAAAGTTTAAAGCAAGAATTATCACATACCTAACTATTAATATTTAGAATTTAAAAAACAATGATATACAAAAGGGGAAAACAGAAAGAATGAAGCAACATTATGAACACAGAACCCGGACTATCATGTCAACGGTAGCATAGAAATGGACTCTGACTCAAGCATCAAAATATCTAGCTAATTGAGTTACTTTATGATGATTCATTCTCGAGGGTGAGCCTCGGCAGAATGATATGATTGTTTGCCTTGTATATGAAGGTAATGGGTTCAAATCCGGGAAAACAATCTCTTCACTTGCCAAGGTAGGTTGTGTACATCTATTCTTCCTAGACCCCACTAGACGAGAGTTTTGCACTGAGCCGCCCTTTTATGATGGTTCGTTCTTAGATACATCCACAACATTGATACAGTTCATAGCCAACAAAATGGAAAATTCCAAAATGTTTCTTTGCAACCAAAGTCAATCGTTACGCAGAATTCCAAATTTTCATCAGAATAAGCCTATCCAAATATCCAAGCACAGCAAACAGTAGAAAACACTACCAAGTTCACCTTAAGGAATGAAAATCTTGAAATACAAAGTGACGAACCACACACCGGTACCTCTACCACATTCTTACTAGTACTAACTACACAGTATCAAATAACACAAGAAATCATTATAGATTCAGAGTATAAAACACCAGGAAAAGAATAAAGGGTCTTTAGTATCAAATTCCACAAGAAATCATTAGATTATAAAACACCAGGAAAAGATTAAAGGGTCTTCACCAAATCCCATGAAATTCTCGAATGTAAATACCAATGTTTTAAATTGCACCCTGCAAAGACAATTGTGGCCGCAATATTGCACTTTCATGAGTCTCTACAATAGCGGCCACCAGTTATTTAAATTGTGGACCGCATCATCTGATGCGGCTGCAATATTGCGGTTGCAATGACCACCGCAACCGCATCACACCGCAATTGCGGTGTGATTCCGAATCACAATGATGCGGCCGGATCGGGCTGCAACGCAACCACATCGGACCACATTTGGGTCGCATCGGATTCAAAAATATTGTTTTAATCACAAAATAATTCATACCGCAATTGTCACAATCCGCATCGCAACCGCCGCAATGACTGTCATCGCAGTAACCATTATCGCAATCGCAACCGTAAACTAATTTAAAACACTGGCGGCCACATTTCCCTATAATTCTCCACAATTGCAAGTGCAGTAACCACAACCGCAATTTAAAACACAAGTAAACACATGAAAACCAAACAATTCCAAATCCAAAGCCACAATAACAGAGAACTAACCATTAAAAAAACACAATTTTAACAAACAAATAAATCACTGAAATTAAAACCGAATATATGAAATTGAGCAAAAAGGGTAAAGGAATTACTAGCAACAGGCTTGAAAACAGGTATGATTGGAGAAGCAACAATGGAAATGAGTAATTTGGGTGAAGGGTTGTAAGAAATTCTGAGACCACTCAACTGTGAAGTGATGAAAGCAAGGTCCTTTGTTGAGGATGATGAACAAGTTTTCGTTTTGGGAGTGAAATTGTTTACAAATGAAACTGCTGAAATTGTCATCATTGCTTATTCTCTCACTTTCTTTCTTCCCTCAAAATTTTGAGGTAAGGTTAAGGTTACAATGCAAGATAAGGTTATCAATATTAAAAATAATAATATCTATGTATTAGCATTAATGATCTAAAAATTTATATATAATTAATTTATCGTTTATTATTTTATTAAAGAATGATCAAACATGAATGATGGATAATACATTTTTATTCATCGTTCATTATTTATTTTTATTCATCCATGTATTATTCTAAAGTTTTTTTGTATGATTTAATATTTATCATTTATTTATATTATTTTGGTACTTTATTTAAGCTCAATAAATGATAATTGTATTGTGTTGACAATATAATAAAATTATTAAATTGTGATGGAATAGATATTTAAGAAAATCAAAATAAATCTAGAATCACTACTAGGGGAATAATTATTTGAACTAACTTGATATTCGTCAGAAATTTAACTTATTATTTGACTAGTAGTAAATTTGATTCACGAATCAAACGAGTCGAAATTAACCAAAAAATGAAGTTTATTAAATAATCGAGTCGAATTTGAGCCAAATATAATTCGACTCGTTATAAATCTAGTTTTAATGAACAATTCTAGTTTAATAAGTTAGCGATAGATCTGCAAGCTTTCATCTAACTTCACATCCACATTATACAAGTTTACGACTATAAGCTTTCATGAATTAATGAATGATATTTTATTCGTCTATTATAATCAAGTTCCTTTTCCACATGGTCTTATCCACTTTCATGCTTTGTTTCCCTATTATAATATTATTGTCCTCAAATTTTATCTATTTTTTGTGATTAAATTTCTCTATTCTCTATGCTTTGATTTAATTCAAGTTGTTTTAGCTTGTGCTGCAAGTGTTTTATAAAGGCTGAAGTTGCTGGATTCTATGATGATCATTGCTAATTGCAACCATTAAATTCTCTTGACATAAGCTTCAACCAACACATTGCTAAAGTTATATCTTTTTTCTAACAAGTGATAGAGAATAAACTATCTCATATGACCACTAAAATCATGACAATTATACTATTTTCTTGGTTTTTAGAAATATTTTTTTAGAAAATTATTAAATAGGACATGTCATGATTTTAGTGACCAAAAGAAATAACTTATCTGTTTATATGAGAAGATAGTTTATTCTCCAAGTGATAAGAAATCCCGTAATCGATCGAACACTACTTGAAAACGGTTATTCTGCTCAAAAATGAAATGTTCCAAATGTTCTTGGAAATTTTTGCTCCCATTGGACCATTTGTATCTATATGCATTAGGATCCCGATTCATGGATCTCTCACATCGAGAAATCGACATGTTTTTTTTAAATGCACCTTAAAATAATGTTTCATGTGAAGTGCACAAAAAGTCACTCATGGTAAATTTTTGCAAAAGGGGATATTGAATTGTAAGACTAATAATATTTATTTGGTAGTTTTACAAGGATAAGATAAAATAAACATTTGTCAGTTTTAAAGTAATTGAACAACTTTTTAAAATAAATCTAAAACTTGGTTTCTCTACAAATTGTTTTCCTCTCATTAAAATCACTTCTTGTAATTTAATCATGTTTGCCAAACATATCAAATTGAACCTGGAATAGCTTTTTTCCATACAGAATTAATATGTACCAAACATGTGCTGATACACAACATATTTGTCAATCATCACTTAAGAAAAATGAATCTCATTCCCTGAATCATGTCGACGCTTTTCCGGATACTCGCGAAGCAATCCACCCAAGACCGTCATACAGCCCTTCGCCCGAGAGGGCACAACAAGCTTGTATATGCCAATCATGATTCTTGATGCTATGAAGAGACAGTGCATCAGTGATCTCAGCAGGAGTCATTGCATCCTTTATATCTTGCTTATTAGCAAAGACAAGAATGACAGAATTTTGTAGATCATCATGCCCTAGTAACCTGAAAAGTTCATCTTTCATAATAGATATCCTTGCTCTATCGCTGCTGTCTATGACCGCGATTACCGCATGAGTTCCTCGGTAATATGTTGCCCAAGATGTTCGGAGTCTATCTTGTCCACCAAGGTCCCAGACCTGAAATGAATAACATATCTGAATAATAAGCATCTCAGCCTGCATATAAGTCTAGCTATCAATGTATTCCACACAAAATGTACTTTAAAAACATCAGTGCCAGTTGTAATGAAAATCGTGTACATCCCCTCCCCACGACCGAAAAAAATTAGCAAGTAAAGGAACTAAGGAGAAGTTTAAAATGCCTGCCCTCTTCAAAACATGAGGAAGAAAAGTAGAAACAAGATGTAACATGCTATCAACTAGAAAACATAAAGAATTAAACAAAGATCACACAGCTTTCTCCAAAAATAAAGTTTAAGTTTGATATCGGATCAAAATCCATCATTTACTAGTGGAAGAGGTGCCTTTTGGGATTAGAAATTTATCTAAAGTATAAGTAAGCGCGTTTAAGATGCTTTCATTTTACAAACTGCAACCACAATAATACACTGGATGCAGATAGCTTACGGAACATGGAGAATATCACCTCGGCCGCGGTGGCATCTTAGTCCAGGGAGCAGGATGAAGGAAAAGTTAAGTAAAGCATTTATGTATTCAGAATTGCTATGCAAATGACCAAATGAATGATGAATGTATTCTCGTAAATTGTTAGGTGGGGTCGCTACAAACGATTTCTAAGAATCGTGAAAAACGGATGGAAAGACAACTCAATTGTTGAAAACACTACAGACAAACACACATAAAGTTAACAATTGCACAATCTAAATATTATTGTTATTGTTGTCGCGGCTAAATTGTTTAAGTGGCCAACCAGCACATTCACTGGCCAACCAATAGGCTATAGTCCTCATTTTTCACAAAAATTGCTTGGTGTTAGAAACAAAAACTGTGACCGATTCTGTGAATCATATATTTTAACCATATACACAAACACAAATCACACTCTTTTCTGTCCCAACATCAGCGTTCATCATCATTATCAGTACCATCATCCTAATGATTATGTAGAATCCAGTAAACGCATTTGCACAGCAAGCTGGGTAATTGAATGATTAAACAGAAGGATCTTCATTTTCACCATTTCTATTGTGATTGAACCAAGCTAATACATATGGTGGAAATGAACGTGCATGCATTTTATCTTCAAAGCCGATTTTGGACATATGTCTCAAGATAAAAGAATAAAAAAAGAATTGCGAAGAGAAGGAGATGATCACAAGACAAAACCCGATGTCACCCTCAACAAAAAGGTTTCCTAGTATTTGCAATTAAATGATAGCGTCATTTCAAATCTAGCATGTGTAGGACTACTAACGAGAAAAACGAAAAGACCACCATCTCTCTTTTCTTTTCCTTCTTGTGAACAAGGTGAATCTTTTAATACCGTGCGTCAATTTAGTATCTTTCAAAATTGAAATTGAAATTTTCAGGACACTTCTTTTTTCATATTACACCACAAGCTTTACATAGCATAATTTAATTTTATAACTTATCCCTTCTCTTTACCTTAACATAAACTGGCAAGTAAAGAAGAGAGTTCTCCACTTCTACACCTCTCCTTATTTAGACTTTAGACATACAAGGAGAAGTACTGTACCCTTCCCTGAAAAACTTCCCAATTCCAATCATATTCCCCCAGCCAGCCTTTGTACTTTATTACCACATATTTGCTAATTCATCGACAAAAAAGCTAAAAGTATCGGCTGTTTGATTAACTTGTGCTCAAAATAGTTTATAATCAAAATCTTCGTAAGAGATGTTAAAAAATATATAAGAAGTTTTCCCGAAAAATTAAGCATATCCAAACCTTCATGACTATAGACAGGTCATAAAGAGATTACAAAAGATCATGAAATTATTGGTTCTCAGCTTCCCATCTAAAATATCACCCTTCACGACTTGAAAACCTAGAATCAAGAAATTAATTCATAACACACCCCCTCTCAAAGCAGTATATGGTGTACCACTTCTTTTTCGAGATATCTCAATACTCACTCACTCATATTAGCATACACTGTCTGTAAAACTATGTTGTGAAACCCGAGCGGACGTCAAGCCGGAAGAGCTTCCGTATTAGGTCTAACCGGTTTAAACAATTAAGCCGTCCGGTCAGACCAGATAATTTTAAATATAATTAATAATTTTTATCTATAAATATATAATTATATATAAAGGTAAAGTTTTATATAATTAATAATTTTATATAACTATATTGAAGTAATATCTCTCTATCTTTTTTGGACCGAAATAAAACAAAACATTAGAGTAATATTCCATTTCTTTAAATTTTAAGTGAACCGTCCAGTTTCCCCCCGGGTTATTCCGGTTTAACCGGGTTTAGCATAGTCGAACCGGAACTTCTCTGGTTCAAAGCGGTCCAACTACTCGTTCGGTTAAGACTACAAATGGAGTTGTTTTCAAGTTCGGTCAGCGGTCAGACCGTCCGTTCCGGTCCGGTTATCACAACACTAAAAGGTGTCTAACTACAAAAAAAACATTGTCCAATATCAACTTCATTACTTTTTATCTTATAAACAATCAACTTCATTCTTCAAAAACCCAGAATTGATAATAAAATAACATCCCCAAAAAAGGGAAACCTAGCGCACGAGTCTCCGACCTAGCCGAAGACACAACAAGACTATTTCCAGGATTTGAACTCGTGACCTCCTGACCAGTAAGAGACAACCTAACCATAGCACACAAAAAAAACAACTTCTATAAAGTGATTAACGAACATCCCCTCTTGTGTCTGTATATGGTCTACAACATCCACATAAGTAATACATACACACTCACATCAACAACACAATAAAAAAGGACAACCTAGCGCACGAGGCTCCGACCTAGTCGAAGACACAATAAGACTATTTCCAGGATTTGAACTCGTGACCTAACCATAGCACACAAAAAAACATTTTCCGATATAAAAACTAAAAAAAAATCTATAAAGTGATTAACAAACCTCAAATCTTATATTCTTGTAGACAAGCTCTTCCACATTGCTACCTACAGTAGGGTTAGTAGTGACAACCTCACCCAAGTGCAATTTATAGAGAGTGGTGGTTTTTCCAGCATTATCCAACCCAACAACAACGATCTTATACTCCTTTGCAGGGAATAACATGAACCAAAACCTTGACATCATTGCCCCCATTTTCCTCTCTCGGCAAGAAAAGTAGTAACCTGAAAATTAAGAAATCAAACAAGTTAACGAATTTGGAAACCAACCCATGAATCTAGAACCAAAAGGGTATATGAGAATTTGATTTGATATGAAAAAAGCATAAAGCTTGCGTTGGATCGATTCAAGGATTAAAAAAAATTGGATCGGTTAATTTGAAAGCGCGAAGTGATGGGGGCAAAGTGATTGAACCTCAAGATAAAAAGAGAGTGGAATTGTTTTGGTGCGGTTAGAAATGAATGGTGATTGAAATCTCAGTTCAGATTTGTGAAGAGTTTTCAAGTTTTACTTTCTGAATTCTTTCTTTTTGTTTCGGTGAGAAAGGTGACCAAAATAGATTTGGTTAAATTTTTGGATGATTCTTACATTTATTTTTGTCACAGAAATATTTAATTTAATATATTTTTCGAAATAATAATGAGTGAGGTTTTCTTCTTAAGCAAAATCGGAATCCACTTTTTATTTCTTCATATAAAAATATCTCTCATAAAAATTAAGGATGACAATGAGATTGAGCGAGGTAGTATATATCCGTACTGATATTTGTATTATTTGTGAGTACTCGTGTGGATATCTAACAATTTTTTAATTTTAATAATTTTTATATATTTTACAATAATTAATATATAGAAATAATTATTATTTAAATAATATGATATGTATATAATAATTTTATGATTATAGTCTCATCGCTAAATTTTATTATGAAATAATAATAAAATAAACATTAAATTAATTATAATTAAGTATAAAATATTTAATTAAAATATATATGCGGATATTACGATACTCATTCTCACTCATAAGCTATTTTTGTGAATACTCATTGCAAATATTTTGATGAATACTCAGGTTTGAGTATTTTTATCATCCCTAATATAAATCTTTTCTAAATTGGGATCCATTTGTCGAACACTTTTGAGCTTTACATCTTTTTTTTTTTTTCACTTACGGTTTCAACACTATATCATATAATCAATTCTCATTTTTTTCCTTCTTCTCCTTTAAGGCCATTCTATTTGAATTATTGGATGGTTTAACTCACTATTTGATATACTATATATCTAAAATGATTTAAAAATATTTACAAAATTGAACATGATCCTTTATCTTATCATACAAATAATTTGTATAGTTGGATGTCACATCAAAATAACTTAAAAAGTTTTAGAACATATAAACAAATAGCTTTTCTAATAAATAAATGTAGTTTAAACGATTAGATATTAAAGTATCATATAGCTCATCCAAAATGAATCAAAGACCATGAAAAAAATACACCTAAAAACAATGGAAATGAAAATTGAACAAAAATATAATTATGAAAATAAAGTTGAAAATGCACTTAATTGAGGGGAAAACACGAAAACAACATCACCTTTGATTGTGAGATGATTGAAGTGTTGCCCTTAAATGTTTGTAATAGGAAAAATGAGAAGATGGGTAAATAATGGGTGTTAGATAATGGTTTTAATATTTATAGACGCATTATTCACTATTTATTTAAATTATTTTTATTTAAGAGTTAGTAGTAATTGAAAATGAATAATAGATAATATAGTCATATTATAAAAAATATTATATTGTTTGTGTGGAGCGAAACACCCTACCCTTTTTAGTATTTATATTTTGTTTCTAAGTTGGTTTTATATATTTTATTCTTCGAACAAGTATTTAAATTATTATTTTTTTAGAATAGATCATTTATGTTGATTTTTATTTTAAAATGTTCCTGTATATTATTTTTTTTTGTTGATTTTATAACTTAAAATCAATTTTTTATAACATATATCCATAAATGTTAGAGATGGATTTTTTCTGAACTTAATGATACCAAAATAGTGATGATTGACATTTGAAAGACTTGTGAGAAAATATAATGAGTGAGACTAAAATTAAACAAAATATTATAGGTTCAAATAAAAAAATAACTTAAATGACTAATTTAGTAATTTTGCCTATGTTTTGGGTGACAAAATACCCGTATAGTATTTTTATACTAAAATGTAATATTATGGCTTTTATGAGTTTATCTATTAAATATAATTGTTAATTTTATTTTTTATAAAATAACAAATGAACTTTAATGCTTGGTTATTTTTATACTAAAATGTAATATTGTGGCTTTTATGAGTTTATCTATTAAATGAATATTTTAATATAATTGTTAATTTTATTTTTTATAAAATAACATTACTCAAAATTACAATTTTACCAAAATAATCAAATTATATATAAAATATATGAGAAAAAATGTATGTACAGATAGTGTATGAGTTTTATACATTATTAGTGTATCATTCACCATTCATATTTAATCATCATTTACTTTTCAAAAAAAATAATACAAATGAATGATAAATGATATATTGACTATATATAAATCTTTACATTGATAGTGTATAGATATTATACTCAATTTTTTTATAAATAATATCAAGGTTTAACTGCTTAATGGTGTTGTTGCAACAAGCTATTTCTCTTTTTACCATTAGATGTAGCTACTCATTTTGATGTATCTATTTTAATTCATTTTAATAAAGTCATGTTTGTGCAATGATTTCTATGGCTGACAATAAAGTGAACCAACTCGGTATTCGTTCGAAACTCGACTCATTGTTTAGTTTGACACACTTGGTTCATGAACTAAATGAACCGAACTTAAGTTGAAAATTGAGCTCGTTAAATAAACAAGTCGAACTTGAGCTGAATACATATCGACTCGTTAGGTTCACGAACTAACTCAATATATAAATATGTAAAGTATTTTTTTTATGTTTATTGTTATTATACCATCACTAACGCATTATTTTTATATTTATTGTTATTATATATAAAAGCAATATTTTATTTATACATATAACATGGTTATATTTATAAATGTATAATCTTGTGTAATATATTTTTTTAAATGAGTTAATTATTTGAGTTATCAAAATGAACCGATATGGGCTTAGTCAAATAGTTCCCAAACTTTAACCAAATTGAATTAGAGCTAAAAAATAACTCATATCGAATTAGAGTCGAATAAAAAAAAGTTAACTTGGGGGCAAAGAGTAAAGAGTGTTAAAAGTTTGTAAAATAATTCAAAAAATGATGTGTAATTTTTAGATGTCGTGCTGATTGGTTGGGCATAAAATGATACAACATTTTGGGATATCTTATCTCTATTCGGTGTGGTTAATGACAAGATGGTGGTGGAAGAAGATGATGACTTACTAACTTTACTACTTAAACATGTTATTCATCTTTTTTATGTACTATTAAAGATATTTCCTCACCTTTTGGTAAAGAATTAATCTTTTCACCACTAGATTAACAACTTTTGTTGATAAATGTTATTCATCTTTGATATATATTATTCATTTTTAAATCAATAAATCTACTCTACCATTCCAAGGAACATACTTTATCTTATTTTCAAAGGTGCATCCATATTTTCAATATATACCTTCTACAACTCACCATAACACTTTTCATTTTATGCTGTGTATTTTATTTGTTACTGTGTGGTACTTATCTATCTAATAATGAAAAGAATCCTTACCCCACAACAACCTCATCTCCTCCTCAACCCACTACTACAATACCCTTGGCCACCATTGCAGCTTCCATCATTTAGAACATTGCTCCCATATGCACTACCATGGCAAAACCTTTATGAATGGAGAGACAAATACTTCAAAATACAAGGGGATATACAACTTTTAATAACATATTTATCATTTTAATTACAATAAAATTACACTTTTATCATTAAAAACAAATGGATAAACATGCGCATGTCTCTCCATTAATAGAGACGATTCTTATACCTCATAAATGCATAAAATTTAAGTGAGAATTCTTGAAATATAAGTTCATTTGGATCTTACCTCCAATTCGTTTTTGCTATGAGATGATGGCAACACACAAAGATAACTTTCAACCTTGGTAATTGCTAGAGCACTAACATTTGATATGATTTGAAATAAAAGAGACAAAAATGGGATAAATCTAAAAGAGGAAAGTGAGTCCATGTCCATGATAAAGAAGGGATCAATTCTATTGTGTTTGTGACACTATTTGATACCCCAAATTATGTTTTAGACTAATGAAAATATATTATGTTAATTAAAAAAGTTAAATATTTTTTTCTTTCATTTTAATTGATTTGAGTTAGAGATGACAATATGGGCTTGGCTTGATGGGCAAACCCATTTTGATCGATATTTTAGCGGGTTTGACTGGAAATTTTAGTCCAAAAGTCCATATTCAACCTGGTTTGGAAGCCCGTTTTTAGACAAGCCACAGCGGGCCGGGTCAGGCTAGCCCGGCGGGCCAACATTAATATTGCTTATCAATGTAATTTATATCATAAACAATACAAGACATTTATATATCGGTGTTTAATTTATATCATATATTATATTTTGTTTAACTTAATTACATTTATCACTTTTTTGTTTAAAAAATTACACATCTCATACAGGTTGATTAATGTAATGTATGTTTATAAATTAAGGGGTTCTTTGTAAGTGTAGAAAATGGAAGGATATTTTATGTAATTTCACTAAAACTCATCTAATATCAGTGTAATTTAAATGTTTTATTGGGAAAAAATGGGTCGAACTGACATTTTGAATCATTTTAGCAATAAGGGTCAGGCCAGCCCAATCCATATTTTGACGAGCAAAGCAAGACCGGGCCAGGCAGAACCGTTTTGCCACCCCTAGTTTGAGTTATACTTTTGGACAACTACCAACCTATGAAGGTTGTAGGTTAGATAAGTAATATGAGATGGCCGGTGTAATGAGAGAGATACTAAAATACTTCCTCCCTACTCAAATATAAGTGAATTTGGACTCGTAGTGCTAAAAAAATATAATCAAATTTTAATTAATTTCACTCTGTTAAATATTGTCATTCCTAAAATACCCTTTATTCACTTCCATTTTTTATTCAAGATATATTTTAAACTATTTAATCTTAGAACAAACTCTCGTGGCTTTTAAGATTATTCACAAACTTTATAAATTTAGGTAATGCAATTTGTTTTTAGGATAAGATTAAGAAAATTAGATTAGGTTAACTAACATTCCAGGTCAATTTGTGTAGTTATCCTTTGTTTTTATTCATGATAAAAATATTACAATGTACAACAGTTAATTTAATACCAAAACATCATCAAATAATTAATTTAATACCAAAAGTTTAACAAATAATTCATTTAATACTAACAAGAAGTTGATACATTGATATAAGATCATGCTAGATCTCCAACATAACCAAAAGTTATAAGGTTTGATTACTAATAGTCACACTTTTTATGATCGACAACCACACATTCTAAAAGACATAGGATACCATTAGTGTACACAAAATTAATTCATTAAATTAAGGTAAAAAATTCATTTACTCCTAGAGTAAGTTTAAGAAATTCAATTTGGATCTACTATTTAATTTAAATCATTGAATTTCTCACCTAGACGTAGAATATCAAAGTAAGTGGATCTTGGGGAAAAAAACAATGATGAGGTGGATATTAGAATATTAAATGCACCCACATTATTTTTCTGAACAATTTACCATTTCAACATTTCCAATGTGAATCATCATTATCATCTTCTCATAACACATCACAATCCCATAACTTCTAACTCCTTTTCTCTCACACCACTCTTGTTCTCTCCGCCGTCACCACCACCGTCGCCGGAATCCCAACACCACCATGTCCCAATCTCTTCAACTCCTCACCCCAAATCCCACTTTCTCCTTCACCCACCACCACCCAACTCCGACTAAACCCACCTTCCCTTCATCCTTCCCCCTTATCTCAAAATCCAACCTCTCTCTCCGTTCTCAAAACCACCCATCACCGTCACGTTCCGCCGTGGCCTCCGCCGCCACCGACTTAACATCCATTGAGGTTGACACGGTGAGTGAAACGGAGCTGAAAGAGAATGGGTTCCGAAGCACAAGGAGAACGAAAGTGGTATGCACAATTGGACCAGTAACGTGTGGGTTCGATGAACTTGAGGCACTTGCGGTTGGAGGAATGAACGTGGCACGAATCAATATGTGTCATGGAACAAGGGAATGGCATAAGATGGTGATTGAACGTGTTCGAAGGCTTAACCAAGAGAAGGGTTATGCTGTGGCTATTATGATGGATACTGAAGGTAGTGAGATTCATATGGGTGATCTTGCTGGTGCTTCATCTGCAAAAGCTGAGGTATTATTCTAATGTTTTTTTCTGTTCAAAATCTTTCTGCTATTGTTAGTTAGATTGGTTATCAGTTATTAGGGATGACAAAAATACCCGACCCATGTTTACCCGTCAAAATACCCAAATGGGTACCCACAAAAATAACTTGATGAGAACAAGTATGATGATATATGTCGGTGTATATATTTTAATTAAATATTTCATATATTTATACTTAATTATTATTATTTTTACATTTTATTATTATTTCATAATAAAATTTAATATTATAATCATAAAATTATCATACAGATATCATATTATTAAAGCAATAATTATTTTTATATATTAATTACTGTAAACTATAATTAAAATTGAAAACCTGTTTGGTATTCGCGGATACCCGCTACCCGCACGAGTACTCGCAAATAGTCGGGTATGGGTACGCGTATGCACTACCCGTGCTAGCCCGACCCCGTTGCCATCCCTATTGGTGATTTAATTATGAGAAAAACATGTATGTATGGATGGATAGTCATATTCATATTTAATCATCGTTGATTCTTCAAAAAAGTAATCTAAATGAATGGTTGATGAGGTAGTGACTATGTATATATGTTTATACTGACAATGCATATATATTATATTCTTTAATAAATGGTCATTGAATACTGGAATTCTTTGTTGATAGAAAATGAGCTTCAATTTAGTCCATGAGAAGTGAAAGATGATGGAAAATCAATTTGGTGCTTAAAATCTCAAATATTGATCAAAATTTTCCTTTTCGGGATAAAGTTTAGGGACACGTGTGTCTCTATCATGGACTAATTTGATTGACATTTGAGATTCTCAAGGACTAATTTTGAAAGAGAAAAATCATTTATGAGGGACTAGACTCATAAATGGGTTAACATTGGGTATTTACTTATTACGTTGACATTGTACATCAATGGGTTAACATGCCGCCGGAAAATACAAGTAATTTATACCCTACAGGTCTTACACAACAAAAATGGACGGCGCATTGCATGAGGTTCTCACTTAGTGGGGTGCAGTAAGGTGTAACCAACCACTTAGTGATTGGCTTGAAAGTACAGAACGTGTAAAGAGGGGAAGAAGTGGCCCTGCTCTATCTGGCTCTTCAGTTTTTACTGAAGCAGCAGCTAACGTGTTTTATAAAAGGGAGGTGAAGGGGAGGGTTAAATTGCTTAAAAAGCCATGCCAGATTTTAGTAAAATGGAATTTTTCCTCATAAAATTAAGGTTCCACTAACAGACATGTCGGAGTGGGTACTGACTCGCTATCGACCCGTGACCGGAGTGACGGCCATCCGCACCACTAACCGCTGTTTTGTCGCATGGAAGGGTCGGAAACCTCCTAGGCGCCACTCTCCTACCGATATCGCGTGTGACTTACTACCCAGTTTTTCATTACGTTGATACTTAAATTGTTTTCTTCGCTTTCATTTGTTGGTTGTTATTGATTTTTATTTTTTAAATTATAGATATTTGATCAACAATAGTATGAGTGTATCATGCACAGATGTTTAATTGTGATATGGTGTTCAAAAGAAAATTTAGAAACAAATTGATGACGTCAGTCTCGGTCATTAAATGAAAGGATCCATGTGGTTGATTAAATTGAATGGTTGATCTGTAAGCATTTCAAGATTAATAATTTTTGTGAGCTTGGAATACTCTATTGTAGGATGGTGAGATCTGGACTTTCAGTGTTAGAGCCTTTGATTCGACTCTTCCAGAGCATACCATCAATGTAAACTATGAGGGTTTTGCTGAAGGTTAATATTTCTGAATAATCTGAAGTATTTTCCGTTTCGCATGAGCCATTACGTTTTACGTCCTTAGTTTTTTTATTTGTTAACTTTTTATGATATTTGTTGTTAGTTACATTGAACTGAAATTTAATATACCACAGATGTCAAAGTTGGGGATGAACTTTTGTTGGATGGAGGAATGGTTAGGTTTGATGTGATTGAAAAAATAGGCCCAGATGTGAAGTGCCGTTGTACCGATCCTGGGTTATTGCTGCCAAGAGCCAATCTTACTTTCTGGAGGAACGGGAGTGTTGTACGAGAAAAGAATTCCATGCTCCCTACAATTTCTTCAAAGGTTGTCAATGCAGTTTCCTTTTCTTCCTTACTTATTTTGCGTCAGTTTATTGTTAATTTTTCTGGTAGGAAAAATAAAAAATTATATTATACCGGGACTCTAACCCCGATTTTTGTGATGATGTTTTTTGTAAAAAAATGCCTTAAGAAAATATCCCAATCCTTACTAATGCTGTGATATTATTGTCCAAGGTCACTGTTAGACTTGGTCAAACATTAGGCATGTAGTACTTTTGTTACTGAAAGTTTAGGAAGATTATATGGAAGGTTGATAGTTATTGCTTATTGAGAAATAGTGTAAACATCAAACATTAGCAAAGTAAGCATTGTAGTGTTTTTTCTAATGAAAGATAGAAGCTTATTGCATATAATTATAGGATGTGTGAAGGGTCAACTTTGAGCCTCTGTCTTTTTATCTTGATCTTGGATGAGCTTACCAAGCATATCTAAAGGAAGGTGCCTGACACGATGCATGTCTTTTTTCAGATCATAGTCTTAGTTGGAGAGCTGAGATAAGAAATAAATTGCGAAGTTTGAGATGTTAAGATAACTTTGGAAGCACATTACGTTCATTTAAGTAGAAGTAAGGTGGAGTATATGAATTGTATGTTTAGTAGTAGGCACACAAATTCTTGCTTAGAGGTGAAAATTGGGAACCCTACTACACCACAAGTCACACAGTTTAAGTAGGGTTTTGGGTGTTATTGTGGTAAAAAAACACCATTCAAAGATGAGGGAAATTTTGTTGCACAACTATATGTTGTACATGAATGTAGGATGGTGAAAGGCCGACAAGAGAATAAACTCAGTCTAGCAGAGATGAGAATATTGACTTGGGTGAGTGAATACACCGACAAAATATGATTCAAAGTGATTGTGTTAAAGAAAATTGGGTTAATAACTATTGTAGAAAAGATGACAGAATCTCGTCTTAGGTACTTTGGGCATGGTAGAGAAGACAAGTAGAAGCCCTAATAAGGAAAGCTAGATCAATAGAGGGTAGCCCAATCTCTAGATGTAGAAGAAGAGCAAGAAAAACTATAGTCAAAGTCAAGACCATGAAGAAGGATTTAATTGTAAACGGTTTGTGTATAAACATGATTTATGATATAACAATATTTGATCCATGTAGCCAGTCCCACCTAGTAGGAAAAGAATGGGTTGCAAATTGTGCACTGGTCCCTTGCTTTCTTTTTTGTTTCTCTTTCTTGATTGAAAGCACTTTGCTATATTAATATTCCCTTTTTGGATAGTTGACCCAAACATTCAACTTTCTCAAATTATGTATTAAAAGAGTATTTTTTAATTATTACAGTACATGGTTTAATCTTCATCAGGTGCCAATGTACTCTATCAGTGATTCATATAATGTCATCTGTTTAGAAAATTGTTAAAAGCTGTCTACAATGATCGTGAATCAAATTAAACTCCACTTTTGGTCACATTACTGTTTTTGTGTTCGTAGTCAAAATTGTCTACTGCACTACCAATTTCCATTTACAAGCTGACAGGCTATCTCCATTGTTTTCAACCCCGCTTAACTTGGGTTTGGGTTTTGGATTTCGGGTTTGGGTTGGGTAAACACAAACTCGACCCTGACCCGCTTCGTTGCCATTCCTAGTAATGACCAGTGGCTTGGGCCACTCACTTCCATATGGAAATGACCAGTTAAACTGGCAATTTTTCTACTATGCAGTGATGCTTTCCTCATAACATCACATTTTCGGGTCATCATGAGCAGGGAAGACACCTCATGTCCACAGTGAATTATAAAGTTACATCTCTATTCAATTTTTTTGGGTTTTGTGCTTGAACTATTTATGTTCAGATTTCAGATTGTTGATGATTTAATGCTATATTTCCCATGTTCAGAAAATTGCTCACCCTAATTGTGTTAACTTTTTTTATCGTATTCTCAATCTGATTTTCTATATCCAGGATTGGTTAGACATTGATTTTGGTATTTCTGAGGGTGTTGATTTCATTGCTATTTCGTTTGTCAAGACTGCTGAAGTTATTAATCATCTTAGAAGCTATATTGATGCGCGATCTCCTAACAGGTATGTACTGCCATCTTTATATTATTTTTAGTGTTTTAATTATTTCACTATTGACATGCTGCACTCCTCTTTTGTATTGTGCCTCATCTGTTATGCATCTTAGTTCTACATCACTTTTTTATTTTAAAATCTTGGAGTGATGAGTGATTTTATTACATCCTATATTTTTTTCTAAATGGAGGGAGAGCTTCGACGCAATGGTAAGGTTGCTTGCTTGTGACCTAGAGGTCATGGGTTCAAATTCTGGAAACAACAACTTCGTTGCTTGTGAGGGTAAGACTGCATACATCTTCCTTCCTCAGACCCCACTAGGTGGAAGTTTCGTGCACTGGGCTGCCCGATATTTTTTTCTTCTAAATGGAAAGCAATTTAGAAGTTAGAGCTACATCACAACAACAACCAAGCCTTTTTCCAGTAGGTGGGAACTTATCAGTACGTCTCAAAGTTACTAGAAGTTTAAAGGAAAAGAGTTCATTGATCACACCCATTTATGAATCAATCATGTAGGGGATTACTTTATCCTCATACTTGAATTGAGTAACATGAGTCGAACTGTGATTGAACTGGAGTGGACATCTTGTAGGTTAGTTGGCAGCTTCGAGAACTCATACGAGAACCTCTGATGGCAACTGAGATTTTTTTACTGTTGGGATAAAATATCACATTAGTACTTTGAGCTAATTTACTGCATGAGAGCAACCGAAGAGATAAAGGAATATGTATGAACTATTAAGTATAGAAGAAAGCTAAACAGAAGGAAATGAACATTGGTGTTTCTTTCTCTAATAAGCAATTATCTCTACTTTGATGGAACTAATATTAAGGCTTAATGCAAAAAAACTTAAACAGTTAAACTACTACTCTTTGATATGCTGCCAAACCAAGGCAACTAAAAGAACAAGAGTATTATGATTTTGAATTATTAATAAAATGTTTGTATGATACTCGAATAGCATAAAAGCATATTCTTGGAATATATATATTTTTATAGCCAAAACCATCGTTCTGATGGTTTCCCTTTTGCATGTAGTTATTATAAATGAGCATCAACTATAAGCTTCTGAACTCACCAGTGTCAATTACATGCACTTTTCATTGTTTTTGCTGGCCATTTTATGTTATGTTATCAAATTGGCTTTGTTTCATTTTCTGGCATATGCTACAACGCTAATAATGAAACCGTGGTAATGTGTTGTGGTGATGCAGTGATGTTGCTCTCATTGCAAAGATAGAAAGTATTGACTCATTGAAAAACTTGGAGGAGATCATTCAAGTAGCTGATGGAGCTATGGTAGCAAGAGGAGACTTAGGTGCTCAGATTCCTTTAGAACAGGTTCCAGCTACCCAAGAGAGGATTGTTCAACTTTGCAGGCAGCTGAATAAGCCTGTTATTGTTGCCTCTCAGCTTCTCGAGTCAATGATTGAATATCCTACACCTACAAGAGCTGAAGTAGCAGATGTTTCCGAAGCAGTCAGACAACGAGCTGATGCGTTGATGCTTTCAGGTGAGTCAGCCATGGGCCAATTCCCCGAGAAGGCCCTAACTGTCTTAAGGAGTGTCAGTTTGAGAATTGAAAGGTGGTGGAGGGAACAGAAACGGTATGAAACTATTGCACACCCCTCAATTGGGACATCTCATTCAGAAAATATATCTGAAGAGATCTGCAATTCAGCTGCAAAATTGGGTAAGCAGACATCAAATCTTGAATTTCTGCTTGCTTGTTGATTTTTCCTTGTTTTGTTCTTATGTTTTCTGTGGTTTACACCATTGTTGTTTTCTTCTTATTTCGACACAGATTTATAACTTACCTATTTCATTTGAATTCTAGCATCAGCATGTAATTGGTGGGTGTTTATTTATCATGATAATAATGCCTAAAACCAGACACATGCTTAAGGAAATTTATGGTTAGAGAAACTTATATGCTGGAAATCTCGTTAGTTTTGATATTATTTCTTCCATAATGTTTCATTGTCTTTGCATTAATAATTTTACACTGTTGTCTTTTACCGAGTTTCTTACAATAACTTAAATGAGGCTTACTGTGTTCTTGGCACACTGTTTGATGAGGGTATCGAGTTCGTATTTTTCATTTCTTAAAACAACTACCATGATTAGTTACTGGTTACTCACACCTGCTTTTATGACTTCTAAATTCCGCAGCAAATGTTTTAGAGGTGGACGCGCTTTTTGTCTACACAAAGACAGGGCACATGGCATCTCTGCTATCACGTTGCCGTCCTGACTGCCCAATCTTTGCTTTTACTACCACACCGTCTGTGCGTAGACGTCTGAACCTCCAGTGGGGTCTCATACCATTTCGACTGAGCTTCTCGGATGATATGGATACAAATCTCAATAAAACCTTTTCGTTGCTCAAGGCCAGAAATTTGATCAAATCTGGGGATCTAATCATTGCTGTCTCAGATATGTTGCAGTCAATACAAGTTATGAATGTTCCTTGAGAACATGTCTCTTTTTTGCTGCAAAGTAGTAGTTACAGGTTACATCATAATACCATAATAACCCTTGGTTCAAAATTTAGAATCTGAAAGTTAGTCTTTGCATCCATGCTTGGATTAATACTTTAAAATGTGCAATTGAAATTTGTGTTGGATTTTATATGTTTATGCCTTCTATATTGCAGTGCACACCACCATTTTTAAGCCTTATCTATACTTCTTTTGTTGGGTATGAGGAAACAGTGCAAAATTTACCTTTGAGGTACATGTAGTCTCTGTTTTCATTTTTCATCAGTTGAATGAAACTTTAGTGTGGGTAATTTGTTTTTGTCATATTGTAACATTGAAAGTTTTCAACACATGTATTGAGCAAAATGTGAAATTTCAATGAATGTAATGCAATATAACATATAGGGCCTCATCAGACTGTGATAGTGTTAGCATGCATTGTTCTTATTGTTCTGAAAACGTGCTTGATGGTAAATGGTAAAAGTAATGATATGGATCAATGATGTGGTATTGTTAATGTTAGGTTGTTAAAGGAGTAAGGATTGCTGCATTGTTGTCTCAATGTTGGAAAAATAAGGGTTCTTGTATGGGTAAAGAAGCTGCTTCTTCAGTCTAGGATAAGAATCATAACACAAAAATAGATCCACTCTTATAAGCAAATCAATGGAAATTAGTTGATTGAGGAAATGCAAGAGAATTAGATTCTTCATTGGAGTTATGGCATGAGAAGCAAATAGGAAGGTAAGATTGTGCATAGCTCTTACCCATCACAGTCCAAACTGAATCATTCCCTCAGTTTAATGGTAGCTTTATCATGCAACAATCACTTGAGTTACGGATCCCAAGTCCATCATGATTCTGATGCTTTACAAGAACATATGTCATTGTTGAAGGGGAGAGGTTACTAATGGACATTGATTTTCGATCGGAGGATGAGATTGCAAAACCGACAGAGACATATAAAATCATCCTTCAATCGTTACTGTTCATCAAAGTTTGAGGAAGAAAATAATTCTCTTGAATGATAAACCATAGAACAAAATCTTGTGCTGGAACTTCTGAATTTAAATAGAAAAAGAAAATTGCAGATAATTAGTGTTTGCAAGGGAAATTGTGTAAAAAATTATTATGTATTTAGAATAAAAAATCTCCTTATAACAAAGAATGACTTGTCTCCTTTAATCGATGAAAAGATATAACCTAACTACAACAAAAAAGAAAAAAATGTTAAAAACAACACCAGTAGATTTCACTCTAATTGCTTATTTTCGCTCCAATAAAAATTAAGGAAGCATTGGCTTGCCTATTTAAATAAATATTGAAGCCTAAATTTGTCTCTTTATCTATTTAAGTTTTTTTTTAGAGATAAGTTTGATATGTTTAAAAACCTGAACTGTCAGCCTATTTAAAAGTCTATTATAATCTAATACATTTAAATAGGCTAATAGACTTTCAAATAGGCTAACAAGCATGCCTTAAAATAAGTTAATAGGTCCAATCATAATCGGGCTAAACCGAATGAGCGGGTAAGGTTGGGTCCTACTCACCCCGAGCTTCAAGGGCGTATAATATATTGTGTTCTGAAGTTACAAGCATATAGCCTCAACTTACTTGATAATCGATCACTAATTGATGTTTGAAGGTGAAGTCTAGTATAGAGTTAGTAAAATATTGAGCAATTCCAAGGTGAAAAACCAACCCAATTTGGAGTCAACGGAAACATGGCAAGTTCAGACTTTACAAGAAGATCACTTAACTTGATCAATAATTTGTGTTGGAATTATTGCAATTCTAGTAGGTATTATTTCGTGCTATTTAAAATTGTTGCAAGTTATGGTAATAACAATTTCTCTACAGAACTAGTGATAGAGACCGTGGATAGACAAATAGTTACAGAAGAGCAATTGTGACAAATATAGAATAAGTCTGTTGACTTAAACATTTTCACATACACTCTGTATGTAATTGTGACAAATATAGGACCATGAAATCAACATAAAGATTGAATCAACAACAAAAAAAAAAAGTCATGAATATCACACTCTTATATCTTCCCTATAGTAACATGGTTTAATATTTTTTTAAGACTCAATGGATAACTAGAATCACTACACAGTTTCAAAATTGGTACTCTAAATTCAAGATGAAACAAAAAATGAGTAGAAGATAAAACTTTTAAGTATCATATTTATGCATTGACATTGTAAAATTAACACACTGTATTTTGAGATAAATACATTTTTATTTTTTATTCTATCTAGAATAATTATTTAGGATTAAATTTTAGTTAAAAATTAAATTTTAATATGTTTTTAATATTTCATTCGTGGGATATGTATCTACAAAAGTTTTTTTGTCCTACCATTAAGTGAAGATACTTTATTAGAATAACAAATAACAAAGAATTGATGCAACTACTTCAACAATAATAACGATTACAGTTCTAACGAAGAATTCAACTTCTTTGGAGGTTTCACCAAATCGAATTACTCAAGGTATATAAATAAAAGCACCTCATATTACGTTACAAAATTAAAGTCATAAGAAAATTATGGAAAATGATAATTGTTCAGAAAACATATCTATAGATACATTGCAGAGTTTGATTCTTTGTATGAGTGTTACTGAGAAGATCCTCTTAGCCAAGATAGAGAAGATCGTTGCAGAGAACAATAAAGTATATGAAAACAAAAATGTGTTGAAGAAAATCGTCAATGATGGTCTTTCTTCTCTTCACTATGATTCTTCTATATGCAAATCCAAATGGAACAAACCCTCATTTTACCCAGGTAATTGTTATATGCAATACAAAGTAGAGTTTTAGTTGGTTTGCGAGTTGAGTTTTTGAGGGAAATAAAAGAAATTTGTGATTCAGGTGAATATGAATTCATAGATGTGATTGTTGAAGGGGAGAGGTTAATAATAGACATTGATTTTAGATCGGAGTTTGAGATTGCAAAACCGACAGAGACATATAAAATGATCCTTGAATCATTACCGTTCATCTTCGTGGGAAACCCGAAGCGGCTAACAGAAATGATATTGGTAATATCGGAGGCAGTGAAGAAGAGTTTGAGGAAGAAAAGAATGCACGTTCCGCCGTGGAGGAAGACAGATTACATGCTCTCAAAGTGGCTATCTCCATTGTGTGTTAGGGCAAAACAACCTTTGTCATCCTATTCTGTGTTGATTCCGAATGTGTTGATTCCAGCATGGCAACCACCAATTGTCAAACAAAACTGTCTTCAAACAAAAAGGAAGTTGCTCAATGGATTAGCCTCTCTCTTCAATCACAAACAATAGAAAACATCAAAATTCTTTCCTTTTTCTTTGCAAGGGAAAATACTCTATAACAAATTATTATGTATTCACAATAAAATATCCCCTTATGCTTTTTGATAAACATGACTACATGAGTCTAACTTGTTTATTAAAAAGGTCTGACATGAGTTATCATAAGCTAGGTACCAGGCTCTTGTTTCAATGCTTAACATATTTCTACCCTTAATTTTAGTCTCATTTCTCTAGTTGAAATAGAGAAAAGATCTAGCAGAAGATAACAAAATAAAAAATGAAACTCGGAATGTTTATTACATTCAAAATAATCTATAATATTAATATGACATCGGAAAGAAAATGAAGAGAGAAGAGAATAAAGTGAACAATTACAAGAATATACTTATCATAACATTTTATCTCTCACACCACTACTTGTCCATAATGAGTATTTTTGTCTTTTTCAAGAATAATATTTCATATCTTCTCATTCTCCATCCAATAAAATAAGAGAGTGGAAGAAAATATACTCTCTTTCTTTCATACCAAACAATATAAAAATTATCTTATTTTTTCACTACTTTCATTCTTCCCATACTCTTTCTCACCTATCTCCATCTTCACACTTTCTCTCTACTACCAAAGGAAGCATAAAAAAACTTATTTGTAAAGACATATCTAACACACTATATTTTGAGATAAATACATTTTTATTTTTCGTACTATCTGGAATAACTATTAAGGATTAAATTTTAGTTAAAATACTTTATTTGAATAACAAAAAACATGTATTATTCCATATGCTTCAAAACTAATCATGATTAAAGTTCCGAGGAAGAATTCAATTTCATTAGAGGTTTCACCAAGTCAACCACCACTACCACCGACCAAACCGAATTACTCAATGTATATAAATAAATCAACTCATATTACATTATAAAATTAAAATCATAAGAAAGTTATGGAAAATGGTATTTGTTCAGGAAACATATCTATAGAAAAAAAATATTGGCGCCAAATCATGCAAGTGTTTTTTTAGGATTTATATGCAAATAAATAATTTTTCAACGTCTTTATTTTTTATTTGTCCCAGCCATTTGATTAATTTAAGGGCCATAAGGACTTTGCTGCATATATGCTACACAGTGAGAGTCAGATCTATATAAAACTATTGGAAAATAATATCGTCCAACAATATAAAAAAAATTACATGTGTAATATGAAAATTCTAACGTTGCTTATTAAAATTTCGAAAAAAGTAAGTGAAAAAATCTATTACAGATTATAATTATCTATTTTTGAGAAATCTAGTAGTTTAAATTAATTAATAGATCTAAAGCAATAGATTTCTCATGAAAAGATGATTAAAATGTGGAGTAGGGAAGAGTTAGGGATGACAAAAATACCTGGACCCGTGGGTACCCCGTCAAAATACCCGCAATGAGTATCGCAAAAATTGTTCATTAGTGAGAACATGTATAATGATACCTGCCCCGCAGATATCCGCGTATATTTTAATTAAATATTTTATACTTAATTATTACTAACTTAACATTATATTTGTCTATTTTATTATTACTTCAAAATAAAACGTAGTAATAACACTATAATCATAAAATTATCACATACATATCATATTATTTAAGCAATAATTATTTTTATACATTAATTTTTGTAAAATATATAAAACTATAATTAAAATTGAATATCCATTTGGTACCCGTGGATACCCACTATCTTCAAAAATATCCACAAATAATTCGAGTATGACCACAAGTAACATTACACGTGTCTGTCCGACTCCGTTGTAATGAGAGTAAATGAATCTCCTCCGTTAAAATTTGGGCCTGACCCATTAAAACAAGGGTGAGTAAAATTAATAATGAATAAAACAAAAGAAAATAAAGTGGGGATAAAATTGGAAATAGAAATAGGAAAGGAAAACAAACACAAAAATCAAATCCGCAATAGCAGAGAAGCTAGGGCAGAATAACGGTGCGCGATGCAGAAGAGGGAGCAAGGCAAGTCCGCCGGAGCCGCCGTAGGAGGTTCGGCGCCATCCGCTAAGAGAGGCCGTCCGTTCGGCAGTAATAGCAGTGCGGCTGCCGCAGCAGCTGCTTCCGCCGATTCTGCTGCTCCGTCAACCTTACTAGGCCCTTCCCTTCATGTTCATAATTCCTTTGCTGGTTAGTCTATCAAACAAAATCATTTCCAAATTTCATTGTTTTGAATGCTTTTTAGCGTTCTGATATGTTACTTTACATTGTCTTCGAGATTGTTTGTTATGAACTTGTTTTATGCATGAAAAGAATAGAGTAAAAAAAAATTGAAGGTGACTTTGGTTTACTCGTACGAAATACACTTGTGACAGGACTCTGAAGTCAAAGCCTTCAGTTTCCTTTGTTCCCTCGGAAACCTGACTAAGAGTCCGTTTTTTCCGAGTTTGGTTTTGGAGGGAAATGAAAGACTTTTAAGTCACGAAATACACTTGGGAGATTATTCTAAAGACTCCTCTTCTGTTCCTTAGAGGACAAAGTTGAAATGATAAAGGCTTCGGAGCTATGAAATACACACTCTCAAGGCTTCCTTTTACTTTCCTAACATTTGAAGAACAAAATTCGCAAAGAAGCTCTTAGACTCTTGTAGTTTGTTGTTTACTTTAAAATAGCTTATTAACTTCCCTGTTATTTTTTTCATTTTATTTTCTCTTATTTCAAGATCAAAACAATAAAAGAATTGTGTTGGCTCTTCAAAGTGGTCTGAAGAGTGAAATGACCTGGGCATTGAATACTCTTACACTCCTATCCTTTAAAGAAAAAGATGATGTGCGCAAAGATGCAACTCCCCTCGCGAAAATTCCCGGTTTGCTTGATGCACTTCTTCAAGTTGTAAGCCCTTTCAATCTTCTTTTATTTATTGTTTGCATTGGTCTTAGTTTTGGTGTGCAAAAATGTTTGAGGATTTTTTTGACGTTCTTTCATTTATATATCGCAATTATTATTCCTTTTTAATAGTGTGTGATGCTATTTTATTCTCTCTGTAATTTGAAACAGATAGATGACTGGCGTGACATAGCACTCCCAAAGGAACTAGTTAAGAAATCAAGGGTTAGGTCATTGGGTGCAAATTCTGCTGTAACTGGATTTGGGAATAATGAGCATCAGGCCTTGGGTTCCACTGGTACTCTCCACCGCCCCGGGTAAACCTTTTGTCCTTGACTGTCAACCTTGATTTTGACCTTCCAATTTTCAATGGAGCATATTTTTCATTTGGGTGTTGGCTGGTAAAGAAAATGAATATGATTTTTGGATAATGCTCTTAATGCAGCCTTGTATCTAGCACTAATGGTACAGAGTCAACACAACAGAACGGTGTGGCAAAATCTCGTTTTTCGGAGTTGTGGTTCGACGAAGATAGTCTGTTTAATTTAGATGAAGAAGGGCGATCAGAAAAACAACAGTGTGCTGTTGGTGCTTCAAATATCATCAGGAACTTCTCTTTCATGCCAGATAATGAAGTTATAATGGCCCAACATCGTCATTGCTTGGAAACAGTCTTCCAATGCGTAGAAGATCATATCACAGGTGAGACTTGTTGCTTGAGGAAAGATGGCCTTGCCCTGATGTCTTCACTTTTGTTTACTTTTGTAATAATAATTGTTGGGATTCTATCATGCCTATCCCCCTTATATCTTCCATAATTATAAAATTGGAATTTGCAGGAACTCTACTTCTATATCTCTTTCCCTATAAAGGATAGGTAGTTCAAGTTAAGGGTTTCTGTCATGTTAACTTGGTTTTTATTATTTATTAGATCCTAAGTAGTAAATCGCACGCGATAGTGGAAGTTGCCAGCCCCTCAACGTGACAAAACGTTGGTTAGCGGTGCGGACAACCGTCGCGCCTGTAGCAGGTTGAAGAGCGCCGATCTTCTTCTCCAAATCGTGGCTCAGAACCTGCTCGAAGTTGTTTATTGGAGGAAAACCCTAATTTTACAAGTGAGAAGTCATTTTTGCCCTTATTGTTTAATACATAGCATGATTTTTTAGTAATTTAGCCCTTAACTTTCCCACTCCTTTATAAAAGACTGCAACCCAGCCCAGCCCAATCCAGCTACAACCCTCACCTTCCCTTCTCTTTTATAAAACACCTTCCCTTCCCCTTTTAAAACAGAAGAGAAGCCCAACCACACCTTCTTCTCCTTCCTTCTGCACATTTTTGTTTACTTTCCCTCTTAACACTTTATGCACATTTACAAATGTTCTTCCCTTCCTTCTGCCACTCACTCTCATCTCAGGCAGAGATTCTTCCAACCTTCCCTTCCTTCATTTTGGAGTTTCAGAACCATGAGTTCATCTCAACCTCCCAATGCTATACTTACTACGAATGATGTGTTGCTGAAACCACTGTGTTAGTAACGTTTATATGGCATGGGAATGGAAGGGAACCCACTGTAATTTATGTGTGGGTATAAATTATTTATATTTTTCTCGTAACTGTAGCGGTCATCCCGCTACCCGCTATATTGTTTTTGGGGCTAGCCCCTATGCTCCGCTCTCCGCAATTGACTACCTAGATTAGATCATGACTACAATTCTCGCTTCCATACTGAGTGAGATCTTGTTTGTAGCATGTTTTTGGAATCGAAGAGTTTTTATCCATTCTAGGCAAATTCTTCTTACCTCCCTCATTTGGGAGAAATTTGGAGTAGCTCCTATTGTAGAAAAGTTGGTAAAATCATGCTTTAGGTGATTTGAACATGTGTGGTGGAGACTAGTAGAAGCCTATGTAAGGAGAGTAGATTAAATGGAGGTTAATCTAATCCCTAGAGGAAGAGGGAGGCCAAGAAATACCATAGGCGAAACGATTAAGAAAGACTTAGATCAATGTTTGTCAATGAACATGATTTATGATAGAGCATTATGATTTCGTTTGATCCATGTATCTGACCCCACCCAATTGGATAAAGGTTTAGTTGTTGTTGTTCCCTCATTGCTTCAAGAGAGTAAGCTTGAAAACTTTAATGCTTTGATTATTAGAGCCTTTTAGGGTTCAAGATTTACAGTGGGATTGGTTTGGGAGGAACAATGATGATATGAGATACTATCCCAATGATGATTATATGAGATAATATACCTGCCTTAAAAGTTGATTCTATCCTGGGAACTTCTCTATGTCGATCCTTTTTTATACCATTTCTGAGAATCAAAGTGATTTTATTCCTAGTAGGCAAATTCTTGATCCTGCCCTCATTGCTATTGAGGCTATACATCAATTTAAGAGGTCTTGGCTCTTGTAAATAAGCGAAAATGCTCTGGCAGTACTCCATTTATGTTGTTCTTTGATGTGTTTGATTGGGAAAGGAATTGTAGAATATTCAATGACTCCTTTTCGACCCTATACATTTTTTGGGATTGGGTTCCACTCTTGGTGTCCATTTGGTGCTCGACCATGGGATTTATAGTGGTATTCCGGTGTTAGACATGCAAAGGGATTGCCGTGCTTTGTTGCATGGCTTTACCACCTAGTTTTAGTTGTTTTTGTTTTGTTTAGTGAGGATTCTCCATTTTTTGAATTTTCCTCTTCTAATATGTAAATTATACAAAAGATGAATAAAATTTATATGGAATACATTTTTTCTTATCAGTAGGCTTAGGTATATGGTTAACAGTCATGTGTGAGATTTCTAGAGGAGTGTTCTATCTTCTTAAGTTTGCTAAACAATTGTCATTTATACTGGTGCATTAATTGGTAGGAGGATAGCACAAGTTTCAATTGTAATTTTCTGGACCTATTCAACACTTGTACTAATCTATTTGACCCATAAATCATGTAGAACTAGGTTGATTCGTATTTAAGAGTGTATTGGGCGATTTGAAATCCAGGTACATCTGGACATAAACAATTACTACTATAATAATGTCTCTAAAAGCAGTTTCTAATACTTTCTTTCGTCATTTTATAAGACCCTTTTGAGGATTTGGTTTTGTTCCTTTTTATATGACAATTTTCAGAATTTTGGTTACATTAATTATATTTTTATACAAAAAAATCTCTTATTAATCGAGTGGAAAGAGAAGTCACTCCCTCAATTTCATATCTTTTGATGTTGTCTTTTACTCTATTCCAAAAAATTTGATGTCTTAGAAACCAAATACTCTTATCCCCCCCCCCCCCCCCCCCCCCCCCCCCCAAATATACCCTTATTTATCACTCATAATTTTTTACCTCGTATATTTCTCTCCATTGTAGTTTTGCCACATTTATTACCTTGTACATCAGTAAAGATTAAATGAGGGTATTTTAGTCAATTTTTACATCATTTAATTATTTCTTAAACTGTGTGCATAACCTTAAACTTGATAATATATGGAGTGGAGGAAGTATTGAGTGGAAAGATAAAGAGTCCCAATAATGAAATGCTGATTTTGAAAAAAAAACTATTAACTGTTGACAAATTTATTGCTACTAACTATATTAACCAAGTTTCTTAATTCATGTTAAAGTACTCAAAGGGTCCTATAAAAAGGACCGGGTGAGTATAAGTATATATCACCAATAACAACAACAGCAACAACAAAGCGCTTTCAGCGGGATTGGCAAATGTATCAAACACCAGTAATGCCTTTTGTTCTGTCCTAAACCATGTCCTTATATATGTATGTAAAAAAGGCTTTAATTTTCATCTAATGGTTTTTATTTTGCACTATCATCCAATCATGTGTTGCAGCATTGTAAATAAGTTTGTACATTGTTTTGTTGTTGATCGTCTCTAAAATGTTCATAATGTTGATAGAGGATGAAGAACTTGTGACAAATGCTCTTGAGACAATTGTTAATTTGGCTCCACTGCTGGACCTTCGAATATTTAGCTCATCTAAGCCATCATTTATTAAAATAACGTAAGTGATTTGTTCTACTTTTAAGTTTTTTTGCATGCTATTCCAATTCTGTTACTAATTGATAAATTGTATTCCTTTCAGAGAAAAGAGTGCAGTTCAGGCCATCATGGGTATGTTGGAATCTTCAGTTAAAGCCTGGCATTGTGCTGCTGCTGAATTACTTGGTCGTTTGATCATTAATCCTGACAATGAGCCTTTCTTGCTTCCTTTTTTTCCACAGGTTAACTTCTTCAGTGCATGTAACCCTTATTAATTTGTGAATGCATAAAAAACATATAATCACGACTTCTTGATTTCTGCAGATACACAAGCGTTTAATTGATCTTATCAGCTTACCAGCATTGGATGCTCAGGCAGCCGCAATAGGTGCACTCTATAATCTTGCTGAAGTTAATATGGACTGCAGGTTAAAGATTGCTAGCGAGAGATGGTGATCTCTTTATCCCTTCTTTCTCATTTATGTGATCTTGTGTATCTATATATTAAGGGGAATTATTAGTAATCCTGATTTTGTGAAGGAGCATGAGCATGTTAGAAGTACGCACCAAACTTTCTTGGCAAAAACACCCGTTTTAATTTTTTTTGTAATATCAACGTTGCTAGTATGGTTATTTTAGTAAATTTCTTTTTTAAAATCAATTTCTCTCTCCCCAGCGCCTCAATCATTCCCTCCCTGCTTTCTCTAAGACGTAGCCAAAAATTGCATATCAGAAACCAAGTTTGCCCTTTCCTTCCAAAATTGAGTCCAGCTGAAAAAATCTTTCTGGTAAGTCATGTTCTCTCTGGGTATTGGTGGGGGCTTCCATTTCACCTTCTCTCTGCCCAGCTATCTATGCTGTCACCCCCTACCATTCCAGGATCTACCATTGCACGCCTACCTTCGTACCCATCCAGTGTCTCACCTTTATAAAGTTGATTTTTTGCTTCACAAATCTTCATCGTAATTTCCCTTTAATCCTGATTCTGGAAGCACCCTATCATTGATAATGAGTTTGGTGGGGTGTCGGACTGAAGCAGAGACTGGGTGCTTAGTGATCAGACTGAGGCAGTGAAAACGGTGGTCGATAGAGTCTTGGTGTCTGTATTGTTTTTCTAACTTTAAATAAATGTAAATCACTAAAATAACCATACCAGTAGAGTTGTTTTAATAACAATAAAAGATACTGTTTTTGTCAAGAAGTTTCAATCCATGCTTGCTGAACTTGTGAATAAATTTGAAGACTTTCTTCCCTAAACGCAGGGCAATAGATCGATTGCTTAAAGTGATAAAGACACCACATCCTGTTCCAGAAGTTTGCCGTAAAGCTGCGATGATATTGGAGAGTCTTGTTTCTGAGCCACAAAACAGAAATTTGTTGCTAGCCTATGAGAATGCTTTTGCTGAGATACTCTTCACAGAATGCAGATACTCTGATACCTTTGCAAGGATATTGTATGAACTAACATCTAAACCAAATAACAAAGTAGCAACTGCACGTGGCATCTGGGGTATGTAATTCCAAAACAATTCACTTAGTCATCTATTGTGATATGGCTCTGTAATTCAGTTAGTTCATTCTTAGACTCAACATGTACATGTGTTCTGTACAACACCTCTAGTTACAAAACTTTGTATTATGACAATTCTCTTGTGTTTATTTCATATGTTTAAGATGATGAGAAGATTAGAAATTTCACTTTGATGGAATTGGTTGATAGGAAGGATATTAAAATGGCTAGACTTAACTCAACCTCAAAAGCTAGTTCATAGGGTGAGTGATGTTCAAGTCTTATAAGCAATGACTCGACCACTTATCTTAATACACCTCCTCATGTCAAGGATTGGGCATCTAGAGCGTGAAGTTTGTAGAATTTGATACCTCTCGGTGGCCCATGGAGGGTCAGACTTCGATATTATATTACAAGGGAAGAGATTCACTTACTTCAAGAATAAGTTTTTTAAACTTACTTTACATCTTAGCCATCAATTCTAGGAAAATCCAATGGTTTGAATTAATGAGTAGATCTAAACCATTGTATTTCTCTAAAATTGATGGTCAAGATATAGAGTAAACTTACTCTTGTGGTAAATGGATCCCTCATATTACAATGACTAGTTCTAACTCAACTCCAAAGTTAATTGGTAGGGTGAGAATTGTCTAAGCCTTATAAGTAATGTTTCGACCATATTCCGATTTATCTTATTAACTAAAAGATGATAGCGAAATCCTAGGGGAACTACCCACTTGGTGGGTCGTTTCTTAAAGAGGGGAATTATTTGGGAATCCACAACATAGATATTATCCACTACACAACATAATCCATAATCATATTATTGTTGAAAAATGCCTTAAGAACTAACTACAATTGGATCTCTATTTCTGCGCTACTACGGAATAATTTAGTGTATCTTACATCTTTCCCTTGATCTAGCGTGAAGTTTGCAAACTCATAATTTACTCTTTTGGGAAGTTTGTGTTATATAATTATGCATCTATATGAAGTTGAAATGGTAATAAAAATGGACAGAGAATGTCTTATCAAATACAATTTGAATTTTAAATTGATGCATGATTTTTAATAATAAGAAAATCGTGGAACCTAATCATGTCTATAAGTTGGTTTTGGTTTTAGAGTTACAATAAAAATCAAACCAAACTATCACATTCCTAATTATGAATTGCATTTCCAAAACTATGTTTGGGAGTCTTGTTTTAGAAGAGAATGAAAGAAAAATGAGGATTTTGGGCATAGTCTTGTTTGGGAGTTGAGAGAAAAGAGGGTGAGGGGGTTTGAAGGTTTTCTAAAATATTCTAGAGACAATTTAAGGTTTTCACAATTTGAGATTTTTCTGAAGACAAACATCAAAGTATCTAAATGTTTTTAGTAAAATTTTATAATTACAATGTTGTCCATTTTACATTATTAATTATATTTTTAAAGGAGGTTAAATTATAATTTTGAATTATCATTATTTTAGTCTCATTTAATGTAAATTCCACACTCCCAAATAAGAGAGAGTCTACTTAGTTTGTGTGAAAAGCTTTTTTTTACACTGGGAATTAAAAAAAGTATATAATTATTTTTGTTACACGGAGAAATAATTTTGTAATGTTTTTTCATGCCGGGAAGAAAGTTATAATGGAAAGAGTTAGATGTAACAAAATTATCAACAATATATCTAAATCTAAGAAAAATAAATTCATCCATTAGAACTAATGAATTTAAATGAATATAATCCAATAAATATGTTTAATATTGAATCTTTCGATTATATCCAATAAATATATCTTTGGATGAATATCCAATCCATAAAAAAAGAAACATTAACAAAATTGTGTCATTTGCTTTTCAGTTACATTCATTATCTCAACTTTCACTTTTTTTGTAGTGCTTCTCACTATCAATTTGATTTTTCCATAAAATTAAGACCAATATGATATATAAATGTAAATAATATTAAAAGTTTATTGTTAATTGCATAGTATATAAATATTTGTTAAATATTTTACGCGGTAGAACCTTAAATGTCGATTGCTAGTAGAATACTGTAAAAAAAATATTTTTTTTTAAAGTTTGAAGAATAAAAAAAAATTGTATCTTAGTTTTTTTTTTGAAAAACACTTTTTCAATTGTGTTTATTTATTAAAAGGACAACTTTTAGTAAACATCATGTCTCTATTGAAGTTAAGTTATTTGATAATAATCAACTATTCAAGCTATGAAACAAATACAATACCCAATAGGAAATTCAAGCTATTATTACGTAGAATTGCAAAAAATGATACACTAATTTTCTTTTAGTTGACCATAGTCTTGGACATGTAAGTTAACCGTGAAAGTTGACATGAAAATTTACAAATTAATGGTTCGTTAACATCTTATGTACTAAATAATTAGTGATTGAAAAGTTCACACTATAACCAATGACTTTCATATTTCCAAATATCGCTTTAATTGGTTTGTTTGCATTCCTAATTGTCTCTTCACCTCACATTGAGCTAGTGTTGACAACCAAAGCCATGCTTCATTGTCCTCGTGTAGGGATGACAAATATACTTGGATCCGTGGGTACCCGTCAAAATACTTGTAAAAATAACCCATGGGTGGGAACAGGTATATTTATTTATTTTATTATTACCTCATAATAAAATTTAATAATAAGACTATAATCATAATATTAGCATATACATGTCATATTATTTAAGTAAAAATTATTTTTATAGATTAATTATTATAAAATATATAAAAATATAATTAGAATTAGAAACCCGTTGGGTACCCGTTAACCGCACGGGTACCCGCAAATAGTGCGGGTACGGGCACGGGTATGCACTACTTGTGCCCGCCCGTGCCCGTTGCCATTCCTACCTTATTACATTAAAATCACTTTCTTTAAGAAATTTTTCTTAAAATTAATTAAAAAACAATTTTTCCAAAGAAGTTATTTTTACAAGTGATTTTCAAAACTGCTTGATTGAAATAGTGATTTTTTCAAAAAAATTATTTTCTTCCAAGTGTTTTAAGTTTCAATTAAAAAAATCAAATGAATTTAATGTCCATTCAATCCATTAATGAATCCATGGATATATTGGATGAATTGGTATGAATGAATTAAATAGTTCAAAATATAATTTAGATGAATGGGTAGATGACTTTCAATTCATCCACTCCGATTCAAATCCAAATCCATCCATTTGCAGACAAAGTTAAATGCTAAGCTAATAAAGATATCTATATTTAAATATGCCACATGCACAAAAGTAATAGAATAAAGTATCTCTTTATCGTAGGAGATAAATTATCTTCCCGACCATTAAAATCATGACATGTACTATCTTTGTAATAATTTTCTACAAAAATATTTCTAAAAACTAAAAAAATAATACATATATGATAATTTTAATAGTCAAATAAGATAATTTAGGAGAGAAGTAAGTAGAGAATCCATAAATAAGCTACAATTTAAACAAGAAGTAAACACTGACTTTAAATTAGATGATAACAAAATAAATTATGGGTTAAGTAATGGTAAAAGGGAAAAGAATATGACTTAAAAAATAAGCAAAAATGAAAAAAGCAACACTCCCAGCTAATTTTTTTTTCCTGAAATATAAAGGCATCTTTTATACTTTTGCCCAATATAAAACTTTTCAACAAAATAACGCTACTATAAAAAACTAAAAATGCAATTATAGACCTTTGGGTGTTTCTGTTTTTTTAGAAAAAAAATAAACCTTCACCAACTTAATCCGGTTTGAATTGGTTTTTTTGCGGTTAAACCCGCCCCAACAGACGGGATGAATAGGTTGAAAGTACATTTGCTATCCCACAATTTGTAGTATGTCATGTGTCACTAGAAGTGAATGGTTGAAAAATATATTTAAGTTAAAAGTTTAATTATTAAATATTTTTCAGACCAATCACAACTGGTGACACATGGAGTAGTACAAATTGTGGGACATAAGATGTGATCTCGTCTGGTTTATGGTCGGACCAGTTTAAATAACTTGTCCATCTGGTTCTAGTAACAATTAGATAAATCAAGAAACCTAAAGAAAAAATTCACAAAATTGTAAATAGAGGCTTTATCAAATATGAAGTAAAATAAACCAAGTACTGTATTTGAATTTCAGTTACACCCACTTGATTGTAGAGAATAGAAGAAAAGAACCATTAATGGTAGAGAGGTTACAATAACTCTACACTAAACAATTCTCCAGCAACTTGACAGCTACTAGGAGTTGCTTCTCTTCACAACCAAACAAGCCAAAATAAAATGGAAAATCGCGTTTTATAATGGTCATTTGAGTCCTAAATTTTTTGGGGTGAAGGTATACCTTGATTATACCAAAAAATTCGAGTCCTAAAATGGTCTGAACTCTGAATCACTAAACATATCTTCACAATGGAGCTAACATTAACTGTTTGAATTGCATTTAAAATAAGTATACAATGACAAGAAAAACTTGTCCATTCCATATAAAATGAAACCTTGGTTAATGCAGGGTCTTAGTAATAAGACTACTTTGTAGGGAATAACATTTTCAGGCTTGGGTTTCATTCAGGGCCCATTTGCGATATGAGTTTTGAAGGGGAAAAAAGGAAATGGAAGGCTTTATAGTCATCCCATAAGTGTATTTCATGACACTCAAGTCTTCCATTTCCATCCAAAACTCAAATCGCAAATGGTCCTCTTCTACTAAGTGATCCCACCCCCTAGCCATTTGTGGGTCCTTGAACCTATACCTTTTGGGAACTCTTAACAAACATTATATGCACTCAGGGAGCCAATTACAAATTCTTCTTAGTTCAGGAGCATATTTGGATTCCCCAAAAGGTATAGGGACCTACATAATAGCTTAATATATGTTGTATTATAGCAAGAAAAGGGATGCATTTTAAACACTATTAACTAATAAGTAGATAAAGAAATTGTGCATTGGCATAGTAAGCTGAGTTATTTTTAGTTTGATGAACCTGATGAGTTTTCACATTGAAGGTATATTGAAATTGTAATGACATTTCCAAATGTTAGCAACTTACTCTTTTAAAAGCATTCTTTAACACACTTTGTGTTGGATGGAATTCCTGTGGGACACACATGAAACCAATCAAAAACTGTGATTTAAAGAATGTTTGAAAGAGTGTGTTGCACTGTTGCTAGCATTCATCTTTCTTTAATCCTTCTAACTTCAATACCTCAATTAATTCTGTCATCAAAAGCAAGAAAAGGGGGAAGGTTTTAGCCCCCTTGCGGTTTTAGCAATCTGATTCATGTTGCTAACCTTCAACAAACATGGGGGAAAGCGTTGAAACTTGTTCCCGTCCCAAAATCCTGCAAAATATCAAACACTAATGATCATAATTGGGTAAAATCCATATCTTTCCAATGTTGAAATTATTGTGGTGGGGAAAATAATCACTATGAAAGTAAGGGGGGGTACTCAGTAACTGTGGAACAATAGAAATTAATATCAGTTTAGAAATCAAATAACAGGTTCTTATAGAAATTACCAGTAGTAATTCTGGATCTGATAGAAAAGCTCCAATGACAGACTCGGTCATGTAACCAATGAATAAACGAACATCCCCGTCTAGAAGAAAATCAACCCAGGTAAGCTCTAACCATGCTTTACTATGTGACTTAGGTAAGATCCATCCATGAATAACCACATCTATTCATTTGCAAATTTGAATACTCATCTCCTTCAAGAACACATGAGAGTGCCGACATCCATGCTTGCATACCACAAAGAGCATCCTTCTTCACCATTACTTCTAGCCTGCCAATAGCTTGCTTCGAAACTCCACAATTCAGCAAAACATATCCAAGAGCTTTGAATGTAAAATCGTCTGGTTGGATGCCAGATCGTATCATTTCCATGAAAGTCTCAGTAGCTTCCCTTGGTCTCTTATCCATAGAATACAAGCCAAGCACATTGTTATAACTCAATAAATCGGTCAAAAGTCCTAGTTTTCTCATCTCTTTGGCAATTTGAATAGCTTCATCCAATCTCCCAATTTTCTTATACATGCATAACATCATCGCATATGAAAACTCGTTTGCAATTTCGTTATTCTTCAAGTTCTCAAATATCTCTTTCGCTTGTTCAAACATAAGTTGCTTAGTATAAAGATCAATCATACAATTAGAAGAAAATACAGAAGGACCTCCATCTGATAATTGAAGCAACTTGTATGTTTCTTCTGCTTCTTTCAGGTAGCCTACTTTGGTATACAACTTTATCAAAGAGTTATATATAGCTGGGTTCCCTGACAAGCCTTCCCTTCTCATTTCATCGACATAACCAATGGTTTCTGTCACACTTCCAGCATCTGCAAAAGCATTAATTAATACTCCATAAATTATGACATCAGGCTGCACAGCATATTCAATCATCTCCCTATATAATCCCTCTGCCATTTTCAATTGGCCTAACTTTGCAAAGCTTGCTATCACAACGCAATATGGGATGCAATCACTCACTAATCCTGCTTTCTGCATTATTTTGAGATAATGTTTTGCAATGTGTGGCTTGTCAGCACTGGCCAAAATATGTATGAGAGCACTGTAGCTACATTTGTCCGCAACAACGCCATATTTCTTCATACTATCAAACAACTGACACGCTTTATCATAGCATTTTCCAATCCCATAAGCCTTAATCATCACATTAAACACGAGGACACTGAGCTTCTTCCTTTCTTGGCAGCAAATAAAGACTTTCTCAGCTTCTAAAGTATGCCCTTGCTTGCCATACGCATCAATGGTGGCAGAATAACACTCAGAAGTGATATTCCCAGCTAGATGAAATCTCTTGAACCATAACCATGACTCCTCAAGCATACCCGATTCTACATACATCCTAGTCAGAGCAGTTTGGGTGAACTCATCAATCTCAAGACCCCTTTTAACCATCTCTTGTATGAGCACTTCTGCTTCTTGGACCATTTTTCTAATTGAGTATGCATACAAGAGGGTACGGTAACTCACAAGGTCTGGGTCAAGGCCGGCCTCTTTCATTTTTGCTAGATAATTTGATGCCAAGTTGATATTATTATGCTTAATATGCATGGAAATGAGGATATTATATGTCCTCGTGTCGAGTTGGCATTGAAGTTCTTTCATTTTCTGCAACAAGAAGCTTACTTCATCCATGAGTCCATGATTACCATATAAGTGAATCATTGTATTGAATGTCACTATAGTTGGGGCTACCCCTTCTTCAAGCATCTTAGCAAAAGTTTCAGATGCTGCTTCCACTTGACCAGCCTTCCCATATGTGTCAATTAGGGTATTATATGTACGCGAGCTCAAACAAACATTATTTACATGTGATACATTACGATCCATTTCTCCTTTAGCCACCTTATTATCATCATTCCCAACCATCAATGATTCAGACCTTGACCATTTCCTATAAAAGTCTTCTGCTTTTTGGAACTCTTTGGCCCTCTTGTACAATTGAACGACGATTCCCATGGTTACCTCATCAGGTTCCATCCCACTACTTTGCATCCTTTGAAGCCAGACAAGAGCTTCTTCTTTCAGTCCACCTTTACTGTACACATGAATCAACGTTCCATACGTCGAATTCACAGGTGCAACCCCTTTTGCATTCATTTCATTCCACAGGCTCTCTATACGCCTCCACTCCCTCGCCCTGCCAAGTGTCCAAAGCATTATATTATAATGAATCACATTCAACTCATAACAACCCTTCTTAAACCACTCAAAAATCTCTAAACCCCTCTTCCATGAAACTTGTTCCTTCAAAATAACACTCATTTCCTTGTTGCTGAGCCTATCCTCCCACGGCCTGAGAGCCTCATCTATATCACAGACATTGTTCAAGGCTTCTAGAATTGCAGGAATGCGTCCACCATAACATGCCCATTTCGTCGAACACCTGGAGTGCACCTTTTTCTGCTGAATAACAGAACCATTATTACATTTTCTCTTTAAAAACTCAGAATCAGAATTATGCTCCAAATTCAGTTTCTTTGGTGTATTGGGAACAATGGTAAGAGTACTTTCATGTGAAGAAGTTGAAGTTATAGGAAATGTATTAGTAGAACCCAAAAGGGGGAAACAATTGGAGTCTAAAAGGTGAAGCTTTGAAAGCATTTCACCAACAGATAGATATACATAGATAGATACACAACAATAGAACTTCAGTCACAAAACAAGGACATGGATGAGATTGTGATTTTCTTTTCTTTTATCAAATACTTTTTTTCTTTTTCATGGGTCCTTTGGGTTTTCTTTCTCAATTACAAAATACTTTTACTACATTTTTATTTTATTTTCACATTATATATTACATTGGATGTATAGTTTAAATAAAAAATGATGATGACGATAATTAAGTCAAAACCCAATATGGTGTTGGGGGATGATAATGAGTCTGGATAAGTCTAAGTATTACATTATTCCGCCGTTGGGTATATTCCTTTGGGTACTTGGGTATCCAGCCGATCCATGAGTACCCATAAATTCAAAAATATCAAAAATAATTGTAAGTAATTTATGCACATATGTATTTATTTTTTACGATGTTATATTTTATTTAGAATCAACAAGAGAAAAAAATTACAAAACTTAATTTAAGGATGAAAAATTTAAAACAACTTCAACATTAAGATGAAAAATTTATTTAGTAAGAACTCTTCAATTAACATAATATCATTGTTTAACAACATAACATCAGAGTTTAACAATATAACAATCACATTTATGAAATAATTTGATATTATAATTATTGATTAATATGATATTGCAATATAGATTAACATGATATTACAATTATGTTGTTATATATATAGGAATAAATAGCGAGTCCATATATCTACGGATCTGGATACATTATTACCTGGACCCAGACTCGTTTAAAATTGGGTCTTGAGATCTATACTCAAATTGGAGTGGAGTACCTAGACTACATGAGTACTTTTGATAGACTCACATATGTGAATGTGGAAGTGAGAGCCGCTTCATATGAAATTTAGGTGCATAAATTTCTAGAGCATTCACTATACTAGGATAGACATGCTTGACCTTTAACGCATGAGCTTTACAGAATACACATTTGAAAAGATTATGTGTGGTTTGATGTCGGAGATAGAGTTCAAAACTACGAGTCACTGTAGTAAAATCTGGATCTTACTATATGCAAATGTTCAAGTCAAGTGACACATTTGTTTAACACAATCTTATTGAGATCACATAAATTCTCGGAAATCATTTTTTAATTTCAAGTGGGGATTGTTGGAACTTGCTTTTAATGTGACCATTTATGAGGATTTTTTGGGGTGTGAAATGAAAAAAACTCTAATAAAGGAGAGTAAAGAATATGGTCATTGAGAATATGGTCGTTGGAGATATGGCCGATGAATCATATGACCATTGGGGATGCATCTCTCATTTGGGCTGTCAGATGAAGGTGGTCGTTGGAGGCACTATAAATAGAGTTATCTTCCTTTCATATTTTCTTGTCCCAAATTTAATTTTCTATACATGAACTTCTTCTTTCTCACTCATACACTAACAACATATATATATATATATATATATATATATATATATATATATATATGTATATATATATATATATATATGTATATATATATATATATGTATATATATATATATATGTATAATGTAGGTGAGTAAGGTGTGCATTTATTTTTTATGTACAATATATCTGCATTTTCAGTTTACATATTTACACACAGCTTGTGCATTATCTATTATTCCTTTGTATTATTTTTGAAGAGTCAATGATGATAAAAAATGAAATATGAATGATGTGGTGATAATATATAAAACTCATACATTGTTGGTGCATATATTTTTTTTCTCTAAATTATATTGGTTAACACAAAATATATATTTTAAAATAAAAGTCATAATTGACAAAGATCATATCTGATATTCTTGCATGTGATTTTTGGTATGCTCTAAACACAAGCGTGATGGTGGCTTGGGATTGAGAGAGACTAGATCAGCGAATATTTCACTCCTTGGTAAGATGTGTTGGAATATGCTTCATAATTCGGAAAAATTGTGGTGCAAAGTCTTGCAAGATAAGTATCTAGGTGATAATTCCTTGGTGTTTGCTCCGACTAAAGCGAATATATCATATACTTGGCGTAGTATTCTGAAAGCGTCCACTACTCTGAAGGATGGCTTCAACCGTCAGCTGGGAGCCGGAAATTGGTCTTTATGGTATGATAACTGGTCAGGGTTTGGAAAACTTTGTAGCTACGTCGATTTTGTTAATATTTCTGATACTCATCTTCGTGTAAAGGACCTTTGGAATGATGGCAATTGGGATTTTAGTTCTCTCTACACTATGGTTCCTGTAGAGGTGCAAAATAGTATATGCAGCAGTTTTTCTTCGGGCTCCTTGTCCGAGGATGAGGGGTGGACCTGAGTTGGGCATGCTTCGGGAAACTACTCAGCTAGTTCCGGTTATCGGTGGACTACTGAACTTGAGGATGATGATACTCTAGTGTCTAGGGATTGGAATATGGTTTGGAGGCTTAAGGTTCTGGAGAAGGTGAAATTGTTGTGTTGGTCAGGCTTTCATGAGGCCTTGCCATCTAATGCTCTTCGTTTTCAAAGAAATATGACAATTAATCCTATGTGTTTAAGATGTAACGCAACTGTTGAGGATTTGATGCATGTTTTTCGGGATTGTCCTCACTCTTCTTCCCTTTGGATGAACTCGGTTGTGATAACTCTTCTTTTTGGGTAACTCAACCTTTTCGTCCTTGGGTCTTAAAACATTCTAAGCGTCGTAATGGACTTCTCTTCTCTGCTACTGTTTGGTGGATATGGAGGGGAAGAAATAGTGCCACCTTCGATTCGTCCACCTTAGACCTTAATGTTGTAGCTCGCAATGTTCATCAGGACTTTTGGGAGTGGTGTCAACTGGGGAATGATGACTTCACAACAAGGAGTCATTGGTGTCCTCCAGAAGCAGAGCATGTTAAAATTAATGTGGATGGTAGCTGCATCAAAGACTTAGTGTTATGGGTGGAAGAGGTGTTCTTCGAGATCATGAAGGAAAATGGTTGTCTGATTTTTCTGCTAATTTTGGTGTGGGATCCCCTATTATAGCAAAGCTTATGGCTATGGTTCAGGGCTTGAGATTAGCGTGGAATTTGGGTTGTAAGCAGATTATTTTGGAATATGATTGTCTCGAGGCAATCCAAATTATTTCGGAAGATATTCATATTCGTCTTCAGCAAATCGGGAAGGTTGTCTATGAGGTTCGTTCTTGGCTTTCTCGCGACTGGCTAGCTGAGATTAATTTTGTTGTTCATGAGGCTAATCAAGTAGCGAACTTCATGTCGAAGCTTGGATCTCATTCGTCTGAGCAGTTGAGAACCTGCGACTTTGCTCCCCTAGCTTGCCACTACTACCTAGCACAGGACCTTTTTCCTGTCACCTAGTTTTTGTTCTTTCTTGTTTATTTGTTTCTTTTCCAATGTACCAAAAAAAATAGGTGTTACATTTGAGGGTCTATGAGTTTGTAAGTTGCATCTTCCTTTAATATTTGATGCATCATATGAGTTTTTTATGTTGTAGGAACCCATTAGAGGAGGTTCAGATTCATTGTGGCGTTATATAAGGTGAAGTTTGAATGTATATCTTATTCACTTACTGATAAAAGAATACATATATATATATATATATAGTATAAAGGAAGACCCTATAATTAAACTATATCACAAATCAATTTAATTGATTTGTTTATCTAATTTACAGATGTAAAATTCCTAAATTATAGGAAATAAGAATAACCAAATATCTCACCAGGTGATTCTCTGCATCATTCATTTCCTCTTTTTGTTTGTTGTTGAGGGCTTAATGTTCTTATGAGGATATATAAGGACTTATAAGTTTTTATCGAAGATATTTAGAGGCTAGAGTTGCCCCATGGAACATGTAATATTGATATGTATTTTTCCAATGAGACCTTTTTAACCGTAGTTGGAGTCATTATCAATAATGTGTCAATGACTTTTTTTTAAGTTACAACGATTTTAAAATTCAATTTCATAAAGAATATCTATTGATGTGGCTTATTTTTTGGTATATTGGAAAGCTAAAAAAACAAAAAACTAAACATTGGGACAAGTCCGGATGTTGAGGGTTTCAATTGATAGTGTATCCTAAACCATAAAGTATCTCTGATGCTCTAATTTAGTCTGGCTATGAAATCTGGAAATATGCTGGACTCGAAATATCCCAATTTCTATTAAGTAAAGATTGTTCTTAATAACTTGAGCTGGGTACTGCAAACGAATTTGCGTCCTATCAATAATGATGTGGATTGACTCAAGGCAGTCGCTCGATCTTGTCTCCAAGCTAACCGCAGACGCCGTGTTCTATAGCTAGAAGTTATTCTAGGATGAGAGAACCCATGCCAAATTTTTCCTGAGAATCCTGCAAGCCAATGTCCGTCATGATTTCACATAACTCTCTCTCCTCCAATACTTTGATAACAAATATTATAACTTCCATCTACATTTAGTTTCACACTACTAATTTTCGGTCTACGATTACTATTCAGAAATACTTGATTGGAGAAAATTGATGTGTCTTATTTGCTTTTCAGTTACCTCTTCCACTATTTGTGTGACAAATGTAAATTTTGCAATATCTACTATCTTAATAAGAATAGGAAGGACCGGTGAAATTACAAAAGTAGATTACCATATTGTTGACACTTGAATTTTTCAAGGGTATATCTGTCATTCGCATTTTTTTAGAAATGAAAAAAGTTAAATAATTTGAGACTAAAAAACTCATGTCTTTACATATCTTCTTTTTATTCACTTGGGGGCATTTTGATACTTGTATTAATTTTAAATCATTAAAGTATTGCCCTCGTTTATTGTAGCAGCTAGCCAATTACAAAATAATCATTAACTTAAGGGTGGGGTTAATAACGTAAATTGCCATTTGAGAATCTTCTCTCTCACTTTTTGTTTCCCATTTTCTCTCACTCTCTCATTATTCAAACACTCATTCTCTCTTAAATTTTCTCTTCCTCACAGTCTTCCTCATTACAAATAGCTGATAGTTTAGCTATAAGTTCTTTTATGCATAATTTATTATGGCTGGATCATTATTCAACTCAAATGATAAGGTAACATGTTCAAGTATTTCAAAGTATTTTTTAAGAGAAAAGTATATAAAACTCCATTAAATTTTATATCTTTTGCAAGTAAGTACTATGAACTACTTTTTCTTCCTAATCATCCCTTAAATTTTATCATTTGATGAAATTGGTCCTATATCTATAAATTATTCATAAATAACAAGGAAATTACTTCAATCAGAGTCACAATAATATAAATATAACAATGCAGATTAGCCAATATTAAAATCCGGAAAAAATCACCATCAAAATATAAAATTGATTGAGAAGAAGATAATATGTAAATTATAAAGTTAAAGGTAATTAATATAATAATATTCTTATATATACAAAAATAACATGCTAGTGTCTTAATATTGTAAATGAATAACACAAGCTTAAGATTTCATTTAAAAGTCAACCACATTACATATAACACTTTTATATTAATTGTTCTAATTTCTCAATTAAAAATCACTATATATATATATATATATATATATATATATATATATATATATATATATATATATATATATATATATATATATATGTATGTATATGAGTCAGACTCCTCTCCAGTAATGGAGAAGACAGTTAGGTTTTATAGTGTATTTTGAAAGGTAAAAATGTAATATCAGTATAAGTTAAAGGGATAAAAATGTTTTTGAATTTTGGTTTTTCTATGTGTTTTCACATAAGTGTACTCTCTAGTACGGGAGAGGAATCTGACTATATATATATATAGATAATATCTAATACATAAATTTTAATTGATAACTACATTTATTATTAATATTAACAAATTTTCTCTACATGTATAAATATAATTTACCAACACTTTATAGGCCCTTTAAAACGACATAAATTTGAGCTCGACAACTTGATCGAAAGTTCATTAACTTTAATTGAGTCGAACATGAACCAAAAAATAATTCGACATTAACCAGAACTCAACTCGATTCGAGTCAATCCTTAACAAACAGATTTGAGTCAATAATATTATCATACACATCATCAACTCTACCTACAAGTGATTGTCCTAATTATTGAAAACTTTCGGACTAAATTTTAAAATATTATCATACACATCATCAAAACATCATAAAAAAATTTGAATTGAATTTATTATCACAAAGAATGAAGAATGTGGTTATAAATTGTTAAAGCAAAACATCAAGGCACTCTCCAAAGCTTTGAATGGCTAACCCAATTATTTTAGGAAATTGTAATAACACAAGATAAGCAATAGGAATAGGGTGGTTAGACCCCATTAAGCATGTATATATGAGAAGGAATAGGAGGATTAACTAACTATAATAGTTGTCACCTATAGTTAGTTCACTATAAATAAAAGTAACTGATTCAGGAATCAGTTAGGGAATTACTCTCCCTATTCTAAGAGTAATTCATCATTGTAACTCATTTTCTATTCAAACACAATTCCATTCAAGATTACCTTGATCTTGGATCATTCTTTCTTTCAATTTCTCTGTTTCTAATTCTTTAGAGATTCCAGTTTTAACAATATGGCTCATGAAACTCATTTGTCATAATCATGCAACAACTCAAATTGTTTTAAATCAAATATCTCAAAGAAACCAAACACTAAGTGATAGAGATTCACTAAGATTTTCTTTAGCCAAAAGATTGTTTGAATAAAAATCACTACCTCCTTTTCAAACTCCAACAATCAACTAACCAATTAAGGCAAAGTCTCTCCAAGCTTAAAGCTTGAGGAAGAGTTTCTTGCAATATAAAGAATAGGGAACAATAACAATTATTTAATATAACATATTCAACACCATCTCATTCCTTAACAATTCAACATCAATAATAAAATACATAGAAATCATGTTCTATAAGGTAACCTCCATAACATTTTTATTAACAAATTATGTTGTTATTTTTAATTAAATTTATGCAAAATACATTACCACCTGTGCGAATGCACGAGTATCATACTAGTTAAAAAAAAGAAAAGGAGGAATCACATACACAGACCAATATATATTGCTCCACTTTCTTTTCAAAATGCAAAAATCAGTATGCTCCACAGCACTTGAAAGTTCAGCAATTCATATGATACAATAACAACTCTGGAAATGATGTTCATTTGCAATACTTATTGAACCACACCCCAATATTAAGGAAGCTTTCAAAGTCGGATTGTGGCCTGCACAAAAATAAGAAAATCATATTATCAATTATAGTTATATGCAGACTGAAGAATGAAGAGAGATATTTATGTTTATTTGTTTACCTATCGATTCCATGAACATCATTCGGAAACACGATGACTTTATGTGGTACACCTTTTTCTCTTAAAGCTCGTGCATACTACAGATTTAAACAAGGTCTTCTCTATTAGACAGCTCTAGTTTAAAAGGCAGTTACCAAAGAGTCTGCACTCTGCAGTTATTTGTTCAAACTATCAAACTTAGACTGAGACAAGAATACTTACTTGCAGTCCATTCGTAACTGGAACACGAAGATCTTGTGCACCTAATAGCAAAAGGGTTGGTGTTTTCACCTGCAGATATCATCAAAATATGAAGCTAATGCTAGAATTTTAACTGCAATCAAACTGAAATACCATAAATAGTATTTTAAGTATTGTAAACTTTCATCAAGCATTTCAAAGGAAAGAGGAGTGGTGAAAACAAATAAATAAAAAGGAATGAGAGGAAATAATGAATAAATTAAATAAAATTCCAAACAATATTGGTTTCATTGCCAATGAAATATCCTAACAGTTAATGGAGTTCCCTTGAAATATTAAGCTGAATAAAGGCATGTAGATTTTTTTTATTTGAATGTGCTTTTACACACAAATATTAGTACAGTTCAAAAATTGAAAAGTTTATTTTGGTGAACAGACCTTTGAGATGTGTGAAATAGGAGACTTGCTATAAAATTGAGTTAGATCATCTGCTGATGGTGCTTCAGTAAGCTTCTCACATCCAATGGCCCCATAGGTCTCCGCATAGCACCAATCAGGGATGTCAGTTGTACCAACCATCAGTGCAAGGTTACAAACAGGGTTTCTAGCAGCTGCTGCAACAAACTTCTCTGGTGCCTACAGAAATTAGAAAGACATGATAAAACTGTGAACAATGTTTAAATAATAGCCACAGTCTGAACTGTAATAAAATAGTGAAAACCCAAAAAATTCCAAAAGACAAAGTTACACCAATTCATGGACGCCTATTGTCAATGAATTTTTCAGTTCAAGTCTCTAATTTCCAGTTTCAGGTTGATAGACTTGGGCCAATTGGCATCCTAAGTCAATGGGCACAGGTTCTGGCAAGTTTACAGTGACATGTGGAAGAAAGATAAAAATTAATTATGCAATAATGCATATGGGAAGAACCGGTTATAAAAGATGGAGGGTGTCAGAGAAAGAGAAGTGAGGATTATTGGGTGATTTACAGCTTTGAGACATGGGCTCTCAATTCTGGGAAATGGGATATTTCCCTTCTATAGTTTATGCAATTCCGAGAAGATCGAATTTTCTTCTTTTAAAGGGACAGAACTATGAGGCTTGCTTACTCAGGAAAGACATATTTTAGGTTCAAAATCTGACCCAAATAGAATTCTTCTTGCTAAGGTGTTGATAGAAGGTCTGATTGGCAAGGGTCGAACCACTCAACCAACAAAGCATGGGCCAAGGAGGGGATGGTCGTTGAACCATGTCGTTGAGCTAGCACATGAGCTGTCTGATCAACTGTCCATGCCAACAAACGTTAAAGAAAATAGCAATGATGGTGACTGTCCTCCGAAAATAGGAGCATAGGGTGCAGAGTGTTGATGGACAAAATGAGAGTTGGTGGCCGAGGTAGCTTGGCGGTCTTAATGGATGGGGGTGAGAACGTACCATCACCTTAACATCCAGAAACCTAAAGTAAGCATCAAGTCAACGAGTTCTTCGAATTTTACACAATTGTTGAGGAGGAAAGGATCAAGATAGTGCCATTGGAGGCTATAGAAACATTTGTATCACAGTATGTGAAGTTAACACACACCTGGCCAATCAAGTGGGTTGTCAGAAAGCCACCATGTGAACCACCTAGCACAGCAATCTTCGATGGACTGGCAAGCCCCAAGTTAATTACATGATCAATGGCAGTGAGTACATCGTTGACATCCTGCACATGGCAAAAAAAGATCAAGATCCAACTCCAACAACAAATTAAGCCATAATAGTTTTAGAACTTGCTTACAAAGTAGAGTTGAAGTCAGAAAACCATTTATAAATTCCAAAAATTAGAAGTAAATAACCAAGAAATACCTGGGAACCAATTTTCCCTAGAAGAGATTGTAAGGCTTCCTCACCAAATCCTAATGAGCCTCTGAGAAATATCATCATGTGAGAAACATTGAAAAAGATTGGTACTACACATTTCTTTAACTATAATTGGATATCTAAACAGACTTCAAGTCATGTGTGATCACTTGTTATCTCATTACGGTGAAGGCAAATGGCAATATAATTCTTTTATACATAAAAGTGTTTTGGATATAACAAACCATTTCTTAGAATATTAGCATTACTATTGTTAGTGTGTTGGACTTGTACTAGTAGTACATATACTTGTCCTAATTATTAATATAAAAAGGAGCATTAGGCTAGGGTCTGGAATAACGACATATAAAAAAAGGGCTCCCATCTAGTGTGTCTAGGAATGGTAGATGTAGCAGCCTTACCGCTGCAAGCAAAGAGATTGTTTCTAGGATTTGAACCCATGACCTCCAGGTCACAAGGCAAGCAACGATAATACAAGGTAGCCAATACTGCAATATAGCAGCATAGTGGTACATCTCTGCAGATTATAACTATGGCAGCCAATCACAACATGTTTTCGTGTAGCAGCAGTGGCTAAGTGACGAAACTACAGTCCAATAGAAGGCATCACAATGTCGATCTCTAATGTTAGCAGCGGCAAAATCCCTTGTTCACCTCACCTTTTTTCAATTGGCTAGGCTATTTCATAATGATATTTGTGTAATTATACGTGAATTAAAAAGTATCAGACAATTTCTTGCTGATTTTGTGCATTTGTACAAGAATTGCAGATTATACATTGTATCTGCTATCTTCGATATACAGCCATCCCACTATCCGCTATATTGATATGATGATTTTAATTTGGGACCTCATTAATCAAATGATAAGGAATCTTAAGAATTTGACTCTCATTTGTGCCTGCTTTACTCTATTCTTTTGTCCTCTCATCCAGATAAAAGTATTTAGTCGAGTGATCCTTCTAGGGTGTTTTCGTTCATTTTTTCTTCCAATTTCTAACACACTAATTGAATAGAGTAACCTCCCATCTTGAAAACCTCATCTTGATAACAATCTATTCTTACATTGTTCTGATGGTCATTTTTGTTCAATGTTGGGTGTGCCCTACATACTTGGACAAATTTTCTTATGATTAGCTTCAATGGCTTCGGTAGAAGAGAGAAAGCCAAGTCTTAGTGGATATGTACAATCTATGCAATAGTAGGTCATGCATTAAAGATATTAAATTCAATTAGCAACTGATTTGGGATAAAATTAGGTTATTGTCTTTTATTTGGTGTAAAAATTACATGATCACTTCTAGGTGGTTTCCCTAACAGATGATATGTAGAAGGTTTGGGTAGCTTTGCTTCATTCATGTTTTTATATGTTCTTTGTCTTTTTGTGTTCTCTTTTTAAGTTAAAGATGAACCCTTCTCTTTTTATATATTCTTTCAATGTTCTCTTCTTTTTTTCTTAATGATTTTCTTCTTTTATCGACAAAATATCAAATAAAAATCCAAGGCTGTAAATGGAACTCCACATAAGCTAACCCAGGTCTACCGCACATAAATTTATAAACCCAGCCCAAGCTACCGATTACTATGGTATACTAAAATCTGCTAGTACTTACCTATATCAGCATCAACGTGAGAATAAGAATCCATCACTTGATGAACCACATTGTAAAGACTCAACATGAATATGAAGGAAAGCATTAACCCATTATATGAATTTAAGAAGTCAGGTTTTGACTAAATGTTTGGACATCAAGAGGATATCATTTACCTGTAGTTCACAATCAACAAGCTATATCCAAGTGAAGAAAGAAAGGCATATGACTTAGAAAAGCTAGTCAATGAGACAGAGTGTGGTCCACCATGAAGGACCACAATTAGTGGATCACATGTGTCATTTTTCTTAGCTTTTGATGACACAAATATTGCTTCATAAGGTTTACTAGCACCTGAAATAGAATTTAAAATAAAACAGCAGGATCAGAAATGAAAATTAATTCGTAGAGAAAACTCAGTATAACCAAGATTGTCAAACTCCAGTCCTATTAAGGGATTTATTTATGTACTCTTGAATTATAAATAGAAATGACTAAGTGCACAAATTACTCAAGCAATTCAGATAAACAATTTATCCTTTTCATGTGTTTTCAACCTTACAATTAAGCTTTTCTAAATGTGGATTTCAGCAAGGTGATTCCCTGCTTAGATCTTAATAATGTTATCTTCTTGCAACAGAGACTTGTTTTTGTTTTTTATGGAGGTCGGCAGGAAGGGACAAAAGAGTACACTAAGCAACGGTAGACATCCAACAAACATTATTTTTTGCTTTTATTTCTGGTAATGTGCAAATATATTTTCTGCTGACTAATTTCACAAATTGTTACATGTGATTTGTCATGGCATGTGATCCACACATAACAGGTATTGAGAATTACATTATTTATTGTAAAGTTGTGGTAAACAAAATATAAGAGTTATATTCAGGGTCTGTTTGCGAGTTGAGTTTTTGAGGGGAATGAAGGGAAAGAGAGAGCTTCAGAGTCATTAAATACACTTATGAGATGGCTCCAAAGCCTTCCCTTTTCTTTCCTTCTCATACAAAAAACCCAATTCACAAATAGACCCTTATAAAATTCTGTGCATTTAGAGTACCCTAAAGACCAAAAGTCAAATACCTTTTGTTGGGCTCACAGAAGCATCCTTCACTGAGAACTTCATTACACTAAACGTAAGAGAGGACACCAAAGATCTAACCTGTAGCCAAAGTCCGACAGTACACTTTGAGAATCATATAGGATTACTATTATTTTCAAAAAGGATCCATACAAACATCCAAAAAAGCAAATTAAACCTTGTTGGAGCATTTGAATATGGGATCTGATACATCTGACCAACTCCATTCATTATTATTGTTTGCCTTCTCTACAATGACCCCATACTTGACTTGAGGAACATCTACTGGGCTGCTAGAAACTGCATAAAGTTTAACAAGTTAAAATAAAGTGATATATGTCTTCACTTAACCAGGCCAAGTCAAAGGTAAACTGAGCACTCAATGTTACCAGCAAGAATATTGTTCCCATCCAAGGTGAGGAGACCCCACGAGAAATTTGAATCATTAGGGGTGATACGTAATATTTCTCCACTGTATTAGATAAAAATGGAAGGAGTTAGCATTATGATTTGCATAAAGGTTTGCACAAACAGAACAAAAATGCATCCCTACAGTTATTTTTACCTCAATATATTGACAGAAAGTAAAATTTGACTGCTGTTCCAGATAGAGGATATAATCATAGTGTAGCCATCAGAAAGCCATGGGCTACTAAGGATACTGAAACAATAGAGTCCCGGGAAGGAGCCATCCTCAGCAAACGTCACAACTGGAATCTTCGGAGATTGAAATTGATACAATAATCACAATAGTTAATTAGAATTTCATTCAAAAAGTACAAAGCACTTACCAAGCAGCAAACAAAATCTTAAATCAAATTTTGATACTTTTTTGAAAGCTAATTTGACCATTTAATCATTTAAAGGTAAGAAATTGATGTAGCTGCAGCTGCTCCAGCCATTAGTTCAAAGATTGTCAATGTCTGCATAGTATTATTCTATTTCTGCATTTGACCTAGTAACAACATCTTGTTTCTTATTATTTCTTGTTCAGAATAGTAGGTTTCCTCCACTAACAGGCAGTAGCTTGAAGTTGAGGGTCCACAGATGGTATAAACTGCAATTTGATTTGTAGAAAAATGGAGGATAAAGCATAAGGAAGTTAGGAAATCCAATATGCTGGTTTCAAGTATGTTTAGCGCATACTTCCTTTGGAACATCACAAAACCAGCCATAGACTGAGCCACTTCAATTACAAGTCTAAAAGATAAAAGAACAATTGTGTAGATTCCAGATTTTCAGCAGGACTATAATGGGGCACCTTGGGATCATTTCATACCAGTGCCATACTTAAATCTAAGAAGCCCAAATACATCAAAAATGGAAAAGTGTTGCATATGATACTTCCAGATATGCACCCAAGAAGTAAAAAAAATCAATGACAGAACAAATAAAAAAATCAAGAGCAACAATATATCTTAAAAATCAACGAAAACTATTCAGATAAAATGAGCAGAAATAAGAAGTTACCACATCATAAACTTCTCTAGATTGGGACAGCTTCATATCACTGGACCAATCAATTCTATGGAGTGAATTTGTTGCAGAGTGGGCTCCAGAATCAACTGAACTTCTTGAAGACAAAAACACAAGAAACTTTCCATCTGGGCTGGTAGAATATTCAAGTACAACAAGAATCATGACCATTGAAAACAAACGTACATAGATCTTACCTATTACTAGTGACTCATTCGCTTTAAATTTCTAGAAATGGATGAACAAGTGTGGTGAAAATGAGAAGGTGCTTAGCATTTAAGAAATATTAGAATAACTAATGAGAAGGTGTTTAGAATTTAAGAAATATTAGAATAACTTGGTCTAACTCCACCTCAAACGCTAGCTCAAGGAAGAGTGTTCCCCAACTGATTATGAAGGTTTCTTTGCCCACACACTCAACGTATTACGATCCTACGTTTGCGATCTTTGACTCTCTTCTCGATCCTAAGTAGAATCTCGATTTTGACTACCTTGTTGCCTACCAATCGTTAAAGATCAATCACATCAAGCTGGTAACCCCTTAAACTTCATTATTAGCTAATTTTCTAATTATCTTGCATACAAAATACTGGAAAATATAGCAGGTTTTGTTTGTAAAAATAAAAAAACAAAGCCTGACTGATGTATTCCGATAAGAAACTGAGAATGCTAGTATAGCTTACCTGAATCGTGGAAAGAAAGCACTGCTAATGGTTTGAGTTAGGTTAAGTGCCTGAACATCTTCAGTTGAGCTACATCAGCACATTTATAGTTCAGCTTAGAAAAACCAAACTTCACAAGAAAAACACTTTTAGAAAAAAAATTCAACCTGAAGTGACTTACTGAATCTCAGTTTCATTAGCTTTTGACTCATGGTGTGGTGCTTTCACAGCATATAATGCACAAGGCCTGTTATAACAGTACTTAATACCAAGTTTTCTTGTCACAAATGACCATCCTACAAAAACCAAATATTGTTCTATGCCTTCAGCTGATGGAGCCCACACAACTTGCCCAACACTCAAAGATCTGTCTATTCCTTTGACTGCTTGTACCTCTCCACTGTAAAATCAATGTTCCAGTTAGGATTTTCTATCGAAAAATATGCTATTTAATTATTGAATTAATATGAAACATATAAAACCTGGTGATGTTTATAACAAATAGTGCAGGTTGCCTCTTGCCTGCATATGTTTCTCCCCAATCCTCCTCCCAATCCCCTTGACCTTTCCAACTACCAGTATCCTTGTCCGTTGAGCCACCTTTCTTGTATCCCACACCATTGAATGCCGGTTTTGCAGAGGATGGAACCTCAGCTACATATGCTATACGTGTTTCATCTGAGTTCCATGAAATTCCCTCAAACCTTAGACAACAGAATAAGGCACTGGTACTCAATATACAAGTCTTAGTGCCGATTAGTAGTATACTTATATCTTGTAGAGCATGTGGATTTACTTCTAAGGTTACAATATGGCGAAACACTTGAAATTAAACAACTACTACCAGACACAAACTTGCCAAAAACAGTACCAGTCTTACATTGAATAGTTGAGAAAAATAACAAAAGGGAAAAATTAAAATTATAATAATTTACCATTCTTTTTTTACAAGAGATTTCAAACATGAAGAACTGATTTCTAAGTCAAATTGAATTAATTTCAGTTTTAATAATTCCAAACACACTCATCATTCTCATTTACCATCCATCAGTGTATACAGAACCATGCACCGACTGCGCCACATGGAACTCCTTCTCCACGTGAGACGAATTCCATATTTCAAAGCGAGAAGGGCCTTCACTCTCAGGGTTTCGAACGACTAGAAGCTTTGAGCCAGAAGGGGACGGAACCATTATGGACACTCCAGACGTCTCTATAGGAAACGGAGCCCACTGGAATCTCACAGAACCATTGCTCTCCTTGAGAATGGTAGAGGACAGAATGAATTTCCTTCTCTTGTTCGCCAAAAGGTTTGGCTGGCTGATAGAAAACATTACCTGAGAGACTGGTTGTGCAGGAAAAAAACAATTATGAAGTGAACTATTGACAATAATATATCAGCAGTTACTAACAATCTTAAGTTAATAAAGAATTCATTTACAGTAGTTCCTCCAATTCTGTTATTTTCTGTAGTAGTTAAACTTAGTTTAATGTTTTTTGCAACATGCCCTATTGTAAATACTAAATAGGATAATATTTTACTACCTTGGAAAATAGTTATCACTCAACTCTGTCTTGATAAGGTGTGATTTTTGTTGTTTTCTATGAGTATTACTGTAAACAAAAGTGGCCTAGTGCACGAAGCTCTCAGTTCGTAGGATGCGGGGAGGATAGTATGCAGCCTTACCCAATGTTTTAAATTGTCTTTGCAGTAACGGTTGCGGCTACTACGAATGCGGTCATTGCAATGCGGATTGCGGCCGTTGCCGTGCGAATTATTTTAATATTAAAACAATATTTTTGAATCCGATGCGGTTACGTTGCGACCCGATGCGGCCACATAATTGTGATTCGGAGTCACGCCGCGATGTGATAGGGTTGTGACAATCACACCGCAATATTGCGGCCGCATCAGGTGATGTGGTCCGCAATTTAAATCAGTAACCTTACCCCATAAGGAGAGAGGCTTTTCTAGGATTTGAACCCATGACATCATTAGTCACTAAGCAATAACATTACCGTTTCTAGGAGTATTAATGTCAATCCAAGAAAAACATAATGCTTGACTATATAATCATAGAGGTCAACAAATTATATCAGAATATTATTTAATAAATAAAGCAACAAATCTCAGCTGTTGCTAACAATACACTTCCACAATGTTTTAAATTGCAGTCCGCAACCACAATTGAACTCGCAATGCTGCAAGGCAGTCGGAACCGCGACTGTAACCGCAATTTAAAACACTGTTGCAACATCGGCCATATTTTCTTACGATTTTTAACAAAATATAACTGCAACCACAATCTAAAGAAAACCATGTTCCAGGACTACATTAAAATGCACTCACCACCATTGTCGGAATTGAAAATCCAAGCTTTGTCAATGTTGGAGATGGCGTTGAATTCTTGAAGCAAGTTGGACTGATTTGAATATTCTTCTTCTGTAGATTCATCCATACCCAACGGGAATTCTTTATGCTCAGTAGCTTTTGGATTTTCCATCGCCGAAAACCGTTGAAAATCTAAATTTATTAGAAAAAATGAACAACGACATAGTTAAAAATAATGGATTTGAATTTGATTAACTAATTTTGATTTAGCTATATAATAAAGAATAAAAGTAAAATACTGAAGTGTCTTAAAAATTATTAGCTTAAGAAGAATATGCCTAATTTTTGTGTTGTTGTGAAAATTAGATAAATTTGGTGCTATAATGAAATAGAAGTAGAAGAAGTATTTGAGTGTGAATTTGGAGGGTTAGATGAGTTACTTGATGAGAGAAAAGGGTGTGATTGTTGAGTTGAGGGTGAGAATGAGAAAGGTAGAGAAAGATAATATGTTGAATCAAATAATAATAAGGAGGAAGGGAATCCGGGGGTTGAGATGATGCTAGACACGAATAAGTTATCTCATTTTCAGCCGCTAAAATCGTGATATGTGTATCATTTAATCATTTTCTACAAAAATATTTCCAAAACTAAACAAAACAATATACATGTCATTATTTTACTGACTGGATGAGATAAGTTATCTTCTGGTATAAGAATATATTTTATTCTCATAATTAATAATTGATGGGTTTCTTTGGAAGATAGGAAAATTGTTGGCTGGTTCAACTAGTAAATCGGACTTATTATCAGTATGGCTTAATAATTATACCGTTTTTGTAATTATATTGATTAAAATTTGTGAAAACTGATTATATTGGCCGGTTTCAATTGAACTGTATCGGTTATATCGACTAATTTTTTATTTAAAATTCATTTTTAATGTAAATAAAAAAATATTATTTTATTGATTTTTTAATACTAATGTTAATATATAATGTATATGTATGTAATTTTAGTGGTATACGGTTTAATTAATTAATCACCGGTTAAACTACTATACCACTATACCAGTACCACGACCGGTTTGATAATGATATGGTGTTAATAACACTAATATCTTCAACATTGTCTATGTACTGTCGTGTAAAGATTTATACACGATTAATAAACATTCATCATTCATTTATATTATAATGATTATTAAAAATGAATGATGGATGATTGACTGACAATATATAAAACTCTTGCGGTGTATAATTTTTATGTTAATAGAATAATAAATTTATTTTTTAGACCAATTGGTAGCTTTAAAAAAATAAATATAGTTCTGAACATAAAAATTCTCATAAGGTAATCAACAAGTTGAATAATTATATTCATGGTATAAATTTTTTGATTTAATCCCATAATCAAATAAAAAATAGTTACAAATAATAATAACACATAATATTTTCTTTAAAAAAATTCCAATTTTAAATAATTATTTTAGGTAAATAATAAAAGCTTAGAAATAAAAAACTAGTCTACATTCATTAATTGAAATTTAACATTATAAAGACAAAATGGAATGAAAAGGTACATTCTAAGACATATAAGGTCACACCAATATTAGTTTTATGTAGAACACCCAATAGGATGAGTACATCTTGTCCTTGTATGACACACTCTAACATGATTCATGCAGTTTTTATGAATGTGAGTTCATTGTAGATGACCATGCTGGACCTAATCGAGAATCAAATACTTTAAAAAGTAAAGAAAAATATAATATGTTAAAATATTTTTATCATTTTATATATATTAAAATGATATTTATGTTATTAAAAATACAAAAACAAGTATTTGTCTCTTCATTAATAAAGAGAATTTTTATTATGTTTGACTCTCTCCATTTTTGGATTATGACAAATAATGGGCCAACAATAATTCGAAAAACACCTCTTATTTCACAAAACTCTGAACTCCTAACTGAAAATTTTGAAGGTAGTTTCCACTAGACATCATATACAAGTGTCATGCAATCAAGGAGAACTTTTGAACATGCACCAATAAGAATTGAAATCTTCTATCTCATTTACCTATACTTAACTCATTACCATTAATAAGATTTTGACAAATATGTATCAAAAAATATTAAATTAATTTTTAAAATTAACTGTATTAGATGTGATAATATTTGATTAGTTGCGAATAGATAAATAAAATTATTTTGACATACATAATTTATGTTCGTACCAATAACATGCACAAAAGGGAAATGAAAAACTCGAAAGAGTTGATACTGAAATTTCCAGCACATCGTCCTAGTGGAGGGACAAAGAACATAGTATTTTCTCTTTAAAATACTTGGACATTGGTGACTTGAAAAGTACCTCTGATCTTCTCAGTTAGTGGACCCATATCACTTATTCTATATGGTGTTTCACTCTATATTCCAGACTAATCGGAATGTTGCTAAATGAATAAAAAAAATTAAAAATAAAAAGTAATAAAATGTAACATTTTGATTAGTTCATGGTAGGGAGTGAGACGCTATATGGAATAGTTGATCTCTATTATAATGGTGTGCCTACTGCATATGGATCTTTATAGGATGGAGGGAGTATATTTTTTGGTTTTGCTTTTAAAATATGAATCACTAGCAATATATGAAGTGTGGTATAATAGGAATAGGAGGAATAGTTTCTCACAAATTGATAGACAAATATTTTTGTGCATAGCCTTGTGGCCTAGTGTGTATACACTTCTTTCACTTGCATGACTTTGTTCAACACTTCTTTCACTTTATAAAAGAGTGAATTAACAAGGCAATCATTAGTGTGCATTACATGTGTGCATATGTAGTTGCATTTCTTGACCTAAAGTGTAGGGGTGCAACTATATTTAATTTACATATCTAATTAAAATGAATTAAATAACAATAAAATGTAAAGAAATATGCATTATTTTTCAAAGTTTTAAAATAACATAATAATTCAAAATAACGGTAAATAGAAATTAAAGATGTTAAAGAAAAATGTATCTTCATTTATAGTATTGTTATGTGTTCTTTTACATAATTAAACTTTGAATCATAGGTAAAAGTTTTATTTATTTATTTTTCAATTAAATCACTATATAGAAATTCATCCTTATCTTATTTTGATGGGGAGGGATCCACTTACTCCAAAAAACACCTACTCTTCATCTTAGCCATCCAATCTTGAAAAATTCAATGGCTTAGATGTACTCACCAATTCAAACCATTGGATTTTCCAAGAATGAATGGTCATAATGTGGAGTAAGTGTTTTTCCACTTACTCTTGGAGTAAGTGGATCCCTCCCCTATTTTGATTGTCTTCATCTTAAGAGAAGAAATTCACTTACTCCAAGAGTAAGTTTTTTAAACTTACTCCATATTTTAACCATCAATTATAGGGAAATCCAATGGTTTAGATGTACTCACTAATTCAAATAATTGGATTTCCCTAGAATTGAGGGCTAAGATGTGGAGTAAGTTTTTTAAACTTACTCTTGGAGTAAGTGGATTCCCTCCCTTATATAAAATGATCTTTCTCTAGTAGATGTAGAAACTAGATGTGTCAAGTTAAGATGCATGAATCGAAAGTGAGTAATATGCATTCATTTTCCCTGATTTTGTCAAAGTTGCACTTAATTCATAAATGGTAGAGAGATTCTTCAAATATAAATGGCTTGTGACATCAAGAAGAAAATGCTGAAGTTGACATCTTAAGGTGATATTCTCTTGCTCATTAAAATCGATGGGATAGAATGTTTCTACAAAGTACATATATTACAAATGCTTAGTGTTAGAAGGTCCATTGCTTAGTCATTGAACATGTGATTCAACTCTTACAAATCCTTATCAAGTGTAATTAGAAATATACTTACCCTATAATGATGCTTAAATGTGATGTGGTCCTTTTTATAACGAGCACACCCTTCACGTGCTATATAAGAAACATTAAAATCAGTAATATATATTTCATGTTGCTCACAAAATAATGTAACAATTTTTAGTGAATTTTTCCAAAGATCATCTCTCAACTTTTGAATCAGTGGTTTTATAGTGCCAACTAGTTGCATGACATTAACTATATCTTGGAACTTTTATTATAAAGCTTGACAAAGACAAAATGTGATCCTATAATCTCTTTCATTATCTTTAAAACAAATATGAAATCAAATGATGTTAAAATATTATGAGTAATATCCACATCAACACAGTAAAAGAACTTGATCCATCAACAATAATTTTTAGAAAAATCACACAATTGCACTAGTTGGTATAATCGGTACGATTCAATTGAAAACCGACCGATATAACTGATTTTGATTAATATGATTGCATAACCAGTATAATTGTTGAATTAGTCTACCTGAAATTGTTTTTAACCCACTACTTGCATCATTATGCCCTTAGCCAAAAATGTTTGATAACTGAGCCACCTATTAATTATGATGTACTTCAAATTTTAAAAGTTGTTGCTCCATTCAGAAGCTTAACTTCCAAATTTGATCTTAGACTTTAAAGTGAAAAACTGAAAATAATAAAGCGCATTGAAGAACCGTTAAAAAAATAAAGAGGTAAAAGTTGCAATGCGAACGAATAATAAATAAATATTAAGAAAAAAAATTGTTGAATAAATTTAAATCAGTAATACAAAATTCTAAATAGTAGACAATTAATATATAATTTAAATTCTTAACTTATCAAAAGTTACAAATATTATTAGAATAACTTGAGATGTAAAATTAAACGGTCCACTTGTTTATTACAATAACTTGAGATGTAAAGTTACAAATATTATTAACGAGTAGATTGAAACTTTTAACCTTATGAAGTGATATATATATATATATAAAGTATACACTATTCTTTGTACACGCACAAAAGTCTAGATTATACCTTCGGATAATTTAATAATCTCAAGAAAAAAATGGATGTCACAATGTACGAGATATTTAACTAGTTAGGTCTTAATAAGTTTATGTAAATAGCTTTATCCTAATTGAAGATTTGTTTCAAGGATTTAAGTTTGTGACATCTATACTCCTAAGTTTTTTTTGGATATTATTAAGAGTTTATTTTCACCCTATCGTTAAGGAAGTAATCACTTTCTGGGTGTGTAGTTGTCAATCTCAACAAGTATCGGATATATATTGTTCAGTTTCTATTCATTATAAATTGTTCAGTTTCTATTTTGAATATTAAGTTAGAAGTTGTAAAGTTGTTAGATAATCTTGTATATATATTGTACTCGTGATCATAATGAAAATATAATAATCATTGATCCCTTCTTAGTCTGATGACATGGTATCAAACCCTTGACTTTTTTGTCATCCTGAGGATCTAGCAGAGTCTTACATCAGTAGACCAATATATTAAATCAACGCTATATATTAAATTGAAATAAATTTTCTAATTTTCCTATGATTAGGGTTACCTCCATGAAATATGATCTTTTCTATTAATAGAAAGACAAATGTATATTTTTCCTTTATTTTTATTGGTAAAAATGTAATTTTATTATAATCAAAATGATATATGTATAATTTAATGTTACATTTCTCTTTGATTTTTGAAACACTTACCTCGCCGTTAATGGAGATGATCCAAGTAGTCAATGTTATTGACCTATAGTTTACTCATTAAGTGAAAAGTGAATATTTTGAGTAATATGAGAATCTCAAAACCAAGGGGAGCATATAAAAAGGTGGGAAAGTGGATAATAGGTTCAGATAAACCACACACAGAAAATGTCATTTTGTTCTACACTCTCATTTGTTAGTCCCACTTTACCCAAACCCACTTCTACTTCATCCACATGTTTCTCATCTTCAACATTACCCAACTTGCATGGCATCTTCACAAAGACTAGGAACTCAACAAGGTTCTTCATCAATGCTGGTTTCAATGAGTATGAGCCTGATCTTAATGAAGATCCTGTTGATCAATTTCGCACTAATGGTGTTGACCCAGTATGTTAATTTTTTAACTATACTAATCCAATTGTGATTATGGTTTTGTTTTGTTCATTTCATTTTTGTGTAAATTTCAGGAGGATTTTTTGTATGGAAAATATGATGGCCATCACACTTTCAATGAAGGAGAACAAGATAAAAGTATTTATATTTTCTTTTTCCTTTTTAAGGATGTGATGCATGTGGTTCAGAGAGAATTATAGAGAGTAATAAATTTCTCATAATTGGTTTTATCTTTTTAATTGGTCGGCCATGACTTAAACTCATAGTTTGAAACCACAATTAGAGTAGGATCCTGACAGAGAAGTGATATTTTTACTGAAGTTTAATTATATTTTTATATATTTTACAATAATTAATATATAAAAATAATTATTACTTAAGTAATATCACATATATATGATAATTTTATTATTATTATAGTCTAATCATTAAATTTTATTATGAAATAATAACAAAATAGATAAATATAATGTTAAACTAATAAAAATTAAGTATAAAATATTTCATTAAAATATATATGCTGGTACTGCGGGACGGCTATCATGATATCTATTCTCAACCATGAGCTATTTTTACAGATACCCATTGCGGGTATTTTGACGGATACTCACAGGTCCAAGTATTTTTGTCATACCTATGTATACTTGTCATTATATTTTGGTTTTTTGTTTTCTTTACACCGCACTTCTCTCTCGAGTAATGAATAGGATAGGATACAAGTGTTATTATATATGACTTTTTCTTTGTTTTTTTTAAGAACACTTATACTAGGAATCTGCACACCAGTAATTTAAAATCATATTCTTTTATTAAATTTGAACATTATTACCAAGTGTTTTAAGAAGTTATAAAATTTCATGGCAAACTAAAATGTTTTGGATTTTTTTCCATATTCATGACAAGTAGAACCTATCTATTGATGCTAGATGTAGTAGAATTATGAGTGAAGAAAACATGTTTGTGACATAGTGCACCATTTTACAAGACACAATTGCTAATGATATTTCAATTCAGGACCATTTTCGGAGACGTTTATTGAAGAACTAACTGCAGGAGACCCCCCCACAGGATTCCAGGGTGTGTTTTCCATAAACCATCGATGATATATTACTTTTTATGTGTGCCTCGAAGGATAACAATGTTATATTATTATATTTAAGGGAATAATAAAGTCGTATAAGAGAGGATACTCACCACTTTTATTCTACTTTTCAATGTGTTCATAGTTTGCTTCTTATTTTAATTCTTATGCAGGGATTATTTCATGGCTCTTCCCACCAGCCATTGCTGCTGGGGTGTTCTTCCATGTTCCGGTAATTCTAATTTCTAAATGTTAATTGCCACTAATAAACAATTCAATCTTCAAACCAATTGGATACTTTGTGGTGTGATGGTCAGTGTGAAGGGTTTTTTAAGGAACAAAATGAATGAAGATGTGGGATCGAATCTCATCCATAACAAATTAAAAAAGTTATAAGTTGTGAGTCATTTGATTGTGGCTGTTGTGGTGTGATTTAAAAATTATTTGGTACGACATGATGCAATTCAATGTAATTGCATCGTAGTTCGATGCGGCCGCATAACTGCGAGGTGGTGATGTGATATACACAAATTTAAAACAATGCTCAAATATATAGTATACATTCTTAATATACTTTGAGATGAACTAAGAAGTAATACTAAGTCCTAACTACTATGTGTCTTTCAGGGGGAGTACTTATACATTGGAGCAGGAATATTTACAATCATATTTTGCATTATTGAGATGGATAAACCTGATAAACCCCATCACTTTGAACCTCAAATATACAATATGGAAAGGGGAGCTAGAGACAAGTTGATAAATGAGTATAATACCATGGACATATGGGATTTCAATGAAAAATATGGGGACCTATGGGATTTTACAATCAAGAAGGATGACATAATGACTAGATAATTGTTTAAATTAACCTCATGCATTTTATGCAGTTTCTATCTTTTTTCCTTTTATATACATTAAAGTTCATGGCTTTCAATGATTACTATTCCATATAATAATGTGAAGGTTACCCTTTTAAATTTGTTATATTTTTTTTATTCTCACTTATCCTGTTTATATCGGATCAATAGGTATCTTATTTCCTAGTGAAGTGAGTCGGGTGAAAACAATTGGTTGCAAAAAGAAAATAAGAATAGAGAAATAGATGAGAAAAAGTATTGGGAGAAAGAGAAAGAAGAGAAATAGAATAAATTTTTGTAATGTTTGATATAAGAGAAGAAAGAAAACGAAGAGAAAGACATATTTTCCCCTCTTACTCTTCTGTTTGGTTGGATAGAAATTGGTAAGAGGAATATGATGTTATACTTCAAAAGATAAGAATACCCTTCTATATATCTATATTAATTGAAGGAGCTGGTAAATTTAGCAAAATTGACATCTTATATGTTTGACACTTGGAATTTTGGAGGGTAAAAATGTCTTCCGGTTTTCAACATTAAATAATCAAAAATTAACAAAATTACATTGAAGTCCTATTTCTAATGGTCATTTCACAAAAAGTAGGGGCACTTCAGTCTTTTGCAAAACCAATATAATAAATTAATATTATATTTATTATAGGACAATGAATATCACAATAGTAGGTTTAGTCAATGTGTTATTTTAAAAGTTAAATTAGGGGTAAAATAAACATTACAATTCTGCAATCATTATAATAATAAATGCAAATATAAAGTTACTAAAACGTGTCCCCTTTTTCAAATTCCGGTTTTATAGAGAATGGGGTATTTTTGTAAAACACTAACTACCCAAATTTCAAATTTCAACTTTACCTTTTTCTCTCTTCTTTTTCCGGTATACTCTCTTTATCTTTCTTTACCTTCTTCTCTCTTCTTTTTCTAGTATACTCTTTTTCTCTTTCTTTCATCTCATCTTTGCTACCTCCACTTCCCTCTTTCAATATTCTCTCTTCCTTCTTCACTTTTCTATCTTTCAACTCATTTTTTTTGTATTCGCTTATAGTTCACCAACCTACCCAAATGTATGATCTTTCTTTTTTCTTTGTGTTCTTAGTTATATTTTTCTAATATAAGATTTTTATAGTTTTGCATGTTTTATTTTGTGTGGGTCTTGCAGTTCCTCCATTCCTTTATTCACATCCATTAGCTGTTGCACATGGGTTATGTTAGGTTATCCATTTTGTGCATTTTCAGATCTCAATATGAGGAAAAAAAACATTGATGGTTGTGAGCACCCAATTTTGTCTGGCCCATAAAACATTCCAAAAAGAAACTTAATAATAAGTTAAATTCAAATTACAATCCGTAATATCTAAAAACAATGTTTAAATTAATAATATTTGGTGCTAAAAGGGGACATAATACACTTAAAAAGGAAACAAATCCCCCCAACTTCTTTAGGTGCCTTAAATGGGAAGATCCTCCAAAATTATACATCCACCATCTCTTAAACAACTCAGCACTCAATCTGTGAAAAAGAAAAGAAATCAAATCATCATCAAGTTAATAAAGGCAACCAAATAGAATTCCACTGAAATAGTACTAAATAAACACGCATAGAACCATCACTCAACATAATGACACCAAATATATGCAGATTAAGGACCAAGCTTAATTAGGCAACAATAACTACTACCATTAAAGTGATAATAAAAAATTATAAGCAGGGTATCAAATAGTGGTCTTAATAAGGCAACTACATATTCAAAGAGACAAATAAGGCAATGAGGAGTATTAAAATCATGATTAGCAATTCAAAATAATAGTTGTAAAAAGGGGATAATCAGATAGACAATAAGTATGGGAATACTAATTAGAAATACAAGGGGTTCTCATGAACCTCAACCATTATAAAAGGCAGGCAGCTGGTTCAAATGGAGACCTGAATAGAAAGCAACATATCGCTCTCAACACTCTTCTTACTTTCGCTATCTACAACATATACCTTATCACACATAATTCCATAAGAACGTACACACCATAACATACACAATTCCTACCCATCATTCATAACATACAAAAGCCTACATATACCCAAAGAAAACACCCAAAAATAGCCACATATACTGCATCATCCCAAAACGAGTACCAACAGTAAAGATTAACAGGATATCAAGAAAGGAGGATCTGAGGCAAAAAACCAAGGTTGGTCAGAAATCAAAGGTTAATATTTAGAAGGTAAGAGACTTGGTAAGATGTTTATCCTATTCATGTAAGCATAAGCATAAACATGTGGTTCATCATATGACATCACCCCTAATACCAATTAAAGACTAATCAACCTCTAATCAGAATATGAAACGTAGGTCATAAGGAGTGTTATAAACTAATCAACCTTATGTTTATTTACCAAGCTTTCTTATTTATTGTTATAGTTGTGTAAGTAATCATCTCGTGATTTAAGTTAATGATTTTAACCCCTTTATTTTTGCGATGAATTATAATTTTGAAAACTATATTTATTATATTAATAGGAATCCTAATGCGTTCTTAAAAAATAATAATTATAAATGAGTTTTTTAAATGAAATTTTTATATTAAGGTCATGGTTCGAGTCGACTCTGACTTCTCCGAAAATAGGAAGAAGGTGAGCGACCAACACCGTCTTTAACTATTAATTCCATATATCAAAAAATATTTTAAATAAAAATTATCTTATTACTTAAACGAATTTTATAGTAAGGTTACGATTCGAGTTGACTCTGACTTCTCTGAAAATGGGAAGAAGGTGAGCGACCAATACCGACTCTAAACTATTAATTCCATGCTAAAAAAGTTTTAAATAAAAATTATCTTATTACTTAAACGAATTTTAATGGAATTTTGTGGTAAGGTTACGGTTCGAGTTGACTCTGACTTCTCTGAAAATGGGAAGAAGGTGAGCGATCAACACCGACTCTAAACTATTAATTCCATGCTAAAATGTCTTAAATAAAAATTACCTTATTACTTAAACGAATTTCAATACTTCAGCATATTTTAAAACTGCTCAAACCAATTTAATTATTTTTTAAACCAGAACTACGTAGCCTTGATTTCCCTATTGCACCTAGGGATACGTAGGAGCAAGATGAACTCGTGTCAGGCATAACAATAAAAAATAAAACATTTTGCTTTAATTATTGAATTATAATAAATAATTGTTAAGGGTATAAAAGTCCATGTTATTAGTGGGGGTACCATTTTAATACGGGCGAAAGGGGTGCTAATACCTTCCCTGATCCGTAATCGACTCCCGAGCTCAGAATCTCTGTTCAAAGAACAAATTATCCTAATTTGGCATATTTAGAGTTTTCTACGTTTTATCCGCAAAAAACGTAGTGGCGACTCCAAAACAAATGGAAGAGGTAGAAATCGACTTCGTCTCTCCCTAAGCCGTAGGACTGGTCTTCAAACCGAAAATCAGGTCGCGACAAATACATATCATAAATGTAAATAGAAAACACTACGTTACCATCTTTATCCTCAATGTGTTTATGATGATGATTGAAGACATCAAGTACATTTGTTCCATGATTATTTTCACATGTAGTGAATGAAAAGTTTTTTTTCACCCTTTAACCATGAGGCTCTCCTCGCTATAGATTAGTTTTTTTTTGTTTTTTTCATAGATTCAATTTTTTTGTTCTACGTTACTTTGTTGGTTATTTAAAGTGTCATCATTATAACATTACAATTGTAACTTTGTAATAATATAATTTTATAACATTAGAATTAAAAAAAAAGAATGTTAACCTTAGAATTGTAACCAACAGAATTTATAAATTTTAATATTTATGTGTGATTTTAAATTTTCCTCTATTAATTCTAGAAGTGACCAGTTATATTTTTTAGCTAAGAAATGATTTGATATGATTACACCTAAAAATAGAATAATAACCTTAAGAATATAGTTAATTCCAATACTAATACAATTTCAATCAAAGTTATTTTTGATAACTTAATTTTAGTCAATATTCAATATAAATTTATATTTAGCTATTGTTTAATTCCAAAAATAAGTAATAAGAAATATGTATTCCTTAATTTTAAACAATGTTCATTATAGATATATTTTGTATAAAGTTTAAATTTGATTCTAATATTGCAATGTTACAATTGTAGTATGAAAATAGTAATCATAAGAAATATAAAAGAAAAACAATATTAATAATTTTCTATTTGAAAAGTAAAAATAGTAATTGTTTTAAATTTTATTTGTTTGCGGTTATTTTATAATTAAATAATAGTAATGTGTATAATAGTTTTCTTTTTTGTAAGTAAATTATTTTATTTTATAATTTTGTTTCCTTAATTTTATTTGTTGTATTTAGTACCAACAGACACACTGACTCCATATGGAGAAGTATTTATTAATATACAAAACGTCTCAAAGATAATTATTGATATTAAAATTAATTTTAAATATTCATATTTATGATTGTATCAAATCCTTAGTATAAAACATAATTAGTCTTAATCTAAAATAAAAATAGTAATATTATTATTTTTATTGAACTTACTGAATAATATATTTGTAATACAAATATTAATATTTTATTAATTGAGGATAATATTCTTCCAAACAATAGAAATGAAACTTCAATTTTTTTAACGTAATTATTTTGTAATTAAACCTCTAAAAAATCATAATATATCATTGACCTTTATACTAATAAATGTTCTAATGTATAACTATAGACGAGTAAAATGAATACCTAAGTTCAGATTCAATTAATATGTATGATGTTAATGATATTGAAGCAGTCAACATATTAACTCTAGAATTTCTAAACACACTTTCAACATTTGGTCTCCCTAATTATAAAATCAAGTTGAAGGTTGGAACTCCAATCATATTATTGAGAAATTTAGACGAGTCAGAATGATTATGTAATTGTACAAGAATGATAGTGACTAAAATGACAAACCATGTACTTGAAGCAAAAATCATGTTAGGTAAGAATGTTGGACATATCATATATATTCCTTGGATGTCAATGTCCCCCTCCCAAACTCCATGGCCTTTCAAGCTTATGAGAAGACAATTCCCTATAATTGTTTCATATGCTATGACAATCAATAAATCTCAAGGCTAATCACTAGACAGTGTAAGGTTATATATACTAAAATCAGTATTCAGTCATGGTTAATTATATGTTGCTATTTCAAGAGTTAAAAGCAGAAAATGATTGAAAATTTTGATTCATGATAAGGATAGTAACTCATTAAAGTCAACAACAAGTGTGGTTTATAAAGAAGTTTTTCAAAATCTTTAACATAATTAAAGATAAGTCAACAATAAAATGTGGTTTATATTCATCAATTTATCTTTAATTATGTTATTTAAATTTTATTTCTAACCATTTTATTATTTCATACAATAGGTTTTACGCTATGTGATTCTCCAACAACTGTTCTGAATGAAAAATGTACATAAAATTGATTTCTTATGAGGTAATCATTAATAAATGTTTCACCAAATACTATATAATGTTTGTTACTTTCATTTAATAAAGTAAAAATCGTAAGATATAAACTATTAGTTACAATCCATTTAGTTATGTATTAATACTCTCATAAGTAATTTTTAATATTTACAAATTATAGTGTTATTCTGTAATTTAAATTCATGCAATACTCATTAACACCCATGCGAATGCACGGGTAACCTAATAAGGGAATCTCTTATTCTTTACATTCCTGATTTTGTATTCCCTGAATATATTACACAAAGTTGTTAACAGTGAACATATATGTACTTGGCCTAATATATTATTTATTTTGTACTCACTGATTAACTTGAGCTTATTGTTAGAAAAAATGGGGTTATTTTTTACTCTCGTGTTTGCAAAAGTATTAACACATATGGCATATATGTGCATATATATATATATAATTTTTGCGTACTTAAAAATTACTTTATGCTACTAAAATATATTCATCCAAAATACGGTACTACTCGTGCGAATGCACGGGTAACCAACTAGTAAATAAATAAAACAGTGGGAAAAATGTTTTATTATTAATTAAAAATAAAGGTTATAATTTTAAATTGTAAATTTTATTATATTTTCAATTGTTTTTATTAACATTTTTTATATCTAAAAGAGTTGCTTTATGTATGTTACTAGTGTTTAAAATATAGAATTAAAGAGAAAAAATTGAAGGGTATATTAGTCATTTTATATAAAATCACCATTCTTTCTCCACTTTCTCTCCAAATTAGAAGGGAAGGAAATTATGGTGCGTCTCACACATTTTTTCTTCTCTCCTCTCTTTTTCTCTTCACAACCAAAGAGGAGAAATCCTCTATTTCTCTTCAATATCTCTCTCACTCTTTTCTCTTCACTCAACTTCTTCCCTACCAAATGAAGGCTAAGAGAGGTAAATTAGTTTTGTAGAAAATTGAAATTTTTTTGCAACTTTAAAAACAATTGGAGTATAGTGCAAAGAAAATGTAAATTGGAGAAAATTAAAATATAGAAACGAAAGTAAAGAGTATAATGAAGAATAAATATACATCAGTTTTTATATTGGTTCACATTTTTATCCACTTGAAGGCTACTTCTAGTCTCTTGCTTACACAAGAGATTTTATTGATTTGATGAGTTGATCAATTGTCAATCTCACACTGAGATTCTGAGTACAAAACACATTCATCACAATCTCACAACCTTAGTAGAATATCTCTTCTAAGTATCTCTCAACAAGTATTATGACTAACTTTCACAATTATGTATGAATGACGATATAGAAACCATGACTCAAAATAACAAGTATCTTTATGATAGTTTTTGAAATAATCCACACATCAAGACAAGACAATCATAAATAAATTAAGTTCAAACTAAGTCTTTGAATCATAACAATTGCATGAACTAGGGTCACTCTTCTCTCATCACCTTCATGTGATTAGGGGCTATCGTGTTTCGCTCAAAAAAATTCATGAAAGTAAATTACCATAGACTTGATTATAAACCAAATCGCCATTGACCGTATTTGAATGCATTCAAAAATCAAAAGGTCTTTAAATGGTTGTGATGAGACCAATGTGAATAACACAATGTGGGATAAATGAAGAAAGGGAAATTCAAAAGGCTTACAAATTGTTCCCAAAATACTTAAATTTTTTAGACATCTAATTGAACAACTGGAATTCTCTTTTATGGGCCTTATTCAGTAATATGATCGTTTTTCGATCAACCTTTCTCTTTAATATAATTTTTCAATCCTTTTTTCATTGTATTTTTGTACTTTTCCTGCTTCATTCTTATGATTTTCTAAAAGAGAAAGGTGAATTTTTTTCCTTTTCACCTTTTTATGGATTCCTTCACTACACACATTATCCTTTTTCAGTTTTCCCATTGCTTCAACCAAATATTCCAAATTAACCCAAAAACCCTTATTTGAGTAGCTATGAAGAAATTAGTAAAGTTTAGGCTCAAAAGTGGGCGACTAATTGGTTTTAAATGTTTATAGCAAGTTGTTGAAGGTCAAAAGAAAAGGTCCTAATTGCCTCTATCATTTTAATGGACACAAACAAACTTCAATCTTGAAATGGTCATAAATCAAGTTCTAGAATGTACAATCATATAAAATTATGCACTCATGAAAGAAAAATGGTTTTTTTGTAATTATCAATTCAAATCAGAACACTTATTGTGTTTGGTCCAAGTTTCTCATATTTGGTATATTCAACACAAGTTATGAAACAAAGACTTTTATTCAACAAAATTTCATTCACAATTGCCAAATCTAATTTTTTTATGTAATTATTTTATCAAAAGTTTTTCAATGGGGATCACAAATAGTCAACAATCATCAAACATATTTTTTTCATTAAAAAGAAACATATAACACATAGAATAAAACAACAGGAGATAGATGAAATATGAATATTCAACCTAAAATGAAATTATTTTTCAGAATTTATAAATCTTTCCTTAAAATCTTGTTGTGATTTTATAAAACAATATTTTCATTTCTTTGCTTTAAAAACAATTTGGAAATCTAATATTTATTATTTAATACTAAAATCATTTAAGGAAAATGGTTGACAATCTGTTTTAGATTTGCAATGGTTGTGAAGACTTTTGTGCGCGACTCCCCTTCAATTCATGCATGAGATAGTATGTAGGGTAGCTCAACTCATTCTCCCCCTTTACCTAGGTAGATGTGGAATCATATCCAACCTGCAAAACTTCAAACAACAGTTTATCCCCCTTTTGGCATGATGAAAAAGTCATGATAGAAAAAAATATAGCCAAAAGACGAAAAGTAACACAGTTTTTAACTCTCTTAATTGATTAAGGGAGTGAATAATCGATTAGAGCAGTTAAGAAAATTGAACAAGTGTACAGAATTTGATAATTAATTGATTAAATGAATTTGTTAATCGATTAACATGATCAACAGACATAATATGGAGTTTTACTTACAATTGAATCTATACATTTTGTATATGAAACAATGATGTGTAGAATAACTAATGAACATAGATAATATGCAAGCATTAGGAACCAAACATTAGTCATCAATGATACAAAATAGAATATAGTCAATTACAATATAAAATTAAAATATGAGAGATAAAATTAGTTCAGAAATTACAACCATACTTCGAACAAATACAAATACAATAATATTTAAACGAAGTTTAAATCACAATAGCACTTAAGAACAAGTACAAATATAACAAAGGGCCAATTCACTCTGATACCCTCTTTGATTGTAAACTTGAGTTTTAAGTCATGTGTCGTTCGTTGTACATGGTTATTATCACACTAAACCAAAATGTATGCAATCAAGAGTTACATCAATCTATTCTCTACTGAGAATGAGCTAGACATAGCATGTATGACTTATACACTTTTATAGGATCAAATGAGTTCCACAACTCATTCTCACAATCACCGTAAGGAGACCTAGTACTTGATAGTCCTCCTACATCAAAAAATAACTTTTCATCTAATGTAGTTAGCTTTCCACTAATCAAAGCTACATAAGTCACTTCCTTATGCTGAAAATTACTATAGAATTCCCTAATCAAGGTTGGATAAATCTTACCATTCATCTCCAGAAAGATGTTAGAACCTTGCACTTCAAAATGGTGAGGAAATTCAAAACCATGCTCAACCATCCAAGACATATGGGCATAACTAATGTAGTTTTGTTTTCTTCCTTGAAACTTAGTCAATCGTGAAGCTTATAGGGTAGGAGAATAGTAAGGATTGCTCCTAGCGGCGTTTCTACCACCTGGAGTAGAAGAAGAACCACCAGCTTCCACATTCCTTGGTCTCGTGGCCTTGGTTCACTTATTTTCACCGAATAGAGATGTTATAATTGATTAAGGAGGTATAAGGAATTAGGGTTTCAAAATAGGGAAAACTTAGATTCACAAATTACTGAATAATTTGGACTTTTTTGGTGTAAGAATAACGAGTAGAAACACAGTGGGGAAGCTTGACTTGAAGATAGATGCACTTAATTTCAGAAGATCTCAGACAAGAACAGAGATTCCACAGACTTAAGGTACAAACGAGATAACCCTAGACGAGTACTTGAAACTATTTAAACACTATCATTAATCGATTAAGCTCATCTTTGATCGATTATCATATTTAAATTTTTCACATAGATAATCAATTATATAGATAATCAATTTTTGCCGAGATAATCGATTAAAAGACGGAACTATCGATTAATTGTACTGAAAATCACATTTTTATAGTATATTAGGTGTGACACTTAGAGAATGATAGGATACTATAAACATAATTCTATCCTAATGTAGAAGACACACTTAGGCCCATGTTAGTCATTCCATCCCTTCCCATTTTTTAACGTTAACGAGCTTGTTTATATGTGCTGTTAAGTGGTGATGTGGGCACAAGTGTGCGATTCCAAGTTGACAAGTTTTGCCAACTCAAAAAAACGACGTCTTTTTGTGTCATCTTGTTCTCCCTCATCGACTTAAAAAAACACTCACTTTAGTCCTTCAACATTTCTATAAGTACCATATTAGTCCCTACTAATAAACACAAATTTATAAACCTTAAATTAGTTGTTTTCACCACAAATCTTCACCCAAAAATTCATAATAACTAATAAACTGTTACAAAGAAGATATTTTGAATTTCATAAACCTTAATAAATGGGAACATATTGAATCATTTTAGTCATAGTCTAAATGAGAGTCTTTCCACAAGTTGTCATCTATCACATTCATGTGTACGATATTTCTGTTGTGGATGCTTGAAATATGTTATTACATTAGTTTCATATCACCTAGTATTGGAATATAGTAGAGTAACCAATATTATATATTGGACTCAAGTCCCTTGTTGTAATATGCACCAAATATAAGCACCAAATAGAAACACCTCATGGGCACTTGGGCTCATGGGTGTGTTAGGGATTGTAATATTTGTTCTCTAATAATATCTTGGTAGCCGATCAGCGCTCTTGGGGATGTAGGCACAATTGGCCGAACTCCGTTACCAAATTATTTGTTTCTTCTATTCTATTTATTCTATGCACTTTATTCGATTGCTTCTGACCAACGATGCGCAACAATCGCTTCCGCTACACTAACAATTGGTATCAAAGCCAATTAGTAGATGCCTCTTAACCTAGGTGCTAGATAATGACAAAAGAGGGTGAATACATGTTGGTTAGACAAGGTACGTCAAAGGTACTATGCAAGGATAAACACTACAACAAATTTCACATTTAGTGGAGGTTTTTTGGTGGGGGTTATTCAAACCTCCGCAAATAAATAAAATGAGGTGGGCTGGACAATCAAGTAAATATATGGTGGAGATTTTTATTCAATTTATGAAGGTTTTCAACCTCCACTATTTTTATAGGAGTGCTCATCAAAATCAACATGGGTAGCTGAGTATAATACCAAAAAAAACGTATATACTTCTTCTTCTTTCAATCATAATTCCTCTCTGTCCATAATTTTAATTCATCTCTCACGTCATATTTTCTAGAATTCATAAGTATACTTCCTCAACCAGAATTTTCACACTCAGTCTTATCATTTATTTCTAACTCACTCTCATCATTTCTCTTTCACTCATTCTCATCTTTTCTCTCACACTCTCATGGTTTCTCTCTCACCCACTCTCTTAACCATTTCTTTCATTCAAGAAATTTTCTGGCTCCTTGAAACATTTTCTCTCATTCAATCAGGTAAAGCTTGAATTTATTGTGTTACCATTAAGGAAAACCTTCTTCAGAGATATTGGCAACTTCACCAACCAAGTCAAAGCTTTTTCTTAGGTTTGATTCTCTTCAATTTTGAATACAAATTTCTAAATTATTTTATTCTTATACTATAATCATTAATCCTAAATCTCTAATTTCACTTTTCTAAATCTTCTATTGTTTTCCCTAAATATGTTGAAATCCCTAATTTTTTCACTTTTTCTAATCCTAAATATGCTAGATTGATGTTAAGATTAAATTGAAATTAATCCTAAATATGTTGAAAACGTATTGGCTGTGGATAGTGATGCATTGTGATTTTAGGATCAATGTTATTAGTAGGGTTAAGCTTAAGGGAAGTGTATATGGATTCATCCAATTTTTAGAGTAAAAAACATGTTGCAAAGAATCGTTAGTTATTGGGTAAACTAAGGTGGAAGAAGGAGCAAGAAGAAACATGGGAAATTAAATGCGTATTTTAAGCTGTGTGTTATGTTTGAGAGTTTCAAGAGTTATGTGGTGTGTAATTTTGTATAGAGAAAGAGTAGAAACAGAGAGGGTTAAAGCTACTAAGTCAAAAATAATTCAGATTGTTCCACAGAGAGGGGTAAAGCAGAGTTAGAACTTTGGAACAGAAAAGTCTGAAGAAATCTTTTTGAAACGGGTCTTATGGGATGGAGTGTTTATTATATTTGATGTAGGGTTTACTTCAAGTCTGAAGTTGAATATAGTTTTTGGTTGCTAAGTGTGGATAGGATGTAAGTTATTGTCTTCAATCTTAATGTTGCTGCAGTTGTGGATCCTTTTTTGGCCCTTCTCAACCAGTTATTGCTCAGAGAGTAATCCAAGAGAGCAAGTCATTGGTAGAAAACCAGCATCTAGCGTCCAAGCCATCTAACTCAACTCACTGTATTTGTTTAGAACCCTTGTTATGCATTATGTATATATCCTTCTTATGGTTGGGTTTTGCAGGTTAAGCCAACAAAATTGGTGTTGGGGTAGTGGCATTAGATGGCACAATTCTATCAAACCCACACCACACATACATCACTCCTCCCGGTCAAGGCTTTATTCCTAGATAAACATCACAACACCATCTTCAACACATTATCCATCTTGTAAAATCCGCCTTAGAAACAACACAAATCACTCCAAAGGAGATTGATTGCATCTGTTACACCAAGGGTCCTGGCATTGGATCTCCACTTCAAGTATCTGCTATCGTTGTTCGTGTGCTCTCACAGCTTTGGAAGAAGCCCATTGTTGCTGTCAACCATTGTGTAGCACATATTGAGATGGGAAGAATCGTGACTGGTGCTGATGATCCTGTTGTATTGTATGTCAGTGACAGTAATATTCAAGTCATTGCTTACAGTGAGGGCGTTATAGAATCTTTGGGGAGATCATTGATATTGCTGTTGGGAATTGCTTGGATCGCTTTGCTAGGGTCTTAACACTTTCCAATGATCCAATTCCTGGATACAACATTGAGCAGGTGCTTCTTCACTACTATCTATTTTATATGGTATATGGCGATTGCGTTATATATGTGTTCCTTTTATTATTAGTTTTTATCTGCATTAGTTTTTTCTGCATTGTTTATCATATGTTTAGTACAAGTTCAAAAATGCAAGGGAATTATTTCAACTATAGGTCAACAACTTGACTCCTAGATCTACCAAACCATGCATATTGCTCTTAACAGATAGTTTTATGTACATAAACGGAGATTAAATTTTCACTTATCTGCATAATTTGTGAAGTCCAGGAAATTGAGGACGATGGAGGGTTTTCTTAAAATGACCCTTCATACTGAATAAATAAAAAACGTAACTAGATGTCAACCTTAATAAATGGATATCAAACCTGAAAGATGCATATGACACATTTTGTCTTAGCTTGAGAGCAGAGACATCTAGAGTTAATAACTAAAATCAGTGACACAGAGTGTTAAACTTTGCAAAAATAGGCTCAACAATACCTTGGACTTGTCTAGCTAGAATGTTGGCCTAGACTCAACAATACCCCTCCCAACATATATATGATAGACCATTATATCGTTGTTCGATTATACTAGCTTGGTTGTTGTTATTATTATTGAATAAACTATATTTATTGAAGTATCTTAAGTTTTGAAATTGGTTCACAGGCTTAGGGAGCTTCATACTCTAAAAGGACATGTGGAATAAGTGGTGAAGCTGAAGGGACTAGATATTGATACAATCCAGCAGCATTACATAGTCTAAGGAGCTTGAACAACCTTAAAAAATAATCGCTTCAGACCTTATCTTAGAACACACAAAAATAACATAATGATGAAACCATAAGTGAGTCTGTTGTTTTTATTAGAATGGCTGTCCTTTTGTGAACAAAATGAATGGCTACTTCCCTATCCCATTTTGGCAGTAGTAGGATGAGATGATATTTCTCTTTAGGTACCAAATAATAGGGTTAGGGATGATATTTCTCTTTAAGAACTCAATATATTTTGGATTTTGATTAATGTTTCTTAGTACTAAGTTGATCCTTGATTTTTTACCAATATTTTATTAGGAATATTTGTATTTAGTATTGTATATTTAAATAATAATTATAAATTAATGAGATTAATGTTGTAAAAAATTTGAAATTAAATTGAGATTAAAATCCTATAGAATCATATTGTGGAGGTTTACAATCTCTCTAATAAATGATGCAAAAACCTCCTCAAATAGTGGAAGTTTATAACCTCCATAATAAATGATGCAAAAACCTCATCAAATAGTGAAGGTTAAAAACCTACTCAAATAGTGGAGGTTTTTAACCTCCACTAATAAACCGCTACAAAATTATCAATACTAGGGGTTTTCTAAAATCTCCACTAAATGCTTCTAAAGTCTGTTGTAGCGAAAGGAGATGAGTTGAAGTAAAAGAAAATATAGCAGAACTATGGTGGGGGCGATATATGTTGATCCAAAACACCAAAAGTTCATATACTGGATTAGGATCAAGTTGAAGATCGGGACTCAGGTGTTGACTTTGGTTCTGAGACAGATACTGACAATATCTCTCTAGATGTTGAGAGAAATATATCATTTGAGATGAGAATTGAAATATCTTAATGGCATATCTAGGACGTCATAGTGAAGGATATTAATTGTTAGTAGATCCACAAAAGCACACAGACGTCGGCTGACTTTGATGCAGGATGTAACATGGACATTGGCTTTGATGCAAGGTGTAACACGAACATTGGTAGAGATGCAGGGTGCGACATGAGCATTGGCTTGGATGCAAGGGTGTGGCACGGACATTGGTTAGCATTACGCAAGGTGTGTGTTGTGGTTATACTCCTTATGATCGAGTATGATAGTTCTTTTGAACTATGATTGTTGAGCTAGACAATGGTGGTAGCGGTTGAGGGTTTTTGTGGAAGCTCCAAGGTTCAGTTTGACTGAGTATTGAAGATGACGATTGTTGATGAACTTTTGTGTAGAGGTTCCATATATCGAAAGACTTCCTAACACTAGATGGTTAGGCGGCGTATTCCATTAGATGACAGTACGAGAAGCTGCACTACAAGTTTAGAGAGCTAGACTGTTGGTAACATCGTTAAAGATATTTAGAAGGTTTATGTTGAAGGTGAGCAATTTGTTAAAGAGAATTATGCATTGAGCAAGGTGAAGTCAGATATTCACTAAAGTGAAGAATCTTGTGTAGATTTCCTAAGGAGCGAGATATTCGTCTATTTCAATCAAGGTGGAGATTGTTGTGAATGCTTGAAATATGTTATTACATTAGTCTCACATCACTAGTATTAGAATAGAGTAGAATAACCAATATTATATATTGGACTCAGGTCCCTTGTTGTAATATGCACCAGGTATAATCACCAAATAGAAACACTCCATGGGCACTTGGGCCTATGGGTGTGCTAGAGATTGTAATCATTGTTCTCTAATAATATATTGATAGCTGCTCAGCGCTCCCGGAGACATAGACACAATTGGCCAAACTCTATTACCAAGTTCTTTGTTCTTCTCTTTATTTATTCTATGCATTTTATTTGATTGCGTCTAACCAACGATGCGCAACGATTGCTTCCGCTTGAGTTATTGGATTTTACCAACTTCATAATTTCTGTTTTTGCTACTTGCAAAACCTACCAGCTTCTGCCAGTTAAACAATTCAAAACAAAGTTTGAATTATGCACATATATATAGATTAGAGATTTAGAGGAAGTGATTTTGGATTGAGGGATTTTTGTGACTTTCTTGATTTTTGAGTTAAATTCTTTAACATTCATCTAACAACTCAAAATTGTAGAAGTCAACCAACATATTACCATTTACATCTGTATAATTGAATAAACGTTCATGAATTTTTTATTCATAGAATCTTTATGAATTATTTATTCATAGAGTTTTTCTTGCGAATAAGTTTAATTTTTTGAGTAAAAATCTCAGGTGAAAAAATTTGATTTAGAGTTCAAAATTTTGTATTTACGAGTAAGGATGATTAATATGATATTTACAGAAATCTAGATGTACCAAAATGAGTATTTTTTTTTGGAGTTTACGAGGGAACTAATATAATATTTATAGAAACCTTAAGGAATTAAATGAGTGTTTACCTGTAAGGACGAATATGATACTTGAATAATCATTGTTTTGTGTATTTTTAATAAAAAAATCGAAACTATATATATATATTTATATATAACCACTTCACCACTTAATGACACATATGATGTTAAAGTTAATAGATAGGAAATGACGAAAATAATAATATGGTTCCACATTCAAAAACATTAAAGACTAAAATGATATTTTAAAATTATTATGGATTAAGTTGATATGGTTAAAAAACATAGGATTAGAATAGATAATTAGTCGTATCTATGTTCCTTGTATAGAAATTGACCACTTGTCAATTTTTATATTACATACCAATTTAAGTTATATTTATTATTTTATTGGTTTGAACCATAAATAACATTTTTTAAGGGAGACATTCTAATTTTAAGTCGGATAGAAACACTATATATTATAGAATTCTCCTTTAACACAATTGCATTCATTATATGTCAGAAATGTAGGTTATACGAGACATCTACTGTGTATATTCAGTAGTTAAATAAAAAAAACAAATGGACAAAACGTAGGTTTCTTTTACAAAACATTTCTTATTACTTTTCTAAATGTTTATTGCTTAGAACATTTCTAACTATAAACATTTATGATGTTTTTTCTTCTATTAAGAATTTAATAGGTACACTAATTCACTAATAAAAATAAAAAACATAATCATAATAATAATTACACATGTACTTTTATTATAGAACAAACAAGAGACACCATAGAAAGAAAAACACCAGCTTTTGTCCTTTCTTATTCCACAAGTTAGAAGCTACATTACTTATAAGAGGTTTGTGTTCCAAAGTCTGTCTCTTCTAATAATATAATATTACATAATATTTTATTTTTGTTTTATAAAGGGAATGAAAAAACACATAAAAATAATTATTTTTAATGACATACATGTTATTTTTAATAGTTATTTGGGCGAGATAAGATTGTGAACACTAATTTGAAACACGCGATCTTTATCTCATGTGCATGGTCTTACGTTATTGCATAAAGGAATCAAAGCCTATACCTTCAATTGCTTTTATGAGGAATGCTTGCAAACTGCAATCAAATAAATATTCCCCTTTTCTTTTTCCTTAGAAAATAGTAATTATTCCTTTCTTCGTGATTTTGATAGACACACTTACCAGCTTTAGTAAAAGCAAAAGATGTCGGAAATCACAACAAAATGCCCCTACTATACCTACTTGTGTCAAATGAATCATAAATATAATGTACATTAATGTAAAATCCACCATAGATATCATAGCTTAAGTTTCCAAACATAAATTTTAAGAGTGAATACTTTTTTTAAATAATACAAATAAATGATGGATAATGTACTTACTATGTATAAATTTTTACAGTGCGAAATATTACACTAATACTTACTTTGGTACATAATTTTTTGCATGAAAAAATAAAAATTCAAACTAACTCAAAGATCACGAATATGAATAAAAATAGTCTCTATAAAAATACTAAATTAACACATATTACATATTTTTTGGACCGTTTTAAATTTTTCAAATTTCCAGAACGAATTGGTGCACACAAAATTTTGAAAAGCAAAAGTAAAATGTTTACTCTAAATCTAATTCAAAAAAAATATATGCACTAGCAATTTACATTTCCCATTAATATTATTTATCATTTACATTTAATCATTAATGATTAACATATCTGATGTTGTGATCATTAATTCTCTTAAATATAATGAATGATATATTGACTATTTATAAATGTTTATACAAGTGATGATACATAAATATTACACTATTTAATTAATCTCTCTTTGCCAAAACTATTACCAAAAAAAAAAAAACTACTATATATTACTATAATCGTAAACTTTAGCCCACTCTAAGTGTTATAAATAGATCTAACACTAACATAATAAGGCACCATTGCACCAAAACCTTAGAGATATCATAAACATGTCTTCAAATGCAGTTTCGAGTGTGACGAATTTTCAGAAAACCAAAGCTTCAATGATGCTGAACCCATTATCATTAACTGATGATCAAGTCTTAGAGAAAGTTTACATAACTCACGTTCATACAGCTGAAAAGTACGATGTGGAATCACTTTTCAATGTTACTTCAAATATTATCAAGCATTCTACTGCATCAGCTGAAAATTTTGTAACTCAGGTAATTAGCATTCGATAATTAATTTCGCTCATTGATTTAAATTGTGGACCACATGACCTGATGTGGCCGCAATATTGTGGACCACATGACCTGATGTGGTCGTAATATTGTGGTTGCGATGACAGCCCAACCGCATCACACCACAATTGCGATGTGACTCCAAATCACAATGATGTGGCCGCATCAGACCACAACGCAACCGCATCAGGCCGCATTGGGCAGCATCAGGCCGCATCGAATTTAAAAATATTGTTTTAATCACAAAATAATTCACTGGCCGCAATCACATCGACCACAATAACCGTAATCGCAGTAACCACAACTGTTACCGCAATTGCGAGTATATGCGTAAATAATTTATGAATGAATTAAAAAATTTACCATATGGTTTGCAGAATGGTACACCCATTGGTCACATTGAGGATAAGGTTCCATTATCCAGTTTCAACCCACCATTCCGTACAATGAAGGAGATTGCTTATCAGGTTTGACTTGAACAACTACAAAATATTTTGAAATTTTTGGTAGTGGCCTATAAATATATTTATATATTAAAATTTTCAGCATTTGTTTGAGTATAGAATTGTAATATTATATATTATAAACTATACTAAAAGTTAATAAGGTTTTTCATATTTCTAAACAGATTATTCTGCTGGCATTATATGTTATTACTCCTCATTATGTGATTTGCTATTGAAAAGGACTCAACCTATGGGTCTATGATGAGGGTTGTCTGATTAATTCATATCCTCGTCACGATTTGAATCATAATGGATAGATGGAAAAGTCATCAATCTATATAAATCATATTTTAAATTATCTAATTCATTCATATCCAAATTTAATGAATAGATTATAATACATTCATAACTACATTTTTATGGATTTGAAATGATGAATATTCAATCCAATTGATTTTTTTATTGGAATTAAACAAAAAGAACATTATTCTTTTAAAATTCACCATTTCAGCATTTTTTTAAAATTACCTTTAAGTGTTAAGCATTTCTTAGGCTATTTAAACCTTGTGGATGAATGTCTAACAACTTAACATAAGTGTTAAGCTGCAAGTTAAACACAAGTTCATTGGAAAGGAAACAAGTTATACTTAAGTGGTGATATGAATTACTTAACTTCCCCTATTTTTATGATTATTTTGCATAACATTTTTTTATTACACACATCACTTATCCCCAACATTATCCAATTTCATGTCCCGGACAATCACATATTTTATCATGTGAATAAAATAAAAAATGATAAAAAATAATATACTGACTGACTCAGCGTGCACTTGTCATATGTTCTTAGGTGTGTGAAATTTCAACATCAACTTTTTATATAAAGAAAAAAACTTATATGACGACATATACAACACGTGATGTTTAGAGACAAGCGTATTTATGTTGTTTGTGTTATTATCTATGATTAAATTTTAATGAGTTGTCAAGATTTTATTAGTTACTATATTGTTAGAACATTCAATTTCTATAAACATCTAACATTAACAATTTAATTTGGTAATTGTAGATGATGAGCACACCCCATGGAGAGCATAATGCACACCAAACAGCAATTTCAATTCTGGAACAGCTTAAAAGCTATACCTGGGATGGAAAAGCTGTTATAGTACTAGCTGCTTTTTCTCTTGAATATGGAAATTTCTGGCACCTAGTTCATCTTCAAAGTGGAGACCAACTTGGAAGATCAATAGCATTAATGAATAGGGTTCACACCATTGAAGGAAATAATAGACAATCAATTTCTGACTACAACATTTTGGTGAAAACTATATTAGTTGCTGTTGAATGCATAACTGAAATGGAAAGATTATCAACAAAAGGTTATGATCCAAAAGATGTTCCAGCATTATCAGAAGGATTGTTAGAGATACCTGTGATTGTTTATTGGACTATCATCACTATCATTGCATGTGCTAATCATTTTGATTTTATCATGGGTCAAACGTAAGTTCTAAACCTATTCTTTGAATTTTGCATGGTTTAATTATTGTTGAAAATTTTATGGGGTTTTTTATTCTTAGATAAGGTTAATTAAACAATTTCATTTTACATGCACTTATTTAACCTTGTTTGAAATGATTTGATTAATGAAGTTTGTTTTCATAAGGAATTATCATAAATTTATTGAAATAAGTTCTTTTCTTTTAGTGTTGTAAGTCATTTTTATAAGTTACTTCTACAAATTTAATTTTATAACTTCTTATATGCAATGGGGAGGGAAATCATATAGGAGAAAAAATGTATGTAGTGATAGTGGATGACTTTTACATATTGTTATTGTATTATTCATCATTCATGTTTAATCATCATTGACAAATATAATATAATAATTGTGTGCAAATCTTTACATTAACGGTGCATAGATATTAGAATATTAGAGTGATTATATAAATACATAGTTTAAACAAAGTTGTTCATATTATGTTTTTTAGCTTTAAGGTAATTGTTGATGGCATTTTTTTCATAATTAATAATCTCAAATAAATTATCTTCCATAAATTACCAATGTTGCTTACATTTCGAATAGAGTAAAGTACTAGCCATATTTTTTTTAGTAGGCAGATAATATTAAATAGACTATCATTTATTATTCATTTTTAATTATTTGATCATTGACTTTTTAAAACTATATTAAATATGAATAATGGATATTATTTATGTATGAAATTTTATACTAACAAATGTATAGATATTACACTCTATTCACGACCCAAAATCATTTTAAAAGAAATTTTCCAACAAATACACAATCTAATACAGTGAAGTATGGTTTAGAATGCTTTCAGCACTGTATCAAAAATAAAAGAATGCTTTATGTATCTTTGATTATTTCATGATTTTTGGAACCATGTTGTCATGTTAACTATATATGAAATGACATCCTAATGCTATAATTGTTTTCTTGTTTTTTTTGTTAAAGAAAAAGATAAGCTGATAAAGCAATTTCTTTTAAAGATAGAGAAAATAATGTATACAATATAAGAGTTTTTTACACCGTCATAGATCATTCACATTTATTTTCAATTATTATTAAATTTCTTAAATAAAAGTAATACAAACGAATAGTTGTGATAGTTTATATAAAAGTAAAAAGATGTATAGTGATTGTGTATAAATCTTTAGGAGCATTACAACTTAAACTCTTAAAAACAGCATTATTTGTAAACAACCTAACATAACCTTACAATTCCTTTGATTCAGGGACGACCGATTTGAACTATCGAATTTCGGTAACAAGCTTGCCTCCATTGTCAGCAAATTAAAGGCTCATCAGACTCGAAGCAGAAAGGAAATAGGTCATGTGGTGAATGAATTCTATTTTTAATATATATAAGAATGAACATAAATTTATAGATTTTTATGTGTGCCAATTTAATCCTAGAAAAAAAATCAAAAATCAAAAATTGTAAATGTAAGTTAAAATAAAGTGTACCAAAAATTAATAATAAAGATGTTTAAAATGAATAATATTTTTTTGGTACTATAAGGTATTCTCTTAACTTTTTAGGTAATAAACTAATTCCTTTCGGTGTGTATAATTGTACTTCAAACAAATGTTACTCACATGAATAAAAAAAGAGTTATTTTGAGTTTCCCAATTTTTTGAATGACTAAATTATTACATGGATAAAATTTGAGAAATAAAAATGAGTCATTACTCTATAATGAAACATTCATTCACCTAATGTTTAGATATAAAAAAGATATGGAAGGATTAATCCAGTGATGTAGGCTGATTATATGTTGTATCTATTTATTGCAGGTGAATTAGAAGATTACTGGAAGCGTAAGAAGGTGTTTCAAACTCCTACAGAAATTGTAGAGGTTCTTAAGGTTTTGATCTTCCATGATGAAATTAAGGAACCCCAAGTGTATGATGGCTATACTAAAAGAAGGGTTAGTGATTTAAGTATTTATGCTACCATCACTTTTAATATCTTACAATAGGAACTTAGAAAGAAAAAATATTCACAAAAATACGATGCAATTCATGAGGTAGTAACATTTAGGGATGACAACGGAAATCGAACATGCGGGTACCCGTCCGAACCCAACCAAAATTTAACAAAAAAAATCTGATGCAATTGAGTTCGGGTTCAGGTTTTATCCAAGTTCAACTTTCGGGTTCGAGTTTGTTACAGTTAAAATCCTACTTCGAACCTGATTAATATATGTAAAATTATAAAATTATACATAAATAAAAGTTATATATATAAAAAATCGACACATATATATAATATGTTTCAGACGGGTTTTCATCAGGTTCGGGTTATCCGAAACTCGGCGGGTTTGGAGATAGTATCATTATTTTCAACCCTGCTTAATTATGGTCCAAGTTTGAATTTTGGATTGGGTTCGGGGTTACTTAAGCATAAGTCCGACCCATCCCTGCTCCGTTGCTATTCCTAGTAACATTATTGTTTTACTTCTAGAATTACAATTAACATAATCTTTATTGTGATTGCGATATTGCGATTTTTGAAATCACAGCTATTGTGGTCGTATCGGTCGCATTTTTTCACATTTGCATTAATGGCAACGTAACCTCATGATCATAAAAACCAGCTAGTTAGTGTGTCCCTAAATTTATAAAAACTACTAATTAAGTCACCCTTCCCTTTGATTTCAATTATGCAAATCCAAACAGGTTCCAATTGAAGTGTTTAGGAGGAAGCATGTGTTACTCTTCATTTCAGGTCTAGACAGCATAAGAGATGAAATTCGTCTTCTACAATCAATCTATGATGGATTACAACAAGACCCAAGAGAAGTAAAAGGGTACTTCAAAGATGATTTTAAGATATTATGGATCCCAATAGTAAGTGAATGGAACATGATTCAAAGGGCAGAATTTGAGAATTTGAAGATTGATATGCCATGGTATGTGGTTGAATATCAATATCCATTAGCAGGAATAAGATTAATAAGAGAAGACTTGAACTATAAGAATAAACCTATAATCCCAGTTTTGAACCCTCAAGGTAGAGTGGTAAATAATAATGCCATGCACATGATTTTTGTTTGGGGCATTGATGCCTTTCCTTTTAGACCCACTGATGATGAAGTACTTACTCAGAAATGGAATTGGTTTTGGGCAGAATTAAAGAAAGTTAATCCTACCATACAAAACCTTGTAAGTACATTCATAATACTAATGTTTTTTATATGCCACTTCTTATGATAAATCATGGTCATTTGGCTAAATAAAGTATAATTATTTCAAATTTAGAAAATTTTACTTTTTTTTACCATTCATCACATTTTGACATAGTGTGGTGGTTGATTCAAAAATTATAATTTATTGATTTTTAAATAAAATACAATTTAGTAATCTCTTATCACATTTTACCCACAAAATAAGGTATAGTGAGTCCTACGTCAAAAGAAAGGTATATATTCTCCAATAAAATCAATCTGCAAAACCTCCTATATATTATGTAATTACAAGATAGGAAAAATCATATGTCATACTTTACTTGTTAATTATTTGATTTATGAGTGCTTTTCTCGTGGTGAAGAAAGATTTGGAGGCAGATTTTGTATGAGAATATATGGTTAATGATTCATCTCATACCTCTACCAATTTTATTATTTATTTATATGTAGATCTATCTCATTTTTCTACAGGTAGATTATGTTTTTTTTGCCTCTAATATTTTTTTGTGTACAGCCTCTAAAATTATTTTATGTACAAATTGATTTCAGCATGTCATAATCATATGCTATGAATTATAACATTGATCATACTAACATTGATATTAATTATTTGATTATAAAATAGCAATAAAAATAAAATTTGTATGTGAATCAGACTAAAGGGGACCATTACATTTTCATCTATGGAGGAACCGATCCTAAGTGGAGCCAAAATTTCACATCAGCAGTGGAAAGAATAAAAAAGCATGAGATTACAAAGAAAGCAGATGCTATAATAGAATCCTATCATTTTGGAAGGGATGAACCAATAAATGTTGTTCCTCGTTTCTGGATTGGAATTGAAAGCTTATTTGCTAATAAGATTCAAAAGAAGAATAGGGATTCAACAATTGAAGAAATAAAAAGCTTGCTTTGCCTTAAACAACACCCACAAGGTTGGGTTCTTCTTAGTAAAGGGTCTAACGTTAAAATACTAGGACGTGGTGACCTAATGTATGCCACTGCTATTGATTTTGATATATGGAAAGATAGGGTTCTTGAAAAATCAGGTTTTGATGTGGCTTTTATAGAATACTATAATAGTAAGCATAGAAATTCTCGTCCTTCATGTGCACATATGCAATTGGCTAATTATCCTGCTGATGTATTAGAACCAATTAATTGCCCAGATAAGCTATGTGGAAGATCAATGGAGATAGAATCTATTAGTTATAAGTGCTGCCATGGTCACTCTAACAAGGTTCAAGGTCAAGAGAGTGGTGATGTTATGATTGAGAAGAAGTTATCTCCTTAAGTTTGGTTTGGTTGAATGGGGCTTTTTCAATGTTTGGTATTGTATTTTGTTGTTGTTTTATGTGCTAGGTCATCCATGCATGGTTGCTATCTAGCTTCTTATTATGCCCTAAAATAAAAAGTTCAAACGTTTCATGTAATGTTACTGAGATTGTTTGACTTTTAAACCAAATAAAAATGAGTTTTTGTTGTGTTTAATCGATTAATTTTGACTTTGTGTTCTAGACCTCTTGTTATGTAAAAGTACTATACAACATTTCAGAATTTCAATTTGTTACTTTTTCATTGTTTAGAACCATTCATACCATTGGGTTGGGACAAAGTTTTGGGGTTGGACCTACTTAGATGACGACTCCAAAGCCCTTATCAAAATATCATATTAGGGATGATAATGAAAACTGAACTCGTGGATACCCGCTTGTATTTAATAGCATTGTTCTACCAAGTGTTGTTGAGTGACTGTTGTTAAATGTGAATTCTGGCGTAGTGAATATATACGAGTGGCTTGTTGAAACAATTTACGACGACCACAAACCACAAACCACTAGCAAATCTACTTCATAGATCTACTTTAAGATAATAAAAGATTGGTCAAACTCTAATACGAAGTATACCAAGTAATTTATTTTGTACAGAAAGACTCTTACAACCGATAAAATAATATTAATCAAATAATAACTAACAAGATAAATATATAAATTCACATAAAATGAAACTAACTAAATCTAGTCTAAGTATCTTCTAAATATCATCCAAGAACTTGTACCAAGTTCATCACATAGACTAGATCTCAAAACTAATCATCAATGAGAGGAGTAGTCCAATCGGATCAGACAAAATGTTACTTTTGACTCATAACTAAAGTACATATTTTAACCCATGATAACCAGAGAAGTTGGCATTTGGGTTTTGATATCACGTAAAGGTTTCATGTCCCATCATAAAACGATTTGACAATGAGAATAGTAACTCCACATGTATTTAATTCATTATCGAGACAATGAGTTAAGCGATATCAGACATACTTCCCAATGATTACACACTACTCCCAAAATTATAATTGTGATTGCAAGGTAGAACTTTCATTTGGTTGCAAAAATAAAATAATAAGAAAGAAACAGATGAGAAAGAGAGTGGGGAGAAAGAGAAATAAAGTATATTTTTGTAATATTTGATACAATAGAAGAAGGAAAGAAAACGAAGAGAAAGACAATTTTCTTTTCTTACTCTTTTGTTTGGTTGATAGAAATTGGCAAGAGAAAGATTATGCTGTACTTCAAAAGACAAGAATACTCATAAATAAATAAATAAAATAGAGGGAAAATGTTTTATTATTAATTAAAATTAAAGGTTATAATTTTAAATTGTAAATTTTATTATATTTTCAATTTTTTTATTAACAATTTTTATATCTAAAATAGTTACTTTATGTATGTTACTAGTGTTTAAAATCAACAATTAGAGAGAAAAAATTGAAGGGCATATTTTTCATTTCTTATAAAATCATCACTCTTTATCCACTTTATTTCCAAATTAGAAGAGAAATAATTTATGGTGGGTCTCACACCTTTTTTCTTCTCTTTCTCTCTTCACAACCAAAGAGGATAAATCTTCTCTTTCTCTTTAATCTCTCTTATAAAAATTTATTTGGAAGAGGAGAAATAAAAGAGAAAGATAATGAGATGAGAGAAGTTGAGAAGAAATATCACTTTTCCCTCATTTGGTTGAGGGAAGAAAAATTGAGTGGGACCCATAAAAAAAATTTCTTTTTTCAAGTGAGGAGAAAATGGGAGGGAAAGAAGGACCGACACTTATTCTACTAAATTGTGTCTCAAATGATGTCTCATATCAATGATATTGAAGAAAAAAATAAAAAATAAATGAATATTTAATTTTTTTAATTGACATGACATTTTCATTGATCCAAGACATTGTTTAAAACATAATTTCGGACATCAAATTCTGATCCAGGAAAGAGTGAAAGAGTCTCTTCTTTCTATTTTTTTCTCTATACAACCAAACAACACTAAAATTCATTCTATTTCTCATCTCTTTCTCTCTTTTCACTTTCTTTCTCACATATTTCTCTCTTCTTATTTTCTTCCCTCTAACCAAAGGAAGCATTAAGTATTTTCTCTTCAACTTCTTTCCTACCAAATGAAGGCTAAATGACACTTTCATCTTCATGAAATTTTTAATTGGTTGAGAAAACAAACCAATGGGGAACCTAGTGTTCTAAAGCGTATGATAGAGGTTTTGCAGGCTTTGTAAGGTACCTTGCTGCAAGGAGTTTGACTCCTCTCCAGTAATGGAGAGGCCAGTTAAGCATGTGATTGCGACACGTGTCATAAAAGAAATGGAGGACTCAGATTTAAAATTTAATTAGTTTAATTTAAAAAATAAATAGAAAGACATGAAACCAGAAGGTCTCACTGCTCCTATGACTCCTTCATCTCCATCTTCACTATGAACCACCTAGAAACACAGATCTAAAAATAGAAACACAATGAAACAAATGGTCTCACTCTTCATTTTCATCTGAACCACCCAGAAAGAAAAAAACGAAAACAGTATCACTATCTTCCTCCATACCCATCTCAAGGGGATTGACAAACCTTGATAAATATAATCCTAGAAAACAAGAGACCTGTTGCATAAAATCTCACCACTGGCTCCTCTTTAGGTTTTTATGATGATAAAGTAAATACAAAAAAAAACATTAACCCATTTCCTAATAGAATGAATTCCACCACATAAGAAGAATCTTGAAAAACACATGAGTCCAGTATGCTATTGATATATTGAAATAAGTATAACATGAAGAGAATCTTGAATATGTATTTCTGGGTGGTTCATAGTAAAGATGAAGATGAAAGAGCCATAAGAGCACTGAGACTTTTTGGTTTCATGTCTTTCTATTTTTTTTAAATTAAACTAATTAAATTTTAAATCTGAGCCTTCCATTTTTTTATAACACATGTCGCAATCAAATGTCTCACTGGCCTCTCCATTACTAGATAAGCCAATGTCTGTTGCAAGAGATCCCACTTATAGTTTATTGGGCAGTCACTCCCTTTTGCTTGCACCAGCTACTTGAGTTAATTTACTCTCTAGATGCAAGTGCTTCAAAAAGTAAAGTAAAACATAACTTTTAATGACATATTTATTCTTATAATTACAATTAAATTACATTTTTAACATTAAAAACAAAGGAAAATATGAGTAAAGATCCTCTCCATGTAAAACAATGCAAAATAAAAAATAAAAAGACAATTCAATCATTTTATAACACTTGTGATGACTTTTTTGTCCTTAAAACCAAGTGTAATAACCTCACTTGACTATCCATTAATGGAGAGGATCCCTACTTAGAAAATATATGTACTTGTCTTTCCATTAATAAAGATTATTTTTCCTTCATGGGTGTCTGCCAAGTTCTTTTCCATGCAACTTACTACTTGCTAAAATGAAAGTTATTATCATATTTTTATACTCTCATATGCTTATTTATTAATACTTTCTCTCCTCAAATTATTGATGTATATTTTTTCTTCATTATGATATTCAATGAACTACTATTTGATTTGATAGATGTTGGATTTTGGTAGATTCTTTGTTATTGTTTTGCATGAACTTTGTTACCCACTTGGGTAGGATTGTTCTCAATATTCTTTTAATCAAATAAATCTCTTTTCCTTAAAAAATAACATAGGTAGCCATAGACACTTGCTACTTTCATCACATCACTTCAAATAATAAAACAAGAGAATATGCTTTTTAATGCATGATAGTGTTCACCTTTTTCTTTTTACTATAACAAGTGAAATGTAAAGGGGTAAGGGAAAATGGTATTTAATTAACATTTCTCAAACACGTCAGATATTAGAACTTGATATGCATGCCTTTAAGTTTGTCTCCCTTGAAAATATTTTTATATTATCACTTTTTAGCAGTGTTATTAATACTGTACCTGTCATCAAACCGGTAGGAGTACTGGTACAGTGGTATAACAGTTTAACTGGTGATTCACTAATTAAATCGCATTCTGGTAAAATTAGTTATACATATATAATATATTATCATTAATGTTGAAAAATCAATAAAAAACAATAATTAGTTTTATTTTCACTAAAAAAAATTAATTTTAAATAAAAATCGACCGGTATCACCGGTATGGTTCAATTGAAAACCGGTCGGTATGATCGGTTTTTAACGGTTTTGCCCAATTTTTACCGGTATAATTATTATATCGTACCAATATTAGGACCAGTTCACCAGTTTACCGGTTCCATCGGCCGACACGAAACAGTTTTACTTTAGTGATTCCTAATCAACATTATTTTAGCTTTGATCATATGGGGTATATAAAATTAAATTATTGACATTAGACTTGTAATGTAATGCAAAGACTAAAATATAGTTTGATCGGTTGAGTGCTGTCCCACATATTGTACATAAATATTTTTATATTTGTTTAAAAAGTTATTAACTAATGGTTATTTACGAACAAATATTTTTGTACCACGGAAATCATATCTTTAATTATTTAAACTTCACAAAATAATATAAAAACAATAATTTTTGATTTTATGATTTTTTTTAATGAAATTAGACTTTCTAATTGGATGTGGACACAAAATGGGATGGGAATAGAGTCATGTAATTAGGGATGACAATGAAAACTAAACTAGCGGGTATCTGCTCGAACACAACCCAAATTTAATGGGGAAAACTCGATGTGATTGGGTTCGGGTTTTACCCGAGCTCAACTTTCGAGTTTGGGTTTGGGTTTGGTACAATTGATACATTGCCCCGAACCCTCCAAAAACCAATTCGCATCCAGACCCAAATTCTTTCCCGACATCATCCTCCAAAAACCAATTCGCATCCCGACCCAAAGTTTAATGTTTAAGATCTAGCCCCGTTCAACTTCCACTCAAAATCTCTTCCTCAAAACACTTCTAGGGTACAAAGTTTAATGCGATGGCATATCAAAGTAGTCAACCAAATATCTAGTGCCCAAAAACCTTTCATGTTATGCAACAATATGAAAAATTCATGTTCAATTTCAATGATTACAATCCATTAACCAAGCACCAAATTTTCCCCACATTTGGAAATTTTGTAAAATTAGGTCACTCTTACTATCCACCTTTGATGCCATTTTGCCAAATTTTACCATCATATTTCACACTAGAACAATCTAATGAGACAAAATCTTAACAATAAGAGTTTGATACAACATTTTTCAAGTGAAGACTAAGCTTTCAATCCTAACAAGAAGTGCAAAAGTGAATAAGCTACTCATCATCATCTTCATCCTGGTCAAAATCCTTAATCTTCACATCTGCATCTTCTCCATACTGGATGCAGTTATCAATTTGAGCCAATACATACTGTATACTGTCATTGAAAAAATCCAAAAATTAAGTATACAGAAAATAACTTATATTTTGTGGAGACTTACTATTAAGATTTCATCTCAAAAACCAATTGACAATGAGAGGAGTAGCCCAACAGGTATTTAAACTATTCCCGGGAGAATGAGGTAGGCGATGTGGGACTTACTTCCCAACATGTCCCCTCCATATAAACCTGCCGGACCAGGCGAAGGGTTACTTTTGACCCATAATTAAATGACATCTTTTGGTCCATGACAACCGGAAAGAAATTAGGTTCTAGCTCTGATACCATGTTAAGATTCCATCTCAAAATCAATTGCAATGAGAGGAGTAGTCCAACAGGTATTTAAACTATTCCCGAGAGAATGATATAGGCGATGTGGGACTTACTTCCCAACACTTACTTAACTAATGAACCAAAGAAAAACGACTAGAACTCAATGACTTGAATGACTTCTACAACCGTGACAAGTAGAGAGTGCAAAATACAGGGATATGTCATTTTTTTGTAGGAGGATATATCATTTTCTTTCATCAAATATGCCGAGAAACAGTTTTTGTGTAAAAAGTTGGACACTTTCAAAAGATTGTGGAATGCTTTGGAGGTCTACATGGAGTGACATTTTGTATAGAGGCAGCTAAACTACAATGAAATACAGGTTCTTGACCTATTATCGAAGTTCGAAATCAAATTCACAACATAATTCACATCAGAAACATGTTGACAGTATGATTATGAAAAAAATCGAGTCGATCATATTTTATTGGGCAATTAAACCTGTAATCAGTAGTTCATACCGTATTCATATTTTAATTACTATTTGCTTTGACCAACAACCTAGAGAGGCAGACCCATTCATGAGTTCAAGTCTGCTATGTTATAATCACGTCTTTAGTTTCAAAGAGCATAGGAAAACACAAGCTCCAAACCTAGGTTCAACTTATTACACATTACACCTCTCAAAGTTAATATTGTAGAATCATGATCATCGATGGCATTTATTAATCAATAAATGGGAGTATGATAAAATTATATCCCTTGTATGCTAGCAATATTAGATCATTATAAGAAGCAGACAAAAGATAAAGAAGAGTCTACCTTCTCTCCTTCCTCAGGTCCAGTGGTATAAAACTCACCATACTATAATTGTTCACCTGTTCCACAATGAATGAATGAATAAACAAGCTGATGATGGAAGAAAAACAAAGTATTGCAGAATTTAAGCAATGTTCCTAGTAAGCCTCATTGATAAGGGAATAATCATGAATGACAGATTTTTCCTTCGGTGGTATTCATAGATAGGACAACGGGCTCAACCTAAACACAGAGGGGAAAACGTGAAATAGAAGGGAGAGGAGGAACAAGTTAGAGGAGATTTAAATAGACAAAACCGAGTTATATGAGCCATATGGGATTACGTCGTGTTTTTTACTGATAGCTTGGGGTTGTATGAAATTATACTTATCTGGGGGCCTAGCTCTTACATTTCTATCTTATTTCTTCACGTAGAATTACCCTTTCAGTTTCAATCAATAAAACAGTCTTTCTTTACTTATATAGGATTGAAATTTGAAGCCTATCAGGATTCAGGAAAGAATAGGATAGGATTCAGGAGCGCACTCGAGGCAAATGTCATACCAAAAGGAAGAATGTCTCCTGGTAATCTTCTCCGGAATGCAATAACCACTCATGCTTGCTAAACATCACCGAGGAATTATGTTCTATCTTAAATATGAGAATCAACTCGAATATTAGACTATTAACTACAAAATTCAACTCTACTTCAGTTGAGACTGAAACAATACTAAAAAATGTTGTCTGATTACTCTGGTAGGACTCTTAACACTCTGGGATGTAAATTGATCGAGATGTACAAACAAAAATATGACAGATCATATCACCCAGACTTGAATCAAATAACCAGAATTATAAGCATAGGTTATAAGTCCATATTATAGAAAAAAATTAAATAAAAAATAATTACCCACCAGTTCAATCAAAGATTTATTCAGCTTTGCAAACTGAGGAGCCATCCGTTGATTCAATTCAGACAGTAAAAAGGTGGGCTCTGGATCCAAGAATCTAAAAGCAAAAAATACATTAGAGTCAAAATGAACAAAGTGGTTACAACAATTAGTGAAACAAATTTTAGAGACGACGATTACTCTTCAACATCCTTTTTGTTAGTCACAAGGTCCATTTTTGAGAGGATGTTAACATGAGGAAGTTCAAGTTGAACCATTGCAGAAAGGCATGCCATACATCCACTTATAAATTTGGTCACATCTGTCATGAACTGGCAATTTTCTAAAATTATCAGAGTCAACGAACAAAATAAGAACAGCAATAATTAGAAGTATGGGGGAATTGAGACTCAATAGCTTAAAGGAAGCATGATGGAAGCAAAACAGACACAAACCTGTGAATCGAGCAGGTACACAGCACAAACATTAAAATTTTTACGTTTCAAATGTTCCACAAAATTCCGCAGCACTGGCACATGTGAATAAAGTTCTATCTGGCCTGCAAAAGATTACAAGCCTATGTTGATTGATATCAAATTTGTGAGCTCGGTATCAATAGAAAACTTTATAAACAAGTATAAGAAGATTTTAAATTTTAGGTTAAACAAACAGGACAAGCAACTGTCTTGTTCTCTTTTTATTGGGGATGTACACAGTTCATAAGAAAGTAACCGTTATAGTCTGAAGAACAGATTTTAATGTCTGCATTAATTGCATTTCAATATTGTCACTTCACAATCATAAATGTATTATCATTGTAATGTTATTTTTTGTTCACACCAAGGGTGTCCCTTAGTTGATAGTTAAAGACTAATCCTTTTCAAGACGGAGAGATCACCAAAGTGGGTACAAACTCTCCCAACAAAGCCTTTTCCATACAATAACAAGAATCGAACCCCTGACGCCGTGCTTAAGGGACCAAGCTATCTACTATTTCACTAAGTGCATTGGGCTACACATACACATAGAATACAATTATGATAAGAGATTAGCATGAATACCAGGGCAGTCAAAAACCAAGTAATCATCATCTAAATAATTGTCCAGTTCATCAGTGAGCCAATCATCCAGATTATCTTCAAGGTGTCTAAACAAGACTATTAAGGCAACAAAACTTTTAATCAAATTTTCCAAATAGCTAATAGCTATTGAATGCAAATAAAGGAGAAAAGAGGAACAGAGAAATAATAGAGGTATTTATACTAGTAAACATGATCTTTACCAAAGGCAGCCTAGCATAAACAATGTAGAATTACAAGATAGTAAACATAGATAACAGAGAAATTTTAAAAACTGATGAAAAGGATACTCCATGCAGTATACAAGACCACCATTGGGACCTAATCCAAGTTCCTCCATAACATCATCCAGTGAAATGAGTTCTCTTATATCTGCACGAATCTCAAACCAATACAATCAAGTTCCACAAAAAACAAACAAAGCTGCAATGAAATGTAACTACACAGCTAATTCTATTTACCCATCGCCACAGGATAGTCAAAATTTTCAGCAGCAGGGTCTAGGTTCACAATATGCATTGTTCTCCGTGTAGCCACAGCATGTTCGTACAAACTCGAGCAGTATGTAGACTAATTGAGAAAAGAAAAATACACACACCAATAAGCATCTCCATATATTCACAACAAACAGACCAGCACATAGCTAATTTGTGTTTAACATAACAAATGAGGTGAAAACAGCAAATTACCTTGCCACTGCCAGCTGGACCTATAACAAGTTGAGCAAAACCCATGATACCTTTAACAAATTCCAAGCAGTTTCCCTCTCAAGTTAAGGTGCAAAGACAATTGGCGGCTCGAAAAGTGGCACGAGCTGCAACAATAACATAAGAAGTACACCAAACCCCAATGGCGAACAACAGATTCAAGAAATCAGAGTAGGCCATAAAAGGACTTGCACCCAAGATAGAGATAGTACAAGGAAACCTGAATACTAGCAAATATCAAACCCAAAAAGTAAACATAAAAAATATGCATTTTATCCAGCTGTTGTTTTCTTATGGAAAAATGCTAACTTTGCTGATTTTCTCATCAATTCCAAAGAAACAAATTAACAATGAAACTGCAACCTTAAGTATTAATGCTAATACATGTTAGTACTGATTTTTATTATGTAACATAACTCTGATTAATCTCCCATGGTGTTGAGTGCAATGTTATTTTATAAACTTTGTTCTTAAACCCGTGCTGGCCATGCATGATAATGTGGTATTCATGAAGAAGAAACATATGGAAAGGGCATACACAACATGAATGAACAATATTATCCATCTTCAATACATCATTTAAAATTAGCACAAGTGCATCCTTAATCAAATCACTTTCACAACCAAGCAGGTATGTTTGAAGTATGTATTGATGTTTAATCATTAGTAGCGAAAATGTTCAACACCTATCAACAATCACACCTCAATTAAAACAAAAATACACCACATTCAGAAAATTCCCAGTTATGTACAATTCAAAAAGATAATGGTCAAGATATAACTAAATGCGTCAAGGTGCTAGAGTCACCATAGCCAGCGAAACATAGTAAACCCAACCCAATTTCAGTATGGTTATCAACCCATCCATAGCACAAGCAACAACCAGGTAAGGCACTATCACTCGCACAAACATTAAGGAAACCGGTGATACTTAAAAACCTATGCACAACCAACTGCAGCAAGGTTACCCACAAAATGATTTTCAATAAAACATCATTGCATCCAATACCACTTCATAAAGCTAAACCCATCAAGCAATAAAGTTGAAAATCTCTTACACAGTAAAACAAGCAACTAAATCATTAACCAACAGAGCAGTTCAACCAATTTTAGTCCATTTCCAAATTTCAAATCGAACACGAATCTTCAATTTCAGATGAAAATTTCAAAAATAATGGACTTTCAAGAGTGTGTCAATTAAATCCAATACAAATATTCTCAAACAGTCCAATAAACAAATCCCATTATGCACACAAGAATCCAGTGTTTTAAATTGCAGTTGCAATCGTAATTGCGATAACGGTTACTGTGATTGCAATCATTGCGGCCGTAAAACGGCCGTTGTGATGTGAATTATTTTGTGATTAAAAAATATTTTTGAATCCAATGCGGTACGTTGTGGCCTGATGTGGTCCAAATGCAGTCTGATGCGGTTGCCTTGTGGCCGCATCATTGTGATTCGGAGTCACACTGCAATTGCGGTGTGATGTAGTTGCAGTGACCGCCTCAACTGCAATATTGTGGCCGCATCAGGTGACGTGGTCCACAATTTAAATCAATCCAAGAACCAAACCCCAAAATGGGCACCCTATTTCAAATTAAACACTAAAATCTCTATTGAGTGTCCAATCGCAAGAACCATGCCTTAACCCCCAATCAAAACACACAAAAAAACCCAGTTTTCACATGTTCAAACCCACATCATCAATTAAAACATAGCACCAGCGTTTTAAATTGCGGTCGTAATATTGCAGTTTCGGAGTCTCGGCAATGGTATCACGACCATTTTCCGCAATTACTGCAATTTAAAATACTGTGTAGCACTAAAAATTCCAACGATACTGTTAATTAATTTAAGAAAATCAAGTGCTTTAAAACCGAAGTAAGAATTAAAAAAAGTGAGTTAGAAACAGAAATAGGAAGTTACCTGGGATAAAGAGAAAGAAAGTTGGTGAGGAATAGGAATTAGTGAAAAAAGAAGAGAGAGAGAGAGAGAGAGGTGCGGGGAGACTTTTTATTATTTCTTTCTTCTCTTTTTTAACATTGGTGTGAAAACTAGATTGAGGTGTCCAAATGCCAATGATTCTGAATTTTAGTCTTAAATGAATTAAAATTGTATTGATTTGAACTGGAGAAATTCCAATCTGATCATATTAAACTCGATAAAACCAAAATAATTTGAGAAGTAATACTACCCTAATCTTTTTTTACTCCGGACCAAAAACATATAAAGATATATTACTTCCATATAATTATATGTAATTAATAATTATATAAAATTTTATATTTATATATGTATAGAAAAAATTATAAATATCACTCCATTTTAACTATTTAAACCTAATACTAAACCTATTTAAACTCAATATTATTTAAACTTGGGGTGAGCGAGATACGACTCTACTCGCTCACCCGGTATGGCCTAAAAAGGGTTGGGTCTAGTGTTGGGTTCGGGTTCAAAAATTAGACTCAGTCAATATTTAAGGCTGGGTAAGACCAAGCATAACCCGTCTCATGGTCACCCACTCATGATGTTTGTGTGTGTCTATGTTCAAATATACAAAGTAATAATACTTTTTTGGTCGAAAATGTCACTGATTCTCTAATTTTTCATCATATATACATGTTTAATAATATATACACATATATTATTTTATATGTCAAATTACATATTCAAAATAAGAAATAATATTTAGAATACTTTATATAAAATGAGTATACGTAATACTTAATCGGGTCTAAGGTCGGGTCCGAGTTTGAAGGCTGACCTTGTGAATATTTAGGGTCAGGTTAACTCTAAGTCGATGACCGGGTCCGGGTTCAGAAAAATGACTCGAAGAAAATTTAGGGTCGGGTAAGGACAAGCCTTAACCCGTCCCAACCCGACTCACGCTCACCCCTAATTTAAACTTAATATTTTATATTTTAACTCAATATTTTAGTTTTTTAGGGATGTTCATGTCCTAAAAAATAGAATTGAAAATTGATCCAAAATAAATCGAAACTATGAATAATGTGGTTAGATTGTGTTGGATTGATATTGTTTAGTTTTCTGTTCCAACTCTAAGAACTAGACTAATTCAAACTGGAATAAATTAATTTGACTTACTAGGAATATGTACAAATAAAATTATGCATTTAAGTATTTAAAATTTAACACATTAGTTCAGTAATGTTCTAAACAAAATAGAATGCAAATTCAACAATATGATAGATTCTGTAATATTAATTTGATATAACTTAAAAAAAATATTCACTAAGTAATATTTGTTACATGTAGGCAAAATGTTTACATTGTGAATATCATATTTCTTTTGATAAATATAATTAAATTATTAGGTTTATTTTCTTATCATATACAATATAATCAAAATAAAGTAGCAAATCAATATCAATCGCTCATTATGTACATTTATTTCCTCTTTCTTTTAATAAAAACAAGTTGTTTTGAATATTATTTTTCTAATTTATATAATAGTCACTTGATTGTTTACATTAACATGCTCCTAGGGATAAGGTTGTGGAATTATAGCATTATATCTTTATGGTGTATGTGAAAATAGTATGACAATATTAACATGAATGCATATAAATCTTATTACTTGAAAGTGTGTTAGAATTAATATTTTAGTTATATTTATAAGCCTTGAAGTATATGTATAATATTAATTTTTTATAAAAAACTGATCAAAATCAAACCGAAATCGCATATATTAAATCAGATGTTTGAAAACCATATTAAATCAGATGTTTGCCTAAAACCGATCCAAACTGACCACGAAAACTCTTAATTACTAAGGGTTATACAATTTTCTTATTCATTATCATCCTAAAAAACGAAGTTTATAATATTATATTTCAATCAATTCCAAACAATAGTGTATACTTTGTATGTTTGATTTTGCTAAAGAATGCAAACAAAAAAAGGAATGTCAAATAGTGTCATGATCACATTATATTAAAAACTGAAAAGGCATTTTTCACTTTTATTGTCACATTAATATAATGCATATAGATTAAGATGATATTTAATGAATTGATTATCATTGTAAAATAATGTAATTTTATTAATATCTTCAACAATTAATATTAAGCATTATCACACTATTAAATAAGGGCAAATAAGAAAAAATAATGTAAGTATTCCTTAAAGAGTTAAATAGATTTTCAATGATGTATTCCTTAGAGAGTGTGTTAGCACTTAGCAGGAGATAGGGACATCAAGAGGTCATTGACACCAGGCCTAGCCGTGACTAATTGGTGTGATTGATATGACATACATGACAATAGAGGCATGCATCATCCATCATGTTTAGGGGTGAGCAGAACCGAATCTTACTTCTCCACTTAGTTTGACCTAATCATGATCAGGTTCAAATAGGTCCGGGTTTCACGGGGTCAAAGATTAGGTTTGAGTTCAAAAATTAGACATAGTCAACATTTAGACCCAAGTGTCATTGATTCTCTAATTTTTTTCCATGATATATATGCATAAATGATTGACAAAATATTTACCTATATACCATTTCATTTCAAATTACATATCCACAATAATAAGTAATATTGGAGTAGGATTCCTCTCCATTAATGGAGAGACAAATGAATTTTTTATATGTATTATAAGGGTAAAGATGTAATCATCTTTTAAATAAAAAGGACAAAAGTAACATTGCATCTTCCACTTTCTTTGATTTTTTTGGTACTTGCCTCTCCATTAATGGAGAGGAATCTTACTCAATAATATTGAGCTTACTTTTCCTGAAAGGGGTAAGCATTATATTTGATCGAGTATATGGTCGTGTTCGGCTTCAAAAGCTGGCCCTATCAAGGGAGACAATTTAGCCTTAGGTCTAGAGTCAGGTTTTGATTCAAAAAATGGTTCACCCAACATTTAGGGTCGAGTAAAGAACAAATCTTATCCACTCCGATCCACATGTAATCACGCCCATTATATTTTGCTCCCCCTCAACAAAACTTGTGGTTGACCCATAATAAATAGGAACACTCAACAAAACTTGTGGTTGACCCATAATAAATAGGAACACTCATGTTGGAAGTATATCAACCCATGTATACTCTATAATAAAATCAATCCAAGAAACAATTTGTTATCTAAAAACTACCCAAGTCTTCATTCCTTAATTCTCACATGAATAGTAGGAGTATAATACACTCTTGTCGATCATAAAAATAACAATATATATCTTGTCCCATACAATTATAAAATAAAAAATAATAATGAATATTTAACCAAAGCTATGGTATAAAATAATTCATAAAATTTATGAGGGTATAATTTTAGTATGGACAGATAGAATATTAGTACATTCCGAATGCACTCCAAATTGAGTTTAAAATAGAATTTTCTACGTTTAACTGTAAAAAACTTAGCTCAATAAATCACATATATGGTCTTCCATCTTTTCTCCATCTCAGTATTTTTAGCTTGGGTTTACTACTTCAGCTTTTGACTAGTCGTATGCTCTTTCTTTTTTACCATCAAGCTCAGTCTCCAAGTCCTTGAGTAGAGTAGTACAATACTTGCTATTCAATACTCTCCAAGTCTTTGAGTAGTACAACAATTGCTATTCAACTGTATTACAAACTAATCATATTGAAACGAAAACAAACAAATAATAAATATTTAATTTTTTTTAATTTATATGACATATTTTTATTAACAATTAAATCATCTATGCTAGATATATGAAATTATTTTTCAATCAATTATCCACAGATAATCCATAAAGCTATGTAGAGCCTTAACATTTCCTATGAACTAAATAATCTAATCATGTCTTAGATTTTTATTTTACGAGCAAGAAATATTAATAAGCTAATGAGAATGCCAAATAGATCATACAATTTAATTTAATCAATGTGATCAGCTGTCCCACATTTTATGTTTCATTATGTACCAATCCAATTGAAAGTTGACACATATCTGAAAAAAAAATTAAAAAAATACAAAATAACATTTTTATATTATTTGGTGAAATATGATTGACATGAGATATGAGGACAGAAAATTTTAGAGACATATATCTGATTCACAATTTAATGGTGAATTCTAGTAGAAATGTGAGCCATAAGTGGATTTTTCATGACAATGGTGAATTCTTGTTTTTCTGAGAAATCAACATCACCTCCTTTAGGAACCTTCCAATGAAAATTCCAAACCAAATTAGCAACAAAATACTCCAAATGAAGCAATGCTAAATTATAGCCAGGACAAATCCTTCTCCCTGCTCCAAATGGCATCATCTTTATCTCCTTAGTTCCTGTTATATCAAACACTTCAACTTTACTACAATCCTCATTCATAAACCTCTCTGGCTTAAAAGCCATTGGATCTTCCCACACTTGTGGGTCCCACCCAATTTCAGCCACCATGAAATTTATTGTCCCTTCCTTGGGCACCAAGTAACCATTCAAAACCACATCCTCACTCACAGCATGAGGCAATACAAAGTGCCCTGGTGGGTGGCGCCTTAGAGCTTCTAAAATTACTGCCTTCAGATAAGGCAATTTCTCTAAGTCTTCTTCATTGATCACTTCTTTCTCTTTTTTATCATCAATGTCTTTCATTGTCACAATTTTTTCAATTTCATCCACAAGCCTTTGTTGCACTTGTTGGTACTTCACCAAATTTGCCATGATCCATTGCAATGCAGTGGATGTTGTATCTGTGCCTGTAGGGAGATTCAAAAGATTTATCAAACATTTATAATAAACATGGTTAAGGTATTTTATAGATTTAAATGGATATGCACCAAAATATAGTATAAACGACTTAGTCATAACCACTCAATGGAATCTACAACTATAATTGCTTCGATCATGAGTTCGAGTCGTGAGAGACTTCTTCTAAGGGAATGAGTCGATAGGGTCGCTTCTAGTTGAAGTGTTATATTAAGTCGATACCACTAAACTATAACCTTTTCGCTTGTGGAGAGTAAGGCTAAATATATGGACACTTCCCAAAAATCCACTAGGCAGGATCCTAGTACATCGAGAAGCCCTATTATTCAGCGTTATTAATATCGTATCGGTCATCAAACCGGTAGGAGTACTGATACAGTAATATATTGGTTTAACCGGTGGTTCACTAATTAAACTGCATACGGGTAAAGTTATATATACATATATAATATATTAACATTAATGTTGAAAATCAATAAAAAACAATAATTATTTTTATTTTCATTAAAAAAATAATTTTAAATAAAAATCGACCGGTATGACCGGTTTTTACCGATTTTGACCGATTTTTATCGGTATAATTGCATGACTGGTATAATTATTATATCATACCAATATTGGGACCGGTTTACCAGTTCAACTGGCCGACACGAAACAGTTTTTACATAAAAATGTTTATGTTTTCTCTACGTAAGTACCTGCATTAAGAAACTCTGAACATAGTGTCACCATTTCGCCTTCGTCCAAATTGCGTTGTCCCTCTTTTGGTAACTTCAAATCCAATAAAGTATCCACATATGCCGGAGGGTTATTGTTGTAATTTAATAATCCACTTTCTTTCGCTTTCTTCCTCTCTCTAATAAGTGGAACCAAAACCTCTTCTTGATCCCTCATAAGTTTCAAGAACTCATGCCAACGTTTTCGGAACAAAAACTTCGTAACTTTAGGCCAAAAATTTAGTACGTTGAATTTGTTTATTCCAAGAAGTAAACCATATTGTACGCGCTCGACATCATTGAGTTTCTCGTCATCAACTCGTTGACCGAAACACATGAAGACGAGCAATGAGAACATGGCAAGTTGAAAATGATCCTTGACTTTAACGGAGTGATTGGATTTTGAATCGGAATGGAGATGGTTGAGAAGGGCGTCGAGGACCCACTTGCGGGTTTGGGTGAATGATTTGACTCGGGAAGGGTGGAGCATCTCGGCGGCGAGGTTGCGACGGAGGACACGCCATGTGGGGCCGTAGGAGGCGGAAGAGATGTTGTGTTGGTTGCTAGATGTGATTTTGTTGACAGGGAGGGATCTTGGACGATGTGCAAAGAGTGTGCCATTTTGGATTAATGCCTGCAACAAGCTTTGATTAATACTTAAATGAAGATATTTATAATGAAAATGAATATATCTTTAAATGTTTAGGTTTACCATTTTTTGTTTTATTAATTTCAAAATATTACTTTCAGTTTTGTGATTAACATGCTTACATGTTAACGTGATGAATTTTGATGTTAACGCATCCACAAAGAAAACTTAAGTGGAAAAAATATATTCTTGGTTATCTATTTTTTGAAAATTCAATGATTTATATCTATTCAATAATTTAAATCATTAGATTTTCCAAGATTAAATAGTTATAATGTGTAGTATATTTTTTCACATATTCTTAAAGGTAGAGTCCTTAATTTTAAATATTACTCCTACTTATGTTAATATTTTTAACTTTTTTTTCATATTATTTTGCACTTTACAAATTAATATGGTATTAATTATTTTTTTGTTCATATTTTGTCATTCAATTAAATAAAGTACGGAAATAATTCACTTATTCTAAGATGACTGAAAATCCAATTCAATTAAAAAAGTAGGAAAATCCAATAATTAAATTAATAACTAAGATGTTTAATAAATTTTTTAATGAGTAAGATTTGTTAATAGTATAGTGAAAATATATTTTGATATTGATAAGCAACTTACTTGGTGGGCGAGAGAGCGGTCAGCGATGAAGATGGCTGTGCGAGAACCGATGCGGAGAGTGACCATAGGACCATACTTGGCGTGGAGTGTTTTGAGTATTGATTCTATCTCTGTAAATGATATTGTGAGCCACTTCATTGCTGTTATTATTGGGATATGTATTGGCCCAGGAGGGAGAGGGTTTGTGATTTTGGTTTTGGTGCATAATTCAATAACAGAAAATATGGCTTTGATTAGAAATACAAGACTTATAGAGATAAGGATGATGAACCAAATCTCCATCTCATAGATTTAGAAGTGTGTGATTAAATTTCTATGTAGAAACGGGTCATATTAGTATAGGAGATGGAAGATAAAAATATCTAGATATGGAGAAGGCCTTATCTAACTAGTATACGTATGCAACTATGCATCTTAGGGAGGTGCTTCACCCTAAAGAGCTTGTGGAATCTAAATAAGAGTAAAAATGATGTTTGTCATTGTGGAAAGAACAATATATATTTTTCTTATTTTATGTGAGTTATAATAAATTATAAAAATAATATATGGAACCCAGATAAGAATAAAGATGATATTTTCTATTATACTTGCTTTAACAAATCAAATTTTACTATATTTTTAGGATTTTCCTTTTAAATTAGGTACATATTTTTAATTGGGGGAAGAGATCCACTTACTCCAATAGTAAGTGGAAAAAACCTACTCTACATCATAACCATCCATTCTTGTAAAATCCAATTGTTTGAATTAGTGAGTAAATATAAACCATTTGAGTTTCCAAAAAAATGAATACTTATGATGTGAAGTAAGTTTTTTCCAATTACTCTTGGAGTAAGTGGATTTCCTCCCTTTTTGGAACAAATAAGAAAGAGTGGATAAAATAATAGGGTCATGGGATCTTTTGTCCGTATAGATTTTAATATAAAAACCAAACATAATCATAATGGTGTAATTCATTGAGTACACATAAAAAGCTAAAGAACGTGATGTGAAGATTTTGCTCATGATATTGACACAGTTTTGATGAAGACATCAACATCACAAAAAATAAGAAAGGAAGAATACTTATCAAGACTAAAGAAGATAAAGTTTCAAAAAAAATAGAGTCTAAATCTAATAAGTACTTCTATCCTATACTCTTTAAATACCTTAGAAATATTCTAAGTGTAATCAAAATAATTTTCAAAAATGGTATCTAACGAGTTACTTTACTTGAGTAACAAGTTACATGTGTGAGAAAAGAATTATCCAACATCCAACGGTTAAGAGTAATTCATTACTGTCTTTGTGTAACAGATTACCGGTTTAAGTAAAGTTGGATAATCGATTACTCAAAGTACTGTAATCGATTACACTAAGACATTTTTGTAATCCTGTTGGACAGGACACTAGAGTAATCGATTACTCAAATACTTTAATCGATTACGCTAAGTGATTTTCTAAAATGCTGTTGGACAGTGTAATGACCCAAATTATACCCTTGAAATTTTTTCTTTTATTTTAATCATTCATGCTTAATTTTTCTCATGTTACACCCAACATACAATTCCTTTAACCTTTTAATCCATTCATTTCTTTAATTATATAATAATTCTAACCATACAATTTCGGTTTCATATCACATTACCCTTAATTGCAGAATGATGAGGATAACAATGTGAAATGTATATGTCAAAGTATTATTTATATGTCACGATGTAACTATTTATCTAACCTTATTTAATGTGGATTATCATTTGAATTACGTTGAATATAAGACTTACTCATTTGTGTTGCCATGTATTGTTTATGATAATCCCATTGCAGGTAATTGGATAAATTAAGGATGCTTGACTTGGAGCTTTATTAGCTTTTTAATTTGGATTCTTTTATTGCATATTTTTGCATCATGATTGAATATTTGCAGAATTATGTATTTGTTAACCATGACAATTATAATTTTGGATAATTGAACTATGAATGTTTATAACTTTGAGTATTTTTTGAAACTCATAGCTAGTTGTATACGGTGGTTACCGGCAGATAGAAATATGAATCATGTTTTTCTGCAATTAAGGGTAAGGTGATATGAAACCGAAATTGTATGATTAGAGTTATTATATAATTAAAGAAATGAATGAATTAAAAGGTTAAAGGAATTGTATGTTGGGTGTAACATGGGAAAAAGTAAGCATGAAGGATTAAAATAAAAGAAAAAAATTTCAAAGGTAGAATTTGGGTCTTTGCAATATGGTATCAGAGCATAGTTAATCATGCGGCCTAGGTATGGCCTTACGTGCTTCTTTGTGACCTTTATGTGCTTGAATTATTTGGATTGTACAAATTGCGATGTGATTATGTGATCCTTGTCTAGTAAAAATTGGTTTACTGACAAGTGAATGAGTACAAGTACACATGGCTGGTAGAGGAAGATGAACTAGTCAAAATGTCCCAAATGATCTTTTAGCTCAGATGGTAGCTGCATTGCAACAAGTTAATGAGTCTGAATTAGAACGCAGCGCCCAGTCCGAGTTCACATCCCTTAGTCCCACCCGGACCGGCCGAGTACCGGGGATTGGATGAGTTCTTTAAACAGAAGCCTAAATAGTTCCAAGGGGGATTCACTGCGGATGCTGCGAATGAATGGGTTCAAAGCTTGGAGAGGATATTCCGAGCCATGGGTTGCGGCGATGTTCAAAAGGTAACCTATGCTTCCTATATGCTGCCAAATGAAGCACCTAACGATCGTCGTAACCGTGGTTACCAAGGATCGAAGCCTACTGTTGGAGGATTCCAACTCGATTCCTATCCTTTGTGTAGTAAGTGTGGGAGCAGACACATGGGGATCATCTGTCCCGACACTGGAAATGGTTGCTTTCACTGCAAGTAGTCGGGGCATATAAAGAAGTTTTGTCTGAAGTTGAATCAGAGTGTGAATGTTGTGAAGGCTGAGAGGTCTAGGACCATAGGTAGAGTGTTCACCATGAGTGGCGTGGAGACGTCCGATGTTGACGGTGTGACCCAAGGTAATTGTATGGTGACAGGTAGAGGTGTCAAAACGGGCTACCCGGGCGGGTTCGGGCTAGTCCGTATCGGGTTTGGGCTAAACCGGGCCGGACTAAAAAGCCCAGATACAATTTTTGTATATCAAAATGTAGCCCAAACCCGCCCTATGCGGGTTGCGGGTTGTGGCGGGCCGGCCCGCATAATATTAAAAAAATATTTAAATTTTAACATATTTAATATATTTAATATATATATATATATCATTTGATATTAATGCATAAATTTTTTAACACAATTGTTATACTCAATGCAACCAAACTTATAGATATAATGCTATGTGTTTGAGCTAAGACATGATTTTAAGTATACAGATATGATTCATAACATAACTTATTCATTAAATATTTTATTTATATTAGACTCTCAATCTCTAACACGATATAATTTGTAACTTCACTTCAATATAATAAATGGATACACTAAAAAATAATATCACTTTGGTTTATGGTAATGATAGTATAGACTCAAATTCAGAATGAATTCTATGTGTCGAAGTATAATTATCATCATAATATTTCTTTACTTTGTGTATGGATATCTTTTGTATACTCTTTATCAACACTTTCATTGTGAACTGTTATGTTAAATTTGATTGTGTTGAGTTCTCTACGGTAAACAATTAAGTTGTTTTTCAGTTTCGTTGTAAAAATTATTTTCTTTATTATGTTTTTCTTGTAGAAGTTAAATCTAATTAAATATACAATTAAAAAAAGAAAAATAGAATCTATATAGTTTAATGTTCTCAGTTATTTTGATACACTATTTTGCTAATGTGCTTAAAAGGATATTAAGCAAAATAGGAAAAAATAATATAATTATAACTTGATAACATTATTGTAATTTATAAATATTTATCTTATAGACATTACTCTATTTTTTATTCAAAGTTCATTACACAATATTTAGTATATATTATCTATTTTTTATCATAAGTTATTTTGTAAAATAATTTTCATCTTAAACTTATTACCTAGCCAAAAAGTCCCAAAAAAAAGTTTTAAAATAAGAGAAAACGGGTAGCCCGAACCCGCCCGGGTAAGCCCGGCCCGAGCCCGGTTTTAATATAGCCCGGTCGGGCCAGGCTAAAAAGCCCGGATTCACTAAAAAGAGCCAAATTTAATACTCAAGCCCTACAAAATTTCGGGTTGTGGCGGGCCGGCCCGCACGGGCCCGCCCATTTTGACACCTCTAGTGACAGGTATTCCTCGTTTAGTGTTGTTGATGTGAAGAAGATCTTACTCCTGACCTTGACACGGTTTTGATGAAGACACCAATATCACAAAAAGAAGAAAGGAAGAAGACCGACAAAGACTATCGAAGACAAAGCTTCAAGAATAGAGTCTAAGTCTTTAGGTACTTCTTTCCTTACAACTCCTTTATTTACTTAGCTAATAAAGCTCAAAATTGTTTTCAAGAAAATCAAGAAAAACTAAGTGTGAATAAAAATAATTTTCAAAAAACAACATGTAACGGGTTACCATACTTGAGTAATAAGTTACATGAGTGAGAAAAGAGTTTTCAAACCTCTAATAGCTATGAGTAATCCATTACAGACTTTGGAGTAACAGATTACCATTTTTAGAAAACAGGGTAATCGATTACTCAAAGTAGTGTAATCGATTACACTAAGGAAGATTCATAAAGCTGTCAAACAGTGTTGTTGAGTAATCGATTACTCAAATCCAGTAATCGATTACACTGTGTGAATTTTCAAAAAGCTGTTAACAGGATTGTTGGGTAATTGATTTCCAATTTACAATAATCGATTACTAAGAGTTGTTGCATCAGTTTTTCAGATTTCAAGTAAAGAGGTTTCACTTCAAACTGATTGTTTTTCATTCCAAACGAAACCTACCCATGCATATGGGTATTATGGTTGATTGGAAGCTTATATAAAGGCATTGAAACACTCTCACAACACACAACAACTCTCATAAGAAAATCACACAAAACTCTTATACTTTTCTGAATTTTCTGCACTTTTCAAAGCAACATACTCTCAAACTTTCTAAGTATTTCTGAGTTGCTTCAAAGTGCTTTCCAAACATTTTCAAAGTTAAAAGAGCATTATTATCTCAAGTATACGAGTTGTTATTGGATTGCAAGTTCTAGAAATTTTCATATACAGTTGTAAGGCAATCCAAGCCAAATTGTACATTCTTCACTTTTGCAAAGTTTACTTTCTTTCACAAGGGTGTGAAGAGAAAGGGTGAGTGACTTGGTATAATGTTTACCAAGGGTGTTACTTGGAATAGAGTTTTCCAAGGGGATTAGATATAAGTGAGTGTGTAAGGTACAAGGAGATCTCGGGGTGAGATATTTGTAATTGCAACTCATTATATTTAATAAAGGAATCTCTTGTGCGTCAAGAGTACTGGACGTAGCCTTCGGTGGACAAGAAGGTGAACCAGTATAAAACACATGCGTACTCTCTTTCCCTTCTCTTTATTATTTATTTATCATTCCTAAGTCAATATTTTTCTGCATATTATTTCCGCTGCACGTTAACTTTGATATTGCAAAAAAATTGGCCATACTTATTGCATCAACTAATTCACCCCCTCATAGTTGCAATATCATTCTTACAGTTGATTCGGGAGCGACACACTCCTTGGTATCTGTTTAACGTGTAGACCGACTTGAGTTACAAACAGAGTCGTTGTCTTTCGACTAGGTCATATCCACCCCAACTAATGTGCTGGTGATGGTGTCGACGTTTGTGCCCCAATGTCGGGTGGTGGTAAACAGTAGAACATTCACCGTGGATTTAATCTGCTTGCCATAGTCCCGATTAGATTTAATTCGTGGAATGAATATGCATATTTTGAAATATTCTTGTACATGAGTTTGCTTGCAATACATGATGGTCTAGAAAGTTAATTGAAGTGAGGGATAAGTGTCTCCATTATATATATGAGATGATGTGAACATGATATATGTATGAATTAACATGTTTGTGAGAAATGCGTTGTGGTCCTACCTGAAGTGGTAGTGAATTATCGTGTGTCGTGGGCCTGCCCAAAGTGGTAGTGGATTATCTTTGCGATATATACTAGCCGGATGTGGTTAAGAGTAAATTTAAGGTTGATTGTCATTGGGGAAATAAAAATTCATTGGAAAGAATAAATATGCATGCTATGAAATATATATTATGGGTATATATACTATAAGGTGAAATATCTCTGAGATTAGTTGTTAATATCCGGTAATTTGTTTCGTGACGTGTGAATTATAGAAGCAAATGTTAACTGTCTCGGTGATGATGGAAAGTGGTATCGGGAATAACAAAGTTATTTTGATTTTTGTACGTGAAACTTTTAGTCTATGATGATCGATCCCTTTGTAGTAGAACATTGGCAATGCACAATATAGTGGTGATGTACACCAATTATCTGCTTTGAATGTTGTACTGACAAAACTTGTTTCTGTTTCATGTGCGTCAATAATTGTTATGTATATTTGCTAGTGTAATCGGGGTATCCATATCTAATGTTATTGGACTGAATGTTTGTAAATTTGCACTTGTCGATTGGTAACGAAATATCTAATTTTGGGTGAATCAATGGTTTCGTGTGTCCAATTGAGGCTAGGGATTGGTAATTTCCTTCTACTGTATTGTAGGGTGGTAGAAATGTTTGATGTAATTGGATAATTACTGGATAGTTTGATTGTGTACAAGGGGAGAGACTCTAAAAGTCTTATTTGTTTAGATATTTTTGTTGAATGACTACCTTGTTGCTTTGTGGTAGAGAATACAATGTTTGGAATGCTAAGGTAAATTTTGAGCAAATAGTGGTTATGTTTCATGAGTGAAATGAATTGATGATATTTCCTTGAGTGGGGTTGAAGTAGCTATTGCATGTTGGATGTTAAATGATGCATTGTGGTAGATGAAGGGTAAGGAGTTCCTCATTCCCTTGGTTTCGGAGGTGTTATTGTGATTCTCATCGTATGTGATGATCGTCTTGAATGATTGTTAGTTTGATAGGTCAGAGAGACCTATGGTTCTTGATGAAGGCTGGGGAATTTTTATTTCGGTTACGGTTTTGTTCTCTTAGTTGTTCGAGATTGGGATCTTAATATTTGGACCTTGATGGTTTAGTCCATGAATTGGCTTTGTGATATCACAGTTTAGTGGTGTGTGCCCTCGGTGGTCGTTTAAGTAATCTTAATGAATTAGATGATCGAGTATGAATTTGGTTGAGTTTATATTATACCTAGTGTCGAGGCGATGAATAGAATCTTCTTGAGAGTAACCTAATAATATTTCGGGGGCGAAATTTGTTTTAGGGGGGAAGGAATGTGACACCCTAAATTTAAAGTCTTTAAATTATAGTATCAGTCTTGGGAATCTCGCTTAAGCGAGAAAGGTGTCGCCTAGGCGAGAGTGGCTCATCTGGGTGAGTGAAATACTAGGCCTTACTGAAGGATCCTCGCTTGAGTGAGAGGATCCTCGCTTGAGTGAGAGGATCCTCGCTTGAGCGAGAGTGGTCTCGCTTGAGCAAGAGTTGTCTCGCCTGGGCGAGAAATGACACTCTAAAGCTATAGAGGCTGTGAGATCCTCGCTTGAGCGAGAGGACCCTCGTTTGAGCGAGAGAGTCAGATCTAAAATTTTAAAAATGCGGGATTTTCTCGCTTGAGCGAGAATGAGCTCGCTTTAACGAGAACCCGACGATTTCACTTTAAAATAGAAACTCTCAAACACATTTAGGGTTAGAACTTGAGAGAGAAGAGAGAATAAGGTGATTTTGGGAGCAAGGACTCGTGGGAACCATCTAGAAGCTTGAGAAGAGGTAAATCTCTGGATTCTAACTCTCCTTCTCCCTTTCAAACTTGTTTTGGGTGTATGGGATATCTTCTCAAAATGTGAGAAATCATGGAAACTCTTCCTTTAGAGTTATGGTTCATTTTATGTTGTTTTTCCTTGTAAACTCTTGGTTTAGAGTTGGTATTTGATTAATGGAAAGATTTTTTGGGTTGATTCATGAAAATCCCAAAACCCCCAAAATGAGAATATTAGCAAAGGGGAAAATGGGTGAAATGTTAGATGTAGAAGATGAATTTGTGCTCTAATGTTGATATATGAGATGAATATGTATGTTTTAGATGTTTAGAAACTCTTAATGAAAGTAGTTTAGAAACATTGAAAATGTGTGAATCTCTTGTATGGTTAAAGATGAAATATGAGTTATTCATGTGCTATTTTGAGTAAATGACTAACATTGTTGTTATATGGTGGAAATGAGAAAATATCCTAAGGTTGGAGGAGGTAGCGAAGGAAACTTGTAAAGTTACCCAAGAACTGACCCCAACATTCACCAAGGTAAGGATAAGTCTTTAACTTGCGCAATTGTAATGGAAAATGTGTGGATTTTCTGGTTGTGAAAATGATCAAGTTGCGAGTCGCTTATTTATTATAAACATAAATGGGTATGTTTATAATAATGATTGCGTGAATTTACCGTTTATGAATTGATGATGTATCAATGAAAAGAAAACACATTTTTAGCCGTCCATGATGGGTTAGCGACTTTGGCTCAAGTAATGTAGCAATGTATAAGTTGCCTTGTGTTAACGGCTATTCGTAGCAATGTATGAGTTACCTTGTGGTAACGGCTATTCGTAACAATGTATGAGTTACCTTGTGTTAACGACTTTTCGTAGTAATGTATGAGTTACCTTGTGGTAACAGCTACTCATAGCAATGTATGAATTACCTTGTGGTAACGGCTACTCGTAGCAATGTATGAGTTACCTTGAGGTAACAACTACTCGTAGAAATGTATGAGTTACCTTGTGGTAACGGCTATTCGTAACAATGTATGAATTTCCTTGTGGTAACGGATATTCGTAGTAATGTATGAGTTACCTTGTGGTGACGGCTATTCGTAACAATGTATGAGTGACCTTGTGGTAACTGTAACACCCTAAATTTTAAGTCTTTAAACTTATAGTATCAGTCCTGGGATCCTCGCTTGAGCGAAAAATTCTCGCTTGGGCGAGAGAGGTTCACATGGGAGGGTGAAATCCTGGGCTATACTGGAGGATTCTCGCCTAGGCGAGAAATGGCATTTTGGGACTGTTGAGACTGTGAGATTCTCGCTTGAGCGAGAGGGTCAGATCTGAGTTTTTTAAAATGAGCGGGATTTTCTCGCTTGAGCATTAAATGAGATAAACCCCAAATACATTTTAGGTTAAGAATTGAAGAGAGGTGAGAGAAGAGAGTATTCCCAAGGTTTAGGAGCTTTGATTCTCATTCAAGAGCTTGAGAAGAGGTAAAACTCTCTATTCTAACTCTCTTCTTCTCTTGAAAACCCATTTTTGGTATTATGGATCTCTTCTCAAAGTGAGAGAAACCATGGAAACTCACCCTTTTGAGTTATGGTTCATTTTATGTGATTTTATCTTGTAAACTCTTGGTATAAAGTTAGTATTTCAAGAAAGGAGAGGGTGTGTGGGGTTAGTCATGAAAACCCCAAAACCCTAAAGAGAAAATTGGGTTAAAATGGAAAATGGTTAAAATGCTAGAGGTAGAAGATGAGTTTACTTTCTAATGTTGAAAATATGATGAATATCTTGTATGGTTAAATAATGCAATATAAGTTGTTTATGTGATATTTGGTATAAGTGACTAACCTTGTGTTATATGGTGGGATGAGGAAAGATCCTAAAGTTGGAGGCGGTGTCGGTGGAACTTGAGGAGTTGCCAAGAACCCAAACCCAACACTCACCGAGGTAAGGATAAGTCTTTAACTTATGCACTGTGATAGAAAATGTGTGGATTTTCTGATATGGATGACGTAATGAAGCGTAAATCACTTAGTTGTTATAAACATATATGAGTATGTTTGTAACAACGAGGAGTGGATTTACCGTTTATGTATTGGTGGAGTACCAATGGAAATAATACTCGGAATAATGCAATGAAGCGTAAATCACTTAGTTGTTATAAACATATATGGGTATGTTTGTAGCAACGAGGAGTAAATTTACCGTTTATGTATTGGTGGAGTGCCAATGAAAATAAAACTCGGAGTAATGAAATGATTCGTAAATCACTTTGTAGTTATAAGCATATATGTATATGTTTGTAATGATGTCGGGTGCATTTACTGTTTTTGTATTGGTGGAGTGCCAATGAAAATAAAACTCGGAAAAATGTATTGGTGGAGTGCCAATGGAAATAAAACTCGTTTTTAGCCGACCATGATTGGTTAGCGACTTTGGCTTAAGTAATGTAGCAAGCTTTGGCTCAAGCAATGTAGCAAACTTTGGCTCAAGTAATGTAGCAAGCTTTGGCTCAAGCGATGTAGCAAACTTTGGCTCAAGCAATGTAGCAAACTTTGGCTTGTAGCATGGTTTTCAAAAGTATGAACATTGAAATTGGCTTTTAAGTAAACTTTATTTAAAATCGTTTATCTAACCTTATTAAATGTGGATTAACTTACATTGATATTTGTTGAGTTAACGACTTGCTCTTTTGTGTTTCTTGGTGTATTGTCAATGTTAATCTCATTGCAGGTAGGTAGAAGGATTATGGGAGTTTTTAATTAGGAGTTTAGTGACTTTTATTTCGATGTCTCTTATCCTTTCTTTTGTAACCTTATTGGTTGTACTTGAACTAATTATTTTGTAATTATAAACCTGATTGTCATAAATGGCATTAATCATGGAAACTAGTAACTCGGGATATATGTAGTTATGAGTGTTTTGGAAACCCATAGCTAATTGTATGCGGCCGTTACTAAGTTACATTAATATGAATTATGTTTTTCTGCTATCTGATTTGGCACGTTACTTTCGGTTTATAGATTGGGTTTGAGGAGGGAAGTGAGATCTTTTAAATAAGTTCATTCACTCAGTAATTATAATTATCGTTAGATGCATGAAATTGGATTAAATAAGGAAAAAATTTCAAGGGTAGAATTTTGGTCTTTACAGTAACGACTATTCGTAGCAATGTATGAGTTATCTTGTGGTAACGGCTATTCGTATTAATGTATGATTTGCCCTTGTGGTATTGGCTATTCGTAGCAATGTATGATTTGCCCTTGTGGTATTGGCTATTTGTAGCAATGTCTGACTTACTCCATGTGGTAAGATAAATGGTTTAAGATAAACATAAATGGGATAGGTGAATATGAAAAGAAAGGATGAAATTATGTATGGATATGAGGAATAGATATCGATGAGTTTGAGTAAAATGCAGAATGATGAAGATAACAAGATGTAATGTATATGTCAAAGTATTATTTATATGTCACGACATAACTGTTTATCTAACCTTATTTAATGTGGATTATCATTTGAATTACGTTGAATGTAAGACTTACTCCTTTGTGTTTCCATGTATTGTTTATGATAATCCAATTGCACGTAATTGGATAATTTAAGGATGCTTGACTTGGAGCTTTAAGAGCTTTTTAATCTGGATTCTTTTATTGCACCTTTTTGCATCATGATTTAATATTTGCGGAATTATGTATTTGTTAACCATGACAATTATAATTTTGGATAATTGAACTCTGAATGCTTGTAGCTTTGGGTATTTTTGGAAACTCATAGCTAGTTGTATGCGGTGGTTACCGGGAGATAGAAATATGAATCATGTTTTTCTGAAATTAAGGGTAATGTGATATGAAACCGAAATTGTATGATTAGAGTTATTATATAATTAAAAAAATGAATGGATTAAAAGTTTAAAGGAATTGTATGTTGGGTGTAACATGGGAAAAATGAAGCATGAAGGATTAAAATAAAAGAAAAAATTTCAAGGGTAGAATTTGGGTCCTTAGAGACAGAATGTTTGAGTAATCAATTACTCACTGTCTATAATCGATTACTGAGAGCTGTTACACCAGTTTTCAGATTTCAAGTAAAAATGGTTCACCCCAAACGAAAGTGTTTCATTCCAAACGAACCCTACATTCTCCTAGAGTTGTTATGGTTGATCGGAAAGCCTATATAAAGGCATTAGAACACATAACTCATACAAGAACTTAGATTACAACTTTCACACAAGTTTTCCAAAAGCTCTTACACTTTTTTCTGAATATTTTCTGCACTTTTTAGCAACACACTCTCAAACTTTCAAAATTATTTTTCAGAGTTGCTTCAAAGTGTTTTCTAAGTTTTTATAAACTTACAAGAGCATTATTATCTATTGTATAAGAGTTGTTTGGATTGCAAGTTAGAATTGTCATATCGTAAAGGCAATCCTGCCATTTTGTAAATTCTTCATTTTGCAAGATTACTTTCTTTCACAAGGGTGTGAAGAGAAAGGGATAGATTTACTTGGAATAGTGTTTTCCAATGGTGTTACTTGGAATAATGTTTTCCAAGAGTGTCTAAATATTAGTGAGTGTGTAAGGTACATAGAGATCTCGGGGTGAGATATTGTAATTGCAACTCATAATATTTAAGTAAAGAAACCTCTTGTGCTGCAAGAGTACTGAACATAGCCTTCAGTGAACAAGAAGGTGAATCAGTATAAAACACCCGTGTACTCTCTTCTCCTTTAACTTTATACTTTTAAGTAGTTATTTTTTCTGCACTATTTTCCGATGCACTTAAACTTATGATTTTGCAAAAAAAAATGGTTATACTTTTACAACAACTAATTCACCTCCTCTTAATTGCAATCTCATTCTTACACATGAATGGTTCAACTATTTTAGTATTTTATATACAGAAAAAGGAAATAACCCAAATGGCTGATTTTATTATGTGAACCATGTCACAAAGGAGATAAACATCTAAGTCTTGTTTAATATAATTTTATATTGTCATATGTTACTATTCATTTTTCTATCACTTCTAAATATTATTAGTAACAAAAAGAAATAAATGATAGATTAATTATATATATCTACACATTAACATTACATATATATTACATCTATTGTTTTATTTCGAGAAGTGCGTTCCTATGTATAAATCAATCACATCCACCTTAGGCCTTAGCAGTGTGGTAAGTAGCACATCCCTTTTCTTATTTCCATTTCTCTACCTTTTTTTTCAATTGGTACAATTTCTCTACTTTTACTATTTTCTTTGATGCCTGTTTTTTCATTGTGCTTTAATCCTTTTAGATATATTCGGCATTCAGAACTAATGTATATAGTAACGTAGAGATAAATACTTGATTTTAATTATATTTTTAATGTTAAAAGTTCATTATATAAAAGAATAAAAATGTTGTATCATATCAAATTAGTATCTTTTCTTGATTTTAAAAATAATAATATAAGATTACAATCTTAACCTTACTTTATATTGCACCATAATCAACAGGCTTAATGACAACGGAAAAATAAATAAAATCAAATATTTTAATAGGGAAAATTTAGAAATGTTGCAAAGAAAAATTATTCTATTAAAAGGATCACCAAAATATTCTAAAAAGTTTCTTATAATAAAGACCAAATAAACATTTTATGCGTCACAAATAATTATGCACAATTACTTTATAAGATTAGTTAGCTATCCTAGAGTTAACTCATGACAAATTGGCTTTGAATGTTTTCTTGGCATGCCACAATTTTGACAAATACATAAATATGATGATTAAGGTTATCTATTTTGTCATGCATTATCATCAATCTAAAATAACTAGTAGGAAATAAATATATATAAGAAATAAATTCATATTTTCTCTTTTCAAAATACCCATAAGTTTATGAATTACTATAACATTTATGGGAGAATTAAATTTGTACAAGAATAAAATGGAAACTATAGTGAGGGGTTCAATCAAAGACATTTATTATGTTTTTGGTGTAGCTTGTCCAATTTTTACTAGATTGGTGTAGAAAATGGAAAAGTAGTGGCTGAAAGTCACTTCCATTTATTTAAATTTCCCAATGTAATTAATGGTGTTGTTATAATTGTAGCTCATAGGCACAATTTAAATTATTTTTTATTTTACTCACAAAGTCATGCTTTGTAATTTGTATACATGATTTAATTTTTTTATCATTTCCAATAAAATTGTGTATATAAGCCACAATTCCTTGATATTTTTACTAAATCGTGGATTGAATACATTTTTTCCTTTATGATCACACAATCGTGGACTACAACCATCACTTGTCTTTTAATTAAAAAATATTTGATATTAATAAACACACAAATTAAGTATTAAACAATGATTTTAAAACAATACATTTATTCGAATAACAATTATAATATATTGTCTTAATTTATTATTGTTGAAGTGTCACATGAAAATGTTTTTCTCCTTCATGACAATATAACTCTTAATTGTTGTTTAGTTTGTTCTGGAATTTATCTAGTTCTTTCTCTACCACCTCTTATAAATTGTAGCTCCTCATCATCATTATTTTATGAGGAAAAGCCTCTCATTGACTTTAACTTGGTTTTGATGAAGACATCAACATCAATAAAGAAGAAAAATGTTGAAGACCTAGAGAGATTTAATTTTACATACAAAAGTTTATTTCTTAGTTGTAGTTCATGCCTTTGATAATCCATTTTGAGTTTGATATCACTAAATAAGGCTCATTAAAAATTAACTAACCGAGAAAAACATTTTCAAAGTTCAAAGGCATAGAAACCATTAAATTAGGTTCTAAAAATGAATTTAACAAGTTATCATAAACCACTAAAATAGGTTCTATATAAGTTATCATAAACTATGTAACAAGCTACTAAAAAAGGCTTGTAACCAATTACACAACCATGAGAATACCATTTTTTAAAATTAAACTCAACTAGTATGTTCTCAAACGTTGCATAAGTGTTGGTTTGAACCTTGGAACCCTCTCTACACACTATATATACCTTTCTAAGCCCTTGAAAACAAATAAGAACTTTTATATATCAAAATCACAAGTTTTTAAAGAATTTTTTATATTAGAAGAAAAGTAATTATGTCCAAATCTTCATTATTAAAAAACAGAGAGTGGTTCTTAGACAAAATTCGGTAATATTATATTGAGTATAGAATTCCTTAGCCACTCTAAAATTCTTCTTTGTCTATTGAATCAGAGTGGTTCTTAGATTCATCATTAGGATTGGAGAGTGATTGTAAAATGTAAATGGTGTGCTTTCTTTTGGGTAATAAGTGTTCTTAGTGAGAGTCTTAGTGTAAGGCTTGTATGTATGTTTGATTACACAGTGAAAGAACAAATCCCTAGAATATTCAAGGGGGAGTGAACATATTTAGCCTTCTGTTAGAGAAGATGAACCAAAATACATCATGTTTGTGAATCTTTTATAACCCCTACTCTTCATTTTCAACACATATTGCTTATCGGTTTATGCATTGGTTACCAAAATTTTGCATTCGCATTTTTTAAATTGACTATATTTTGCATACTTAAATCACCCCCTCTTAGGTTGCTATCTAATGTTTAAAATATTTGGTGTACCATAAATATGGTCTGTTCCACCTGTGAAGGCATAATAAGATGAAAATGTAAATATCTATATGATATGCTTGAACTTACAACAAAGATAGATGGTATTGATAAATGAAATTAAGTACTTGACCCTATATGACATAAAGAATAGTTAGGAGAATATGATGTGAAACCTCCATACTCATATAAATGTTCTTATCGTGGTGTAGGTTATAGGGTTTTTGTCTTAGGGTTAGTCTATGCTTGAGTCTAACTTTGATATTGAGGCTGAGATCATATTCATACATATTAAAAAGTTGTGTATGAGAGGAGCTTGACAGAAATTAATGGCGAAGGCCATAGGATTTAGGTCAACCAATGTATTTATCAAATCATTACATGCAAAGTTGATATCATTTATTTTTTGTGCGAGATTATTAAGTGCATCATGAAATGCAATCCAATCATGAAGTCTTCAAGCAAAATTAAAATTTTAATATGTATAAGTATACTAGTTGTAATTAATATAATATAATATAATATAATATAATATAATATAATAGCAGTGTTTAATTAATATTGGTTGAATCCCTACGAAATTTGGTGGTCATCAAATGTTGTCAGAACATGTTTCATAAAATTGCATAAAAATTAGTAAGTATTTGTGATCTTACGTTGCATGTGTAAAATTGTAATTAATTGTTTTTACAATTTATATGTAAATAAAGTTATACCTTTTTACCAAAGGAAAATAGTTTACTGATCCTCGATAAAACAAACCAAAACAGATGAGCCCCAATTAATTATATTGAAATTCCTCTAACAAATCTTCAAGCAAATGAAGATGTGTGAAACAGACTTGAAACTCTGATGTATTTGGTATGAGAAATCTTCCTATCATTCTCAGAATAAATGTTCTAGCATATTTCTAAATTACAACTTGTATAGTATTTTTCTAGGAGGTAAGAAAATGTATTATCTAGCCAAGTGCGTTGAACCTTTGTAGAAATGTTTCCCTTTATGTTGGTATACAACCCAATAATTGGAGGAAAACCTTCTCACCAACCATAATTGTCATTCCATTAACAAGTGATCCATCTAAAGGGATTTCTAGCTAATCAACAAGGACTTCAATAATTATTGTACACTTTCCTTTAAGGAAATATAAAGTGTGTTATTCCCTTACTGTGTATCTATCTAGTTTTTGGTCTTCCAAATTTTTTTTTGCATATCAAGATTAGAAATGAAGGTCAACCTGAATAAAGAGACCAATATTCTTCATTCTCATATGATTTAAACATGTGTTTTTATACCTTTAAAATATTATCTAATCGATAAGTAGGTGAAATATATTGGTTATAATATAAATTCAATGATGCAAATATTGCAAGGGCATCACAACGTGACAATCTTAATGATTGAAGTTATTCCCTTGGGAGACCACTGATTGCTCCCGGAACTTGTGAGAGTATTTTATTGGAATTTCAATGTTAGAAAAAATAAATTGTATTCCTCCTTTAAAGGACAAGATATTGTCATGGACGAAAAAACTTTCAATTATATTTGCCTTAACATACCATGCATAAGTACTGAAGTCGGCTTTGGACTTCAATGTTCATGGGAGGAGTATGATAGGAAGAAATTCTACTATACTATGTGTAGATTTTCTCAAAAGGAAATAGAAAACCATAAGCAAAAGGTAGTGGTTGAATATGTGAAAAATTGAGATATTAACTCTATTGGAAATCTCAATCTAGATGTTAGCTTGTTGCATTATTTTATTAGTTACGTTTTAGTTCCCAAATTTTATAATCATCCGCAAATGATATGGAAATACAACTAATATATGCTATTAAAAATAATATTTCCATAAACTGGGCTCTTATGATAATGTGCCATATGTGGTCATTTAGAGGAAAACACAACTCAATTACCTTATGCTATCATCGTAACTCCTATACTTAAGCACTTTGGTATTTCCACTGTCTGGGAATCTATGATCGAGCTTGACGCTAGAGTGGTGTAATCCACAATATGGGCTTCTTTAGAGACCCAACTTATTTGTTTTTCAAACATCGGAATGATCAATTGAATGCTCATATGGATAACCCTTCTGCTGACCCTCCTGAATCTCAACCTTCTCCTATCCATGTCGAGTCATCCTCATCTTATGCCATGTCTACCAATCAGATGATCATAGATGAGTTGGTTGTGAAGAAGATCTTGCTCCTGACCTTGGCACGGTTTTGATGAAGACACAAATATCACAAAAAGAAGAAAGGAATAAGACCTACAAAGACTATCGAATACAAAACTTCAAGATTTAGAGTCTAAGTTTTAGGTACTTCTATCCTTACAACTCATCTATTTACTTAGTTAATAATGCTCAAAATTGTTTTCAAGAAAATCAGAAAAATCTAAGTGTGAATAAAAATAATTTTCAAAAACAACATGTAACAGGTTACCATACTTGAGTAACAAGTTACATGAGTGAGAAAAGAGATTTCAAACATCTAACAACTATGAGTAATCCATTACAGACTTTGGAGTAACAGATTACCATTTTTAGAAAACAAGGTAATCGATTACTCAAAGTAGTGTAATCAGTTACACTAAGGCAAATTCACAAAGCTGTCAAACAATGTTATTGAGTAATCAATTACTCAAATCCAATAATCGATTACACTGTGTTAATTTTCAAAAAAGTTGTTAACGGGATTGTTGGGTAATAGATTACCCACTTGCAGTAATCGATTACTGAGAGTTGTTGTATTAGTTTTCAGATTTCAAGTGAAAGAATTTCACTCCAAACTGATTGCTTTTCATTCCAAACGAATCCTACTCATACCTAGAGGTATTATGGTTGATTGGAAGCCTATATAAAGGCATTGAAATACTCTCACAACATACAACTCAGATTACAAAACTCTCATCAAAAAGCTCTCACACTTTCTGATTTTTTCTTGCACTTTTCAAGCAACCTACTCTTAAACTTTCAAAGTTATTTTGAAGTTACGTCTAAGTGTTTTTCATATTGTTAAAGAGCATTATTATCTCATGTATAAGAGTTATTGTTGGATTGCAAGTTCTAGAAATTGTCATATACACTTGTAAGACAATCCAAGCCAAATTGTACATTCTTCACTTTTGCAAAGTTTACTTTCTTTCACAAGGATGTGAAGAGAAAGAGATTGAGTGACTTGGTATAGTGTTTATCAAGGGTGTGACTTGGTATAGTGTTTACCAAGGGTGTGACTAGGAATAGAGTTTTCCAAGGGATTAGATATAAGTGAGTGTGTAAGGTACAAGGAGATCTCGGGGTGAGATAATTGTAATTACAACTCATTATATTTAATAAAGGAATCTCTTACGCGTCAAGAGTACTAGACGTAGCCTTCGGTGGATAAGAAGGTGAACCAATATAAAACACTTGTGTACTTTCTTTCCCTTCTCTTTGTTAATTTTCTATCATTCCTAGTCAATATTTTTCTGCATAATATTTCCGCTGCACATTAACTTTGATATTGCAGAAAAAATGGCTATACTTATTGCAACAACTAATTCATCCCCCTTCTTAGTTGCAATCTCATTCTTACACTGGTCTCACTTTGAGGATGGATGCCCTTGATGTTCAGAACCAACAAGCCCATGCTGAACTTAGAAGATTATCTAATCAATTACACTGCATGGAAATCGATGATAGTGACGAGCCATATTCTTAGGGTTGATGTCTAGGATTTATTGCTTTGGATGTTTATTCTTTTGTTGTTTTAATCTATGTACTTGTGTTTGGATTTTAATCTTTGTACTTGTTAAACCTATGTTTTGTATGAACCTTTTATGCTTCGATGCTTAATTATGCTATGTTGCTTATGTGACAACCTTAATTTAAGTCCCTAAAATTATAGTATCAGTCATGAGAGTCTCGCTTGAGCGAGAAAAGCCTCGTCTGGGCGAGAGAAGTGAGTGACATCCTGGGCTATACTGAAAGATTCTCGCCTGAGCGAGAATTGTCTCGCTTGAGCGAGGCTGGTCTCGCCTAAGCGAGAGTTGTCTCGCCTGGGCGAGAAGTGGCATTTTAGAACCTGTCGAGACTGTGAGATTCTCGCTTGCGCGAGAATCCCTTGCTTGAGCGAGAGGGTCAAATTTGAGTTTTTAAAATAGGCAAGATTTTCTCGCTTGAGCGAGAACCCAACGAGACTTCATTAAATGAGAAACCCAAAACACATTTTATGTTTAGAAATTGAAGAGAGGTGAGAGAGGAGAGCTTTTTCAAGGGCAAGGAGCTTAGATACTCATCTAGAAGCTTGAGAAGAGGTAAAACTCTTGATTCTAACTCTCTTCTCCCATTTGAAACTTGTTTTGGGTATATTGGATCTCTTTTCAAAATGTGAGAAACCATGGAAACTCATCCTTTAGAGTTGTGGTTCGTTTTATGTTGTTTTTATCTTGAAAACTCTTAGCGTAGAGTTGATATTTAGTAAATGGAAAGGTTTTGTGGGTTGATTCACGAAAACCTCAAAACCCCCAAAATGAAAATATGTCAAAAGGGGAAAATGGGTAAAATGGTAGATGGAAAAGATGAGTAGGTATTCTAATGCAACAATAGAAAATAAATATGTATGTGTTAATGTGGGAAACATCTAATAAAAGTGGTTTTGGAAAATGTTGGAAATGTGTGAATGTCCTATATGTTTATAAAAATGATATATATGTGTTTATATATTGTTGAGAATAAATTACCGACTTTTGTTGTTGAATGGTGGGGATGAGGAAAGATCTTAAGGTTGGAGGAGTTAGCAGAGGAACTTGCAAAGTTACCCAAAACCCACCCCAACACCCACCAAGGTAAGGAGAAGGTGTAAATTATATATGATGATAGAAATTGAGTGGAATTTTTGAGTATGTATATGATTGTGAATGACTTGCCCTATGTGGTATTGTGAATGACTTTCCCTACGTGGTATTGTGAATGACTTGCCCTACGTGGTATTGTGAATGACTTGCCCTACGTGGTATTGTGAATGACTTGCCCTATGTGGTATTGTGAATGATTTGCCCTACGTGGTATTGTGAATGACTTGCTCTACGTGGTATTGTGAATGACTTGCCCTACGTGGTAAGGAGAATGGCTTGCCCTATGTGGTATTGTGTATGACTTGTCTTCCGTGGTATTGATTTGTATATCTTTACCCTATAAGGTAAAGAAAAGGTAAATGTATATGTGGAAGATAACGATATGGTGTGGTATTGGTTGAGTAAGGTGACAGGGTATGGTAGAGATGTATGTATAGACAAAAGATGATGAATGAGGCATGATGAGACAGGCCTTACGATATGTTGATTTTATATTCGAATGCCAAGTCGTTTATTTAAACCTTTTAAAATGTGGATTATTGCTTTATGATATTTATTGAATTAATGACTTACTCCTTTGTATGTTTTGTGTATTTGTCATTGATAACCCCTTGCAGGTAAACGTGATAATTGAGGATGCTCGGTTCGAGGCATTAGGAGTTTAGAACTTGAAATCCTTATTTTGCTTTTTGTGATGTAAATTGCTACTTGGATGATTGTAATCCTAACTGATTTATTTTCAACATTTTTGTAATACTGGATATTCATAACTATAGGTATTTTGGAATCCCATAGCTAGTGCAGTAATTACCTGGAAGGAAATATATGAATTATGTTTTTCTGTCTTATAAAGAAATGTCGTAGTATGGTATAAAAATTGTGTTTGAATATTGATTAGTTAGGGTGTAGTGGAGAATGTAAGAATAAACAGATTAAAATAAGTAAAACTTTTCAAGGGTAGAATTTGGGTCCTTACAACTTACCATTTGATTCCATCCTAATATAACATGTTTCTCATGATTCATATAATCTGATATGACCTTGGCTTAAATATAAGTCATATATATCTTGTATCCTTTCTATATATATTTGTGTGCATATGAAAACTTTTGATGAAGTCAAAATTTGTGTGCCTATGAAAACTTAGTTTTTCCATCTTTTGATGAAGTCAAAATTTGCGTGCCTATGAAAACTTAGTTTTTCCATCTTTTGATGAAGTCAAAAGTGGAAGAAATGCTGGAGTTTTATATTTTTCTGAATTACATTAGTAGGCACTTATACAAAAAGGAAGGGGAAACATACAAGATATGGGTGCATATAAAGAGCATACTCAAGATTACAAGGCTATATGAACTCATGTATGCTGAATCAGAAAAGATCAAAATTGTCGAGAAGATATTGGTTACAATGAATAAAAGGGTGACGGTGGATGATTGTAAGTAGGAGGTGGAGAATACATGGTTCTAATAGAAGGATGAGTAAGAATGAAAGCATCAACTAATAAAGTGCAAATCTCAATCTACCAAGAACACTAGAGAAATTATTCTACTCCTAATAAAATGGATAAACTAGAAGATAAAACAAACACAAAATTCTTCTTATGTCATTCCTTAAAAGGATGAAAAAGACACTATTTATAAAGAGAATAATGAAATAATAAAATGATGTTAACCACACAAGTATGATCATCTCACAATACAATCATTCTAGAAAAGTTAATGTAATATAAAATCTAATTAAATCTAAATAATAAATTAACATATTCTATCATACTCATTTTCTAATGAATTATATTTCATAACTAATATCACCATAAACATCCTATCAATATCTCTCATCCTATCAGTGTCTCTCAATAATGTCTTCCCCATTTTCTATACCATTTCTGTAACACCACGAATTTTCTGATTTGAAATTATGATTTTTATGAGTTTTTATTTTTAGAAAATGAATTTTCTGCACTAACTAGTAAGGAATTTGGCTAAGCCACAGTTAAGTTTTAGCTTTGTTTGATTATTTCCTATTTTTAAGGGAAATTTTGATAATTTCGGAGACAGTGGGTTCTGGACCACTGTCGGGGATAAATTCCGCTCGATACGGCTCAAAAATGTGATTTTGAGTTCCGTAACTCGGAATCGAATTCCGATCGCTCCGTTGGCTTCGTAATTTCATTTCGAGTCAATCTAGACCCCGAGTGTACCCATATCTATTTTCTAAATATTTTCACTCCAAATTCTGTGTTTCGAAGTTCTAACCGTAAACCAAAATCGGGAGATTGTATATTTCCGGACGAAATTATCTGAAGATGTTCGGACACGAATTTTATTGGGAAATTACATCACATATCAATAAAGTTGGAAGTCATCATTTCATGAGCCACTTACTTGTTACACAAGTAATGCAAAAGCTTCCAAAAACCCCTAAAACACTCAACAAATCCTCTCACTCCACCACCATTAGACACATCACCTATGCTAGTCTAAAGCTACTTACTTTGCATTAAATTTTAGGATTTGATGAGGGTGAGGCTCTCCTATAAATACCTCACCCCATCCTCTCATTTTTACACTAAATTCCTTATACAAACTAAGGTAGTCTTTTATTTTATCTTCTTCATCTTCTTCTCATACTTCATAGAAAGTTATGAGCTTTTATTATTTTGTTCATAAAGTAGAGTTTATATTTGTTCTTTAAGTATTTTATGAAAGCATAACTAAAGGGGATGATAATAAAATCATATGAACCTTTATGTAGTTTTTGACTTTTGTAAATCTTGAAATTTCTTCCTTGTTCTTAGATGGAAAAACTATATCTTTGGACAAGGTTAGATGAGTTATTTATTTGGAAATATTATAAATTATTGTTAGTATTTGAATATGTTTAAAGGTGATGATTTTAACATCAAAGGAACCTTTAATGTGTTTAGGAAAAAGTTTGTATTTTATTCTTGAAAGTTTATGATGTTGATGAGTTGTTGAAAATATTTCATTTTTAGATAGTATTATGTTTTAAAAGTGGTTTACATATTTTACTCTTTGATTCCCAAGTTAAAATAATGATTTGGGATAAAAGATGATTTATTAAAGTCTTGACTTCATAAACTTAAAGTGTTATGAAGTTTTAGATATTAAAGTAGTAGAAAGTCTTACATTATGATTTATTTTCATGACCATGAAAATAACACTTACTAACCCTTGAGGTTTTTCCTAAAATATTAGGAGGTGTTAAGATGTTCATAGAAATTGTTGTATTTATTTTAGTTGACTTACTTTAAAGTGGTAAGAATAACTAAAAGATGTTTAAATGTAAAATATTAAATTAAGAGCCATTCTTTTTCATGACTATGAAAATAACACTTACTAACCCTTGAGGTTTTTCCTAAAATATTAGGAGGTGTTAAAATGTTCATAGAAATTGTTGTATTTATTTTAGTTGACTTACTTTAAAGTGGTAAGAATAACTAAAAGATGTTTAAATGTAAAATATTAAATTAAGAGCCATTCTTTTTCATGACTATGAAAATAACACTTACTAACCCTTGAGGTTTTTTCCTAAAAAATTAGGAGGTGTTAAGATGTTCATGAAAATTTGTTTTAGTAGTATACTTGAAATAATGAGAGTTACCTAAAAGTCTTGACTTTATAAACTTAAAGTGTTATGAAGTCTTAGATGGTAAAATGATTTAAAAAATGTTGAATCTTAGTTAAGTGAACTTACTTTAAAATGGTGAGATTTACTTAAAAAAGTAAAAAGGTTAGTTTTAGTAAAAATGTTTTACTTACAAAAAATAAGATTTATGAATTATCGGAAAAATACAATGAAGTGGGAATACATGTCTAGAAAGGTTCTGTCTAAGGAAAGACTTGGTATTTAAGGGTGTCTTTATGACCCACCTCTCTTTCCTGGGAACTAGCCTGATGTATATCCACGGATTTCGACATAAATGAAGTGGGAATACATGTATAGAAAGGTTCTGTCTAAGGAAAGACTTGGTATTTAAGGGTGTCTTTATGACCCACCTCTCTTTCCTGGGAACTAGCCTGATGTATATCCACGGATTACGACATAAATGAAGTGGGAATACATGTCTAGAAAGGTTCTGTCTAAGGAAAGACTTGGTATTTAAGGGTGTCTTTATGACCCACCTCTCTTTCCTGGGAACTAGCCTGGTGTATATCCACGGATTACGACATAATTTCGGTATAAGTTTTATTGAAAATTTTACTTTAAAAAGTATTATTTGATTGTAAGACTTTCGATGACAAATGATGATTCAAGGATATTCAACCTTGAATTGGATGGACGAAAGCAATTAAATTCATTTTAAATCGGAAGTTTTATCTTCGCGTAAAAAGTTATTTCATAAGTATAATAATTATCGTCATTTAACTAATTAACGTTATTTTGGCATAATAAAGATTTCGAGAGGAGAACGGATCAAGTAAGCTCACCTACAAACAGAGAACCTAACAACCCGACACACTCAGGTGAGGGAGAAAACATCGTGACACAGTGGTGTCCGAATATGCATCAGGACCTCCAAACTCCCTCACAAGTTTGGAGTTGCCCTGGGTATTAAGAAAGCTTGTACTTAATCAATTGCATGTTTGTTTGGATTAAGTACATCAATATTTCTTAATACCGATTTATGTTATGTTTATATATGCAAATATCATGTTTACTCTTGAATTATAACGTTTGAATGATTATTATGGGAATGATATGTATATGATAATTTTGAAATTCAAGGTTTAAAAACATTTGATATAAATGAGAAATATTTTCCTTGAGAAAAGTAATTAAAATGATATTTAGGTTCTTCTCGCTTGACCGAGACAACTCTCGATTGAGCGAGAAGTGTATAGAGAAAACGAGTGTTTTAGCTCGAGGCGAGACAGCTCTCGCTTGAGCTAAAATAGGCACCAAGAGAACTGATTGTTTTCTCGCTTAAGCAAGACAGCTCTTGCTTAAGCCACAAATGCCTCAAAAAAAATGGAAGCATCTCGCTTGAGCAAGACAGCTCTCGCTTGAGCGAGCGGGCTCCATACAAACATGACTTCTTTTTAAGTCGTCGGAATGATAACTCTCATATATACGAGAGCCCAATGGCATGTTTGCCATCAAGAATTTGTAAAGGTAAACAACTATATGAAATTCTTGAAAGTAATAAAAGTAAGGAATTGCTTTGGTAAAGGCGAGGCCGAGGGTGTGATATTATGCCCACGCAGCGAGATTATTTGACCGTAAGAGGCTTGGCTAGAGGAGCCGTCTAGGATAATTCAGCGATGGTTCGTAGTGGTGCCGAAATTATTCTCTCTTTTTGTTATATGTGTTAAGATCGGGACCCACTAGAAGCATTCCTTTGGGAGATGTCTTAGGTTGGGCCGATCATTTAAAAGAATGATTAAAAGATTTAATTGGCTAACCTCGGTTAGTGTGCATACTCATTATGAATAATGAAGTAGTGGAGATGAAATTTACGGGAGACGAACGAGCCCCGAGATGTTGAGAGGGACGACGATGGCGGTGATTCGTCAGCAAAGTCTTGAGGGTGAGTCTAGGTGAGACGAGTCCCTTGTATTCCTGGATGAGGTATTCTGTTGGATCGGACAGTTCTCACAGCGCAAACTAGATGATCTCTGACAACCCCTCTTTGCAATCAGGATCGATGAGAGGGATGCCCAGAAAGTGTTTGATACGACACCGTCCTGAAATGGACAGTTCTTTGGAACAGATCGATCATATATCCTTGCGAGGAATATTTTGGTGCGTTCAAATCGGCTTGTTATGGGACCTGTACTCTCGGTTATTTCCGAATAGTTATTGGGAGGATAAAGGAGTAAGGATGGTGGACTCATGCATCGCATTGCATACATGATATTCTTCGATATTGTTTCTAAATCCTCGAGTTTTATATTTCATTCATTGTTTTTATGTGCTTGTATAATCACATGATATATATGTACTCATGTGTTGTCTTGGTGTATTATTCTGTGTAATTCCACGACGTCAATGATAAGTATTTCATTAGATGTTTTACTCCCTCTCTTCTTTCTTTTTGTTTTCTATCCGCGTTTGTTCAGATGGATCGTTCGATCGGGATTCAGAGTTACCACTTTTCGATGTCCCAGGAGGGGGCATGGAGGATTGAGGGAATCTGTTATACCTACACAGGCCCTGATACTTTTGATTAGTGTACCTGTGTAGGGAATTTATTTTGTAGTAGTTTTTATTTGGGCGACGATTAGGATTCCGCCTTGTACCTGTACCAACATTTTCTAATGAAGTATGATTCAAAGTTATATTGAGTTTTTCTAGTTACCATTAAGTAATGGTTGTGATTTTCCGCATTGTATGTTACTTAAGTGATGTTCCGAAAATGAAACGAAGATAAGGACATAAATTTTTATGGCTCTTTTATTCAAAAAAAAAAAAATTTACCCATTTTCGAGCAAGATTATTGAAGTAATTTTCGGGGCGTTACAATTTCAATAAAAAACTGGAAAAGTTGCACTAAAGACGGAAAGTTTATGAATATACCTTTCCAATAAAATTTCTAAAACTACTCTATCATTTAATTTTGAAACATTTACTATTCTGATATTTTCTCAGAATATTTCTATTTTAGAAAAACATATTAATTACCAAAGTTTTTATTGATTATAAGAGGACAGATGTCAGATACTGTTTCAAGACAAAAAATAGAAATTAGATAATTAGTCTTGAATTCTTGATTCATAAATACAGTATTATGTAGTCCTAATTATAAATTTAAATTAAAACTTCTTTAAACTAAACAATAATTTTATAAAATTTTAAAAATTTGATAATTATTTAAAAAAGGAATATTACATTTGTTTAAAAATGTATATTTATCATCAATATGCAAATTGTATTATATTTATAAATAGTGAAAATGATTGATCGATAAATAACAAAATTTAAGATGTCGTGCATTACACGGATTAAAAATAGATATTTATAATTTAAACATACTATATTTATGGCACATCAAACTTCTAACCTTATAAAGAAAAGAAAGGAAAAAACCAAATTTGATTATTGTAGTGTTGTCGAGGGAAATAAAAAATTCCTTCATAAAGAAAGGGACAACACACGTGAAGTTTGATTCGGATAGTGTTGTGGGAAACAAACAAATTAAAACGTGTGGTATCTAGCTATCAAGTCTTCTTCAAAACTTAAGTGGCCATCACTTATCTATTTTCGTTTGGAGATTCTAGAAAACCTTTTATCAATAATAAAATAGGATAATTGATATTTAGGCATACAATATCAACAATATTTGGCATGCTATTTACTCTTAAAAATATGCAATGAAAATAAAGAGTAGTTTTTTTATTACATAGATGAAACCTATCAAGCTATCGTAGGGGTGAGTGAGTGAGCGAGGATCGGGTTGGAACATGTTAAGGTTTGCACGACCCTAAATGTTGGTCAGATCATTTTTTTTAATCCGGACTCGACCATATACCCGAAGTTAACCTGACCCTAAATATTCACAGGGTCAGTCTTTAAACCTGAATCCGACTCTCTAGATCTGATTAAATATAATGTATATTTATTTTAGATAAAGTCTTGTAAATATTATTTATTATTGTGAATATATAATTTGACATATAAAATAATATGTGTATATATTATTAAAGATATATATGATGAAAAATTAGATCATCAATGATACTTTCAAACAAAAAGGTATCATTACTTTGTATACATTTAAATAGAGACATCGGTGACCATGAGACGGGTCGAGACGAGTCATGTTTGGTCCATACCGACTCTAAATATTGACTAAATCTAATTTTTGAACCTGAATCTGACCTTAGACCCGATGAAATCTGACCTTATTCAATTCCGATCACGGCCAGGCCATACCGGGTGAGCGGGTAGGGTCAAGTCTTGCTCACCCCTAATTAAAATTTTCTTTTGATCATTTTATTTTATTTTTAAATTTTAAATTAGTCTTCTAACAAAATAAAAAGTCAGGTTAGGGAAGGAGCAAACCATTATATTATATTATGTACATTTTTATTAACAAGTATGCTTATACATGCCCTAATTTAAATCAACATTACACAATCATGAGTAAGATTAGAGATGTCAAAATAAACTACGCGAATGAACTCTAGCTATCCTAATTGGACTCGAACTAAATTGGGTTGGGCTAAAAATAAATATTACATTTTATGTCTCTCAAATTGAAGCTCAAATTTATCATAAGCTGGCTGCAAGCTGTAGCACACTAGTCTTAATAGTATTTGATAAAAAAAAGAATGATTAAAATTAATTTAAATTACTTTTTACAACCTGTTTATAAAGAAAATCAATTTTAAAATAAAGCTATTTTATAATATGTGTAACATCCCAAATTTCAGTTCTCTACTTATATATAAGTGTACGCATATATAAGTATCTATTATTTTCGTAAATAATAGTGAGTTATGTGAATCCTTTTTCCTATACAAATGATTACTTGAGTAAGAAGTAAACTTACTTGAGTTATAGATTAGTATGAGATGAGCTAGCCAATGAGATGTAAATCATGGAATTCCACTAGGAAAATTTATGATTTATTTTTTAACATATATTAGAGTTGTATCATGAGTTTTGAATAGAAAATAAGTTAGTTTGAAACTTACTTGGAAATTTTACACAGTTTGGGATTTGCCCATTATTAGGTAAGTCTATTGTCATAGAACCTGATAAGTATAGAGTCATTATTTGAGTTATGAGTTTTAAAATATAACTAAGACAATTTAGTGAAAATTATCAATGATCCTTTTGACAACTTTGCCTGAGAGGACCAATAGCTTATATTTCCGTGGTAGACTAGAATTGCTGGATAGCTACTAATAAGGCAATAATTTCCATGCTATTCAAATCAAGAAATGACTTTATAATGTGGCTGAATAAAATACATTTGCACGGGTAGGGAGGAACTTCTTTTAAAGTGCACTTTTTATGTATTTTTGTGTGTATTTTCAACTATCTATTTATAGTTGATCGTGGAAGACTTTGTGATACAAAATATAACATTTTTGAATTATTATCTTGTAAAATCTTAATCTCAAATTTCAAAATTCTCATAACAATTGGTAACCTTCCTATCTATAATTCAAAATATGATTTTACATTCAAATTTTTATTATTTATTATTTTTAAGAAATTAATACTTATAATGCTTTCATCAAGTTGACTTTATTTATTTAATTAAATTCTATAATAATATTTACTATCTATTATAATTTATTTATTTTAAAATTCAGCAATAATATACATCATCTAATATGTTTTTATTGTTTTCTTAGAAAATGATGTACATAAAAAATATTTAGAACTCTTTGATTTAGGAGGAGACAAAATTAAATATTAATAAGGTTTAAGAAAAATCTTAAGATAAAATAAACAACTTTAACTTGAAAGCATTCCCATATAAGAGATGATAGATATAATACTAATGGTCGCGATCATTTCGTAATCCATGTTGGGAGGAAAGATATGATAGAGTCATGATCTCCCTCTTAAAATAAGCAACATATTTAAAACATTTTATCTTATTATTTAATTATTAATTGATTTTAATTAGTTATTTATGTAATTATAATTTTTATTAGCTATTATATTAATTATTATTCAACTGTTCCCTATTCTACATGAAAATATATTATTTAATTGGTAAATTAATTTTTAATCATTATTTTATTAAATAAATTACATATTTATTACTATTTAAATAAATATAGTTAATTAGTATATAAAACAAACAAAGAAATTAAAAAAGTCGGGGTCTATATTTGTCTCTTATTTTTCTTCTTCTTGTTACAGTTTTTCCTGCTATTTATAAGAGTATATATTACATGGTTTATATTAAATGATTTTTATATAATAGTCTATTAGTATTTTCTAACGGTTGTATTAAATGATACTTAAAGTAATCAAATAATTAAAACAAAAGCTTTTATAAACAAAAGTTTTATAATTTCTAATTAGGAATCAAACAATTAAAGAGACCGATTAACTTTGGTTTTGAGACATCTAAATAATTAAAAGTAAACATATGTTTTTTGTGCTAAAAATATTTTTAATAATTTTAAAAATTCACGAAAAATACTTATAAGATCTTGGGTTGGATAAAAAAATAATTAATTTAACTTTATAAAACCACACAAATTAAAAAAATGCACTTTCAACCTTCCTTTATATAATTTTCCTCTTTTTTTAATATGTTAAAATAGGTGAGATAAGTGTTCAACCTTCCTCAATAATTTTAAGAGGATTAGTAGAAGAATATAACATTATTTTGTGACATATATCACTTTTTTTATAGATACGAGATTAGTGGAAAGACTTAGTAAAAATATATAATATTACTATATATATATATATATATATATATATAAACCTTATTTCTACAAAGAAATTTCATCACACCCTTCTCAATCTATGAGATGGAAATTTGGTTCACTATCCTCGTTTCTCTGAGTCTTGTTTTTCTGATCAAAGCCTTATTTTCTTTTCTTGAATCATTCACCAAAATCACAAACCCCATTCCTCCTGGTCCTCCCCACATACCTATCATAACCCCTATCAAATGGCTCACTAAATCACTTTCAGAGATAGAACCAATTCTCAAATCGCTCCACGCCAAGTATGGTCCTATGGTCACTCTCCGCATTGGTTCTCGCCCAACCATCTTCATCGCCGACCGCACTCTCGCCCACCAAGTAAGTAGTATCATTTTTAATTATTATGTTTACAATGGATTTACTCACGTGAGATTAATTTACTATTGGGAAAATTGAGAATAATTAATATGAATACTTGGATTTTACCTGAATGATTAAGATTAAAAAATACACGTACATGATTAACATGTGATCAATAACTAACTTTTAATTATAACCATCTATGATTATTTATAAGACCCAAATTTATTGTTTTCATGATATTTTTATACACGAAAATTGTTCTTACTTTTATTTATATATATCTATTTGATGTAATCTGGACTACAATCTAATGAAGTTGAAATTAGGTTGTTATTTAATACTTTGTTGTATTTAAATAATCAAGACATTATTTTCTTTTATTTTTGAGTAAGTATCTATCTTGATCCTTTAAAATTTTGCATGTATCAATTTGATCCTTGCAAATTGGAAAATCCTAAAAATATTCATAAAAATATTAAATGTAGGTCAATTTAGTTATTTTTAGTGTTTTTATGATTCTAGCACTAACCAATTTGATTCACATTCACAATCTTTGAGTATTAGTTTGTGTTTTTCTATGATCAATTTTTTTTGTACTATCAAAAGTATATCCTCACCCTTTAGACAAGGAACTAATCCTTTTGATTATGTTTGTGATTATCCCTCCAAACAACTACCACTCTCATAAATTAAGACATTACATAACTAGACCAATACCTTTTTAGTTTTTAGGATCAAATTGACACCAGTAATTCGTGAAAACTTTTAAGACACAAAATAGATATTTAGTCTTTTTTTACTAAATACCAAAGGCATCATGGCACTATTAAATGAAACAATAAAGTCACAATATTGTTCATAAATGAAAAATCTCTTAATTACGGGTTAGGATTTGTAGATCAAACTATTTTTTATTTATCAGCAATTATATTAATTATATGAACTACTCTCACCAAGGCAAAAACTGCTTTCTACAATTGTAACGATTATAATTCCGTAATATTATGATTTCATACATGCAGTACAACTATGTACTATTTATTATTGCATTGCATTTGATCATTATCCATTTTCTCGCAATTATGATAAATGATATATAAGCAACCATATAGATTGCCTTTGGTTGTAAAAAGTAAGGAAAGAAATAGAAAGGAAAGAGACTTGAAGGAGAGTGAAACTCTTTCTGAATAGAGTATGGAGAGAAAGAAAATAAAAGTGGTGGGACTCACCAACTTTTGGTTTCTTCTCTCACATGAGAAGAAAGGAGAAAGTAAGAGAGTTATTTATAAGGGTAAAATTGTATTTTTAGTATAAACATATTTTATCTCCCTTCTAATTCTTTCATATCTCTTTCATACCAAATAATTCTTACAATCAACTCATTTTTTCATTTCTTTCTTTCTACTCATACTCTTTCTTTTTAGCTTCCATCATCCTATTTTCTTCTCTAAACCAAACAAAGCAAATGAATCTCCAATTTTTGTGAAATACGAACCACAATTTAAGGTCATGATTGAGTTAAGATACTTTAAAAATACTAAAAATATTAATTTAATCTAGAAAATCTCAAATGTCAATAAATATATTTTCCTTTTCATTATAAATATCTTTATTTAAGATTTCATAAACTAAATCTGCATTTTACATTTGATCAAATATGTGTCATTGTTATCTAATTTAACCTTGTACTCTTACAATTATTCTTTTCCATCAAATATTAATGAAAAGTTGTTGCAGGCATTAATCCAAAATGGCACACTCTTTGCACATCGTCCAAGATCCCTCCCTGTCAACAAAATCACATCTAGCAACCAACACAACATCTCCTCCGCCTCCTACGGTCCTACATGGCGCGCCCTCCGCCGCAATCTCGCCGTCGAGATGCTCCACCCTTCTCGAGTCAAATCCTTCACCCAAACACGCAAGTGGGTCCTCGAAGTCCTTCTCAACCGTCTCAATTTCGATTCAAAATCCAATGACTCCATTAGAGTCAAGGATCATATTCAATTTGCCATGTTCTCATTACTCGTCTTCATGTGTTTCGGTGAACGAGTTGATGATGAGAAACTCAGTGACATCGAGCGAGTACAACGTGGTTTTCTTCTTAGGTTCAATAGTTTCAATGTACTAAATTTTTGGCCTACAATTACGAAGTTTTTGTTCCGAAAACGTTGGGAGGAGTTCTTGAAATGTCGGAGTGATCAAGAAGAAGTGCTAGTTCCTCTTATTAAAGAGAGGAAGAAAGCAAAGGAAACCGGATTGTTAAATGACAGTAATAACCCTCCTGCATATGTGGATACTTTGTTGGACTTGAAGTTACCAAAAGAAGGACAACGTAATTTGGATGAAGGCGAAATTATGACATTGTGTTCGGAGTTTCTCACTGCAGGTACTTACATAGAGAAAGCATATGCAACATATATATGTAAAAAGTAGGAAAATGGTTGTCCAATGCTTCATGCTCCTACCTAGTGGAGTTTTGGGAAGTATACATATATTTAGCGCATAAGTGATAAGGTTATAGTTTAGCGGTAGCGATTTAATATAACACTTAAGCTACAAGGGACCCCGACTAGGAATGGCAACGGGGCGGGTTGGGGTTGGGTTTGTGCTTACCCAACCCGAACCCGAAATTAAAAAAACCGAACCCGAATTAAGCAGGGTTGAAAACAAAGATACCATCCCTGAACCAGTCGGGTTTCGGGTAACCCGAACTCGATGAAAACCCATCCGAAACATATATTTCTATACATATATGTTATATATATGTCAAATTTATATATAGCTTTTATATATGTATTTATGTGTAATTTTATAATTTTATATATATTAATCGGGTTCAGGACGAGTTTGGAGTAGGGTATCAACAATACCAAACCCGAATCCAAAAATTGAACTCGGGTAAAACCCAAACCCAATCACATCGGGTTTTCCGAGTTAAATTCGGGTTGAGTTCGGACGGGTACCTGCAGGTTCGGTTTTCATTACCATCCTTAACCCGAACCCATGAATCTATTGATTTATTGTGTGTGCCACTCTAATATTACTCCAATATTTTATTGCTTGAGAAAGAGTCTCCCATGACTCAAATCTATAACCTCAACAATTATAATCATAAATTTCATTGAATCACTATCACTAAATACTGTAACCATCTTTATTCTATATGTATCATAAAGTTTTTGGATCACCCTACAGGCACAGATACAACATCCACTGCATTGCAATGGATCATGGCAAATTTGGTGAAGTACCAACACGTTCAACAAAGGCTCGTGGAGGAAATTGGAAAAATTGTGGCACTGAAAGACATTGATAAAAATGAAAAGGAAGTGATCAATGAAGAAGACTTAGAGAAATTGCCTTATCTGAAGGCAGTAATTTTAGAAGCTCTAAGGCGCCACCCACCAGGGCACTTTGTATTGCCTCATGCTGTGAGTGAGGATGTGGTTTTGAATGGTTACTTGGTGCCCAAGGAAGGGACAATAAATTTCATGGTGGCTGAAATTGGGTGGGACCCACAAGTGTGGGAAGATCCAATGGCTTTTAAGCCAGAGAGGTTTATGAATGAGGATTGTAGTAAAGTTGAAGTGTTTGATATAACAGGAACTAAGGAGATAAAGATGATGCCATTTGGAGCAGGGAGAAGGATTTGTCCTGGCTATAATTTAGCATTGCTTCATTTGGAGTATTTTGTTGCTAATTTGGTTTGGAATTTTCATTGGAAGGTTCCTAAAGGAGGTGATGTTGATTTCTCAGAAAAACAAGAATTCACCATTGTCATGAAAAATCCACTTATGGCTCACATTTCTCCTAGAATTCACCATTAAATTATATGATCTATTTGGTATTCTCATTTGCTTATTAATACCTCTAGCTTGTAAAATAAAAATCTATGACAATGATTAGATTATATGGTTTATACACTTGATTTTATTCAGTAAGTGAAAAATTACCAAAAATTAAGTTTACATATGGCATTGAGATTTTAAATAAACAAGTTATGTTGATTGTTAAAATTTATCTGTTGATTTAAATAAATAAATTTAACTTGTTGTTAAGGGAGTTATTTGTTTATTTAAATGAATAAATTATATACATTGATATGAATTATTTTGTGATTTAAAAATGAATAATTCCAACTAATTATTAAGAGTTATTAGTTGGTTTAAAAATGAATAAATTCTATATAAGTTTTTAAATTGGAGATGGGAAAGCTATCACTTTTTGAAAGGGGTTAGCAATTCTTAATGGTATTATTTCTAAATGTAACATATTCTCTACCACAAAGCCTCCTATTTTCAACTATAAATAAACCTTATAGTCTCCACTTGAAACACACACCCAAAAACATCAAATATCATAGTTTTCTAACTACATATCCATCAAGACAAACTCAATTCTCTTTTAAAACATGCACAACCAATCCACACTAACATAATAAAAAGTTATGTAGTCATCAATGTCTAGCCTCACACTAGTCCATGGATTAAAGCATTGGCTCTATTAACCATGTTGTCAATTTAGTGTTCCACTAGTTCTTATATCTCTCACCATGTCTTAATCTCTGTTTTTTGAATCTGTTGTTGTGTGTCATGTCCTATACTCATATGTTTGTGAGGTCTTCCTCTTCTTTCATTATTTAGAATCTATATTAAAGGTATTATATCTTTTCACATTGGTTAAATTATTCATTCAACTTTTTATTTAATTATTTTACTTTTATTTGTTTAGTAATAATAATAAAAAATAAAGAAGTAATAGTAGAGTTAATATTAATGTGAATAAATAATATAATGATTCCATCAATAATAGTTATGTTGATAAAGTAATTAGTGTGCATTTTAATGTTAAAATACAGTCAATCTAAAATATTGTTATGTTAATTATTCTTTATAAAAATATATTTTTAATAACAAATAATAAATCATGCATTTACCCTATGTCATGTGTAACGACCCGATTTTTATAACCCAATTTTTTTTTAAAAAACTTTATTCATGAAGCCAAGTGATTACTTTTGAAAGATATTACTTAAACGATTTGGAAAACCTGTGAGCATACAAATATCATTTATATTCATGATTCAAATGCGGAAATAATCAAAAGTATCCATTCATTAAAAACATATCATTACACTTCCTTTATCATACATAATATATACAATTATCCTTTCTCAATTAATACTTCCATTTAACCTCATCAAAATAACCTCATTATACATTTAGGAGAAAGTCACTCATACATAAATTCACTTTAGCATATTCTTCATATTACACGCCTTATTCAATTACAATGTCGAATACATAAAGTAACTACTCTCATTGGTACTTTCTCCGCGAGCATCCAATGCACTATAGCCGCCACCTGAATTCAAATACATAACACATACAAGCAGAGACAAAAGGGAGTAAAAACCAACTACGGTGATCGTAGCGTGGAATTACATGGAGTAATAACATTAAAGTATTACACCTACGTAACATCTAGAATCAAGCATATTAGACATATACCAATCAATACAATAAACCACATAATGTTCATACATCCACTTAGCATAGGCATCATGTCTAACCTAGCCCATTAAATCAATCGATACCACATACCATTTAGCCCAACTCAATCTTCATCAAGATCATCACACAATAGTCTCCTTTTCAATAAATAATCAACAATGCAATACTCGAAGTTATACCATACTTACATAGCATTAAAATACTTTTCCAAGCAACACAATGTTACCAAAACAATACTACACACAAATGACTAATCATACATTGTTCAAAGAGCCAATACCACACTACCATTTGATCCACCTTGTAACCGACCCACACGGTTATTAGTTCCCATTAACCGACATATATCGACATACATATATATCTATAACTTAGCTACATAACTTGAGCCAAAGTATTGCTACATAACTTGAGCCAAAGTATCGCTACATAACTTGAACCAAAGTATCGCTACATAACTTGAGACAAAGTATCGCTACTTAACTTGAGCCAAAATATCGCTTCATAACTTGAGCCAAAGTATCGCTACATAACTTGAGTCAAAGTATCGCTACATAACTTGAGCCAAAGTATCGCTACATAACTTGAGCCAAAGTATCGCTACATAACTTGAGTCAAAGTATGCTACACCATTTAAGGGAGCTAAAAAGTAGATTTCTCCCATCTTTCGTTTATACTCATAAACAACCAGTAAAGCCACGCATTTCATTACACAACATACAAGTATAATGCTTATCTTAAACATTCTAGTTGCCTCTTATAATACTTTCTCAACACCACATCAACTACCTAATACCACATAGGTGAATCGTGCGTCATCATACAATCTCATGTGTAAGGACCGAAATTCTAACCTTGAATTTTTTTTATTTTTTATTTTTATCTTATCCCTTTTTCATTCATTTCCTTATAAATTTTACAGACAATTTCAATAACCATATTTGACTCTCACTTTCCTATTCATACTCATTTCATAAGTCAAAATGACATACACATTTGTTTGACAGAAAATCATAATTCATTTCAATATGTCCTGCAACAACCGTGTACAACTAGCTATGGGTTTCCAAAATACCCATAGCTACAAGTATCCAGAGTTACACTAAATCATGCAAGTTATATATCCATATTTACAAAATATTTCAACTAATCCACTACGCACTCATGTACAAAATAGTGCAAATAAATGAAACCAAAACATAAAGCTCCTAAAGCTTCCAAAAATGAGATCACCTCATACCACCTGTTTATCTGCAATGAGATTATCAATGACAAAAGCACAAAACACATAAAGGAGTAAGTCATTAATTCAATAAACGTCATTATAAGATAATCCACATTAGAAAAGGTTAGTAAACCACTTTGAAATTCATTTTCTTTGCTGCATTACTTGAGCCAAAGTCGCTACACTCCTTAGGGTTAGCTAAAAGAAATTTCTCATCTCTTTTACAAAGAAAATATGCCACATAAACCCGGGCCGAAGTGTTGCCTATATTTCACTAATCTCAAGCTTTTTCTGCCCTCCAAAAACCAACTCACAAACAGACTCAATAATTTAGGGACTCAATAACAGGCAAAAATAATTTCAAAAAGCACAAGTAGTAGTTTAATACAAAGATGTGAATAATATATCTCCTGGTATAAGGAAATAAGTTATTTCCTCCGGTCATTAAAATCGTGATATGTGTACCATTAAATCATTTTCTACAAAAATATTTTTAAAACTAAACAAAACAATACACATGTCATTCTTTTACTGGCTGAATGAGGTAAGTTATCTCCTAGTACGAGGAGATATATTATTTTCTACAAAGATACTCATCTCATGAATAATCTTAACAACAATCCTTAACTCAAAAATCATATTTGTTAGCTCTAACTCGATTTTACATATTATTGCCTGAATTTGTGTTTCCATTCCTCAAGGGGACAACTCACCCCATAATTAGATTACATGTACATACAACATAAATTTCCGCTAAAATTGACAAAGAGAAAGAAAATTTTATTTTATGGAAAATAAATGAATAAAATTAATGTTTTCTCAGCCACATAGATCTCAGAATCTGAAGTCTGGATCTACATCCATTGCCCAAGCAAATTTTGCCAGAAGAGATTTGTTGAAAATCTGAACATATCAGGATAACACTTTAGTGAGTAGTTACTCAAACCATAACAGTTCTCATATATAAAAACGTACGAAAAATAAATCTGAGTCTTACAATCATATATGAATGGTTAAGATTAAAAGTAAGTTATTGGTCATATAATCAGATAAAAAAGTCATATGCATTTAACTTTTAATCTTGACCATTCAAATAAGATTCAATGGTCCATATTAATTGTTTTCATTTCTCACAATAACAATTATTCTCACCTGAATCACTTCCTATATATATATACATGAACATGCCCATGAACCTTACCAAAATTGAGAACTCAGAAGAGAATATAAGAAGAATTAATATAACAAAGAATTGAAGAGGAACATACCTTTTCAATAGGAACCTCATGTCTCTTGCACCAAGCCACTGTGATCCTGGGGTCAAGGTAGTTTATCTTGGACGTGCCTAATGCGACGGTTTTTAGATCTTCTTTCGCGTTCATATCACGTTGCATCTTCTGAATTTTTGTAGTGGTTTGAGCTATCTTTTTCTCTAACCTGCAGATTACATAAATCACTATCATGCATCACATTTATTATTATAGTGTATGAAGATGTCAAAGAAAGCTGCATTACGCTTCGGGATTTAAATTCTTTTTCGTCTTTCCATCGGAACTCTTTAGAGGGGGCTTTCCTTTCCTTGCTCTGTCCAAATCTGTTTTTAGCTCATTCAAAACGGCCTACAATTAAAAGAGTAAAGAAGTACCGGTTATATGTTTACAGGCCACAAGGAAAGTCCTCTCAAAATTAAAGCTCGAACTCGACGAAATTCATCGACAGTAAGGTTGCTAAATTTCAAATATTATCATTACCTGAAGTTCATCAATCTTTTCAGTCAGCCTCGACATTTGTGCAGTGTGAGATTTTGAAACGCTACGTTGATGATTACAAATGATTGCAACCTGTTATGAAGAAGACATTAATGCCGACGATTTAAATATATAAGTGCAAAATCATTTGTATGGAAATGCCGAGATCAAGCCAATTTACCTGTTTGTTTGCATGATTATAAACAACAATCTTTTCAGCAACATCTCCATCTTTAGTATCCTTATTCAACTGCTCTCACAATACATAGCAAAATAAAAGTAACTAAGGTAAACTGTTATACAAATCGTAACTTTTTTAAACAACCATAAAGGTCTTAGTGCAGAATTTTTAAGGAAGAAAAAATGTATAGGGTGGAACTCCAACTTTATAATTAATGTGGTTAAAGTTTTTAACTTCAATAGTATTGATTTTCTTAAAAAATTGAGAGGAGGAGAATGATCATCTTTGAAGTCCCACATACTGTAGCAAGAGAATAAACTGAGTACAAAGAAAGCATTTCGAAACAAAATAAATTCCGGGTTTCTCATGTCAAAGCACTTATTTACCATATCGTCCAACGTGATAGATGCATTGAATGTACGAAAAACTTTTGCTGTCAGGCCGGGCATGAGTTCCTTCAGGTGCGCATTTAGTTTACTTGTATCCAGCATGTCGAAAAGATCATTACCAGGTTGTTTATCTGATGATTAAGAAAAACATATAAATGGCCTCAATCTCATAAGCCAATACATATACAAATAAAAACAAGTTTCTTACCGTTCTGAAACTTCAAAATTGCATTATAAACAGGAAGTTCCACCTCGACTGTATTTTCATACTTTATTGAATCTTTACCAAGGAAGTTAAACTGCATTAAATCAGAGAGGAACCATGATCAAGTACCCTAAGTATTAGCAGCTAACATTAAAACAGTTTACGAGTGACAGACATAGTTGTGCTTAAAAAACTGTGAACCGAAGGACCATCAAATCATAACCGACACTAAAAAAATAAAGATAATGAGAAGCTGTAATACCTGCAGCTTGTTTGGGGCTTCTGGTGTCACATTCTCTATTTTTAATGTGCAACAACCAACTGTATCAGCTTCATCGTCATCCTACGGAAATGGAATCGATAAATAAATAATTTTTTAGTTAATGTTTGAGCACATATGTGAGTGACATGCTTACAACACCCTACAATATATATTAATCACTGCCTTATGGTAATTTTCTAGTTTTTGTAATAAATTCCTAACATTTGGCCAAACAGCACTAAAACTGCATGTCCCTATAATAAATATGGTATCGTTATCGCCGTTTATGATTAAAGTTCCTTGTGTTTATGAAGTCAAACAACCACTAACTGGATGTCCTAGACGGAGAGATCTACGTGATTACAGACATGATTGTCAACGAGTATAATTTGTATGATTGCATTACAACATCAAATAGTATTTATATTACAATCCATGGTTCACAAATAACTTCACATATTAACTCACTTGATAAAGCAGAAAGAGAAAAAATTCGAACAATAGAATTGACAATTAGAAAGGCATAAATAAATCATTAAATAGATTATAACAATTTTGAGATGCAATAAAACAGTTGCATGTGTGAATAAGCAACAAACAAAATCAATCAAGTTAATTACTCATGACTATCTCACATTTTAAGCATCAACTGTACCATGATTGTTCACATGTACTTTCTATAAAACGAACATGAAAGAATTTGAACTTATAAAGGTTATAATATAACTGAATAATGACAGGCATATTTTTATGGACTAGCCCACATCACAAGTCACATGCCAAAAGCATGCGACAGATGTAGTATCACAAATAACTCTCATCCAACGGAATAAGCATAATTTATTGACAACCTAACTCGGACTGTTCTCCTAGTCTTGGTGACATCTTCTCTATGAATTATAGAATAACAGGTTGTTGGAATAAGATATTAATAAAGCGGTAAATAAATTTTATTTCCTCTTTAAAACTTCAGGCATTTGACTGAATGTAGCAAGTATAATAACAGCCAAATTGACATACAAATTTAATAAGAATGCGTAACAAATATGTTTTTTGTATGCATGTACGTGACCTCTTCATGTACATCTATATGTTATACGAAGAAGGGGGTGATTTGAAGTGGGCATAAATGAGAGTAAGCAAGCTTATCTGAGGACATTATACCTTTTCGTTGCCAGCCCTCAGAGCTAGTTTATCGATAAGATAAGTAGCAACAGCTATTTGCTGTTTAGTAATATCTCTACAAGTAAAATCTTTTGTGTATGCAGCCCGAATGTTCCCTATATAATCCTGCACCAGTCATCAAGATCTACAGTAATTAAACAAATTCTTCTATTGCAAAATATCATGTGATAAAACGAATTTCTTAAAAGCTAATAAAAATTAAAATTAAAAAGGAAAAGCATGAAAGCACCTTCAACATCCTAGCTTTCTCATACTTTTCCTTGTCACTTTGCCCCTTCAATGAACTACTTGCTGCCAGAAACACGTATTTGAATAACTTTGGATTGATTGGGTCATTCCAGAATGCTAACCAAGTAACTGTGTCGTCATGTCTTATATCTTTCCAACTGCAAAGGTTCCACAGCACAACGACTTTTAAAATATAACATTGGCTTTCAACTTTGTAGTATTCTTTTGCCTTCGAGAATTTCCCCCCAAGAGGGTTCAGAAAAATCATACCTTTCTCCAGGAATAGGACATTCCGGAATTGGTGCATCCTTTCCAATGTTGATTGTGATATCATTTGGACGGATCCGGCGTTTCAATTTTCCCATCTAATAACATAAATTGCAGACAGTAAGAAGTAGAAGCCATTAAATATAGAAGCTTGTCAAAATTCTTAACATAGAGCCACTACATATGAAAACCTTTACATCTAAGAACAGTCTACAATTCTATATGTATCAATTTCTGGTCGAAGTATATAACAACCTTAGGATGTTCTCCACGTCCTCGGAACAACCCTGGTGGTTCAACTCTAAAGTTTCCAACCTAAAACAAGAATTGAATGAAAGTTAGTCTTAAATTTAACTTCTAAATGAATAAATTTGAAACTGACAGTTAGCAAGACATTTCAAAATAAAAACTTAAAAGTTTGGAAGAAATTTCAAAATTAAAAGTTTGAATAGAGGTCAGAATATTAAAGGGCGGTCCAATGTTCGAGGCTCCCTAGTGAGTTCTGGGAAGCGTAGATGTATGCAGCCTTACCCAAAGGTTGTTTCCAGGATTTGAACTCATGACCTCTAGGCCACAAGGCAAGCAACCTCACCGTTGTGCCAAACTCCCCCTCTTAGAAGGTCACAATATTAAACAGGATAAAAATAAAAGTGACAAAATATAGCAACCCTTTGAAAGCAAATATTTTCTGAAAACAGTAGTGAACACAGAAACACAGTCCATTAAGTAACAAAACTGTGAAAGACTTCTGTTGACAATTCATAACTTTGTGCTATAATAAAATATAGCACATAAGACAGCACAAAACCTCGAAATCTTATAATTTAAAACTCCATGCATACTGCTCAAGAAGGCTAAGTCAAGAGAAGGTAATGCAATACTTCGACATTCACAAAAATAACGGCATGACCAGAGAAGTAGAAGGCCATTAACTCTCCGGAATAAATCTAAGGTAGAATCCTAGTCCCTTTATAAGAAGGGGATAGGTTTGAGGAAAGAGGGTGCGAGGGAGAGAGAGAGAGAAAGAGAAGATTGAACCTTCTCTTTAACACCATCAACAATAGCCCACATGTATTTCTCTTCTAGTTTAGCTCTCTCCTCCTTCAGGGCCTTCTTCTCCTGCATGAAAACAAAACAAAATGGGTCACCATTTACAAACTTGGCACAATACACATACACATGTATATAGAGAAGGGATCCACTTCAAGAGAGTCTCTACACTTGCTCCCAATCTCGATAGAAAACATTTGAAATATTATGAATCTTCTATTAATACAGAATATTCCAAATCCACTTAGAAAATGACCTAGTGTCTTTTCTACTGCATTCGAAAAGATTGTCAACGAATCAATAAAAAATTATCAGGTGTATTTAATAAATAAAATCAGTAGTATGACCAATGGTACGCAGTACTGAATTAACTTGAACAGTAAAGAATTATAGCAGACAAAACCAAAATTAGATCTCAAATCAACAAATCTCTGCATGCATATGTTGGAAGCAAACTTATATCTACTTAAAAATGCAAATGATGCTTTGATATGTTAATTTCTATTATTATCAAATGAAGGTACATAAACTCATCACGCAACTTACTTCCGAACTCATTTGTTTCTTCTTCTCCTTTTCACTTTGGCACCAATCATAGATTGGAGTAAAGTCACAATCATCCAAATTTTGAATTACATTATTCTTTCCTAGCAACTTGCCCCAGTCAGTCCAAAAATTTTCCTTGAACTTATCTTTTTGCATGTAATCTGTATCTCGCATGACTGCAAACATTGTAGCAACCTGTAAACAGAATCAAAGTTCATAATATGATCAGAAGCTCAGGAAAGACAATATAATATGAGAAAATGTTGCGCAGAGCATAACATCGGGAGCAAACAATCGGCCAAAAACAACATCTCACCTCCTCTTGCTCAGGAGTCAAAACCACTGGTTTTCCCTTATAGAGCATCTTTACCCCATGGGGCTGATATGGAGGTGGGAAAATGACACCATTGTGAACCAAAGTAGTCCACTTTTTCTGACCATCACCAGAGCTAGGAAGAAGTTTAGTAGATTTGGAATATTCTGAGTTATTGGAAAAAGATTTGAACTTCGTGGCCTGTTTCTTAAAAGATGAACCAGCCTTATTAACTTTGATAATATTTTTCGACTTCTTCAAAGAAGATGATTCGGACAACTTCTTCATTCTTTGGGAAAAAGGAACATCATCAATATCATCATCCTCTACCTTTGGCTCAAGTTTCATTGATACCTTCTTATCGCTTATTGATGCATCTAGAACTGAGAGTTTTGGCTTCTTAATTGACGAGTGCAAGGAATCAGTATTATCCAATGGCCTCTTAACAGACAAAGTAGATGGCCTTTCCTGTTTAATACTTGCATTGAAACCATCATGCGATCCTTTATGAACTTTCGAAATTGGTTTCTTCTGATTAGAGTTGTCATACTTACTACTAGATGTTCCGAAATTACAATTCTTCAACCTTGCTGACAAAGGGATATCATCATCGTCATCAACATTATCGGAGTCTTCAGAAGATTTCTTGACAACAGCAAAGGTTGCTTTGTTAGCATTGTTAGAGTTCACCTTCAACCTAGCACTTAATGGTTTATTATCCAACTCATCCTCAGAATCTTCCCAATTGTTCTTAGTAAGATGTATGATAGAACTACTTTCCTCCTTAGCATCACTCAGAATTTTCCGTTCCGAAGAAGGCTTTGCTATTGGCGGGTTCACAAGATAGGCCTTGACATGTGATGTTGATGCTCTTGAGATGCCTTCAGAAGACTTCTTCGGTAACACCATACCAGATGGGATAATCTTACCCTTCGGTAAACTAGAACCTTGGGCATTTGAAGTAGGCGCGTTAGAACCTTGGACATTTCTCTTAGATGTTGTGCTCCTCTTGAAAATAACTGGCCCATCATCGTCGTCATCAAAACCATCTGATACATGTGGTTTATCAGAAGCCTCAACAGCCATTATTCAACTACGAATGTGTCAGCATGTATGTCAAATCATATTCTAATGAGTAAAAACAAGACGTTTAAAAAATTTATAAGCAAATTACGACACTAAGAGCACAAACTAAATTAACAGCGCGAAGAAAGTAATAATTCTACATAATAATAACAAAGTATTGATAATGCATTGCTGGCCAAAAAGGAAAGGGAATTAAATTCTGCAGTCAATCAAAAAGTACGAAATCTGATCTCATAATTTCCGATTCAAACTTCTGATACAAAACGAATTAAAAGGGCAGTCCGGTTCACGAGTCTCCCACCTAGTGTGGTCCTGTTAAGGTAGACGTACACAGCCTTTACAGGGCAAAGGTTGTTTCCGGGATTTGAAAATCGGCACAAAACGGATTAAAAAAATTCCAAACTCATCAAGACCTATGCACTACAAAATGAGAATAAGACTACAAAATCATCATATATGAAATTAAAAACAGAAAAATTAGCCAGTGATTATTTTGAATTGTCTCATTGCAAGTAACAAAAAGAAAAATAGAAAACATAAACCCATGGCACCAAAGGAAAATTATAAATTCATATCATCAAACTCTTCAAACAAACAAAAAAATTGAGTTGCAGCAAAACCCACTCATCAATAAAAGTTTAGATTAACACATCAATAATTGCGATCTTAGTTTATGAAAGAAAATAACACCCACCAACAATAGTGAAATTGTAAACGGAATAAGAATAAGGTACATGCAAAAGGGGCAAGGAAAAATACTGATAGATATAAAATATATATAAAAATTTGGCACAAACAACAATTTGAGACAGTACCCAATATCGTATTTTTTAATCCTAAAGTTTATTATTGGAAAAAAAAAAAGGTTAATACCAAAATCGATGTGATTGTTGTTAATGAAGGTTGGTGAATGAAGGTGAGAGAATAGTGAAGATAGGTGGCAAGGTAGCTATGAAACAGAAGAAAGAGTTGTGGGTGTGTGAGAATGAAACTGAAGAAAGGAGTTTGGGAACAATAACAAATTAACAAAGCCAAGCATGATAAATCTATATATAAGAATTGGATAGATACGTATAATTACAAAATTAGACACTTTCAAATTTTAATATTTAGATTTGTAAGAGGATATTTATGTCAAAACTTATTATTCATCTTCTTTTCAAAATTTCAAAAGTTAATATCTATCTTCTTTTTTAAAAGTCAATATATGTCTTATTTTTATAAAATTTAATTTCTATCTTGTAATTCGATAAAGCTAAGTAAGATAATGTTATAATGATATTTTCATTTTTCACTTTTTATTATTTTATTATTGCAACTATATATGTAAAAAAAATTTATTTTGTAGTCTCCCTATAAATTTGTTCAAATCATACAAAAAAATATTTAGATTAGAAAGGGGATATTTTCGTCAAAAGATAATTTTCCTATTCTTTTCAAATGTTACTATCTATCTTCTTTTTTTAAAAGTCACTTACTTCATATTTTATTTTTAAAAGTTAATCTCTATTTTATCATTCGATAAAGCTAAAGATGATAATATTATATTTATAATATTTTTCATTTTTTATTGCAACTATATAGGTAAATATATATATTTTTTATTTTGCAGCCTCCTTATGAACTTGTTCAAATCATATAAAAACAAGAAATAGTTGTATGAAAGAGTAACGCTTTTATTTTGATTTAATAGTGATAAAGGAGTAGCACTTATATAAAGGAATAAGATTAGCCGCCTACCTTTGCTTATTTTATTTTATTTTACAATCATATTATTTTTTACCTGCATTTATGCCTTAACAAAAAACAATTTCTTAGATTTGATTTAATTTTGATAATTTAATTTATTCATTCTATCTATAACTGTTAAAATAAATCATAAAATATTAGTAAGTTAATTCCTATTCAATCATCAAATCAATTCCAAAACAATTTTTATTATGTCCAATTCAATATTCACCCAATCTTTTAATAATTTCAAATTAATCTATATTTTATCTCAAAGATTTAGTAAGTTATAAATTTAAATAAATCTAGTGATATGTTTCTAAAACTAATACAATTAGACTCAATTACACTAATTCTTATTTTAATATCAAATATTGTACAAAATTAGGTTCTCATCAATTATCATGTTCTCATACCAATATAAACCTGTACACCTTTGAATTTAGATTCTAGCCAATATATTCCTCCTATTTATTGGTTAGGTCATATTTTAAAGGAATATGAACATGAGTTTTAACAATTTCCTAATAAAGAATATTAGTCTCTTTATTCATATCAAACCTTCATTCTAAATCCTCACATCTGAATAAAAAATGAAGACCAAAAACTACTTCGATACATATTGTGATGGATAAACCTCAACATTAAGAGATTAAAAAATATGGATGGTGTAGAATAAAAGGGCATAATAAGAAGACATGTTCATAACTCAATCAAAGTTTTAGTTTACCCTTGACAACTGAGAGTCTATGTACTATTTTTTATATGTATTGCATTTCTTATGTATAAGTTGTAAATTAAACGATAATGAATCTTGGTGGGAAAATAATTCTATACTCTATTAAAGTGTTTGAAAAAATTGAAAACATTATACACACGCAAAAGCTCACTAATTCGGTAAGTATACATGTATAAGTAAACATTATACATCTTCCATCATTGAACATATTAGACTAGGTCCATCTTTACTCATATTTCAACCAAAGCATATATCTAAGAATATATAGAATGAGGAACAAATTACATTTTGAGCCAAATATAATTTCTAGCAAAATGTGTCGATCAAACTGATATTGTAAGTGATTTGCAATACTAACATTTCATTAATGGAGTTGTAGATGTTGATAATGTTGTCTTGTTGGGGAAGATACTACATCACTTGGACAAAGAAAAAGTTGATGGATATACATGTAGAAACCTTCAAAGCGTGTGTTACCACACTAACATTTAGGTTCGATTCGCCCCTACCAATATAAGTATATTGGATGCAAATGGGATGAACAACGAATCTCTTTCAAGATACTTTGGAAAACCTTGATGTGATTTGCACAAGCACAACAAGCTTATCTTTCAATAGTAGTTTACAAATTTATGGTTCCTACACTTCTCTCATGCATTAGAGAAATGAAGAATAATTTCTAGACTTTGAATTTTCTCCTTGTCTGATTCAGAATGCAAGTGTCTCTATTTATAGAGACATTCATGCCACTTGGTGAATGAAATGCCTTCGAGATTCTACATTAATTAATCAAATATTATTCATAATATTTATATATTCATTATTCAAATTCAGATATTTTGGAAATATCTCACAATAGACATCAACAATCACCTTGTTACTGTAATGTTTGAAAGATTGAGGCTAAAGACACACTTTCTATTTCACTAGTGGAGAGTGCACCATCACTCTTGAAACATTGTTGTTCAACTTGGAATCTCTATAGATGGACGAGCAGAAACCAACATGACGAGGATCGTGTGAGAGGAAGTTTGCCTCGATTTGTTGAAAGCAGATCCATGAAATAAGGAAATATATAGACAAAATTTACAACTAAATTTGAAGTTAATATTCCAACCTAGGTAGCATTCATTTCTAATGCAAGCATGAATATGATCGAAGGATTTGTTATTTCAAATACACATGATTCCTAAGTTTACATGTTGTATTTTCCTTTGTTGGAAGACTTATTTGAGATATTTTAATATAGTTGGGGCTCAAATGTTTTAACATGTCTTTATGGATGATTATGTCGAGCAACAAAAGTTTAGATTAATGCAACAAAATAAATTATGAATTCATATCATCAAACTCTTCAACAACAAAAAAATCTTCCAACAAAAACTGAGATGCAGCAAAACGTTTAGATTAACTCATAAATAATTGCATCTTAGTATATGGAAGAAAATATCACCCATCAACAATAGTGAAATTGGGCAAATTTACTGGGGTGGGGCTGTTTGACATTTTTATTACGGGAATGGAGCACCTTTTTGAAAAGTTACGGAAATGATATAGATTTAGAGTAATTCGTATTTCTCATGCCCGTTTAACTTACGAAAAAGTTACCGAAATGGTGTAGATTTAAGAAAAAGGTGCATGCAAAAGGGGCAACGAAAAGTACTGATAGATACAAATATATATATATATATATATATATATATATATATATAAATTTGGCACAAAGAGCTGAGACAGTACCCAATATGGTATTTATTTTTATCCTAATGTTTATATATTGGAAACAAAAAAGGGTAATACCAAAATTGATGTAATTGTTGTTAATGAAGGTTGGTGAATGGAGGTGAGAGAATAGGGAAGATTGGTGGCAAGGTAGCTATGTCTAGTATCTGTATGTCTTCTTCTTCTATATGTATATATATATATATGAATCGGATAGACACGCATAATTAAAAAATTAGATACTTTCAAATTTTAACATCTAGATTTTAAAAAGGATATTTTTTGTCAAAAAGTTAGTTCTTAGCTTTTTTTCAGAAGTTACTTTCTATCTTCTTTTTAAAAGTCATTTCCTATCTTATTTTCAAAAGTTATTTCCTATCTTATTTTCAAAAGTTATTTCCTATCTTATCATTCACCATAAAGGTAATGCAAAAATATAATCTTTCAAATCTAGTGTTTAAAATTTGGAAGTGTCTAATTTTAAAATTGTATTGACCAATCCAATTCATATATAAATAAAGCTAGGTATGGTAATATTATATTCATTAGATGATGATATTTTTCATTTCTCATTTCTAATTTGTTCAAATCATACAAAAAACTAAGAAATAGTTGTATGAAAGAGTAATGTTTTTATTTTGATTTAATTGTAATAAAGGATTAGCACTTATATGAAGCAGTAAAATTAGCAACCTACCCTTGCTATTTTTATTTTTATTTTACAATCATATATTCTTTACGTGCATTTATGGTATAAAAAGGAATATCTTGGATTTGACTTAATTTTGATAATATAATGATTCTTCTATCTATAACTATTAAAATCAATCATAAAATATACATAAATTATTAGTAATCTATCTAAATATGAATTGGATAGGCTGTAAGGACCCAAATTCTACACTTGAAAATTTTTCTTATTTAATCCAATTCCATGCATTTAATCAATAAATCATAATTACCGAGTGACTAAATTTATTTAAAAGATCGCACTTCTCCCTCACACCCGATCTATGAACCAAAAGTAACATACAACATCTGATAGCAGAAAACATAATTCATTAATATAACTTAGTAACGGTCGCATACAATTAGCTATGAGTTTACAAAACACCCAAAGTTACCTATATCCCGAGTTACTTGTTTCCATGTTTAATGCCATGTACGACAATCAAGTTTATAATTACAAAATAATTAGTTCAAGTACAACCAATTACGATTACAAAAGAATGGGTAAAAGACATCAAAATAAAAGTCTCTAAGCTCCTAATCAAAACACTCATACTCCTTCCACCTACCTGCAATGGGATTAACATTGACAATACACCAGGAAAACACAAAGGAATAAGTCGTTAACTCATTAAATATCAATGTAAGATAATCCACATTTAATAAAGTTAAATAAACGGTTTAAAATCAAGTTTGCTTAAAAGCCAATTTCATCGTTCATACTTTTGAAAACCATGCTACATAACTTGAGCCAAAGTTTGTTACATTGCTTGAGCCAAAGCTTGCTACATTACTTGAGCCAAAGTTTGCTACATCGCTTGAGCCAAAGCTTGCTACATTACTTGAGCCAAAGTTTGCTACATCGCTTGAGCCAAAGCTTGCTACATTGCTTGAGCCAAAGCTTGCTACATTGTTTGAGTCAAAGCTTGCTACATTACTTGAGCCAAAGTCGCTAACCAATCATGGTCGGCTAAAAACGAGTTTTATTTCCATTGGCACTCCACCAATACTTTTTCACGAGTTTTATTTTCATTGGCACTCCACCAATACAAAAACAGTAAATGCACCCGACATTATTACAAACATACACACATATGCTTATAACTACAAAGTGATTTACTAATCATTTTATTATTCCGAGTTTTATTTCCATTGGCACTCCACCAATACCAATGCGGTAAATCCACTCCTCGTTGTTACAAACATACCCATGTATGTTTATAACAACTAAGTGATTTACGCTTCATTGCATTATTCCGAGTATTATTTTCACTGGTACTCCACCAATACATATACGATAAATCCACTCCTCGTTGTTACAAACATACCCATATATGTTTATAACAACTAAGTGATTTACGCTTCATTTCGTCAATCTCATCAGAAAATCCACACATTTTCCATTACAGTGCATAAGTTAAAGACTTATCCTTACCTCAGTGAGCGTTTGGTTTGGGTTCTTGGTAACTCCTCAAGTTCCACCGACACCGCCTCCAACCTTAGGATCTTTCCTCATCCCACCATATAACACAAGGTTAGTCACTTATACCAAATATCACATAAACAACTTATATTGCATTATTTAACCATACAAGATATTCATCATATTTTCAACATTAGAAAGTAAACTCATCTACCTCTAGCATTTTAACCATTTTCCATTTTAACCACATTTTCTCTTTAGGGTTTTGGGGTTTTCATGACTAACCCCACACACCCTCTCATTTCTTGAAATACTAACTTTATACCAAGAGTTTACAAGGTCAAACCACATAAAATGAACCATAACTCAAAAGGATGAGTTTCCATGGTTTCTCTCACTTTGAGAAGAGATCCATAATACCAAAAATGGGTTTTCAAGAGAAGAAGAGAGTTAGAATAGAGAGTTTTACCTATTCTCAAGCTCTTGAACAAGAATCAAAGCTCCTAGACCTTGGGAATGCTCTCTTCTCTCACCTCTCTTCAATTCTTAACCTAAAAATGTATTTGGGGTTTCCCTCATTTAATGCTCTCGTCGGGTTCTCGCTTAAGCGAGCTTATTCTCGCTCAAGCCAGAAAATCCCGCCCATTTTAAAAAACTCAGATCTGACCCTCTAGCTCAAGCGAGAATCTCACAGTGTCCACAGCCCAAAATGCTATTTCTCGCCCAGGCGAAACTACTCTCGCTTAGGCGAGAATCTTCCAGTATACTCCAGGATTTCACCCTCCCAGGTGAGCCTCTCTTGCCCAGGCGAGAATCTCTCGCTCAAGCGAGGATCCTCCATTATAGCCCAGTATTTCACCCCTCCTATGTGAGTCTATCTCGCTCAAGCGAGGATCTCAGGACTGATACTATAATTTTAAAGACTTAAAATTTAGGGTGTTACAGGTACAACTACAAAATTAGATACTTTCAAATTTTAACATCTAGATTTGAAAGAAGATATTTTTTGTCAAAAGTTAGTTCTCATCTTCTTTTCAAAATTTATTTTCTATCTTCTTTTTAAAAGTCACTTCCTATCTCGTTTTCAAAAATCACTTCCTATCTCATTTTCAAAAATCACTTCCTATCTTATCATTCACGATAAAGTTAAAGCAAAAATATCCTCGTTCAAATCTAAAGATTAAAATTTGAAAGTTTCTAATTTTGTAATTGTACTGACCTATCCAATTCATATATAGATAAAGCTAAGTATGGTATTGTTAAATCCATTAGATGATGGTATTTTTTATTTTTTACTTTTTATTATTGCAACTATATATGTAAAAAAAATTATTTTGAAATCTCCCTATCAATTTGTTCAAATGATACAAAAATCAAGAAATAGTTGTATGAAAGAGTAACATTTTTATTTTGATTTAATTGTAAAGAGTAACATTTTTATTTTGATTTAATTGTAAAGAGTAACATTTTTATTTTGATTTAATTGTAATAAAGGAGTAGCACTTATATGAAGGAATAAAATTAGCAACATACCCTTGCTATTTTTATTTTGCAATCATATTATTCTTTACGTGCATTTATGGCTTAAAAAAACAATATATTAGATTTGATTTAATTTCGATATTATAATTGATTCTTCTATCTATAACTATTAACAACAATCATAAAATATACATAAATTATTAGTAATCTATCTGTATATGAATTGGATTGGCTGGTATAAATAAAAAATTAGATACTTTCAAATTTTAACATCTAGATTTGAAAGAGGATATTTTTGTCAAAAGTTAGTTCTCATCTTCTTTTCAAAAGTTACTTCCTATCTTTTTTTTTAAAAGTCACTTCCTATCTTATTTTCAAAAGTCACTTCCTATCTTATCATTCACGATAAAGCTAAAGCAAAAATATCATCTTTCAAATCTAAATGTTAAAATTTGAAAGTATCTAATTTTGTAATTGTATTGACCTATCCAATTCATATATAGATAAAGAAGCTAAGCATGGTAGTATTATATTTATTAGATGATGATATTTTTTATTTTTCATTTTTTATTATTGCAACTATATATGTAAAAAAAAATTTGTTTTTTTATTTTTGCAGCCTCCTTGTGAATTTGTTCAAATCATTAAAAAAACAATAAATAATTGTATAAAAGAATAACGTTTTTATTTTGATTTAATTGTAATAAAGGAGTAGCACTTATATGAAGGAATAAAATTAGCAACCTACCCTTGCTATTTTTATTTTTCTTTTGCAATCATATTATTCTTTACGTGCATTTATGGCTTAAAAAATAATATCTTGGATTTGATTTAATTTTGATAATATAATTGATTCTTTTATCTATAACTATTAAAAGAAATTATAAAATATACATAAATTTTTAGTAATCTTGAGATTGCCAGATGAGTCAATATGAAAGGTTGTAACATTGATGTTCTGATTTGGTCCGATGAAGACAAAGACGCTATGGAAAAGCTTGAAGACATGACAAGTCAACAAACAACATATCAAGGCTCAAGATCATCTAAGGCTTAGGAAAGTTTTTTTTCTATTTTTAAAAGTCTTAAGATGATTTCTTAGATTGAGTCTAGCTTGATAAACCCAATGATGAGAATCTCACATAATCTTAAAAAATGTTTAACTATTTAATTGATTATGTGGTTCAGTAATCGATTAAGTAGTTGTGGAAACCTAGTAATCGATTAAGCTCTAGGTTAATCGATTAGTGGGAATTCCACTAGCTACCGTCATGGAATTTCTGATGTCGTTAATCGATTAAGTATGAGTTTAATCGATTAATTTAAGTTCCATGAGCTTAACATCTTGAATTTCTCGATTACACTAAATCGATTAAATTTATTGTTAATCGATTAAGTTCAACATAGGTCTGCTATTTTTAAAATCCGTTAATCAATTATTCATTGGGTTAATCGATTAAATATTGTTAAATTCAGTTAGCTATAAAATATATTTTTCCACAACTTTGCTCATAAATCAACATTCCAAAATTTTCAAATTTTATCAAGATTCGCGAATTGTTTTGTTATAGAACTTTTTTGAAAAAGTTCCTTGAGTTGGTTTTAGGAAAAAATGTCTTAAGTGTTTTTACCATTGCATTGAGTGCATCAAAATCTTGTTTTTATAAACTATTACATACTCACATACTTAGTCTTTAGGTTGTGTGAGAAATTCAGTCTTGGGTTTCTAGGAATTATATATGTGAGATAAGCATACTTCTTAGGTTGATTTACATTCAAGATTTTGTTTATTTTGTAAGAAAAGATTGTATTATCTAGTGTTAGAGAAAGTGTGAGAATATCGCTAGTTGTGGTTAGTAGGTATAGTCTTCGTTTACAAGTATCTTGGCAGCGAGTGAGAATTGAGTCGGAAGCCGTTAGAAGTGGCGAGAATAACAATTAGAAGGGAGAGAAATTGTCAAACTTAGCTTAGTGACTCGAGTTCCAAGAGAGAAAGACTTGTGTACCTGAAAGTTTTTTTGTAAGACATTATTTCCATTTAGTGAAGCAAATCTCTCGAGATCAGAATTGGAGGCCCGGATGTAGTTTGCATGTGGACAAACAAACGAACTGGGATAAAATCTCAAACTCTCAATCTTCTTATCCCTGTCTCTTTGAAATTCAGTCATTTAATATACTTTCCGAGCTTAACGAAATCGATTATACATGTAGTTAATCGATTAACTGTATCTGTTAATAATCGATTACCACTGTGATTAATCGATTAAACATCTTATTGTTTTCACTTTCATTGTGCTTCGGAAAAAGGGGTCATAGTGGTCGGTTTACACATATTCAGTCCCCTCTAGGTGTTGTTGTAACCTATGGTACCCTAACAAATCTATCTATATATGAATGGATAGGCCGATACTATTACAAAATTAGATACTTTCAAATTTTAACATCTAGATTTGAAAGATGATATTTTTGTCAAAAGTTAGTTCTCATATTCTTTTCAAAAGTTTCTTTCTATCTTCTTTTTAAAATTCATTTCCTATCTTATCATTCACGATAAAGCTTAAAGCAAAAATATCCTCTTTCAAATCTAAATGTTAAAATTTGAAAGTGTATAATTTTGTAATTGTATCGACCTATCCGATTCATATATAGATAAAAAGTTAAGTATAATAATATTATATTCATTATATGATGATATTTTTCATTTTTTATTATTGCAACTATATATTTAAATATATTTTATTTTTTATTTTGCAGCCTCCCTATAAATGTTTCACACCATACAAAAAACAAGAAATACTTGTATGAAAGACTAACGTTTTTATTTTGATTTAATTGTAATAAAAGAGTAACACTTAAATGAATGAAAAATTAAAAACCTATCCTTGCTATTTTTATTTTTATTTTGTCATCATATTATTCTTTAGGTGCATTTTTCGCTTAAAAAAATAATACATTTGATTTGATTTAATTTTGATAATATAATTGATTATTCTATCTATAACTATTAAAAGCAATCATAAATTATTAGTAATCTATCTATATATGAATTAGATATGTCGGTACAATTACAAAATTAGATACTTTCAAATTTTAACATCTAGATTTGAAAGAGGAAATTTTTGTCAAAAGTTAGTTCTCATCTTTTTTTCAAAAGTAACTTTCTATATTCTTCTCAAAAGTCACTTCTTATCTTATTTTCAAAAGTCACTTTCTATCTTTTCATTCACGATAAAGCTAAAGCAAAAATATCATCTTTTAAATCTAAAGGTTAAAATTTGAAAGTGTCTAATTTTGTAATTGTCCGGATCTATCCAATTCATTTACAGATAAAGCTAAGTATGCTAATATTATATCAATTAGATGATGGTATTTTTCATTTTTTATTATTGCAACTATATATGTAAAAAAAAAATTAATTTGCAGCGTCCCTATAAATTTGTTCAAATCATACAGAAAAACAAGAAATAGTTGAATAAATGATTAACATTTTTATTTTTATTTATTTATAATAAAGGAGTTTCACTTATACGAAAGAATAAAATTAGGAATCTAACCTTGATTTTTTTATTTTTATTTTGAAATAATATTATTCTTTAGGTGCATTTATGGCTTAAAAAAATACATTGGATTTGATTTAATTTTGATAATAAAATTGATTCTTCTACCTATAATTTTTAAAATCAGTCATAAAATAAATATAAATTATTAGTAATCTATCTATAATTCTATATATGAATTGGATAGGCCGGTGCACTTACAAAATTAGATACTTTTAAATTTTAACATCTAGATTTGAAAAAGTATATTTTTGTCAAAAGTTAGTTCTCATCTTCTTTTCAAAAGTTACTTTATATCTTCTTTTTAAAAATCATTTCCTATCTTATTTTCAAAAGTAAATTCATATCTTATCATTCACGATAAAGCTAAAGCAAAAATATTATCTTTCAAATCTAAATGTTAAAATTTGAAAGTGTCTAATTTTTGTAATTTTATCGACCTATCCAATTCATATATAGATAAAGCTAAGTATGGCAATATTATATTCATTAGATGGTGATATTTTTCATTTTTTATTATTGCAACTATATATTTAAATATATTTTATTTTTTAATTTTGCAGCCTCCCTATGAATTTTTCAAATCATATTGAAAACAAGAAATAGTTGTATGAAAGAGTAACCTTTTTATTTTAATTTAATTATAATAAAGGAGTAGCACTTATACGAAGGATTAAAATTGGCAACCTACCTTGCTATTGTTATTTTTATTTTGCAATCATATTATTCTTTACGTGCATTTATCCATAATAAAATATACATAACTTATTAGTAATCTATATATATATATATATATTTTGTTAAAAGTTAGTTCTCATCTTTTTTTCAAAAGTAACTTTCTATCTTCTTTTCAAAAGTCGCTTCATATCTTATCATTCACGATAAAACTAAAGCAAAAATATCATCTTTCAAATCTAAAGTTTAGAATTTGAAAGTGTCTAATTTTGTAATTGTACCGACCTATCCAATTATATACAAATAAAGCTAAGTATGGTAATATTAAATCCATTATATGATGATATTTTTCATTTTTTATTATTGCAACTATATATATAGAAATAATTATTTTGCAACGTAAAAAAAACAAGAAATAGTTGAATGAATGAGTAACATTTTTATTTTTATTTAACTATAATAAAGGATTATCATTTATATGAAGGAATAAAATTAGAAATCCAACCTTTATTTTTTGTTTTAATTTTGCAATCATATTATTCTTTAGGTGCATTTATGGCTTAAAAAATAATACATTGGATTTGATTTGATTTTTATAATATAATTAATTCTTCTATCTATAACTTTTAAAAGCAATCATAAAATATACATAAATTATTAGTAATCTATCTATATATGAATTGGATAGACCGGTACAATTACAAAATTAGATACTTTTAAATTTTAACATGTAAATTTGAAAGAATATATTTTTGTCAAAAGTTAGTTCTTATCTTCTTTTCAAAATTTACATTCTATCTTCTTTTTGAAAGTACTTCTTGTCTTATTTTCAAAAGTCATTTCTTATCTTATCATTTACAATAAAGCTAAAGAAAAAATATCTTCTTTCAAACCTAAAGTTTAATTTTGTAATTGTATCAACCTAACCAATTCATATACAGACAAGGCTAAGTATGGCAATAATATATTCATTAGATGATGTTATTTTTCATTTTTTATTATTGCAATTGAATATTTAAATATATTTTATTTTTTATTTTGCAGCCTCCCTGTGATTTTTTCAAATCAAACAAAAAACAAGAAATAATTGTATGAAAGAGTAACATTTTTATTTTGATTTAATTGTAATAATAAAGGAGTAGCACTTATTTGAAGGAATAATATTAGCAACCTACCCTTGCTATATTTATTTTTATTTTTCAATCATAATATTCTTTACGTGCATTTTTTGCTTAAAAAATAATACTTTGGATTTGATTTACTTTTGATAACATAATTGATTCTTCTATCTATATATATTTAAAGCAATCATAAAATAAACATAAATTGTTACTAATCTATCTATATATGAATTGATGAGTCGATATAATTATAAAATTAGATACTTTCAAATTTTAACATCTAGATTTGAATGAGGAAATTTTTGTCAAAAGTTAGTTCTCATTTTTTATTTCAAAAATAACATTCTATCTTCTTTTAAAAAGTCACTTCCTATCTTATTTTCAGAAGTCACTTCCTATCCTATCATTCAATATAAAGCTAAAGCAAAAATATCATCTTTCAAATTTAAAGGTTAAAATTTGAATGTCTCTAATTTTGTATTTGTACCGACCTATCCAATTTGTATATAGATAAAGATAAGGATGGTAATATTATAAGCATTAGATGATGATATTTTTCATTAATCATTTTTTATTATTGCAAGTAAAAAAAATAATTTTTTTGCCTCCTATCAATTTGTTCAAATCATACAAAAAACAAGAAATAGTTAAATGAAGGAGTAACATTTTATTTATTTAATTATAATAAAGTGGCAGCACTTATATGAAGGAATAAAATTAGCAACCTACCCTTGCTATTTTTATTTATATTTTACAATCATATTATTCTTTACCTGCATTTATGGCTTTAAAAAAATAATATGTTGGATTTGATTTAACTTTCATAATTTAACTAGTAGGTTACTCGTGCATTTGCACGGGTGATAATATATTTGACATGAATATATTTAAACAGTATAAAGTAATTTGTAAATTAAAATATTATTGATGATTATCTTATCACTATCATATTTATGTAAGTGAATAATGAATTAGAGTTGTGACCGAATATGATGACGTAAAATATCTTGTATTAAATAACATGACATATAATTTCATCAATAACTTTTTAACTTACCAATTTTATAATCCAAGACACTCTAAATAAAGGATGGCAATGGGTACCCGGATCTGCGGGTACCCGCAAAGGGTCGGGTCTGGGTCCATGTTTTGGACCCATGGGTAATTGAGACCCGCAATTTTAAGATCCGCTATTAGATGGGTCTGGGTATGAGTAATAAAGTATCCAGACCCGTAGGTACTCGAACCCGCTATTTCTTCCTATATATATAACAACCTAATTGTAATATCATGTTAATCTATATTGTAATATCATATTAATCCATAATTATAATATCATATTAATCCATAATTATAATATCATATTAATTCATAAATGTGATTGTTATGTTGTTAAATTGTGATTCTATGTTGTTAAGCAATGATGATATGTTGTTAATTCATATGTATGATGTAATGTTATGTTAATCGAAGAGTTCATACTAAATGAATTTTTCATCCTAATGTTTAAGTTATTTTTAATGTTTGTTAGAGTAAAATGAGTTGTGTTTAATAGTCTAAACAACATATAAGATCATATATTTTTTTCTATTTTTAATTGTCTAAATAACATATAAGATCGTATGAAACAAATACATAAATGCATAAATTACTTGCAATTATTATTAATATTTTTTAATTTATGGGTACCCATGGATTTGTAAAACCCTAAATTTAAGTCTTTAAAATTATAGTATCAGTCCTGGAATTCTCGCTTGAGCGAGAGTTGGATCGCTTGGGCGAGGAAGGCTCACTTGGGAGGGTGAAATCCTGGGCTATACTGAAGGATTCTCGCCTGAGCGAGGGTTGGCTCGCTTGAGCGAGAGTGGTCTTACTTTAGCGAGAGTTGGCTCGCATGGGCAAGGAAGACTCACCTGGGAGGGTGAAATCCTGGGTTATACGGAAGGATTCACGCCTGAGCGAGAGTTGGCTCGCTTGAGCGAGAGTGGTCTCGCCTGAGCGAGAGATTGGCTTGCCTGGGCGAGGAAATGTGATATTTTGGAGCTGTCGAGGCTGTAAGATCCTCGCTTGAGCGAGAGACGCCTCGCCTGGGCGAGATTTCCCTCGCCTGGGCGAGATTTCCCTCGCCTGGGCGAGATTTCCCTCGCCTAGGCGAAAGGGACAGATCTGAGTTTTTAAAATGGGCGGGATTTTCTCGCTTGAGCGAGAATGAGCTCGCTTAAGCGAGAACTCGACGAGTTGTATTGAATGAGAAACACCTAAACACAACCTAGAGTTTAGAAAAGAAGAAGGGTGAGAGAAGAGAGCTTTTTCAAGGACAAGAAGCTTGGATACTCATCTAAGAGCTTGAGAAAAGGTAAAACTCTTGATTCTAACTCTCTTCTTCTCTTTGAAACCTATTTTGGGTATGTTGGATCTCTTCTCAAAGTGAAGGAAATCATGGAAACTCATCCTTTCGAGTTATGGTTCATTTTATGTTGTTTTACCTTGTAAACTCTTGATTTAGAGTTAGTATTTCAAGAATGGAAAGGATTTGGGGGTTGAGTCATAAAAACCCCAAAACACTAAAGTTAAAATGTGGTAAAAGGGGAAAATGAGTAAAATGCTAGAGGTAGAAGATGAGTTTACTTTCTAATGATGAAATATTAGATGAATATATATGTTTTAGATGGTTGTAAACTTATGATGAATATCTTATATGGTTAAATGATGTTATATAAGTTATTTATATGTTATTGGAGTAAATGACTAACATTGTGTTATATGGTGGAATGAGGAAAGATCCTAAAGTTGGCGGCGGTGTCGGTGGAACTTGTGAAATTGCCAGGAACCAAACCCAACACTCACCGAGGTAAGGATAAGTCTTTAATTGTGCATTTGGAATGGAAAATGTGTGTATTTTCTGGTTATGCAATGGTTGAGTTGTGAATTACGCATTTAGTATAAACATATATGGGTATGTTTATACAAAAGTAGGCGTAGATTTACGGGAAATGGAAAATGTGTGTTTTCTGGTTATGCAATGATTGAGTTGTGAATTACGCATTTAGTATAAACATATACGGGTGTGTTTATACTAAAGTGGGCGTAGATTTACGGAAAATTATTTATGGTGAAATCGATGAAAAAAAATTATGTTTTAGCCGACCATGAATGGTTAGCGACTCTGGCTTGAGTATAGAAGTGTAAACTCTAGCTTGAGTATATAAGCGTAAACTCTGGCTTGAGTATATAAGCGTAAACTCTGGCTTGAGTATAGAAGCGTACACTCTGGCTTGAGTATATAAGCGAAAACTTTGGCTTGACTATATAAGCGAAAAACTCTGGCTTGAGTATATAAGCGCGTTTTCTTTTAAGAGAAATGAGAATCTGCTATTAGCTAACCCTAAGGGGTGTAGCGACTTTGGCTCAAGTTATGCAGCAAAGCAAAATGAATTTCAAAAATGGTTTACTAACCCTTTTCTAATGTGGATTATCTTATAATGATGTTTATTGAATTAACGACTTACTCATTTGTGTGTTTGTGCTCTTGTCATTGATAATCCCATTGCAGATAAACAGGTGACATGAGAGGGACTCATTTTTGGGGAGCTTAGGGAGCTTTATATTTTGGATTCCTTTATCTGCACTATTTTGTACATGAGTGCATATTTGATAGATTAAAACATTATGTAACTACGAATATATATTAGTTGACATGGTGTTATAACTCTAGATATGTGTAGCTATGGGTATTTTGGAAACTCATAGCTAGTTGTATGTGGTGGTTACTAAATTCTATTTATATGAATTATGATTTTCTGCTAAGTAGAATGTATACAAATATGAGGATAAGGAATGAGTATGAATAGGTATATAGCATTAAAGTGACAAATGTTTGTGAAGGAAATAAATAAGGGAAAAAATTTTAAGGGTAGAATTTCGGTCCTTACAGGATCCGTTGGGTATCCAAGGACCTGCGGGTAGTATACCCAGCGGGTATTAGCATGGGTCTGGGGTGGGTCTTGTAACACCTCAACTTTTGTTTTTGGATTGATTGGAAAACTTAGGGTGTTGAGGTGCATGCTTGACCATTCTCTCTTGGACGAGAGGGTCTCGCCTAAGTGAGGGACTCAACGTTTTAAGTTTGAGAAGTATAGGAACCTCGCCAAAGCGAAGAAGTGGTCGTTTGAGCGAAAGTGAAATTTGGAAAAGCTGTCAAATTCTAGCTCGAGCTAGGATTTTCGCCCAGGCTAGAGGAGGGCCTAAGCATACTACTCGATTCTCGCCCGAGCGAGAAATCCGCGCCCGGGCGAGAGCCTTCCAGTGTGAAATGTGAAAAAGTCGTGAAATTCTCGCCCAAGCGAGCCGTTCTCGCCCGGGCGAGAGCGTCAGAGCTATAAAAGTGAAAAAGGGGATCTAGAAACCCTAATCTTCATTTTCTTTCTCCCCCTTTCTCTCCCAACGGTGGCTCCACCCAAGTGGACCATTTTTCCCTCCACTAAGCCTCAAAATTCATCAAAACCTTCCTCTTGCTTCATGGTGACACCTTTGGAAAAGCTTGGAGGAGAAAAAGCAACAATGGAGGTTGGAGGAGATGAAGGGAGATGTAGCTCTTTTGCGGAGCAACGGAGCTTACGCAACCTAAGGTGAGGGAGAAGACCATTGTGGTCTTAGAGTATTTCATTAGAGTCATCATCTCCGATTTCCCTCAAGAATCGGAGCATATTAACGGATAGAAACTCTCTTGGGAGTTTGTGGTCCATATGAGAGTCTTTATTTTACATGAGGATGTATTAGCCATAAAAGTGGAGATATATGTGTGGGGGAAAACCGTCTATTTAAGTAAATCTCTATATGCTCATTTATGGTAATACACCGTTATTAAAGATGATTCTAATGTTAATGTGTTTATGATGAAGAATATGTTATGTGTGGCTTGTTTATGATAATGGTTATGTTGTGTGATGAGTTGTGAATGTGTTAAAATGGATATGAGTATGTTTATCAAAATGAGTATGTTATGAGTGGTTGATTGTTATAAACATGTATAAGTGTGTTGTAACAATGAATGTGTGATGAGCTATGAATATGTTAAAATGGATAAAGGTATGTTTGTAACAATGAAGGTGTTGTATGTTTTTTATGGTGATAAAATAATGAGATGCCTTGTGTTGATTGTGTATGACATGGATGTGAGTGTAATGTGGAAACTCGACGTACCCGATGTGGTATGGGTATTACTCGACCTGCCCGATGTGGTATGAGGATTATTTGTACGATACATAATTGTTGAATGAGATTAAGGGTAAATTGTTACGGAATGTGAAGGATGTGAAAAGTGTATACTCGGAATGAAAATAAATATGCACACTATAGAACACATATAGTATGGGATGTATTAGGGTGAATATGGATAATGTGTGATGAATAAGTATGCACACTATAGAACACATATAGTATGGGATATATGTGTACTATAGGGTGAATATGGATAATACTGGATAAATAAATATGCACATTATAGAACACATATAGTATGGGATGTATGTGTACTATAGGGTGAATATGGATAAAATGTGATGAATAAGTATGCACACTATAGAACACATATAGTTTGGGATATATGTGTACTATAGGGTGAATATGGATAATATGTGTTGATTGATATATGCATATCATGATTGATGTTAGATGTGTGTGGTTTTAATACTTTAATGTCATTACTCCATGTAAATCCACGCTACGGTCGCCGTAGTTGGTTCTTACTCCTCTGTCTTTCCTTGTATGTGTTGTATATTTGGGTTCAGGTTGTGGAGGTAGCGCATTGGACGCTTGCGGAGAAGAGTACATGATAGAGTAGTGGATAATATGTAATTGATATGTTATATGATAAGTATTTGTAATATGAGGAACATGTTAAAGTGGATTCATGTATAAACAACTTTCTTGTAAGTGTATAATGAGGTGGATCTAATGTTTGTATTTAAGGGACTTTTGAGAAAGGGTAATTGTATAAAGGATGTATTTGAACGGAAGTGTAATGACATGCTTTTGAAAAGAATGGTGTTTGGAATATTTTCGCCTTGTGAATTTATAAACATATTTACTCTAGTTTCCAAACTGTTCGAGTAATGTCTTTCAAGAGTAATATCTGCACTTTCATGAATAAGGATTTTAAAAGAGAATTTTTGAGTTATGAAAATCGGGTCGTTACAGGTCTGAGTCCAAAAACAAAGCAGTGGGGCGGGTCTGGGTAATGCACTACCCGGACCCATCCAGACCCATTGTCATCCCTACTCTAAATTAGTTAGTAAGTAAACACTCGTTTACCTCATTAATCATTCTTGCATTCTTGGTATCTTATTTTTATCTCAATGTCTAAAAACACTAACAAAAATTAATTTATTTTGTGCTATAAAAAATCATCCAATCCTACATCGGCTCCTACTGAGAGCTGTACCCAATCTTTATTGATAATATTTTACTCATTAATCAATTGAATCTCACATGAATATTAAACTAAACATCAATATAAATAAATAAGAAATAAAAATAACACCAGCCTATCAATTTATTATCTTTCTATAGATTGTTTGATTTATTATTAATTGATCATTTGCAATTAATAGACGACACAAATCTTATTTTTCAGAATATGAATATGTGATTAGATAGGAAAGACAATGTTATACTTTGCATTGCTCTACTTGACGATGAAGAGCATTGAACTTTATAAAATATTGAGAAACACATCATTATTGTAATAACTAAAAAATCATAAACAAATCATATGGAGGTTATTATTTAATATTATGAATACATAAAATTATAAATATGAATATTTAAAATTAATTTTAACATCAATAACGTTAATAAACAAATATTTACATATGGAGGTGTAATTACCAAATATGAATATTTGGTAATGTAACTTGTCAATATTAGAACTAATAGACGATCATTTAAAATCATAAACACATATATATTAAAATTTATAAATTTTATTGGTTACAATTCAAAAGTTATAGTTATGTTTTTTGTAACATCCCTCCTTTCAACACCTTGCTTAGGTAGACATAAGATTGTATATATATATATATATGTGCGTATGTGTATTCATGTGCTTATATATATGTGTGATTATATTTTTATTGATATTAGAATGCTATATGTTTAATAATTCTTTGAAAACAAGTTAATCTAGTTAGTTTCAAAGATGTCCAAGTTTAAAGTCTAGCCGTGATCGGGTAATGTATCATCTTAGAATTTTAATTAGAATTGGTCTAAGTGACCACCTAACCTATTAGATTTTATAATGCTTTATTGATGTTGAGTTTTGAGGATAGAAAGTTATTATCTTAGTGTTATACTATGATAAATAACTTATTTAAAATTTTTAGAAAAGTGGTAGTGTTAATGTACCTTTGAACTAGATTGCCCGAGAGTGCCCGTAATCTTTCTGTCAGTTTTTTGAGTGCTTGTGTAAGTATCAGAGTGCAACTAAGTGGGGGGGGGGGGGGGGGGGTGAATTAGTTGTCTTAAAATAATGGCCACTTTTTCTGCAAAACAAAAGATTAAAGTGCAGCGGAAAATATATGCAGAAAATAATAATGAAAGAGATAAGGGAGAAGAGAATACACAAGGATTTTTATACTGGTTCACCTTCTTGTCCACCGAAGGCTACGTCCAGTACTCTTGCCACACAAGAGATTTTTCCACTAAGAATTATGAGTTGTAATTACAATATCTCACCCCGAAATTTCTATGTACCTTACACACTCCCTAATTCTTATTCACTCTTGGAAAATACCTTTCAAGGTGATTCTATTCCCCTTTCGTTTCACACCCCGTGAAAGAAATTAATCTTGCACAAATGAAGAATGTATAACAATGGCAGATTGCCTTTACAAGTATGAAATTTGTATAACTTGCAATCCAATCAACTCTGAACATATATACCAAGATAATAATGCTCTTTATATGAAAACCTTTGAAACACTTGAACTAAAGCAACTTTGAAAAAGTACTTTGAAAGTTTAAGAACTAGTTGCCAAAAGTTCAAAGAAATATTTTCAGAATAAGTGTAAGAGCTTTTGAGAGTTGTGACAAAGTTGTATGAAAATTGTGTATGTAAATCATGGTTTGAATTGTGAGAGCTTGAGCCTTTATATAGATTTTCTCAAACACCCTTAGTGCTTTTCTGAAAGTGTATAAGTTGTTTGGAGTGAAGAGATTTCGTTTGGAGTGAAGGGGTTTCGTTTGGAGTGAAACCATTTCACTTTGAAATCTGAAAATCTCATATAACAGCTCTCAGTAATCGATTACTGACTTTGGTAATCGATTACCCAAACTCTCTGTTTGCATCTATTTGAAAAATTACACAGTGTAATCGATTACTGGATTTGAGTAATCGATTACTCAAACTCCCTGTTAACAGCTATTTGAAAATTTACACTGTGTAATCGATTACTGGATTTGAGTAATCGATTACTCAAACTTCCTGTTTGACAGCTTTGTTAATTTTCCTTAGTGTAATCGATTACACTACTTTGGTAATCAATTACCATGTTTTCTAAAAATGATAATCTGTTACTCCAAAGTCTGTAATGGGTTACTCATAGCTGTTAGAGGTTTGAAACTGTTTTTCTCACTTATGTAACTTGTTACTCAAGTAAGGTAACCCGTTACATGTTGTTTTTGAAAATTATTTTTATTCACTTAGAGTGTTTCAAACTTTAACGAAAATGTTTTTGAGAATTATAACTTTGTATATTAAAGAGTTTTTAGGATAGAAGTACCTAAGAGACTTAGTCTAATAATCTTGAAGCTTTGATCTTCTTTGTCTTCATAAGTAGTCTTCCTTTTCTTCTTTTTGGTGATGTTGGTGTCTTCATCAAAACCGTGCCAAAGTCAGAAGCAGATATCTTCTTCACAGCTTGAACTGTCATCTAGACTCTCATAGACATTGTTTAAGATTTGTATTAGGGTGTCTTAGAGCACAAGAAAAACACATCCATACACTACACCAATTGCCAAACCAAATGCCACACCATACACTTAAAATTTTGCTAAATGCCTAATCCTTTTTTAATTCTTAATGACACCCCAACCCAAAATATCTTCCCCCACTAACTCACCCCTAACACTTATATATGTAGCCTTAAGGGGTGGGGGTTGAAATCACACTCTTACTCTCACACCCCCTCACCAACACCACCTTCACTCACCTTCTTTTCTTCTCCCCAACCAAAGAGGGAGGAGAAAACCTCCATCTTCTCCACCAAAACTCACATGCAAGCCACCAAATCTCTTCCCCAAGGTATGGTGATCATGTTTATGTTCTCATTTCTTCAATCTCTAGGTTCTTTATAGGTTATTTCTCCTCTTGATCACCAATGACTTAGGTGAAATTCTAGAATGAGTTGTTTGTAACTTTGTTCTATTTTCTTCTCTAGATTTTCATCCAAGGAGGTAGTCAACCATTTCAAGGTATGAGGAATCCATTTTTGATATCTGATTGTAGAAAAAATGTCATGCAAACACTGTTTTTGGGGTTACAAAAATTCTGCTCTAAGTGTAGTTAGTGATATGATGTTAGATTGTTGCTGTTAGGTGTTGTAGTTGAGTTCTTGGCTTCCAATTGAGCTAAAAACGGTTGTGGCTATGCTAAATTGTCATTGCATGTTGGAGAGCTTTCTGTTTGCAGGTTGGAGCTGCTGAAAAATGTGGATTAAGGGTCCCTAAACTCTAACCCACTTCCTTATGTTGTTGTTAGATTATAAAGAGTGTTTTAGGTGTTGTGTTTGTTCTATGGTGTTTAGGATTGAAAAACTCTTGCATGTGTTATAAGCTTTTTTTAACACATTGAACTCATGATTTTTAACTCATTCCAAAGTTTAGAACTCGAAAATGTTGAAGGCTAAGAAGCCATGCAAATTCGGTCCCAAGTGTTCAAGAGTTAAGGAAACCCTAATACCTTAATTCCTTCATAACTTGAGTTCCTAACGTCCAAATTTTGCGTATAATATATGCATGTGTTCATATTTTAAATTCCTAGCTAAATATCATTCTTTCAGGGACAAAAATTTACGAAATCCTCACTGTTTAAAGGGAAACACGAAAACAGTCCCTAGTTGGCACTCCAAACTATCTAATTTTTGACTATATGTTAGCTTATGTTTCAAATTGCCTTATGGTTTATAAATTCTGAGTTTTATGAGCCTAAACTTATATTAGTACTCTGTTCTATGAAGATAGAGTGTGTATCTCAAGATAATGATTTTTATGAGATTTTTCTAAAGCGAATCCGAGCTTCCTACGTCAAATTCTGAGTTTTAAACCAACAATGTCTCTGAAAATCTCTTCATGCCTAATCGAGATCTTAGTTATGTCCAAATTAAATATTTGGGAATGTTCTAATGTCTAGAACCCCACTAAGGTGTTTTCTTTACAATCCGAATAAGCTTAGTAATATCGAAATTAACTGTTTACGACCTAACCAGGTACTCGGCACTCGGGCAAACGGCAACGAAGGAACATTAAATTCAGTAAGGGTAAAGGTATGGAGAGAAGTGTCTTTATATAGGTGCTTAGAAATGATGCCAAAGATATTCGTGCATCTCTAAGCTAGGTCATGCGCGGATATAGTCGAATACTATTTCTATGGCCGCGAACAATTGAGTAGCGAGACTTAGTTGTTCGTAAAATAATTTAACTCTAAATTATGATGGATATGTTTGATTGAAGTGCTTCAATGGAATTGAATGATTATGTTTGTTGATGTGAATGATGATTATGACTGAAAGTTTGATTATGAAAATACTGATTTAACTGAATATTCTGTTGAATTTTGAATTGTGATATATTGTTGAGTTGACTATTGAACTGTCATCAAACATTCTCATGGCATAGCATATGAGCATTCTTGATGAAACTTAAAGAATGAAAGTTTTGCTTATGAAAGATTTGACAAAGGATGAAGGGGAAATATTTTTTATGAATGTTATCAGAACTGGCGTATTTTTACAGTTATTAGAAAATCCTTATGATTAATAAGCCAGTGAGTTAGATCTTGAAAATATGTTATAACTGAGTTTCAACGAAAAATGTTTTGTTATTACCCTAAAAAAATTTCCCTTGATTCTTCTTTTAAAAGGATAAAAGCTATGCTTTGTATGAATCGTAAGATTCATGTCACTATGTTTACCGTTTGTAACATAGTCTGCGGGAAGATACGACACTGAGATTGTGTTGAGAACCCAGAGGGGTACCTTGTCTGTGTGACTTGGTTGAGGGGACATTGTGGTTGAGGGGACATTGTGGGTGGAGATTGATTGGTTGAGGGGACATTCTTGAGCCGACAGAACTCTTCGCGGTAACTACAGTGACCTCTGACACCCCCTTGAAGGTATCGTGCTCAGGATGATGCAGCGGTTATCTTTGCCGACCGGAGGGTATTTCCGGCGCTATTGAGTGCACGATAGTTATATGCCTTTTGGTTACCAATGGTTGGCACGGCGTTGTACTTGTCATGTTCGCTTCCTAAGAACAACAAATGGCTGGTCGGGCTCAATTAGTCGGTACCATTGCTGTTGATGTATTGTTAGGGGCCCGGTTAGGAAACGTTTTCTCCATGCATTCCTCTACAAAATAGTTGGTCTCACTAGACTAACGAGTGTATTCATCATGACATCATGCTCATACATGTGATTAAATTGTTATATTAATACCTGTATGATATGTTTTATGTTATGACTTTATAAATTGTTGATTGCTTATCTTATATAGAGATGCTTACTCTCCAATCTCATATTACAGGTAGTGATGGACTTAGAGGCTTCTTTTGTGGTTCCTCCTTGTCTAGTAGAGATCATACCTCTCCCGTCGGGGGAGGTTGAGGTGGACCGGTCCAGGGCGGTGTTTAGGGGAGACATAGAAATCCGGTGTTCGTACTCGGATAGGCATAGAGTGATACTCCCTCGCCGCTCCACCGTTCCAGCGGTCTATATCATGCACCTACCATACGGTTATGAGTTACGACGCACACATCCTCTTGGACCTGCCAGGTATATTTCGTCTCCTACTGCTCCTCTTGGTCTATCTTCTGGATCCTATCAAGCTCGGACACTTAGGGTTGCGCCATTCTGGTGTACACCTAGAGCCTCTGCGAGACGTTCTGTTGGGGGACCACCTGTGACCCCGGCTAGTCGTACTAAGTCGACTCGGGGAGTTCAGACTTGATGTACCCGGTGTCTTTCTGTACTGGAGAGTTATATGGATTCGCCCGCTATTGCTGTGAGAGAGAATCTGGAGTTTGCTCCCGGATCCTCTTCTCACGGGGTACGTGGGAGGATTCAGAATGACGGGGTTGATATTCGTGGCCCGGTGAGGAGGGCCCGACTATCTCCTCCACCATCATACTCCCCTGCGCCAGCCGAGCCTATGGTTAGGAATGATATTATATATATTTCTAGCGATGAGGAGGATCCAAAGGAAGACCCTGAGGAGGGTAGTTCTGAGGGACTGTAGCAGAAGGATGTTGGGTCGAAATTCTGACGGTCTGTTTGTGCATGGTACGACTGTATAGTTTTCTTTTGGTGCAGTTGCTGTGAGTTCAGTGTATACCCAGCCATAGGATTTTTTGCGTGTGTATATTTATGTATATATATCCTATTATGCTGGAGTGTATATGTGGATGGCATGACTTGGATGATGTACTTTTTTGGACTATGACGTTTTTTGAACTAATGATATATATATATAGACATATGTATGTTTACTATGTTATGTTGTTGATTTAAGTGGTGAGTTCTGAGAGAACCATATGTTCATATGTTATAAAAGAAAAGAAAAAAAATTCATACACTATTTTTCAAAAACAAAAATATAATTAACCAAGATCGTAAACGACGATCTCGTATGTAATTGTTTTAACGCTAGGAAAAGGGTGTTACATTTTTAAAATTGTACTGTCATAAATTTATATTCATGCACAGCTACAATTCAAATGTTATAATGACTACAATTTAATGTCATAATACAATATTACAACACATTAACCATGAGATAACTCAATGTAGCCTAAAGTTAACCAACAAATTACAATAGCTCAAAAAAACTGAATGTATGAGAAATAAATGGGAAAAACGAATGTAAAGGTAGGACAACCCTAAAATTAAAGTGTCACAATAAACTTTTCCATTCACTACATGTGAGAATCATGCAACAAATACACTAATGTTTTCAATAAATTTTCTAGTCAAAGTAAATACAATAGGTAGAAGATATTATCATGTATCATACAAAATAAATTTTTGAATGAATCAACAATACCAATTACACTTCACAAAAATGACATTAAAAACTATAAAATGTATTTGTGGGAAAATGTATACTTTAAAGGATAAAAGAATAAGATTTTATCTAAATCCAATAACCATTATCTAAAACTTGTAGGCTACAATTTTCGATGAATGCATGTTCTAGTAAGCATAAACTTGTAGATCCAAGAAAGTTTACTCTATATTAATTCAAATAATGTAAAGGATAGATATGACCAAGTTGTAAATTAGTTCAAATAATTGATATTGTACTAAAATTATTGGAAAACTGTTTAATTTACCCAATAAGTTTGATGAGATAATGACACACTAAGCATGTATGGGAAAAATAAGTTTCATTGAGTAAAATTCCACCAAATAAGGACTCATAGAAATGTAGTAAAAAAGTTCAGTGGCTTAGATTGTTAAAATGTATGTCTGACTATAAATGCCCAAAGTAAACTTGACCTATAAATAATGCAAACAAAAAATTGTTTTTACCTAGTAAGCTTGGGGCTAAGTATCTTTATGCATCACTTGTCTAGTGATAATGATAACCTAAATCTTGGATCATATCATTTTTGGGTGTGAAAGATCTTAATCTGAGATTGGCTTCTTGAAGTTTTGGATTTAAGTTACCAACAATCCTATATATATTATAGCTACCTACAAAAAACATACAGATGACTGACTGAAATACATAAGAGATCATATAATAACAACTATGGTGCATTAATGATAGCATGAGATTTAAGCGATGTAGAAACGAACATTTGAATCAACCCATAGACATAAATATAAAAAAGATAATGAATTCCGTAAAGTGTAATAAGAGCCTTACAGAGTGATATTCACGGTCCATGATTGAGACTCATTATGTTTTATAGTACGAATTTGATTTTTTTAATATTATGAAATCATAAAATCATAAATATGAATATTAAAATAAAAAAATTAATACCATAACGTTAATAAATCAATGTTTACATATGTAGGTTATTATTATTTACATTATTTATTCTAATATAAACTGTAACTTTTATAATAAACATATTTGAGTTAATATTATTGTTGTTTTAATTTAGTTTCATCGACATTATTGAAGTTATATTCATGATCTGGATGTGAATGAGTCGAATTACTTATCCCTCGGTCTATTAATGAACTATCTCTCCGGGGATTGTGAAAGATGTTCCACTAGAAATATTCTTGTTATTGCTTCGACTCACATTCCCCAAAAAGTAGATCCCGCTCTAATAGCTCCGAATAAATTAAATACATGCATTAAGATACGAAGGCTTCTTATTCCACATTCTATTTTTCACAATACATATTTGTTATGAGTTTACACATATTTTTTATTAGTTACTTTAGAATTTAAAAAACAAATGGTTATAAAATTATATATATAATGAACATTGCTTAAAATTAAGAAATGAGAAATAATCTTGATTGGAATTGTATTAAAATATAATTGTGATGTTTTACTATATCATATATAAAATATTTGTACATATCTTCCTTTAGGATGGAAATAGAAAAAGACATTGTTATACATTGTATTGTTCCATTTGAAGATTAAGAGTATCAAACTTTATAAAATATTGAGGAACACATCGTTATCCTAATAATTACAAAAATCATCATTAAATTTATAACATATTATTATATGATTCTAAAATAAGATAAAATTTCAAAATATATATTATTATTTGATTTTAAAATAATTACAAACAAATAAAATTTTGAATCCATCAATAAACTATTAATATTTTTTATGTTATATTTCTTATTGTTACTATTTTAATACTGCAATAGTAACATTGCAATATTAGAATCAAAAGTAATATATATACAAAATATATTCATAATGATCATTGTTTAAAATTAATAAATACATACTTATTATATGTGCCCATATTTCTTCTTATTTATTTTAGAATTAAACAATAAATGAATATAAATTTATATTGGGCATTGCCTAAAATGAAGCAATTGGAAATAACATTGATTGCAATTGTATCAATATTTCAATAAACTATTTTCCTAAGGTTAATTACTATTCTATTTGATTTATACTCTAAAAATTAAATAATACAACAACATATATGAATTGAGACTACCCCACATATATGAAATTTTATACTTACAAAGTGATATTCACGATCCAGGATTGAGGCTCATTATGTTTTATTCTATGAATTTGATTATTTTAATATTATGAATTCATAAAATCATAAATATGAATATTTAAAATTAATTTAAATATTATGACATTAATAAATCAATGAATATCAAAATGTTGACCAAAATATTCCTTTGTCATGGTTGTCAAATTTTTCATTAATAAATATTTTTTTATTAATAGTGATATTCACGGTCCATTAATAAATATTTTTGTGAATGACATTTTGGTGGTAGGAATGCTTAATTTTTGTTGACCAAAATGTCCCTTTTTTAGGGTTGTCAAATTTTTCATTAGCCTAAATGAATATCAAAATGATGATAAATTACACATGAAATACAATTACTATATTGCAATTTTTGGAAGTGCATTGCTAACTTCTTTACATTCATCTTCGGATCCAACAAAACTATGAGCAAATGACTAAGTGGTATCAAGGCCAACAATAATTTCACACTCTTAAAAAAATAATGAAATAAAATTAACTATTTATTATTATTCATGCTCTCTATTAACCAATGATAATTTTATAAAAACATAAACCTATAATAATGATTAGTTAATAAAAAAGTGTTAATAGACAATGTATAGTGTCAATGCAAAAAAATAAATTATCTAAGGATTAAAAAAATTACATCAGATAGAATTGTCAGTATCTAATAATTTCTGTAAGGACCCAAATTCTACCACTGAAATTTACAAAAAATCATGCCCATAGTTACAAATAGTCAGTTTCAGAATACAATCAATTGGATTACAAAAACGAGTTTTCTTGGGCCAAAGTCGCTAACCAATCATGGTCGGCTAAAAACGAGTTTTCTTTTTGTAACACCCTAAATTTAAGTCCTTAAAGTTATAGTATCAGTCCTGGGATCCTCGCTTGAGCGAGAGATTCTCGCTTGGGCGAGAAAGGTTCACCTGAGATGGTGAAATCCTGGGCTATACTGGAGGATTCTCGCCTGAGCGAGAGCTGTCTCGCTTGGGCGAGAAATGACATTTGGGATTGTTGAGACTATAAGATTCTCGCTTGAGCGAGAGGGTCAGATCTGAGTTTTTAAAATTGGCGGATTTTTCTCGCTTGAGCGAGAAAGGGCTCGCTTAAGCGAGAACCCAACGCTGTTACATTAAATAGGGGACCCCAAACACATTTATGAGGGTTAACCTAAAGAGAAGTGAGAGAATGGGGCATTTTCAAAAGGAAGAAGGCTTGTGAGTCATTTAGAAGCTTGAGAAGAGGTAGATCTCTTGATTCTAACTCTCTTCTTCCCTTTGAAACTTGTTTTGGGTATGTTGGATCTCTTCTCAAAATGAGAGAAACCATGGAAACTCACCCTTTTGAGTTATGGTTCGTTTTATGTGATTTTATCTTGTAAACTCTTGGTATAGAGTTAGTATTTCAAGAAAGGAGAGGGTTTGTGGGTTGATTCATGAAAACCCCAAAACCCTAAAGTGAAAATGGGGTTAAGATGGAAAATGTGTAAAATGTTATAAGTAGAAGATGATTTTACTTTCTAATGTTGAGAATATGAGATGAATATGTATGTTTTAGATGTTGTAAACTTATTTTGAAAGTAGTTTAGCAACATTGAAAATATGATGAATATCTTGTATGGTTAAATGATGCAATATAAGTTGTTTATGTGATATTTGGAATAAATGACTAACATTGTGTTGTATGGTGGGAATGAGGAAAGATCCTAGAGTTGGCGGCGGTGTCGGTGGAACTAGTGCAATTAACCAGTAACCAACCCAACACTCACCAAGGTAAGGATAAGTCTTTAATTTGTGCAATTGAAATGGAAAATGTGTGTATTTTCTAGTTGTGCAAGGATTAATTGGTGAATCATGTATTTATTATAAACATATATGAGTATGTTTGTAATAAGGATTGTGTGGATTCACTGGATATGATTGATAGTGAAATCAATGAAAAAAGAAATATATTTTTAGCCGACCATAAATGGTTAGCGACTTCGGCTCGAGTTTACGTAGCAACACTTCGGCACAAGTTTATGTGGCAACACTTCGGCCCGAGTTTATGTGGCAACACTTCGGCCCGAGTTTATGTGGCAACACTTCGGCCCGAGTTTATGTGGCAACACTTCGGCCCGAGTTTATGTGGCAACACTTCGGACCGAGTTTATGTGGCAACACTTCGGCCCGAGTTTATGTGGCAACACTTCGGCCCGAGTTTATGTGGCATGTTTTCTTTGTAAAAGAGATGAGAAATCGCTTTTAGCTAACCTTAAGGGGTGTAGTGACTTTGGCTCAAGTGATGTAGCATGAAAAATGAATTTCAAAGTGATTTACTAACCTTTTCTAATGTGGAGTATCTTATAATGACGTTATTTGAATTAATGACTTACTCCTTTATGTATTGTGTTTTTGTCATTGATAATCTCATTGCAGATAAACATGTGACATGAGGTGGTCTTATTTTTGGAAGCTTTAGGAGCTTTATGTTTTGGTTTCACTTATTAGCATTATTTTGTACATGAGTGCTTATTGGATTACTTGAAATATTTTGTAACTATGGATATATAACTTACCTGATTTATTGTAACTCTGGATATTCGTAGCTATGTGTATTTTGGAAACTCATAGCTAGTTGTATGCGGTAGTTACTATGGTTCAATTGAATGAATTATGTTTTTCTACAATATAAAATGTATGGTAACATAATATGTTAAAAAGTGGTTTTACGGAGTGATTAATGAGAGATTAAAGTAAGATGATGAATGTATGCAAGAAAAGATTAAAATAAAGGGAAAAAATTTCAAGGGTAGAATTTCGGTCCTTACACTTTTCATTGACACTCCATCAATTCATAAACAGTAAATCCACACCATCATTATTATAAACATACCCAGAAGAGGTAAATCTCTTGATCCTAACTCTCTTTCTCCCTTTCAAACTCGTTTTTTAGTGTAAGGATCTCTTAAAGTATGAGAAATCATGGAAACTCTTCCTTTAGGGTTATGGTTCGTTTTATGTTGTATTTCTCTTGTAAACTCTTGGTTTAGAGTTGGTATTTGATGAATGGAAAGATTTTGTGGGAATATGAGTGAAAAGGGAAAATGGGTGAAATGTTAAATGTAGAAGATGAGTTTGTGTTCTAATGTTGATATATGAGATGATTGTGTATGTTTTAGATGTTTGGAAACTCGTATTGAAGTAGTTTGGGAACCATGAAAATATGTGAATCTCTTGTATGTTTAACAATAAAATATGTGTCATTTATGTATTATTTTGAATAAATGACTGACATTGTTGTTATTGGTGGGAATGATAAAAGATCCTAAGGTTGGAGGAAATCGCGGAGGGAACTGGTAAAGTTACTCGAAACCGACTCCAACGCTCACCAAGGTAAGGATAAGTCTTTATTTGTACATTTGAAATAGAAAATGTGTGTATTTTCTGGTTGTGTCGTGATTAAGTTGTGAATCACATATTTAGTATAAACATATATGGGTGTGTTTATACTAATGATGGCATGGATTTACGGGAAATGATGGATGGTGAAATCAATGAAAAAATATATATTTTTAGCCGACCATGAATGGTTAGCGACTCTGGCTCGAGTATATGAAGCAAAACTCTGGCTCGAGTATATGAAGCAAAACTCCGACTCGAATATATGAAGCAAAACTCCGGCTCGAGTATATGAAGCAAAACTCTGGCTCGAGTATATGAAGCAAAACTCCGGCTCGAGTATATTAAGCAAAACTTCGGCTCGAATATATGAAGCAAAACTCCGACTCGAATATATGTAGCACGTTTTCTTTTTAAGAAGAAATGAGAATCTGCTTTTAGCTAACCTTAAGGGGTGTAGCGACTTTGGCTCAAGTTATGCAGCAAAGAAAATGAATTTCAAAATGGTTTACTGACCCCTTTAATATGTGGATTATCTTATAATGGTATTTATTGTCTTGATGACTTACTCCTTTGTATGTTGTCTGTATTTGCCATTGATGATCACATTGCAGGTAAACAGGATAATTGAGGATGCTTGGTTCGAGGCCTTAGGAGCTTAGAACTTGGATCCTTTATTTTGCTTCTTTTTTTATGTAAATTGTTACTTGGATGATTGTATTCATAACTATTTTGACTTTCTACATTTTTGTGTAACGCTGGATATTAGTAGCTATGGGTGTTTTGAAAACTCATAGTTAGTTATATGCGGTAATTACCGAGGAAAGGAATACATGAATTATGATTTTCTGTTAAATCAAACGTATGTGAATATGGCGACATGGAATAGGTATGTTGAAAATGTGATAGTATGTATAGGAAAATGCATGCAAAATGAATAAAATAAGGAAAAAAATTCAAGGGTAGAATTTGGATCCTTACAAAAATGATAGAATTTTAGAATTCTTTTCAATTGTGCATCTTGTTACACATTTACATACAAATCTTGCATTTATCACACATAACGTTTAGATTTTTTGTGAGATTTTTGATTTAGGTTTGTAGGTGAGTTTTAGTGTTCATATTAGCACACTTTAGGTGCACATAACTCAAAACCAATTTTAGGTAACGAGATTAGATTCTCTAGGTGTGTTGAGTATCACCATTAGTAGAGAATTGAGTGGAAATCCTAGTTGCGGTTAGAAAAGTGTGGGTATCCTTTAGAGACTGATAAAATGTCAAATCATCTTTGAGAGACTCAAGGGTCAAGAAGAAAGTCTTGTAAATTCTTAAAAGTGTGTTTCTAAAATACATTTGATTCCCTTAGTGAAGAAAAATCTTTGAAAATCAGAATGGGAGGCATATATATAGTTTGCAAGTGGACAAGCAAACGAACCATAATAAAATTTGTTGTCGCACACTTTCTATCCCTTAACTCCTTTACAATTCAGTCTTTTATGTGGTTCGTTGATTCAATTGACTTGCTTATTGATCTTAGTGTTTGCCTACATTCTGTGTATAATTTGACATTATTTTTTTAAGTAATTGCTTCTGTTTTTAATTGAATTTGGATTTACTTGTTGTACAAGAAATTATTTTTTCCAAGATTTCAAGAATCAGAATAATTGATTATTGTTGTTAGTAATTGATTAATTTTGCTTATAGTAATCGACTGTTTGTTGTGATAATCGATTATCTTCAACTGATTTTTCAATATTCTCATTAAGCATAAAAGCGACATTAGTGATCCGCTACACCTATTTATCTCTCTCTATGTGTCTTTTAACTTGCGTTTACCCAACATGATAGAAAGTCACCTCATGTCTCAAAGTTTTGTGTCATCACAAACCTTCCACGAAAATAATTGTTACTAGTGGAGACTAGACACATCAAGGATCCAACCACCGAAATCCACTCAAAGCGAGTGATATGGGATGTCTCACCGAACGAGACATCCCATGTGGAAAGGAGACACAAGCTACCCCACTGGATTTGAAAGAAGACGACATGTCCCTTGCTCATCGTTGCCTTGGGAGTCGTGATGGAAGAGAGAGAGAGAGAGAAAATGGTACACCTACAATATTTTTGCGGTGTTGAAGACTATGAAAGTAGAGAAATAAGGAAATGTGACATCAAGGATCCAACCACCGAAATCCACTCAAAGCGAGTGACATGGGATGTCTCACTGAACGAGACATCCCATGTGGAGAGGAGACACAAGCTACCCCACTAGATTTGAAAGAAGACGACATGCCCCTTGCTCATCGTTGCCTTGGGAGTCGTGATGGAAGAGAGAGAGGGAGAAAATGGTATACCTACAATATTTTTGCGGTGTTGAAGACTATGAAAGTAGAGAAATAAGGAAATGTGACATCAAGGATCCAACCACCGAAATCCACTCAAAGCGAGTGACATGGGATGTCTCACTGAACGAGACATCCCATGTGGAGAGGAGACACAAGCTACCCCACTGGATTTGAAAGAAGACGACATGCCCCTTGCTCATCGTTGCCTTGGGAGTCGTGATGGAAGAGAGAGAGAGAGAAAAAAAATGGTACACCTACAATATTTTTGCGGTGTTGAAGACTATGAAAGTAGAGAAATAAGGAAATGCGACGTTTCAAAACTCATAGCAAGTGTAATTGGATCCAAAAGTAAATAAGTGAGGAAGAAGAAGTAAAACACTACGGGCCGAAGGAGATGGAAAATAGGCCTAAAACAACCCACCAACTCCCCAAAATGGCTCATAAATGCATCTCATCAGTCGTTATGAAGTGTTATTACAGTACCGGTCATTAAATTGGTAGAGGTACTGGTATAATGCTATAGCAGTTCAACAGGTGGTTCACTAATTAAACTGCATACCGGTAAAGTTAGATATACATATATAATATATTAACATTAATGTTGAAAAATCAATGAAAAAAACAATAATTTTTTTGTATTTTCATTACAAATTAATTTTAAATAAAAATCGATCGGATTGACTTGTACGGTTCAGTTGAAAACCGGCCGGTATGACCGTTTTTTACTGGTATAATTGCATGACTGATATAATTGTTATATCATACCAATATGGTGACCGATTTACCGGTTGAACTGGCCGGCACGAACCAGTTTTTATAATTATAATTATAATCATTACTTTCAAAACTAATGGTGAATACTAATACAGAAACAACAACATTTATTGATGGACAAGGTACACTTGCATGCATCAACCATGCAAAAAGCGAAGCAAGGTTTGTTTTTCTTTGTCAACATAAAAAAAGCGAAGCATTGTTTTTCTTTGTCAGCATAAAAAAAGCGAAGCATTGTTATGGCTACGTGACCAAACATGTGTCACGCACCACAATAGTAATAGCGGTGACTACCAATGTGGCATGCACCAGCCGAATTCACTAATAGGTGAATAGACACCACTCAAGTCATCATGATAGATGGAATAATAATAAAAAATTCCCACCTAAAACACTTGACAACAAGAATAGGGATTAAGGGCGAATGGACTTATGATATGTCAAGCTATTGTTACCACCCAAAGAAAATAAACCATCACAAAGGTCTACCGAAAATCATATCAGCTATTAGAACAAAGACTTAGTCTAATGATAAACTTGTCTACAACTATGAGTCACGATACTAGGGCAATTGTTCTATCCTAGTATCAAGATCGGTCAATACTAGGCAACCACTAGATCTGAATCCAATTACTGAGAATAAAAGATATTGTCCAAGGAATTATTTTGTCTTTCCCGAGAGGTCGGCCTAGCTAGAGGAAATGATGACGGTAGGATATTGCCAAGTTAGCACTAGTTGGGCTAGAAAACCTTCCTTCATACTAAAGGCAAGGCCATCCTGTTGCTTCATTTTGGACCCAGACCTGCCCTACACTCGTACTGGTACCATTTGGGTCTACAACATGCGGGTCCTTATATACCTAGAGGATCTAAGGGTATCTACAAATTCAAAAACGTTAAAAGTAATTGTGGATAATTTATATGATTGTGTATCTGTTTCCTACAATCTTATTTATTTAGGTAATTAACAAGAGAGAAAATTATAACATATAGAAGTTTTAAACACAATTTAAATTGATTATTAAACACAACTCATTTTAATCAAACATACCCAAAAAAACAAAGTCAGTATTTCAACATTTTGATGCCAAATTGATTTAGTAAACATTATATAATCAACATAATATTATATTATATACATGAACTAACAACATAACATTAGTGCTTAACAATATAATGTCAGTATTTAACAACATAACAATCACATTCATGAATTAATATGATATTACAATATAGATTAACAATATAACATTACAATTATGATTACTATAATATTATAATATGATATTACAATTAGGAAGCAATAGCAGGTCTGGGTACCCGCTGATTTGGATACTCCATTGCCGTGACCCATCCAATAGTGTTACATATACTTATGTTGCTATATATATATATATAGGAATGAATAGTGGGTCTCAAATACTTACAGGTCCAAAAACACAGAGCTAGATCCGACTTATTGCAAGTATTATTTGTGGGTACATATAGGTTTGGGTACCCATTATCATCCTTAACCTCATTGAAAAAAGTAGGAGTTCAATTGAAAATGGAGAGAATAATCAATATAGAGTTGAAATTACATATTTAGAATAAATTATTTAACATTATAAGATGTTATAAAGTGGCATAGGCCGGGTTGGGATGGGTTAAAGTTTGTTTTTACCCGACCCTAAATGTTGTTCGGACCATTTTTAAGAACCCGGACATGGTCCTAGACCCGGAGTTAACCGAATCCTAAATATTCACAGGGTCACTCTTTAAACCCGGACCCGACCCTAAACCCGATTAAATATAACGTATACTTATTTTACATAAAGTCCTCTAAATATTATTTATTATTGTGAATATGTAATTTGACATATAAAATAATATATGTATTTATATTATAAACATGTACATATGATGAAAAATAAGAGAATCAATAATATTTTCGACCAAAAAAATATCATTACTCTATATATATTTGAACAGAGCCACATACAAACATCATGAGTGAGTGGTCATGGAACAGATCGGGACGGGTCATGTTTGGTCCCTACCCGATCCTAAATATTGACTAGTTCTAATTTTTGAACTTGAACCCGGCCCTAGACCCGATGAGACCCGACCACTTTCAGATCCGATCATGATCAGGTCATACCGGGTGAGCAGGTAGGGTCAGGTCATGCTCACCCCTACCCATTATCATCCCTAACCTCATTGGAAAAAGTAGGAGTTCTGTAACACCCCAAATTTTAATCTTTAAAAATATAGTATCAGTCCTGGAAGCCTCGCTTGATCGAGAGATTCTCGCCTGAGCGAAAATGGGAGGGTGAAATCCTGGACTATATTGGAGGATTCTCGCCTGGGCGAGAAATGGCAATTTTGGGCTGTTGACACAGTGTAATCGATTACACTCTGCTGGTAATCGATTACACACTGATGGTAATCGATTACACTCTGCTGGTAATCGATTACATCGTATTAAAAGCATCAGATATGTGCATCTGACACAGTGTAATCGATTACACATTTCTGGTAATCGATTACACATTTCTGGTAATCGATTACACATTGCTGGTAATCGATTACACATTGCTGGTAATCGATTACACATTGCTGGTAATCGATTACACATTTCTGGTAATCGATTACACATTTCTGATAATCGATTACACATTTCTGGTAATCGATTACATCGTATTAAAAGCATCAGATATGCACATTTTTCACGTTGTAATCGATTACACCATGTTGGTAATCGATTACAACCCGACGACACCTCTTTAAAACAGAAACCCAAACACATTTTAAGGTTAAGAACTTCGAAGAGAAGAGAGAAATGAGAGCTTTTCAAGAGCAAGGAGCCTTAGGACTCATCTTGGAGCTTGAGAAGAGGTAAACCTCTTGTTACTAACTCTTCTTCTTCCTTTCTAACTTGTTTTGGGTATGTTGGATTTATTTTCAAAACATGAGAAACCATGGAAACTCATCTTTAGAGTTATGGTTCGTTTTATGTTGTTTTTATCTTGTAAACTCTTGGTTTAGAGTTGTTATTTGATGAATGGAAAGTTTTATGGGTTATTCATGAAAACCCCCCAAAAACCCCCAAAATGAGAATACGAGTATAAAGAGAAAGAGATGAAATGTTAGATGTGGATAATGAGTAGTGCTTTGATGTTGTTATATGATATGAACATGTATGCTTTGATATTTAGAAACTTGTATTGAAGTAGTTTTGGAAATATTGAAATATGAGATGTTATGCATGTTTTAGATGGTTGAATATTGATGATGAATATTTTGTATGATTAAATGATGCAAAGTAAGTTGTTTATGTGATATTTGGAATAAATGACTAACATTGTTGTTATTGGTGAAAATGAGTAAAGATCCTAAGGTTGGAGGAAATCGCAGATGAGACTTTTAAAGTTATTCGGAACCGATCCCCAAAACTCACTGAGGTAAGGGATAAGTGGCTCTAAATCATACTTACTGATATGAATGAGGTATGTGAAAGAGGTAATGGTTTAAAATGATACGTCTGTAATTTATGCATTATGTTGGAAAATGCGTGACTTTTCTGGTATAAATGAAAGTAACATTGTTGGGGGAGGCCCAATGAAAAGATGACTCCGATAAAAGTAACATTGTTGGGGGAGGCCCAATGAAAAGATGACTCGATGAAAGTAACATTGTTGGGGGAGGCCCAATGAAAAGATGACTCGATGAAAGTAACATTGTTGGGGGAGGCCCAATGAAAAGATGACTCCGATAAAAGTAACATTGTTGGGGGAGGCCCAATGAAAAGATGACTCGATGAAAGTAACATTGTTGGGGGAGGCCCAATGAAAAGATGACTCGATGAAAGTAACATTGTTGGGGGAGGCCCAATGAAAAGATGACTCAAATGAAAGTAACATTGTTGGGGGAGGCCCAATGAAAAGATGACTCAAATGAAATTAACATTGTTGGGGGAGGCCCAATGAAAAGATGACTCCGATGAAAGTAACATTGTTGGGGGAGGCCCAATGAAAAGATGACTCCGAGGAAAGTAACATTGTTGGGGGAGGCCCAATGAAAAGATGACTCCGATGAAAGTAACATTGTTGGGGGAGGCCCAATGAAAAGATGACTCCGATGAAAGTAACATTGTTGGGGGAGGCCCAATGAAAAGATGACTCTGATGAAAGTAACATTGTTGGGGGAGGCCCAATGAAAAGATGACTCCGATGAAAGTAACATTGTTGGGGGAGGCCCAATGAATAGATGACTCCGATGAAAGTAACATTGTTGGGGGAGGCCCAATGAAAAGATGACTCGGAGTAATGAAAGTCATATGCATGTTATAGGATATATAGTATGAGATATATATTCTATAAGGTGAATATGAAGGATGAGAACTGAATGTCAAAATGAAAGTCATATGCATGCTATAGGATATATAGTATGAGATATATATTCTATAGGGTGAATATGAATGATGAGAAACGTGAATGTCACATGAAAGTCATATGCATGCTATAGGGTATATAGTTTGGGATATATATTCTACAGTGTGAATATGAATGACGAGAAATGACATGAATGTTGTATGCATGTTATAGGATATATAGTATGGGATATATATTCTATAGGGTGAATATGAGCGATAAAAAGGAAGATGTTGAGAAAGAAAGTAATATACATGCTATAAGATATATATTATGGGATATATATGTTATAGGGTGGGTATGAAGAACGAGACCGATGATGTTTCGAACGAACGTAATATCCATACTATAGAATATATATTATGAGATATATATACTATAGGATGAATATGAGTAAAGTGGAAATTAAAGGAAGATGATTTGAATGTTTATAATTTCGTATGTGTGTTTATGAATTACATCAAAGCTTGATTGTATTTGAATGTGGATTATCATGTGATGTTAGTTTGAACTAATGACTTACTCCATTTTGTTTTGTGTGTTGTTTATGATAATCTCATTGTAGGTAAATGAAGGATTTTGAGGATGAAGCTCAAATAGGAAGTCTTTGTGTCTATTTACTTGAGTGTCTTTATTGCTATTCGACGTTGTAGTTGATTCGATAGCATTTTGGGATAAATGTAATCTGATTAGGATAATATGGTGACATGTAGTTATGGACGTTATAACCTTGGAAAACCCGTAACTGGATGTAGGTGGTAAATGTTATCTAAATGAATTATGTTTTTCCGCAACATAAATTTGTATGATAATATAATAGGGTAAAGGATATTTTCAAAGAGTGATACTTGAGAGTTTTCAATGAAGGTGACGACTGTATGTAAGAAAGGATTAAAATAAATGAAAAATTTGCAAGGGTAAAAAATCGGGTCGTTACAAGTTCAATTGAAAATGGAGAGAATAATCAATATTGAGTTGAAATTACATATTTAGAATAAATTATTTAACATGTTATAAAGTGGCATATATTTAAAGATAAGAAACCTTCTAAAATATAATTTAAAAATAGGGACAAGTGTAATAATTTATAAAAGGAGTATTTGACTTGGCCATTTCAGTTTTGACTTTAACACTTTTAAGGAGGAGGGTCGGCACAATCACATATTAAAACCTTAAAAGTAATATTTCATTTCCGAGGGTAAAATGTCATATATTTATACTCCTTAGATTTCAGTAAGGGAAAATATAGTTGTTATCCCTTTTCTACTTATATAATATTTCTGTTACAAATAATCTTACATCAATTTTTCTATCATAAATATTTAACAAATGTTAATATTTTCGTATTGATTTGATATTTATATCGTAAAATGTTGTTAAGTTATTTCAGAAAATGATTTCTATGTTAATATTTTACAAATAAAAATGATGAAAAAAATTAGGCTCACATCGTATCTGCACAATCCATGTACTAAGCGTGTGTTTGGTATGGATTAAGTTTTTAGTTTCAGTTTGTAAACTGTGAGATTATAAACTGTTAGAAATTATAATTTGTTTATGTTTGGGTACCTTAGCTGAAAATTGAATATAAACTAATCTGTTTTGTTTGGGAAGATAGAAAGATTATTTTTTACATAGTAAATTACATAAAATGGTATGAGGTTATTTGTTTATGTTATGATTAATTTGGTTGTTTTTTAATTTTTACACTATTTTTTAAATATACATTTTTTAATATTTATCATCATATATTTTTACTTTAATTTTGTAATATTGCATAACAAATACTAAAAAAATATATTAAAATAAAATACAATATAAAAACTAATATTAATATTAAAAAACAACATAAAATCAACATAAACAAATAACCTCATACATAGTTAAACATAAACTAAAAAAATAAACTAACCCATGATTTTTAATATTGCATAATAACAAAGGCAAATAAAATATTAAAATAAAATATAATATAAAAACTAATATCAATATTAAAAACAATATATCACATAAATAAATGGAAGTTACTAAACTTAAATTATATAATTCACAAAATAAATAATACATAAATGTTAAGTTTTATAAAAAAAGTTTTCAGGTTTATAAATAATTAACAAAATTTTAATATTATATAACAAATTTTTATACATAATTTTTTGTTCGTGTATAAATAAAATAAAATATTAAGAAAAATTACGGAGTTAGGTGGTGATAGAGAGAGGAAAATGAAAGATATGGAGTTTGATGATGATGATGTGAAGATTTATGGTGTTTGGTGAAAAAATAAAAAGGAGGAGAAAGATAAAATTATGATTGGGTAAAAAGGGAAATAGAAAATTTGGGAAAAAATAAGCTAAAAAAAATAAATCAACCCATAATTTTGGAGCTTCTACTTTTGGCTTATTTTTTCATAAAAGAAATTGAGTTTATAAACTTCATTTGGTTGCCAAACATATATAGTTTATATTTTCAGTTTATATTTCAAAAAATAAACTTAAATTACACTTTTTAATGTATGCCAAACAACCCCTAAATGTGAATAAATGATTTATTATCCTAAATTTAGTACTATACGAACGACAATGTAATAAAAATAGAAAGCATAAAAATATATTTATATTTTTAATTTACACCACAAATATTATTTTATGGGGATATATTTAAAAGAAAAAATGTACATACTAATAGTGTATAAATTTTATACACTATAATATTTACTATTAATATTTAATAATCATTAATTTTTCAAAAAATATAATATAAATAAGTGATAAATAATATACGGAAAGTTTAGTTATATGAAGACAAATAAATGTGTACCATATGCATGCAGTAGTAATGGGCATTTTAGGCCTGTTTGGTTGAGAAGCTATTTTTAAATATACTATAATATTTTTTTTGATCAGCAAATACTATAATATTTATGTACTATTAGTATAAAGATTTTTATATATTCACTATATCATTTATCTATAATTTTGTATTATTTTTTAAAAGAAACGATAATAATTAAATATAAATAATGAATCATAAAATAACAATGTATAAACTCATACAATCCTCATACATATATTATTTTCTCAAGTAAAGAAATGTTTTTGTCATTTTGGGTGTCCTACTCCCTGTTTTTATAGTACTTTTTATAATTCTTGATAGGAACTATTTTGATTTACATTTACCATCTTTGAGTATATATTTCATTTTTTATTTTTCAAATATCAAATTAGTACATGAGAAAATTTATAAGCATGAAAGTGAATATTAACCCTTTAAATAAAAGTGTTTTGGAATATTAATTTTAGATGTAATAATGTGGATATTTTTTAATTTTATTTTTTTATTAACGTTAGATAAGAATATAAGATGCCCACAACGTTTTTGCTTTAATCAAAACGTTATTTGTGACTTATATAATGTCGTTAGGATTCCACATTAAAACAACTGTAGCACATATGATTGAATATCTTATATTAGAGAATATCTGTACGGATGATGCATTTTTCTATTATTATAAAATGAAGAATTGTGATCAAAAGGTTTTTATTTATAAAATAGAAAGAAGACAAAATACTTTATTCTTTAATCTAACAACTAAATGAACTGCAAATTTAACCCATGTTTAAATCCTTTTTATTGATTCTACTGTTGAATTTTGGTCTATATCTTCCACAAAAATAATTTCTTCACGTTTTTTCTTAATTGGAATAGCTTTTTTTTTCGTTCTCATCGATGGCAAAAAAGCCCATACATGTGGGTACAGTGGATAAAACCCGTACAGGAACAGGTAAAACGTCATAAATGGGTACCACAGATTTAATAAATGAGTTTTTAAAATACTCGTAGTACATATGGGGAGATGAGTATTATGGTATTTATTTGATTACTATATTACATTAATTAAAATAAAAAGTAAACTATCATGACCTTCACTTAGACTATGTAAATCTTTTCCTTTTACTTTGTTTACATTTTTAACATTGTTTACATCTTTTATTGAATTTGGTCGTGAAATGCCTACAAAGAAAATTATATATTTTTTTAATGAATAGAACAGTAAATCACACAAATAGAAAACTTCAATATTCAATAATTTTAATTATAGATTTAATATTATTGCTAAATTTTCAATCAAAATGCACAAAAATAATTAAGTTTCATCTCATGCAAAACATAATATAAATAGAAAGTTAGAAATTCATTGATAATTCAAGAAACAAACGGGTACTCGTTCTATCCACATGTATGGGTGAATATGAGTATGCTCTCATATTTCAAAACGGGTAGCGGTAGTTACTACTCGTGCCCACATGTGGTCTTTGTCATCCCTAGATGTAAGAGAGCACCTTATTACTACGTGCCTTATTATAAAAGGGCGCACTAGGTATAATATAATAAAATGATTACGTAATTTATAATAAGAGAATTCACAATATTACCAGATATTCGTCATCAAACCGGTAGGGATATTGATATAGTGATATAGCGGTTCATTCGATGGTTCAATAATTAAATCACATACCGTTGAAATTAGATATATATAATGTATTAACATTAATGTTGAAAAATCAATAAAAAACAACAATTATTTTTATTTTTAAAAAAAAATTAATTTTAAATAAAAATCGATCAGTATAATTGATACGGTTCAATTGAAAACAGACCAGTATAGTCGGTTTTGGTGGTTTTAACCAGTATAATTACTATACCATACCGATATTAGTACCGGTGCACCAATTTACCGTTTAAACCGACATGCACAAACTAGATTTTATAAGTATCAATATTACATGTTCCAAACATCGACTAAATATAAACCATAAAAAGAATAATAAAATGTGGTCCCTTAAATACAAGAGTGTCAGTTAGACCGGTCACATGGTTGCAATAATTCACTGTAAAAGATACTTTAGTCCATTCAAGTTGTGAAGTTATCCATAAAACTAAAGCAGATACTCTTCCCAATCGTGTGGAATAAAAAGCAACACCACTCATCTAAACATTATATTTATCAAATGAAGCATGTGGCATGCTCAAAGCCTCCCATCACATGATAATGCTCTTAACATTACAACCTTCTAACGAAATAGTCCTGAACTCAGTTTTAGAGGGAAATAAAAAGAATTAAAAGATTTAGAGACCATAAAATATATCTCTAGAATGATTTTAAAGTCTTCATTTTTCGTCAAAACTTAACTTACAAATTTACTCAAGTCGAACAAGCTCCTAATGATGCTTAAAATACATAGATGCTTATTTTATTGTTATCATTTTTTTGGTTGAACATAAACACACCAAATTTAACTTCCACTAGAGGCATCAATCTAAAGTGACATAGTTTTTTCTTCACCTTATTTATGTTCATAAACCTACAACGAAGAGACAATTAAACTTGACTTAGGTTGTTGGACATGCTTCTTCTTAAGAACATTGTCCAACTCTTTAACAAACCTCTCCATTGCTTCGGAAGGCAAACAAACTGGAATTACCAAACCACCCTCACCTTTAGAATTCTCAAAGGGTATATAAAAACTAGCAACACCAGGTATTGCTCCAACACCTCCCTTAGCGGGTCCACCATATAAAGCTTTTCCCCAGCCAAAATCCACCTCGCTAAAACCGGCACGTGTCACGTCCGACACGAGATAAGACCTGACCACAGCAAAATGTGGTCGGTCTTTAATGACCATTAAATCCGCCACGGAATGCATGTACTCTTCAGTCACATCGGATTTTGCTTTTCTCACTAACTCCAATGCATAGCCTAGTGGATTCTCACTAAGTTTTCCTGCGGTTGTGACAGCCACCGGAAATGCGAAAGCGTTGCCGTAGTAACCGCGTGGTAACGGAGGGTTAAACTTAGCACGAGCATTTACTATACAAATAATGCGAACTTCTTCATCATTTTCGGGTTGCAATGCGATTGTTCTGCAACGCCATAGACATGCGGTGAGGATTTCAAAGTTGGAGCACTTTAGCTGGTGGGGTGGAATCAGACGTCGAATTGCAGCTACCTGATACAAATTTGTAACTAATTTCTCAATAAATTTATTTTGACTATGAAATAGTTATAAATATGAGTCAAAATAATTTTTATAAGGAGTCATGAAAAATGTTAAAATAACTAATTTGACTCACATTTCATATTTTTGTGAAATTTTTTTTACTTTTTCAATTTTAGAGGAATAAGTTGATGCTCAAACTTTTTTTTTTGAGAAATGAAAATAGTTTAAACTTTAAAGTCAAATACTCAGTAGTGATAGGTTACATTTAATTTTGTTGGTTTAAGAATCAAATTACTTTAAGAATAAGATTCCTCAATCGTTGACATACTTATTCAACATGTATGAATTAGTCACCTTAAAGTATGATGATATTTTGATATAGACAAAAAATTAATATAATATATGATATCCATGTGAAATGTAAGTATTTAAAAGTCAACTTCTTAAGACTTCCATTATTATAAAAAGTTTGTTCCAAAGAATATTACACCTACATATAATAATATATATTTTCCTTTATGTGAAATGTAAGTATTTAAAAGTCAACTTCTTAAGATTTCCATTATTATAAAAAGTTTGTTCCAAAAGAATATTACACCTACATATAATAATATATATTTTTCCAAAATGTCATTTATTGCTATTTTTAATAGTTATTATAAAATTAAGGCATAACTATCAAATATTAATAAATATCAGTGTAAATTATTCTAATTAAAATCTTCAGTGTATTTGGTAGAGCTAGTTTTTGGAAGCTTTTGTTTATATAAAAGTGGTGTTTATTACTTAAACATGTTTGGAAACCATTGAGAAAAGACACACAGAAATGTATGTATATATGAGTTTTATGCACTATTAAAAACAAATAATCCAAACGAATGTTGGGTGATATACTGATCGTGAACGAATATTAAAAAAAACTTATGATTTTTTACTTAAACTATAATATACTTTAAAATATCTACCAAAGAAACTAAATCTTTTTTTATATTAAAACAGTAAATATTTTGTGTAGAGAAATCTGCAAAAACATATTCTTTGTAAGTGAAAGTTTTATTACTTTATTTAAATATAAAAGCTTTATAATTATTTCTTTGACTACCTCATTTGGACCAAAGAAGAAGGAGCGATGAACCATATCATCCAAAGGGATAATGGTTCCTTTAGTATCAGGAACTTGTTCATATTCTCGATGAGTGCATGTTACTCTTGGTGGGTCCCTTGCATTCAGAAGCTCTCTACGCCACACTGGTAGAATTGATGGCTCGGAAGCTCCCTGAGCCATTTCACCCACCGCTGTCATGAATTGGACCAAGCTAGCTGCATCGCTCATCGTGTGGTTTAGCCGGAGGGCTAAGATGAAGCCACCACACTTAAGACGTGTTACCTGCAATTTTAACATTAAAATGTTGTATATAATATTTTTAGGAGTATCTTTATTTAATTTTAAATTAAAAAATTATAAAAACTTAAATTATATAGAGGAGTGATTCATTTATTTAAACGTACTTCACATCTTAGCCAACAATTCTAGGAAATCTAATAGTGCAGATCTACTCATTAATTCAATCATTGGATTTTCTTAGAATTAATGGCTAAGATGTAGAGTAAGTTTTTTAAAATTAACTCGGAAACAAGTGAATCTCCTCCCAATTATATAAGGATAGTCACTTTTTTAAAATAAAAATTAACTCTTCGAATTTCTTGGTGATTTCCCAAGTTTATTATTTTTCCTTGATGAATAAATGATAAACAAGAGAATTATAAATAAAGATAAAGTGGCTTATATAGAGAAGACTGTGGAAATTTCTAAAATGTTTCTTATATTAACAACCATACTATATAAGTAGTACCTTTGAGAATATTATATTTGCATTCCAATTCAAGTTTCTATATTTCTTACTTCAACTTTGTATATGAAACAATAACAAAGAAATAGCCAAATTATTTATTAATAGTCAAATTATTTATTCATAAAGAAAGTAAAGGGAAAACAACACAAGTTATTTATTATTTTACGTGATGGCAAATTTTGATCTACAATAAAGTTATACAAATTGAGTACTTTATATATAAATTTACTCATTCCATTCCTCATATTTTGACATATGTACATAAATTAATAAATTATAAACTGGTACACTAATATGATGTATTTTGACTAATATACAATCATTCAAACTTTATTTACTTCTCATTATTAAGACAGAGAAATATGATGTAAAAAACTAATAAATAAATGTATAGTTGTGAAAGAATGAATAATCAAATCTTTTGTTTTTAAATATATGAGATCAATAACAAAATAAAAAGGCTAATACAATAAAAAAATAAGGATAGGATGGAATAATGGTTCAATTATGTTTTTTGTCCCTCAATATTGATCTAATATTAATTTGGGTTTAAATCCTAATATTTAGACTTTCAGTATAAAGATTTACATACAATCACTACATTATCCATATTCATTTTGATTAATTTTTTGAAGAATCAATGATAAATAAATATTAGTGATAGATGATGTAATAACAATGTACAAAACTCATACAGTATAATTACATATATATTTTTTCTTATTTTTATTGATTTTCATCCATAAATATTTCAAAATTGTGTTTTAGTCTAAGTCATCCTTAAGTGACGATAGGTTAACACCACAAATGATTAGATCATTAATTAATATAAACCTATGATCTTAGTCACATCATTATTATTGAAAGACAAAAATCAAACTTTTCAAACATTTAACATGCCTTTTGCTACGGTGTCGGCAACATAAAACAGGAAAAACATGTTCTCTTAGATTTGTAGAGAACATTTAAAACACACATTTAACGAGCCTTATTTCAATTATATGAAAAAATATATATGTACTCACACTTCATTATCCACTATTCATTTTTAATTATCATTGACTATAAAATAATACAAATGAATGAGTGAATGATATTGTGACTCTATATAAATCTTTACAGTGACAGTGCATAGATATTACATTTTTCAATTGTATACCAATCATTTGATAGTAGTAAACAATGATTTTATGTCAAACAAAATATTGAACAAATTTATACGTAGGATAATAATCATTTATAACACAATTGATTAAAAAAATAATAAAAAACAATAATATATTTATCATTTTACTAGTTGTGTATGTAAAAAATATTTGGACCTAGGAATGTCAACGGGGCGGGTAGGGTTAGGTTTGTGATTACCTAAACCAAACCCGAATTAAGATGGGTTGAAAATAATAATATCATCCCGAACCCGTCGGGTTTTGGGTAACTCGAACCCGATGAAAATTCGTCTGTTTCTATATATATATATATATTGAACAATATATGTGTAATTTTATAATTTTACATATATTAATCGAGTTCAGTGTGGGTTCGGGGTAGGGTATCAACTGTACCAAACTCGAACTCGAAAGTTGAAATCGGGTTAAACTCGAACCTGAACTCGAACCCAATCACATCGGGTTTTCCCCGTTAAATTCAGGTTAGGTTCAGGCGGGTACCTGCAGGTTCAGTTTTCATTGTCATCTCTATTTGTGTCACTCATGAACTATGAGACCAATGACGCACACTTACTAAAGATCCATTTGCAAGTTGAGATTTAGAGAAGAATGAATAAAAAAAGAATACTTTAGAGCCATAAAATACACTTATGAAATGACTATGAAGTCTTCGATTTCTCACCATTCCCCTCTAAAATCCAACACGCAAACACAACCAATGTTAAAAGGAATAATTAGTTACAATTACCCATTATATACCTGTATAAGCAACAAGGGAGTGTTAAGGACTCCTTGAGAGCCAGGAACATCATAAAGTAGCTCCTCCCAACAAGGAAATGGAGGTTGAAGAGCATCACCAAATTGGTTAAGTGTTACATCTGCATCAGCCTCAATGAATAACACACCCTCTCCACTACAATCCACCATGAGTTTTCTACTAGGACCTTCCCTAAGCCTACCTGCAAAAGGGTAATAAAACACTAATGTTTTGGCTAGTGCCTTTCTAATAACATCAACAGGGTCTTTCCCTTCCAATGATGGGTCATAACGATAGAATTGTATCACTGGGATTTGAAAACGTAAGCCATCTTGGTCATCTATGTCTGAGAGTAGTTTCACTTCATGAGGGGTTGGTTTTGATGGAGATACTAGTTCTGGCCTTTTCCTATTAACTTCAAACACCAAAGATGGAAGTGATGAAGCCATTATAGTTTGTGGAAATGGTTGTTTGATGCTTTGAAATTTCAACAAATGGAAGAGCTCTTATAAAGAGTTAGACTCCTATTATTCCTTCGAGATGACGCCTCTCTTTTTTAGTGTAATTTTAATGGTAAAAATATAATATTAGTATAAATTAAAATAAATAAGTATCATTATAATTTAATTTTTCTATACATTTTAAGAGAACTGTCATTTTCATTAATGGAGAGAAGTCTGATTCTATTATAAATGAGCCACATGATGTAATGGCCCCACACTAAGTTGCTTTAATTATACACAAGTGGGAACACTACTAAACAATTACAACATTATTCGTGCATTTATTGGATGATGCTAGTATGATCGGGAAATGAGATTCAATTGTCCCATTTTTTATATTTTATTATCTTCTAATCCAATTGAAAGTTATCATCTAATTAAAAAAAATATAAAAAAATATCTTTTATATTATTTAGTATGGTATAATTGGTTGGGATCACGTAAATTGCCATTCTCCTAACAACCATTAAGAAATAACCATTCTCCTAACAATCTATTACTATATAGAAATGCAAAGGGCTAGGAAAATTACAATTCTAGAATCCCATATTGTTGACACCTGTTGTTTACAGGGATAAAAAAGTCATTCTATTTAACAATTAAAAAAAATCATTTATTATTGCACCAAAAGTACAGTCTGCCACTTTTTCTTTTGCTGCTTCACGTCTCTTCATTTCACTCTCATTTCACTCTCATCATCATAACATTTCTCTTTCATCTCTTCATCTCTTCATCTCTTCATTTCTTCATTTCTTCATTTCCCTCTCTCACAATCTCAATAGCCCTTTCATCTCTTCCATTTCTTCATTTTTTTACTGCTTCACTTTCACGCTCTCACCCTTACTCTGAAATCTTTTCTCAGGTAATTTGTGGTTCATCGAATGTCGAAGTGGACAAAAAAGTGGACGGTTTTGCTGTATCAATGAATCCTTTCAGATACTCTCTCTTTTATCCTCTATCTTATGCACTGACATACTTTTTATATTTTTGCAAAGCTTTCATTTTTGTAAAGGTTTTACATATAACATTCAGTTGTTGAGAAAAATAATCTTTTTTTTACAAAGATGAGACCTTTGCATGTATTTATCGCTATTTTCTTTACCGAATCATGTTTGTCTTAGGTCATATGTGTGATTTTTGCATATTACCATGTTGTATGTTTCTTTTTTTGTAAAAAAAGATGAGACCTTTGCATCTATTTATCGCTATTCAATTTGCTGGATCATGTTTATCTCATTCATATGTGTGATTTTTGCATTTTACCCGGTTGGATGTTTATTTATTTGTAAAAAGATGAGACCTTTGCATGTATTTATCGCTATTTTCTTTACCGAATCATCTTTGTCTTATGTCATATGTATGATTTTTGCATATTACTATGTTGCATGTTTTTTTTTTGTAAAAAAATGAGACATTTGCATCTATTTATCGCTATTCAAGTTACTGAATCATGTTTATCTCATTCATATGTGTGATTTTTGCATTTTACATGGTTGGATGTTTCTTTTTTTAAGTTTACCATTTTGTATGTTTTTTTCTAAAAAGATGAGACCTTTTCATCAATTTATAAAATGCAAAAGTTACTGAATCATCATGTTTATTTTATTCAAATGTGTTATGTTTGCATTTTTTTTCATATATTCAAGTTACTGAATCATGTTTATCGCATTCATATTTGTGATTTTTGCATTTTACACCGTTGGATGTTTCTTTTTTTATGTTTACCATTTTGTATGTTTTTTTTGTAAAAAAATGAGACCTTTTCATCTATTTATAAAATTTACAATTACTGAATCATGTTTATTTGATTCATGTGTGATGTTTGCATTTTTTCATATATCAACATCATGTCTACATCACGGCCGTTCGATATGATAATGGATTTGAATGACTCCAAATACCTGTGGAAGATTGCAGTCAGAATAACTGACATTTGGTATGTGCAACTACCTCCCAAACCCGGACATCTGGAAATGATATTAATGGATTCTAAGGTACCAATATACCATCATCTTCAAGTGTTATTTTTTATATCAAATTGATGTTTAATGTTTTTTTTTTCATTAATGTAGGGCGACAGAATTCAAGTCTCTGTCCGAAAGGATCAGTTTAACGAATGGAGAGAACATTTGGTTGAGAGTTCAACTCATGTCATGCACAATTTTAATGTCATGCACAATGACATCCAATTTAAGGCATGTGACCATGTTTACAGAATGCAATTCACTGCCGGTACCACTCTCAAACAAAGAGAATTTCCTGATATTCCTGAATGGGAATATGATTTCAAAAAGTTTGGTGACATCCTTGACGGAAACGGTAGAAATGATTTACTAATAGGTTATATTATTGCTCTAATTTACTAATAGGTTCAACTGTTTCTCTGATTTAGTAGATTATTTTTTACATCATTCTATTTCTTTTTCCTAGATATCATTGGTGCTTTTGATAAGGTAATATTCTCCCAAACACAAGGCAATTTGAAGAAAGTTGTCTTCAGTTTGAAAGATTTTAGGTATTTTTCATCTATTTAATTTATACAGCTATAGCGTAGATTTTTGACTTTATATTTTTTTCTATCAACAGTGGTGATTTCATTAACTGTACTCTGTGGGAATCACATGCTACCAAATTCGAGAAACACTATAACAACCACTGTAATGTTGAACCTATGATAATTTTGTTAACTCATGCTAGAATCAAAGAAGGACAAGGTGATGATAATTTTGTTTACTCTAATGTTGGACCTCTATTTTAATTTTGTTATCACACACTTTCCAATGATATTAACTTTTTGGTCTAGGTAAGTATCCACATAGCATTTCCAACTCATGGTGCGGATCAAAAATATTGATTGGTGAAGAAATTCCCAACATTGACAAGTACAAACAAAGGTATGTTGACACTGCGCTATTTATTTTGTATTTATCATGCTTCAAAATGTTCAGTTACTAATGTCTCATGCTTCATTGTAGTTTTTCAACTTTTAGTCTATCATGTGATACATTGAGCCATAGTAACAGCCAAATGTCACAATATTCTAACTTATCTGATGATGAGCGATTTATGTATAAAGCTGAAGTCAAGAGTATTACAGAAATTTCTGCAATTACATCTTCTGAGGTATATTGCATCTTTAGATGATTTTTTATAAAAATACGGTTATAAGCTACTAACCATCTATTTTGTGAATATGTAGGAAATAACATGTGTAACAGTTGGGACGACAACAATGTTTGTTGTTGGCAAACACGGATGGTACTATGAAGGTTGTACTAAATGTACAAAGAAGACTGATGTTAAAGATGGCCCATTCACGTGCAAGTGTGGCACATACAATCAGAAGTCTTCACCAAGGCAATTTGGTTTGCTTATCATATCTTTTTTTTTGTCATTTAGTACCTATCAGTCTATAACGATACACTTCTTTCTATGTTAGGTATAAACTGGATATTAAAGTCATACACCAACATGGGAGTGGAAGGTTTGTTTTCTGGGATTGTCAATGTGCTGACATCATTGGCGTATCGGCATCTGACTTAAGAGATCAGATGGTTGCAGTAAGTATAGATTTATTTCATTCTATGAATTCAAATCAATAGTTTAAGTCTTAATTTTATATAATAGTTATTATCATATATCTTTTTGTAGGAAGGTGAAGATGATCCCAAGGCATTCCCTTTAATTCTGGATGAACTGCTTGCAAGAACAATGGCTCTAAGGGTCAAAGTGCAACCCTCATACAACCAATCTTCTGTTATCAGACTTTCTGAGGATCCAAATTTAATCAAGAATATACTTGATCAAATTGTCATATTTCAGGTACTTTATAAATAACTCCTCCTATTATGTATACTCCCTTTAATTCTTACTTTCGTTTTATGACTATAAATTTCTTCCTTTAATGTTATGTCCTACTACACAGCCAACAAATTCTGATGATATGAAAGCAAAGTCTGATATTAATGATTCCTTTCAGTTAGACTCTGTGAGTGCATCACATATTTTCTTTTACAAAATTTACACTGCAAAGGTATTGTATATCATGCCTCTAATTCAGGTAACTTTTGTGTTAACTTTGATGAGTAGTCTGTGTCTATTACTGCTGATCATGATCCAGACCTTTTACAAGTTTTAACTCCAGCCAAACGATTATCGGCTGACATTGACGTGGACCTCATACAAAGTCCACTGTATAATTCTACTCAGTTGTCATCTTCAAAGGTGGCAAAGCATATCAACATTGACTGACTTAGTTATTTCCTCTCACTAATTAAATGTAACCTTTGAACAACCTTTCTTTTGATGCATCACACTATGATGTATTTGACTTAACCTCATATTTTGTGAACTTATGTGGTTACATGGTTACATAGTATTTCCATGTTTTCACATACAGTGGGCAACCATATATATAACCCTCTAAATATTTTGTATATTCCAAGACTTCAATTACTAATTAGTTTTAAATCATTGAAGTATTTTCTTTAATTTACATATAACAATGTAACAACCTTTACCACATAGAATATATATAGACAAAAAACTATTAAGTTAATAAAGATCATGTAGCGATATATCATCACTATAAATAAGTTATATCTTACTATTTATTTGACTTATTAATTTTTAGTCCTGCTGATGAAGCACCACACCCAAATAATTCTTCAAAGCGGAAGACAATAACCAAGTCCATTACTGCCATCTAACTTTGTTCCATTCAATTTTTTGTATTATTTTTATAATATAGATCATGTAGCAAATATCATCACTAACAATGATACGTTAAAAAGCCAACTGAACTAGAAAATAGTATATTTAAGTTTTTAATATATCCTACTTACTATAAATAAATTATATCTTACTATTCATTTAACTTATTAAATGTTAATGAAGCACCACACCCAAATATATCGTCAAAGAGGAAGACAATAATCACACCCATTGCAAGGTCTAACATGTGTTTTTCCTCACATTAAACATCTAACAAATCATATATAATTGTTAGATTTTCATAGACACAATTCTAAAAATAAGTTCACTTTTTTGAATCATTTTGTTGCAGATTATCCATCATTGTGTCAGACCTCCATCCAACCATTGAAACTGTACTTTTACAAAAAAACAACATTGTAAGACCTCCTTCCAATCATTGAAATACTACTTTTCCTAATACTACTTTTCCTAATCTATAATTATCTGCTTTTCCTAATCACTGTAGACTAACTTCATTAAAATGTGAATTTGGATGAAGAAATGATTGATAATTTTTTCACTTATCATACTAATTAAAAATAAACAAATAAGTCAACAATAATTATTTTATTAATAAACATTAATAATTCTATTTTACTATAATGTCCTAAAGCTTCTTTCTATTTAATTTTGAATGTTGGGGATATTTCGGTCATTTGCCATAACAATGATTACACTTTTTCTGAATTTTCTGAAAGTAATGATGACAAAATTACAATTACTAAAACAGGCTTTGTTTTGAAAACCACAACACGTTGGGAAGGGGTTAACAACGTAATTTTACCCTTCCCACTTTCTCTTTCTTCCGGAAACACCTCCTTTCTTCTCCTTTCATTCCTCTCCTCTATTCGTTAGAAAACCTAACTTTTCGTTTCCTTTCTTTCGTCTCTCTGTTTCTCTTCATTTCATTATTTAACATGAACCGCTTCATTTCTCATGCATGTCTACATTTGTATTTCTTCTCATTATTTTTAATAACTATTACTCTTCATGTTTTCATTTTCAAAAACTCTCACTCTCATAATCGCATTTTAGTGAAACCTAACTCTTACACTCTCTTAGCAAGTCTTCGTTAAGGTAATGTATGGTTCATTGTGGTCGAAGGTGCAGACGATTGTAGATCTTCTTTTCCACTGTGTTTCTTCCATTTGCTTTGCGATACTATTTTTAAAGGTTTCACCTTTACACAGTTTTCTTCACAAATATGTTATACTTCATAGAGTAATCATTTTTTCTAAAGGAGTCACCTTTACTGGTCCTCTTTGTCTCCTTCATCTGTGAAGAAATTTTATAATCATTATGTTTTCATGTTTTCATTTGCTACTTTCCCCGTTTTATCGTCTTCATAGTATTTATCACTGTGAAATTTGGTTCACAGACTTCTTGCATGTTGAAGACGACATCGAATGGGAAAGTTTACATTGAAGTTGTTGTAATGCTTTATCTTTTTATATCTTTCATTTTTTACCATAGTTTTTCATATTTCACTTTCTCCGTTTTTCGTCTTCGTAATGTTTATCACTGTGATATGTTGAAGACGACACCGAATGGAAAAGTTTACATTGAAGTTGTTGTAATGCTTTATCTTTTTATATCTTTCATTTTTTACAATAGTTTTTCATATTTCACTTTCTCCGTTTTTCGTCTTCGTAATGTTTATCACCGTGATGTGTTGAAGATGACATCGAATGGGAAAGTTTACATTGAAGTTGTTGTAATGCTTTATCTTTTTATAACTTTCATTTTTTACCAGATTTTTTCATATTTCACTTTCAGTGTTCAGTTTTCATTGAATCTGTTTTAATCCTTTATCACTGACCAATTTTTTCGTCTTTGTATTCCATCGAAGACGACAATGACGGAACAGTGAACATTTCTGAGTTTTTATTTCAAAATACTATTTTGGTCATACTAAATATTATAGTTATGAAGAAAATATTATAGTTATGAAGAAAATACTATTTTGTTCATAACATATATTATGAAGAAAATATTATAGTTATGACTCTCTATATGTCCATACTATTTTGGTTTATATGAACTTTACCCCATACGTATGTACATATGACTCTCTATGTGTCCTGTGTATGTTATTTTGACTCCAAGTAACTCCATTACATTTTATTTGATTCTTTAGCTGCTTAAAAATATTATGAAGTTCACTCTCTGTATATATAATACTGTTTTTACCGTATAAATGTCCATTTTAGGCTACCTCATTCATTCACTACTTACGAATATGTCCATTGTATGTTATTTCACTCCATGTATGTAGATTATTACATTTTATTTTACTCATTACAACTTAAAATGTTATGAAGTTCACTCTCTGTATAGATTATTACATGCATGTAGTTCATATCTTTTTATATGCTAAATGTTATGAAGTTCACTCTCTGTATACAAAATGATTCAATCAATCTCTTTATATTACATGTTATTTGACTATTTAACTAATTCATTCAATGCTTACAAATATGTCCATGGTATGTTATTTCACTCCATATATGTAGATTATTATTTTGACTCCAAGTATGTCCATTACATTTTATTTGATTCATTAGTTGCTTAAAAATATTATGAACTTCACTCTCTGTTTTACCATAGAAATGTCCATTTTATGCTACCTCATTCATTCACTGCTTACAAATAACATCAGTGAAATATGAAGACAGTGATAAACATTCATTCACTGCTTACAAATAACCTAGAAATGCCCATATGTTGTCCAACAACATGTATATCTATTATATTATATTTCACTCTTTGTATGTCCATACTATTTTGTTTTATATCATATTTCACTAATTGTATGTTCATTATATGTTCACTGTATGTTATTTTGACTCCATGTATGTCCATTTTCTGCTACTTCATTCATTCACTGCTTACAAATAACAATCAGTTTCACCCATATGTTGTTTTACTACGTGTATATATGTTGTTCATTATATGTCCATTGTATGTTCTTTACTACATGTATATATGTTGACTATATGCATGTGCATTATATGTTAATGACTTTCTGTATATACATTTTATCTATACCTAAATTAAATGTTAATTGACGTTCTGTATGTGCACTAAATGACTCTCACAGATTAATCATTTACGGGTATGGAATCATATTTACAGGTCTTCTTTATCTCTTTCATATGTTATGAAGGTTTGTTTTCATATTATTTATTCAAACTATTTTGACAAATATGGTTACATCAAATTCATCCCAATGGATATCCTCACCTTTTTTCTGTGCATATGTTTCTGCTCCTTACTTATACAAAATGATTCATTCACTATCTCTATTATACTGTTTGACAAATATGGGTATATTTTACAGAATAATCATTATAGGGTTATGAAGTCACCTTTACAGGTCCTCTTTATCTCCTTCATCTGTTATTATGCTTTATAATCTTTTTGTTTTCATTTTTTATTTTCCCCGTTTTATTTTAACTGTATTTTCATGTATCCAATTAAGACTTACATTGAGAGTCACATCTTCAAAAATAAGAAGGTCTACATATTATGGGGTAGTTTTATTATTAGCTATCCTATATGAAATTTGACCTTAACATTCTTATTTACCCCTATACAAGTTGTTGTTTACCAAATTAATATCAGTAAAACATGTTGTTTTGAAAACCACAAAGCTTTACTTTTTGTTTCAATTTTTATTCTTTTCCTTTCATTAAAGGAATAAACACGTCCTTTAAGCTTTAGTATTTATTGTAACAAATTTTCATGATGTTATCATTTTGAATTTTTGTTGTCTAACAATGTCATCTATCTTTTTATATGATAGTATAATGTCTCTTTCACACCCCTTCGATATGATCACTGGTGTGAATGATTCCAAACATTTTTGGAAAATAGCTGTTCGAATAACAAAACTTTGGTTTGTTCAAAAACCACCCAAATCTGGACATTTAGAGATGGTTTTGATGGATTCAAAGGTAAAATAAGTCATATTTTGACTATAAGGTATGTTTTTCTGTTTAAGAAATTACTCATTTTTATGATATTTAGGGGCACAAAATTCAAGTCTCCGTTGTAAAGGAAGATTTTATTCGATGGCGTAATTATTTAGTGGAGTATGATACTTATATGATGCAAAACTTTGATGTGATGCTAAATGACTGTGAATTTAAAGCCTGCGACCATCTTTATCGGATGGAGTTCAATGCCAATACAATAGTTGAACGACTTATATGTCCTGCTATTCCTCTTTTTGAATACGAATTCAAAAAATTTGCTGAAATTGTAGCTGGCCAGTTTTCAAGTTATTTGTTAATAGGTTAGATCAAATTTATTATATGTTTTCGTACCCAAATACTTTTATTTAGTTTTCTCAAATTCCCTATATATATAGATAAAAGAAATTTATTTTCTTATGCCTATTGTAGAAATTATCGGTGTAGTTGAATACAAGTCCATTTTTTCCCAAACAGAAACAAAATTAAAGAAAGTTACCTTTGATCTGATAGATTTTTGGTAAGGTGGTTTCATGTTAATGTTGAAATTTTTTATTGTCTTTATATTTACGTTTTTCGTTATATTTGATTGTATTTTGATATTTAAATATTGGATTTATAATTGTCTTCTTCAGCGGTGATATCATTACATGTAATCTATGGCATTCACTTGCGATGAAATTTATCAATTATTACAAAAAACGGCGAAATGGTGAGCCAATGATCATTTTATTAACAAATGCTAAAGTCAAGAAAGCAAAAGGTTGTAGTAGTTCTATTGTTTTAATTTTTAACTTTATGAAATATATAGTGTCAAGTTCATGTTGTGGATCAAAGTTATTCAGTTGCCATACCATTTCATTGAATTATAGGTGACTGTCCAACAATAGTTTCAAGTTCATGGTGTGGATCAAAGTTATTGATTGGGGAAGAAATAAATGACATTGCAAAGTATAAGCAAAGGTATAGCATGGAAACCAATATTCAACATGCAGTTTTTTCTTTGCCTGAATTCATTGTGTGAATTAGAATATAAACTTATTGTGTGAATTTATTTTTTATTATTGTTGTGTTGTATGTAGGTTTTCTTCTTTGCCTCTATGGTTTGACCAATTCAGTGAAGGACAACGCCAGTTACCATCACCTCAAGTAACTTATATTACTTCATATTCTAATGTAGTTCATTGTTATTTTTAGATTTATGTTATTAACGTTCAATGAGATATTGTCCAACAGCCTCCACTTTCGAAGTGGGAAAAAAGAAAGTCGCATGCCAATGATTCCCAACAATTAAAAACTGTGAGTTCATAGACCTTTTATTAACTTATTTATCAATGTAAATGTAATTCCTACATGTTCAGTCATATAAAAAATGTTTTGAATTTTGTCGTAGGCTGTGTCTTTTACTGCTGAACATGATCCAGACCACCTTGAAGTCATAACTTCTTCCAAGAGAATGTGGGGTGAGTTAGATTTGGATTTGGCTCAAAGCCCTCTACAATCTTCCTCTGGAATTTCATCTTCCAATGTTGCAAAGCATATGAAGACTAAATAAGTTTTGATATTAATGTTTTAAGTTGCATGTAAACACTTCCTTTGAATATTTTTTGTTGCATCACAAGTGTGATGTATATTAGGTCATTTTTTACAACCTCACCTAAATGAGGTTGAAACAAAATTGTCCTATTTTTTGTTAGTATTATATATAGAATGGAATAGAATACCTAACTTATATATAGAAAAGAACAGATCTTTGAAGTTATTATACAACTTACCTTGCATCTTATTCTATATTTTTGTTAGTATTATAATTTGTCAATGAATGGAGTTTATGAGTTACTAATTAAATTTGTCATTCAAATACATAAATATCATTTTCCATGATATAATCATCAAAAAATGTTTAGCTAAAAATTACTTTATGCTACTTAAATATATTGATCCAAAATATGGTATCACCCGTGCGAATGCACGGGTACCCTACTAGTATAAAATAGAAAAGTTGACATTAGCCTAACAAAGTTGAATAGGATTCTGACTCTCCAGTACTGGGCTTGTGAGGGAGAAATTTTGTTAAAAAAATTTAATTTAAAAAATGTAAATAATCTAAACCATTGAAGTTTTGATTTTGCCATGTGTCAAAATCTTAAGCATGCACTGTCCTCTCCTGTAATGGAGAGGAGCCAAACTCAACAAAGTTGACATTAGCCTAACAACCATTTAATTTATTACAGACTATTTGGGATCATATAACACCTAAATTAAGAAATGTAATTAATATATAAACTTGTATTAAATTTAGAGATGATAGTCAATTCAATCCCCCAACGTAGACATATTAAAATGGGTTATCCCAATGGGTTTGGGCTAGCTCGCTTTTGATTCGGACTAAAATGGGTAAGACTAAAAATTCCGATTAGATTTTATGTCCTTTAAATTGTTGCTCAAGCCCATCTAAAGTGGGTTGTGAGAGGCTGGTCAGAGTAACTTTTTAGTAAAAAAGTTAAATAATTTAAATCTCATTTTAGAACATGTTGATACAAAAAATTATAATAAATCACATCTTTTATTAAAACGCTTTAAAAGGTTGTGAATTGTTGGTTTCTCTTCAAACATAGAGTGAAATGTTGTTTTATTTTACTCTTATGTATTTCTCTTTGATTCGCTACTTGTATTTTCATCTATCTTAATTGTTTATTTTATAATATAGGAATATGTTAAGATTGAATCTGGATGGAGAGATATCACCAAGCATTGGTAATTTACCAAACTTATAATCTCTATATATTTTTTGGAATTGGTTATTAATTTTTTTAGCCTTATTATCTTTGTAAATTTTGATTTGATTACTATTATATAGAATCTGAACTACGTTTTTTTTTATAAGAAATTCATTTATTTCTCAAGTTAAGGGAGACAGGAAATTCAATGATTAGTCATTTACGTCCTCATCATCTTCGTCTCTTTCATTAGTGTGTATAATCTTTTAGGTTAATGGATTTGAACTAAGAGAGACAAGTTCATTCAATGCTTTATGAATTGGATTTTCATAATGATGTTTCTATCTTGTAAATATGGTGTAATTGAGATGTTTGTCATGTGTTTGGTAGAATGCCTAAAAGAGATGTTGTCTTATTTAACAACACTCGCTTGAGGCAATGTAAAAAGTAGACATTTAATAGTGCTCGCTTGAGTGGGTGATGTTGAATTTCCACTTTATATAGCATTTGCTTGAGTGAGCGCTATAGAAAATGGGCATTCAACAATGCTCACTCAAGCGAGCACTGTTAAATGTATACTTTCTACTGTGCTTCAAAAGTGTTGTTGAATCCAACCCTACATTCTATTGCGGTCACACAGACAACATCCAAAAGCATTGTTGAATGACAATTTTAAGCATTGTTGTTTTGCAATTCTAACTTAGTGCGTATTAGTAACAAGCAATCGTTAAGCATTGTTGGTAACAAGCAACCATGTATACTTCTTCCCTAATGTTTAATGACTATTGATATATTAGTATTAGATATTAGGATTAATAATTACAACCACTTTGTGCAAAAATTTGTCATTCTTGTCCTACACCATGCATGTGTTTTGCTCGTGTTTCACAACATATCAATGGGATAGAGATCACCTGTATCAACTCTGTGTCTTCAACTATATCCCGCCTACTTATATATAGATATGTGAATTTAATTTATTATTTTTGTAAAATAAAATTAAATCTACTTATGTATCCACTTAATATTTGTTGTCAAACATTAATTGGTGTGGGACAAAAATATATATAGTTTAAGGACAGAGGATCCTCTTCCCTATCAATGTGTCATTTATAGTCATGGTTGCCACTAAGCTCTAGTCACAGACAGTGACTGCACCACAATGTGGTCAAGTTTCCTTTTACTATAAGAGCCATTTATACAAAGTACTTATATATTTTTCTTCAAAAAGGTTCTTATCCTAAAAGCAAAAATTGTGCACTCATGATCTTATGAGTTATGTGCCAATTGTCTTAATCTCCAAACTTTCCCACTCACATAGAGAAGTTTCTTAGAATGAATCCAAAATGAGATTATATTCTCAGCCATATGTGCATATGTAGAGTGACTTTGACTTCAATGATGAATCTTTTGTATAACTAATTGTAGAAAGCATGAATTTCAAAACAAGAAGAAAAGTAAATAGAAACAACCTTCCTTTATCTTTTCTCTTCTACAATAATTTATATCACTCTAAAATATTAATCTAATAAATATTATTACACCACATAAAAATGATATGAATTTCAAAGCCATACTTTAATTAGTAATGTTTAATTCTAAGTAATATAGATTACTATAAAGATTTAAAAACTAAATTTATTGGTGAATATATTATTATGTTTTCCATGTATCACAACAACCCAATATCCTAGAAAGGTGGTGCATCTTATCTTCCTTCAATAATACAGTTATTGATTTATCGTAGAAAGGAATTATTGTAAAGGACAAGTGGAGATGTTATTCTCTTCTATTACTAGATATCAAATTAGTCATAGTATTATTGTACACTAGTTATTACTAATTAATTTATATGTGTATTGAGTTATATATATTATAATAAATTTATAGATATAATTATTATTATAATAAAAAATATATGCATAAATGCATGAGTTTTATACATTATCACTATATTATCTAAAATTTATAGTTGATAATCATTAATTTTTAAATATAAGTAATACACATGAATAATATATAATATATTAACTATGTATAAAACTGATATTGCATAAATATTACAATATATTATAATAAATTTATAGTTATAATTATTATGAGGAAAAAATTGTATCTACTATAATAAAGTTGTTAGTGCATTGTCCACAAAATATATATATATATATACGCATAGTTAATATATTATAATTAAATATATATATATATATATATATATATATTATATATATATATATATTTAATTACCATTCATTTTTTAATAGAAATAGAGAAAAGGATGTATGCATGCTAGTATGAGATTTTTTTTACAATTTATCATTATTGAATTTTAAATATAAGTAATACAAATAAATGGTTGATGATGAACTAACTCTGTATAAATTTTTACACTGACTATGTATAGATATTATACTCTTTTGAATTTATTTATGAATCAATCTCCTAATTATCTATATGTATATATATACTTCTATATCTATACTATATATAAATGTAAAACATGATATAACTTTCACCATGGTGTAATTTCAATTTCTAGTTTTGCCTCTGACAGTTTTTAATTTCTACAAAAAAAAATCATATAATTATATGTAACCATCAACATATTAATCACCACTCTCACCTTAAATTGAACATCTATTAATATATATATAAAGGCAAATCATGATTTAGCTACTATCATTGACTAATTTTCATTTCTCTATTTTGCACTTAATATTTTTTATCTTTAATTATATTAAAAATTATACACTCGCTGAAAGCAGGTTCACATTAATATTGTTATGAACGTTTATATCAGATAGAATACACATTACAAATAATAAAAAAACGGGTTGACATGCACGAGAGTATCTGTTAACACACTAGTTACTATATAACGGCAAAGCATGCCTAAGAGTAATTGAACTAACGTAATTTTTATATTCCAACTTTGTCCTTACTATTATATAAATGTAAAATATTCGTAAAGAACATGTGTGTAATTGAATTTCTATAACTTAACTTAATTCCACTTATATACTTAAATAGTAATAATCGAAGGCATTTATGAAAGTTTTCTCTCATTTAATTTTTATAATTCACCCCATAGATTTATGATATATTATATTATGAAGAAATTTATGATTTATTCCTACATTCTACTTCTTCAAAATAAAATATATAAAAATTGAATACATAATATCCTATGAACGAGTAGGCATGAAGTGGTTTTCTATAATAACATAAATCTTAAACGACAAATTAGTATTTGGTAGGATTGCGAACATTGGGCCCCGAGTGCAGCAATCAAATTTCCAGGTTTCTTCTTTTATTTCCACTATAGCATTTGTTCGAAAATCTCCACCACCTTCCTCCTTATTTAAGAGTAGAAATTTGTTAGGTTGATACTTATTATGAATAGGTAAGATATTTATTATTCCAATAATTAGTAACACCACTTACCACTTATATTTTTGTTCATTTATAAATTGGTATAATAAACTTTTAAATTATCTTTGATTCATTCTTAAACTATTACAATTAGAACGTAATATTTATTTATAGTTGATATAAAAATATATAGATATTGAGTATATTATTCATAATTTATATTATTATTTATGTTTAAAAGTTAATTATGATTTTAAATAATATAATGATAGTATAAAAAAATTTAGGTTGTGTTTCCATACATTATTTTCTCTTATAATTATGCTCCTTATGTTATTGACCACAAAATAACGTAGGAAACACTTGACATTCCAACTTTTATTTAAGTCACTCAATTATCACGATTTATCTTTAATTTGCTTTTCTCTTTCACCTAATAAGTTGATGTCTCTGTGTAGAATTTGACAATCTTTCTGCATACTACCATTTCATCAACATGTTTTCATTGTCATCTCTATTTGGGGTACTTATGAACTACGAGACCTGTGACGCACACTTGTGTCACACCCACAAAGGTCGGCTTTATGTATAAGTCATTACTATATTTTAATTAAGAATCCATTTGCAAGTTGAGCTTTGAAGAATAATGAATAAAAAATATTTTAGAACCATAAAATACACTTGTAAAATGAAGCCTTCAATTTCACAACCTACCAATGTATGTTTTATAGTTGTGGTTGCCACTATACTCTAGTCACGGATCGTGACTCCACAATGTGGTCATGTTTCTTTTTACCATATGAGCCATTTATACAAAAGTACTTATATAAATACTTAAATATTATTCTTCAAAAAGGTTCTTATCCTAAAAGCAAAATTTTGCACTCATAATCTTATAATCTCCAAACTTTACCACTCACATAGAGAAGTTTCTTAGAATGAATCCAAAATGAGATTATATTCTCAGCCATATGTGCATATGTAGTAACTTTGACATCAATGATGAATCTTTTTGTATAACTAATTGTAGAAAGCATGAATTTCAAAATAAGAAGAAAAGTAAACAGAAACAACCTTCCTTTATCTTTTCTCTTCTACAATAATTTATATCACTCTAAAAAATTAATCTAACAAATATTATTACACCACATAAGAATGATATGAATTTCAAAGCCATACTTTAGTTAGTAATGTTTAATTCTAAGTAATATAGATTACTATAAAGATTTAAAAACTAAATTTACTAGTGAATATATTATTATGTTTTCTATGCATCACACCAACCTTATAGCTCTTCTTTATTACAAGAGAGTAAAATGCATAAGGAAGATTATAACACATGACAAAAACAAAATTTCAATGATCAAGATTCTTATGTTTTTTATATTAAAAATTATAAAATTTATTTCTCTCTTATTTCTAGTACTAGACTCTCGAGTACCAGAGAGAAATCCATTTCGTACTCATCTTGTCCCATCTCGACTTAACAAGGCTGTCCATCTTATCTTCCTTCAATAATACAGTTAATGATTTATATCCTAGAAAGGAATTATTGTAAAAAAAAACATGTTAAGATGTTATTCTCACCAATTTAAACCGTATTAGATACCAAATTAGTCATAGTATTCTCATATATTTAAATATGAATGTTATATAATATACTAACTATGTTTAACATATTTTTAATTACCATTGATTTTTTAATTACCAATATATTTAATTACCATTGATTTTTTAATATATATCAATATATATTTAAATACATAGAAAGATGTATGCTCGCTAATCTAATATATTTTTATGTTGTTATTGCATCATCCACCATTTATACTTTATCATTATTGACAATATTGGTAATAGAAATAAATGATTAATGATGAACTAACTCTGTATAAAATTTGTATACTGACTGTGTATAGATATTACACTATTTTAAATTTATTTATGAATGACTATCCTAATTATCTATACTACTATATAAAGGCAAAACATGCATAAAATTAATTGAACAAACATAATTTCTATATTCTAACTTTGCTCTTACTATTATATAAATGCAAAGTATTCGTAAAAGACATTCAGATAATTGAACATCTATAATTTAATTTAATTCAATTTATATACTTAAATAGTAATAATTAAAGATATTTATGAAAATTTTCCCTCGTTTACTTTTTATATTCTATGGGATAGATTTATGATCTATTGCATTTTGAAGAAGTTTATAATTGATTCCCTTATATTTTAAACATTCTAATTCTCCAAAATAAAATATATAAAAATTAAATATATAGTATCATACAATATAAACAGGCAGATACAAATTATTTGTCCATACACTAGTTTAACATAAACCTTAAAGGACAAATTAGTATTTGGTAGGATTGCAAACATTGGGCCCCTGTGTGCAACAATCTAATTTTCTTCTTTTATTTCCACTCTATCATTTCTTCGAAAATCTCCACCACCTTCCTCGTCATTTAAGAGTAGAAAATTGTTATGTTGATACTTACTATGAATAGGTAAGATATTTATTATTACAAAAATTAGTAACACCACCTACCACTTATATTTTTGTTCATTTGTAAATTGGTATATTCATTCTTAAACTATTACAATAATATTCACATATATATAAAGATTTATTCACAATAAACACATTATTTATAGCTTATTTATATTACTTATATTTAAAACTTAATAATAATTTAATAATAATTTTAGATGATAGGATGATAATATAAAAATTATTAGTTTCCACGTTTTTTCTCTTTTAATTATACCGTTATGTTATTAACCACTAAATAACGTAGGAAGATCTTGACACACTTTTGTTAAGTCACTCAATTATCACCATTTATCTTTAATTTGTTTTTCTCTTTCACCTAACATGTTGATGTCTAAGTATAGAACTTGACAATCTTTTTGTATATCAACGTTTCAGCAACAATCACATTAAATTTGGTGTTATCACTTCCTTGAATTTTTTATTATTATCAAAGGTATTTTCTTACCTTTTTTGTAAGGATTATTTCATTTCAACGTACGTGATTGTCACTTCCAACAAATGTCGTTATCATGAATCAAACTCTTGACCATTTGATCATTTTTTAAGTATAAACACTTTTAAATTTCAATAAAATAAGTTATTTGAGGAGGATAATAAAAATTAATAAATAACAATTGACCATGGTTATGTTATTAACTTAATGAGAAATAAATTGAATGATATGTTAGTATAATTATAAAAGTTTAATTTCAATGAGGATGATTTAAAATTTCATCTTACCCTCATAATAGTTTTCCTTTATTACATATAGGTAAGAGGTATCAGTTGGTAAGAGACGGATACAGTGCCCAGAATCATTCAATAGTAGTACTTTATTGACTTGACTTGTGAAGCTTTATGACTATTAACATGCTTAGGTAAGATTTATAATTATTTATAGGTATTTGTTGGTCAGGGACGGATAGAAGAGGTGTGACAATGGATCTCACTTCTCCATCTCCATTTGGAAAATATATGTATTCATAATATATATTAATTTTATATGTCATTTATGTTTAATTATCATTGATTCTTTAACAAATATAATACAAATGAATAGTTGATAATGTATTGACTGCGTATAAATCCTTACATTGACAGTAGGGATGACAATGAAAACTGAGTCTATCGGTACCCGTCCGAACTCAACCCGAATTTAATGGCAAAAACCTGATGTGATTAGGTTTGGGTTCAGGTTTTACCTGAGTTCAAATTTCGGGTTCGGGTTTGGTACAGTTGATTCCTAACCCGAATGCAATCTAAAACCAATTAATATATCTAAACTTACAAAATTACACATAAATATATATATATATATATAACATATATATATATATATATATATATGTTTATCACGGGTTCTCATCGGGTTCATGTTACTTGAAAGCCAACGGGTTCAGGATGATATTATTATTTTCAAGCACACTTAATTCAGGTTCGGGTTCAAATTTTGGATTTCGGATTTGGGGTTAAGTAAGTACAAATTTAACTTAAATTCGCCTTGTTCCCGTTCCTAATTGATAATATATAGATATAGACTCACACTAATTTTTTAAGGTTTTAAGTATTCATATGTATTTGAAGAAAAAAGATTTTTGAAAACATGAGTTATTAAGCTTTTCCAATAAACTTATTTTCCAAAATTTGAACTCCACCATGCCATCAAGAATATATTTAAGGTTATCTCCATCTATCACATATATTTTATTACTAATTATATAATACTTTTAATAAAAATATTTTTTAATTTTTTATTACATGTTTATATGTATATTTTTTGTTTAAGCCACATATATATTCACATATTCTTGTTCACGCAGTACTATGAGGCAGCAAAGTCTCCATTAAGGTATTTAATGCAGTTGCATATACATTTATATTGTTATATGAATGTAATATTTATTCACTAGCCTAAAAATTTATACTTGTTTAATATATTATTTATTATTCATTTATATTACTTTCTTAAGAGTTAATAATTAGTAAATATAAATATTGAATAATATAGTGACAATGTGTACAACTCTTACCATGCAAGATTAAATGATTATTAAATATAAATATTGAATGATATAATAATATTATATATAAATCTTATAATATCAATACATTTTTTATCTTTTAATTATAATATTTATCCACTATTAATATAATAAAGATTTATATATTCACTTATGTTATAAGTCACCCACTAAAATCAGTTATAAGTCATTACGTTATAAGTCACGCACTAAAATCAGTTATAAGTCACGCACTAAAATCAGTTATAGTTTGGTAATAATCCATTTGCATAAATAAAGTGTCAGCGCACCCAAATAAAGTTGCAAGACGTTAAGATTAAGTGCTCCAAATCCTTAAAAGTAATTTTCTCTCCCAAAAACAAAAATGTATATAAAAAAATATAAATAAAGATTACATGTTCTAAAAAATTATTGTCTTTATGTCTCAAGTCAATTACCTTACACTAAGTAATATAAGAAAAATGATTTTCTGTTTTTGTAATTTTCTTTTTAATTAATGTTAGTTTTTAAGTTGAGTGAGACACAAAAAAATGGGATAAATAATCTATATTTTCGAAATATATACAGTACTCCAACAATTTTGATCATCAATGAGTTCACCCAATAAAGAAGTCAGTGTAAATAATAAAAAAGTATTATTTCATTTCAAACTAAAAAATATTTATGCATGTATATTATTTTAAATTTAAAATATATACTATACGGGCTTGCAAGTACTTGTGGGGGTATTAGTATTATCATTGGCCATGGCTCAATTGTTAAAAGGAATATCATCTCCCACCTTTTTGTGGGTAATTATTGGAAATTCATATACGTATACAAAATTATTAAATTTATATCGTTGTTAAAGACGATTTCTGATGTAGTATGTTAAATTAAATTAAGTTCTATTAACCATATTCACATACAACAATAGTTGCTGAGTGATATGTGATATTAAAAGACATTAGAGAAATAAATTATTTTTCATAGAGTAACAAGTATTACTGTTGAGAAAATTAATAATATGACGTTTTATGTCCTAATATTTAGGAGTGTCAATAATGTTTGTTTCCGTTGCATTTCCGTTTTGTTACAATTATGTTCATAGTTAATAAGTTTTATTTGCACGTTACATAGTGATTATTGTCATGATGATTTCAGTTACGTATTTGCCTATTTATAGACTATATTGTTTTATCGATGAATAAGTAAGTAAACATATATCATCTGCTTCCTTCTATTGTTAACAGTGGTACTAGAGCTGAGTTGAGTTCCAAGGAGATAAACAAAAGGTGAAATTGATGGCTTCCGAAAGTTTTGTGCAATCAACCATTCCACGCTTTGATGGTCACTATAACCATTGGAGCATGCTCATGGAGAATTTCCTAAGGTCCAAAGAATATTGGACGGTTGTTGTTTCTGGAGTAACAGAACCAGCAGATGATATATGCACAAAAGACAGAACTTGAAGGGCGGAAGTTAAAGGATCTTAAAGCAAAAAATTATCTCTTCCAAGCTATTGATTGCTCAATCTTGGAAACCATTATTTGCAAAGATACATCCAAGCATATTTAGGATTCCATGAAGAATAAGACCAATGTACAACAAGGGCTAAGAGACATCAGCTTCGTTCGGAATTCGAAATACTTCGAATGAAGTTAGGAGAATCAGTTACAGACTATTTTTCAAGAACGATGACAATCGTTAACAAGATGCAGATCTATGGCGACAAGACAGAGGATATTCTCATTGTTGAGAAGATTCTTCGATCATTGACACCAAAATTTAATTTTGTTGTTTGTGCTATAGAAAAAGCTAATGATGTTGGTTTATTGTCAATTGATGAGTTACAAAGTTCTTTGTTGGTTCATGAGCAAAAAATTAACCAACAGGAAAAGGAAAAACAATCATTGAAGACCTTATCAGAAAATCACTTCATATCTAGTAGACATGATAGAGGACGAGGAAAGAGGTAGAATAAGAGGTAGAGGTCAACATAGAGAAGTCGAAAACAACAATGATTGTGGGAACCAACAACGAAGTCATCATCAAGAGAGTCAATTTCAAGGAAAAAGCAGAGAACGTGGAGGCCACCACTCAACAACATATAAATCAAAGTCAACAGACAAGTCAAATGTTGAATGTTTCAGATGTCATATGTATGGTCATTATAAATCAGAATGTCAAATTGATTTTAATAAACAAAGTGGAGATCAAAGTAACTTTGTAGAAATGAAGAAGAATTGTCTCTTTTGATGGTGTGTCACATGAAAGAAGAATCTCAACAAAATATGTGGTATTTATACATTGGATGCAGCAACCATATGTGTGGAGAATAAAATGCATTTTCTGACTTGGATGAATCCTTTCGGAGCTCTGTTAAGTTTGGTGATAACTCCAAAATTTCTGTTATGGGAAAAGGAAAGATAACAATCTAAACCGAAGGAGATTTCACCCACACTATTGCTAATGTTCTTTTTGTGTCTGATTTAAAAACCAACTTACTTAGTGTGGGTCAGTTACAAGAAAAGGGATATGAGATTTTTATCAAAAATGGAGTATGTAAAATTCATGATGCAAATTTGGGCTTAATTGTTCAAGTTAACATGACGACAAATCGTATGTTCTCACTTTATCTCAACACTTTATAAAGAGAAAATTGTGTAAAATTTAAGAGTGATGTTGTAATATTATAACTTTTAATTTTTCGCTTGTTTATATGTTATATTATCTAGAAAATAAATTAGATACTATTATATATACATATATATTTTGCTTAAACCAAAGATTAAACGAGTAGGAAGTTAACTTACGTTTTAGTCTTTAAGTTAATAGGTTATAGTAAATTTAGCTAGTGAATTGACAATCGTGGAAGTTTATTAGAAAACTTCATGATTTTGTTTTTAGTATACTTAAAGCTTAGGTGATATAGATTAGTTGGGATAATAAGTTAGTTTAATTGTTAACTAAGAACTTCTCTAATTAGATATTGCTCGATTACTAGTGTTTCTATATTTACATAACTTTCTCTAAAGTGGATTGAGAGGCCTTATTATATGAATAAGTATAAAATATATTAGAATTAATATATTTAATAAAATTAGAATTTTTTTGAAGCTCTAAGAAATAACTTAGGCAATTTTCAGAAATATTGTCTAATTAACTCGTTAGCCACTTTACCTACGAGGACAAAAATTATTTAAAATCTACCAATGATCATATATCTTTTATATATATAAATAATATAATGTCTTAAGATGTCTTAATATACAAGAAATTCATTCATGCGTATCATGTCCATCAAGCCAACTAATTAAATGCACGTAAGTGCCAACCACATACTAATGAAATGAATTCATCTCCGACTCTGAAGAGTCAAGTACTGTGAATATGAAATGAGATAATTTTCAAAAAAGTTAAAATCTGAACCATTAAAATTTTGTTTTTTGACAGATGTTATAATCCTATCTGTACATTGTCTTCTTCTTCAATCTCGACATATATCAGTTGGATATAACATGCAGTGTGTTATATGTAGTTGGTGTCATTGAATATTCTCTTTAACATTGTCTCATTAATCTTAACTAAGCATATATCTATTAATTATTAATCATCCAATATAGATAATAATTCAGAAATTTATACATCAATAGTGTTTGCAAGACGTGTTGAAGACCCATGATTTTTCATCAACTCATTTGGTGATGCTTGATAATTAACTTAAGACTTATATTATTCACATATTATTTTATCACAAATTATTTGATTAGCTATATATTTGAAATTTTGTGATTTTGATATTAATGTTTTCATCTTCTAAACATATGTTATACACCCTACTTCTAAATCTTAGATTTATCAATGAAGTGACATATGAAATGACACAATTTGTGAGACAAAAGATATGCTCTCAAAACATGAATGAGAATCAGGTGTCCCACTTTTTATGTCTCATTGTGTCCTAATCCAATTGAAAGTTGTCATCTACTTAAAAATAAAAATAACATAAAATAACATTTTTTATTTTATTTAATTGGTTTGGGAAATAGTGACAAGAACATATCCTAATTCGAAAGCACTCCCTTTTTAAGTCCTCTAATTTATAGATAGATGGCTTGGGTTTTGGGTGATTTCACTCCCCCTCACACCCTAAAAACATCATCTTCATCATTCCGTTCTCCTCTCTTGTCCATACCAAGGGGAGGGAGTGAGTTCATTTTGCTTACTTTGGCTGCATGCAAATAGCCATTCACCAATTTATGGTACTTTTAAATTTCATTAGTTCCTCCATCCATGTGCCCTAACTTCTGTTTTAAAATTAAAACTCCATTAGGTAGTGGTCAAACATATTTGTGTGGTCGTGTGAGTATCAAGTCACATGCTTGAGGATGTTAGGTACCTACTCTATGAGTCTTGAGAGGTACCTATAAAATATAATAAATTTGAGAATTGTTGGGAAGTAAGTCCGAATTCGCCTACATCAGCGTCTCGGGAATAGTTTAAATATCTGTTGAACTACTTCTCTCATTGCCAATTGATTTCGAGATGAAACCTTAACATGATATCAGAGCCAGAGCCCAACATTTTTCCGGTTGTCATGGGTCAAAAGATACCCTTTAGTTATGGGTCAAAGGTAACTTTTCGTCTGATCCGGCAGACTTATGTGAAGGAAACATGTTGGGAAGTAAGTCTCATATCGCCTAACTCAGTGTCTCAGGAATGCTTTAAATGCCTATTGGATTACTCCTCTCATTGCCAATTGATTTTGAGATGAAACCTTAACAAGAATTTAAGTATCGAAGTTATTTTAGGTCCTTTTAGGTTAGAATTGAGATTTTGTCCCTTCAGTATTCAAATATAATTTCAATTTTAAAAACCATATTTACGAATAATATATGAGTAAGATGGTTGTCCAAGAGTACCACAATAAAAACAAGTAGGTTGGTGAATTTTGAAAATTATAAGAACACACCACTAATTTTCTTTTCCAGTTTCACTTTTCTGTTGTGAAACTTGCAAAGTAATTTCTTTAAATCATTATTTTATTTTTCAAATGTTTGCATTTTTCACAAATAGGAATAACTACCTTTTTGAATGCACAATTATATGTAGAGTTAGCATATATTTGTTCTAAGGTTTCATTTTGAGGATTCAATTCATCTATTTCAGTTTGAACTTCATTGAAGTTCTTTTCATGCATCAAAATCAACATTTTTCTCTATACATTTATTAGCAAGTTTTTTTTTATCTCCTAATGCATTTCTACATTTGTATCAAAAAGTTGACTATAAGAAGGATAAAAATCATAACCATTTTCAATAACCTCGTTGTCACTTGACTTGTACTCACATTGAGTCATGAGATAACAAATTTTAGCACTCTCTTCATGGTCAGATTCACTTGAACCATTTTCTTCTTTGTCAACCCATACTATGTAGGATTTCTTACCTCTCCTTTAATTTTAATTTTTGGACCATTGTCATTGTCATTCATTTTGAGGTAATGGGGACACTTGAGTTTCTTATGTTCTTGTTTCCAACACTCATAGCATGTTACTTTGTGCATCGAAGTGTTATTGTTTCTTTGACTTAAATCTTTCTTTGCTTGCCCTTGGAATTTCCTAAACTTTCTTTTCTTCTTTTGGAACTTCGCAAACTTCCTTACCAATAGTCTCATGTTATCTTTACCAATTTAGGAATAATTAGAATTATCTTCTTCATGATGCTCCTCCACTTCTTTAACCTTTGATGTGGTGACTCGCATGACCGGTATTTGAGGAGATGGATCCGCGCCCCAGTTTCCTCCACGCCGTAGATGAACTTTTTCTGGGCCGTTGGATGGAGGGTCGGTTGGAGGCCTCACACTATAAATAGAGGCCTCCCCTCCTCATTAATACTTGCACCAAGAGCAAGTACGAATTTACTTGCTCTTTTCTTTCTCCCTCCATATTTTCTGCCGACGCATTTCCGGCCTCCTTCTCTCCCTTTCTTTCCGTGGCACTAGAGTTGGAACATGATTCCAATATTGTGGGTATTTCGGAATTGGCACTGGTAGCCATATTTTTTGGTGTATTCGAGAGCGATTCTTATAGTGCAGTAAGATATCGTATAACAGAGAGTTTGACTGTTTTATCCTGGGGACGGCGTGATTGATAGTCTGCTTGCACCTCGAGGCAGTTCCACGAAACGTCTTAAAGAGAGTGACCTGGTCATGACTCAGCCAATAAAGATTATTTCGTGTCATTGTTGCGGGCTACTGATACAACATTTTTAGCACTAGCACATTGAGAACCTCTAAAAAACTCATGATAAGATAAATCTGAACTAATAATGTTCTTAGCGTTAAAGATCATTCTGAAATCTTTTTTCTCAACCACTTGTCCATAAAGATTTGGTTTTATAAAATGTTTCACTATTTACCATATGGTGTGGTCTATGTGGTTTATTCTCTATGTATTCCCAAATGTCAATATCAATAGTCTCAATGAGTATTTTCATTGTTGCCTTCTAATAGGATAACCTTCACCATTGAACATTGGTGGCTTTTAGTCGAAGAACCTTCACCATTCGAGGCTATTCCTTTGGATATTTATTGATAGTACAAAGACTGCGGTTTAGGAAGTGGTAGAATATGATTTTAATCTCTTCTGAATATTTTGGAGTCACCATTATGTTTTTATGGTCAAAATGTGGAAAGTTCGTTTTATTTGAAAAATATTGTCTTTGAATGAGTGCTCTAAGCTCGGCAGTCGATTACAGATTGGGGAAAATATTAACACCATGTGCACATGTATTAAAATGGTACTCATAACTTATTTTATTAAAAAATTAATTATTAAAACAAAAATATATGTTTTTTGTGAAAATTATTTATCTTGCTCCTACATATTTTTAGGTGCTATAGATAAATTAAGACTATGTAGTTATTGTTGAAATTTGATTTATGATAGTTAATAGATTGATTTAATTGCGTTGCTTTAAATTTGATTTATTTTTATTAAATAAAATATTATTATTTTTTATTAAATGTGATCAATATCAAAGAGACCGTTGTAGACCAACTTCCCGCTTTGAGCATAAAGGAAAATACAAGAGTATCATGACCAAACTATTAAAATTTCTTAAATGTTATTAATTAAGTGAGTGAAAATATTAGAAATAATTATTTCATATTAATTAAATGAAATCAATAACACTTCAGTATGAAGGAAGAAATTACATTTTATTAATTAAAACATTTGTAAGCATAACTGTTCTCTATTATTTAATTAATTATTATTAGGATGATAATATGGAAAAAATATAAAAGAAGGAAAACATAAATGGGCCGCATGGAAACTAAAGGAATAACCACGGACTCCTACAGAAGCTTTATGGAATTATTTTGGATTTCTCTCCAAAAAATTTCAAAGTGTTTCTCCTACTTTTATAGTCAAATGTAGTTTTATGTTTTAGGATGAGGTTCTATAGTGGCCAATTTGATGATGAGATCAAGTGTATATGGCTGATTCTGAATAACAGTTGTGAATAGTTGCAATGACCCATTTCATTCTCAAAATATTTTTAACCAATTTGTCTCATTATATGCTTTAGGAGACCCCGTTTTGGGTCAAGTAACAGTTGTCTCCCTCTCTGATGCTCTAATGAATAAGATGCCAACTATTATCATGGATATGATTTATGATCTTCTCCATTATTAGAGAGATAAGTGCTTAAAACTAAAGGGAAATGTAATTTTAATTACGTAAATATCAATTTGATTACAATGAAATTACATTTTTTACCATTAAAAACAAATTGAGAGAATCCTAGTTCCATCAATATATATATTCTTTGTCCATCTCCTCCTACTCGATAATGAAGACAATGGTTTCAAGGTTACATTGGAATTTGCCATGGAATGGCACAGGGGGAGAGGTAGGATTTGATGTTTCTCAATGTGGTGGAAACCTATTTTTGGATGTGCCTATAAATGAATGGAAGAAATTAAGTTGCCACTAGAGCCTTGATTACTAACATGATCATGAATGTGCTATAAGAGCATAGAATTACCATGCAAGTCTGGAAGGGGCACATGTTATATTGCATTTTTTTCTATGGTTGTGAGAGCACTCCTATATAGAGAGGATGCCTCTTTGGTTTTTTAACACCTTTTTAACATTCCTAATTAAATAGTTTTGTAATGATTTTTTAAATTGTTTTAAAACCAATTATTTATTAAAATAAAACCATAGGTAACAAAAAGTTTTGTGTACATTTCAATATCAAAATGATTTTCTTATGCAAGTTATATTTGTATGTTTGATTTTACCACACATCATTTCTTAACTAATCAGCCTCGACATGAGTAAGGGAAATGATTTTCAAACCTTGTTTAATATAATATCCCTTATTGAGCCTGTCGTATCTCATTTCAGCTTCCATAATGCTTGATTGCCTTGAATACAAGTTGTTTATTTCGGATGCTTAGATATGGCAAATGATCTAACCATTAGCCTTTGCAATAGATCATTTCTTGATTCATCCAACAAAAAGACTTTGGAGTAGATGAAATAGATCAATAAAATCAAAGCATATAACTTACATTAAGAAATCAGAATGAATACATAGAGTTAAAGAACATTACACCATACTCCTAGCCTAGGCTCTAACTTCACATGAATGTTGACACCTCATGCTTAGCTTCTGTCATGCATGACCTCACGCCTGGTTGATCCTTCATTGGCTTCCAAGTAAGCTCAGCTAGTGCTTGAAACCACCTAGCTTGGGCTTCTTCTAAGAGGGTTTCCTCCTCTCCAAGCCAAATATTCTTAGCCACCACCACATTTGGCACACCAAAGACCACTTATCTTGATCATTTCTTGACTTTTCGCTCATCTTGACTTGGTGTTTGCCATTTTCTCATTATTTATTCAATGTTTATACTTTATTAACCTGAAATTCAGAGAGACTTGCAAAGAGGAGTAGTTATATATCAATTTAACTCTATATGCATTTTATTCAAACAATGTGTATTAAGTCAGGTTTTAGGCATGATTAATTAAGATAAATGTCATAAAAAGTGTTTAAAATTAAGGTAAATCTGGAACTTATCAGTGATCTTATGCCTTTCAGTAAAGTCTTCTTCTACTTCATAAAATCAAAGATAAACATAGGCTTTGGTGAGCGTTTGTGTAACAAGAAGGTGGTGTGCTTTCTTGAGGGAAATTGAGTATTCTAGAAGAAAGTTTTAGCGTGAGGCTAGTAGAGAAACTCAATTGAACGGTGGAAATCCCTTGAATTAGAGAAAAGGTATTGAATCTAGCCTTTAGTTGAAAAAGGTAAACTAGTATACTTCTCTATGTGAATCTCTCTAACCTTATCTCTTTTAAATTTCTGTAACTTTTGTTATTTGGTATTTGTTTCCGTTGAAAAAATTGAATGATGGTTAATATGTATACTAGAGGGGTGATGATCCTCTCCATTCATACTGGTGATGATCATCTCCATTAATAGAGAGAGAAATACATCAAAAGTAAAGGAAATAAACAATATGGTGTGACACCTTTACCCCTTAAAATACAATAATATAACATTTTTATCCTTGAAATTAAGAGTAAAATTAACAACTCCCGGAGTCTCATTCATTGTTACTACTCATCTCGATAATGTCACAAATGACCCTCAAGTATAGTTTAGTAATCCTCTTGTAGCTAGAATTAAGTACTATATACCAAAGATTGAGTCAACGGCATGAAGGGATGGCAGAATCTTGGTTATTCATTGCTAAGTTGGTTTGTTGCTATGTATACCAATTTAAATAGTTAGCAACATGATCACTTTAAGGACACATTTTGGGAACTTTAATCCATATTAAAAACTATTTTCACTCATGTTTAACATATTAAGGCCAATCAGAAATTTATAATTTTTAAAGGATCAAAATAGTTCTTCAAAATTGTAATCAAAATTATTAAAAAGTATATATATATATATATATATATATATATATATATATAGGATTTACTAATATAAAGAACCTCATTTTTTAATTGGGTACACGGTACTATTGTGTACCATAAAATTTGGTCAAAAATATCATTTTTACTTTGAAAAAATAAGAATATTATTAATATTATTTAAGTGATATCAATTTTAAAAAATAAACAAAAAAAAATATCTCACTCCTCTCCCTCATCCCTTATCCTCTATTGCTCACATTCAAACAACAAACTTTAATCTCATCCTTGTTGGCATACATTCTTCCTCCTTTCCCTCATAAAAAAAACTCTCTACTTGTTCTTTCACCTCCTTCTCTATTACTCTCTCCTTCAAAAAAATAAAAACCCAATTTTCTTCCATAATTGCCACTTTCGTTGTCCGCTTGTGTTAATACATTATGTTTACAAAGATTCCAAGAAAAACTACACTTTATAAGAATTTCAACTTCTCTATCTTCTAATAATAATTTATTTCAATAGTATTTGAGTCCTTGCAGTGTTGTTACTAAAATAACCTTTCTTATTTTTCGAAAACCAAAATGATATTTTTGACCAAATTTTTTGATACAGAGTCATAACATCTACTCAACTGAAAAACTAGGTTTGTTATCAAATCAGTATATATCATTTGAGATAATATACAGTGGTATGAGTTTATATACTTTCATTACATCACTCACTATTCATTTATGTTTAATCACGATTTACTCTTTAGAAAAAGTAATACAAATAAATGGTATACGATATATTAACTATGTATATATTTTTACAATGACATTGCATAAATATTATAAAGTATATCACTAGATCCTATTTTGAAGAAAAACATGTGCAGAGACATATAAAACACATCATATTTGGAGACAACGATATTTATGTTTTTTGTACTGTCATTTATGATTAAATTTTAATTAAAATTAAATTTTTAATATTTTATCAAAATTTTATTGATTATTTCTATAGATATGTCTTCCTAGTATTCTTTCTAGGTATTTCGTGGAGATGAATGACTTGCTTATGACGATTGGGGGCAATAAAAGAAGAATAAATGAACACGTATGCAAGAAATGGATGGGCTAAACCCAACCACGCCCCAAAATCTTAGCAGCCAATCAGATTCCCTTAGAATCTTGGGTTTGGTCGTGTCGCATTCCCCACTTTCCTCTAATTATAAAAAAATACAAATTATTATTCACTTCCCTTCCTTCCTCGCCTCAAACCCACTTCGCGGTTCAAATTCAAAACACCTTCTTATTCTACCCTCACATGATAACTATCTTCTAAATTCAAATTAGGGATCACAACGAAAATCGAACATGCGGATACATGTTTGAACTTAATCCAAATTTAATGGGGAAACTCAATGAGATTAACTTCGAGTTTTATCGGAGCTCAACTTTCGGGTTTGGTATAGTTGATATTATACCAAAACTCAATTAATATATATACAATTATAAAATTACACATAAATACTACATATAAGGTAAACTAACCATATATAAATATTGTTTCGGACGAGTTTTCATCGAGTTCAAATTACCGAAACCTTACGAGTTTGGAAAATTATTATTGTTGTAAATCCCATTTAATTCAAGTTCGGATGTTGAATTTTGGATTCGGGATTAAGTAAGCACAAACATAACCCGACTATTGCCATTCCTAATCTCATTAAAAAAAATATATATCTCTACTTATTATATAATATATCTTGATAGATGATTTTCATTTACTTGTAATTTTGTTCCCACTCAATGGAAACAACACTCACTTGCAACCTATGTGGTCGAATTCCGGCACCAAAATACAATAACAACCATTATTCTTACGCCCCTTCCTTTTACCTGTTAACTCGCAATACTACTAATGCTTACAACAAATACAAAACTATCATCAAAACCAGTCTTCCAGTCAATAACAAACCGAGAAGACGAAGGACTCGAATCAAATCACCTTCGCCATTGGCACCATTGATCAAAGAATCCAACGAGGCGCGAAGGCAACAAATCGAAGCCGTCGAGATAATTCATCATCAAAATGGAGATCCATTAGGATGGAAGGACCTTGGAAAAGGAGTTGTGAAGTGGATTCGTCATGGTATGAGAGCCATGGCATCTGATTTGGCTTCAGCTGAGTTATTACAAGGCGAATTGGAATTCGCCGAATTGAGGCAGAGAATGGGACCTGGGCTTAGTTTCGTTATCGAAGCGCAGCCTTATTTGAATGCTGTTCCATTGCCTCTTGGACTTGAAGTTGTTTGCTTGAAGGCCTGCACTCATTATCCGACTTTGTTCGATCATTTTCAGAGGGAACTCCGCGAAGTTCTCAATGAATTGCAGAGTAAGTCCTTGGTTCAGGATTGGCGCCAGACCGAGTCGTGGAAACTGCTTAAGGATCTTGCTAATTCAGGTTACTTTTCTTCTCATGTTAGAGTTTGTTTGGGTTAAAAATGGATTATGTTGATTATGCTATAATTGGTTTTATGTTTGGATATGTTTGCTGTGAAAACAAGATAACCTATGAAGGTGTTTGGTTAGGATTGTTTTTTTAAGGAAAAACAGTTCTTGTCCAAAATTATAGTATTTAAAGGAGGGAGATGTTTGATGACAAAATAAATTGTTTTCTATGCTGTTTTTTGAGGGGGAAATAGACTTTTTATGCTAGATTTTTGGATTTCTGTCTAATAATCTGGTTTTTAGATTATTTTCGAACCCGAATCGAATAAAATATTTTATTTGTTTAAATTTTTTTAAGTATTTGTTTGGATTAATAACATTTGTTTGACAGTTTGTTATATAGAGATGAAATGGGAAAAATATGATTGGTTTAAATAGAATCAAACAGTTTCTTTAATAGCTTTCAAACTTCTAGTTCCTCTAAAAATCAGTTTATATCTTATGAAAACACTTTTACACACTTTAGTCAAGTTTGCCAAACAAGTTATATTAAACTCAAAGGAAAAAGTTGCTTTTATGGGAAAATATCTTTTCAAACATGCTCTTACTCCATGAAAATATCCTCCACTCTCAGCTTAATCGATGAACTTATTCTTGTGTAGTAGTTTTTGATATATAAAACTGATGATGTTAGTCATTCTTAGGACTACTGTGAGATACAAGAATGATTAATGTGATTTGAGTTTTATAAATTTAGCCACTAAACTTGTATACATTTATAAATTGAGGGACTAAACTGAGAGTGGAGAACAATTTTTAATGCTAAATTGTCTATTTACATCTTATTTTAGTTATCATATTGAAATGGTGTTTTGCTCCAATCTAAGAATGAGAAAGCTTTGTTTTACAGCTCAGCATCGGGCGGTTGCAAGAAAGACAGTACAGCCGAAGATTGTCCAAGGCGTTCTGGGAATGGACTTAGAAAAGGTGAAGGCAATGCAGCAGAGGATTGATGAGTTCACCAGCAACATGTCGGAGCTGCTCTGGATTGAAAGGGATTCTGAATTGGAGTACACTCAAGAGGAATTAGACGCTGTTCCTAAACCCGATGACACTTCTGATTCATCAAAGCCGATCGAGTTCTTGGTTAGTCATAGCCAGCCTCAGCAAGAACTCTGTGATACCATTTGTAATTTAACTGCCGTCAGTACTTCTACAGGTTTGACACTGTCTTAACCTTCCTTCTGCAATTTACTCTTTTTTAATTACCTTCTGTAAAAGAATTTGCATTGTAAGTTATGTTATAATATGATGTATGGTACAGTAAATTCATTAATATTTTCAGCATTATCTATATTAAACATCTTATTGATCTAGTATGTTCTCTACAAGAATAATATATTTCTTAAAATATGTTAGTTGATCTTCATTGAGTTAATTCATCATGTGTCTATATCTATAGGAAGAAAAGATGAGCCATGACTAACTAACTATATTGACTAGGCTAAGAAAATCAGTAGGTTATATTTAAAACTGCATTTATCTTTATGATGTATAAACTATAAAAACTTAATCATCCAATGCGAATCATATAAACTTAGTCTGTAATGAGAGACTAAATCAAGTCACTCAGGTATAATAACATTTGATTGTGTAATCAGGACTTGGGGGAATGCATTCAGTGTTATTCAAGGTTGAAGGGAACCATCGGCTACCACCGACTACTCTTTCGCCAGGAGACATGGTTTGTGTGAGAACATGTGACAGCAAGGGTGCAGTTACAGCTGCTTGCTTGCAAGGATTTGTTGACAATCTTGGAGATGATGGCTGTAGTATTAGTGTTGGCTTAGAGTTACGCCATGGTGATCCTACATTTTCTAAACTATTCGGGAAGAGTGTGCGCATTGATCGTTTTCAAGGACTGGCTGATACTCTTACCTATGAGGTATTTAGAATCTATCATGTGATTCATGCATACTGCATCATTGCCAAAACATTTAATGGCTCCAACACACATTTGTGACCACAAACTCTATGAATGTGTAGTGCATATCTACCATTTGTGTTTAATCAAGAATAACAAAATAAAATCCATGATATCTAAAAATGGGTGGTTCAGTGCAAGAGGCTTCCACCTAGTAAGGTTTAGGGTAGATCGATGTACGTAGCCTTACTCCACAAGTGGAGACACTGTTTCTAGGATTTGAACTCGTGACCACTTGGTCACTAAGCAACAACCTTACCTTTTTGCTGAGGCTCACCCTCTAATAGGTGGTTCAGTACACGAGATTCCCACCTAGTGAAATTTGGGGAGGGTTGATGTACGCAATTTTACCCCTGCATGCGGAGAGACTGTCACCAAAAGGTAAACATATAGTCAACTAGTAGTTACTTGACTTGAGTTATACTATTTTGTTCTTGGAGGTGAACAAGTCTGATAATGATAAACTTATTTACTATAGAGTATCAACATTTTTTGGGTACATATATAGAGTATCAACATGCATTTGCCTTTCCTAACCCCTAGAAAGTGAACTGTTAAAAATCAATTTGTTACTCCTAGAAAGTTGATGTTACAACTTACAAGGTGACAATTGACAAAATAAAAAGATTGTCACCCGGAAAATCAACCATCATATGCATATCTTTTTATTTAAAAAAAATTATGCAAAGCTCCTTTAGTAGTACAGTATAATTTTTTACTTATATTAAGGGTCATTACATTAGGGTTGTTAGCAAATGCCTAATGCCATGTATGTATGATATTTTTTATTTTGTAATAAACTCATGGAACACTAAGAAGCTGGTAATTATTTTGATACATATATCTAGCTGACCCCACCTAGTAAGATTAAGACTTGATTGTTGTTGTTTTTTGCAAAGGGAATGAATTAGAAAATTATGGAAGAGTTGATGACATCCATATTTCTGTTGTTAATTGGAAATTTGTAGCTCATGGCTACTATTTTAATTTTTAATTACCCTGTTCTATTTATTAAAGCACGGATCAACACTTTTATATTCATTTTTCTATAATCCATTGAAATGTAGGAGGAATTTATTGGCTTCTTGTATGTTTCCATTTCTTGTCAATTGTGTGTCTGAATAAATAACTAGTATACCATGATCTGGGTGTGGGTGATTTTGAATATACTTATTGTTTTATAGGGATCAAATATTCCTTGTGCTTATTTTTTATGCCACCTTCTATAGAAAGGATGAACATAGTGATATTGTTAACAGTGTTAATCATCCAAAAACCCACCACCTACTTTCTCTGCTGAAAAAATAATTGTACATTCTAGTAATCAGTTTAAACAGACAAACATAATCAGAATATGTCGGTTCTCACTTACTAGGGTCTGGAGAGGGTAGATGTACGTAGCCTTACTCCCGCTAGCGGAGAGGTTGTTTCCAGGATTTGAACCCGTGACCGTAAGATCACTAAGCAACAACTTTTCCATTGCGCCGTGCTCATCCTCTCATTTGTTAATTCATTAATATTTTACTCCTTCAAATAGCTCACTGATTACATACATTCATATGCATCCTTTTTTAAGCTTCTTATAACTTTTTCCAGCGCAACTGTGAAGCCTTGATGCTGCTTCAGAAGAATGGTTTACGCAAGAAGAATCCTTCAATTTTTGTTGTGGCTACACTGTTTGGAGACAGAGAAGATATTACATGGCTTGAGAAGAATGATTTGGTTGACTGGGAAGAAGAGAATTTGAATGGACTATTAGGAAATGAAAACTTCGATGATTCTCAGCGGAGAACAATTGCTTTGGGTTTGAATAAGAAGAGGTCAGTGTTGGTTATCCAAGGGCCTCCTGGTACTGGCAAGACTGGTATACTCAAGCATCTTATAGCATGTGCTGTTCAGCAAGGAGAAAGGGTCCTTGTTACAGCACCTACTAATGCAGCTGTTGACAATATGGTTGAAAAGCTTACAAATGTTGGATTGAATATTGTGCGTGTTGGAAATCCAGCTCGTATATCAAAAACTGTGGCATCGAAGTCCTTGGGAGAAATTGTGAATGCTAAGCTTGCACCTTTTCGAGAAGAGTACGAGAGGAAGAAGTCAGATCTAAGGAAAGATCTAAGTCATTGTTTAAAGGATGACTCACTAGCTGCTGGCATACGCCAACTTCTGAAACAGCTAGGGAGGTCGCTGAAGAAAAAGGAAAAGCAGACTATTAGCGAAGTTCTATCCAGTGCTCAGGTTGTGCTTGCTACTAATACTGCAGCAGCCGATCCTTTGATTCGAAGGCTGGATACTTTTGACTTAGTTGTCATAGATGAAGCTGGACAGGCAATTGAACCCTCCTGCTGGATTCCTATATTGCAGGGTAAGCGTTGTATTCTTGCTGGTGATCAATGCCAACTTGCTCCTGTCATATTATCTAGAAAGGCCTTAGAAGGTGGTCTAGGAATATCTTTACTGGAGAGAGCTACAACTTTGCATGAAGGGATTCTCAACACCAGGTTAACAACACAATACCGTATGAACGATGCAATTGCTAGTTGGGCCTCAAAGGAGATGTATGGAGGATTATTGAAGTCCTCTGAGACTGTCTTTTCTCATCTTCTTGTAGACTCTCCTTTTGTTAAGGTATTATTGCCCATAAACAATATCTCCATTTTCATTGAAGTGAAGGATTCTATTAACGTGTCACATCTTGTCCTAACCAAACAATCTTGGTCCTTCTTCCTGTTTTCTGTTTTATCTTTTCATACCTTAATTTCCTAAAGAGGCTGCTCAAAGTCATTCAATTTTCTCGGAGAAATTTCTATAAAAAAGTCTTGTTGGACAATGTTATGTTTTTTAGTGGCACTGTGGGGGTTTAAGAACGTAGATAAGTGAGGGCGATAAGTAGCCCATTGGAGGATCCAACCTCTCATCTAACATATCACATTTCTTTGATAAAGCGGCTGGTACTTGTTGAGGCAGATTTTCATTGGCAAACAATATTATGTTTGAGGATGAATAAGATGCAGAGAGAGATAAAACTGGCAACAATCATCCTAAAACCCTTCATGTTCAAACTCATCAGACTATATTTTGGCAACACTTAATGCTGCATATTTTGGCAACACTTTAGCATAGATAACTCAAGTTTTCATTTTAATTCTTATTGCATGAATGGAAATCTTGACCTTGCTTTTGTTGCAGCCTACATGGATAACACAATGCCCTCTGCTATTGCTTGATACTAGAATGCCATATGGAAGTCTTTCAATTGGTTGTGAGGAGCATCTAGACCCATCTGGAACAGGCTCACTATATAATGAAGGAGAAGCCAATATAGTTCTGCAGCATGTTTTCTCCTTAATTTACTCTGGTAATTATATTTGACTCTTTCAGTTTATTTATTTGGTAATATAACTTCCGGCGTGAATGCTTCATGAGCAAAGTAAAATTTGCAAGATTGAACTGGAGTGTCTACTTGTTCTTTAGTGACCCCTTAGACCAAGCCAGTGAATGAGCCCACATACAGCCATATGCTGCTGCTCATTGACACTGCAGAAGTGCGGCCCTTTACCTTGGTGCATTAATGGGTACTCTTCATTTTCCAAAATGTGATCTTGTAATGTGGTCATTCATTCAAGTCTTTATAGCTCTCTTTAAAAGTTGTGTAGTAGTAGTTAATCCTGGATAAACTCAGTGATTTAAATTGCAGACTGCATCACCTGATGCGGCCGTAATATTGCGGTTGCGGTGACCGCCGCAACCGCATCATATCGCAATTGCGGTTTGACTCCGAATCACAATGATGCGGCCGCATCGGGCGGCAACGCAAACTCATCCTACCACATTTGGACCGCATCAGGCCACATCGGATTCAAAAATGTTGTTTTAATAACAAAATAATTCACACCGCAACGGCCGCAATTCGCATTGCAATGGCCACAATGACCGCAGTCGCAATAGCCTCAACTATTACCGCAATCGCCACCGCAACCGCAATTTAAAACACTGATGTCACTATATAATTTTATAGACAGCTACTTGCAGGAGTCTACTTTATCTTACATACCATATAAACTTTAATTTTTGAGCTTTAAGTGATTTTCCTTATTAATTTGAAATTGAAATGCAGGTGTTAACCCAAGTGCTATTGTAGTGCAATCTCCTTATGTTGCTCAAGTACAACTTTTGAGGGACATGCTTGATGAGATCCCAGAGGCTGCAGGTACCGAAGTTGCAACAATTGATAGCTTTCAAGGTCGGGAAGCTGATGCAGTAATTTTGTCCATGGTATGTCTAAATCCAACCTTTAGAAGCATCATTTCAACATTTTTTATTGATAAATAAAGTTTTCTTTTCATTCAAATTAAAAATAAATATTTGAGAGGAGCATGATATCGTCTCCGGTTAACTCGAGAAACTTAAAACATCATCATAATGCAACCCTTTATATGTAATTTAGTAACCTAGTGGATGATGTTAAGCAGCTTTTTTCAAGAATGGATTTTATCTCCAATATTCTCAGTTTTTTGAGTTTGAAGTGTGGACAGAATTTTTAACATTAATCACTAGATAGACCAAATTGATCATAGACACTCTTATGTGGATGATTGGATGGAAGCTCGAAAGTGATTTTTATCTCTACTGATTGTTACTGCAGTAAGAACTTTGTGTAGTATTTCATCAAGTTTTATTGCTGCTTCTTGGCCACCATACCTAATAAAACTAATTTCATTATCACCGGTGCCTTTAGAAATTTTGTAATCTTTACTCTAACCTGGGGTTTTGGAACGAAAGTTGTCACAGCATGAATTTACATTCGTTTCAATTATGTTGATGAATGATTTACAACTCCTTAAACATTGATACTGTCATTATGTTGCATGCGCCATGTCTTGTCATATCTCATGTAATCGTTCTTCCTTAAGAAGCATTTGTTGCGCTGGCAAAACGAGAAGAGACATGACTTGTTCACGTTCTTTTGTCATTAGTTCCATCCCTTTCTATGGAACCAGATTGTTTTACTTTTAGTTTAATGTTCTGGTTTGTTTCTGTTTATATAGTACCCCAAGCACTTAACAGAATACATGTGTTCCATTTCATCCTGTTCTAACATGTTTATCAAATCCTACCTTGATGTTTGTTGAGATAATATCTACTAGTAACAGTTTAATTATCCAACTTCAAATCCTGAGATTCATAATCCTTCATCCAGCATTCTGAATTGAAAAACTATACAGTGCTGAAATATAATTATCCAATACCAATCTTCTGCATTGTTTTTCAAGGTACGGTCGAACACATTGGGAGCTGTTGGATTCCTTGGGGATAGCCGAAGAATCAATGTCGCCATCACAAGAGCACGAAAGCATGTAGCCGTTGTCTGTGACAGCTCAACCATATGCCACAACACCTTCCTAGCAAGACTTCTGCGTCATATCCGGCACTTTGGTCGGGTGAAGCATGTGGAACCTGGTAGTTTTGGAGGATCTGGACTAGGGATGGGTCCACTATTACCTTCAATTGATTAGTGTGGCAAGAGTGGCATGAAACAGGTTTTAAAAATGAGGTAGTAATAATTGTTTATATGATTATCTCTGTTTATTGTTTATATTTCCTTATTGATTCATGAATAGGAGGCCTTAGTGGCCAAAACTTTATAGTGTGTATAGCAATTCATAAAATTCAATATTTGTACATGAAAAATGAGAATAAAGTACTTATACCTCAACCAAAATTTGTAGTTATTACCATCAAGTAAATTGTGAACCCGAACCGCAAGTGTTACCAGTGATTTAAATTGTGAACCGCATCACCTGATGTATATATATATATATAGCTTATATATATGTGTGAAATTTATATATATATATAGTTTTTATATATGTATTTATGTGTAATTTTCTAATTTTATATATAGTAATCGGGTTCGGGGTAGGGTATTAACAATACCAAACCCGAACCCGAATTTTGAACTCGGGTAAAACCCGAACTCAATCACATCGGGTTTTCCCGTTAAATTTGGGTTGTGTTCGAACAGGTACCCGCATGTTCGGTTTTCATTGTCATCCCTAAGGTGAATGCTTTCTACATGGATTTGTTCTTTGCAATTTTGTGTTATTAAGTACTTTTCATGCATTAACAATGGTCTTGTGGTACAACACTACTAGATCCCAAGTATCGTATTAGGTTAATGGTTCTGATTTTTGGGAGCGATTGTTGTTAGTAGAGACAACTATGTATACCAAAATAAACTAGTTCCATAATTATCTATAAAGTGAGAGGATGCATTTGGTTATACTAAAAAAGAAATTCCTTATACATGAAAATTATGAAATGAAAATTCATTCAACCTTTAACCAAAATTAGTATTTTGGTTTAAATTCTGAATCCCAATAAAGTGGTGTTTGGATAGTTAATCCCAATCCATGATGTTCCGAAATAGTGGGGTTTATGGTAAATAACTAAATCTAATTGGTCTTACCTTATAAACTAATAAGTTGTTCTTAGGAAGTGTTTGGGCATTTTGGAGTTCAAATAGGGCAGAAATTTTTGAAAGAGACATTTTCATCAAATAAGATTTAATGCATAATAGCCTAAGGAGGGAAAAAAATTATACACAAAAGATGTATGGGTTTTATATACTTTTTCTCTATCATATAATATTTATGTTTAATTAACATTAATTCTCTGAAATACAAATGGTGAGTAATATATGTATAAATCTATACACTAACAGCGCATAAATATTACACTATAACCTAAATTAGTTTAAGCATTGGGGATGATTATACAATGTACTTATTGATTGAGTGTGATAGTTTAAATATTTATGCACAATTATTCAATATTTATTTCTATTATTTATATTTAAGAGTAAATGATAATTAAATATAAATTATTTATAATATAGTGAGAATTTAAATTTTTTTTATATTATCTTTGTATAATTTAATGATAATTAAATAAGAATAGTTTATAATAAAGTGAGAATTTAAAAAATTCTTATATTATCTGTGTATAATTTGTTCTCTCTATTGATTTATATTAAGCATAAACTATTTTTTTTAAAAGATTAATAAAAATAATGAATAATGTTTCATAAAAATATTTCAAACTATCATTTCTCTTTTTCACCTACTGCCGAGTTGGTCAAATTCTAGTCAGCTTTGAATTTATGAAGATAATAATCTCAACCAACACCAAGTCACTACCAAGGACCAACTTTGGCCACCAACCTTGGGAGGAACTATCTAAATTTTAGAAATTATAATTAATGTATATTCTTTGGTTAAGGTACTGATATAATGATATACTGATTTAATTGGTGGTTCGGTAATTAGACTGAATATCGGTTCAAAACGAATAGACATTATATTTATATATATAAGAGGGAAAAATGTATGCACTGACATTGTAAGATATTTATATGAGTGTATCACCCACCATTTATATTTAACCATCATTGACTTTTCAAAAAAAAAGTAACACAAATAAATAGTATATGATATATTAACTATATATAAATACACTGACAGTGTATAAATATTATTGTCTATGTATAAACCTATAAAAATTCAAACAAATAGATACTCAAGATTATAATTCATATTGATAATCTATTCAAAATTTTCATCCATAATTACCTTTAACAAATTCAAAATCTACAAACACTTCCACATAACAAACTCAAAACATAAAAATATAATTCAAATTACTCAAAATAACTTCAATTTTATTGACATGTTATTTTAATATCATTATTGTAAAACACTCAATTTATTACTTCCTATAGGGGTGTTCGCAATCCATTTGAATCGGTTTTTAAGTAAAAAATCATCTGACTCAAACATGTAATTAACATGCAATCTGGTCCGGTCTGATATATTTATATTAAAATGTTCCATCCAATTAGGTCCAATATTATATGCGATTTCGGTTGGGTTTGGTCCAAATATTATATTAAGAAAACAATAGAGAAACTTTACAAGAGACCTTAGCTGTCTAACTTATTCACAAAAGAGACATAAACATATACTAACTTTTCATTAGTTTACAATAATTAGAGTCCTTAGAGTATGTGGTTTGTTATGAATTAACATATAAATCTCTTCATTGCATCCACTACAACACTATCAACTAGAACATCTCAATCACCGGTTTATCCAACGATTGTAGCTAGTGCATTGCTTTGTAAAAACTCAAAAGTAGCAAGAATATTTTTATAGGGAAGTTTCACCCATATTTTCTCATGAAACTCATATCGCACAGATGCATAGAAGAAACATTTGATTCTCTCAATGGTAAGATTAGAAACATCATAATAGTCCAATGATCCAATCAATTAAAATAATTCCATGTGAAGTGGTGTTTTTTCTAACAACCATTATCATGCAACACAAGTTTTTTATGGGAAGGAATGGAAAATATATATCTTTATACTATATCAACTTATACTATATATATATATATATGGAATCGATCCACTTACTCCAAGAGTTACTGGAAAAAAACTTACTTCACATTTGAGTTATCAATTCTTGGAAAATCCAATGGTTTAGATGTACTCACCAATTTAAACTATTGGATTTTCCAAGAAAGAGTTGCTATATTGTGTAGTAGATTTTTTTCACTTACTCCAAGAGTAAGTGGACCCCCTCCCATATATATATGGAGAGATTCATTTACTTCAATTAAACTTACTCTACATCTTAATAATCAATTTTAGGAAATTTAATGGTTTAGATTCACTCTCTAATTCAAATCATTGATTTTTCTTAGAATTTATAGTTAAGATGTGAAATAAGTTTTTTAAACTTACTCTGAAGTAAGTGAATCTCCTCCCTATATATATATATGATTAAATTTATGTTTGATAAATAAAATACTATGTAAATAATAATTAAGTTGTATAACTAAGAATAAATCTTTCAGAAACATCTATAACAATATATAAAGACAAATCTCATCTAAAAAATATAAGTAATTGAACCGATGTAGTTTCTCTATTTCAACTTTACCCTTAACTCACCCTCTCCTCAATTCAGGCAACTCCGAGAAGATCAAACCAGATTACTGCCGAGCCTAGACTCGGCTCAACCCCGAGCGCCTGGCTCGACCCCCATGTCACCACACAGTAGAACAAAACTCTACTAGTACATACCCAAACGAATCATTATGTTCCCAAGTGTTTCATACCTCCTAGAATGAATCTTGAAATTCCTTAAACTCTATATATATCATCCTAAGTTTCTGAAAAATATAGAACACTTTTATAACCTTTTTGCAATAATTTTGCATTTTCATACTTCTTAAAAAACAAGCTAAGTGTGATATTAACTTTAAAGTGTTATTCTAAAGGATCTCAACATCAATAGATTGGGTATAGTAATCTTTAGTCATTCAAAAAAGTCTTCTTATGCTTTATTAAATGGAAGAGTCATCATAAGTTTTGGTGAGTATGTAAAAAGAAAGTGGTATGCTTCTGTGTTGGAATTCAGTGTTTTAGAAGATAATTTTGGTCCGAGGCTTGTAAGGAAACCTAATTGCATAGTGAAAAATTCATTGAATCGGAAAAGGGAATTGAACATAACTTTTAGTTGAAGAATGTAATCAATATACATCTTGATGTCAATTTCTCTATCCGTAGCTCCTTTAATTTTCTGCAACTATTATTCTACCAGGTTATACTTTTGTTGAAAATTCAGAATTATTATTTAAAAATAACAATATTGTTTACAAGATAATATAATCTAACTATCCTATCTTGTATCTTTTATTTTGATGTCAAACGACCCATAAGAGTAACCCTTCCATCCAAAAGGAAAGTGTTAAGAACACTCTTCCTTCAATTATATTTACTATCATTTTCACATTTACTACGTTTCATGCCAATCCATTAATTTAATATTATAGATTAATACCTTCCTAAATGAAGTTATATATAATATTTTATCATATCATAAGTGATAATAATACATTTAATTTTATAAAATAATATCGTAAAAAATTAATAAAGATAAAATAAAAAACCAAATTATGTTGACTAGCTGTCAATTTCTTTTACCAACAACGACTAGTGTTTTTAAAATAAATATACACTAAAATTTAAAATGAGATATATAAATTTATTATTATTGATTATTGTATGTTTAATTCTATAGAAATAATAAAAATAAGATGTAAATTTAAAATATAAATTCATAGTAAGTCTAAAATAGAAAAAATACAAAGTTATACTCTCTATCTACTAAATAGATAGAAATATATACATATAACACATAAAAAAAACAAATACAATAAAGTATGTGATTATATATAATATATACATGTTACTATAACATGCCACGTTTTCCAACTGCAATGAAAGGTGTATGTATAGATAATCTTAGCCTTGCCTTTTTTGACGGGAAAAAACGAGGAGATATCCACACCGACACCTAGTGAATAAATATTAGGAAAGAACACGGGTGGATTGGTATCGGGTTTGTGTTTAAATAGTTCTGAATTTGAAATCTAAAATCCGAAATCCAAATTAAATTAAGTAGAGTTAAAACTAATTATATCATCTCTATATTCGTCGGGTTTCGAGTAACACGAACCCAATAAAAACCTATCTGAAACATATATTTATATATATATTAAATTTATATACATATACTTTTTTTTTTATAATTTTATATATTAATTGGTTCAGAGCAGATTCGGTGTATGATATCAATTATACTAAACCTGAAAGTTGAACTCAGATAAAACTCGAACTCAATTACATTAGGTTTTCCTCATTAAATTCGAGTTGAATTTGAACAGATATGTGCATGTTTGGTTTTCATTGTCATGAATATATACATGTTATTATAATTTTTAATGATAATTATAATAGGGTTTGAAAAGGTAAAAATTGATTTGGATTTCTAGTTACAAATGGATATTTGACGTGAAATTTTAGAATGGAATAGTTTTTCCTTGAAATACTTTCCTTCAATATTTTGTATTCAAAGTTATAATTAAGGAATAATGTTCAGATTTAATAATCAGTAGTTGCTCCTTCAGATTATGTAAATCATTGCAAAAATAGTTGAAATTAGTCCTTAGAAAAACAAAACTTCCAGAATAGTTTTTGAAAAATAAATTTGTCATATATTTTCTAAAGTTTTCTCCCATAAGATAAATTGATGCTTAAAAATTATAATTTCACCGAATTTTCAAAAGAAAATTGAGTGATCAAATTCATTAGGTACTATTTGATAGCTTTATTTATTTACAAACTACATTGTCTCCCTAAATAAAAAACACTCTTTACCTTTATTTATTCTTTTACAGAATTACATTTTTTTAAGATACTAACAAGATTTACATTCCAACAATAATGAATTAATCTTTTTTTGGTACGTCGCTATCAATCTCAATAAATATCATTATCATAAATCGAATTAACTATTGAATTTTTGGTGTTTCAAGGAATCTAACATGATCTTATATCACTACATCAATGCTTTATAAATTACCGAATTATATATGTCAAAGAAGATTGTGTCCCAAATAAATGTGGACTCTTTACTTTATTTTTACCATTTATTACATCTAGCAAAGAACTTTAGAAACCAAATCCAGTCTTTGTAAAAAGAATGTTGATTTAAAGTTGTACACAAAATCCTTAATTTAAACGTCATTTACTCGAGACTAAATGAATGTATACGGCTGAAACACTTAATAAAAAAACCAAGCAGAAAAACAAAGTATCTACTTATTATTAAATGAAAAATATCATTTAATAATATTAATAACTAAATATATTAACAAAATATCATTTAAACAAAGTATGAGCGCATCATCTATTATATTAACTATATTATTTAATTTTAGACTAAAGACTTATATTCCTCATTCAAAAAAGTTGACAAATACTAAATTAATCTATAGAAAATTAAAAAACTCAAAATAGTCTCCAAAAATATCAAAATTAAACTAAATTAATTATTTTAACAATTTTATAATAGATACTATATTAACTCACACTCACAATTTTTAAGTATTTTTTTTATTTTTCCGGGATCAAATTAATATATTAAAAAACATTTAAGGGTCAAATTCTATATTTATTCATAATTTTATTCGATGGTTAATGATTAAATATAAATAGAGAATAAAATATATTCTCGTATCAGAATGTAAGTTATCTTCTTCAACCATTACAATCATGACATATGTCCTATTTTTTTTTACTATGTAGCAATATTTTTATGAAAATAGTTAAATAAGACATATGTCATTATTGTAATGGCCATATGAGTAACTTTTGTACCAATAATGTGTTGGTCTAATAGTATAAGGTTTTAATAGATCTCCATATCAACCAAAAACTTCTGGAGGGGATACACTTCATTATGTTAAAAAGGTGAGGAAATATAATTCATACTATTAAAAAGGTGAGGGGTACTCACGAACCCCAACAATTATTAGTTCCTCCTTAACCAAAAGGTGAGGGAATACATTTCATACGAGCATAAATTGTTTATGTCATTTTTCTGTGTCACCTTCTATGTGCCACCAATTACAAACTCACATTTATGTTTTGTTAACTTTTGATTAGTTATTATGGTGTAACTTTAATTGACGTGTCAATTTGTAATTTGTGGCACATAGAAGTATGGATGACAATGAGTCTGGATGGGTTTGGATAGTGCAGTCTGGATGAGTCCAGGTAGTGCACTATCCGGACCCGCCTCATTGCTTCATTTTTGGACCCAGACCCGCCACGTACCCATGCTAAAACCCGCTGGGTATACTACTCGCGAGTCCTTGGGTACCCAGTGAATCCATGAATTACCCGTAAATTCAAAAATATTAAAAATAATTGTAAGTAATTTATACACTTGTGTATTTGTTTACTACGATCTTATATGTATATTTAAACAATCAATAAGATAAAAAATTATAAAAAAAAACATTACAAATTCATTTAGTAAGAACTCTTAAATTAACATAATTTTACATTATACATATGAATTAACAACATAATATCATTGCTTAACAATATAACATTACAATTTAACAACATAACAATCACATTTATGAATTAACATGATATTATAATTATGAATTAATAAGATATTACGATATAAATTAACATAATATTACAATTATGGATTAATATGATATTACGATATATATTAACATTATATGATATATATATATATATATTTAGATTTATGAAGAAATAGCGGGTCCGGGTACGCACGAGTCTGAGTACCTCATTACCCGGATCCAGACCCATGTAACAGCGGATCTTAAAATCATGGGTCTCAATTACCCACTGGTTCAAAACATGGACCCAGACCCAACCCATTGCGGATATTTATAGATCTGAGTACCCATTGTCATCCAGAAGTGACATATAAGTAAAGAAACTCATATCTTAATATACTTTATCAGTGAAATTAATAGAGTCACTACACATTAATTCCTAAAATCTAAACACAACTAGGGATGGCAACGGGCACGGGCGGGCACGGGTAGTGCATACCCGTGCCCGTACCCGCACAATTTGCGGGTACCCGTGCGGGTAGCGGGTACCCGCGGGTACCCAACGGGTTTTTCATTCTAATTATATTTTATATATTTTACAATAATTAATCTATAAAAATATTTTTTACTTAAATAATATGACATGTATATGATAATTTTATGATTATAGTCTCATGACTAAATTTTATTATGAAGTAATAATAAAATAAACAAATATAATGTTAAATTAATAATAACTAATTAAAAAATATTTAATTAAAATATGTACGCGGGTACCCGCGGGGCGGGTATCATGATACCCATTCCCACCCATGAGCTATTTTTGCGGGTACCCGTTGCGGGTATTTTGACGGGTACCCACGGGTGCGGGTATTTTTGCCATCCCTAAACACAACATGTGAAAATTTGAATAAAAGTTGGTGCTAAGCCACCAACCAAAATCATCTCAGATCTACCTTTGGTTCCATTCTCTCTATAAATTAACCATAAAACCGCTTTTTCCACTGCGCCATTTCCATTTCCTCTATTCTCCTTTCCCTTTTCGAAAGGTACGCCACTTCCTACTCTCAATCTCATTCTTTCATTCACTTTTTTTCAATTTTCATAACATTACTAACACATTTTCAAAAAATTGTTCATAAATTGATTTCACTTATAAGATATATAAGCAAATAATCACTTCCTGTTTTAGCATATAGTTTTAATTGTTAGATCTTGCTGATACTTTACTCAAATACTTTAATTCAGAACATAAAAGAAAAAGTAAAACGGAAATAGAAAGTGAAAAATGAAGGTTATAGAGAAGATTGTAGCTGCAGCATCAGATCCAGAGAGAGTAGTTTTTTCATTCGAATTTTTCCCACCGAAAACCGAAGATGGCGTAGACAACCTGTTCGAGAGAATGGACCGAATGGTGGCTCATAATCCTTCATTCTGTGACATTACTTGGGGTGCTGGAGGAACAACTGCTGATCTGACATTGGAGATTTCTAATAGAATGCAGAATATGATATGCGTCGAGACAATGATGCATCTTACCTGTACTAATATGCCTGTTGAAAAGATCGATCACGCTCTGGAGACCATTAAGTCTAATGGTCTCCAGAATGTGCTCGCTCTTCGTGGCGATCCGCCTCATGGACAGGATAAGTTTGTCCAGACAGAAGGTGGATTCGCCTGCGCAAGGGACCTGGTATGCCATCATTTCATATCTTTATCTTGTGGTTTTTTATTGAGGAAGCATTGATACTTTTAAACATGCACTGTTTAGTAGTTTGGTTTGTGCGGGTTCCACTAAATTATATGAATCTGCTCTCTATTTAGTGGTCAAATATGGATTTTACTTAGTAGGAAAATGTGCATTAGAGAATTGAATAGTGTTGCTAGCATTGTTCTCATTGTACTGCCTTATGCTCTCTTATGACTTTTCAGTGTTTGATTCCTTTTGCAACACGACTTCTCCTAAACTGGAGATTCTATTTGAGATGTTCTTAATTTCATTGGATAATGTTGTCAAGTTGACATTTGGTTTAGGTATCATAAAATAATAGAGTAATAGGCAGTGACTTAAACCAATGGATAAGTGCTTCAAGTGTTATTCATGACCGAAAGGTGTCACTCATGTCTAAAGGGAAATGTTACCTCATACTCAGTAGAGTGTAAGTGTTCTATGCTATTGCATATTAGGTGGTAAAGAGCCAATAAGAGCATAAGCTTAGTGGTGTTGCATTGGAGTTGTGGAAATACAAAAAATGGTGGTCCAATGCATGAGGCTCCTACCTAGTGGAGTCTGAAGAGGGTAGATGTACACAACCTTAACCTCATAGATGACAAGGTTGTTTTCAAGATTTGAAATCATGACCTCTATGTCACAAGGTTGCTTCAAATAGTGGAAATACAAGACAAGATAAAATTAGAAATGAATGCAGTAAAAAGAGATATGTGAAGAAGACTATTAGAAACCCAGTAAGACAAGAGGTTAGATTGAGGATAAACAAATAGTCAGAGATAGTGGAAAACCAAGAAAAGCTTTATGGGAACCATTAAAAATGACTTAGAGCTATATGGTCTTTTTGAAGGCATATTTATGACAAGCCACAATAGTATTGTTTGATCCATGTAGCTGACCCTACATAGTAGTAAAACATTTTGGTTGATGTTGGAGAATAATTTCAAATCAAAACACAGTCAAAAGCCCAAAAATGCAAAGAACGATATGCCTTTTCTTTTTTGGAGTTTCAAAAAATGCAGTAAACACTTTTTTGTGGGACATTATATTGCATCCTAACTTATGAATCAACTTGAAGATTAGTTTCGTGAAAGCATTTGATGGCTTCTATTACAAGTAGCTATTGATCTTGCTAGGCCATTTCCCTGGTCCTGACTTCCCACTGTATGTGTGCTGTTGTTTTTGCAGGTGAAACATATCAGAGAGAAATATGGTGATTACTTTGGCATCACGGTTGCTGGTTATCCAGGTCCTTGCTTTTGTTATCATTATTTGCAACTTCGATATCATGTGTTGTTATTTTGTTTGTTTACTCTATCATTTTCTCTTATACTCTAATGTCTTTCTCTTCAGAGGCACATCCCGATGTTATAGCAAGTGATGGTTTAGCTCCACCGGAAGGTTATCAAAATGACCTTGCTTACCTGAAGAGCAAGGTCTTGTCACTAAATCAGAATACACCCATTTTGTGTCTTGCAGCTTTATTCATTATCAGTTCTGCATATACAGTTTTAGAGAATTCTTTTTTATCTCGGACTAGCGTGCTTAAAAATTATAAAGAAATGATTCATGTGAAATGGTGCATCAATTGTTAAATAGGGCTATTCTTCTCCTCCTCTCTTAAGTTGAAATGAAGATGAAAAGAAAACAGGCGAGGGTGGGCAGAAGGGGGGATATTACAAGGAAGTCTGCTCATCTTTCTGACCTTTTGATTTGGCCTCCTATTCTGAGTTTGTGCTCTTTTGCAGGTTGAAGCTGGAGCAGATTTGATCGTCACCCAACTGTTTTATGATACAGATATATTCCTCAAATTTGTCAATGACTGTCGCCAAATTGGAATTACTTGTCCTATTGTTCCAGGAATTATGCCCATCAATAATTACAAGGGCTTCCTCCGCATGACTGGATTTTGTAAAACAAAAGTATGCAAAATTTGTTGTAAGGCCTTTTGGTATTAAATATTCTAAATGTTTAATAATCACACTGCCAAAAAAAGGAGTGTCTAAAAGGTGTACTTAAGGGAGTCAGTACACTAGTTACCTATAAATCAGAATTGTTTTGAGGACACACTTTGGAATATCTAAACAAACTGTAGCTCATAAATTTTGGTTTTTTTGTTGGTTTAGTTTTTTCAATTCTTTCTATTTCATTGGCATTGCATAGGCTTTAAATATGAAAATGAGTTTTGGCTTATGTTGACTTTTCTTTTTATTTTTCTTTCAGTCTTAGTAAGATGTCGTATCCTTTGAATTTGTACTTTTTCCTATTTTTTAAAAAGCAATTATTATTTGTTAAATGCAAATGCTCTTATCAATCCCCTCCTTTTAAGACTCCCCCCCCCCCCCCCCCCCCCCCCCTATTTTTGTATGCTCAAATAGCTGTGCTTAGACCATTACCTATTGTCATTATGATTAGTTGCACTTGATTTTTCATTCTGTTGAAGGAGTTCCTTTGATTTGTTATAAATGCTAGTATTGTATGCTTTCATGCACTTCAACTTCCTAAGATTGTTGATTCTAAAATAAATATTGTGTAATTTTATGATCTTTTGCAAGCTTTCATTTTAGGAAGAGTTTCTTTCTGCTTTTGTTCTCATTTGATGGACTAATCTGCTACCAGGTGAACTATTAGATATTTGGTCAATAACAACTGAGAAATCATAATTGCTATATTTTAAAATATTTTATCTTGTAAAGTTAATACCTTTTAAAAAAAATGAAGACCAATTCCAACTGGTACTTGAAATTAGCCATAAGTTTGTGAATAGATGTTTTCACACATATTTCTGTTATGTTTACTTTTATGCCATTTATGATATTAGTCAAGTGTCATGGGCTCTAACACAAAATTCTTTATTAATGAAATATTTATAGATACCAGTTGATATTATGGCTGCTCTAGAGCCTATCAAGGACAATGAAGAAGCTGTCAAGGCTTATGGAATTCACCAGGGAACTGAAATGTGCAAAAAGATTTTAGCTCATGGAATTAGGAACTTGCATCTTTATACGCTAAATATGGAGAAATCAGCATTAGCAATACTAACGGTTATCTTCTATTTCATGCAATGTTCTGGCTGTGATATGCATGTTTTTAGTGTTATTTTTGCAAGATCTCACTGACTTGGAAATTACTATTACTGTTAATGTTGGCAGAATCTTGGCTTAATTGAAGAGTCCAAAATTTATAGGTCCCTTCCCTGGAGACGCCCTACAAATGTTTTCCGGATTAGAGAAGATGTCCGTCCAATCTTTTGGTATATTACCTTTGCAAATGCTATCTGATGTTCTAAAAACAAAAAATACTAGGGTGTCTGAATATTTGAAGGATTTCTTACTTTCTTCATCCAACTATCGTAGGGCAAACCGTCCAAAAAGCTACATATCAAGAACAATAGGATGGGATCAATACCCACATGGGCGTTGGGGTGATTCCGGCAGTCCATCATATGGTGCATTAACTGATTATCAGGTACATGATTACTTACATGTTCAAGCTTTAAGAATTTGACCAAGTTTGTGATTCTGTTGCTGCTATAACTGACCATGTGCTAAACAATTCATTTATGTCACTTAGTTCATGCGTCCACGTGCAAGAGACAAGAAGCTTGTTGAAGAATGGGCAGTTCCCTTGAAAAGCATTGAAGATATTTATGAGGTAGGTACTTCACTGGACTTCGGTTAAGCTGTTGTCACTAATACTTCAATATCAGCTAAATTTGTGCTTGTTGCTATATATCAGAGATTCAAACTGTATTGCCTTGGAAAATTGAGAAGCAATCCATGGTCAGAACTAGATGGTCTTCAGCCAGAGACAAAGGTTATAAACGATCAGCTAGAGAAGCTTAACACAAAGGGCTTCCTCACCATCAATAGTCAGCCAGCTGTCAATGGGGAAAAATCTGATTCTCCTACTGTAGGTAGGTGTAAAACATGTAGTTTCATATCATGCACGATTTTTCCCGGAGAGAATATCCTGTGCAATTATGATTGAGAGGGTATGAGGTATTCTAAATCCTTTCTTTTGATATGCGTCCTAGGCTGGGGTGGACCTGGTGGGTATGTTTATCAGAAGGCATATGTAGAGTTCTTCTGCTCTAAGGAAAAGCTGGATGCACTTGTTATTAAATCCAAGGATCGGTCGTCTCTAACTTATATGGCTGTGAATAAAGAAGGAGCTTGGAAATCTAATGTGGGCCCAACTTATGTGAATGCTGTAACATGGGGGGTATTCCCAGCTAAGGAGATAGTGCAACCAACCATTGTAGATCCTGTCAGCTTCAAGGTATGGAAGGATGAGGCATTTGAAATTTGGTCAAGAGGATGGGCGGCCTTGTACCCGGAGGGCGATATTTCCAGGAAACTGGTTGAAGAGGTTAGTTTTAAACAATGCATGTAACGCGCCTCTAAAAAAACCTTGCACACTTTCTTTTGGCCTTCGCTCGATTTTTATTTTTTTGGCCTTTGATGCTAGTGCTGGGGTAACTTTTCTGATTGTTACACAGGTTGGGAGCAGCTACTTCTTGGTCAGCTTGGTAGAGAATGATTTTGTCAATGGTGATCTTTTTGGTGTTTTTGCTGATTTCTGAGACAAGCTTCTTATAATAGCTCTTTAACTATGCCAGTTCTGTTACTTCTCAAGCTTTTCCATTCCTTTCTTTTTATTCTTCTCAACATGATTAAGATTATATAGTAATCTGGAGAAAAGGTCTGGTCCACTGGAATGAGTCATTGCATAACAATAAGTTCGGAGTGGTAAAATCAATTGTGTGGACGACATCACAAACATCTTAGATTTGCAATTCTTCAGAGTTGCAAGTGCAATCTATCATTTGAAGACAAATTGGTCGGTCCTTTGAATTTGATTATTGTATCAGTATGTGATTGAATTTGTATTTCTTAATATATGGGTTAAAATAAAAGTTGAAGATTGAACTCTCTTGTATCCTATGTATGATTGCATAACCTTATAGGGAGCTGGGACTTCTCCCTTTCCCCATGAATGGCATCATGTTTTGAAGAGAAAGATAGTGTTGTTGTTACTTATTTGACAACATCACTATAGGAACTGTCATCAATTCAGTTTATTTGAAAATGTTATAATCTGATGTCAAAATTTAGGAACAGAGAAAGTCAGAGAAAGATTCTCCTTACAAATAGACATATGTGACTTGCAAATTTATCATTAATAAATAAGGAGTAAACTACATTCACATTTAGTGAGTTGCAAGTGAACCGTATTGTTTAAGTAATAAAACTGGTAAATACCGGGATATCGTCCTCAGGGAGCAAATTAGATTTATGTTTTTTTCTACAAATATAGATTGAGTGAATATATACAAGCGTTGGATATGATGAAAGTCATTGAATTTTCATTTCTCTAAAAGATTAGATAAAAGTTGTTTTCTAAATTGAATTAAAATGATTGAGATTGACTTTCATCATTCTTTCTCTTTGTAAACTTTAGATTCAATTCTGTAAATCTTTTGTGGTTATAGATCTTGATGCAAATCTTTGATCATATATATCAAATACCAATTCATTGGTTATTTAATAAATTATCTAGCATTAAGCCCGATATAAAAGCAATTCATACATCATTGTCTATTCCTAGACCAATGATGCATCAAGAAAAATTATCCAGATTCGGTTCCAAGTTTCACTTCCCAGATTCACAGTTTAAAATTTTGAAACAAAGTACAGGCCTTCATCTGCCATGCTTACCTCTATGTTCATCTGCTAGGCCTTTATATTTTTAAAATTTTAAAACAAACTACATGCCAAAACAACATACATATTTACCTCTATATTTCACTAAATTGAAAACAATATGAAACACAAATGTGAACGAGTTTTACATTAAAATTTAAAAGAAAAAGCAAAAACAAAAAAGAGGACTTGCATCTGCCATGCGGAGAGAATGAAGAGGGAAGCAAAGAGAACACAACCCAAAAGGTAAAGAAGTTCGTTTTTTCCTTATCTCTTCTTCGAAACTCTATTATTGCAGAGCATAAAGAAAGAGTGGAGGCAAGTAATTATGCTGAACAAGAGCCAATATGAAAACCAAATCCATGAAGTCAATTCACATTATTCTCGTTAATCATGCCAACATCAGCTGAATTTCCTTTCCCATATGTGTGTTAATACTTTATATTTAAAATAACATAATGTAATAACACTTGATCCACTCTACAAAACTTATGTAAACATGTTTTTACATGAAATTTGTAGTTTCTTATACGTATGTTCGTGGAAGTATACCCGCTGCAACTTTTTAGACTTCAACTTGCTGAGATAAATGATCCTTAAGACTTTGGCCACACCACAATGGTTGAATCATATTTGCAAGGCCACTACAAACGAAAAAGAAGAAATGTGAATCATAATATGAAAAATGATAAGATCTAAAGAAAAAAGGACTCACATCTTCCTTGCAGAAAAAATAAAAATAAAGAGGGAAGCAAAGACAAGAAAAAAAGAACTTGGCAATAAAAAGAAATGCAAAAGAAAAAGAAGAAATGTTGGTTTTGTGCAAGAAGAAAGATATCGGGCAAGAGAAATAGATGAACGTTCTGCTACTAAGAGAAGGGGAAGGAAAAGTCACATATGAATTTTTTAAATGACATGAAATTATGTAATTGGTCGGGACAAGGTTGAGGATATCAACTTGAGATAGGTGATCCCCATCCTACAAGGACTTGCTTGATACTCGTTTAAATAAAAATTATTATTATAAGTTGATATAAAATAGGTTTTTATTGGTTTGTTTGATTATACTAATTATAATTAAAACTATTAAATTAAAATGTTGGGGCAAAGATATTGGGTTCAAACTTATTTAGCTATTCATAATAATGGGATCTCAATGATAGTAAAAACTAATGTCTTAATCAATTTAATAACTCATGAAATACAGCTCTATGTCTAGCAACTCTATTTAAAAGATGAAGAATTATGGTTCATGAAGCACACATTTATGACTAACAACTATGCCTGTGAAATTGAGTTTTAATGCATCACCTCAATTGTACTAATCGCTAATATCTTGGTCATATTAATAACTTATTAATACAGTTCATTGTCTAACAACTATATTAACAAAATGAAGATTTATGAAACATTAACATATCTCTATGTCGAGCTAGACATTTAAGCTAGCCAGATTTTTTATAGGTGCAACACTTCGTCTGGCCGAGCTAGACCTTTAAGCTAGCCAATATTGGGTGCAATAATTTTGGTAGGTGAAAATTAGACAGAATGTTTCACCAAAACTTTCCAAATTTTGTTGGGCACAATCAATTGTTGCATATTTCACAGATCTGATTGTTCATATTGAATATCCATATGTTAGGAACATCAATATAAACCGAGTCAATCAATCCAACTCACGATTCATTGGTTCAGTTAGTGACCTATTAACTCAATATCCTAATCGAATCGATGATTGATCCAAATTTAATAACATTACTCATGGGGAGAAGTAGTCTTATGCTAATAGTTATTCGTATATTTACATGTACTTCAGGAAATCAATTTCTAAAAATAGTAGTACATGTTTGTGACCACTATATTCACTCAGCTATAGGAGAGAAAATAGAAAAAATAGAAAAAATAGAAAAAAGTGTGTTGGACCCATATAAAATCTTTTTATTCTATTGTAGCAAAGAAAACTCACTTTTTAAAAATACATGTTTTTGGTAAGTATTATTACTATTGTTTTTAAATTATATTATTTAAAATTTAGTACGTATAAAATAAACTATTTTTTCAAAAAATTTATATTTAGTATATTTACATCACAACTAGGACAATATATTTAATACATCAATTCAAATAATTTTAAAAACGTTTTTATACCATGTGTAATGATGAAATATATGTCATTTTAGATATTCAACATCTTTCATCCTACCAATTAATTCCCCTTCATTTTTCTTTCAAGCCAAATAAATAAAAAATAATCTCATTTTTATTAAGTTTCTTTTTTATTTCAACTTTCACTTTCTTATCATTTTCCCATGAATCAAACAATATTTAAGTATCATTATTTAAATTTTAGTACCTAAAAAGTAAATTACTTTATCGAAAATAAATTTGTTATATTTACTCAGTTAAGAAAAATATATTTACAATATCAAATCATTTAAATGTTTTTTATCGAATGTAATGGGGATATGTACGTCATTATACATATTCAATATCTTTTTTTCCACTCATTTTCTTTTATTTTTTTCCGAAATCAAACAACTAAAAAAGCATTCAAATTTTCATTACTTTTTATTCTTTCAACTTTGATTCCTTCTATTTTTTTTGCTCCCATTTTGTCTGTAAACCAAACATAGAATAAGAGTTCCCCAGTTGGGGTGTTTTGACTTTTGAGCCAATTAAATATGAGCATTGGGACAAGAAATAATGAAAATAATACCACTAACCTGTTTATTTATATTATAAAAATACTGTAAGTCAATGTTATTAAAACCGTACCGGTTATCAAACCGATCAAGATACTGGTATAGTGGTACAGTGGTTCAACCAGTAGTTCAGTAATTAAACCGCATACGGGTTAAACCGGACATACTTGCTTATATATATATATGTAAACCTATAACAAAAAATTTCAAATAAGTAGGTATTCAGATTTATAATTATATTCATAATCTACTCCAAATTCACACAAACAAACAACATTAAGTTTTTAACAAAATCAAAGTCTAAAGTGCAAAACATATATTAATCCAAAATTATCACTTAACAAACGCAAAATACAAATAAATGACACAGATATTAATCATTGAAGTTGAAGAATTGGTGAATAATTGAAAATTTGGAATTTAAAAAAAAATTAATGTACAAACTGACCGGTTTTGACCGATTTTCAACCGGTTTTCACCGGTTCTATTGCATATGCGGTATAACATACGTACCGTACCGGTTAGGGGTCCAGTTCACCGGTTGAACCAGCCGGTACGGTTTCTATAACATTGTTGTAAGTACATATTATAATTATTTACATATTTGATATATAAGAATATAATAGTACATATTATAATTATTTAGGTATTTGATATATAAGAATATATATTTTAGAAGTTAAAAATCTTACTTTACACCAGAGTCATATATTCTTGGAAAATCTAATAGTTTAAATTAATCAATAAATCTAACCATTGGTTTTCTAAAAAATAAATGACTAAAACATGAATTAGAATTTTTTGATATGTGAATCTTTTCATGATATATTTACTATGGTTATATTATTTCCAAAAATAAAACCTTCGAAATCATAATCCGGTCCCATACATTTCGCGTTACGGACACTCGTACCAAATTTTCCTTCTCCGTTTCAAACTCAATTCAACTACTGCATCCATTACAATTCTTCTTATTCTTCATCTTATAGATGAAATAATAAATCTTAATTTCAATTTCAATTTCATTTCCAAAAAACTTGTTTCTCACTGTTACCTTCTTATCTAGAAGAGTTTTATTTCTCGTCTCACTTTTTTCGAATATTGATTTCTTCTATAGTTTTCTTTCGTTTCTTTAATCTTTCATGTCTTTACACTTTGATGTGATGGGAATATGAAATTTCACTCTTCCTTTTCAAGCTGCTAGGTGCAATTTTGGAATTTCGTTGTTTGAGGTGCAATTAGGGTTTCGTATGTGAAGTTGAACTATATATAAGGGAATTCATCAAAATCTATGTTTGAATGTGAATTGAAGTTTAAGGGACTTGGTTTTAGCTCATTAGGTTTGAAGAAATAGAAAGTTTTTTGGGTGAAGTAAAGTGAAGAGTAAGAGAGGGTAAAAGACATGTTTTACTCTCAGTTTATATTGGCCAAGAAAGGGCCACTTGGGACTATATGGATAGCTGCACATTTGGAGAGGAAGCTCCGGAAGAATCAAGTGGCTGATACCGATATCGGCGTCTCTGTTGGTCAGTTTATCTTTAAATCTTGTGTGCTTTGTATTTAGTATTATTGTGTGTTTAATTTAGCCCAAATTTAAGTGAATTTTTGTTATTTTTTGTCGGTAAAGCTACCTGGTGAGTTTTTTTTATTATAAGCTGTACTGTTTTAAATTGCGGCTGTGCTGAAATTTGTGGGGAAATGGGGCTACAATTGCGGCCGCACTGCCATTTCAGAAACTCTCGTGGCTGCAATTGCGGTTTTAGAGTGCAATTTAAAACACTGATAAGCTGTTTTGAATATAAAATATGCTTAGACTGGTAGTGAACAATATTGTACCATCATTTTATCTTCAAATCTTATGTGATTTAGATTTCATTTCAGGGCATGTTTGATTTAGCTTAAATCTAAATTAATAATTGCTTTCCCTCTATAACTCTCAGTAACATTTTGATTTTAAGCTGTTTACAATATAAAATGTTAATTCAGCTACTCATGTAGGCTATTAGAGAGTACTATTGTACCGTCTATTTGAAGATCAGTTAATATCATAAAATCTGTAGTTCCTAAATGATATGTCACTTCATTGTCTGGTAGTTATGCTTAAGATAATGATGAAATCTTGAGTATCATTTTCTAGGCTTGAATTTAACAATTTGGCTCAATTATCACAGAATTTAAACATATATATTTCTTGTTGCATTTTACCTTCCTTGAAGCCTAGAAGGACATTGTTTCTGCGTTAAGTTACTGTAAATGATTGCCTGGTCTGTAGATATGTTGTTGGACTGTTGATAGGATGCTGGGTCTCACAAATGCTGTTAAGACTGGGCCGGACATTAGGGTGTAAAACATATAATGTGAGGTAGAGTAGGGAAAGTTATTTATAAGTGTGAAAAAACAGATCTTGTGGGATCTGTCTAAATAAAGGAATGTGAAATTTTGCTGGTTATGTATAATATCTTTATGCTTTTGGCATGTAGCTTGGGGCCTAAGGAATTTCCCTAGTTTTCATTAATAATATGATCTACTTTTGTTAGATTGGAATTGAATTCTATCAATTTTTCTTCTTAAATAGGGAAGGAATTCATTCTCATTCTGTAGCTGTTTGATTGTTTGATTTCCTTTTTAATTCATACGATATATCAAGAGTGGCTAAGGAGATTGGGAATGAAGCTGCATTTAGAGGCCCCTAGTAAGCTCTTATACATTCCATGATGAATGTATCAGTATTGTATCTGCTACGACCCTTATGCACCAAAATGCTTCTATGCACCATAATCCTCTTTCCCTCAAAACCATTAGCAGGCGCTAAAGAGCTACTTTTTAATCTTGTGATTGTGATGAGGCTAACAAATCCAGTGGCATTTGACAGTGGTAAGGAGGAATTGGCAATTTGGTGACTACATTGTGTAGTTATCTGGTCTAATTTGTTGAATTATTTCCCCATGATTTAAGGACACTCCTTTCCCTTTGTCACCGTTGGTAGAGTTGTTCTGTTGGCATCTTCAACGCTCTTTGCTATTGGCTTCTTTTGTAGGGGAAAGTAACCTTGTTTTATATGAGAAACTAGAGAGCTCTTATTTTGATGTATATTTTCTCTGTTGAATTGTTTATGCTTTTGAGAGGTTTTTATATTCTTAAATATTTTAAGGAGAACAAAACTTAAGGATATATATGTCTGTGTGTCCAAGGCGATGCTCATAGAGGACCTTACAAAAGGAGGGAGAGAGGGGAGAAGGGAATGTGAAAATGTCGGAGCACATTCCGGGAAGCATGTATTTCTATGAGAATCTAAAGTGGGCTTATGCTGTCCTGAGTGCTGCATGCTCTATGACGCAGAGAGGAAAGAAAGTTATAGAGAAAATTAGGTTGACGAATGGTGTGGTAGTATTATGACAATGATAGTAAGGGTTAGAATTAGAATCCTCTCAATATGAAAGTTTAAAAAGGCTGCTTAATACATTATGCCTCAAGGGACTATAGGTTATATTACTAGAAAACACCATGGAAGGAATAAAATTGTTGACTGGCAAGAAATAGCACTTCTGAAAAATTCTGAAGGGAGACTTACTGACATGGGAGTGTGAGCAATGTGGAAGACAGTACATGGAACTGTTGTATTGAGGATCAGTGTTCTGAAAACTGAACCTGACCCATAGCATAATCACTGATAGCGGCGTGGAGCGGCTGACCATAAAACACTATAGTGGTACAGTGGATAGGGGGACAGCTGCCACTTTAAAATAAAAATTGTGAATATAATAAGAAGCCTTCTGAAATTATAAAAATACATATATAACTGTTACATTAAAATAATTATATCGAAGTAATAAATAAATGCTTAAATATATAAATAGGGTGAAAATAAATGTGATAACCAAAAGCCAACCATTCCAAAAGAAACAATTAGTGCTATAACCAAATTAATAAGCAAATAAACTACACATCTCTGTGATTTTCGTTGTTGGAGGATATGTTATCCTTCCATCTTGTAATACTCTTCCTTCTAATGAAATTATTTTTCTACAGAAAAGTTGTATTATGAATAGGTTTGTCTCGGTCAACGGTAAGGTTGTTTGCCTCGTGTCCTATAGGTCATGAGTTCAAATCCTGGAAGTAGTCTCTTCGCTTGTGAGGGTAAGGCTGTGAACATCTGCCCTCCTCAGATCTCACTAGATGGGAGTCTCATGCACTAAGCCGCCCTTTTATTGAATCTCTTGAGGTAGCAAATACTTAAAACTGTCTATTCCAGGTACATCTAGCCATATGGTTGTGTGGAAAAAGTGAGCAACCGTTTCTGAACTATAGCCCAACACATGACATGTGTGGAGATCAAGCATTTTGTTATCACCTAATTTGTGGCTTATCATCTTAACTACTGATAATGAGGATCCCTTATAATTGAAATTCTTTGTACTTTTCTTCCTTTCATCTCAACGGAATTCTTTTTTTCATAAAAAAATAAAACAATGTCGGTTTTAAGCGCTGTTGTCTAAATGAAAGAGTTAACCTTGATTAGGATAATTGTTTGTCAGTTATCCTTGCGAAACTTCAGTATCTTTAGTCTGACTGTAAAAAGTGAGTGAAGAATTAGTTACATGACTGGCATATGCTGATTTTTAATAGGTAATGACTGGCTTATGCTGATTTTTAATCTTTGCATTTGCTTAAAGTTTGTTGTGATTCCTGTGATGGAAATTAATTCTCATATAGAGTGAAATTAATATTTGCTAGTACATATTACATGTCCATACTTTTTGGCTCAAATTATTGATGTAAATGTATGAATGAACAGATTCTATTCTTTTTCCTGACGTGCCAATCGCACTCCGTTTGTCCAGCCATCTTCTGCTTGGTGTAGTGAGGATTTATTCGAGAAAGGTGAATTACCTTTTTGATGACTGCAGTGAGGCATTGCTTAAGGTAAAGCAAGCTTTTCGCTCCACCGCAGTTGATTTGCCACCGGAAGAGTCTACTGCTCCTTACCATTCCATCACCTTACCAGAGACTTTTGATCTTGATGATTTTGAACTACCAGATAATGAGCTATTTCAAGGGTTAGTTCCAGAGCACTTGAATGTCATTAATGTAACTGTTGTCCACTGCAACAATATTGAGCTGGTTTGGTAACCATGCTACAATTTTGTTTTAAGTTACATATCTTTTATTGGGCTCTATTTTGTCAGAATTGGATTATATTTTAAATGGTAGTTTTATGTAATAAGTTTAGGTTATGTGGATGATTGATTATTTATTCTGTTCTTTTTTCTTTATTAACTGAAGAGAATATCTGTTGTGAACTTGCAGTAACTATGTTGATCACCATGTCAGTACTAGGGAGCAGATTACACTGCAAGATACCATGGACGGTGTGGTCTACAATAGTTCACAGTTTGGATTGGACGGTTAGTATTCCCTTGACACCTTCTGTTTCTCTTTTTGTTGCTTGCTTAATGGTATTTTAATGGCCAATACATCGTGCAGAGCGCTTTGGTGATGGTGATGCATCTCAAATTGGTTTAGACCTTGATGAGGTAATCTACTTTCTTTTTTCTCCAGCATCTTATGAATGGAGCTGAGGGTGTGCTTCGGCATAACAGTAAGGATGCTTGCCTTGTGACCAGGAAGTTATGATTTCAAAATTCAAATCCTGGAAACAGCCTCTTCGCTTGCGAGGTTAAGGCTGCATACATCTACCCTTCCAGACCCTCCTTGGTGGGAGCCTCATGAGCTGGACCGCCTTTTTTATCTTATGAATGAAGCTGATTGCTGAAATGGTATCTGTGAAGTTTGAAGGTACCAACATACTGATTTGGATTTTTATTAAAAGTCCAGGCACCCACAAATGATGAGTGGATAGATCACTTAACGAAAAGTTAATGAAAACTTGATGGAACCTTGCAGGAAATGTGTATGACGGACCCAATTACAAATTTTCTGAGTTCAGGACCCAGTTACACACATTTGTTTTAGTATTGGGACCTCTTTGAGCTTTCTCAAAAAGTACAAGGACTTACAATTATCTCTACTCAATGGCCTGAGCCACCTCAAAACCTTTACAAGTTCTAGTCTTCTACAGTATTCCAGTCTACCAGACTTCCTATCTGCTAACTGTCTGTGTATATGCCATCACCCCATTAGATAAATGCTAATTGTTGCCCTCTGATTTCTCTCTACTCACTCCACTAGCACTTCCATTAGGTGTAAATGCTCTTTACTGCCACTTTACTCACTTCACTTCCATTAAAACTGCCTTTTAGGCAATTTTTTCATGCTACTCTCTCACCTCTTCTATTGTACACATGTTTAATAGTTGGTCTGTGGGTCTATCAATTTGCTAGAGCAGTTGCTAGTGACCTTATGAAATGAGTTAAAGTGGATTTCGAGGGGATATTTGTTTCTCATTTGAAATTTTGTGATGATTGTGTTCTTCAATGAGAATACAAAAAGCTTTTGCAATGCTCTGTTGAGTATGATTTTGGGTTGAAAATCAGTGTCTGAAATTGGTTTAGCTGGAACTAATGTAGACCTGGCGAGTTTCTCCTCATTTGCTTCAATGACTGGCTGTCAGATCTTGGATTGACCTCTTGTTTACTTGAGTTTTCCCTTGTTTGGGAATCTTAAAGCTGCTTCTTATGGGATCTAGTAGTGAAGGAAATCTATAATTGCCTAGATAATTGGAAAGAAACATTTTTCCTCTTGGTGGTTGGGTTGCACTTGCTCAATCGTGCGTCTCACTTATTCTTCTTTACTAATTGTCTTTATTGAGAATGCCTTTGGGAATTTCCCAAACAAATATGATTATGAGGGGTTTTATTTGGTAGAGTTTTTGGACGAAAGGGTCATTTGTGGAGTTGGGAGGTGTGCTGCCATCCTGAAGAGTGAAGGGGGCTTGAAGTCTTGGTAATTTGGTATCTAAGAACATTTCTCTAACTTTGAATGAATGGCTTTGTCGTTTTCCTTTGCAGCCTCACTATTTTTTGCACTAGGTATTCTGTAGTATGGTTCAAATCAGATTTGGGTAGGGTGCCAACACTGCAATCCAAGCCTTTTATTATAGTCCTTGTGCATTATCTGCATCCGTAATAGACTCTATACTTAGCTGTTGACTGCCCTCTTTTTTATGAGTACAACTGTGAACCTTTGGTTTTTATCAGAGCAATATTTTGTCTGATTTGAATTCACACTGTCGTGAAACAAAATATCTTGATGTGTGATGTGCATATCTAAGGAAAACAATTGACTTTTAATTGATTACTGTGGATGCATTTTCTGATAAACTTTTGTAAAGTTTTAACCCGGTTTGTATAATCAGGTTCTGTTAACAGACAAAGCTGCTACTTTGGAGCATGATGACTGTAGTGCCGGTCCTCAAAAAGATGAAATGAAAGAGGAGGTAACTTTAGCAGTGGATAGAATGCAAGTAAAGGCATTGGAAGCAAGATTGGTGTAGTATTTTAAAATATCTGCATGCCTATGAATATTTGGTCTTGCTCCTTATTGTTTTAATTTTTCATTTTCTTTATTGAAAAGAGTGGATGAAATGAAAGTGTGAGTAATTATGTTCTAGTTCTATTTAACTATAGATTGTAATATCTTCTAGTATCAATGAATGAATAGTCTGTTTTCAACAGATTGATGAGTTTCCCACTGCTGCTGACGCCGGTGAATGTGCTCAAGGTCCATCTACTCCTGGACTAGAAGAGCCAAACTTATTTGGTACTCAGGTGGATCAGGTCAATAATGAAGTTGATGATAATAACTCAGCAGATTTGGTATCAGTGAAGAGCAGGAAAGAAGTTTACCCTGCTCAGCAAAGGGATGAAGATGTTACTGATTGCTCTTTGCAAAATAATGTGCTGCCTGTTGGTGTGGATTTAAGCCATGAAGATGATGGCTGCCTTCCAGTTGAATTGGATAGAGAAAGAGAGCAACATGAGCATTTGGAATGCATGGTTGTGACAAATGATCAAGATAGTCTGATGCCTAATGATCATTGTTCAACATTATCACCCTTGATGGTCAACTCTAATGAAGAATGTGCAGGTGGGAAGATCAGTGCTTCTGGTATACCTGAGAAGATGGGAAACTTAAATGATGGAGCTTTGATGAACAATAAGCCACTTGTGACTCCTTTGGACCAAACAATTACGAATTGTGTTGTTACTGGAGGAGCTAACATAAATGAGATCGGTTCATCTCCTAGTTGTTCTCATGTTACATCTGATCAAGAGAATATTTCTTGTAAACATTTGTCAAAGATAGATGGATCTCGAGAGCCTGAATCAGGTGGTCATTTGGAGGATGATCACACATTGCCGAAGCATGAAGTTCTGAATGCCATTGAGATGTCTATCAATGAGGGGCAGTCCTGTCTGATTGATGAGGCTCAAGTATCTAATGTTAGAAGTCCTCGAGGGTCAGCTGGTGAACCTCAAGTTGTTGATCGGGAGGCTGAGGCCTCTCAGGAACTGATGGAAACAAAGTCTTCAAACCATATTTTTCATGAAGATGTGCAGCCCACCAAGTCACACCTTCGGCCGTGCACCTCCCAGCTGAGCCATCATTCTTTGTCAACGGTTGATGGTATTATTAATATAACAGTTCTTCTTGCATAATTTTATTGTATTTTTTTTATTATTCGTGTTTTTGTAACAGTTAAGCTGATGCATCCCATTTGAATTTTCTTCCCCCCCCCCCGATTATTTGTGTTTATGTTGATTATTATTTTTTACCTTGAGTTGATTCTGTTTTTCTTTTCACAAGTTACATTAAAACATCTGGAATTCAGTTGATTTTACTGTTAATCAGTTTGGTGGACATTAAAACATCTGGAATTCCGTTTTACTGTTAATCAGTTGATTTTACTTTTTGCAGGTGAAAACTGTGTTGCAACTGATGGTGCAGATCCTGCTATAGGTCATCATGAGACCATAGAGCCATTTGTATGTGAAGGAGACTCAGATTTGAGGAAGTCAGATGTGCAAATTGAGAGTCAGATATTTTGTGATGGAGTGGAAAATATAAGCAAATCTGCTGCTTCTAACATGGCAGAGCCTGAAAAAATGCTTTCCATAGCATATCAACATGATTGTGAAACAAATAGTCATTTGCCAATGGAGTCTACTCCTAACCATCAGGTTGTATCTGATGGTCATACAGGTGATGCAGGAGTAAATTCCATTTCAGGTAAAAAGCGTAGTTTCACAGAAAGTACTCTTACAGTGAACAGTGTGGATTTCGTTCAATCATATGGTGGGACTCAATCCAAGAGAACCAGAGAGTCCATTCCTGATGATGATGATTTATTGTCTTCCATTTTAGGTATCACAGTGGTCCTTAATGTTTTCTTACATCTTTATAGTTAGTGTTTCTTTTCATTGAGAACACAGCTATGGCTTAAATGAATTTGTTGTTGCTCCAGCTGGTAGAAGATCTTCAGTTTTGAAATTGAAACCCAGCCCGGTTGCCCCTGAAGTAGTATCAATGAAATGCTCTCGTTCTGCACCACGAACTTCTGCCTTAAAGAGGAAGGTGCTCATGGATGATATGATGGTCTTGCATGGCGAGTAGGTTTTTATAATGTTCCAGTTATGAAGTTTCATCCACATTATTTCATATTGATTAGGTTAGAGTGAAAAACATTGCATTGTTTGCCCACTTATTTCTAGTCTCTTTAAAAGATGTATCCTTCTCCCATCTCTCAGCTGTTTTGAGTGATTGATCTTCATATTTCTTTTTCTCTATTCTGTTTCCAAGGAAAATCTTGCTGAATGATTTATTTAGCTGTATTTTAGGTAACAAAATTGCTAAATCTGCCGAGCACTTCATTGGAAGCAGACATTTTAGATCTGATGAAGATTTTTCCACCATTAAATAATCTCTTATATATGTTCAAAATCCCTGAGACCAATATCACATGGTTACTCTACTAGATACTAGACCTATTTATTTAGTGGCGTACTTGATTAATTTCTTCCATATAGATCTAAGATGGTGCAAATGTTGAGCAGAAAGGTGCCAACAAGATCATTAAGTGCAACATAGATGAGAATGTTGCGTTGAATGAGTGGCCATACATATAACAAAAGATAAGATCATGAATGAATTTATTAGATAAAAAGTAGGATTTGCACCTATAGGCTATAGGGTAAAAGATGGTAGAATCTTGCCTAAGATGGCTTAGACATGTGAGAAAATCCATATACACCCCATTTAGGGTAGTGATAAGATGAGATGGAAGATAGTATAAAAATTAGTGGTTGAGGGAAACCAAGTAAAACTCTAAATGTAACCATTTGAAATGATTTAGATATATGGCCACGGATGATTTTAACCCGTTTTAACAAAACAGTGATAACATTTGATCTATGCAGCCAACCCCATCTACAACAACAGCCAAGCCTGTTCCCACCAGCCATCCTCCCCTACTGAGAAAAAACTCTGGTGGTTGTTTTGTTGTATGCTTACCCTTTATTTTGATACTAGGTCATACTGGCTTGTATTCTGGGTGTAGGAGTAAACTAAACTGAGTTAGTGTAATGTTAACTAAAGGATAATTATGATTGATATCCTCCTGCATGGATTGACTGCTAATACTTTGTAAATTGTAATATACTCAGCTTTTATAGGTCCTTTCTTTTTTCACGTTTCAATATATTGTCAAGTTTATCATTCCACATTCAGCTGTTTACCTTATAACATACCATATTTCTTTTCTCTTGCACTGGCGTTCTAATTGTTTTTGTTTCTTTCTTCTGAAGTACAATACGCGAACAGTTGACAAATACTGAAGATATACGTCGCATACGGAAAAAAGCTCCTTGCACTCGCCATGAAATTTTAATGATTCAAAGACAATCTGTGGAGGATGAGATTTTTCATGAATCAATATTTACAGGTAGGTTGTGTGTGTGGTTTTGTATATGTGCTATTATTTGGTGCTTTTTCTTAAACATTTTTTGTCCCTTTTCTTAAACTAATTAAAATGCACGAAATAACCAACCTATAATGTTATTATACACATGCCTCCTGTGCTTGATTGGTATGGATGGTCAACTTTATATCTCTAATTCACAATACTCTAATATTTTATCACAGTAAAATATAAATACAACATAATCTTATTTTCAAACAAAATCTATTTATTTTTATGAATGAATTATGCAATGGGTTCAATATATATTTAGGATTAGTCTAAAATGATTTTTTGTTAGGCGATAATTTTCATAGGAGAAATGGTAAAGCATTATGACGTCGTTCGATCTATGTAGCCGATCCCACCTAGTGGGATAAGGACTTGGTTATTGTTGTTGTTGATAGTTTTTAGTCGTGATTTTTCACCAACAGCTAAAAATTAAATATATTCCAATTACTCATTTTAACAGAAATGAGTGAATCACACTATTTCCTTTGTTTTCATTTTCTGAATAGAGGATCTAATTTTGAAAAACAAACATGTTTTTTAAAATTTGGAAATGAAAGTCACTTTTAGGAAATGGAAAAAGTAAACGAGAACAAAAAACATTTAACTAAACCAATCTCGCTCTATGTTTTGCAAGGCCACTTAGTTTGATGGTATGTTAATTTGACACGAGGAAGAGAATATTTTTATGATGAGGTATTGCATTAAATGACTACATTTTCTGCTTTATTAAATGAGAATGTCATTATTCTATTAAGACCTTGCTTCTGTTCTATTCTGTGGTTGATGTTAGAATTATAAGGATTTGGTATAGAAAGAGAAAAATTATGCCCAATATAGTAAATTATATTGATACTATTATGAATGATGATGTGATACAAAAGACATAACACTAACCTTATTTATATTAATACTAGACTCCTAATTAAATAAGGAAACAATTATAAAAGATAAGGTAAAGTAATTTATCCTAAGAGATATTCTAAACTTTTCTAAGATATAATCATGATAATATGAGATTTATCTAGATGACATCCAGTAGTTATTCTCTATAAGATGATAGTTTCATGTATTCTAACAATGTACATAACAACATGTTTTTCTAGGACTGTTACTAATTAAGAAACAACCACTGTAATGTTTTAAGTCCTCTCTTGGTGTTTTGGGTGGACACAACTTGTCTACTAAATTTTCTATATCTATTGCATGGTCTTCTCGTATCAATTGCTTTTGAGTTATTCCCGAAGGGTCTTCAAAATCTTAATTTTTGAGAAGCCGTGCCCATAATTCAGATGTCACCAATTGTTTATCTAATTTTACAGAGAGAACCATCATATTCATTCTAGGGGTGGTGATTGGATGGATTGGCTGATTTTGGACTAGATCTCAATGTAAGGATAAAAAACAATCCAACAATTCATATAGGATACTAAAAATTATGCAATCCATCCAAAACCTAACTTAATAGATGGATTTCATTTTATCCATCGCTCCATTTTAAGGGATTGGATGAATGAGTATCCAATCCATTAACTTAAATCCATTTTTTATCAATCAAAATCACTTTTTGAAAGTGTTTTTTCAAAAAATCACGTGTTTAATTTGAAACATATTTTACCGAAAAGTGATTTTTAAGAAAAGCACTGTTTTAGAAAAGTGATTTTCAAATTAGGTTATTTATGAGTTTTTAATGGATTTTAGGATAACCATTAAGTTTGGGTTTGATGTACAATATATATCAGTTCGATTATAGGTTGGATTTGAATTGATCCAACTTTTAAAATATTTGGATGAATATAATTAGCTACGGATTGGATGGATAATGAGCTGGTTGAATAGTTTTGCCACCCCTAATTCATTTGAGGAATATATTTCTAACGTTTCTCTACTATCTTCTAGGTCTGTCTGCTGATTTGATTATTCTGCGAAATGATTCATTTGATCTGACTGGAATCAAGATTTGTGATAATGGTTTAGATAGTTCTTTCTTTGAAAAAACAAATGATGAAGAGCCCCATTCTAAAACAAATACTGAAACTCATGTTGTGGAAAGGAATGTTGAAACTATGGCAGTCCAACTCCAAGGAGATGCCGAAGCTCAACCTACCGAGGTTCCTGTTTTGTCTGAGACTCATCAAGCAGAAGTTAACTTGGGATCTCATGATATTGATGTTCATGGTCATGCCAATATTGTTTCTAATGTGGAAGAGCTTGGCAGTTCTCAAGACATTGAAATGAACAATGCTGGTGGAAACATTGACATTTCTGTTGCTGAACAATTCTCTGTTGGCCCTGGGCTTGAATCTTCATCTCTAGCGGTGTCTGAAATTAACCTTAGTGTGCCAAATGATTGTGTTGCATCGTTGCCTCTTTTGGATGAAGTGAATGATCTTGTTGGTTCTATGCATACAGATATACCAAGTGTGCCAACTGATCAGAATTTGAATACATTCCCTATTCTAGAGGATGAGTTTGTGGAGAAATGTAATAGAAGTGGAGTAGATGCTATTGAAATAACTGAACGTAGTGTTGAAATTAGAACACAATTTCAAACAGATGATTTGGAAGCTAATGATATATGTTCACCCATGATTACTGGCTTTAAGGAAACTGATGAATATAATGATAATAGGGCTTCCTTCAATGGAGAACAGCCTTTAGAGGAAAATGGAAACAGCATGTCAGGGGGCTTACACGAGGATCAAATTGTTGCTTCTGACCTGGGGTCAAGGGGGTGTGATGACAAGGTCTCTAGGCATGGCCCCATATTTAGTGAAAATACTAAAGTAGCACTTGTTTTGGATGAAAATGAAAATACTAAAGTAGCACTTGTTTTGGATGAAAACGAAACTTCTCTGAATGAAGGAAATCCAGTTTGTGAGGAAGCTGGACAACATTCTGTAGCACTTGTTCTGGATGAAAAGGAAACTTCTCTTAATGAAAAAAATCCAGTTTGTGAGGAAGCTGGACAACATTCTGTAGCATTTGTTTTGGATGAAAAGGAGACTATCCTGAATGAAGGAAATTCAGTCTGTGAGGAAGCTGGATTACAGAGTACATTGTCCCCTGAGATCCCAGCTATTGAGAGTCCTTTGGTAGATCGTAATGATGTAAGTTCTTCAATTTGCCTAAAAAATGTTAGATGTTTCTTCATATGTCTTGTTTGTTGGGTTTGTCTATTATTATTTTACCAGTCACATTAATCAGCCCTGATATCTGATAAAACAGTTTTGTTTGAATAGCAATAGTATTGGGTATCCTTGAAATAAACTATTTAAGCAAGTCTTACATTGCAATGGAGGGGAGCCAATGCTGTATATTAGTAAATCAAGTTCTTCAAGTTCGGAAAATGGAAATCAGTCGGAGAGTCATAACCCAACTTATATTTTTTTTTCATTCTGAAAATTTTATCCCTTTTATCATGACTTGCAAGTATGATGGTTGGGCTTTTGCTTTTTTTTGGTACAGTTCATAAAACAATTAAGTTTTAATCCCACTAAGTATGATCGGCAACAAAGATCGAACGATGTCATATGCTATATCATAATTCATGTTCTTTGACAAAGCATTGATCTCTAAATCTTTCTTGATCATTTCACCTGTAGTTTTTTTTGGTCTCCCTCTTTCTCTAGGAATTGGAGTAATCTCAATTTGATCTACTTTCGTTACTAGAAATTATAACGGTCTCATTCATACATGTCTAAATCACCTAAAGTGTAATTCTACTATCTTTTCTACAATAAGAGTTATTCCAACTTTCTCCTTGATGCATTCATTTTTAATCCTACCATGTCTAATATGTCCACTCGTCCACTACAACATTCTCATCAATGCTACATGAAGTTTATTCTCTTGCTGACATTTTATCATCCAACATTTAGTCTCTTATAACATTGCAGGTTTTATAGTAGTGTGGTAGAACTTCCCCTTAAGTTTGAGTAGTACCTTTCTATTACATATGACACCTTAACCACTCCGTGATTTCATTCATCCCGCTTGAGTCCTATGATTTACATCTTCGTCAATTTCCCTATCATCTTAAATGATTGACCTATGATATTTAAATCTTGTGACTTGTGGTATGGTATGATCTCCGATCTTTACTTATACATTACAGTTTGTTCGCTTCTGGTACAATTATTATTATTAAGGTAGTAAAGGTGAGCTCCTCACCTGATCCACAGAGGTGACCTGCACCTCTCTTAACAAGGAAGTTACAGTAACCTCTTGCGCCAACTCCCCTAGCTCATTGCACTAACCGCACCATTGGGCGCATGACATGTGACTTTTGCACGACATATCTGATATATAAGAATATTAATTTTGTTAGGTTCACTATTAATGATGTAAACATATAGATTACACATGCAATATATATATACATGTGTATATTTATATATTCAATATGTGTTTATGTCTTCTCTTTCTTCTAAAGTTGTTTATCGCTGTGTCCTTATGGTTCTTTTATTTGACATAATTGGCATCTGAAACATTTTGTAATTTGCTTTTGAAGCAAAATGTGTTGTGCTTTTGCCTAGCCTATAGCTGAGTGGTTTTAAGATACTGCCATATGTGACTGAAAGTGCACTGCTATCTATCCCCCTTCTGTATGCAATGTTCCTTTGCTGTTTTATGCACACCTAATTAAGCTTTTTGTTTTCATGGTGCAGGAAAATTTCATAGATGCTAATGACACAGGTTTGCTTCTGAATCCTTTTCATTGCTGATTCGTATACACATGCTTAATGTGTGACTGCCAACATGTTTACAACCTTGTAAAATGGATTTTTATTTAGTTTTCTGGTTTAATAAGCCATATTTTAGAATACTTTTCTAGATTCATTACCATATGTAGCACATGTTTTTATTATACAACATAGTTTATTACAGTAGCTTGTAGATGTTGATGAGCTCTGTGGTCATTGGTTAGCTCCTGTAGATGTTATCGCACTCCTTTATTTGGTATCTTCTGTTTTCACCTTGATTTAGTTTCCAGTGGCTATCTCAGTGTGCTTGTCCTCTTTGTCATGGATGCAGTCTCTATTTTGCCTTTTATGGTGTTAGATTGACTGATCTGAACCCATAATAGGAATCAAAAGATGCTAATCTGTAGGGTCCGGGAATTTTATGTCCAACAGCCTCTCCAGAATTTTCCTCTCCAGCAGCCATCTGGCCATGTGCAAATGCATCTGTCCACCTTTCTGGTGATTTCTTCTCCAGACCAGGTTGAGTCACCCATTCCAATTTAGTCAGACCTGTTTGCTCCCTTTCCTGGTCGTTTTCATCCATGAAAAACTTATCATCGAAGATGCCCTTTCTTTAAAAGCGCATTCACACCAGCCCTAAGTGAGAACCATATATGTGGAATGACCTATGATCTTTAATGCTTTGAGATTTTGAATCAAAATGTGGTGTCAAGTCTACAAATGTGGTTCCGGCTCAGCCCATGAAAGGATGGATGGATTCCTCTTGTGGCTTGGGCATTCCTCTTGTGACTTGGGATCCCTTGCATAATATGTAGAGTAGAGTCTAGGGTATATCGAGGATGCTACTGCTGTAGTTCCATATTGAACAGTTTTAATCATTTATTGCCTCTACTCCGGCATACTTGTACGACTGCAAAAGTATAAAAAGACAGTCGTATATCAATCACTCACTCTAAATTTATGATGTCAACATTTCCTCAACTTCAACCCTTCCCTCGCCACTTTCCTGTAGTCAACTGTGGCCACTCTGTGGAGCTTATTCTTACCGGAGGCTGGTTTTACCTTTTTATTATTATTTAAGTTGGGAAAATTAAAATGAATCATTAATATTCCACGGCAAGAGGTAAGGACTGAAGCAGGAGAGTGAAGCTTTGTTGCTGGTATTTTTTGTTTATTTGATCATTGCAAATTAATTTTCTCTCACTTTTCAGGGTTTTTAAATGTTGGTGATGATGAGATAATTGAAGATGATGATGATGATTCTATGCCATGCGCTGAAGGATCTCGCCTTGATAATAGTGGATGGTCTTCCCGGACCAGGTGTGTTTATGCACAGCTTTGTCTTCATAGAAAGTAGCTTACCTTATTCTATGTTGGATTGTTGGATTTCTGTTCTTAACATGTATATCTGTTAAACTTTGACCTTAGATTATGTATATTTATACTTTACATCTGGTTCATTATACATATCCCACATATCCTGAGTTCTCTCTGATACTGCAATACCAAGAACTTTCTTTTAAACTTACTGAGTTCTCTCATCCTGTTTGCAACTATAAGGGGCTTCTTCACTTGAAGAAGTCCAGTTAATTGAAGTCGCGTGCACATGGTTCTGTTTTTTGACTTATCTTGTCAATTCGTTTGAGTTTCTTAGATTCTTATGCACACTGATTACAGTTCCGTGCATGTCATTTCAATAGCTAACTAATGGATTTGTCCACAGGGCTGTTGCCAAGTATCTGCAAATTTCGTTTGAGAAGGAAGAACTACATGGAAGGCAGAACCTGTACCTTGACAATATATTAGCTGGCAAAACACGTAAGGAGGCTTCAAGGATGTTTTTTGAAACACTGGTATGTTCTTGGTGATTATTTTAGCTGAAATCTACCGTTTGTGTATGTCTAATGAACTTTGTGCTTTTAGTTTTTTTTGTATTTATAAAATTGACATCATGTTTAGGATAATATTTGAGACAAGTTCTGAATTAATCCCTAGAATTATCCCTGACTTGCAGTTTAGTCCCTGGATTTATTTGTGCACGAGTTACAAATTTACAATATTAGTCTCAGTAGTCTTTTATAGAGCAAAAGGGAGATCTAAGGTAAAGACTACTGTGATGGGAGTTTAATGAATTTAGCTGCTAACTCGTACACAAATAAATTTAGGGACCAAACTGAAGTGAAGAATAATTTTAGAGACTAAGCTGCCTATTTACTATTTTATTAATAGAGAACAAAAGTATTAGAGCTGGGACAGAAAGTAGATGCAGTAGGCCGAGGATAGGGTATCCTTTAAATGGATTTGGCTCCTCTCAAAATACCCAAAACTGGAAGTGGGGTAAGCAAGGGAGGAGAAAAATTAAGTGGTGTTTGGTTTTTATTTTTATTTTCAACTTTTCATTGTAATTTCAAAAAGACCATCTCATTTTCATGTTGTTTACTATTTACAAAAATCTCACTTTGATATGCTATACCTTATTATACCATGTCCTTCACAAATTGTTAAGTTGAGAAACAATAAAAATGAGGTGACACTTTTTAAATAATGAAAACGTGTCAAATGAAACTATAAACTATAAACAATAAAACAAATCCAAATACTATATGATGCAGTTGGCTTGCCCAATCTCTTTTCTGAGTCTGAGATTGAAACACCCTTAAAACAACCGGGCACTATGCCGAAGGGGGTATAGAATATTATCTTTTATCATATTTTTAGAATTTGTTCTATTTTTTTGAGGTATAGAACTTGCTCTATTGATTGAACTTTTAAATTGTTTTTCGCGTCAATGTTTAGATATTTGCTGTACGGTGAGTAACAACTTGCTCTTATGGAGTCAGATTCTTCCGGTTCACTCAAACTTTGGATATATACTTATTATGCTTTGTTTGAATTCTTCAATTTATCTTTACTAGTTGTCCTACATGGCAACTTTGCATAGGTTCAAATCTAATTTCAACCATGTATATGTGCAGGTTCTGAAGACAAAGGATTATGTTCATGTTGAACAGACAAAACCCTTTTCCAGTATTAACATAAAACCGCGAATGAAGCTGATGAAGTCAGATTTCTGAAACCTCATGTAGCAGTGCTTGACTTAGATGTAAAGGTCGATATGGTGGTAGTTTGGTTGGAATCTGCAGGTTTGAGATAATCATTTCAACATTTCTCCACTATTCTAATTATGGCTTCTTATTTATTCTATATTTTTGAGTAGAGTCAAGTCATTTACTTGGTGAAGGGGCTTGCCTAGTGGGGCTGAAGTGGCTGTGTCACCCCACACTATTGATTGTAGTAGTAAGAACATGGTAATGTATTTATATATATGTGTGTGTGTAAGACTTCCCCATTTGTAACTTATAGGCTCTAATTTGCATGTTGTTTTAACCAATACCTCTAAGCAAAGCATATGATATTCTGCAACCCCTAGGCATTTAGTAATAATGGAGAATTGGCAGTGTAATTTAGCCTTTGGTGAACTAGGGCCAAACATTTATGTACTTATTTTGTTTGTCTAGTATCTAAAAGAGTATTCATCCTTTTTATTAATCCACTTTAAGAGGATTCGCGTATGGAATTCCTCATACAGTAATCCACTTTAAGGTCATGTTGTATTCTATTGAGCTATGAAGCATTATTAGTATAGAATATTGATAATCTCCTGTACTTTATTAATATTTGTTGAAATAGTAAAGTGGAATTGAATTTTAAAAATGAAACCCTGAAACATTTTTGATATGTTGTGATAAGTGTACTAGTCTTCTGATAAGTTGTGCAAAATTGTCTCTTGATGATTAGAGTAGAAGTTGTCCTATTATTGGTGATACTCAACTAAAAGTATTAGAGAGGTAAAGATTGAAAATCATATGATAGCATGTGTTGGTTTAAGTATTTTGGGTTAATTATAAAATATGTTTATAAGTATTTTGGGTTAATTATAAAATATGGTAGGATGTTTTAGATATCATACATGATAGAAAGGAACTACTTGAGCTTAAGGTTGTTTTATTGTACAGTGAAGACTAGAAAATGTTATAACTGATTTAACATCGGGTGGTAAAATGTGAACGAAAGAAAAAAATACTATGTAGTAAAGATGAGAATGTTGTATTAGAAGTATGGGAACACTAGATAAAACACTTCTATAAATCAATGTATTTGGGAGAAAGTTGGAGTAGCTTATATTTGAAAAAAATGGTGGAATTGTACATTAGGTGGTTCGAAAATGTATGGATGAGACCTTTATAAGTCACAATAAGGAGAGTAAATCAAATAGAGGTTAATCAAATTTTTCAATAAAAACTATAGGTGAATAGACTATGATGATTTAATGATCAATATTTTATCAATAAACATGATTTTTGAAAAAATACTATGATATTATTTAATCTATGTAGCTGACCTCAATTTGTGGAATTAAGTGTTGGTTGTTGTTGTTAAATTCAAGGAGGATATGAACTTGATTTTTATTTTGTTTATAGTGTTAGGCAATAATTGTTCTTTTATGGGCAATGATTTACAATTCTTATTTTCTAGGGTTTAGGGTTAACATTGGATAGTTATATGAATTACACGTTCTAATTCATTTTATGAATTAAACACAACTTATAGCTTCTGGTCTCACCTTAATTCTATCGCAATTGAACAACAATCAAATATTATATTTATTCTATTGCATCTTATTAATGGTAACAAGATTACCCTGTGTATGAAAGATAATTTATCTGTTGAAAATATTTTTGATGAGTTTTGTTCAAGGGAAGGCATAACAACTCAATTCATATACCTTGAGGGTCCTGCTATACAATTTAGTAAGTTATATATGCATTTGCAATAAACTGCATGATTAAGAACACATATTACATGTGTATTCACATAGTTAATAATGCATATTATATATGCATTCGTATGGTTAAAAAACAAATATGTTACTCGTGCATTCATATTGTTAAGAATACACATGTGACCCTTGCATTCACATGGTTCATATTGCTAAGAACACACATGTTACTTGTGCATTCGCATAGTTAAAACACATATGTTACTTGTACATTCGCATTGTTAAGAATACATGTGATACCCATATATTTGTCTCTTCAAACATATAAGAAAAATAAATGTCAATTTCGAATTTAAATTTTCTAATGAAAATAGGAAACCGAAACATTATATTATGTGATTTTTCTCTTGAAAATAAACTTTAAAAGTTGTTGAAAATGAAATGTTTTTTTCAATTTCGAATTTGATTTTTTTTAATGAAATTAGGGAAATCAAATCGTGATACTATGAGTAAATGTGATTATTCATTACTTCAAATTAGTTTAAAATTCAAAAAACCAAAACTGATGGTCAAATCAATAATCACTATTATTAATTTTCAAAATATACATTGTACAAAAGTAATTATATAGTTTGACAGATATATAGTATTACCATGAAACCTTTTAGGAGGAGAAAAAATTAAGGAGAAAGTGACATATGGCAAGTGATGAAGTGAGACGAATTTATTTTATTATATAATTAATAGATGAACTTAATTCCTCCATTATTAATTTTTTAACCAAAAAATGGATGCACAAATGGTGATTTACTAAGCGGCGGCAAATGGATGACAAAAATTGTCCAAATGTCATGTAAAAATCTTCCACTTTGATTTTAAAATTGAAATGTATAAAGATCAATACAGTGTGTGAGGCGAGTGCATTTATTTTGAAATATATAAAATAAAATGTATATAGAGTGTGGGTGAGTGTATTATTGTTATAGGATAGTGTTTAATATTTTTTTCTTAAAATTTTTTAAAATCCTTTGGAAAGGGAAATATTTTTGAAAATGGAAGATTTTTTTAAATTATGGACATCCTTTGAAAATGAAAATGAAAGATTTGAAGGAATGACACATGTTTTTAAAAAAATTGAAAGATTTTTCATGGTGAAATTGAATGTAGGTGGAGAAGTAGTAAGGGATTTAATGTGACTTAAAAAGTTTTTTAAAGGAAGAAAATTAGTAACACATATATGAAATCAATGTAAAGGACTTTGAGGGTAGAAAAGTAAATATTTGGTTCTAAATAGAATAAGTTTGAGCGAGAAAAATGAATGTGATAATGACTTGCAATAATTGTTGCATTGTTTGTTATAGAGAAAGTAAATGTAACATTAAGATGAGTTTTGACTGTTAAGTGGGTAAATGGTTGGTGAATATTGAATATTCTCATTAGTCAGGAATATGAGGCGAAACAAAGTTAAATTATATAAACACTTATATTATTAAGAGTTTTTTGTCCAAATCTTTTAGTGCACATTGCTAATATGTAAAAATCATAACCTATAATTTATAAGATAGGTAAAAATCACCCACATAAATAAGTTATAACATAGTTATGACTGCGTAAGAATAATATATAAAAATCATAACCTATAATTATTTACTCATAAAATCTTCAAGGAATCTGATCATAGTTATAAGTCTTGAAGATCTTCAAGAATCTTAATCATGTCTTGAAGTTTTATATAATTAGATACAAGAAACATCATTTTACATACATGAGGATAAATGGGAGAAAGAAGTAAAATAAAAAATAATGATAAAGGCAGAATGTGTAGACTATATTTAAAACTTCAATATACAATTTTATGGTGATAAGTACTCACCATGCAAAAACGAATATCACTTTTTAAAAAATAAAATAATAATAAGAGGATGAAAAGATACACTATACAAATTAGTATGAGATGTGAGGCAAAATTAACTGTTTAAATATCAAGTCTTTTTATAGACATAATCTTTCAAATCTAATTCAAATAAGGGACGATTATAATTAGAGTAAATTACACTGATATGTTTTGAGTTTTAGTGAAATTACACAAACCACTTCTATATTTTTTACCCCTACAAACAACCCCTAATTTTTGTACTTACATTACACTGACCACCCCTGCATGGAAAATAAGTATGAATTTTTACATAAGAATGGATGATAAGTATAATGAAACTAAATAAAATATGATATATTGTAGAGACAAGTCAAAATAGTTTACGAGTCAATACATTTTCATTTTTTTGTTCCTTACAATATTGTATAAGAGTGATTTAAATAATATTTTCATATAATTATTGATGCATTTTGTAATGAACAAAAAATAATGAAAATATATTGATTCATATACTATTTTGATTTGTCTCTACAATATATCATATTTTATTTAATTTCATTACACTTATCATCCATTTTTATATAAAAATTCATACTTATTTTACATGCAGGGGTGTATGGGTAAAAGATGGAAAGATGATTCATGTAATTTCATTAAAACTCAGGGGTGTAAGTGTAATTTACTCATAATTATAATATTTCAAACATAAAATTCAAATTTGAATATGTGATCGGATAAATCACAATCTTTATACATATGATATCTTTATCCAAATATTAAATTTTCCAATATTTTGTGGTTAATTACATGAACTATTCACACAATGAATGAAGGTCTTGGTTCAACTCTTCAACCCTTTGGCTCTCACAATGAGTAAGACTAGATGGATAAAGAGGAAGAATCGAAGGTGAAGTATAGTCAAACCTACTCTACATAAATGGCATGATCATGTAGCAGATGAAATCTAATCTATATATTATATTTTACCATATATGAAACATTGCTTAGTGTTGGCCAACCTAAACATCATTGAATGAGAGGGGTATCAACTCTATCAATGCAACTTATGATGTACTCACTCGTAATCATTCATAAATTAAAAATTTGAATTCATTGAATAAGAATAAAAAAGGTACAAGAATCCAAACTCTATAAATATCAACAGTATTTCATTTTTTTCCTTTCTCAAATCATATGCTTTGGAGGTCTAAGCCCAAAATAATCACGATTTGGATGATTGGAGACACTAAACAAAATATAATTACAAACGAATGCATTAAGGGGTTTTGGAGCCGCAGTTATTGTGGGAAATATGATATAATCGTGACTTAGTGGTTTGAATATATATTAATGAAATTGTCAAAAGCCCTAGTAAGGAAAGTAAATCAAATGAAGGTTTATCCAATTTCTAGAGGAAGATTGAGGCTAAGAAAAATCATAAGAAAACCGAATAAGAAAGATTAGATATCAATACATTATCAATAAACATGATCTAAGATACAACATTGTATCATTGTATAATACTTAATGAGATTTAAGGCTCAACTAATATGCTATTGTAATTGTGCAATTGTTTTACATGTAAATTGTAATGCCAGGCTTGGTGATTATCTCAATAGTAAAAAATTGCATGTTCTACCCATAAAATTTTGCAGAATCTTACTCATTTAATGAGAGTGAGTTTTTAGTTATATCTTCTTTCATTTTTATTTTTATTATTGCTTTGATCTATGAAGTATATTCTAACCAATGAAAAACTAACAATAAATTGGTACTAACTTTGTGATAGAAGATATGACCCTAAGAAAACATGTTATATAGACCAATGGTATCTAATTGATCTCATATTAAATTTAATTACTTAAACTGTCCAATTTGACCGAATAAGTCATATATAATTAATAATTATCTTCAAATATATAATTATAAATAAATTCAAATTTTTATATAATTAATAATGAGGTGTAATTATAATCCATTAACAATTTTTCATTTTTTTAAACCGAAATAAACAACATATTAAAGCTACTTTCTTTTAAAAAAAAGTAAACTCACCAGTTTACTATCACTCAACCTTGCAAAAAAAAAACAATGAAGAAATGAAAAATAGGTGTTAAATAAAATAGTTTCCGTTACACTGGACACTTTTCTCAACGGTCATATTGCCACCCCACCACGCAAGTAAGAAGCAATAACATAACCCATTGAATCTCAATAAATCACTATATATTATGCATTCTCACTCAATTAAATCACATCATTCAATTTCTCCCCTCATCTAATCTTCACTTCAATTCTCTTTTTTTCCATTCTCATTCAAAAAAAAGATAGAATGGGTCTCTATGTCATAAACAACAACAACAACAATAATGACACTACTAGAAAACATGTTCATGTCCATAATCTATTTATTCTATGCAACTACATATTATTAGGTGCAGCCTCTAGCTGCATTTTCCTAACCCTCTCCCTCCGCCTATTCCCTTCCCTTTGCGGCGGCTTCCTTATCCTTCTCCACGTCTTCACCATCCTCGGCGCGGTGTCGGGATGCGCAGCCGTCTCTAATGGCACCAACCGTTGGTACTCTGCCCATATGGTGTTGAATGTCCTAACTGCAATATTCCAAGGATCAGTCTCGGTGTTGATATTCACAAATACTTCAATTTTTTTGAGTAAGTTGGATTCTTATGTGAGGGAAGAGGATGGTGGTGTGATACTTAAGCTTGGTGGTGGAGTTGGTGGTGTGATATTTTTCTTGGAATGGGTGGTTTTGACATTGGCGTTTTTCTTGAAGTATTATGATATCGTTGAAGGTAATAATAATAATAATAATAATGGGAATGGGAAGGTTCAACAAGATGGAGATTTCAAAGATTGGTCATTGGCTTTTAAAGTTTGATCGGGAAATTGGTTTCAAATATTGCTTCTTATGTTCATTATCTCATTACTTATTTCACATCTTAAAGAAGTTCCTAGTTATGTCCTAAAGGGGCTATCAATTATTATCATTATTGATTATTAATATTGTTTTTAATAAACTTTTTTTATCGGCAAATGTTAGTTGTTAGTATGTTATGTTAGTATTTGTTATGCACAAGACTCGAACTCACAACCTTCTTCACTTTATATTCTTAAGTCTTACACCTTAATCACCACCACCTTATGACTCCCTTGTTTTTAATAAACTTGAGAACAAAATTTAATGACCTACATTACTTTCTTACTATGGTCTTTCTTCTTTGAACTTTTCCATTTTGTGACAAGATGAAGAATAATGAATATCATCTATCTAACGTGTATTCCATTAATTTCTCTTCCAGAACATATTTTAATTATGACCCTTATTCGGAATTCAAAGTTTTTCTTATTAATTAATTAATTTTACTCAATTTCTCTTCTACTACACTTGATTTCATCTGATCTTAAATTACAAAATCAATTTTTTTTCCACCACAAATCAAAGATTTTGTTTAATTTTTCTTTAAAAGGTTATGTTTAAAATTAGAAAACGTAAATAAATGTTATTTCCTTTGAAATTTATCTTAACATGATATTAAATGCTTGATGGGTGTTCCAATCATGAAGAAAGTCAATATGCTATGATGATCTCCCGATAACACATTGAACCTAATCATAAAATTGTTTTCTTCACTTAGCCTATCATAATCTCCAAAAAAACATGACCCAAATTATAACTCAATATTAATTGAACTTGACTTGAAAATTGAGCTAGTCAAATTGAACAAAGTACAACTCTTAGTGAGTTTTAAAATTTTTACATTTTTTATCATTTATTCATATTAACTCAAGTGATAACAATATTTTTTGTCATTCAACCATATATCTATCATTTATTCATATTTTATCTGTTTTTATTTCTCACAGTAACAATTATATTAAGTCATTTCATACATATATTTTAAAATATAGATTATATAAATATAACTTATATATTAATATATATATATATATATCTATATTAGTAATTCTCAGACCGAAGTAAATTTGAGTTGGTCAACTCACTCGAAAGTTCAATGTTAAATGAACTAATCTTGACTTCAAAAAATAGTTTTCATTAAACTTAAACCAATTCTTTAACGAGTCAAACTAAACCACATTCATCTTTATTCATTTCCACTCCTAATGATGGCACCAAGCAGGTCATAAGTGATTAAAATGTAGTACAGGTATTTTATGTTGACCTAAGTCAGCAATTTATTCACAATTATATAATAAAAAAAATATCATGATATCTCAGAAGAGAACAAGCAATTTATGAACTCTGCTTTCTAATTTCCCTCAAATTTCTCTTGTGTTGAGGCCTTGAGGGAAAGAAAATCTGATATTTTGTTGGTATTGAAGTCAGGTTGTATTTTGTTGTTATGACTCTCAAGTGTTGCCAGTGATGTCACACCAGAAAGTACAATAAGAGTTTTGCATCCACCATTTTGTCCAAATATAATATTAGTAATCTATCACCAACCATACATGTTTGTCACTTCTGAATCCCAAACCTATTGAACCATAAAATTATTACAACTCAATCAAGGGAAAAAACTATGCAAGAATATACCAGCACGGATACGCGAAACTCCTTCATATGTCGGTGTTGGACATGTATCTGACATGGATACGTTCCGATTCGTCATGGATACGTGTCCCTAGAGTAACCAAAAATAAAAAATAAAAAAGATATTAAGATATGTATCTGAAACATTTTGAATGAAAAACTATGATAGATAGGATACGTATCTAAAACGTTTTCAACAAAAAGTAGGATATATATGATACATTTTAATCAAAGCATCCCAAAGTCAAGGAAAATACCAACTTATTTAAAGGCAAACACTAATGGAGGACAATGATTTGCAATTTTTATTATACTTTCGACTTTAGATATTTTGATTTACACCTAGTTGTGGACTGAACCAATATTTGAAACACTCCCTTGATTATAATGTATGTCCTAAATTAAATTAATAATAAGGGGTAGGAAGACTAACATGCCCATTCCTGAGCATCTGTGAGATGAGCAACAACATCTCGATTCGTAGCAATGAAAAGACATCCAGGGTTTTCACGTATACAGAGTGTTCCATACCTTTATTCGCAATGGGGAAAGTGATAGTTAACTGTCCATACAGAATTTCTATCCAAAAGTTTAAATAGAACTCTCATCATTGCTACAGGTCAAAATATTTGTTTAACCAAGGTATTCCCTCAATTTAAGGAACTAATCCTTCTGGGGTGCGTAGCTGCCCTTCCAACAAATATCGCTCGTAGGAATGAAATCTTTGACCTTTTGGTCTATCTGGGGATCTAGTGGGGTCTTACACCACTAGATCAAGGCCTTGTTTGTATATTAAATGAAAATATTCCATACTCAAAGAACTAGATTTGCCCAATGAAAAACAAAGAAGTTTGAGTATCTTCTGCACTACAAGTGAAGTGCAAATTTAAAAAAGCCTGCTTTTTTTGCATGGACTCTGAATCCATTTGATGCAGCACCTTAATAATTCAATCACAAGGTTGCTGCATTTGTTATGTTTCATTGTTTGAAATCTTACTGGACTTTAAAGTAGTTGAAGTAGCGATGGAACCCAACAATAACAGCACCAACCTATTAAAAACACATTTTTATAGGAACTAGGAATAATATTAAATTAAAAAAACCAGTTATTAGTATGGTCAGTAAGCACATACATCCTCATCATGATCAATCAGAAACCCTGGCTTCAGCTCTATCCTTTTGCCACCATCATCCTGAAGGAACAACATGCACAAAGTAGAGAGTCAATCACATATAAGAATAATCTGTGCTAATATAAAAGATATAATATATGCATTACATATGGAAAATATATTCAATCCTAAGAATAAACATCCAAATCAATAAATCCTAGACATCATTCTTAGGCTCGTCACTATCATCGATTTCCATGCAGTGTAATTGATTAGATAATCTTCTAAGTTCAGCATGGGCTTGTTGGTTCTGAACATCAAGGGGATCCATCCTCAAAGTGAGACCAATGTAAGAATGAGATTGCAACTAAGAAGGGGATGAATTAGTTGTTGCAATAAGTATAGCCATTTTTTCCGCAATATCAAATTTAATGTGCAGCGAAAATATTATGCAGAAAAATATTGACTAGGAATGATAGAAAATTAACAAAGAGAAGGGAAAGAAAGTATACATGTGTTTTATATTGGTTCACTTTCTTATCCACCGAAGGCTACCTCTAGTACTCTTAACGCGCAAGAGATTCCTTTATTAAATATAATGAGCTGTAATTACAATTATCTCACCCCGAGATCTCCTTGTACCTTACACACTCACTTATATCTAATCCCTTGGAAAACTCTATTCCTAGTCACACCCTTGGTAAACACTATACCAAGTCACACCCTTGATAAACACTATACCAAGTCACTCAATTTCTTTCTCTTCACACCCTTGTGAAAGAAAGTAAACTTTGCAAAAGTGAAGAATGTACAATTTGGCTTGGATTGCCTTACAAGTGTATATGACAATTTCTAGAACTTGCAATTCAACAACAACTCTTATACATGAGATAATAATGTTCTTTAACAATATGAAAAACACTTAGAAGCAACTTCAAAATAACTTTGAAAGTTTAAGAGTAGGTTGCTTGAAAAGTGTATGTGAAATCAGAAAGTGTGAGAGCTTTTAAAGAGAGTTTGAAATCGGAGTTGTGAGTTGTATATATTGTTGTTGTGAGAGTGTTTTAATGCCTTCATATAGGCTTCCAATCAACTATAATACCCTTAGGCATGAATAGGTTTCGTTTGGAATGAAAAGCAATCAGTTTGAAGTGAAACTTCTTCACTTGAAATATGAAAAACTGATGCAACAACTCTCAGTAATTGATTACTGCAAATGGGTAATCGATTACCCAATAATCCTGTTAACAGCTTTTTGAAAATTCACACAGTGTAATCGATTATTGAATTTGAGTAATCGATTACTCAACAACACTGTTTGACAGCTTTGTGAATTTGCCTTAGTGTAATCGATTACAATACTTTGAGTAATTGATTACCTTGTTTTCTAAAAATGATAATCTGTTACTCCAAAGTCTGTAATGGATTACTCATAGTTGTTAGAGGTTTGAAAATTATTTTCTCACTCATGTAACTTGTTACTAAAGTATGGTAACCTGTTACATGTTGATTTTGAAAATTATTTTTATTCACACTTAGTTTTTCCTGAGTTTCTTGAAAACAATTTTGAGCATTATTAACTAAGTAAATGAAGGAGTTGTAAGGATAGAAGTACCTAAAGACTTAGACTATATTTCTTGAAGTTTTATCTTCGATAGTCTTTGTCAGTCTTCTTCCTTTCTTCTTTTTGTGATATTGGTGTCTTCATTAAAACCGTGCCAAGGTCAGGAGCGAGATCTTCTTCAATGAAAATGTGAGGATGAGGAGTGGGATTTAGGGGTGTGAGGTGAGAGAAAGTTAATTTACAAAATTACCCCTTTAATTAAAACATCTTTCAAAAAAGCATAGAGGGTATTTTTGTCCAATTTTTTGGTACACATTGCTAACATGTACCTAACTGAAAATGTACTTTCCCTATGTTAGCAAACCCTATATATATATATATATATATATAATTTTATAGTTTTATATATATTAATGAAATTTGAATTTGGGGTAAAACCCGAACCCAATTACACCGGGTTTTCCCCCATTAAATTTGGGTTGGGTTCGGGCGGGTATCCGCGAGTTCAGTTTTCATTACCATCCCTAATTGGTTGGTCCTATTGAGTTGGACTTCAATGAAAATGATTGATTTTGAAGCACCAACCCATAGGAACATTGATCTTATAGGTGGAATGTATTAAAGTTTGGTAAGAGACATGAATGATCTTGATGAAACAAGAAGTATTAGAGAATAAAAAGAAAACTTTAAGAAAGCTTAGAGAAAAAATAATGAGAAAATTCTCATTATGATTGAATTGAATACAAGGATTAAGGGAATCACCATTTATATATTATATTGACTAACTCAACAATTAACCAGTTAATTGATTAACGAATACAATATCACAACTAACAAATTGAAAGAAACTAACAGTTAATCGATTAACTATATTGTTAATCAATTAACTCTTGTAGAATTACAATAATTTCAATATTCATATAATCGATTAACCACATTGTTAATCGATTAACCACATTGTTAATCGATTAACCACATTGTTAATCGATTATCACATACAGAATCTCAACTATTTTTAAAATATGGATAAAATTCATAGATAAAATGGTAGGTAGTTCACTTGTAGATACTTGATACTTGATCCCAATACCTTGAATTCCTTATATGGTATGTAAAATAAATGAGAAAATTACGTGATTATTATACACATTTATTCATAACTATAATAAACTTATTTCAAATTATGTGTACATTGTATTTGGCAAAATAGCAAAGACCCCTTCTTAACATGCTTGAAGATAACTCACTGATTTGGGTTACATCCATTTTCCCAAAAAGAATTCTATTATTTTTCCATTGATGTTTAATTGCGGACTTTACTACATCACTTGTTGATGTCATGCTACCAGATTGAATTATACAATAGAACAAAATAAGTGCACCTTTGCACCCACGAATTTCATATTAATACACTTTTTATTGGATTCCGCATGTGGTGTTTAGAGAATCTTTATCCAGAATGTGAATTTTATTCTTATTTGGGGTACATACGTTATTTTATAATTTTATAATATATTCCCATAAATTAAGAATAGCATTTATTTCTATCACCAATGATACATATAATTTTTATTTTTATTTAGGTATGTTAAAATGGTAGGAGTCATGCATGAATGAGAAAGAAAAGTTTGAAGAATGAAGAAGGAGAAATAGTAATTTTTCTCATTATTCTCATTGTGTTTACAAAGTATGGGAATCACCCTTTATATAGTACATCACCTAACTAACAACTAACCAAGTGAAAGTAACTAACAGCTAATCAATTAACTATTCTGTTAATCGATTAATGAATACAAAATGACAATTATACAACACATAAATAATTGATTAACTAATCGAGTAACTATAATGTTAATCGATTATATAAAGCACAGCTATTTTAACAACTTATCCATTTTTTTATATTTTATAATAACAAATGATTTCTTTATTTGTTTCTATTTTGTTGGGACCCACGTTCTTATACAATAAATATTCTTGAGAAAAAAATCTCACGTCAACAAAATGAGCAAAAAAATATTACACCTTTTCTATTACACCATTTTTATTACATTCTCCCTTCTTTCCTGTATCTTTCTTCTCTACATTTTCTATACCTAAAACAAGATGTAATTTAAACATTTTTTGGTCATGGAAATTTTTTAAACCATTGTTCATTTAAAAATTCCAGACTATGAAGGGTTTCAGTTTGAGTTAACACTGATATGATACCATATGAACACGGGAATACAAAATTTAAAAAATCATAGGCTACTCACAATTATGAGACAACTTATAAAAGAGTAATAATATATTCTCCTACCAAATCTTCCTACAAATCTTAAACCATCATAAAATGATATATGTCATTTGCAAATAAGTTATTAATAAATTTTAAGACATGTATTACTTTTCTTTTGCTATAAGAGAATTTGTAGAATATAGAATGATATATCATTTTACCTTATAAAATTTAACATAAAATAAAAGATAATAATACTTTAAGAAGTTAGCATAAGATATTCTAAGCATAAACATGATAAAATATTAATATTTATCTAATTATTGTGATAATTTAATCTATATGTATCACAGATCAAAAGATAAGGTACAAGACTGTATTCAATATGGATTCAACAAAAAAAAAAAATATCAAATACAGTAACATGCAACTACTTTAAAGTGTCCTTGATAGAATGAATCATTATGCCTTCTTTTTTCCAAAGAGTAGGCCTAAGGAATAAGTGTTTCCATTCTGTTTAGCAGCTTCTACTCTATTTTTGCCAACCTACCAGTGTCAAATATAAGCTATCATCAACATGGAGCAAATAGGTACCGTAATTGCGATGTCGAAGTACATACACAACCAAGCCTTAATCACATTAGATGGGGTCGGCTGTATGGATCGAAGGAAACTATAATGCTTTCTTATAAAGCATGTTCGTTCCTTCTATAGTTGGCGTGATAAAATTAAAGTTGTCATAGTAAAGAGATCGAAGATACCTTGTCCATGAGCCAATAACCAATGGTTGGAACGTACTGAACAAGATACATGACCCCAAGCACAGGCTGCAATAGTTCCATTTTGAGTATTAGGGACCAAAGTTACAAAGTTAGGAAATATATTATAATTCATGCTAATTGAATGAACCAACAAAGATAAAGAGTGAATATGCATGCTTAATGTGTATATCTATCATGAGGAGTCAAATGCATTGAGCAGCAAGATTCCAAACTAGTCAAAATTCTGAATCTTTCTGGGTCAAGAGAAAAAATGATACTCAAGTTTCTAGAGAGTGAAGCAGGATCAGATATTCCTAGCATCATATGCGCGCATTTGTAATGTTACAAATTAACAAAGAACCATTATGTATCAATGACAGAATCATACAGAGGAATTTCATGAACTCTCAATTAACATCGGGCATCCACTTGTCTAGAAGGAAAAGAAAGTAATGATTGTAATGCAGCATTTTAACAACCAAACAGATTAGAATGGAGCATAATATTCGACATCTCTAGTTCCACCCTTTTTTTGCGGAACCAAAATGTATCCCTTTACCCTTGATCTGATGTGTTCTATATATAACATATATCAAACATAGAATAGAACTGTGTTATATTTCATCTTGTTTTAACATGGCCACCACATAATACCTTATAGCTCAAGTAAAATAATAGAAGATAAAACAAAAGGGCAACAAAAACGTGTATTAAGAAGCTTTATGAAATGAACATATGAAGGCACACAGTTGAAAAAAGTAATAGCATTCTAACACTTCTAATACCAATGCACCTGATTTGATATCCAAGCTTCTTTTAAGCCATGGGTTGCAGCAATAATAGTCAGCTCTGCACACTTTTCTGATGATACACGCTTCTGTTGAGACATAATTTTACCATGGAAGAAAACAAACTTTCAATTATTCAAATAATGTATCAAGTGCAACACCGCAAAAGAGTTCACCTGGACAATAGGGACAAGCAAACCAAAATACATATACTGTATACTCTAGGATTTCTCTTTCCATAACGGTGTAAGATATTTTTATGTATTTTTTAAATTTTGCAAACTTTTGAACAATAAGCCAAATACTTAGTTTCAAAATAACAAATGAACATGTTCTTACTATATCAAAAGAAAAATCTTATGTAAAATCATATCAACTTTGACTAAGAAATACAAAGAAAATAATTTTCTTCAGTCTTGCAAAGCATGTATCTATGAACTTATAAAATAGTAATTTATATTGATTTAGCACTTTCAGTGGAATAGAGGTTTCTAAAGATGAGAGTCATAAGACAATTGTCTCGACGCAATGGTAAGGTTGTGTTACTTAGTGATCCAGAGGTTATGAGTTCAAATCCTAGAAGCAGCCTCTCTGTTCGCAGAGGTGAGGCTGTGAGCATCTACACTCCCCAGACCCCACTAGGTGGGAGTCTGGTGCATTGGACTGCCCTTTTAGAAGTTTCTAAAGATACCTGTACTACGTAATAGAAAGTAAAGAAAAAACAATTCAAGTTATTTATTTCTTTACATTAGTAGTGGGTGATAAATAAGCAAAGTAATGTACCTCTTTTGAAACCTTCGCTCCAGAATTATTTGATGTGTCAATTGGACCAGGACAAACAACAGTTACCTTGATTCCCTTCTGACAAAGCTGCCACCATAAAATGATCATATGCATTATAAGTAGAATGTGATAACTAGAATAAAACAACCAGTGTTGTACACTTTTTCTTCTCTTTGGAGAAAAACTATGCATTTTCTATCGCAGTTATAAAGTATAGTATAATATCGTTTATCTTTATCACGGTCACTTGCTTCCCCCTTTCTAGTTACCTCTGATCGCAAGGAATGGAAGTACCCATTCAGAGCATATTTGGAAGCAGAGTATATAGCCTGACCTGGGGCAGGTGTCTTTCCTGCAGCACTGCTCATCTGATAGTAATGAAAGGACAAAAAATTATCACATTTTGAATGAGAAAAAGCTCTCCAAAATTAGGTTAGCTATTAGCATAACCAGAAATTAATGCACCGAAAATATAAACATATGCCGATATATTTTTACCAAACAGTTAAAATTATGATTGTCCATTTCCATTCACTAGTGACTTCTCTTTTCTTTTTCCTAGCACTTGTCTCATTTAATAAACAAATTCACTGAGAAACAACTTCCTCTAAGCTCTACATTTATCTCACCACTAAATATACCATCATTGATTCACTATTCAGATTGCATAACCAAATAAGGTATTATCAAAAATTATAAAGCACAGACACATCACTTTGCTGTTATGCCACATTTCGGAGGGATATTATAACGTATTTTGTGCAGACACTATGTCAATGTTTATGCTTCCATAGAAAAGGAATTATCACATACCACCACAAAATGACCATGCCCTCTACTCAACATGAAAGGTGCCAAGAGCCTTGTGAGAGTTATTGTCCCCAGAACATTGATATTAAATGTTGTCTATTAAGGAAAAAAGAGTAATACAAAACCTTAGAAGACTACTTTCAATGGTCTAAAACAATTAAAAAAGAAATAGGAAATTTATTTTTCTAAGCTTAGGTAAGTAAGTAGTCAGGAGATACCTTAAGATCATCCTCAGTTACATCCAGAACTGATACTTTCTGAAAAACAAAAATAATAAATTTCACAATAACCCTAATAATTTAATTAAAGAAGCACATGTGACATGTTAAACAAAGAAAAATTAAAATAGATTGTGAACAGAATTTCATAAACTCTCACGAAGCTCATTATGAAGTCATTATTGCATGAAAAGATATGCAGCCATTTCATAGCATTTTGTCAATTCTAGATACTTGTTACAAATACACTGACAAGCAACCACACAAATCCAAATTATCACATTTGAAATCAGGAATCCTGCATTGGAGATGTATCTGAACTATGAAGTAATTCTACTATCTTATAGTTGCAATTGAAAAAATAAAAGATGTCTGGTAACAATATAACACATTCCTGGTTAAAAGGAGGATACAAATAGTCCACTTTTTCTCTTGTTTCAAAATTTGTGAACCTTCACTTATAAAAAACAAATATAGTTTTTTTCCTGAGGCAATTTATGAAATTCAGCTATTAGAAAAAGTAATCAGTAACTTACAGGACGCTCAAAAGCTGCATTGTGGATCATATAATCAACACCAGAACCGGGAAACAAGGATTCTGCTTTCTCAACAGCCTTCCTAAGAGAATCCTCTCCAGATGCTAAATCCAATGGTAAAACCTGGACGTCATTAGGAGCATGTTTACCTGGCAGGATGCAATTAATAGAGAATGGCACATGCCTTAATCACATTTGTACATATATTAAATGAGTATATTGGACCTTACATGCAACTGTAAGTAATAGAACATACCTTTCAGCTGACTCTTCACTCGTTCTAGCTCAGCTTCATTCCTTGCAGAGATTATTAGCTTAGCTCCTAAAGATGCAAGTTGTTTTGCTAGAATCTCCCCTTCATATACAACATTGAGGAGAAGGAGTTAGTTATGCAAACAAAATTAATTACAAATAATTGAAAGATTGTGCAATTATATAACTGTATAATGCAATCTTCTAATATAGGGGAGAAGATAAAGTACATAGAAATCCTATGATAAAGAAAATTGGTATAGTAATGCATTGTATGATTAAATAGATCAAGTCACTTGTTCAAAGATGACCATTCAGTGACCCAGTGGCGAAGCAAGAATAGGACGAAATAATGATAGGAATGGGGCCATTTTCAGAAGAATATAATATACAAAAAACATCACGAAGAAAGTATTAGACTTCAAATGTATTTGAAGGGGACAAATGCCTCAATGACACATTGTCAATGAAGTGACTAAGTTGGGAATTGAAGGACGTTTATCAAGGATTGAATCCATTCATCACAAAGAAGCCAATGCAGAAGGCACGGTCCATTAAGCACAAACCCAAAACAAGAAACTATAAACGGAGATAAAAGAAGAGAAGCAATAAGTCCCACATGACATCCAAAAAAATTGTAGTAAATTGATGGGTGTTAATCCAAGCTAAACCCTTTGTTTTCGTTAATTACCTGTCCTTAATGAAATTTATCCAAATTTAATTACACTCATTCACTTTTCATGTCAAAATGATTTTTAGGTGACTTTGACGCAAGGACGGTGTAGAAAATAAAGCACAAAACCTTATATTTCTTCCTGCTTGTATGCCTTCACATTAATATAAAGTTTGTCATACAAAAATTGACAAGTTTTTTTCTCGCTAGGTGAGGTCTACTAAATGCATTAAGCAATGCCATAATGTTCCACAGTAAAGCAAACAAACTGCTTAAAGTTAATCCTTAATGGTTTCTCCTATAGTTTTTTATTTTCTCCCTCTACCTCTAACAATTAAGCTACCCTCATTTTGATCTACTCTCCTTACTTGGTCTTCCATATTATTTTCCATAAGGCTAATCCAATGATTCAAATTGCCGACCGCATCATGTGATGCGGTTGCAATATTGTGGTTGCGGTGACTGCCATAACTGCATCACACGACAATTGTGGTGTGATACTGAATCATAATGATGTGATCACATTGGGCGCAGCGTAACCACATCAGACCGCATTTGGGCCGCATCGGACCACATCGAAATCAAAAATATTTTTTTAATCATAAAATAATTCACACCACAATTCGCATCGTAACGACTCCAATTTACCACAATCGTGACTGCAACCGCAATTTAAAACATTGGGCTCACCTAACGCAAAATTCTACCATCTTCTCTAAAATAAGTGTTACCTTAATTTTCTCTCTAACACATGTATTCTTAATCCTATCAATCATGTCTAGTGTGTATATTTTTGCTCCAACAATACATTCTCATTCGATGCACTATGAATAGAGCATTATGGTGTTGTTTGATCCATGTATACGAACGACCACCAAATGGAATAAAGACTTGATTGTTATTGTACAAATTTATGATATGATATAACATAACATAGTATAATATAAGATAGTAAAGTATCTTTCAGTCACTAAAATCATGACAAGTGTCTTATTTAATCATTTTCTACAAAAATATTTCTAAAAACTAAACAAAATAGTACACATGTCATACTTTTAGTGGATGGAGGATATAAGTTATCTTTTGGTATGTGAAGATACTTTATTCTCAAAATATAATTATGTGACTGCCGAATGCAGGAAAATTAGTGTTTTAAATTGCACTCTGCAACCGCAAGTGTTGCCACAGTATTACAGAGTCTACACAACATAATCGGAACCCAATTGCAGCCACATCAGACATATTTTCCCACAAATTTCCGCAATGGAACTAATCACAATGTAACCACAATTTAAAACAAGGTATACCAAAAGTGATGTAATAAAAGAAGAAAGGGGAAAATTGTATAGTTAATAGATATACCAATGCCGCGGCTAGCACCAGTAATCCAAAAAACCTGAACAAAATAAATATAGTTAGAGCCATTTGGAGGGGAAGGGAATGCAAGGGAGGACTTGAGAAGCATCTAAGAGCACCCACAACGGTAATGAAAAAACCGTTCGTAGCAAAACAAAAGTACGTTCTTTGTCCAAGTTTACCACTCGATAGAAGTCGTTCTTGTTCTTATTTCCCAAACACCATTCTTAAAATTGTGAGTCAGCATTAAAAATGGAAAAAAATTGCTACAAGAGAAAGAACGGAAACAGAGTTGCACCATTGGAGTTGAAATATTAATGTGGGGTAGGTTTCTGGGGTCCACTTAAGAACGGAAATAGAGCTGCACGATTGGAGGTGATTTTGGCTTGAGTTGATTAAGTTGTTGGAAAGTGTAAACAGATATAAAATAATTAGTGGACCCATTTAAGAACAAAAAATGTGTTGCACCAGTTGTGGATGCTCTAACAAGTGCATTTCATTTCATTTCTCGTTATTCTCCTCTAAAACTCAAGTAATAAACGAACCGTACGATATAAGAAATATGGATATGATAAAATAAAGAAGAAGTAGGGGTTACCTTATCTTCAATTAGTTCCAGTTTTGGTTTCTTCTTGGACATTAAAGTGAAATCACCTGAATTAATTAAACAATTCAGTAGAATAATAAATGAATAAGAGAAGTTAAAAGGAAAAGAAGAAAAAGATAGAAAAGAGAAAGAGGTGGAAGTAGTGAATACCATAACCGGTGACGAATTTGAATAAAAATAAAAAAAGGAAGATGCAAATGAGAACGATCAACATGTTCGTATATCTCTGTCTGGTGCGTGTGTGGTGTGATGAATGATAATTAGCGGCAGCTGTATAAGTTTACTGTTTCACTTTACCCATTTCTTATACTAGGCCCATGAAATGGATAATGTTATAAATTGTTTTTAGAGTGTTGCATAAAATTGATTATAAAATGAGAAAAAATAACTAATTTGATTCATATTTTATATACAATAATGGGATTTTGTTCTTGTTTTATGTGTCCATGGTTAGATCTATGGGCATGTCATAGGTGTACCGTAGAAGACTCATAGTTTAAGAGAGACTGAAATATTTTTTTACATATACAATTAGCATATAATAAATATGTTCTTTTTTTTTATTTTTTAAATCAATTATGTTATAAGTGATTATTACTCTATATATAAATTCATATAATATTTTGTTGGTAGTAAACAAAATATGAGATCATTTAAGATTCAATAAGATGTTGGTTTCAAAAAAATATATTGAATATTATGGGTGAGCAGGACCCGACCCTACCCGTTCAACCGGTATGGTCTGATCATGACCAGACCAGAAAATGGTTAGGTCTCATCGGGTCTAGGACCAGGTTCGGGTTCAAAAGTTAGACCCAATCAATATTTAGGGCCGAGTAGAGACCAAACATAACTTGTCCCGACCCGTCCCATGGTTACTCATTCATGATGTTTGTATGTGTCTCTGTTCAAATATATACAAGATAATGATACTTTTTTGGTCGAAAAAACTTCATCGATTCTCTAATTTTTCATCATATATACATGTTTAATAATATATATACACATATATTATCTAGAAGACTTTATGTAAAATGAGTATATGTTAAATTTAATTAGGTCTAGGGTCGGGTCCGGGTTTAAAGGATAACATTGTGAATATTTAGGGACAAGTTAACTCCGGGTCTAGAGCCGGGTCCGGGTTAAAAAAATGGTTCAAACAACATTTAGAGTCGGGTAATGACAAACCTTAACCCGTCCCAACTCGGTTCACACTCACTCCTATTGGACACATATCCTTGAGAAGAAAATGTATCTCATGTTATTACAATTTTTTTGAGACCTATTTTATTTGAAATCTATTTTGGAAATTATATAATTAAATTCTTTTGATATTATTTTTATTTTGATCTCGCAATTAGTTTTGAAAAAAACAAGATATTGCATAGGGACCAAGATTCAAAATTAAATTGAAATGATAAAAACTTTATGGAGGACCTTAGGCATGCCTACCTTAAAATCATCTACAAAGAGACCTAAACATATACTAACATCAAAATAGTACAATAATCTAATCAATTGAAACAATTTCATGTGAATTAGTGTTTTTTCTAACAATCGTTATCATGCAACATGAATGTATTTTATGGGAAAGAATGAAAAATATATGTAAGTATCGTGTCTCAAAAAATGACAATAATAAGTATAAAACAACGAAAAAATATTTGAAATGTTACACTTAAACAATTTATGTCTGGTTTGGATCAGTTTGGATCTAAGAAGTGAAACCGAAAACCGAATCAGACCAATCGGTCTTTAAAAAATAAATCTAACATGACCCAAATAAAATCAATTTTTATGGTTTCAATCTATTCTAAATCAGTTTTCAATTTTTCATCTTAGACCAGTATATACTTGAACACCCTTAATCATACAGAGTGACATATAAAGTAAAAAAGAAGATGTGCTCCCCATAAAATAGGAGTAAGAGGGTTCAAAGAAAAGAGATTGGGCATATACCGATAAGCCTAGGGATGGCAACGGGCACGGGCGGGCACGGGTAGTGCATACCCGTGCTCGTACCCGCACTATTTACGGGTACCCGTGTGGGTAGCGGGTACCCGCAGGTACCCAACTGGTTTCTCATTCTAATTATATTTTTATATATTTTACAATAATCGATCTATAAAAAAAAATTCTACTTAAATAATATGACATGTATATGATAATTTTATGATTATAGACTCATTACTAAATTTTATTATGAAGTAATAATAAAATAAACAAATATAATGTTAAATTAATAATAACTAAATATAAAATATTTAATTAAAATATATACGCGTGTACCCGCGGGGCGGGTATCATGATACCCGTTCCCACCCATGAGCTATTTTTGCGGGTACCCATTGCGAGTATTTTGACGGGTACCCACGGGTCCGGGTATTTTTGCCATCCCTAGATAAGCCCAATACATAAGAGGGTTTAAAAAATCACCAACACTACACAGCACTCACTCATTTTATAACTATCATTTTTCATTTCCCTGAATAACAAAAAAAAATCATAAAGAATTGAAGAAAGAGGTTAGGTTTCAATGGCGGCGAGGAAGAGTGGATTACCTTTGTTGAATTACCTAAGAGTTCATGTTAATGCTATTCCCAACAATCGCTTGCAATTCACTCTTTCTCCTATCAATATCTTCCTTCGCCGTTTCTCCGAAGAGGTTAGAGGCACTTTCCTCGATAAATCTGAGGTCACAGATCGCGTCATTTCCTGCGTTAAAAACTTCCAGAAACTCGATCCTTCTAAGGTTTTTCTTTCTCTCTTTTCCTTATTTTAATTTTTTGTTTGTTTTATGAGACTTCATTATTGATTCATGGTTATTCATTGATCTAAATGTGTGTTCGTATGAGAATTGGAACTTAGGATTTGTGTTTCATTTAATTTTGCATTATTCTATAGAAATTACTAGATACTGCATGATTATTAACTGAGATATAAAGTTAGTATGATAAAAAAGTGCACGAGAAAAATCTAATATTAAAATAGAGAAAAACATTGTTTTAAAAGTTACTACGACTCCTTGTAAATATTAATGAAATGCTGTTATTTATCTATTTATTTTGTCATTTCTTTCAAAATGATATTAAAATTTAAAGTAAAAAATCTGTAAAATATAGTTAATATATATAAAGTGTGTATCTGTCAAATAGGGGTGGGATCAGTGTTTTCAATTGTGATTGCGGTCGCGATTGCAATAACGGTTGCGGTTACTGCGATTGCGGTCATTGCGACCGTTGCGATGCGGATTGTGGCCGTTGCGGTGTGATTATTTTGCGTTTAAAACAATATTTTTGAATCTGATTTGGTCCGATGCGGTCGCAACATTGTTTTGTTGCGGTTTTTGGTGTGAAATTCAATCACACTGCAATTGCGGTGCGTTGTCGGCCGCATCCGCATTGTTGCATCCGCATTTTAGAACACTGGGTGGGATGATAGTATTGAAGTGTTAGTGGCTTGTAGTATTTCCTATAGTGGCACAGCGCACAAGGCTCCCACATAATTAGGTATTGAGAGGGTCGATATTCACAGTCTTACCTTCAAAACTGAAGTGAGTGTTTATAGGATTTGGATTTGAACCCATGACCTTCAGGTGAGTAAACACTATTGATTGAAAAATTCCATTGCGAAAGCATTTGAGAATATGAGATGATACCTGCCATGATGATGTTGGTTCAATCCATCAGCAACTCAGTCTAACTTAAGCTATTTCTTTGTCATGGACTTTGATTGAAACTTTGTACTTCAAATGTTTGTGCACTGGCTTGTTTAGTAAACAATTTTCTAATGCAACACGTACCATGCCTTGGGCTATACTTGTCCCTCTCTCTATGCTTTGATAGATTTAAAAGATCAACTAACAAATGAACCCTATTTTGGTCACATGCTCTCTTCACTGCCATTTAATTAAAGTAAACTATGAGGTGAATCTCAAAACAGTGTCTTTCATTAAAACGAATATCAGTATTATCAAGGGAATCAGCTATAGCATATATGTCTTTACATATGCGAGGGTGAGACTTGGTGTAACGATAAAGTTGTTGTTTAACACGGGGTAAAACTACATACATCTACTTTGTTCAAACCTCACTAGGTGTGAGCCTCGTGCACTGACCTGTCTTTTTTTATGCGGGCACGTGCTTCTCTGAAAATCTGAATACACGATTATGATTTATTCTCCCTGTTTCTGTTTAGAAGTCTATTCTTATGTTATATTTTTAATTTATTAATATGGACTTATAGAACCTATAAATCTTGGCACTATCAGGTTAACCCAAATGCTCACTTCCAAAATGATCTTGGGTTGGATAGTTTAGATGCAGTTGAGATTGTAATGGCTCTTGAGGAAGAATTTGGGTTTGAGATTCCTGATAATGAAGCCGACAAGATCAACTCCATTAAACTTGCTGTTGACTTCATTGCATCTCATCCACAGGCAAAGTAGGGATATCTATGATTCCTTTATAATTTTCCATTGTTTCTGGCGAAATAGTTTAGATCTATCAAATTTTTAGACATTTTTTGTCTCCTTGTTTGCTTCTAAAATGCAACTTGATTCCCATGAGTGTTAGTTGGGGATGTTCCATCATGAAATGCTACTTTACTTTTGAAAGTATTGGGCATCTCTAAACTTTATGTTCCTTCTTGAAATGCTACTTTACCTGTGTCAATAAAAAATCATGTTTGTTAAATTGCTGATTATAAACGGAGTTGTTGAGTTGTCCTATCCATCTCCTGCATTATGCTATTGTCCTTGCATTGTTTTACATCATTGTTATACAATGGTTCATGCGTAATAGTCTTTGTCTGAGTGTATGATCTATTAATAATTAGTTTTCTTCATTCAAGGTAAAGAGGGTAAAGAGAGATATGATAGTTTCAAAGATTATCCATTGTGAATCATTGTCAAATCTATTTATGCAAAACCTAGCATAATCGCACATAATTCTTTTTGAGTCTTCGTGAGATTTATGAGCTGGTTTTTAGTGCTGTTTTTATTGTAATATTAGCACTTTGAAGTGTACACAACTTGAAGATTTCATAGACGATTTTCTTGAGTTCTATAGGTGTGTTATATCACCTTGATAGAGAATTGTGTTGGGAAATCCTAGTTGCAGTTAGGTGGTTGTCTTCACATACACAAGAGTCTTGGTTGTTATAAGTGGTTGAGACTAGACCATTAGAAGTGGTGTTGAGTATCCATTAGAAACAGGTAAAAGGTCAAACCATTTTGAGGACTCTAGGGCCAAGAGGGGAGTCTTGTATTTTTTGGAAGTGTGTTTGTATAACACTCATTTCCAATAGTGAAGAAAAATCTCACAAAATCAGAAGGGAATGTCTGGATGTAGTTTGCAAGTGGACCCACAAACAAACTAAGATAAAAGATCATTTTCTTAATTCTCTCTATCCATCATCTCTTTAATTTCAGTCAATTTACGCGTTTGCATAATTAAATTGCTTTACTTTTTGAGTTTATTGCATGTTCTGATTTTGTTGATATTTAAACAGAAATTCGTCGAGTAAATTGCATCTAGAATTGATTGAAATCACAGTAACTTTCAATGCAAGAAAACTGTTTTTCAGAGAAATAAAGATTCAGGTTAATCGATTAAACCTGATGTTAATCGATTAAACACATATAAGAAATCGATTAAAAGCAACATAATTGATTATACTGATGATTTTTTAGTTTACGTCATTTACCGGAAAAACGGGATTGTGATCTGCTGCATCTACTCACCCCTTCTAGGTGATTGTAAGCCCTTTCTATACAACAATACGTCTTGCTAGGAGACTTTAAACCATTGATGATGGTCTAGATTCTTACTATCATGGGGGAAAGTCATTCATATTCATTTTCCTCCATTAGAAAAATATCATACTTTCTCACAATTCAGACAATTTTTTATTCCTAGACTTTATAAGTTCCTTCATGTGTGATAGCTAGAGTGTATTACATTTCTTTTTAATAATCACATGCATATAGGAACCATATGTGGTGATGTCTCATATATCAAAGTTTTCACCATTGAAGAATGGAGGTCCTTTTAATGATACTCTGGATTTATGTGTACCACTTGTACTAGTTAAGTATTCATGTCTATTATTCATGATCTTTTCCTCAGCACTAAGTCAGTGACATGTGCATACACAAGGGTTAAACTTTAAAACAAATTGAAATAGAAAATAGTGGATTTTGAATTGTGTTTAAGTACATAAGCACTTAATAAAATCTTTTTGCTAAATTTAATATTATTGAGCCAAGTGAGTGGAATCACAAAAAAGTTAACTTGTCTAGATTATGTGCTTTTAAGTTTACACACCCTGGCTCATGATGAGATAGTTTGTTTACGTTCTTGGATGGAAATACCCCCTTCTGTTAGACAAATATAAATGATGATAACTTAAAGAGTTAAAGGAAGAATAAAATGATCATGTGGCTTTTATTCTGATTCACCCAAATAGGTGTGTGAAGGTTTGGTTTTTGTACAAATTCAGTGGCTGAATCAAATACAAAGTAAGTTTCGGTTCACCTCAGCTAACTGTTAACTTAGTGCAGGAACCAAACTAAACGAGACATGGGTGGTTTGATTGGGTACGGTTCCTCAATTTTCATGTTTTTTTAAATCTCAAATCAAATTGAAAGTTCAAAATGTATTTCAAAAGATATTGTTTGTCCATAAATGGAAAAATACTACTATTATGATCAGAAAATTTAAATCATAAGTTGATGAGGAAACAAATCGAAATTCACAAATGTTTGTTAGTAACATATAACAATTATGCAATTTAGGAAAAAGAAAGCGAATGACCACATATGTAACGGTATAATTTACACAAAATTGATAATTTAAGTCATAAAATTGGCTGAAAATTCAAACAACATCACAACATTATTCATAGTATTTATATCTTTATATGTGGTTTGGTTTGAATGATTCCTAAATTTTCAAAATCATGAACCGAATCGAACATAAATGATTCTTTAAAAAAGTAAACAAACCGAACTGCAAAACTGAATCATATTTTGTAGTTTGGTTCGGTTCCACCAATTTCGTGATTTAGACCAGATTCATTTAAACTAACAAAACTTAACTATGATTAATTAGATTACAAATTTTCAATTTCACAAAGCCTCTTCATGCATGTAAGTATTCTTTAAATAAATTCATGCAAAAATAATTAATAAAGTAAATATAGAGTACAAATAATTTTGTTATTGGCTTTGGTCACAATTGTGAAAATAAGATATGGAGAATGCAATAATAATTAATAAAATAAAGATATGTGTACTTACTAACAAATTACTTTATACTATTTAAATAAATTCATGCAAAAAGCCATATTTTTTGGTGTATCCGAGAGCGATTCTTATAACAGATAGCTGAACTGTTTTGTCCTGGGGACGGCGTGGTTGATAGTCTGCTTGCACCTTGAGGCAGTACCACGAAACGTCTTAAAGAGAGCGACCTGGTCGTGACTCAGCCAATAAAGATTATCTCGTGTCATTGTTAACGGGGTATGGGAAGAGCGAAGAGGCACAAGTAAGACACAACGTCTTGAACCAAAACTTTAAGGCATTAGTTCCATGTGTATTTTCCACTAATAAAGTCTTTTAGTCCTAATCTCATATCCAATGTGGGACTTTACACTTGAATAAACCCAATAATTTCCCCTCAATTGTGGATACCACACACTTTCAGACAGCTCCCCCTTAAGTCCACAATCTCCCAGCCGAACCATTGGCTCTAATACCACTTGTTGGACCAGACTGCGACGGAGAGCCTCACACCACGTCTTGAACCAAAACCTTAAGGTATTAGTTCCATGAACATTTTCCACTTATAAACTTTTTTACTCATCCCATGATATTCAATATGAGACTTCACACTTGAATAAACCCAACAGTAAAGATATGAGAGATAATTTGTGAAGTGAAAATATGTTGTTGTTTATACGGTTTGCAACAATTCTACCAAATAATTATTATTGGTTGAGTCATGTTCGTTCTCTTTGTTTTCAAATTTTTACTACACTATAAGAACTTATCATGAATACACCAACAATATATGGCTATGAGCCAATTCTATAAATTCTCACTTTCTCATATGGTTACAAGTGTCAATTCTCGAAATTCTCATAATTTAGATGTTTGTGTCAATTCAGTACCATAGAAAGAAAACTAGAGTAGTTAGTCGAAAATGTTTTGGCAGAGATTAAGAGGGAGAGATGAAAAGTTCAGGAAATGCTCTCAACTGGGACGAGTACTTCTGAATGAGGGAGTCCTTTATATATAGCATGAGAGCCCCGACAACAAAGTTAATCCGACAACCCAGAAAAAGATCTCGTCCCAAATGGCTACGCGATGTGATGGTCATGAGGAGTCCAATGGCCAAAGACATCCCAACTGTGTGTTGACTTGGTCAGTCAACACGTCCGAAAGAAAAATAAAATAAAAAATTTGTTGGGCCCAAGCCCGAACTTGAACCAAGTCGGCTGGATGACGGAGGAGGATGTAGTGGTGGTACGCGCATGCGCATGTTTGAGGATTTTGTTTATGTGAGTACTCACCCACCACAAAACTTAATGTACCCCTTGGAGAGACCTCATAGAGAGCACTAAATGCTTATAAAGCCTTTATAGATGTCTCCTTCATCCTTTGTGAGACTTACGTTTTTCATTTAAAACTCAAAACTCTCCATGAATGATGAGGGTCGCTACACATAAATTTCTAGAGCATTCAGTATATTGGGATATATGTGCATGACCTTTAACGTACATGCTTTATAGAATACATATTTGAAAATGTTGTATGTGATTTGATGTCAGAGATAAAGTTCAAGACTACAAGTCACTCTAATCAAATTTGGATCTTACATACTATGCAAATGTCATGGACATATATCTCAATATAGTGAATGCTATAGAAATTTATCCCAATTATAAGAATACTCATATAATTTAGATACTCCATTGCAATGTTGTGAAACCCGAGCCGGACGTCAAGCCGGAAGAACTTCCGTATTAGGTCTAACCGGTTTAACCAGTTAAGCCGTTCGGTCGGACCGGATGATTTTAAATATAATTAATAATTTTTATCTATAATTATATATAAATGTAAATTTTATATAATTAATAATTTTATATAACTATATTGAAGTATCATCTCTCTATTATTTTTGGACCGAAATAAACAAAACATTAGAGTAATGTTCCATTTTTTTAAAATTTTAAGTGAGCCGTCCGGTTTTCTTCATGGGTTATTCCGGTTTAACCGGGTTTAGCACGGTCGAACCGGAATTTCTCCGGTTCAAAGCGGTCCAACTACTCATTCGGTTAAGACTACAAAACAGAGCCGTTTTCAAGTCCAGTCAGCGATCGAACAGGTCGGACCGTCCGGTCCGGTTATCATAACACTGCTCCATTGTAACTAGAGTATAAAACTGATTAAGAATTTAACTCATCATTTCAAATACTGCAAGAATCATACATCATTATGTAATAGGTTCATTCATATATCACTTCACAACTTATTATTACTCATCAACCTTATTATTCATGAAATGATACACTATAACAGCTACCTAATAGACAATTTAACAATTAAATAGCATACACACAAAATTTGAGTTAACTTTTCAAAAATAAATATCATAGATCGCGAGGGCACGCGCGGGGAGGAGTAAGAAACCCCAAAAGAGTGAAGCAGAGAGAGTGAGGGAGAATCAAGAACCCTAATATCATCATAACTTGTGAGGCAAATCCAACATTGTGTCTGGTTTGAAGTTAACTAACTAACAATCATGGATGCCATAAGGAAACAACTCGATGTCTTAATGGGCACAAATCGCAACGGCGATGTTCGAGAAGTTAATCGCAAATACTACGATCGCGATGTTTGTCGCCTTTATCTCGTTGGTCTTTGTCCCCACGAACTCTTTCAACTCACTGTAACTAACTTAATCCAATTCAACACTTGTATTTTAACATTTCATTCCTTAATTAGGGTTTGAATTTATGTATTTTCTGATTCAATTGTTTTTTTTTTGTTTCCAGAAAATGGATATGGGTTCATGCCCTAAGGTGCATTCCTTGCAGCTCAGGAAAGAGTATCCTTTTACGATTTCCTATCATACTTTTAGTTTCTTGATTGATTTTTGGTTCTTGTTATTATAAATTGGTTATGATATTTGTTGTCAGTGATTCGGTTGTTTTTTAGAGTCAAGAGTATTATTAGCTTGTTTTCTGTTCAAACCAGCTGAATGTCAATCTTACTCAATGAGAGAGAGAGTTATTTTTTTCTACATTAAGCAAATCTAAACATACCTCTTAAATAATGTCCCGAGTTCGAGTCTGATGAATTGAAAAAATATGTGCATGGATAGCTTTGCCCCCTTAAGCGTGACCTACATTAGTCAGAGTCCGTACTCCATAGTGATTTCTGGATACTGAAGGCCTGTTTGTGAATTGGTTTTTAAAGGGGAAGGAAGCTAAAAAGGCGGTCTGATAGCCATCTCACAAGTGTATTTCATGGCTGTGATCCCATTCCCTTCCTTCTATTACTCTCCAATAAACAACTTGCGAACATACCCTAAGGGGCTTATGCCAAAAAGATATCCAAACATGCATGTGTAAGGCGTAACTGCTCTGCTCCACCGTTTCAGCAATTCCCTTAAAGAAAGAACGAATACCGTAACTACAGTCCGGCCTAATATTTATTTCCCACAGCAACACACTGTTTATAGCACATCGATAAATGCTGGAATTTATGCTTTTATTGTTGTCTTTAACTATTACTAGATACGAGGAAGCAAAATCAAAAGGGGTTGATAATTATGATAGGGAGTTGGAGGATGTCATAGATAAGCTCATTGGAGAGTGCGATAGGAAAATTGGCAGAGCTTTGAAGCGCCTCGAGGATGACGATGCCAAAGCTGCAATCGCAATTTCAGTGACTGAAGTTACTCAGGTGACGCTTGACTCGTGGTTTCATTCATTGACAGTGACGGCGACTGGCAAGCAATCTTTAATAATTATTTACTTTTCTTGAATTTTCAGACACCCGAGGTGCTTGAGTTGTCAAGGGAAATCAAAGAAAAGCTGAAAGAAGCTGATCAATATGGTATTATTATTACTATGTAAACTTCTTTGGCTTTTAAATGATGTTGCATTTTGGTGCCTCTAATTGTTGAAAAGAATACATGGGATAATGCATGACACAGATCTGTTAATGGTGTTCTTTTAGATGATTGTATCCCATAATTATTCTTGTCTCGAATTGTATCATTTGCCTATAAGTTGAATGTGCATGTTGAACTGCATATCACATTTATGGCTATTACTGTTTTTTTGCCACCAGTTAAAATTGTTTGTTTTACTTATGAAAATCTGCATTAAATGTGATCTATTTTGGAACAGTGTTGTCAAATGGCGGCCATGGCGTATGTGGTGGCGGTTTACAGAAGCACGCCACTCGCCATGTAAAATATGGTGCTAAATGACAGCATCTGCCATTTGGGGGTTGTTGGGTCGGTATGACTGTGGCGGTTTATGGTGGATGTGGCATGTTTTCTGGGTTTTTTCCCAAACTTTGTAAGGATAATTTTGGGTGTAACCCAAAAGTCAAGAGTAATTTTAGGCTTTACCCAAAATATTTAAAACCCTCAATTAAAAAATGGACCCTCCCTCTCATTCTCACATTCAAAGTTCTCCTTTCTCTGCTTCCTCTCTCTCTCTCTTTCACCCACTTATTGTTGTTGGTGTGACCAGCAACTCTGGCATGACCAACAATTCTTCTTCAGTTTTGTTCTTTCTTCATTCTCTGGGATAAAAACCTCAACCACTTCTTCTTCTTCTTGTTTGTTGGCTTCATGCTTGCTGTTGTTACTTGTTGATGCTCTCTACTTGTTTGTTGGTTTCATGCTTGCTACTGTTAGTTGTTGCCTGTGTTTAAAAAAACCCACTTGGTGACTTTTTTATAAAAAACTCGCTGGCCTGTGTTTTAAGAAAACATGCTTGCTGCCTATGTTGCCATTGCTTGTTATTGAACCTTATGTTAAATTATGTGTTGCTTGTGGTCGTACTGTGATGTTCATGTTGTTATGTAGCTTATGCTATTATTAATTTATGTTTTTGAAATTGTTCTGTATAAATTATATTTTTTGTCAACCGCTATATGGCGTCAGCCATTTGCCCGCAATCCATCCGCTATTTTTTTATGGCTGAATTTTGGCAAATGTCATGGGTCGCCATCCGCCGTCAAGACCACTGTTTAGGAATTGTGTAGATCCCAATTTAGAAGTAGGCAGTGTTTTAAAATTGTGGTTGTGATTGTGGTCACGGTTGTGATCATTGCGATGTAGATTGCTGAATGAATTTTGTTGTGATGAAAAAAATATTTTTTGAATTTGATGCGGTCAGATGAGGGCATGTGGCCCAAACACAGTCTGATGTGGCTGTGCTGCAGCCAGATGTGGCCACATCATTGCGATTCATGTCATACCACAATTGTAATGTGATGCGGTTACAGCGGTCACCGCAACCGCAATATTGTGGCTGCATCATGTGATGCGGTCCACAATTTAAAATAATGGAAGTAGGTAATTTACATCCCTCAATAACTTCTATTTTTGAAGTCCAAGTTTTAGCCTGCAAGATCTTGAGTATAAAAAATCGCTGGCCAGACTTCAACTTGATAAGATTAAATTTGAAGTATTTGATACTCTATTTGATTAGAGGGTTTGATTCCACACATAAAATTTGACACAAGATTATAAAAACTTCCCAAGGTAATTTATTATATTTTATCATTCCATCATTTAGCTCATGTGAGTAGGTATGATATGCCATTTAATGATGGATTTGTTAATTCATGTGAAAAGAAGTCAATTTACCAAAGTATTTAAACTTGCTTCTATTACAATTGCTTGAAAATGCTTTTTCTGATATAGGTGAAGCCATAGGTGACTAAAAGCTTTTTTTTTTTAAGTTTTTGATGCATTTATTTATTTCACTTATGTAAATTAATTTTGGATTTGCAGATCTTGAAGGCCAGATGGATCTCAAGATCCGAGCTATAGAAATTGTAGACGAACTTAGGACTAAGAGAGCAGACAAGCAGGTTAGTGACCACCCTTGAATATGATCTGAGTTATTATCAGTGTTGTGATCATCACACCTTGATTTTTGCAATCATGTCGTTACACCATCAAGACAGTTATTTAATTACTATTTTGGAGGAGCATGCTAACAACTAATTTGATTTTCTCTCTATTTGCCAACAGTCTATGCTTCTTTTAGATGCCTTCAACAAAGATAGAGCATCTTTACCTCAACCTCTGCCAAATACAATGTCATTGGTACCCATTCCCGTAGTTGCTCCTGATCCTCAAATACAGGAGATGATAAATGAAAAGTTGAAGAAGGCTGAAGATCTTGGTAAGTTAGTGATACTCTTAACCTATGTTGGTTTTTGCTTAACTTTTATGCCAAAGTAGCTTTTCTACGCAACATTTTGATTATGCATCTTTTATGAACCCAAAATATGCTAATCCAAACACACACTTGCCAGTTTGTAATCATCTTTAAAAACTTGGAGTTTTAAGCAGCTACAATGTATTCATTAATTTAATACACTATACATTAGATGATTATGAGTAAGCAACCTGACATGTCTTCCCTCACTCATGTGCCATATTGCAATGGACATCTGAGTATTTTGGAATGCTGCTGGAAGAATTATCTAGCAAGGGCTCTTTGTAAACCACAATAAGGCAAGTGAAGATATCATGTATGAGTACAACATGAACTGCAAAGATACAGAATGTATAGTTATCACTATTCCCTTAAATACTTATTACTGAACAGGAAAAAGATTTAGTGAATTTGATGCTGAAATAGTAGTAATAATGGATGAGCAGTAGGTTAGTAATCTAGAAAGGTAGAAAATTGAAGCAGAACAATGAAATTTTTGATGAAGAATCCTAGAGAGCACTATATCTGAAGTCACGAGTCTCACGACTTGATTTGATAGCAAAGGATGATTACAATATTTCCTAAATGTCATTTTAGAGAGGACTTTTATTGAGTCTGGACTAGCATCCTACCAATCCACTACATGTCATAGGTAAATCAATGTCCTCTAACCTTATTAGATCACATATCACTCAATGGGTCCCTTAAAACTGTTTCATATGAAAATTTCAATAATTATGAAAATATTGTAATCACCCCCCAGTCCCTGCATCATAATTAAAAATAAATCATGCTGATATTGTAAAATAGGTCTCTAGGTTTGTGGGAAGGATTTTGCCAAAATTAGTATACCTATGATTATGATTTTTATTGTTTCCAATCTAATAATATATTGTTAATTTTGCCTCCAGGAAAAATTGAAATAAATGTGGTTGAATATGAATATAGTTGATTGCTGCCTGGTCATCATAACAGCAATTTCATTTGTTTGGAACTTGGTTGTTTGTTTTTAGTTACAAACAAATTTCAACTAGACAATTGCTCCCCGCCTTCTGTTAACAAATATGAACAGATGCTTTCTTATAGAAAGTGTTTGTACTTGTAATTTAATGATGTTTTTGTTGAATGAACAGGTGAACAAGGAATGGTTGATGAGGCACAAAAGGCATTGGAAGAGGCTGAAGCACTTAAGAAGGTCCTTCATTTGTTTTATATTATATAGAGTGAATACCCACCTTAGTCCTTCAAAACTTTCGCGTGTACCAATTTGATACCCGAAAAAATAAAAATCCAAATTAGTACTAATGATCGCGAATGTAAGTCAAAATAGTCTCTATTACGTGTCACAAAACATGCTGAAAGGGACTAATTTGACCCACATTTGATATCTTTGGGGACTGTTTTGTTTTTTTCAATTTTTGAGTGACCAAACTGATACATGTGAAAATTTCGACGGACCAAAATAGGTATTTACTCTATTATATATGCTTTTGTTCATGAAGTTGTTGAATTTTTTTCTATTGTGGGACCTATTTCTATCCTTTTTAAACACATTTCTAGCTTTTACCTATGGCTATAAGGATCTGATTTTTCTATTTCAGCTTCCTCCAAGGCAGGAGCCACTATTGGATTCTTCTAAGTATACAGCTGCAGATGTTCGCATTGTATGTATATTTTTCCTTATTTTTAACTCTTTGTATGTAATTAAATTCGCATTTATATTTCAACCAGCATGGAAAATTAGATGTTAGAATTATGCACATAAAGTCATACTGTTCGTCGTGTTGAATTGCAATATTTACAACCGTGGATGTTAGAATAAATTCAGTGAAGTATATGAAAGATGCTACTATATACATATCTTAGCCATGTGTCCACAATTTTGGTCCACTTTTTTGGTGAGTTTTTGGCTTAATAAGTTGTATTAGAACTGTAATGATTCTTACACTTGTTTTACTCTATATGTAACAATTCAGACTGATCAGAAGCTACGTGTGTGTGACATTTGTGGGGCATTTTTGAGTGTTTATGACAGGTAAGAACTGATCCTACGCCACCTACACGTTTCCTCCCTCTTTCTTTTAAGTTTTGCTAGGGATTCATGTTAGAATTTAGGGTTTCAAGTGCTTCAGCTTTTGACCCGTTAGTAATACCTCCTTCTCACCAGCAGGCTGTTGTGCCAGTTTTACGAGGATAACTTTTGCAGCTAAAGAATGTGCGTCTTTTCTGTTTTATGCAAGATCATGCTATTCTTAACTAGATTTTTTTTGGGGCAATCATGCAGTACATCAGTATTATATCTCTCTACTTCTGTATATTTTGTTTAAACATTTGGTTTATATTATTGTTTGCAGTGATCGCCGCCTAGCTGATCATTTTGGAGGGAAACTTCATTTAGGGTATATGCAGATTCGTGAGAAGTTAGCAGAACTTCAAGTAAGACACTGTTCAGCATTGTTGTGTAACTATTCTATTCTACAACTGGTTCCTAAATATGTATTTCGTATTTGATAATGAGAAACTGTTAGGATTTGCCAGTTGGTTGTTCAGAAGATGACTCCCTAAATAAAGCCTCTGTTTTGATCACCTTCCTTGCTACTGCTTCCATCTTATTCCTGAAATATATATAGTCATACCATCTCTCTATCTTGCATTGTATAGAAAAGGAAAAATCAATGTTGTTGAGTGTATTTAGTTACCCTTTAAGCTCATCTTTTAAATGCCCTCCAAGATCTGAATATGTTGGTTCAGGTGCTGGCATTTGCTTCACTTAGTTCTAAACAGATTCCCAATTAGTACATGATGTGAGTTCTCTAACCTCAAAGAAAAATGGTTTTTTTTGTGTGTCTTGGTGTTATTCTTCCTTTGCTAAGAAGTAATAGCTAAACTTTCAATTAGGTCTGAATTCTGAAAGCATGCATACTTTTGAATGGATGCACTCTTTGATGTTTGATCTGGCATTTTATATGATGGTGCACTTATTAAGTTAATTAAATATCTTATCATTACCAATATAATATAAAGAAAATGGAAATATGTTTCAGATTGATGTATCTCGGTTCTAGTCGAGTGATTACATTTGTGCCCATCAGTGATAATCATACCTTTCATAGCAAGTTTGTCACTGTGCATCCAGTTATTTGCCATACATAGTTTTATTGGAGACGTTGGGAGTAATTGTTTGTCAATTTTGGTTTGTTTTGCTCTTCAATATCAAGAGATTCCTTTTTCCTCTATTGTCAATTCTATATCTTATTTTTTATTATTTCAAAGTGTCGTGCCATCCATAGGCAAATGAAGAATCAAAATACAAAATGTGAGGTTGACTTTGTATGGTCAGGGTTTTTGTTTTTGGCCATGTCTGTTGTATTTGTGGATTTTGTTTAACCAGTATTATATTAACTTTTGGTTTTATTGGGTAGAGGAAGGATTTCATACTGTTTTTTCTGATTCAGGAAGAAAGGAACAAGAGCCGGAGGACTGATCGGCATGATGACAGGAGGTAAACTTCATTGCTTTATAACGTAGAAACATATTTAATGGACATTGAAATATTATTTCGTAACTTGTTAATATTTGTTTTCATTTTTTTGCCATAGATCAAAAGAACGGAGTAGGGATCTGGACAGGGAATCAAGTAGGGACCGTGAAGGTGGTGAGAGTCGTGAAGGAGGTCGAGATTATGATCGTAGGAGCAGGGATCGTGATAGGCATAATGATAGAGACCGTGGTTATGATCGAGATCGTGGCAGGGACTCTGATCGCTCCCGACCCTATGACTCAAGAAGTCGCCGGAGGTCCCGCTCGCGATCTCGTGAGCGTTCTAGAGACTATGATCGTCATAGGTACATGCCTCCTTGGTTATTCCTTGATTAAATTTTTCCTGTAGTTCTTATACAACATCCCTTAGTTAACCATGGAGAAATTGAATAGTGACACAAATGGGTTCACGTTCTAATATTCGAGCAGAACTTGCGAATCGTAAGATCGTACCAAACTAAAATGATATATATAAATTTGTACGATTTTAAATATGTAAATATATTAAATTAGGGTTTTGCTAACCTAGGTAAAGAGATTTTTTAGTTTTAGTAGGTTAGCATTGTGCACCAAGACTTTTGGACAAAATTAACCCTCCTATTTTAGTTGGGATAAGTTTAGTAATAGGGGTATTTTCATATTTTGCACTTTACAAAACTGCCCTGCCACCGCCATGCCAAAACAGAACAAACCTGCAACACTCAACAGGCAGACCTGCCAAGACCTTTGTGCTCCACTGCGAGAACAAAACAGAATTTCCCTAAATAACTTTCGAGCTTAAGGAAGCCAATCTAATTATTTATACTTTCAGTGTTTATTAAGATTGAAAGGTTTCATTTTGTATTGCAGGGCAGTTTCTTGTTCGGGGTAGAGGATATTTTTAGAGAATTAGGTTAATGAGGGAGGGAAAAGAAGGTTAGGAATGATGGGTGATTTTTTTTGTAAAGTGTAAATTATGAAAATGCCCCTATTACTAAGTCTACCCCAACTAAAATAGGAGGGTTAATTTTGTCCAAAAGTCTTGGTGCACAATGTTAACCTGCTCCAACTAAAAATCCTCTTTACCTAGGATAAATATGCATATAATTATTATATATTTATTGAAACAATTAAGAAAATATAAACTTAAATTACACAAACATACAACTATAATTTAAAACAAAGTTCAAAGTTTATTTAATATTAATCTGCATATAAATATTATATTTTATTGAAATAGTGAATAAAATGTAAAATCAATACACCCACTGTTTCAACATTGCACGTATCCACCACCTCACCAATCAAAGCCATGGTGAGGATACACACATCCACACATCATCAAATAAGAGACCGAGGGAGTATTTTTCCAAAAACTGGTTGATAAGGGAGTATTTGTTGTTGGATATGTTTCAATGAGGCTTCCTTCTTTGGGGTAGAGATCTCATATGTCCTATGCTTTTAGGAGGAGAAGTAGGACGATGAGGAATAATATGACTAGGGGGAAGGGGGTGTTCTTGAAGAGTGATAAAAAGAGTGTTTGGGCCTTGGGGTTTTTTTATATAGTGAAGAAAATCCCGATCCTACTTGAGGAAGTGAAATTGTCGATCCAGAATGTAATATATGTAGGTTTCACTCCTTCTCTGTTTACAGCAGCTCTTCACAATTGCCAGAATCGCAGTGATCTTACGTGTATACGTTCTGGATCAATGATTTCACTTCCTCTGATAGGATCGGGATTTTGGTAAGATATTGACTTGCTAGGACCATAAAAAATGTAAGATCTCGCGATTTTACGAGGAAAATCGTGATCTTGTCAACACTGCTTGCGACACTGTCACTCCTAAAGCTGGTAGCATCCAAATACATAACATGTGTATTTGTCTGGGTTGGATGCTTCTGGTTTAATCTTCTGTTGATTCATTCTCTTTTTATTACAATACTATCTTATTGAAGTTAATTTTGATATACTGTTAGTTTAAAAATGTTTTATACAATATTATCCATTGAAATGCTGTCACATTGTTTAATGACTCAAAATTTTCATCACATGTCAAACTCATACATTATTAAATGGTAGTTCAAAATCATGCTGATATTATGCGACTGGTTCCGGATTTCTAACATGTGTCATCTTTTGTCAGGCGTCATGATCGGTACTAGAAATTGGTGTGAATCTTATGGGTATGATAAGATATTTGATGTAGGTGGGTGATGAACCTCATGTCGGACCAATAATTTTGTTATTTGTTGTATTGTGCTGTTTCTCCAGTGATAGATTTACTTGAGCTTAGATTAGGTGTAACTAAATTGTGTGTTTCATCTTTGCTTTGAAGTTACCCTCTTCAACTTGTAATCTGCATCATGGATCAGTTGTTCCTGCGTTTGTGATTAAAAAAAATAGTGTTATTTGGGATAATATTACCCTTCCAACATGTTAGAGAATTTGATAAAAGGTAATAATTAGATTGTTTATTATTTTGAAAAGTTCAAATCCCAGCTTAAATAATTAACAAAAATGCCAGATAGAATGACTATTGAACAAAAGTATCTAAGCAAAATCTAAGACTGACGACTAGTGTTGTCTTCGAAGAATTTGCGTCAGACGTTTTTTCAGATCTATTGTCTAAATGTTGATATCTCAAATTGTAATTTGTAAATAACTGCCAAGATCCTATTGGTGAACAGTGATTGTAACAAGGTGATCATTACTTCTCTCCATTAATGGAGAGACAAATGTGGTGAAAAAGCAAAGGAAAAATAACATAGATTGACATTTATATCATTTTTATTTAAAATAAGATTACATTTTTGCATTGAAATACACATAAAAAAGTTATTTATCTCTCTATTAATGGAAATGAGTCTTACACTCATTCATGGTTAACATTGAAAGAGCTTTTGGTTGAGTGTTTCACATTTCTTTTGTAGAATCACATGCACATACTTTTTCAAACTCTTTTGGGCTTGCAAATGATATTGTATTTAGCTTTGTGCTTTAGCTACAAATTGGACTCTAGTAATTATCGTTGTCTTTGTAGTAATTGTATTTTTACTACTAAAATATTGAGGTCTTGTTAAAGATGCTCCTTCATATTGGTGAATGCTACTTATACTGGTTTTAGCATTCATGACTATTCTTCAACATCTTTTTCTCAACATGATTAGATGTTTGACACAAAAGTTAAGTTTTGATACCAAATGCAATGGACAAGAAGGAGGTTGAGTTATGTGTATTAGTAAGTAAATATTGACTAAAACTTTTTCATTAACCAAATACCATTCATATGTGTTAAGCATAAAAGTATACAAGTATTCGTTGTTGGAGAATTTTTGTTAACCAAGCCTCTTAAGACATTTTGTTCGAGTATATTAGTTAGCTAAGTTTCCCAAAACTCGTTGTCCAAGTATTAGAGATTGTTGTTATAGTAAGACATGGACATTAGTTCTCAACTTGCGACGTTCCATTAGTAAAAAAGGGAGTGATGACATAATTGCAAATAAATTATGTGATTTGTTTGATAGAACTCATTCCCAAGATCCCTCAAGATATCCAAGAACAATTTTCAAAAGGGTATGTTGAGAATATGCTTATGTATTTTCAAAAAGGTGTATAAAAACCATATAAATTTTATGCATTTTCCAAGTAGTCACCGTGGACTATTTTTTTCATCATAATTATCTCTTAAACTTTATTATTTTGTGAAATTGGTTCATGTGTTGCAAGTAGCAATGCAACAGTACTATTAGTTAACATTAATGGCGGGAGGAAACCGCTCTCAAAATACAAATTGATTGGAAAGAAGAAAATAAGTAAATTTCAGAATTAAAAATGGTTAATATGATAATATTGGTATATATAAAATAAAATTAAATAATAATAATCTATAGGTTGAGGTTAAAATAAAATGCATAAGGTGTAATTTTTCAAATAGTTCATTATGACTACTTGCAGAAGGTCTAAAATTTATCGTGCTTTTATATATTTTTCCCTAATTAAAAATATTATTATTTTTCTCATAGTTTCTTGTATAATTGTTTTAAACAAAATAAAAATAAGGTTACATGCATAATTATTAATGAAAATCAAAACAAAAATGGAAAAAGTTTACTATCTACATTATTATTTACTAACTAGAATTATCTCTAGCAATATTATATATCTTATATTAATTTTTCCGTATAACTAATTGTGTATTCCCTCAATTTTTTATGGTTAAAGAACTAATCTCTTTCGGGATGTTCGACTATTCATCATAACAAGTGTTACTTACAAGAATCGAACTCTTGACATTTTTTGTCTATCTAGGGATCCACTGAGATCTTGCACCACTAGACCAACTATGATCTTATATATGTGCAAGAAAAATCTCATCCAAAACCATTTGACGAGAAGAAAACAAGATAGGGATTATAGATGGCAAAATAGACATTGCCTGCAGGCCGTCCCACATTGTCTGCAAAAAATGAGGACAAAACATTCATATTTTCTCCATTAGTCCACTAGGCCTGACCTGCTAGCCCATTTGTTTAGCGTGGATTTTAAACGGGTGACTGAATCATTGTATCATTGTATCATTGTTCGAGAAGGCCCAAGCAGCCCAAACAAAGAAATGACCCAAAACCTTCATTGGAAATTTGGCATTTTCGGGTGTGATAGTGGGATGGCCATGGCAAATTGGAAATGGGATAGCTACAGCCTATAGAAGTCCTGAATCAAATTCCTTGTTCAGAAATCTCTTACTCGCAAGTTCATCATTTCCATTAGGAAAGCAATTTTTGCAAAATATTGCTTGGCAATATAAAGATAATTACAAGGTAATTGATTGTCTTGTTTTGCAAAAATAATCAATGGTTATTGTGTACAAATAGGTAATTTGTTTGGCTTTTAATTTGCCGCAAAAATCAATGATTATATTGTTCAATTGTGTAATTTTATACATGTATTATAATGTATGATTACATTATACAATGATTTTGTTATGTGTTCTATATGACTAATTTACTTGATAATTTATTGCCTTCTTATGCATCGTTGCATGTTGCAATGTGCAACAATACTTTTTTTTATTTTTTTTAACTCGTTAGCCCATATTAAAATGGGCAAGGTATGTAGATTTGTCCGTTAAGAGAAAACGAGCATGTCGCCCCGCTTAATTCTAAGTATTTTTTGCGGACGTGGACTAAATGGACACGACAACCTGTTTTGCCATATCTACTTAAGATTATCCAAGTTATTAATTTCTGAAAGGGGCATCTATTACAACATGAAAAATACCTTAGGACACTTGTGACAAATTGAGATTGCATGCATCAAAATATTTGTTATGATTTAAGCACACGTAAGGAATGTCAATCCAAAAGAAAAGTCATATTAGTTGAGAGCATCACAACCTTTAGAAAATTTTATAGTCCTCCTCAACCCTACTCGAAAGTTTTAAATCTCCGAGTCACTAACATAAGAAGAATCAGTCACCATCGTCATCGTTGATCAAACAATCCCCACTATGATTATCATTCCCTCCTATAATTGCAATTGAGTGAGAGGATGAGAGGACTAGATCTAAGAATGGCACAATTTCCACTCTGAAATCTAATCTATTGTCGTTTTGAAATTTTAAAGTGTGGTAATTTGAAATGCATTTCAATTCGGAGAATGAGAAAAGAGAATACAAAAATGAAAGAGGACTAGAGAATAAGATAAGAAAGATGAATCAAAAGAATGAGAATTAGCATAATGCGTGGAACTATAGAAGAAAGATATAGGCAATTAGAATTCTACCTAGCAAGTTTATATATCATATATTAGTTTTTTTTTATAACCAAGGGTATCTCTTCATCATTTTATGAGTAAGGAATTAATCTCTTTCAGAATGCGTGGTTGTCCCTTCTAACAAGTATCGCTCCTAAGAATCGAACCCTTGACATTTTGGTCTATCTAGGATCCAATGAGATCTTACAACACTAAACCAATTATATTAATTTGATCTTATATATGTGCAAGGCAAATCTCATCCAAAAGCATTTGACAAGAAGAAAACAAGCTTGAGATTATAGATGACAAAATGGACATAGCATGCAGGCTGTCCCACATTGCCTGCAAAAAAATGAGGGCAAGACATCCCTATTTTCCCCATTAGTCCATTACGTCCGACCTGCTAGCCTGTTTGTTTTACGGACATTCTAAATAGATGACACGAACATTATATTATTGTTCTAGTCTATCTAGGCAGCCCAAACAAAGAAAGGGCCCAAATCCTTCCTTGGCATTTTCAGGTATTATGAAATCACTACATTTCTCTCAAATGAACAATGAGAAACCTCTTATTCTCAAGTTCATCATCCTCATTGCAAGATGAATAGACGAGTAGACGATGCATGCAAGGTTGTTGTTTGGCAATCGGAGGAGAACTACAAGGTGATTGATTAGCTTGTTTTTCAAAAAATATAAATGATTGTTGTGTACAAATAGGTAATTTTATTGGCTTCAATGATTATGTTGTTCAATTATGTAATTGTATATATGTATTATACTGTATCATTATGTTATACAATGATTATGTCATGTGTTCTACATTATTTATTGCCTTGATATGCATTGTTGCATGTTGTATATGTGCAACAGTAATTTTAACTTTTGCCCACAGTTAGGTGCTATTAGTATTCACTTAAGCAATAGTCTTGGTTGAGAGTTAGAAGTGGTTGGAGTTAAGCTGTTAGAAGTGGTGTTGAGTATCCATTAGAAATAGTTGAGATGGTCAAAACATTAGAAGCTCTAAGGGAGTCTCGTAATTGGAAGAGTGTTCGTAAACATTTGTTCCTATAGTGAAGAAATCTTCCAAGATCAGAAGGGAATATCTAAATGTAGTTTGCACATGAACAAACAAACGAACCAGAATAAAGACCGTCGTCTTCATTTTTTTCTATCCCTTATCTCTTTACATTTCAATTTATCTATGTTTATCATACTTAGATTACATTGGTTATTGAATTTATTGCATGCTCTGTAATCATATAGGCATAAATTCATTAGGTAGATTGTATCTGAGGTTGGGTAGATCGCTGTAATTTTTCTGCATGAAAACCATTTTCAAGTAAATAAAAAATAAGTTAATCAATTAAACATGATGTTAATTGAATAAGTACAACTGATATTAATGGATTAAGATCACTGTTAATCGATTAAGTAGTGATCAGCCACACTTATTTTTTCATTTAAGCACATGAGGGACGAAAGTCAATCCAAAAGAATTAGTTGAGAGCATCTCTCGATTGTTTCAAATATGTGAGTCACTGACATCAGAAGAAAAAGAATGAGAAATAGCCTAATGCAATGGAACTACAGAAGAAAGATAAAGGCAATTAGGCATTTAAAAAATAAACAAAATTTCTAATTAAATTTGTTCATTCATTTATGCCTATCCCACTACACCTAATAAAACTAAGTTATAGTTAATTTTTAATGCTATTTTAATTTTTGGTTTCCAACTTTTATTTTACTCATGCTCAAATACTTTTCTTCTACTCCTTTTTAACATTTCATTATTGAGCTATCTATAAGGTACACAAATATTTATAGTTAATCTATATTCTAACATTGGTTGTTAATCTATATTCTAAAATTGTCTAATAAATATATATATATTTTACTTTAGTCTATAGTTATTATTAACTGTACAATAGCATAAATTTTTTTAATGTAATTTATGCAAAGTTGTGAACAAATCAAACCACCAGATATCCATATTGCAACAACTATATTTTCATCATACACTTCTTACTAAAATGCAGCCTAAAGCCCTAAACTACTGAAACTGTGACCACAAATTACCCTAAACCATGGTAATAAATTACCAGAGGCCTTGTATACTAATACAATATGCAAATTTGTAACAACAAAGTAGAAAATAAAATTGCTCTACATAATTTGATTCCATTCATTTCATTTTAAAAGAAAACCAGTCATTGCTCTACCCAAAAAACTGAGAAAGCTAATACATAACTAGTTCTTTTGCAAAAAAATCATATCTGTAAAACACAATCACTGACAAAGATAATCACCTGACACTATTTTAAATTACGGTTATAGTCACAGTTACCATTACTGCAGTTGCAGTCACATTTACAGGTACGGTTGCTACAATTGCGGTCATTACGACAATACGAAGCGGATTGCGGTCATTTCAGTTTGAATTATTTTGTTACTAAATTCAAAATTATTTTTGAATTTGATGTGGTCCAATGTAATTGCCCTGCAGTCAAATGCAGACCGCATCAATGTGATTCAACATCACACCACAATTGCAGTATGATACATTTGCGGCGATTACCGCAAACAGAATATTGTGCCCGCATCACATGATGACGTTCTCAATTTGATTGACAGCAAACAACTAAAGAAGTTATGGCATTTGAGCTATATCATAATTTTCACCCATGTACCATCACCATTACACAACAAAAGAACCTCATTTCATAAACAATCAAAAAACAAAGAGAGAAATTGATCTAAAATCAGATTTGCCTTGAAGCAGCATCAGCAACAAAAGGCAAATAAGGAGTACGACCAAAAACACAAGACCCAGCACTATAAAAAAAACACAAAACAGCAAAAAGGAATATAAAATTATGAGACCAAACCATAACCTTAAACCCTAATCCAACCCTACCAGGTGAAAATATCCTCTGCATAAGAACCGGTAGAACCAGAAGCACATCGAGCGTAACCGCTTGCATAGCATTGAACCTAACATAACGGTTAACGTTAGGGTTCCGTACAAGTCCCAAATAGAGAGCAAAGAACGCTACAAAAGAAGCGTAGGGTATGGATCTATAGAGGGACAGAAAGGGAATTATAGGTTCGAAGAGAAGGGATAGGTTAGGGTATTGGGATAAGAGGAAGCGACTGTATTGGAGGGAGTTGAAGAATGGGAGGCAGTAGGCGGCGACGGAGATTAGGCGGTCGGTGGCGGGCGGAGATGATGAGGAGTGGTTTTTGAACAAGCGGGTTAAGACGGCGGCGTTTCTGAGAGGGGTGGTTGTTGTTAGTGGGGTTTGGATAGGTGAGAAGGACAGGGGAGTGGTGGAGGAGGGTTTGGGGTGGAAGAAGGTGGTGGCTGTGGGGCGGAAGGAGTGACGGAGGAGAGGAATTGAGGCCATGGATTTTGAATAGGGTTTGGGACAAGTGGATACACTATTTGCTTCGTTCCTTTCTAGATTTTACTACCTTATATGACATATTATGAATTTAGGGGACAAATTTATTTACTAGGAGTACATTCACTAAAATATTATAATTTTGCTTCTAAATTTAAATTAAGGAAAATGGTATATTCTCATACTAAATTATCATATTCATAAAAATTAATATATGTTACTTATAAATTAATTACAAATAAATAAAGTATCACTTTGTGATATATATTACTTTTAGTTCATATGAAGAAATAAGGATATAACATTACTCTTAAACTAATTACTGCTTTACTTTTTGGAAAATGGACGATGTAACTAGGCAATGAAATTACTGAGTTTCGTCTTTCTATTCCCACCTTATATTAATTTAATGAAATTAATGAGTTTCGTCTTTTTATTTTTTTTAATATAATTGGGAATAAGATTAAAAAGTTTTGTTAATATTTTTAAATTTGATTTAATAATAAAAATTTACTATTCATTTAATTAAATTAATTTTTTTTAAAACAAAATTGTATTACATATTTCTAATTTATTACAATCCCAAACTTTTTAATAAGGTCTATGTGATGAAGTATTGCATGCCGAATGCAACAAACAATAATTATTTCAACCGCAAAAAATGAGAAAGTCACATGCATGCTGCAATTCATCACATAAAAGTCATTATAAATTTGCGATAATAAATTAGAAGTATGTAATATATTTTGTATAAAACAAACTAATTTAATTAAATGAATAGCGGATCTTTATTATTAAATCAAAAAATTTATAAAACATATTAACAGGACTTGGTAATCCTATTGCCAATTACATTAAAAAAATATTCCACCAAACTCTGGAGTGACATTGTCAATTATATAAAAAAGAAGAAAGTCTCTATTGGTGTTGCCGATTTTGGTTAGGTTAAATATTGAAACTCTAACTTTAAAGTGTCGATTTTGGAGTGAGAAAAAATAAATTTAAACTCTATCGTCCTATTACCAAATTACATTAAGTAAAAAAAGAAAAGTGTAGCTGAGTTACCTTAAATTAATGGCCAGTTCTATGTTGCGAACTGCAAGTTAGTTCGCTTGGATGCGAACTACTTCATTGATTGTTGGATGATATTACGTTTAATCTCAATCGTTGATTTGATGACCGGGAACCTGCCATGTTTAGAGTCGTTCCTGTTGAGAAGTCGGTATGGGCTTTATCAACTTCTATTGAGAAGTCGGTATGGCCCATACCGACTTCTCAATGGAAGTTGTGATGTTGGATTGGCCCAAACCGACTTCTCAATGAGATTTTTGTGATGTTAGCAAGTCGGTCCGAAAATTAACGACTTCCATTAGCAAGTCGGTTTACACCAACACGACTTCATGCAAATCATTTTCCGGTAACAGGTCAACCCAAATTCTCATCCAACGGCTAAAATAAAGTTAGTATCAATGCGAACTAACTATTAGTTCGCAAGATAGATCTGGCCTAAATTAATATATACCCAAAACTCTAGATTGCCATAGTCGAGATTGACTTAAGGTGGGAAAAAAAGACGAGAATTGGTAACTTTACTGCCGAGTTTTATAGAAAATATCACCCACATTGCCAATTTTCCAAAGATTGTAATATTTCAGTGCACCAAATAGGTAAATTTTCCTGTTTAGGGAGCATGTCGAATAATTTTGGCTAAGTAATTTTGAAGTGGGTTGATATTCCTATTTACCCTCATAAGGTACAAATGATTTATGTTATTCATGGGTACAAATAAATTATCGGGATGACATTATCATACTTTCATTTAGTTTGACTTGATTATGATTGAATTGAATAAAATATGATTTCATCGAGTTTGAGTTCAAAAATTAGACACAATATCAATATTTAAAATCAGATAAGGGGCAAATATAACCCAAGTTGACTTGTGTTATGGTCGTTTATATGTACATATTCAATTGTGCTTATAGTGTAGTGACATCTCTTTGACCTAAAATAAATATTGCATTTTGTTGTAACAATTCATCTATTAATATAATTTCATATTTTTTTTTCATGTTTTTCAATTGTTTGTGCTGGTTATATAGGACACTCTTGTACAAATAATTTATTATCACAAAGTGTTTATAATTTCTTATATTATTGATTTTCTAATTTTTATTCATATATATCATTTCATATATCAAATCAATATATTCATAATAACAAGTAAAATTGAGAAGACTTTATCTAAAAGGAAAATTCATTATATTTAATCAAGTATAAGACTGATTTCGAGTTCAAAAACTAGTTCGATCGATATTTGAGTAGGATTAGCATTTGGTCTAGAACCAAGTTTGATTAAAAGAAAAAGATCAACAATTATGGTTAGGTAAGAGACAAGTCTAATCCAACTAAGTCCACCCTTAAAAATTAAAATTTAGATCGGTACATTGGAGTGTTAAAGTACACTTTGGAAGATTAAACATGTTTGCCTTATGAACCCAAACATTTTATAAAAATCTTAAAGATTTTCTTTCTCTAAAACTATCTTAACTTTTTTATTTACAAGTTTATGTACCCTCCAACATTATTGTGTTGGAATACAATTTTATACACATTCAAACATACTACAGTCGAAATTTGTTTTTCCCCCCAACTGGGACATTTAAAAGACTCTGAATATACAATATTGAAAGCAAAACTTAAATTCTATCTAGGCCCCCATTAGAAGCAGCTATCTCCATTTCAATTGGAGTCTGTCCAAAGTCTTTCGGAAATCAGTGTTGTAAATTAATATTACAATTTGGAATGCAAAACTTTTGAAATGTACTAAAAAGAAAGAGAAAAATGATAATGATTTTAAGAGATTCAAAATATCACTAAATACTTTTGCTAAGTTAAAACTTACATGAACAGACCAATAACAGGAAATATAAAACAAATTCACTACTTTTTGCCTTTGCAGTACTAAATAGGCTGAATCCATCACAGAACAATATTTCCTTTCGTTTTAAATAGGAAAGGTATAATTTCTTTATAACTAGAAGGATAAATATATCATTTAATGTTATATTTTTCTTTGCTTTTTGAAACATTTGTCTATTTATTAATGAAGATGATACTAATTTATCAAAATTGACACTGTATGTTGCAGCCACTTAAGTAATGTATCCTACTCATTATTAAGAATGCATTACTTATGGAGAATAACTAATTTTAACGCCCATGAAAGCTGGTATAAATAAGAGAAATGAAATCATGAGTAACACCAAAACAATATCCTGAACATGGTTATGATTGCCCATTCCCAGTTAAAAAAATGGGAAAGGAGACTTAAAATTACAGCAAGTCACATTAAAGGAGGTAAGAAATTAATCTCTCAATAAATGTCGCCCACTGGAATCGAACATTTGACCTAGTATGATAAGTAGGATCTAGTGGCATCTTACACCAGTAGATCAACATCACGTTGGTAGTCACATAAACTGAATTGAAAAGTTGAAAGACTAAAAATGAAAATAAAACAAACAAACTAATTTATTAGAACAGAGCTCAACCATGTTAAAGTGAATAAAATAAAACATGCTTAAAGTATCACATGAAAGAAACAAAATGAACGAATCCCATTATAAATTAGTAAAAATCTTCTCAACTGTACCATCTCAATTCAGAACAAAATCTTTCTAGACTTCCTACCATGGAGACATGCAGATCCCTCCATATATTCTTTCATCGAACGACGAAAAGCTCTACGGTTCAATCACAAATAAGGGCTGCAAGGAAGCAAAAAGAAAGCACCATCCCTTTAGTGATGAACATGTTAAATTTACTTGAGTTATTTGTCAAGATAGCCTAGAACATATACTTACAGTGTCAACGCTTACAGGCTTGCCCTCTTCGGCAAGAATATCGACTATAGTTCCTGACTGATCAGCCTGTATAACACAAGGAAAGTACAGAAATTCATAGTTGATGACAGAAGGTAAACTCCATTGGATCATCAAGACAATAATAAATACAACACAACTTGCACATTTCTTATTTACTTTGAAATCAAGCTTAAGTATATAACCTTTTCTAAATGAAAGGTTTATTGTATGTCAATGTCATTAAATAATTCGATAAGCTTTTTTGCACTTAACTAGTTTCATCTCCACGAAAAACAGTAACGTGAAGATATGTCCAATTGATTTCAGTACTACTTCAATGCGATATGAACTTGTTGAACACAAGTTGTTTCATCCTTAAGTAGGAATTAAGAATATAACCATTAGCGGGATAAGCCTTCGTTATTCTGGTCGGGTAAACTTCATTGTTACAGATTTTTTACCCATGTATGTGAAGAACCAGGAACCAATACCTTAACAAAAATTAGACACATTAAGAAACATGCCGAAATGCAAGGTACTTTAAAACTAAAGCAGCTACTCTCTGTTTTCCTTTTTATGTATCATCATAAGTTGTTTTACACAAACCAAGGAAATCATAGAATTTTTTGTTTTTAACAAAACTGTTATTATTTTTTCTGTTACACCCTTCTCAATTCCTCTCCCCATCTTACTCCACTATTATTATTTTCTCTTTCTGCAATAACGAGGGCGTGGGTATAATTGATAAAAAAAGTAGTTAAAATTAACTTCATCTTTCAGAATGACAGTTACATAGGAATATTTTTTTCTGAAAAAACGACACTTATAAAGGATTGAAAGTAGCATCTAGATGCGATATCAAAGACTACTGTAGGAAAGGAACTCATAGAGAGGAGGAAATAAATACTACTAAAAAAGAAAACAAAAAGTACAAAGATGGCCTACAGTAGCTCAACCTGAACACTCCTTTCCTCCTTTATGTGTCTGCTTCAACTTTGCCCAACATTTTTTTAGAATATTTTATTCTGACATCACAATTTTTCAGAGTGCTGTTCTTTCATGGTAAAAGAACCACTTAAATCACATTTTCACTGTCAAAAGACAGGACTGAAGTCAATACAGTAAATTGAAAACCTTAGACTGACTTTCAAAGTGCAACCTCTAATCCTAAAATCTTGGAAAACAAAGTGAGCAGCATAATATGTATGGTAAGAGTATCAGAAAGCAACTTGCAGTTAGCTTTTAAAGGCACTTACCAACCAGAAATGCTGCTTCAAAGCATTTCCCATGTTTATCAAATGACAGTGATAAACACTGAAGTAGTTCAAAAAGGACAGGAATCCTAGGGTGTAGCTAATATATAGTTATGCTTCCGAGCACCATTACACCAGAGAGCAATTGATTTAGTTAGGTCAAGAAATTCAGAATGTTTCACTAGGGATCACCAACTACCACAATCAAGCCTTTACACTCACTAGGTGGGTCTGTCTACATGGATGAAATGATGTCAACTGACACTACCAAAGATCCCAATTTTCAGTATAACCAAACCATTTAGAGCAAGGTCTACCAGGATGACCAACTTACGATAATAATCATACTAGATGTTTTGAGTCACTTTTTGTTATGTGTGATATAGTGACATATAACAATTCTATAGGACGGCCCAGTGCATGAGATTCTGACTTGGTGTGGTATATGGAGGGTAGATGTATGCAATCTTACCCTCGCAACCAGAGACTCTTTCCAAGATTTGAACTCATGACCTTTAAGGTCTATATTAGTGTGCTGTGTTTTGCTCAAATTACAAAACAGCTATACATTTATGTTAAGTTGCCCAGCAACTACCTTTGGACTTCAGAGTTTTTGGTGAAACTTGAGTTTTCCCACAAAGCTTGCAGTAATTTTTATTGACCGGGTTCTTTGGCATTGGCAGGAGAAAGGAGAGCAATTTATTCTAGATTTTTTTTGCAGGGGGGGGGGGGGGGGGATCTTTACGCCCAAACTTGCTTTGTGATGGACTTCTTGTCACAACTTCACTCTGATGATCTTCACATGGTTTCTTGAGGTTTTCTTTGTTAGACAAACAAAAGGACGAAAGTGGTAGGAACTTAAAAAAACCCAGAATTGAACAGGAAAATTGGACTTAGCTACTTATGACAGGAAATCCCTCTTTAAACTAGGAAAAACAGCAATTACCACTCAGAAATAGTGCAGAAAAAACAATAACAGAAAACTAGAAAGAGGAACATAGGAATAGTCACTGGAGTTGGCGAATCTAACAGAAAACAATTTTTTATGCTTCCCTTGCTTTCGTTTTCATTAGCTTTTATGTAAGTATCCTTCCCTTCTTTCTATCTATTCTTTCCTTCTAATTATATTCTTTATTCTATCCAATCATCTTTCATTGAGTTGACTTTCCCTAATTCCCCACCTTACAAGTTCCTAGTAGAGTAGTAGTGATCATGCAGTTCATGCTAGATGATATACCTGGTAAATTAACACATGGTTTTGCAGTTGGATATGTTTTTATTTTCTGACATGCTTGAAGAGGAAGATGGGGAAGGGAAATCAGGAACAATCTATTCTACATTGGAACATCTTTGATTTTCCATTTTGATTGGCTTAATTAACTTAGTAAGGCGGTAAAATGCATTGCATGATTGCTAATAACTTCTTTCTCATATTCCATATCATCCATTGCTAACTGATACATGAGAGATTTAGGAAGATTTCCTTAAAAGGGTTTCCCAGCTCAAGTCAGGTTAGTCAGTGTCCAATATGATTTTTGGATACCAAGGGCCTCAGACAAAAAAGGAGCAGAATATCCTAATCCTAGTTGCTTTTGATAAAACCAACCTCATTCTGTGGTACAATGTCTAGACCGCCAAATTAAAAAACATTGAGAATGCAAAGAGAAGTGATGGGAGGCGGTAGATGCATAACAAATAGATGCACATTATAAAAGGCATGGCATATAGAATCCACAATTCCAATCAACAGTTAAAATAAAAAAGAATATATCGTCTTCAAACTTACTTCTATTTCGTTCATCAATTTCATTGCCTCGATGATGCATAAGACTTGCCCCTTCTTTACTTTGTCTCCAACCTAAAGAACCCATGACCCCATCACATAAGGTAGGAACAAAAGGGACCAAAAAATCATGATACAGTTACAAAGGATAAATATAAATTATATAGAAGATAAGATCTACCTTCACAAATGCAGGTTCACCAGGTGCTGGACTTTTGTAGAATGTCCCTGCCATGGGGCTTTTAAGGGGCGGGTGTGATGATTTTGCTGACTTGACGGCAGGAGGAGAACTTGACGATGGTGCACGGGCAGGAGGAGCAGGGGTAAGTGTTGAAGTAGAAGATGGTGCGACTGGTGGTGCCACAACTGAAGGGGGTGAATATACCAAGGCAGGTTGAGGTGGAGACTGTAGATGAGGTATAGCCTCTTTTTTCCTGATTGTTACTTCAATGTCAAGCTGCTTCAAGTGCAACTCTACAATATCTCTTGAATCAACAAGCCTGCAGATAATTGAGCAGGAAGGTTTGCTCCAACCATTTGAGGAAAAGCTTATTACTAAATACTAATACAAAGAAGTAAGATAGAGGTTGCTTACTTTACAAGACTTGCAACTTGACTAATAAACTGAGAGATTGATTCTTCAGTTGCCAAGACTCCGGAAGACAGTTCAGTTGATGGTTTGGGGTCCTTTTCACCCAGTGTTTCTACCTTTGACTCTGATTTGGTTATGCTAGGAGCCGCAGCGTTTGAGGAACCGTCAAGCCCAGCCTTGAAGCGAAAAGATGAGCCCAAAAGCGTGTCCAAGAATGAACATATATTTGAAAATATAGACTCAAAGAAAGACTGTGGAAAGAGGTTTTGCAATTGGTTTACCTCATTTATCTGAGCCTTAACCCTTGGGTATAATACTTGATTAGGCACCGACCCCTACACATACACATAGATAAAGGAGTATCAAACATAGGGTAACAACCCATAAAGATACGGAGAATGAACACTTCAAAATAGTCGTTGTGTTCATGCTGGACTCATGACCAGGTGAATATGTCATGGACATTGGACACTTTCGGATACTCCCAATTGTATTCTACAATTATTTACTTCTATCTTTTGAATTTTTATACCAATTTCTATACAAATGGAAATATCAGAATAATTTGATGAATGCTAGCATTTTATTATGCTTATAAAGACTCATGGTAACTTTTAAAACATTATTTATCTTTTTTAATCTGTGTATTTTATGCTAATTTTATACATTTCAGAATGACTGTCATGCCCGACAATTAGTTTGTCATATCCCCATTCGTCATATCAGTGCTTCTTAGCATACAATGTACAAACTGCACTAATCAATCTTCAACTGAATAAAGCACTTATTTACAGATCATTAGCCATAACTAAAGTCATGCTGCCAAGCTTGTTATACAATGCAATTAACCATTTATCTTACTGAGTTAACCACTTTTATCTCACCTCACTAGGAGGTAGCAATACTCCTTAAGGGCATCTTAGAATCCTCCGAAAACATACAGTAATATAAGGTTTTACTTGTTTTAGGATATATGGAAGACAAAGCACGAGTTTCAATTTCCAACTGTTGTGTAAGAGAAAATGAAGGCACATAAAAAGTCTTGGAGAGTAATGAAAAATAGGCAATGAATTTATTGTTGATTTTGCTAGAAAAGAAGTGTCCTTATATGTGAAACCAATTTGATCCCTCAAAAGGTAAAAATAGTACCCATCATAAATGCGAGTCAAAATAGTCGAACTAAAGTTTCCCAAAGTTTAGTGATAAAAAATTACTAATTTGACTCACATTTAATATTTTTGGGACCATTTTGGGTTTTCCAAATTTTCAGAGATAAAATTGGTAAACACATAACTTTTGATGACCAAAATAAATCAGTACTCTTTATTGAGTGTGTATCCTACTACCCTTCTAGTATTAAGATATCATGGGAAGAGAAAACACTCAATTCAATCCTCACATATAGGTCCTTCTATCACCAATTAAATCTTCAAAACTTCAAAACACCAGCCATTCTCTCGATTTTAATCGATGACAAAACAACTTTAACCGCCTATTTGTCACCACCTTAATTTTTAAGCAATCACGGGTTCTCATTCAGTAATTTGAACCCCAACACTCACACTTCATGTCCCGCAACTTACTCGAGTATTTTATTTTGGTCCTGCCAAGGGTTTCCCTCACCCGATTGATAATTTTTAAGCAATGAAGGGTTCACATTCACTAATTTGAACCCGGACACTCACTCTTCATGTCCCGAACTTACTCGAGGTACTTTTTTGGGTACTGCCAAGAGTATCCCTCACCCGATTGATAATTTTTAAGCAACCAAGGGTTCTCATTCAGTAATTTGAACCCGGACACTCACACTTCATGTCCCGAACTTACTCGGCTATTTTTTTTGGTACTACTAAAGATATCTCTCACCCCGGATTGATAGACATAAAAATGCTAATAAAGAACAATTAAAAAGTAAATGAGGAGAGAGAGAGAGGTACCTGAGTGAAAAATCGTGGGAGGTTGGGATTAGGAGAGAGGCGAAAAGAAAGGTTGGAGTTAAAGGAACGAAAGAGAGGGAAAATAGTGGTGGGTTTGGTTGGGATAGGGGAAGGTGTTGAAGCCAAAGAAGATGTTGATGCCATTTTTCTCTAATAATAACTCAAACGCCACTATACTGCACTTTCCAGAGAAAATGGATTATTGGATGTGTTGCTTTGATTTCGATGGAACCAATGAGAGAGAGAGAGAGTGATGAGTGACCGAGGAACATTATATGCAATTGCTTATGGCCCTTGTGTATTCACCTTTTTACCCATCACGTGCCCTACACCATTTTAATTTTATTATAGATTGAACACCCCAATTTTTTTTCCTATAAAATATACATAAAGCCATGGCAATGGGTAATTAGGCCAAGCACTAGAGGTATCAAAATAGGTCGGTGTGGTTGATTCGGCTCGCCAAAATCCGAAGATTTATAGGTTTGTATATTATATTAAGTACTTTTTAGTGAATTCAAATTTTTTAGCTCGGACTGGTTGGGTTACATTAAAACTGAGTTCGGGTCGGGCTTACCTGAGCAGGTTCGAGCTACCCATTTTTCCTTATTTTCAAATATTTTTTTGGGATCTTTAGTTTGATAATAAACCTTACGTGAAAATTATTTTATCAAATAACTTATAATAAAAAATAGATAATAAATATTGTGTTATTAACATTTGAATAAAAAATAAAATAATATATAACATAAATATTTATAAATTACAATAATTTTACCAAGTTAAACATTATATTATTTTTCATATTTTCCATAATATTCTTTTAAGCAGGGTAACAAAATAATGGTTTCTTCATTCCATTAGAGATGAGAGAACTAGAGTTTGTGGAGTTTAGAGAGAATTACCCTTCATAAAGGCTCTGAGAATGGGGATAGAGAAATGTATTTTTGGGTTTAAGAGTTTTCCGGAGAGAGAAATAGATTTTTGGTTTTAGGGGTTTGTTTGAGAGAGAAAGAGATTTTGAATCTAATTACTAAAATAACTTTCTCATCAAACTTGTTTCAATAAAAAATTAAGGATATTTTTGACTAAATCTTTTTATACACAATGTTAACATGTACCTAACTAAAAAAACAACTTACTCATCAAACCCTATATATATGGGGAGAGATTCACTTACTTTTAACTGAAAAAAACCTACTCTACACCATGATAATTCATTCTTGGAAAATCCAACGATTTGAATTGGAGAATATATCCAAACCATTAGATTTTCCAAGATTATATGAGTAAGACGTAAAATAGTTTTTTTCCACTTACTCTTATAGTAACTTGATCAATCAAATATATTTTGATAAGTATACTTAAATCCCAATATGATAGGAGGAAAATAAAAAACATGACTTCTCCCCTCAACATCATTGAATAAGATTGAAAAGTTGAAAAAAAGGAAAATAGAGAAAGAAAAAGGAGAACCTTTTGATTCATTCATTAGGTAAAGAGGATAATGTGTATCCTGATATGAGGAGGGGAGTTACCTCCTCATACCAATTAAACAATGTCACGTGTCAGGTCATTTAATGTTTTATTTTTTATTTTTATTTGATTATTTTTTTTATTTTCTCTCTCACCTTCTCTCACACATTCTCTCACCAAAAAACCATAAGGGTTTCCATACTCATGTCATTCCCTTTCACATTTTCAGAATTAGAATTCCCAATTATCTCATAAACACCGTTTTACCCAACAATTTTCATTATTTCTAAAATACTAATTCCCATAACTCCTTTCCCTTCATTATTTCTCATTCATTTTCTCTAATGCTGCTCTTTTTTTCCGCTGCTACAAAGTTAGTTACTAATTATTTTATTCTTGTATGTTTTTGTTGTTAATTTAATCTGTTTTGATGTATAATGGAACATATGTGATATGGAAATTATTTACATGTTTATCGCTGTGATGTGAGTCCGAAGGGAAATTATTTACATTTTTATCATTGATTTAATATTTATGTATTTGGTTGATGCAATAGTAAGGTTGATTGCCTTGTAACCTGGAGGACAATGTTGTGAAATACTAAATTAGTCACAAAGTATTATACTAGAAGAATGGGAGGAGATGAAAGAGAATGATATCAGTATGAAAACTCTTGGATTCTTAGTGAGAAGATGTGTGAGAGAAGGTGGAAGACAAGATAAAAAAGATAAAAAAAATAAAAAAAATTAAATAACTGACACGTGACATTTTTTGATTGGCAGGAGGAGATAACTCCCATCCGATACATACTATCCTATGAGGTAAAAGGAGAAAAGAAAGAAGAAAGAAAAAATAACCCTCTTTTTATTTATTCTTTCTCTTCCAAACACCAAAAACAAAATTCATAAAAAATCAAACATGTCTCTTCATATTCCCTCATTCATCACAACCATAATTATCTTCTTCTTATTCTTCTTCTTCTCTATCGCCATCGCTTCATTTTCTTCCAATTTCACATTTTACGATCACCTCCGTCAACAAGGTCTCCCGGCCGGTCTTGTTCCGAAAGGAATCACCAAATACTCCGTCAACTCCGGCTCCGGCGAATTCCTCATATTAATGGAAGAACCTTGCAATGCGAAATTCGAGAACGAATTGCACTACGAAACCAACATCACCGGAACCCTAAAATATGGAAGCATTGCTGGCTTATCCGGCGTTTTGGCTCAGGAACTCTTCCTTTGGTTCCCTGTTAAAGAGATTCGTGTTGATCTCAATAGCTCTGGGCTTATTCACTTTGATGTTGGAGTTGCTGATAAACAATTCTCTCTCTCCCTTTTTGAGGATCCTCCTCATTGCAAATCGGAAAACCGTTTACAAAATCGGGTTCGGTTTTTGTTTTAAATTGCACTCCACAATTGTAATTGTAACCGCAATATTGCAGTTTTGGGAGTTTTTTTAGTGTAGTTTTTAAAAAACTGGTTTTTCTATTCATTGCTATTAGAATCTTGTGCGGAGGAAATCTATTGAAGGAGAATAGATCGAATTTTACCTAATGGAAAGTTGAAGATAGATGGAGACCGAGAAAACTTATAGGCTAAAGCAGTGATTTAAATTGCAGACGACCGTAATGGTGGTAGCTGGTGGCCGCCATAACAGCATCATACCACAATTATGGTGTGAATCTGAATCATAATGATGCGGTCGTATAGGATCGCATCGCAATCCAAATCGCAATGGCCGTGAAGATAACATTCGCAGTAACCGCAATCGTTACCACAACCACAATTTAAAGCACCGAACTAAACCATTAAAAGGCATTAGTTTAGAATGATTTGTCAAAACATGATTTATGAAGTCGTTTAATGAATGTGGCCAACTTTGTCTTTCTTGGGAAAGGCTTAGTTGTTTTAGCAGTATTAGTTATGATTTACTAAATTTATGATTTTAATCATCATCGATGGAATTTATCATTTGCAAGTAAAATTTGATACTTTTAGCTGTCATGTCCATGAACAAAACTTAGGTGCAATGTTAGCATAATTTAGCATGTTTGGATTACACTATGAACAAAACTTAGGTACAATCTTCAGGTGTTTGTGATGTTGTTCTTCAATCTTCATTAAAAACATGACATACGTAATAACACATTAATTGATCAATGAAAGCATAATATGTGTAAACGTTTAGTTAGTGTGTGTCTATATATATTATTTACTTTCATTAGAAAACAGTACCACAAGTACCCAGATTTGTACATAAGTTTTGTCTGTAGATTATCATTTATTTTTCTCACTTTTTGTAACTTTTATTGTAAATTATTTTGAATATTACATAAGCTAATTGAAACACTTTTTTGATCCAATTTCATTTTCAGGTTCATGCTGATGGTGAAGATGTTCTGAGGGCTGCATCATAGAAAGATAGAAAGCTCAGTTAGTCTGTCTATTGGTATTGTTTTGTTTGCTTTGATTGACTGTGCTTGCTTTTTCATGTGTACAGTGATAACAACTTTTTTTTTTGGGATGTAAAATGCACTAAATTTCTCCAAATTATGGATCAATTGCAGAAAAATTCCACTTTATTTAAAGTTCAGCCATTCAAATCATTGATCTTATCAAACCATTGAGTCAACATTTAGGTCTTTTGCATGTATATTGCACTATACTGCATCTTTTTTTTGTGGTAAGGTTAGGGAGTGAAGTTTCTGAATTTTGAATTGAAATGTTTTTTCTTGCAAATTACCTAGACAGAGTTATGTGCATTTTATTCTTTTTCTTTTCTGTTTGTTTCACCACACATGTCTCAAGGGTCAATAGATGACAATGTTGGTAGGAGGAAAATGGTGGTGAACATTGAATGGGGATCAGCTGTCCCCAAATTGTGTCATCAACTCTGTCCTATCCAATCAGATTATGACATTTATTAAAAAAATTAAATAGTGGGAAGCAAAATTTAAATTCCATGTTATTTTATATTATGTGTCAAAATTTGATTGGATGAGACCGGACTGAAGACACAATTTGGGGACAGCTGATCTTTATCCGTGAACATTGGCCTTTGCAGATTACGATTACCTATAGTTAAGTCAAAATCTGACATGGATGTCAGGTTAGGTTGGTTTTGCTTCCACTAATGATAATACTCACATTTTAGATCTATATTTTGGTCTTGTCATTTTGGCATACAAGTGTTTGATTTTGAACCTTGTGATCAGTTTATGTAAACAAGGTTGCTTAGACCAACCCAAATATTTTAGTAACATACAACAATATGTTGGTTGTTCTTGTATTACTAGTGAATCCCCTATTCCCACAAATATTGTTATTCAATTCATGCTATTGTTGACATCAACAATATATGTGTTTGGATCATGTTAAGCCAGTGATGGTTCAGAAAGGTATTCTGCATCTGCGCTATATTTCAGCATGGTTCTACACCAAACAAGATGTTAGTAGAATGAAAATGGAACTATCCAGGTTACTGAAATGAAGGTGAAAGGATTTAGTTTTTATAGTTTCACAAAATACACCCCAGGATTAGTCCACCCTTATAACATCCTCTTCCTGCCTTCTCGGGGGGCCCATCCCCTATTATACTTATCATTTAAAATCATGACACTCTGTTATACTTAACATGAAGATTGAAGATCGAAGATTGGAGTAAGAAAGGATGTAAGAAGATCGAAGTAAGAGAGGATGTAAGAAGATCGAAGATTGAAGTCATAAAACACATTCTATACATTTATTTTATCATAAGATTATATTTATCATGAAAATAGATCGAAGGTCGAAGTCAGAAAAAAGAATATCATACGGTTACTTTTAAATAGATCGAAGTAAGAAAATGACATGATATTTTATTATATTTATTCTTGATAATAAATTGAAGTCATATAAATTTATCGAAGTAAGAAAATATGTCATAAGATTATATTTATCATGGAAATAGATCCAAGTGAAAATTAGATACATTTATAATATGGCAGCAAAAGTAGAGTGAATAATCTTTTGTTAGCCAAATGATTCGATCCCTTCCTCAGCATATCAAAACCTGCCTCCTCTGAATCTATAATATACTGTATAAGTTAAAAATGAAAAAATTGATTTATTTTTTTAGGGTAAAAGGTCTTGATTATGTTAGAAAAAAATTAAAATAAATGAAAAGATTAACTGATATACTACCTATTGTCCTGTTCATTTAGTTGTATTCAGGATTATAAATGATCATTGAGATAACATGATCCATAATTGTGACTTTACATGCATAATTCAACTGTAATAAGATTATTTAACTGAGATAAATAAATATCTTATCTGTAAATAAATTCATTGTTTTTGTTTTGAAGGCCATTTGTGATTCTAGAAATCTTATTTCAAATTCATCTGCTCTTACATATTTGGGGGGCATTTACAATTTTCTTTTCTGTTGGGCTGAAAGATAATACTGTGTTTAGGAAAAAGCACTCAATCCCTTTCAAAATAACTATTCACTCTTAAAGTTATAGGTGAACAGTTATTTTAACATAATTTTTTATTCAAATACTTATTCTGAAATAGATAAATAAGTACATCAACAATTTATTTGGTTATCTAATACTACATTTTTACTTACAAAAGTGTGGAATAAATATTCAATGTTTAGAGCAATGATGCTCACTAACTCAATTTTTACTTTAAGTGAAATGCAAATAGAAATTAAGCCCATGCTATAAAACTGATGGAAAACTATATCATATCTCACACAGCCAACATAAATAAAGGATCCAGTAAATTGAATACATATTAAGTAGTAGAGTGAACAATCCTACGTGTCTATTTGTGAGTTTTTTGTGTCTTGAGGTGAATGAAGAAAAAATGGAAGGTTTGAGAATCAAGTGAAATCATCTATAAAATACAATGTGATACCCACCTTGATAAGTGTCCAAACAAAGAATTCAAGGATTTCATCAAGTGAAATCATCTCTCAAAGGAAGAGGAACTTTTCAAGAGCCTAGATTTTCATTTTTTGAAAAAACCAAAAAAAGAAAGTTATGTCATCAAGAGTTCTTTATTGTGTGGTTACACTTTTGGCAAGATTTCGAGGCTGGTCAACATTAAATCCCCTCAGGACAGTGAGATGATAGGCCAGTAACTGCATCAAAAAGCAATAAGGTTTAGTAATATAAAAGGGTGCCAAAGTACACGAATAAGGAGAGTAGATATATGCAGTTTTACCCTCACAAATAAGGTTTAGTAATATATGATTCCAAAGTTTCCGTTGTCAAGTAATACATTAGGGGAAGCTAGTTTAATATTATTTCAGGAAATGGGTCCAGCCTGGCAAGTGTAGGGTAGGTGTCTGACACTATAGTAAGTACCAAGAATCAGATGTTAAATCTAGACTTAGAACTTACCCTAGCCGATCACATCTTCTATCTCAAAATATGTATCAATCAAAAAAACATGCATATGTGAAATCAAGACATTGAAATTTAGAGCAAATGAAAAAACGTGTAATTATGATCAGACAAATAATAGAATATTTGACCTGCTATAATAATGTTCGCTTTTCACTGAATGTATTAATGTTGTAGCCAACTTGTAGGGGTAAAATAATCAGCAAAAACGGCTAAAATAATATGAGAAATGATGCATACCCTAAAATTTTAGCCTAGAGATCCTCCAATACTATGAATCCCAATAGAATGAATGCATCTTCTCTTTCACTCAACTTTATGTTATTACTTAGTATTAAGAGAATCTTTAGGCTTAAACTTTTGGAGGATCTAGCATTGCTAAAAAAATATTACTAAACATACCTGTAATGGAACTACATTAATTACTGGTTGAAGACAGTCCTCAACCTGTGGAACTTCAATGATCTTGCAAGATTCCCCAGGGCAAACAGAAGCTGCATCCCCATTTGAACACATAACTATTAGGCGGCCTTTGCGGGCATGAAGTTGTTGTATAACCGACTGCTGCTTGCTGTCAAACATGATTAAAGATGTCGATATCAAATTCCTAATTTCGTAATGCAGATCAAATAGCACACTCAACACAACCAACCTGAAGCAAGCATCACGTGTAGCAATGACCACAATCGGAAGATTTTCATCCACTAACGCCAGAGGGCCATGCTTCATTTCACCAGCAAGTATCCCTTCACTATGCATCAGTGCCACTTCCTTCACTTTCAAAGCTCCCTCTAGAGCAGTAGCATAGTTGTATGATCTCCCAAAGACAAGAAGAGACTGTTCAGCAATTAATAGCTGTGCCAGATCCTTCATCTCCTGGTCAAGCTTTAGAACCTCTCTGACTTTATCTACAACCCAACCAAACACATAAATTGGACTTATTTATAGAACTATTCCACAGTTGCCTAGTGTGGCATTTGATCCAGTATTTTGAAGGAGCCCTAATAAGAATAATTTGAAAATTTATTGAAGATTGTATATAAATATTAAGATTCTGATTTCATTATCTTTTGGATGATATAAAGTTTACGAGAAGGAGTTGACCCCATTCCAATGAAGGCATGCCAAAAGCGTCGATGAGAGCTTACAATTAGTGTACTTACGCGACCTCTTTGTAGATGTTATTCAGTCCAACCAATTGAGTCAACCCACATTGGCGAAGATTCTAATTTCTGAGAACCAGTTTCAACGAAATGACGAAAAGTCTGTTAAAACAACTCCTTTTCTGGATTTCCACCTCATTATTATCATAACATGTAGAATATTGGTTATCATTTGCCAACTCCGTTAACATCATTGTTTTTTGCAATATAGATAGTGCTAGTGCCATCACTATAACTTCTATCACTAGTTCTTCTAATGCCTATATGACAAATGTTAACATCCATTCTAGTGAATACACTGATATTATATCAAATATGAGTTCATTTTGTAGTGACACTATCTTCATCATTGGATCTGTAAGAATGATTAAGCTTGAAAGGCTCACTTGAATCCTACTGATCATTAGAAAATTGTACTAATAATGTAATAGGACATGCAGGATGCCATTAATCAATCACCACAATGTACCCAATTCCTGTAAGATACTCAGTGAATAGAAACTCACTTGGAAGGTCATATAGACCATCTACAATAGCTTCTCTTCTAGCTTGACTTGAAATTGTATCCCCTCCTATTGCAAGGGCCAACATGGCCATGACAACTATTTGACTTGTGTATGCCTATTGTTAGTTATAAATGTGTGAGTAAACCAGTGGTTGAATGAATAACAAGACAATATAAAATGAAAAGAAAGCAAATTCTTTAAATGCAACATTTACCTTGGTACTTGCCACACCTATCTCGGCACCAGCATTTATATGAACACCACAATGTGTTTTCCTTGCTATTGCACTACCAACAGTGTTTGTTATCCCAACACATAATGCACCATTATCTAAAGCATATTGCAAAGCAAGCAAAGTGTCTGCAGTTTCACCAGATTGACTAACAAAAACGGCTGTATCTTCTCTGTATATTGGTCCCTGCCTATCCAATAGATCACTAGCAATTTCCATAGTTACAGGAATACCTATAATTTTGATATATAGAACAAAACACTAAGAATGGGGGAAACATGTAATCTGCAAAACTTACAAAACGATTTAAGTTTTCTGACAAAACTGACCAGAAAGTTCCTCCAAGAAGGGCCTCGCTGCTAAAGCAGCATTATAACTTGTGCCACATCCAATGAAAACTATCCTTCTACTACGCCTAATTGTTTTGAGGTGATCTTTCAGTCCACCCAGAAGAACAGACTTGGATTTGCTAGATCCTCGACGTATAAGCCTTCCCCTCATTGTGGTTGTTAGAGACTCTGGCTGCTCATGAATTTCCTTCTGCATATAATGCTCATAATGCCCTTTATTTATTTGCTCAACCTCCATCTCAAGAATGGATAATGCACGTTGCACTGAGGCAACTCTGGAAAGAGGACCCACATGTTCTCCCTTGTCATTTTCAAACTTCAAAATAGAAACCCCACCATCCTGAAACAACCTTTTCTAAGTAAGCACAATATATTGTTTTCAAATGGACATCATTATACCAATAAAAGGTAATTGGCAGGCAAATCCTTCCATCACATCCAACACACAGTGACATTGAATGATATAACATCTCAGCATGCTAGAAAAGGGAGGAGTGCAAGGAACTGATCAAGTGAACCACTGAGAAATCATGAAAAAAATATTTTAGCATAACACATTTTTACGCAATACTTGCTTGTAAGGCTGGAAACGAACCGAACTAAGTTGAACCAGAGCTCAGTTTGATAAGGATTTACTCGGCTCGGAACTTGACTCGAGCTCGAAACAAGCTATGTTTCCAGCTCGAATTAGGCTCGATTGAAGTTCATGAACTATTCGATTTGACTCATCAGCTCGAATTCGTTTGGTTCGTCAAAAGTTCACGAATTATTTAGTTCAACTTATTAGCTTGATTAGTCTAGTTCGTTAGCTCACATGATTATTATTTATTTAATATATAAATTTAAAGATTTTGTAGATGTATATATATACATACATATATATAGGGGTGTAAAAGTTCGATTTGGTTCAATTTTTGGTGCATTTCAATGACCGAACCGAAAACAAACATATGGTTCGGTTCACCTCAATTAGCCGCAAAAATTTACTACAAGAAACGAACCATTCATGAATGGTTTGGTTCGGTTCCACGGTTTTCCTGTTTTTTTAAATCTTGCATTAATCAAAATTTCAAAATATATTACAAAAAACATTGTTTGTCCATAAAAGGAAAAACACTATTATTATTATCAGAAAATATGAATCATATATAGATGAGTACAAAAATTGTGACTCATAATTGCTTGTTAGTAACATATATAACAATTATGTAATTGAGGAAGAAAAAAATGAATAACCATAATACAATCCACAATTAGTAACATATATAACAATATAATTCATGATTAGTAACATACATAATAATTTAGTAATATATATCAATTAATAAAATATATAATAGTAACATATATAACATTACAATTCACAATTAGTAACATATATAACAATCTATGATGTATGTTAGTTTCAAACTCAGTACCATAAAAGTTAGAAGATATGTTCCAAATCATCAAGACATTGGGAAACATTTTATTAAATAGGAACATATATAACTCAAATATAATAACAATATAATAACATATACAACACTACAATCACACAAAATTGATAATTTAAGCAAAATAATTGGTTCAAGAATTTAAACAACAATACAACATCATTCCCTAGTATTTATTTCTTTAATATGTGGTTCGGTTCCAACGATTTCTAAATTTCTAAAACCACGAACCGAACCAAACATAAATGGTTCCTTAAAAAAATAATCGAACCGAATCGTGAAACCAAACTGAACCATATTTTGTTGGTTGATTCGGTTTCACTGGTTTCGCGGTTTAAACCGAAACTGCTTACACCCCTACATATACACACATTTATACATATATATATATATATAGTCGAGTCAGCGCATGAACCTAACGAATCGAACTCTACTTGGCTCAAGTTCGGCTCATTTATTTAACGAGCTTAATTTTTAGCTCAAGACTCGCTTGGTTCATGAACCATGTTTATCGAGCTATATATCGAATCAAATTTAGAACAAATATCGAGTTGGTTCGGTTTATTTCTATCTATACTCGTCAGAGTCAAAATACTTAACATTTTGGTGATAAGAAGTGTGTCAGGTAGACACAAAAATAGATTATCTTGCATGTACAACACTGGAAAGAGCGGTTGCAACATTACCTTGAGATGAACTACTTCACCATCCTCAACAACTAGCACTTTCTTTGTATGCTCAACCACAGCATGGGCATCACTGGACAAAAACAATTCTTTAGGATGTCCGTCTTTTGACAGGAATTTGTTATCCTCAAATGCAGAACCATTTTCCTGATTTTCTCTCAATTCCTGAAATTGAACACTAATTTCTTTAACAACCGTTAATCAGAGAATCTTCACTTGCAAACAGTATGGTTACCCACAAAAAAAAAATTAAGTAAAAAAGATGCTATTATGAAATACTCCATACAAATCTAAGATCATTCACAGTAAAAGAAAGATTTGTAGTTTAAGAGCCAACATTCTCTATTTCCTATTCGCGACTCCTGCCTTTTCATTCGTACCTTGTGCTTCACCGCCATGTTCACAACTTCCGAGAAAGAATACTCTATGTTCAAACTTCTTTTGATTATTGGAATTCCATGGTTTTTTACATGCCTTGTTGTTAATATTATAACTCAAAATCATTGTTAGCTTGACTCTATCAATAACAGTTGGTAAACCTTCGATCATTTTGGAGTGAATTATTGTACATGCTATTTCTTGCTCCCTATTTCTTGTTCCTTATTCAACTTCCAAACCGGAAAATTTTCTGCATGCTAAACCCCTTCAGAAGTCTGAAGCGTAAATCTTTCATTTGGGAGAAGCAAAATGGGCAAGGCTCTGGCAATGTGCACTGAATGCTTCAGCTAATGGCTATGTGGATATCTCATCTTGTTCTGTGCTATGTACTTCTTTGTTCTTCTACCCCAATCATCTTATTCTTTTATATGGAAAACATAGTAGGAGGAAATATTCTAATTCAAATTCTTGATAGTTTGATTTCATATTTTTCTGCTTCAAAAAGAAAGGCCAGTCAAATTTATATGACAAATTTATTTCATGACATGTGAATAGCATCACTCTTGAGAAGATAATGGTTAGTTGGAATTATAAATAAGAAGAGAAGCCAATTAATGCAGCACAAAAGTTATTCATTTCCCTCTATTTAAAACATTCATTGCTTTGACTTTGTCAGAAAGCAGCATAAAGCAAGCCTAGGCTCAATCCATAGCGTTATCAAAAAAGTCTGACAGCATATACTTGCTATAGTGAAAGCATTGAAAAAAGACCATTTTTTAGAGGTAATTTTGATTCTCATTTGAAGCATCATCAATGAAGCGGATAGAAAAAAGAAAAAAATCATAGCCAGACAGACAAGACTCTCCTGGATAGACCTGCATGATCATAATATCAAGAAACATAATCTCTATTAAACTGCAGTCCACTTACTTTAACACCTAAGAGCAGTGGGCTACCACGCTTGCAAGCAATCAATTCATTAGGATAATGTCGACTTTTGAAGATAAGGGCATAAGCTCCTTCAAGATGCCTCATAACTTCCAGGACAACTTCACTGAAGGTAACAATCTGATCACCTGCATCATGATTGGTAAAGTACTTCAAGCTAACAACGTCTATAATGGCACTAGTGGCTCTATATGAGAACTGAAAAGGAAAGCTGAGCTATAAACCTCTGAAAACAATTGTGCTCTGTGTTAATACAAATATAAACCTACTGACTTAATGCAAACCAATTTAAACTTGAAAACATGCAGGTTTATCATATTTGGAACCAAAAAATGAATACCATTTTTCAAGAGATTTACAAAAGGTTGCCTTGCAGCATTAATACAGTAATTCTGTCTTATTCCACCATCTTTCCTTCCTCTTCAAAATTTTTACAGATTTTAAATCACCAGAATATCATGAAGGGATATGCTGATTTTCAGGAAATCAATTCATGAAATTTTTTACCTATAATGTCAACGTTATCGTGTTAGAGTTTTTGCTTTTTGTTTTGAATATCAATTCATTATAATTTAGCTTCATGTCAAGGGTGCCACATGTTTTCTTAGGTACTTCGTGAAACTGTTTCAGTTGTATATAGAACTGATCTATCATGAACACAATCACGCTCAAGTCCATTCAGAATAACTATCAGGAGCCTTATCTACTAATAAAGAAACATAACTAATGACGGTCATGACCTATACATTTTCTAGTAATTTAATGCAATTCAATAAACAAACCTGATTACCTTCTAACGCAAATTAACTTCACTTACAACGAGCAGGCACCGATCACAGTTTAAGATAAAAAGGTATTATACATAACTTTGATAAGTATATACAACATTAATGCTTAAATGAGTAAATGGACATAAGGCAAATGCTTCATTTACCAATAAAAGCTACCTGCTGCTTCAGCTGCTTTGTCATAAACAAACTTCGCAAGCTTCGGAATGACTTCCGTGTCGGTTTCAGATTCAAAGATGAAGCCGTGTCGGACAAGTGTTTCCTTCAAAACCTAAATACACAACAATAAACATATACGAACCTTAGCATCGTAACATCATCAAGTTAGGCACATGTTAGAAAAGAGACCTAACATAACATGCATTTTCTAAACAGAATACAACATAACATATGGTCAAAAAATGAATATCTTGCTATCATTAAAGGGATCGAAACTAAGGTAGTGAAAGGGTTATAAATAATAGAAAGGTAGTGAGTGGTACCTCATAATTAGTGATAACACCATTGTGAACAACAAGGAAATCATCTCCAGGACCAGATGACTGAGGATGACTGTTCCTCGGTGCAGGCTCTCCATGAGTAGCCCATCGAGTATGCGCTATTCCGGCATGCGTCGAAAATGATTCCTCCAAGTTCAGTTCCACTTCTGACACTTCTGTTATTCAAATTAAAATTAGCTAATTAAATTCAACCAGATTCTGAAAACAAATGTAGCTAGTAATTTTACAAGTAAACTAATGAGAATCACATTATACTGAAAGTTGAACAAGACATGAATATTCAGTCTTTTATATCACGATCAGGTTTTAAATAGCGGTTGCGGTCAAGGTTTCTGAAACTTTCAAAACCTCGACGTTTCAGACAATTATGTGGTCTACAAGGCCACATATGCAGCCGCTATAGTTTCAGCGATTCCCAAAACATTAACATATTGACGTACGTAAGTCGCGAACTCAGATTTTAAAACGTTGATTGCAGTTGTTACATTACATTTACCTAAATTGCGAAAATTTGTAGCCAAACATTGTAATGCTGTAAAGAAATAAGGGAGAATTGAAATAGTGGACCTTGATAAACGGATTTAACGAGTGATTCAATATTTCCCTCTCGGCGAAATACGAGAGGAGGAGGAATTGATGCAGAAATGGAAATGGAATTGGAAGAGGAAATTGGATCGGAAGTAACAGAGAGAAATGAAGAAGAATCGATGGCGATTCCAGCGGAATCATAACCACGATATTCCAAACGCCTTAACCCATTAAAGAGAACTTGTAATATGTAACTTCTTTCTCTGTTCACGTTGTAATTCAGATACGCAAATATTCCACACATTTCTCTTCTTCTCTTTTGTTTCTTTGATTTTTTTTTTGGCTTCTTCTTTAACTTCAAAGGAACCCGCGGCCTCAGCTAGTATTTATAATAAGTTGTAACAATAAATTACACCATTTTACTTATTCAAATCATCATTCTTAAGTATATTATTTGTATTTATAATATATCATATTATATTATGTTTAACTTAATTATATTTATCATAATTTTTATTTAAAATATTACATTTATTTCTCATTCATAAATAATTAGTATAATATATGTATATTAATGGATCTCACCCTTATCATATTATAATTACTTATTATATAATTATGTTTTTCTCAATAAAATTTGAGAGGAGATGATTTAGTGATTGGAAGCGCCCATTCTATTTGACTTGTGTTAAAATCAAATCAGCAACTTCCACCACGCTTCTGATTTTTCAAATTTTAAAAGGAATCAAGGTTAATTTCGTCATCTCATTATGTGTCACCATGCTAATGTGGAATTTTCTGATTGGATCAACTTCCCACTTTACAGGTAACTTGACTACTTTAGCCTCAACTACTGCCATTTCCATAAACAGGTAGGAGTATTTAGTATTGGTAAAGATATGAGGTCAAATTTTATGTTCCAAAATTTATATTAATACCTTTTGTTTCTCATTGTTCGGAAATTTAAAATAAAAATTAAATATATATATTGATTTTATACTTCTAACCAATAAGATTGAAATGGTATGTGAAGTAGTATATATTTTAGGATAGAAGATGTGCTCTCTATGGATAGAGATGATGTCAAATTAAGGATGATAGAAATATTCAACCTGTAGTTATCCGTCAAAATACTCGTAATAGGTATCCGCAAAAATAGTTCATGAGTGGGAGAAGGTATCATGATATAGAGTGAAAAAGTGAAAAACTCTTGTTGAAACCCAAACAGGAAAAAAGGCGAAGAAGCTTATAACAGACAATGGGTTAGATTTCTGTAATTGTGACTTTAATGAATTCTGCACAAATCATGGTATTGCTAGACACAAAACCATTCCAAGGAATTCTCAACAAAATGGTGTTGCAGAACGGATAAACATGACTCTACTTGAGAGAGCTCGTTGTATGCTCTCAAATGATGGGTTATGGCATTGACGTGAACTTTGGGCTGAGGCAGCATCTACTGCTTGTTACTTGTTCCTGTTGATTATTCTAATTTAGGAATATTTGGATGTCTTGCTTATGCACATTAATGATGGTAAATCAGCTCCAAGAGCTGTTGAGTGCATATTTCTTGGTTATGCATCTAAGTCTAAGGGATATCGCTTATGGTGTTCCGATTTAAAGTCATGAAAATTAATTCTTAGTAGAGATGTGACTTTTAATGAGGATGCATTATTATCTTCTGGAAAACAATCTATTGTGTCTTCTTCTATTAGTACAGGTAATATGCAGGGTACTAGCGAGATGGTGGAGTTGATAGTAAAGCCTGCAGCTCCTAATATTGATATTTCATCTTCCTCTACAAATGAATCAAGCATTGATGATCATTATGTTGATTGTGATGATAATACTACTTCTCATATTCATCAGCAAGAAGATGATTATTATCTTGCCCGAGACAAAGCTAGAAGACTAATTAAAAGGCCAACTAGGTACACTGATGGCGACAATTTAAATGTTTATGCATTGTCAGTAGCATAAGAGGTAAATGATGATGCTGAACTTGCCAGCTATAGAGAAGTTGTTTCGTATGCTGATTATTTACAGTGGCTAGTGGCTATGAATGAAGAAATGGAAAGTCTTCATAAGAATGGTACTTGGGTTTTGAGAGAGCTTCCCAAAGGCAAACGTCCATTGAGATGTAATTGGATCTATAATAAGAAAGATGACATTCCCGGGATTGAAGATCCAAGATGCAAAACAAGATTAGTTGTTAAAGACTTCAATCAAAAGGAAGGTATTGACTTTAATGAGAAATTCTCACCAGTTGTTCGTCATACTTCCATTCGTGTTTTTCTTGCCTTTGTTGCTTTATTTGATTTGGAGTTAGAGCAACTTGATGTAAAGACAACTTTTTTACATGGAGAGTTGGAAGAGGAAATTTACATGGAACAACCCGAAGGATTTATTGTTCCTGATAAGGAGCGTCTTGTCTGCCGATTGAATAAATCTTTATATGACCTTAAACAAGCTCCAAGACAGTGTTACAAGAGGTTTGACTCTTTCATGATTGAGCAAGGTTATTACAAGAGTCAATTTGATGACTGTATTTATTTCAAAAAATTTCCAGATGGATCTTTCATATACTTGTTACTTTATGTTGATGATATGTTAACTACTTCACGTGACAAGTCTTTGATCAGGAAATTGAAAACTCAACTCAATAATGAGTTTGAGATGAAAGAATTAGGTGCAGCCAAGAAAATTTTTGGTATGGAGATTCACAAGGACCGTCAAGCTGGTAAACTATTCTTATCTCAGCAGAAGTATATTGATAGAGTGCTTGAAATGTTTAATATGAATGATTGCAAACCTGTTTCTACTCCACTTGCTGCACATTTCAAGTTATCTTCAGATCTTTGCCCACATACAGAGGAGGAGATGGAACGTATGTCACATGTTCCTTACGCCAGTGCAGGTGGTAGTCTTATGTACGCTATGGTGTGCACTAGGCCAGATTTAGCATATGCTGCTAGCATGGTGAGTCGATATATGCATAATCCTGGTAAGGATCAATAGAGTGCAGTAAAATGGATTTTTCGGTATCTAAAATGTATTTCTGACTTTGGCTTGGTATTTGTTAGAAGCAAGGCTACAACCGATGATGTTGTAGGTTATGTTGATTTAGATTATGCTGGTGACAATGACAGAAGGAGATCTCTTTCTGGTTACATCTTTACTCTTTGTAATAGTGCTATCAGCTGGAAATCTACTCTTTAGTCTATTGCTGCATTATCTACGACTAAAGCAGAATATATTTCAGTAACAGAGGGTGTGAAGGAGGCTATTTGGCTCCGAGGTTTGGTAAATGAACTTTGTTTAGCACAAGATGTTCTTAGAGTATTTTGTGATAATCAAAGTGCTATTCATTTGACCAAGAATAATCGCTATTCATTGGACTTGGTTAATATCTACAAGTGTATTTCGGTGAGATTGTTGAGAAGTTTGTGTCTCTCATTAAATCATATTAAATATTATTTAATAAGATTCTTGATTGCATTATTGAGAAGTTTGTGTCTCACATATGTATATTAAATCTTATTAAATATTATAAGATTTTTCTCTCTTATTCACTTGCATATAAAAGGGCAATGTTATGGCATATTATAATATCATCAAAATTACATAGAGTTTTAGATTTCCTACACAAGTGTATTTCGGTGAGAATTCTTGTTCCATTTGAGAGAGTTTTTTGTAAGATTAAATATTGTTATTTATCCTCGTTACTATAAGAGGATTTATTGTACTATCCCTTTTTACACAGTGGAATTTTGCTCTTGAGCGCCCGTGTTTTTTTAACTCTCACATTGAGGGGGGTTTTCCACGTTAAATCTTGTGTCTTATTTTTCTTGCTTCTCTTTTTGTTCTCAATTGATCCAATCTTATGCTTCTGCATTGCGCTCTATCCCTAATAAACATTTTTTTCTTCAAGTTTTTCAATATAAGAATTTCAAATCAAATAAATAATTATTCGTAAAGAGTAAATAAGACTAACATTTCATGCATCATATAAAAAAAGTTATGTAACATATTAAAGTAATCATGTTTATTTCTTTAGGAAGTAAGCAAAACTCATGAATATATTTATTTTAAAAAAATAAAAATTCTTAACTACCCACAAGAACAAAATTACGGGGTCACATGTAATTAATGAAAACACATTCTGTTTTTTTAACCGCAAGACAACAATAAATCTAACTAAAAATAAATAAAACTTTCATATACTACATAGATTATTAGATCAATATATTTAAATGAGTCAAGCTCCAAATCTCAAATATACTACATTTCCTTTATTCCCTTACTTTATAAGAAATAATGGAAATGCCTAGAACTGCACAGTTCGAATAGTTTCTGAATCCCTAGAACTGCGAATCCATCTTAAACGGTTCTTTCAAAAAAAGAACCAGACTGAACCACAAAACCGAACCATATATTTCAATTCCGTTTAGTTCTATCTCACCAATTTCGCGTTTCAAACCAGAACCACTTACACCGCAAATACACACCGTAGCAACTGGCCTAACTTGTTTCTTTTGATACTAAAAAAGAGTAGGAAAAGAAGAAAGATAAGTAATGGATGGAATATGTGAAAAAGAAAAATATAAGAATTTAAGTGTCAAGTAATTACAAGAATATAAGTCTCTAAAGTAATTACAACAACATAAGTGTCTTACAAAATTTACTAACCGCTCACGCGAGTATCCACAAATAGATAATGACGGGTGGGTATTGGTATGAAAACATGTAATCACTATCAGAGTGCCCTATTACCATCCCTATCTAGGATCAATCCATAGTTATATCTGCAACAGTATTATTTTAATATCAGTCACTGACCCTCCATGATCAAATTCATAAAGAAATAAGATTTTGCAACTATAAGATAGCCATTGGGAATAATCAATTTTCAGTTTATAACAATCAATCACATGATGAAAGTTTCATATTCCATTCAGCTTACAAAAGATGTCAAGCATAATACATTTTATATAGAAAGAGAATACTCATATTCTTTATCCTGATCTAACAGTATCTATGGCAAGGACCAAATCATCAAATTTAGCTCCAGTAACTTCTTTTACAACCTTGTTGTCCTTCAGAATTTTGAAAGTGGGAACCACTCTAATTCCAAGCTCTTTTGCCAAGGGCTGCCAAAACCATTAAGCACACACTTATGAGTCAAACAAAATATAAGTTAGCTCAGTGTTTTAAATTGCGGTTGCGGTCGCAATTGCGATAACGGTTGCGATTACTGCAATTGCGGTCGTTGCGGCTATTGTGATGCGGATTGCGGCCGCTGCGGTGTGAATTATTTTGTGATTAAAACAATAATTTTGAATCCGATGCGGCCTGATGCAGCCCAAATATGGTCCGGTGCGGTTACGTTGCGGCTTGATGCGGCCGCATCATTGTGATTCGGAGTCACACCGCAATTGCAGTGTGATGCGGTTGCGGCGATCACCACAACCGCAATTTAAATAATGAAATATACTTCTGATGCGATCCGCAATTTAAATCATTGGGTTAGCTCTTAGAATCCGTTTGCGAGTTGGTTTTTTCCCGGGTAATGGAGGCAAAGGAAAGACTTCGGAGTCGTGAAATATACTTATGAGATGACTCTCAAGCCATTCATTCCCCTTCCTTTCTCTTCAAAAAACTGACTTGCAAACAAACCCTTAGTATTAAAGGAATTAATCACAAACTGATAAAAGTAATACTTTCATGTATCTACTTAGCACATTAAGTACACACCCTGTTCTCTTGGTTGCAATCAAGCTTTAGAAAAACAACATCAAGATACTTCTCAGATAATTCTTGAAACCTTGGAGCTATAACTTTACACGGACCACACCTGCACAGTTCATAAATTCATATCTGTTATCCAAATGTACAGTTAGTGTATTTAGCATCAGAAAAAATATTGCCATTAAGAGTCAAAATCAAATCAAGATTCTTAAACCGAACCATCCTGCGGACCAAACCTGATAGTAACTAAAATCAGTAAACCTAAAAGATTTGAAATTAACCTTCAAAATACCAGCTCAGATTTTGTTATAACCTAACCAATCTGAAGAGGTTTGCTTTTAATAACTGATTAGAGATTAGAAGTAGATCCTTAGAGTACTCGATATTTATATACAAATAGTTTTAAATTGCAGCGTGCATCAGAAGATGCAGGTGCAACATCTTGGTTTTGGTGGTTGCAGCAACCGCATTAGGCCATAATTGCAGATTGTATTGTCTTGCATCGGCCTGCAACAGCCGCAATGCAACTATAAACATAACACAACTACGACTAGTTGCTAGTTACAAGAACCCTGATCTGGGTCCATTTGCTTCATGTCCCTAGTAATAATACAACTTCATCACAGGAATACACCATGTACTTGGCCTTTGCTAATTGCTGAATAGTATGCTTAATTCTATACCGAAGGCCAATTTTGACACTTTCGACCAATGTCAGACCGTAAATCAAGAATGCTAAATAAAACTTTTGATATTATATTTCGCACTTTTCACATCTCACTTCATTCCTACTTAGTCATTAAAGTTCCTTGCCTGATATAACCACAAAAATGCCTATGGATCTTTTCCCCCACCTTCGATTATATAATGAACTTCATAAAAAAATTTCTATTCATTCTGAACCTTCACTACTTAGGTACAGAGTACAAACAACACTGATATATTATGATTGCATATAAGTCTAAACAATTGACTAGCTCTGACCATTGTCAAATTTCAGAAACCAAGAACTCAGTGAGACAAAACTACTGTAAACTGCAAATTGAGATAAAGAAATGCTGCAAGTATTAACCCATATAAGTTTCAACCCATTTTCATGGTATAGGAGTGGATGAAATGTGCATTCCATTTTAGACCTCATAATTGTATTTGTATGTGTAAAGTGATTTTCATTCTCCTTCTGTTTTCAACTAAAGTTGGAGAGAACCGAATTAGAAGATCAGTGATACCGAAATTGAAAATCGAAACATAAAACTGCTGAACCTTGGCAAAATCAGCATACAAAATTAACCAAGTTATAGCTACACCAAAGGATTCTATAAAAACTAAAAGGGTGCATTAGCACATTCAATTTCGGTAGCTTCACTACTACTAAGCTAGCTAAGATGAAAGATTGTTTCTATATGCCAATTGGTGAATTGATGAAAGACTTAGTGTCGTTTTAATGACTCCAAAGCCTTTCATTTCCTCTATTGTCCTACAAAAATCAATTCAATTCTGTTTGCAAGTTGAGTTTTGGAAGCAAAGGATCGGAAATGCTTCAGATCTCACAAATATATTTCATGACCCACAAGCCTTCCCCTTCCCTTACTTATCCTCTATAAATCAACTCGCAAACAGACACCCTAGATATGAAACACACTTAAGTTTTGTTTGCAAGTTGGGTTTTGGAAGGAAATGAACGAAAATATTTCAGAGTCATCGCACAAATATATTTCATTCTCCGCAAGCCTTCCGCTTCCCTTACTTATCATCTAGAAATCAACTCACAAACAGACACCCTACATACGAAACACACAAGTAAGCCCCATTTTTTATATTCTTCGCCTATTTCTAAAACCCGACTCGCAAATAGACCCAAACACTCGGAAAGGAAAAAAAATATGATTATAGATATAAAAAGTAATACCATTGGGTGTACATGTCGAGGACGACGGTCTTATCCCCAGCAGCCTTAACTATCGGCCAGAAAGTATCATTGTTTACTTCAGTCACCTTTCCCACTGTCACAGTGGGCCCAGTTGTTTCCAAGCTAGATCTCACAGTAACACTTACACTCTTCCTCATACTCACATTTCTGAAATTAAGGCTAAGATTTCTACCAATTTCACCATTCTTAGAAAGATAAGAACAATGTGATGATACCCTTGTGGAAGAAGAAGAGGTATCTATTACTACCATTGAAGGAGAGACAAGAGAGAGGTTCAGATTCATTGCCATTGTGATGGATTTGGCAATGGTTGGACTCTATTTTGTGTCCAACAAAAACTGATATTGTATGGTTGGTGGGTTGGGGAGGTGAAATGGCTTCATTGCCCTTGAGATATGTGTGTGATGTTGTTGGTACCATAAAAAATGAGAGTGGTTTTGGTAAATTAGATGAAGGAGAACATGCACTAAGAATGAGAGCTATCTATATATCTATATTAATTGAAGGCGTTTGAGAAATTACTAAAATAGACTTTCATATTGTTGACACCTGTTTTTAAGGGTAAAATGGTCACTCAACAATAAAAACTAATAAACTTTTTCTTACTTTTATTATTACTATTTAGTCCTGCAATCTTACATGTATATCTCAAAAATATTTGCGATAATTCAGTCATTTGCTATGACAATTAATGCACACTTTCTGAAAGTAATGACGAAGATTGACACGTGTCATTTTATTATGTATCTTATTATGTCATTTTGAATACATATTTTGAAATTCAAATCCATCAAACTCATCTATCTTCTTTCTCCAAAAAAAATTGATGCTCAAACTACTAAACTTATTGTAAGGTAAGAGGTATAAATAAGGTATCAAATTTTACTCATTTCTTCTCACCATTTTTTTGTAACATAAAAGTTTTTGCATGTTCATTGTGTGTCAACTATTATTTTTTATGCATTTTCATTTTCATTTGGAATGTTCACTTTGTATGTCTCAAACATTTTGTCACAGCTAAAATTTATTTTTTAAGAAAATGTCTCTCACTCCTTCTAGATTTTTTATTTTCACCCTGTCTCATAAAATGTATGCATTTTCATTTCTGCATCGAATCTAGATTTTTCTTTCATGTTGTGTTAGCTTCACGATTGATGTGATTTTCTCTTCAACTATGTTACTTGACATGTCTATCCCATTTTTTCACTGTGTATGTTGAATCATCAAGCATAGGAATGGTGGATGTAACAAGCATGGTCTTGACATCCATTCACTTATATGTTCATCAACCTACCCAAAAGTATGATCTTTCTTTTTTTCTCTGTGTTCTTAGTCATATTTTTCTAAGATAAGATTTTTATAGTTTTGTATGTTTTATTTTGTGTGGGTCTTGTTGTTCCTCCATTCATTTCTTCACATTCCATGGGTTATGTTAGGTTATCTATTTTGTGAATTTTCATATCTCAATATGAAGAAAAAAATGTTGAAAGTGGATGACTAAGAACACAAAAAGATAACCTCTTCATTTTACTTTACCTACTTTATTTATTATTTAGTTATAAGGATGTATAAGTTGTCTTTTCCCTTTACAACTTTACCGATTATTTCTTATTCTTCTTCAAAGGGAATGAGGAAGAAAGAAACCCTAAAAAATGAAGAGATAAAAAATAAGGTGTGGGAGTTTGAAGATGTATGATTTAGTAGTTGCTCATTCTCTTTTCTCTCTTTTAACTTATTTCTCTTTCTCCACATTTGCATTTACCTTGGGTGTTCACCATTTCACTCAAGGTATGATATTTCTTTGAAGTTCTTTACAATTTCTTGATATTAACTTTCTCATCCTTCAAAATGTTATTCTGTATCTTTTATGTGCACTTAGTGGACAAGCTATTTATGACACATTATAATACATAAATACATCTTCCAATGTTAGGTTGAGATGAAACTTTCTCCACATTTGCATTTGCCATGATGTTCACCTATTCACTAAAGATATGATTTTTCTTTAAAGTTCAATACAGATCATAATTGTAAATAGAAAACATTATGTTACCATCTTTATATTTTTAGTCATTGTAAAATTTAATACATATCATAAATGTAAATAGAAAATATTCTATTACCATCTTTATCATCGATGTGTTTATGATGATTTTGGTGATTACCCATTGCCATAACTTCTATGAACACCTTGGAAACATCTCTGAGTTTTATCTAGAGCTCTACAACCACTAGAGCATTTATCGGTAAAATTCATTGCAACTGAGTCTTTTTTGGGACATATTTTTTATAACTTTTTAATGCCAATCATTTGTTTCGTGATATTCTATTTATTCATTTACTGCACTATATAAAAGAGTGGAAAAAAGATTATGTGAATCGAAGTTTGAAACCGACACAATCGCAATGTATGCATTACAAGAAAATTGTATATATATACCTTATAGAGTCATGTGATCTAATTATAAATGAACCTGATATGGAAGTTTATGTTTCTAACCATTTATGTTGTTTAGAATTCAATACATATCTTATATTTTTAGTCATTGTAAAATTCAATACATATCATAAATGTAAATAGAAAATATTATGTTACCATCTTTATCATCGATATGTTTATGATGATTTTACTGATTACCAATTGTCATAGCTTCTACGAACACCTTTTAAGACATTTTGCATCTTGCATTGGTGTCGTTTTATTCAATTTATTATTTTGTTAATTAATTTCATTGTGCGGGTTCAAACTGTTGTTGAGTATTTAAAGATGTAAATTGTTGTTGAGTATAAGAGAGTGAAATTATTGTTGGTCGTGATACTTAGTCATTTGCTCATAAATAGTAAGTTTTTAAATAAGATTATGACAAAATCGTTCTACACTTCAAATAGATAGCATGACACAATTTTAGTGTACAACATTTATTAATTTGGAAATTTTATATTAAACTTTGAGAAAAATTAGTCACTACATAATTTAAAAAGTTGATGATTACCTTCTAAAAAAATATATAGAGAAACACACATAACATTATTCTCATTAAAATAATAGATTTAGCATTACACTGTTAACCTAATAAATGTTATATTCTAGAGTTTGGTAAACTGGAGGAAAACAAAATAGAGTATAATATTTATGCATTGTTAGTGTTGTGAAGATTTATACACAATCACTACATCATTCATTATTCATTAGAATTACTTTTTTTAAGAGTCAATAAAGATTAGATCTGAATGATAGATGATGTATTGACATTGTATAAAACTCATACATTATTAGGGATGACAATGGGCACGGGGGCACGGGTAGTGCATACCCACGCTATATGCGGGTATCCGCGGATACCCAACGGGTTTCCAATATAAATTATATTTTATATATTTTACAATAATTAATCTATTAAAAATAATTTTTACTTAAATAATATGATATGTATATGATAATTTTATGATTATAGTCTCATTATTAAATTTTATTATGAAGTAATAATAAAATAAACAAATATAATGTTAAATTAATAAAAACTAAGGATAAAATATTTAATTAAAATATATATGCGGGTATTCACAGGGCATGTACCCTGATAGCCATACCCACCCATGAACTATTTTTGCGGGTACCCGTTATGAAGAAAGTTCCTTTTTTTATATTATCTACCCAAGTCTTCTCCAATTTTGAAAAGGATTGTAATAAATATGTTGCTGTAGTTTTTCTACTATGCATATACGTTTGGACTCAATGCATGCTGCTAACCAGCCACTTCCATCAGCTAATGTAATAGTTCTAGGTCTAATTTTTATTAACATTAACATAGTTAGAAACAGCCTCCACTTTCTAACCAAGTAAATATGAATTCTCTTCCCAATGATTCCCAACAATTTAAATCTATGACTGTATACATGTTTTATTTTATCTATTTTTAAATGCAAAAGACATTCCCTATACTTTCTCTAATGGTGAAATCTAACATGCGAACTGAGATTTGGTTCGTTTCGGTGCGAACTTTTTTTTAACCGTTGGATGAGAAAATGCGGTAACCTAGAACCTGTTAACAACTGGTTGGAAGTCGGTTTTGGGGGGTGTAGGTTTAGTTTGGATGTTGTATTGGGGAAAACCGACTTCTGTGTAGAAGTCGGTATGGAAAAAGCCGTTTTTTTTGTTGGGATACCGACTTCAATAGAGAAGTCGGTTTATGGGATACCGACTATAGAAGTCGGTTATTGGGATACCGACGTCGGACTGGCATAGTATAAAAATGGGTTAGTTTTATTGACACTAGGCCAAACCGACTTCTGTTGAGAAGTTACTCAGGCCCAAACCGACTTCTCAACAGAAGTGACACTGGGCCAAACCGACTTCTGTTGAGAAATTACTCAGGCCCAAACCGACTTCTCAACAGAAGTGACATTGGGCCAAACCGACTTCTCAACAGATGTTACTCAGTCCCAAACCGACTTCAGCCAAACATAATTCCGGTACCCAGTCACATATCTAACGGCTTAGATGAATTAAAAAAAATCATACGGCTGAAATAACAGTTCGCATTGAAACGAACTAACCTGCAGTTAGCAGGTTAGTCACGACCTTTTCTAATACCATCAAATGTTTATTATGTTTCTCTATAGACTGTATCCTCTACTGATGAACATGACTCAAACAACATTCAAGTCATAAGTTCATCGAAGAGTTTGCGGGGTGAGCTTGATACAGACAACTCTCAAAGTCCTTTTTATGCTGAATCTGAAATGTCATCTTCAAATGCCCATAAGCATATGAAGTCTGGATGAGTTTTCTGCATTAAATTTGATGAGTTTTTTGTAACCACTTACGTTTTTGTTGCAGGACAAATGTGATGTATATTCACTTTGATGTAATTTTTTGAACCTCACCTCAGTTATTAACATTTAATTTTTTGAACCTCACCTCTTATGAATATATATGTATTTGTGTCAGTAAATATATTTGTATTTGGGTCAGTGAACATATATTAACATATATGTATTTTTTGAACCTCAGTGAACATATATGTATTTGGGTCATGTATATTATTTATTTTGTACTTACTGATTAACTTGGCCTTATTTTTTAATCTCATGTTTATGAAATTATTAACACAACTGTTATATATGTGCATATATAGCAATATAACTTTTGCTTAGCTAAAAATTATTATATGCTACTAAAATATATTCATCCAAAATACGATACTACCCGTGCGAATGCAAGAGTAATATACCAGTTGTGAAAGAAAAAAAAGAGTCCCATTCATTCCTTCAAAATTTCCATGTGTCAATCTTAAAAAAAAATCTATTAGTAATTATTTTACATTTTCCCTCTCTATTAGTTGTTATAGTTTAGTTAATTGTAAGAAAGTGTGAGCCACATTCATCTCTTTTAGTATAGATGACAACAATATAGAATAGATGAAGGATCCATGACTCCAATAGTAAGTTTTTTAAACCTACTCAATATCTTAGCTATCAATTCTAGTGAAATTTAATAGTTTGAATTAGTGGGTAGATCTAAACCATTGAATTTCCCTAGAATTGATGATTAAGATGTGAAGTAGGTTTAAAAAACTTACTCTTGGAGTAAGTGGATCCCCATATAGAAAAATCAAAGGAAAATGATAATCACGTCTTTTAATTTATACATATATTATACTTTTACTTTTAAAAATAAATTAAAAAATAGATATGTCACCTTTATTAATGGAGAGAAGTCTGACTACAAAAATGTAAACTTAACACATGTGATGCTGTTTTCATAATTTCCATAGTTGAAGTTCAGAAATTAAGAAGTAAAATGACATTATTTCACTTGGGAAAAAAAATGAAAAATGACATCCTTAAATGCACATGTGACATTTTTGGGGAGTTGGGGGACAGGAAGGAAAAAGAAGTGTGTTTTTTATTTTGAGTAAAACTATTGTTTCATCTTGTAATTTTCAAATTTTAAACGTGGGAATCATGGAAAAAGGTTACATATATACTTATGTTAATGTTAACAAACCCAATGGATGAAGGGATTTATGTAGAACATAGAAAAGAAAAGTGGGTACTAAGAATAAAATTGGGTGTGGAAATGGATCGAATTGAGTTGGATCCAATTCATCTTAAATATTGTTTTATCTTAAATTCAGTTTAAGCAAAGTTTAAACTATTGAGTTGGTTAAAGATTTTAAATTTATTTCTCTTGTTATAATTAAGTATGTTCGTGAATTAAACAAGTCAAGTCTTATTTAGTTCGACTTTAGTTTGTTAATTCAATAAGTTCAGTTTTTTTAGTTTATGTTCAATTCATATAAACCAAGTTTATCAAGTTAATTATCAAATCAAGCCTCAAACAAATTTTTAGTCGTCCTTCTCACTTATAGCTCTAAGTATATATACACTTCTTAAGGTTTAGTGAAATTATTCAAAATATCCCATTACTTTTCAGATACAGAAACATGCTTAGATTATATGCATTCATTATATTGTATATCTCAATATTGTGAAAGTCAAACTAAACATCAAATAAGAAGAGATACCTTCTATAGGCTTTAATCAATAGAACTATTTTCTCGGATGATATCACATATAATTAATTATTATATAAATTTATAAATATATAATTAATAACATATTGCGGTAGTGTGGGCTTGTGGCCCTTAAGCCATTCTGACAAACTACTAAGACGTGCCACAATTTTTTACTAAAATTAAACCAAATAACAGTGACACTCACTCCATGATTTCGTAATTGTTTTGTAACATTTGGCAGTAACATATCAGTGCATATGGTTAACGGTCCTAGATAGATATATGGTGATGCACGACAACCTTGAGAACGAAAGCTTCACCAACGATATAAGCTTGTACAAGTGCAGATGGTTGAAGGTGCAGATTTGTTTGCTTGTACAACATTTATGAGACATTCTTTCCTTCTCTTTATTTTTCTTAAAATATGTTTGGTTGCATTATAGATTTGTGCAAACAGGAAAGTAAAGTGTAATTGTGTTTTACACATAAGCATCATTGTGTGTAATTGTAATTGTATGTAACTTGTCTCACTACAACATTTTTGACTTATGATAATGGCTGAATTCCGTTATCAAAAAGTAAAAAAACCGTTATCGATTTTTTAACTGTAGTACTCTGAGGCGTTGCCTTTAGTTTAGGCCACGATTTTTTGACTTTTGGCAACACCTTTCTAAAATCGTTGTCTAATATTTGAATAGGCAAAGATTTTTGATCAATGTTAACAGCAAATGTTAAAAACGTGGTCTAAAAGGTTGCTAAAAACCATTGACATTGTCTTCATAGGCAAAGGTTATGAAACTGTTGTCACTGTGTATAAAAGACAATAGTTTGGAAACCGTAGTCATTTGTGTTTATAGGCAATACTGTGTAAACTGTGGTCATTGTGTTTATAGGCAACACTGTGTAAGCTGTGGCGATTATGTATATTGACAACAAGTATAAAATCGTGGTCATTGTCTACATAGACAAGAAAACTGTTGTCTTTGGTCCTTTGTTCATTTTGGTACTTTTTGTAAATAAATTTGTTCACTTAAAATTTTAATTTCAAGAATATCATTATTTTTCGATAATATTATGAGTACAATAAATAATAAGAAATATGAATAAATTTTTTTTAATGAATATTAATAACATTAATTACTTTGAAATATGAGTATTTGTTACTTCAAATTTGGTGAACCAAAATACATATTTATGTTCTTGAAAGTGACAAACAACACTACACAGACCGCTATACTAATGTTTAACTAAATATAATTAGAATCTAAATAGGAAATCTTGATTCATTCCCATCTATATTATATGCGGCAAGTTATCTTCCAAATGATTTTGCTGCAAATAGAGAAGTTATAATAATATTAGTTTATCTGAATGAGTATCAAGTTTTTCCGAAAATAATAATGCTAAAGTAGTAATTTTCTTTAGAAATGTGACATCACTCACATTTTCCTCCTTCCTCAATCAAAATATTACAAAACAAGTCACCTTTGCTTTTCAAAACAAAAATAGATTACAACATCAAAAGTTGTTGGAGGTCCTATAACCATTATTGGCCATTGCGACTTCACACTCAACAACAACAACCATGATAGTAGAAAAAAATAAGAAATTACCTTATCATTATTTGAAACATGTGTCGATGTAAAAGTATCCAGTGTTAATGCCTCCACATCTACTCCTGAGTTGTTTTAATTTATGACATTCCTTAGCAAAATTTGAAATTTTTGTTCCATTGATGACATTTCCTGCTTATGTTTTGCCTTCATCTCCAAAACTTTATCATTTAACAATTTCAATTCATCAACATGTTTCTTCTCAATTTTTGTTATTTCATCCGTTCTTTTCGAAAGAGCAGATGTGGTAACTCTTCCATGACACCGAACTCTTCCAGACTTTTCTTTCCCAAACACACTTTGAAAGCTTCATTAGGTTGTTCACTATAATTTTTCAATTAAATCTTGAAGTTGTGCCTAACATTTTTAAAAGCAACCATGTTAGTATAACATCTTTTCAAGATAAATATTCACCAGTACATGCGTTGGTTTAGCAGTCTAAGACTAATCTTCAAATATGCTAAAAAATCTATTATTCAATTTTTGGTTGCGACACTTGTTTGAAAGGGACAATCACATAACACAAAAGAAAGTAGTTATCTATCCTATAAGGTATAACGTAAGGAGAATAAATATTTATATTATTTTGTCACAACCATGTATTCATTACACACACAAAATGAGTTTGTTATATACCACATTTTATCATATACTCTAATTTATTTCCAATGGAAGGCTCATACCAAGCCTAAGGAGTGCATTGAGTGGTTTGGAGTTTGAACTTGCTCTTCTCACACTCAATTTTTGTCCCAGGGTTTACCATACACTTTAATCAACATATAATAAGAATATTCACTTTAATCAACCTATTATTTTTAGTAGCAACCGAAATAGTAGTATAAGAACTATATGTCAATCTAGAACTTACCATAGTAATAAAGAAACTTACCATTGCATTTGTTGTTTCTTGGTCCATTGACTCTCCTGTCTTGCTTTGTTTAGTTTCACAAAACATTTCAGCTTGATTAGACATTTCTTTATTCTCCTTAGTTGCACGCTGTATTTTGCAAAAATAAAATATTTAAGTACAACAATTACACCAAATAATATAAATAATAACTTTTATAATTAAAATACCATACCAATTTTTCCTTATGACACTGAAGTTTACAAGTCCCGTTCGGTGTCTCCATTTCGTTGAGCTTTATTTTTTGAATTTTGTTGACTCATTTCCTATATACATTAATACCAAAGTCATTATTAAATTAAATTTGAATGTAATTTAACATAAATTAAAGCTTATGAATCTTACTTTAATATTTCCAAGACTCCAATAACGTATCAATTCCTTAAAGTGTGATTCTGGTATGTCTTTGAGACGATTTTTCAGGCGCTCATATGCTGTTTTATACTTTGCTAAAATGCTCTTCCTTGATGACACATTTGTGTGGCCTTCAAGCATCATTAAGAATAACGAATACAATTTTTTTTCTACATATGGAATGATGTATTTTTGCTACAAAGAAAAGAAGCAAAATTAGAAAGATCTAAACATACATGCATGAACACTAATTAAAAAGCACAACTTCTAAACTAATACATTGACATAAGTCCATATGAGATCTTTGTCTGGTACAACCTTCTAGTTAGTGTAAACAAGGGGACAAAAATATGATCTCCTAGCTATTGTTCCCAAAAAAATTGCTAAATTGAATAACAACTCTTTGATCTAGTCCAATTGGCACTCCATATTCATGGAAAATGATTTCTATTCTATCTTCTAGTGATCGTGCTCCAAGCATTTTGTTTTCCCACGCTTTATTTTTTATGTTGCCCCTAATTGACATATTTATAAATAAACAATATAAAATTTGTAAATTGAAAAAAAAAATGAAAAAACCAAAAAATTACAAAAACATTAACGTTACCTTGCTTTGTATTATTACCTGGTTTATCACCTTACTCATTTTGATGGTTTATATCCACACCAAATTCATATACATCATCATTTTCCTCCCCCTCTTCACCTTCTTGCACATCTTCTTCTTGCTCATCTTCTCCTTCACGATCATCCTCACCTTCTTGCTCATCTTCATGTTCTAGATTCTTATTGAGAAAATTATCAACTGACATCGATGTATTATTGGATAATTCCGATTAATCCTAATCGTATCCCCGAAACCGAATGATTAGGACATTGTTCCGAAACCAAATGTTTATGCCCATACATAAACCCTAATGGAACAATCCTAATCCAGACCGAAGAAAACCCCAATTGGTTTCATAGTGAAGAAGAAAACGCATACCTTGGTTTGCCATTCCGAATGCTCCGAGGTATGTGGGTTGTAGGATGTTCCGGTTGCTAGAGCCTGATGGTTTTCCGTTCGCTCCGCTAGAGGGGAATCCAGAGAGAACGAGAGTGCTCCTGATGTTCCTTAATGTCTTAAGTGAAAAGTGAGAGAGCTTCTCCTTATGCCTTTATCTTTTCCTTTATATATCTTGGTTTTATGACATAAGTCACATATCCTCATAAACCAATCCTTATAACATCAGTTACTCAATAAAACCCGTTGCTCTGCAACTGGGGACCATAACCCATAAAGGTAACATTAACGGTTACCACTTAAGTTGCAATATTCTAATTCAGTCCCTTCATCAAACTAGAAATTGCCCGAAGGTATCTACACTCATAATATTTCATGACACATATGCCCTTAGCCACCAAATTAATCCATAAGACCATTTTATACATATTGGCTAAATACATAATGGCTATAACACAATTATAGAATTATATTTGTGACCCATAAATTGTTAGAAATTCCAACAATCTCCCACTGGTCACATATATGATTTTCAACTTCAGTCTTGAAAGTTTTGAACACGTCCTCTGATTGGGACTTTTCATGAATAAGAAAAATGTATGCATAACGAGAATAATCGTCTATGAATGATATGAAATAATGTTGACCATTCCAGGAAGCCGTAGGGAATGACCCACATATATCCGTATGTATCAATTCTAAGACGTCCGAAGCTCTATATGCACCAGTTTTCGATTGTTTGGTCTGTTTACCTTTTATGCATTTAACACAAACCTTATGGTCTGTGAAGTCAATGGAATCCAAGATTCCATCTGACACAAGACACTCAATCCTCTTTTGAGAAATGTGACCTAGGCGCTTGTGCCATAATGCACCTGAATTATTATTATCAATTTTACGTTTAGTACCACGTGATTCCACATTCAAGGTTTCGCTATAATCAGCTATAGTATTCAACATATAAAGGTTATCATTTATCATAAGAGTACCAGTTCCAACAATATTTGAATTTAAAGACAATTTAACCGAATTGTTTCCAAATGAACAATAATAACCAAATTTGTCCAAATAAGAAACAGAAATTAAGTTCCGTCTAAAAGACGGTACAACAAAGGTGTCTTTCAAATCCAAATATAAACCAATACTTAATAATAACCTAAAATGTCCTATAGCTTCAACTTCTACCGATTTTCCATCGCCAACGAATATGTATCTTTCAACAAAATTAGGCTTTCGGTAGTTCAAGCAACCCTGTAATGAAACACTGATGTTAGAAGTTGAACCGGAGTCTAACCACCAAGTGTTTCCAAGTACTGAAGTTAAATTGACCTCAGAACAAACCAAAGCAAGAAATGTACCTTTCTTAGCACGCCATGCATGATACTTTTCACATTTCTTCTTTAAATGTTCAGATTCTTTGCAAAAGAAACAAACAGTAACCCGCTTCTGCTTCTTTTGCACTAGACCCTTTGCAGCTTCATTCTTGGGCTCCGTAATTATTTTCTTTTTGCCCTTGTCTTTAGAGGTACTAAAAAAATGGGCACTTTCTGTCCTCTCTTGCTTCATCCTTTCATCTTCTTGCACATAAAATGAAATGAGCTCATTAAGAGTCCATTTCTCCTTTTGACAGTTATAAGATATCTTAAACTGACTGAATTGTGCAGGAAGAGAAATTAAAACCAGATGGATGAGCAAGTCTTCCGACATCTCAAGCTTAAGAGCCTTCAGCTTTGAGACAATGTTGGACATTCCCATAATGTGTTCCCTTATATTTCCCTTGCCTTGATACCTCATGGAAATCAAGTTCTGTAACAAAGTACTTGTTTCCGCCTTATCGCTTTTTGCAAAGCGCTTTTCTATCTCAGCAAGGAAAAATTTGGCACTTGTTATCTTATCAGAGACAGTACTCCTAAAGACTTCTGGAATGCCGCGCTTAATGATCATGAGACACATGCGATTGGAGCGCTCCCACCTCTCATAATCCTTCCTCTCTTCAGAGGTGCTGGATTCCAAAGGAGGAGGTGGTTGCTCTACCCTTAATGCATAGTCCAGATCCATGCAGCCAAGAACAATTTCCATGTTCTCTTTCCAGTCCTCAAAATTTGTTCCATTAAGGACCGGAGCCGAATTCAGATTAGCAGATATAGAAGCAATAGATGGTGCTGAATAGAACAAAAGACAATATATTAAAACATGCTCACAACTCAAAATCATCAATATGCTATAAACAATGGTATGTCCCAATCAAGATACCTAGCGCACCATTAATATCAAGTCTTTGGACAGTAATATTAACTGCAAGTGGTACTCTTGTTGCAATGATCAACATTGATAATAAGACATGTCAACTGACGAACCCCTCTTTGGATTGATTCATCAGTCACATGTATAAAACTGAATAATTATCACATGTTTATCATCGCCAGTGTGTATGATCTTCGGCCAAACATTAACTTTCCTTTAGGCCAACTAACATCCGCATGAATAACCACACACACCAACATCTAATATTCCTTATGAGTTATATCCATGAAAGAGGTCACTTTGGCGACATTCCACTTCAATTGGCTCACTTGAAATAACAGACAACTTAGCGGGTAACCATATCATAACCATGTTTAATGCATAAAGATACCAAAGCCCCAAAATTTACATGAAAAAGACCCCAAAATTGTCCCTGAATCTCGCTTGAGCGAGAGGGGTCTCGCCTGAGCGAGAGGGGTCTCGCCTGAGCGAGAGGGGTCTCTCCTGAGCGAGAGGGGTCTCGCCTGAGCGAGAGCCGAACTCCTTTTGTCGTAGCTACTGCCTCAATGTCGCTTGAGCGACAGGTTTCTCGCTTGAGCGAGAACCCAACCATTTTGTCGCAGCTACTGCCTCAACGTCGCTTGAGCGACAGGTTTCTTGCTTGAGCGAGAACCCTTCGTCTACCCGAGGGTTTTGACGAAGATGGAGGTTCTCCATCGGGTTTTTTCGCAAAATTCACCCCAAAACAGCCAAAAATTGAATTATGATTGCTAATGTTTCAAAATAATGTTATAGCAATCATCAATTTTGCAAAACAAAACCCAATTTGGGGAAAACATGAATAACATCATACAGAAAACCCAAATTTCACATATGAACCAAATTGGGGTGGCTCTGATACCACTTATTGGATAATTCCGATTAATCCTAATCGTATCCCCGAAACCGAATGATTAGGACATTGTTCCGAAACCAAATGTTTATGCCCATACATAAACCCTAATGGAACAATCCTAATCCAGACCGAAGAAAACCCCAATTGGTTTCATAGTGAAGAAGAAAACGCATACCTTGGTTTGCCATTCCGAATGCTCCGAGGTATGTGGGTTGTAGGATGTTCCGGTTGCTAGAGCCTGATGGTTTTCCGTTCGCTCCGCTAAAGGGGAATCCAGAGAGAACGAGAGTGCTCCTGATGTTCCTTAATGTCTTAAGTGAAAAGTGAGAGAGCTTCTCCTTATGCCTTTATCTTTTCCTTTATATATCTTGGTTTTATGACATAAGTCACATATCCTCATAAACCAATCCTTATAACATCAGTTACTCAATAAAACCCGTTGCTCTGCAACTGGGGACCATAACCCATAAAGGTAACATTAACGGTTACCACTTAAGTTGCAATATTCTAATTCAGTCCCTTCATCAAACTAGAAATTGCCCGAAGGTATCTACACTCATAATATTTCATGACACATATGCCCTTAGCCACCAAATTAATCCATAAGACCATTTTATACATATTGGCTAAATACATAATGGCTATAACACAATTATAGAATTATATTTGTGACCCATAAATTGTTAGAAATTCCAACATGTATACTTTTTAATGATTTTTTTTCTTCTTACAAATTTGTTCAACCATAGCTCCTTCAATTTGATTTCCTATTATAGTCGTGAACTGTCTCTTTTGAAAGGGGTTCATCATTTGATCTTGTTTTTTTTTTTTGTTATATTTCATTAGCTCCTTTTGTATGGGTTGAATTTTCAGCAGTCGTTGATTTCTTTTTGTTTTGCAATTGATCAAATATTATTGCTTGGATTGAATTTCGAGTAGCCAAGAAATGAGATTGCAAGAGAAGTCATTTATTCAAAATAACACATAATTAACTCGTATTTCATCATCAAACATACAAGGGATTCACATATATTCAAGATTTCCAAAACTACTTCAATACAAGTTTCCAAACATCTAAACATACATGTTCATCTCATATAACAAAATCAAAGCACAAACTCATCATCCACATCTAACATTTCATCTCTTTCTCTTTATACCCATATTCTCATTTTTGGGGTTTTCATGAATAACCCACAAAACCATTCCATTCATAAAATATCAACTCTAAATCAAGAGTTTACAAGAGAAAAATAACATAAAACGAACCATAACTCTAAACGGTGAGTTTCCATGGTTTCTCATGTTTTGAAAATAGATCCAACATACCCAAAACAAGTTAGAGAGGAAGAAGAAGAGTTAGAAACAAGAGGTTTACCTCTTCTCAAGCTCTAAGATGAGTCCTAAGGCTCTTTGCTCTTGAAAAGCTCTCTTCTCTCTCTTCTCTTCAAAGTTCTAACCCTAAAATGTGTTTGGGGTTTCTATTTTAAAGAGTAGTCGTCGGGTTCTCGCTTAAGCGAGTCCATTCTTGCTTAGGCGAGAAAATCCCTCATTTTTAAAATTTCAGATCTGACCCTCTCGCTCAAGCGAGAATTTCACAGTGTCAACAGCCCCAAATTTCCATTTCTCGCCCAGGCGAGACAACTCTCGCTCAGACGAGAATCCTCCAGTATAGCCCAGGATTTCACCCTTCCAGGGGATCCTTTCTTGCTCAGGTGAGAATCTCTCGCTCAAGCGAGACTTCCAAGACTGATACTATAATTTTAAAGACTCAAATTTAGGGTGTTACATGAATGACTTGCCCTACGTGGTATTGTGAATGACTTGCCCTACGTGGTATTGTGAATGATTTTCCCTACGTGGTATTGTGAATGACTTGCCCTACGTGGTATTGTGAATGACTTGTCATACGTGGTATGGTGAATGACTTGCCCTACGTGGTATTGTGAATGACTTGTCCTATGTAGTATTGAATTGAATGTCTCGCCCTATGTGGTATTGTAACAGTAAGTACATATGTGGAATATAACAATGTGGAGGTGTAGTGATGAGTAAGGTAACAAGGTTGAATTGGGTAAATCATATAAGTATGTTATAATAGGTGCTGAATGAAGGAATGACTATTCTATGGTCTATTGTAATGATTTGGAATGAATTGTCTAAGTGAGAGATGATAATCCTGCTAATTGGATATATGAATATTATGTAGTAGAATGTGTTGTTTGGTATATGTTTAATAAGATTGATGTTAGGTGATGTATAGATTTTAATACTTTAATGTTATTACTCTATGTAATTTCACGCTACGGTCACCGTAGTCGGCTCTTACTCCCATTTGTCTTTGCTTGTATGTATTATGTATTGGAATTCAGGTGGCAGCTATAGTGCATTGGATGCTCATAGAGGAAGTACCGATTAATGTAGTTACTTTATGTACACGACGTTGTAATTGAATAAGGCATGTAATATGAAGAACATGTTAAAGTGAATTTATGTATAAGTGACTTTCTCCTACATGTATAATGAGGTTATTTTGATGAGGTTAAATAGAAGTATTATTTAAGAAAGGATAATTGTATATTGTAAGGACCGAAATTCTACCCTTGAATTTTTTTTTCTCAATTTAGTTCAATCACATGCAATCTCTCCTATCCCACATTACCAATTTAATGTCTTTACTTCAAATCTTATTTCCCTCTTCGCAATCTATCTCAATATTAACATACAAAATCGTTCGACATAAAAACATAATTCGCATTAATTAAACTTTGTAACCACCACATATAACTAGCTATGGGTTTCCAAAATACTCATAGCTAAACATATCCAGAGTTACAGTCTCAAGTTTGCAATTATATCTATATCGTTAGTTACATCATATTTCAAAATATAAACTATGCACTCATGTACAAAATAGTGCAAGTGAATAAATCCAAAATGTAAAGCTCCCTAAGACTTCCCAAAAATGAGTTCCCCTCATGTCACCTGTTTATCTGCAATAGAATTATCAATGACAAGTACACAAACATACAAAGGAGTAAGTCGTTAATTCAAATAAACATCATCATAAGATAATCCACATTAGAAATTGGGTTAGTAAACCATTTTTTAAATTCATTTTACTTTGCTACTTAACTTGAGCCAAAGTCGCTACACCCCTCGGGGTTAGCTAAAAGCAGATTCTCATTTCCCTTTTTAAATAAAACACGCTTATATACTCAAGCCAGAGTTTTGCTTATATACTCAAGCCAGAGTTTTGCTTATATACTCAAGCCAGAGTTTTGCTTATATACTCAAGCCATAGTTTTGCTTATATACTCAAGCCAGAGTTTTGCTTATATACTCAAGCCAAAGTTTTGCTTATATACTCAAGCCAGAGTTTTTCTTATATACTCAAGCCAGAGTCGCTAACCATTCATGGTCGGCTAAAAATATATTTTTTTTTCATTAATTTCACCATAAATCATTTCCGGTAAATCCACGCCCACATTAGTATAAACACACCCATATATGTTTATACTAAATACGTGATTCACAACTCAATCATCGCATAACCAGAAAGTACAACATACTTTCCTTTCCGTAAATCTACGCATACTTTAATATAAACACACCCATATATGTTTATACTAAATGCGTACTTTACAACTCAATCATTGCATAATCAGAAAATACACATTTTCGATTCCAAATGCACAATTAAAGACTTATCCTTACCTCGGTGAATGTTGGGTTTGGTTCTTGGCAACTTCTCAAGTTCCACCGACACCACCTCCAACTTTAGGATCTTTCCTCATCCCACCATATAACACAATGTTAGTCATTTATTCCAAATATCGCATAAACAATTTATATTGCATAATTTAATCATACAAAATATTTATCATAAGTATTCAACCATCTAAAACATGCATAATCATCTCATATTCCAATATTTGGAGGTAAACTCATCTTCTACCTCTAGCATTTTACTCATTCTCTCCTTTTACCACATTTTCACTTTTAGGGTTTTGGGGTTTTCATGAATCAACCCACAACCATTTCCATTCTTGATATACTATCTCTAAACCAAGAGTTTACAAGGTAAGAATGACATAAAATGAATCATCACTCAAAAAGATGAGTTTCCATGGTTTCCTTCATTTTTGAGAAGAGATCCAACATACCCAAAATAGGTTTTAAAGAGAAGAAGAGAGTTAGAATCTAGAGTTTTACCTCTTCTCAAGCTCTTAGATGAGTATTCAAGCTTTTTGTCCTTGAAAAAGCTCTCTTCTCTCACTCTTCTTCTTTTCTAAACCCTAGATTGTGTTTAGGGGTTTCTCATTAAATGTTGTCTCGTCGGGTTCTCGCTTAAGCGAGCTTATTCTCGCTCAAGCGAGAAAATCCCGCCCATTTTAAAAACTCAGATCTGACCCTCTCGCTCAAGCGAGGGATTCTCGCTCAAGCGAGGGATTCTCGCTCAAGCGAGAATCTCATAGTGCCAACAACCCCAAAATGATATTTCTCGCCCAGGCGAGACAACTCTCGCTCAAGCGAGAATCTTCCAGTATACCCCAGGATTTCACCCTCCCAGGTGAGCCTCTCTTGCCCAGGCGAGAATCTCTCGCTCAAGCGAGGATCCTCCAGTATAGCCCAATATTTCACCCTCCTAGGTGAGTCTCTCTCTCACTTAAGCGAGAATCTCTCGCTCAAGCGAGAGTCTCAGGACTGATACTATAATTTTAAAGACTTAAAATTTAGGGTGTTACATATATAATATGTATGATAAAGGAAGTGTAATGGTATGTTTTTAATGAATGGATACTTTTGATTATTTCCGCATTTGAATCATGAACATAAGTGATATCTGTATGCTCACATGTCTTCCAAATCGTTTAAGTAATATATTTCAAAAGTAATCACTTGACTTCATGAATAAAATTTTAAAATTTTTGGGTTACAAAATCGGGTCCTTACAGACATAACTTTTCAATACAAAGAACAAAAAATAAGGCGACATAGGGTCGCCTTAGCGAAGACCACGAGTTGGCTGGAAAGAGTCCAAACGAGTGTCATTCCAAAGGAAAGACATACTACCAGACCATATACACCACATGATCAGTTGGCCACAAAACCTTTCTTCTACTTAGACATATGTATGAAATGCATGACTTCCAGGGCAAGGATGATGTTATCAGCAATACCTTTACCAGGGATAAAACTATTTTGCAGAGAACCGATAAAATCATTTAAAAAGGGTCTAAATCTACTAACAAGCACCTTTGTTAACACCTTATAGGCAACATTACAAAGGCTAATAGGTCACAGGTCCGTCGGGGAAGTAAGGGAACTGACTTTAGGAATAAGGATTATAAGATTGTTTACAAGGCGGGAATCCATTGCCCCACTGCAAAAAGTATCTTGTACCATCTTCCAAATAACCTTTCCCACAATCTGGTAACACTTTTTGAAGAAAAAGGATGAAACCCATATGGCCTAGGAACTTCGAAGAATGCATAGACATGACTACCTTAGTAACTTCTTCCATAATAACTGGAGCAGTCATCCCCTCAACACCTACATGAGGAAGCACAAGAGTGGACACCTTACAATCATCCATGAAGAGGCCATGAATTTTACTCCTTTTTCTTCTAAAAATTGTCTAAGTATGGAAAAATTTGGTATTCCTATCGCCAAATTTAACTCATCGCTCTCTAGAGTTCTGAAACCACAACATATCCTCTTAAAGTAACATAGTATTATACTCCCGCCATAAGGTAGCCTCGAAGCGGACCAGGTCAGGATCATCATAAGATTCCAAACAGAGTTGAACACCACAAATTCTGGCTTTGACTCTCCTTTTTCTTCTGAAAATATTTCCAAACACATTTTTGTTGAAAATCATAGAACCATCTTTGACTTTGGCGATACCATCAACCACATAATTATGAACCATAACTCAAGCCTGACGAACAACATCATAATAATCAGCATGAGAAGCCCAAACAACCTGAAACAGAAAGGCCTATTCGAAATCACCTCTCCCCCACAACCACAACGAAGCAGGAGATGACAATGGTCAGAATGAAGCATAAGAATATTTTCAACATAATTTACATATCTGTAAGTGTACATAAAGTAACTTAACCTAAACATACATGATTCAAATAAATAACATGTAATAAATTTCAACGTCTAATATAAAATTTTTACTTGATACAATTTAACAAACTAAACAACTCACAGGTAAGTAAGACTTTTCTAATGTTTTTATTTCCTTTAAGTCATTCATTTTACTTTTTGTCACAAGATAACATTTGGTCTATCTTCCTCACATCTTCTTGTTGAAACAATGTAAGAGTGGTTTATCTCTCAACAAAAAGTCTCATTTTAAGGTGTCGATTTGTTGAAAGATAAATATGTGGTTTAAGAGTAAAAGAGTTGAGTGATGAGTCACTTATTTTATTTTATTGGTCCCTTTTCGGGTTGAGTTAACCATACCATTTCTTATAAAATGTTGGTATCAATAAAGAATAATAGCGCTAAATAAATTGTTAGTAAGTTAGTATGTGCATAAATTAAATGGCATAAAGTAAATAAAGAAAAGAAAGAGTTAGTGTTAGTTGTTAGTATTTAGTTATGTTCAACACTCTTTTACATAGTAAAAATTCATGAATTGAATTGCACTTATGTATGTTACTCCTTTTACATAGTTACAAATCATGGATTGAAATGAACTTCAATTTCAACAAATAAAATTTATAAGTAACTCTTAACTATATTAACTCTTAAATCTCTTTCAAGATTGTAGTATAATATAGGGTTATGTCGAATTACATAGAATTTCCTAACATAAATGTAATCATACTTTGCATCTTTTATTAATAGAAAAAAGCAACAAATAGTTGGTTTCAGATTGTATAAAGATGAAAAATTAAAGAAATTACATATTTATAAATTCAAGAGGAGAATATGGTCATAACGATGAAATAATTTATCGAATAATATCAACCTGAAAACATTATCCAAGTTATGTGTTATACCTTGGTTAAACCACACACCATGTCTTATCTTTCCTCGTAGTGTCCCGACCTGGAAAATCGGCCTGGAAAATATTGTTTTCAAACCTTATATAATACACTAATCAATAGTTAACTGCCACTCGTCAGAGCAGGTTGTCACACCCTACTTCAGGCTCATTAGCATTGATTAGCCTTGAATACAAGGTTTTTTTTTAAAAATAGATGCTTAGTGTGGCAAGTGAACTAAGGTGTATGTTCTACTTTTCAGTTCACTTGTCAACACTTTAAGAAGAAACATTTTGGATCTTATAATCAAGTTTTAGGTGATCAAGCTAAAACCGTATCGAAAGATTATTAAAGAATTAATATAACCAAAGTAGTAACTTGTGTAAATGAAGAAGAAGAGACAAAAGAGTAAAAGAAATTACACCATAGTCTAAACATTTTAGGAGCATTATCTATCCATCCAAAGATTGGATGGTTTTTATTCTAAATGATGTTACAAAATTATGATTTTGCACATCACTTGCTAACTCCATTCCGTCTAAATTTCTATGAAATAAAACTAAAAAAGAAAGCCTAAAGGAAGAGAGAAACTGAAAATGAGAAGAATAATGGTGTGTACAATGTATGAAAAATTATGGAGACAAGGTTCTCCTTTAATAGGAAGCATGAGGGTTTGGTGCGCCCAGCGCCCCTGTTGGTGCGCCCAACACCCAGCGTGGGCGGTTTGTCCATTCCAAAGCTATTGTGTCAGCATCTTGCCACCCTAGTGTAAGACTAAGATATTGACTAAGAGGGGGTGAATTAGTTGACTTAAGATTATGATCGATTTTTCTGTAATTTCAGAGTTAGTAGCAGTGGAAAATATAATGCAGAAAAATATCAAATGAAATTCAAAGAGATAAAAGGAAGAGAGAGTACACAGAGAATTTTATACTGATTCACATTCTTGTCCACCGAATGTTACATCTAGTACTCTTGCAGAACAAGAGATTATTTCACTAGATATCAAGAGTAGTAATTACAAATTCTCACCTCAAGACTTCCTTGTACCTTACTCACTTTCCAATACATATGTCACTCTCTTGGAAAACAAACTTTCCAAGTGACTCTATCCCTTTTTAATCATACCCTTGTGATAGAAAGTATTACATAAACTTTGAAGAAAATCGTTGACAATTGCAAAGATTGCTTATACAAAATATGATAATTAAACTATCTTGCAATCCAACAACTCTTTGTATACTTAGTTTATAATGCTCATAAGGTTTGAAAAACTTTGAAACATGCACTTACATAACTTCAGAAAGTTATTCCGAAAGTTAAAAGCAAGTTGCAAAAAAAGTGCAAAAAAAAGTGTTTCATAAAATTCAGATTTGCATATGTGAGTTGTATATGAGTTGTCTTATGATTCATGAGTTCCAATACCTTTATATAGGCTTTCCAATCAATTATAACACCTTCAGGAAATGGTAGGATACATTTAGAATGAATCCATTTCGTTTGTGATGAAAGCTGTTCAGATTGAATCTGAAAATATGGTGTAAGAAATCTCTGTAATTGATTGCAACATAGGGATAATCGATTAACCAAACATTTTGTCCAACTTAGAAACCAATTTTCACATTGAGTAATCGGTTACTCTTGGTGTAACGACTCTCAGTAATCGATTACAATACATAGGTAATCGATTACCTAAACCTAGTATCCAATTGAGTAACTAATTATCAAACTGAGTAATCAGTTACACTGATACTAGTAATCAATTATAATGTTTCAGTTTTTTTTGTTAACTCATTTCTCACTCATGTAACCTGTTACGTGGTTCCAGTAATCTGTTACTTAATCACAGTAACATGTTACTTAGATCCAGTAACATGTTACACAATTTTTTGAAAATTGTTTTCATTAAAGCTTATGATTCTTAATTTCCTTTGAAAAATACCTTTGAGCATTATCACTAATAGTATATTGTAGAGTGTAAGGATAGAAGCACCTATGGACTTAGACTCTAAATGTCTTTGAAGCTTTATCTTCGTTGTCTTCATAAGTATTCTTCCTTTTTCTTCTTTTTGTGATGTTGGTGTCTTCATCAAAATTATGCCAATGCTAGGAGCAAGATCTTCTTCACACCTAGTTGGCCAACTTATTGTGGGCTAGACTCCATACAAAGTGACACCTCCTACTAGGCTTGTCATAGTTTGTTTCATGTACTTAGTCTTCTAGTCAAGACTTGCCTAATTGCTTTGGCATGGCTTGGGGATTTTTCATGGTGAAGTTTTCAAGCTGGCCAGGCGTTGAGCACACAGTTGGCCACGCTCAACACCTGGTTGTGTAACACCCTAAATTTGAGTCTTTAAAATTATAGTATCAGTCCTAGGATTCTCGCTTGAGCAAGAGATTCTCACTTGAGCGAGGGATTCTCGCTTGAGCGAGGGATTCTCGCCTAGGCGAGAGATGTTCACATGGGAGGGTGAAATCCTAGGCTATACTGATGGATTCTCGCCTGAGCGAGAGTTAGCTCGCTTGAGCGAGAAAAATGACAATTTGGACCTGTTGAGGCTGTAAGATTCTCGCCTGGGCGAGAGTTCCCTCGCCTGGGCGAGAGAGTCAGATCTGAGTTTTTAAAATGAGCGGAATTTTCTCGCTTGAACGAGAATGAGCTCGCTTAAGCGAGAACCCGACGAGTTGCATTAAATGAGAAACCCCCAAACACATTTTAGGGTTAAGAAAAGAAGAGAGGTGAGAGAAGAGAGCTTTTCCAAGGGCAAGAAGCTTCAATACTCATGCAAGAGCTTGAGAAGAGGTAAAAACTCTTGATTCTAACTCTCTTCTTCTCTTTGGAACTCTTTTTTGGTATGTGGGATCTCTTCTCAAAATAAGAGAAACCATGGAAACTCACCCTTTTGAGTTATGGTTCGTTTTATGTTATTTTATCTTGTAAACTCTTGGTATAGAGTTAGTATTTCAAGAAAGGAGAGAGTTTGTGGGTTGATTCATGAAAACCCCAAAACCCTAAAGTGAGAATGTGGTTAAAGAAGAAAATGGGTAAAGTGCTAGTGGAAGAAGATGAATAAGCTTTCTAATGTTGAAATATGAGATGAATATGTATGTTTTAGATGTTGTAAACTTATGATGAAAGTAGTTTAAAAACATTGAAAATGTGTTAAATATCTTGTATGGTTAAATAATGCAATATAAGTTGTTTATATGATATTTGGAATAAATGACTAACATTGTGTTATATGGTGGGATGTGGAAAGATCCTAAATTTGGAGGCGGTGTCGGTGGAATTTACGAAGTCGCAAAAAACCAAACCCAACACTTACCGATGTAAGGATAAGTCTTTAACTTATGCACTGTAATAGAAAATGCGTGGATTTTCTGTTGTGGATAATGAAATGTAATGTAAATCACTTAGTCGTTACAAGCATATATGGGTATGTTTGTAGTGATGAGGAGTGAATTTACTGTTTATGTATTGGTAGAGTGCCAATGGAAATAAAACTCGGAATAATGAAATGAATCGTAAATCACTTTGTAGTTATAAGCATATATGGATATATTTGTAATGATGTCGGGTGCATTTACTGTTTATGTATTGGTGAAGTGCCAATGGAAATAAAACTCGGAATAATGAAATGAATTGTAAATCACTTTGTAGTTATAAGCATATATGGATATGTTTGTAATGATGTCAGGTGCATTTACTGTTTATGTATTGATGGAGTACCAATGTAAATAAAACTCGGAATAATGAAATGAATCGTAAATCACTTTGTAGTTATAAGCATATATGGATATGTTTGTAATGATGTCGGGTGCATTTACTGTTTATGTATTGGTGGAGTGCCAATGGAAATAAAACTCGGAATAATGAAATGAATCGTAAATCACTTTGTAGTTATAAGCTATATGGATATGTTTGTAATGATGTCGGGTGCATTTACTGTTTATCTATTGGTGGAGTACCAATGGAAATAAAACTCGGAATAATGAAATGAATCGTAAATCACTTTGTAGTTATAAGCATATATGGATATGTTTGTAATGATGTCGGGTGCATTTACTGTTTACGTATTGGTGGAATGCCAATGGAAATAAAACTCGGAATAATGAAATGAATCGTAAATCACTTTGTAGTTATAAGCATATATGATATGTTTGTAATGATGTCGGGTGCATTTACCGTTTATGTATTGGTGGAGTACCAATGGAAATAAAACTCGTTTTAGCCGACCAGAATGGGTTAGCGACTTTAGCTCAAGTTATGTAGCATGGTTTTTCAAAAGTATCGACGATGAAAATGGTTTTAAGTGTATTTGATTTAGATCGTTATTTAACCTTATTAAATGTGGATTAACTTACATTGATGTTTATTGAGCTAATGACTTACTCCTTTGTGTTTCTGTGTATGGTCAATGTTAATCCCATTGCAGGTAGGTGGAAGGAGTGTGGGCGTTTTGATTAGGAGATTAGAGACCTTTATTTTGACGTCTCTTTGCTCATTCTTTTCTAACCTAATTGATTGTACTTGAACTAACTATTTGTAACGATGAATATGATTTTGCACATGGTGTTGTCCATGGAAACTAGTAACTCGAGATATATGTAGCTATGGGCATTTTGGAAACCCATAGCTAATTGTATGCAGTAGTTACTAAGTTTCATTAATACGAATTATGTTTTTCTGTCATATGATCTTGTACGTCACTTTTGGAGTATAGATTGAGGGTGATGAGGGAAGTGAGACTTTTTAAATAAGTACATTCAATCGGTAAATATAAATTATAGTTAAATGTATGAAGTTGGATTAAAATAAGGAAAAATTTTCAAGGGTAGAATTTAGGTCCTTACAGGTTGAGCATCTTGTCTAGACAGCTTGGTGCTTGAGGCTAAGCACACATCTTGCTACGCCTAGCTTGGATTTCTTCAATGCGAAGTAAGCTACCTTTCTTCAAGCCGAAACATTTTTTTAGCAAACAAGCTAAACACATAGCATGTCATGCTTAACTTATTTGTTTTGATCAATTCTTTTTGTGCTTTTGGCTTATGATTTGGCTTGTAGTCTTGGCCATCTTTGAATTAATACATTTTCCTACAACATTCAGAGACAACTTGAACAAGAGATGATAAAAAATTAATATTATTAAAACGCACAAAATTTACCTAAAAAGTATATAAGAAGTTGGGTTTTAACATGTTTGATTAGGATGAGTGCCATGAAATGTATATGAAAATAAGGTGTTTTTGGCACTTATCACCTCTCCATGTTCAATTTCTCATAGGTAAAATTAGAAGCAATACGGAGCGACCCATGCAAATGTACAGGTATAAAGGAAGATTTGAAGTTGGGGTTGAAGTGGACTTGAGAAAGTTATAAGTTATATGTGAGAGATATAAGGAAGCTTATTTGAGGATTAAAAATAAATATTAAGTGTGCAAATGAAAAATAAATTAATTTATACGATTAGGAAAGTTAATGACTAATATATGAGGAGTAAAAACAAGAGCGGAATAAGATCTAATATTTTGAGAGATGGAGAAAATGTGATTTCAGGTTAAAGTGTAATTGAATACAAAATTATCTAAAATACTTTGTTTGATAAAAGATAGATGTCCTTAAGTTCTCTTGATGATTAAAAATGAGAAGTTGGAGCTTTTATAGAGCATATAGTTATTCACACATTAAAAAGGTGTAGTTAGCTTTGAGGCTCAACCTATTGTTATTGGTCACTAAATTAATGTTTTCGAGCTCAATCTAAGGACATGACATAATATGTATCCGAATTGAGATGATTAACTTTAGTAATATTTTTGAAAGATGAAATTTGTTTGATCTTAATGTTATTCAGAGGTGAGATTTATGGTTTTGTCCGTTGTGAATTAGACTAGTAACGTCATTAAATGCCGTGTAATTAAACAGGTCTATAATGAAAGTAATGTGCAAGACCAAAATGTAACTATTGTAACATTCATTAATCTTCTGCCTTTGTTTTTCCATCACTTGTCCCTGACAACGTTGGATATTTACTTCTTTTTGACTGTTTATTGTTGTTGGCAATGGGTTATAAAATGTAAAAGAGTGATAAAATGTAAAAATGTATAAGAGAAAAGAGAATAAAATATTTCTTCATCTCAAATTAGTAAAATTATGACATATATTATATTTAATCATTTTCTATAAAAATATTTTTCAATTAAAAAGTAGAATATATATTATGATTTTAATATTGCAGAGAAGATAATTCATCTCCTGAGGAGAGGGAAATACTTTATTGAGAAGAGAAAATGACAAAAGTAAAGAAGAAAACAATAACATTATAAGAGGAATAGATTGAGCAATTTCCATCTGTGAAATATGGTAAAATAGAGAAAATGAGTTGTTTTATTATAATGATGACGAGAAAAAGATAATTACAAACTTACAAGAAGTTGCACAAACTTCTGAAGACAACCAATTCATAACAATCCAATTGCAATATTATACTATAATTACCAAAAACAACAAGAACCGAAGAAAGAAAAGATATAGAAAAGACAAAAAAGAAGACAACACTATTTGTTTCAGAAATTAGAAATTTACTAAAACATTGATTGTATCAAACGCGTGTCATACCATTGAAATCGCTGATTTCCCCCCACTTTCTCTCTCCAATGTCCGTACTATTTTCCAAACTTGCTTCTCATCCTTTTCTCTTTGTTCCTTTCTTCTTCCATTTCCTTTGCCTTTCCCTCTTCTTCAACCAACGGGTTCGGCAATGGAACAATAATAACAAACTAAAACTTCAATTTTCTTATATCTCTTTTTTCCTTTTGTTTATTTCTCTATTTAAGCCACCACTTCCTTTAATTCAATTCAATTCAATTTAATTAAATGGATCTCAACCTTAAATTAACGTTGTTGCTTCTTTTTATTCTTTCTGTGGAACTCTGTTTCATAACAAATGCAAATTTGGTGCTTCCCGTTCAGCGAAAGTTTAAAGTCTCTCATAAGAATTTGACCGAAATCAAAGCTCATGATACTCGTAGACATGGAAGGTTTCTTTCTACCGTTGATATTGAGATTGGTGGCAATGGCCTTCCGTCTAAAACCGGGTTCGATTTCTCCATTATCATATTCAATCGATGACATGTGTACTTTTTTTTGTTTACTTTCGAGGTCAAAAAATGATTAATTGTAAATCTAATAAATGTTTTTTCTTTGAAAGTAAACAAAAAAGTTCATGTGTCATCCTCTAATAGCTCACCGTACCAATAACACTTATGTTACTTTACCTTAAGTTTTGTCCTTGAAGTAAACAGTTCTGGACTCTGATTAATTTGAATTCAACAGAACCACTCGTTTTAACGGGTCAATTAGAGTTATCATATTCAACAACTGATTGGAACAACCTCTCTTGACACCTAATTATTTTATGCATAAAATATATTTTTATAGACGATTTCGTGGCTCTACCAACTGAACTGACTCTTTGATTCTAGCTTAAATTTTTTATCTCGGTGCGAGTTGGTTTCTGGAGGGAAGAATGAGAAAGAGACGGCTTGATAATCATCTTACAATTGTATTTTATGGCTCACAAGCATTTCGTTCCGTCCATTATCCTCTAAAAATCACTCGCATGCAGAACCTTAGGGTCTGTTTGCGAGTTGGGTTTTGAAGGGGAATGAAGGAAAATGGAAGATTTGAGACGCCATAGGAATACATTGGTGAGATGGGTCTGAACCCTTCCGTTTTCCTTCATTCTCCTCTAAAAGCCAACTCATAAATGAATCCTAAGTGTCATGGGAAGTTATCCAAATCAGTTGTTAAAATCAATTTGATTATTCTTTTTTAGTTGATGTTTATGATTCTTACAATGGAAGAAAACTGTCACCATTTTCATGTGGTTGCTTAACTTTGTTTATTTGGTTTAGGTTGTATTATACCAAAATTGGGCTTGGTTCTCCTGTAAAGGACTTCTATGTGCAGGTTGACACAGGGAGTGACGTTCTCTGGGTAAATTGTGAAGGTTGCACAACATGTCCTAAGAAAAGTGGTCTTGGTGTATGTATCTAGACTTTTCTCGGCATTTTGGTTGAATTGAAATATGAACCTGGTTTTAATTCGCAGTTGAGGTTAATCAGAGTTTACTGCAATTGCGAACAATTGTGGGAAAATGTGCCTTTTATGACCGCAATTGTAGTTGTGGAGATTTACAGAAACTGCAATTTTGTGGTTGTGAACTGTAATGTAAAGTTATGACTATTACTCAATGAGTACATTGGAGTTGTTATAATACCCTGTTTTTTCACTAGGGTACCGGTACATTGGAGTAATCACCGAGCATATCGCATTAATGGAATACTTTGAGATATTGGAAGTTATATTGCTTGACCACTTATAGATGCAGTAATTGCTACGTTATTATTTTTTATTATGTTACAGATGGAATTGCACCTGTACGACCCAAACGGTTCCAAAACTTCGGAAGTTGTCCCTTGCGATGGTGATTTTTGCCATGCCACATATGATGGTCAAATTTCAGATTGCAAACAAGGCAAGTCCTGTCCATACAGCATAACTTATGGAGATGGAGGTCAAACTACTGGATCCTTTATGAAGGATTTACTTACATTTAACCGAGTCACTGGTAATCTCAATACTGGACCAGATAATAGCAGCATAGTTTTTGGGTAAGTATAATTTAATAACTCATACCATATATACGCCCACACATTTTCTCTTACACTTGGGCAGGGAAGGCAGACAGATGGCTTGATGAAGTATTGAATCTTCGACATCATCATCACACCCTATTCTGTATGGTGCCAAATGAGCTATCAGCTCATTGGTACATTATAATGATATATTTCAGGGTTCAATAGGATCTGCTTCCAATATTGTTCTTATTTTTGCCGCTCATGAGAGAACTGTTCATGAACGATATTTTCATTCTCCTTCAAGTTAATTGTTTTTTATGTGGGTACTTTCTGTTATAATAGTTTGTCTATTTGTACTCTATTTATGTTGAGGATCTTGTTTAATGCCTTAAACTTGTTTACTTCTTGGGTTGAAAGGGAGCCTTGGCATGATAGTTGGAGTCGTTGCCATGTGACTGTGATCACTTGTCTGAGTCATTGAGTTAGCCTCTTGCAAATGCAAGGTACGGCTGTCTACTATCGATTGATATAGTAGGCCTGAATTAGACCCTTCGCATGGCTGGTGCTTTATAACACCAGCTGTCCTTTTAAAAAAATCGGATTTCTTTTCTCGGTAACCTTATGTTTGCATTTATTTCTGCTTCATAATCAAATTCAATTTGGGGTGTTTGAGAGTTTTTTTGTTTGTATATGCTTGTATTTATTTTTGGTTATATCTTCCTGATTATTCTTTTACTGATAGGTGTGGTTCTAAACAAACTGGATCACTGGGAAAGCCTGATGATGATGCCCTTGGTGGAATAATGGGTTTTGGACAATCAAATTCTTCTATGCTTTCACAGCTTGCTGCATCTGGAAAGGTGAAAAAAGTATTTTCACACTGCCTTGACAATATTGAAGGAGGTGGAATATTTTCCATCGGGGATGTGGTGGAGCCAAAAGTTAATAAAACTTCATTGGTACCAAGAATGTGTGTGCTGAATCTTAGCTTTTTGTTCCTATGCTATGTTATTTGTTGTCAGTGTGTTTGATTTCTTTCTTTGTTCGGTAGTAATAATCTGATCCAATGGTATGGTATTTATTTGACAGCCATTTAACTTCAGAAGAACCATGATATGTTGGGTTTTCATAAATGTTATTTTACTGAAGAATTATATGGGTTCTGTTATTGGTATTAAGTTGACTTAAGAATTATTGATTGTATAGTCAAGTTTAGCTAAGGCCTTATTGATATAATATAAAAATAATCAATAATGAAAATATCCTCATTTTATGTTTACAATATTTTAGTTGGGTGGACTGTTCTTCTACTGAGATGCATAGCATGATATTAAGATAGGAAGTTTCCTAGAGTAGTGGATCTACATGCTTTTTCGTTTCCATTTGGACATATATTTATGTTGCCTGTAATGGTTTTTCATCTGTGTATTACTGTCTTATATATTGCTTCAGATCAATGCTGTTATAGTAGAAGTGCATGGAAAATTGACATAAGTCGCCTGTAATGATTTTTCATTTGTGTATTACTGTCTTATATATTGCTTCAGATCAATGCTGTTATTGTAGAAGTGCATGGCAAATTGACACTGTTAGGGTTCTTTTTTGCCACCTTTGTAAGATCTTGTTGGCATTATTTAGGATTAAAAATTGTGAAAGGAAATTACGTATCTGAAATGTCAGTTGTTTTTCTTTCTCTAGTATTAACTATTTACGGAGGTATACTCTTTATGCAATTTCTGATATTTGTTGTGAAAAATTTCAATATAAGGTCTCTGTTATATTCTCTGGTAAATGGTCTTTCAGATTCTTAAAATGTATTTTGTATCCAGTTCAGGTTTAGGATTTGAATTTTGTCATAACTTCACTACATTGACAATTGTAGGGCACACTACAATGTGGTTTTGAAGGATGTGGAGGTCGATGGGGATCTTCTACAGCTTCCCCTAGATATATTTGACTCCGGAAATGGAAGGGGAACAATAATAGATAGTGGTACGACCTTGGTTTATCTTCCACCTATGATTCATAGCCAGCTAGTGTCGAAGGTAAATTTAGTTTAAAGATCAATTGAATCAACCTTTTCAACTTGAGTACTAATGATTATTCTTTATTCCAGATTTTGGCTCGGCAGCCTACACTGAAATTGTATCTCGTTGAGGATGAATTTACTTGTTTCCAATATAGTGACAAGTACGATACTTATCTTCATGATATTATGTTACTTCATATAGAGAGGATTTGTTACTTATCTACACTAATTAAAGTCTTGATAAACTGAAAGAGCCACATGTACATTGATTTCTTCATTAGAAAGACCGTCGTTTGGTCAAGAAGGTTTTCTGAAATTATAACTGGGCATGGATCATTTGATTGATATTCTGATAACTAAAATGTATTTTACTTTTGGTGACCTAGATTTCATTAGTTCAAGAAGACAACAAGTGCACTTTTCAGTGCCTGGGATATGCAGCTCTTGACTGTTTTTCTATTATTTTCGCCTTTTCTTTTGAACTTTTGCAGGTTAGATGATGGATTTCCACTTGTCAAGTTTCACTTTGAGGGAATTTCTTTGACAGCTTATCCACATGACTACTTGTTCTATTATCGTGTGAGTGGGAACTTCATTATTCATTGTATATGAACCCAGCTTCCGATTTCAAAAGCTTTGTGGCCGCTAAAGACTCAAATAATCTGACAACTAATAACCATATCCTTACATGAAAACTGCAGTCTTATTTTTAGCCTTTGCTGATTTCTCTGTCTTTCTAAAATTTACCACAACAGTTGTTCAATGCTGTATAGTTTGAGTTACACCGTGTAGTTGAAAATTAAAGGGTCTGGTTATTTATCTTCAGGTCGTTGTTGACTACGATGTTGGTTTAAGACTTTAAGATGTCATCGGGAGAGTTTACCATACGAACTTGTGTTTTCTAAAATGCATGCAACCCTTTTTCCTGAAAACCTCAATTTGATAGATTTGTTAAGGATGTTCAGTGATGATGTTTCTTGATACTATTTTGTCTTCATTGTCCCCCAGGACGACATGTATTGCATTGGATGGCAGAAAAGTTCATCGCAAACCAAGGATGGAAAGGATTTGATTCTTCTTGGAGGTAAATTTCTTAATATATTTCTTGTCTTCGTAACCTGACTAATGCTAGTTTTAAGCCTTTAATCATTTTGGAAATTATTGCTACTTATGTTGGATGGCTATATCATTAATTAAAGTTGAATTGTTCTGAACTGCAGATTTGGTCTTGTCGAACAAATTAGTCGTATATGATCTCGAAAATATGGAAATTGGATGGACGGATTTCAATTGTGAGTATATATTGTTTCCTACTTTCCTTCTTCGTTATATGGTTTAATCTAAATGGCGGCTCAATACACCAGACTCCCACTTAGTGAAGTCTAGGGCATGATAGTGGCACGCAACTCTACCCTCATAACCGAAAATGATTTTTCCATACGGTTTAATCAATTATTTATACGGTAAATTTATAACAGAAGGCTGCTCCTAAAGTTCATGTGACCTAGGATTGTTTCTTTTAGTACTTTCTAATGAGAATAATTCTCCCCTTCATACTTGATTTTCATGACTCTGATAAAATAACTATGAATTCTAGAATTAAGAGAGTTTTGCAAAAACAGAAGCTTCATTTGTTGTGTGCTAGAATTACTATCCATTTGACTCTTCTATTGGTTTTTTAGTTATAATTTGTTGATATTTGTGTAATAGAATGATGAACTTAAAGGCACTGTTTTTCTGTTTCTTCAGGTTCTTCAAGTATTAAAGTGAAGGATGAAAAGACTGGATCTGTATATGCAGTGGGTGCACATAAACTTAATTCAGCTTCTACTGTGTTAATTGGAAGAGTGTTACCAATCTTTTTGTTGCTAATTGTCATAATAACAGTTTAATTGGATTGTTTATTATATATGAGGGATGACATTCAATTAATTTTGTTGTAAACATTCCTAATAAATATAACCATTTCTCATGAAAATGGAAATAGAATTAAAAATGGATCAAAGTTTGTTTCTTCTTTTTCTTTTATTTTTTAGAGAAAGGAAGATGATGAATTTTCCACTGGATGTAAAACAATCTGGTAAAACATTTTTGTTGTGAAAATGTCATGATATCATGGGAATAACGGGAGCATATCTTCTCTTCTAAAAAGTGTCAGTTGCATTGATTGATTTAAAAAACTTATTGAAGTTAAAAAGTTAATAATCAAATATTTTTAATCAATCACATATGATGGCACATGGAATAATGGGAGTGATGGTTAGGGTAAAATTCTTCAGGAAAAAAAGTATATATTGACAGTATATGCGTTTTATACACTGTTATTGCATCATTCACTATTCACGTTTAATCATTATTGACTTTCTTAAAAAAAAAAGTTATATAATTGAATAAGTGGATAATGCACTGATTGTATATAAATCTTTACACTGACAATGTATAATTCTCCCGTTATAAAATTTAAATATTTGATCTCTGAAAGTAAAGTAAAGTTGTTTATGTCATTCATTTTTATATAATTTCACTATTTTTTTTCTTAGTGAAGAAATGTCATTTATCACCCAAAAGAAGAATAATAAATTTAGCATTTGTAAAATTAGAGGTAATGAATGATAGAAAGTTGTAACAATTTTTTAATATTTAGAAAGTAAAGTCCGGTCTACATGAAAATAGAGGATCATAAAAAAGTATTTACAAATACACAAATAAGAACAAGTAATATTTATCAGCTTATCATTAGTGGGTTAAGATGATTACTTAAATCAATTATCATTGAAAAAAGAGTAAATTACATTAATACCCCATAAGTTTTAGTGAAATTAGACAAACTATCACTTTCTTTTTTAAACCTACACAAATCCCTAATTATATGTATACATTATTCTTACTACCTCTCTAGTAGAGATAAATATATTTTCTTAAACAAAAAATACCGACGAGCATAATTAAGTTAAACAAAATATGATATATTTTTAAGGTATCTTTGTGGTACTACTAGTTTGAGGATTTATTTTGGTGGTGATAAGTCTTCTCTTGTAGGCTACATTGATTATAGAATGTCCACTTCAGAGTACTTAATAAGTTTGCAGGGGTAGTTGTGACAGGACAATCTGGGTTGCAGTGTTGCATTGTCCATAAATGGTGCAGATCTTATTGCCATTACAAAAGCATGCAATGATTGATTTAGGTAAGGAAACTCTTGTGAGAGCTTGGTTTTGTTCTATACAAATGCATGTTATTTTGTGATAGTCAAAGTGCAATTTATCTTGGGAAGAATTCAACTTTTCATTCTATATCCAAACACATCGATGTGAGGTATAATTTGATATGTTATGCATTGGATGTTAGGTTGATAGAATTGGTCAAGGTTCATACATATGATAATGATGTTGATATGATGACCTAAGGCTTTACCAATGTGGAAGTTTAAAACTTGTTGTGAGATCGCCAATTGGGCGATCATCTCCACATAGTTGTGGGAAGGAGATTTGTAGGGTTTTGGGCTTCAACGTGGAGAAAGACCCAATTGTTGTAAGCTCACTTTCTCCACTTAACCTAGTGAAAAGGGCAAGATTAGTGATGAGAGTACACTTAGTTTACACAAAAGAGACAATAGAAAATTGAGAGAAGAGAAACCAATCCCGCTAGAACTCATAGCATTTATGGTAGATTCTCTTGTACATCTTCATTCAGTATTGGATCGGGGAGAAATTAGGACAACTGGTTCACAACTTCTGGTACTTCATTTTTGTATGGCGGATCAGCTAGAAGTCATATGAGGTGAGAGAAACCGTGTAATTATAGTAGTTGTTTTCATTACTTTTTTACTACTCTTTGTACTTATTTTCAAACTTGCTCCGTTGTTTGCTTATTGTTAAGTATGATTTGTGTTGTTTTTTGTGGCATTCTTGTACTCCTATTTTGATCATAGTAGACCTTGATTGGTTCCCCCATTGTGATTTTAGTTGCTTTTATTATTTGTTATTGCAATGATGAAATTATTATATATATAATCTTAGAGTTATTGGAAATGTTGAGAAAGAAAGATCTACGTATATTGAACTAAGCTACCAAAATCTTGGAAGACTTTAAAGGACTACCCAATTGACAAGATCATTAATTACATCAATAAAAAAAGCATTGTTGAGATGTATATGATGAGAAAGTTCACATCCTTTTTGAAACTACAAATCAAGCAATTGAAAACTGATACATTTTCCTATCAAGATAAGAAAGCCACAATCCCAATGGTCACTTCTTGTTTCTTAGACAAAGATGATAATAGAAAAGCTATTAAGGTAAATAAATTTAGTTATGCAATTGGTTCATCATTGTATTTATTAATGTCTAGTAGATCCAATATTATTTTATTGTATGCATATGTGATAGATATTACGCTAATCATACAAAATTTCACATGATCGCTTCCAAAATGCCTCAAAAGGCACAATCAATATGGGGGTGTTAACAATTTCTAAATATGATATTGAACTAGATCATAGACCAATTAAGTGTGATAACTCAAGTCCTATTAACCTAACTTATTGAAATTAGAATAATTTATAAAGAAAATAGGTATAAAAGTGTTGATTTAGATATATCATGCTAACCTTTTGTCACAATATAAGATTAATGGTCTTTCAATATATCCAAATCAACACTCGTGTGACAATTGTATAGTCATATCTCATAATTAGATGTCTAATAATAAGTTATGAAAATCACTACCATAATAGATGAAGCTATAAGTGTTTGTTTAACACTTTCTGAAATAACTCATCATCCACCTAATAGGCAGATATAGCCTTGCATAGATTTTCAACTGTATTGACATCTAACAAGACTAGATAGCAATACCTAATGATCTCTAAATTAATCACTTTATGTATGTGAGAACACAATTTCTTTATCCCTTGTAAGTACTTTATAACTAATTGGTTGCCTTCCAATTATTTCTCATTGTATTACTTAAATATCTGCATTCTAACAAAGTACACAATATCCTAAAGTGCATAGTTTTATATGTACATAAGACTCACTTAACCAATGCATAAGGAATCTACTATATATCTTTAACTTTAAAATTCCTTCATAAAACATTGTACCATGAATGTCCCTCGAATTGCTTACCTAATGAACATAAGACTTATGTTATTTGAACGTTCTCATTCCTCATTCGAAAACTAACATAATGTTCTCACCTTAAACTCTTAAATTCAAATAATGGTGGGGCACATCACGAGTTACCTAGCACAACATTAATATCTAGTTTTTGGACAAAAATACTAACTTGTAAGTGGTACACTCAATATAGTAATTAAATATTGATAATCAGTCATGTCAAACAATAAGTCTTTCTTTGGACCGACTTACTATTCACATAGAAAACCATATGATTATCACATATTTATTACACATGTTTTTAATTTTGGTCAAATAGTAATTTTCCTTTGGGCCGATCACTATTCACATAAAACTGCAAACATACAATTGGTTTAATATTTTATTTCAATTGTCAATTAATAGTAGTCTTGTTGTGATGATCAAACATTGATAATAATACATGTCAAATAATAAATCCTTCTTTGGACCACATGCTTACCATCATATATCTGCATATAGTCCAGTCAAATATTAATTTTCCTTTGGGCCAATCAATATTCGCATGGATATATACATACTAACATTTAACATTTATTATGAACAATTTACATAAGAGAAGTTACTTTGGTAGCTTCTCACTTTAATTTGTTCACTTAAAATGTTAAACAATTTTATAATAAGTGATACCTACAACACTTAATCCAAATATATCTTGTTTATATACAACATATAATTATATATTTTGGAGACTGAATTTTACTCTATGCTCCATATGAATATACACGGTTGGAGACAAAATTATCATGTTACACTGGCACATCTTAATATATTGTTAACATATAAAAGAACCTATATGCAACATTATGCAATCCAGATGTAACCTTATGCAAATACCAAATGACACATTTCCATACAAAATATTCCAATTTTTTTTTGTTGCTAAAGCCATACAAAATATGAGAAATAAAATATTTTGGCTTTTGTCATATATAAAACACAAGATCTGGAGACCAAATAAGCACTACAATAGAACTGTACCATGGCTTGATTTTGGATACTTAACTATGTAAAACAAGGTTTCAACAATAATATTTATACCAAAATACCCAGTCAATATTTACCGATACTTGTGTATATAAAGAAAAGACGTACTTTCCATATCAACCACTATTTCAATTCATTTTATGGTTGTTGTTTATAAATAAATAATATTATTTACTTATTTAGGTAAATAATAATAAAAATCATAAACATGTTTATAATCTGAGTACTACACCCCAATTGTACAAGGAATTTACATAAGACAATCATGACACTAAAACTGAAATTCCAAACTAATGCACTAAATGGGTTTAGACCCACGACCTTATGCTCTGAAACATAATGTCAAAGCACTAAAACCACATAAAATTGATGCCTTAGTATGTTTTAATTCAAACCACTCTTACGTAAGAATTGCAATGAATAAAACATGACAATTCATACAAAATTCTCAAAATGAACATATGATAACAATATTAGTTATATTACGTTATTGTTATAATATATATATATATATATATATATATATAAATGTTCATCACATAATATATATGTGTGTTTTACTGTTCCATTTTGAAATGAAATAATACCATTTCACTGTTTTACGTAATGAGTACATTGTTTCATGCCCTCATTTATCCTTCTTTGCAAATGTATGTTCAAAGTAGAACATGTAGGTTTGTTGGTCTTCCAATTGTAGACCACCCTTAACCTTAGTTTCTCCTCTAATGGGATGAAGAGAATAGTGATTTTGTTGTTGTGTTGTAGTGGTCACAATTGGGGACCATAAACCCTATTTATAAGACATGCATTCCCTTTCATGAAGGGTGATACCTTTTGCATTTCTTATTTCTTATTTCTTATTTTGCCCATCATAAAATAGAAATAAGATATTTGGTATCTGCACAATAATTTTCATAATAATTATGTCTATAGTCGTAAACCTTACTCGAAATAGATCACTTTAATTCGGCTAATAAAATAATGATAATAAACACATTTAAACATTACATGTGTGACCAAAAATTTCTTTCAGAGACATCTAAATAATTAGCAGACATTTTCATAAAGCCCCTCCTAGGGATACTTTATTTTTCATATGAAGAGAACTATGAATAGTTTATTAGGAAAAATAGAGAAAGGAGAAGAGATAGAAAGATTGAATAATGAAGTGTTTTTCTTATTGAATGAAAGAACATGAACTTTCCTTATATAGTGTGCTTATCAACTAACAAAACAGAATTTTAAAATCTAACTTTCTACATACAATAAGTTCTTGTTTAGTTACAAATAAACTCATTCTAATGTACCTAAGTATCTAAGCTATACTTAAGCAATGTCTAGCTTGGCTTAATACTTTTAACCCTCTCCCTTAAGCCAAGCTTAGTGAGAGACATAACTCCCATCTTCTTCTTTAACTCTTCAAACCTTCCAACCTTGAGAGGTTTTGTAAGTCCATCTGCAAGTTGAACTTCAGTCTTGCAATATACTAGCTTAAGCTTCTCCTTATTCACTAGATTCCTTAGAAAATGAAACCTAACTTCAATATGCTTGCTCCTACCATGACTCACTAGATTTTTGGACAAGCTTATGGCTAAAACATTGTCAATTCTCAGCTGCAATGGGGTCTGCAACTTCAAACCCATCTTTTTCAGCAGCTCCTCGAGCCAAACAGCTTGGCAAGCAGCATAACAGCCTGCTATGTACTCTGCTTCACAGATTGAGAGTGCAATCACATGTTGCTTCTTGGAGCACCATGAGATTGGTGCATTATTCAACATGAACATGTATCAAGAGGTGCTCTTCCTCTCCACTAAGTCTCCACCATAATCAGAGTCTGCATACCAAACAAGCTCAAGTTCAGTTTGCTTTTTGCCATAAGGAAACATAATCCCATGGTCCATTGTCCCTTTTAGATACCTTAGCAGCCTCTTAGTTGCTAGCATATGAAATTTCTTGGGCTTGCACACGAACCTGCTTACCAATCCCACACTGAAGCATAAGTCTGGCCTGTTGTTGCACAAAAACCTGAGGGAACCAACCATCTACTTGTACAAAGTTGAAGCAGCCACTAAATTACACGTGTTCTTGTTGAACCTTTGTAGCAGATCTTTGACATACTTCTTATGATGCATCAATAAACCAAAAGAAGTATAGGTGAATTCGATCCCAAAGAAGTAGCTTAGCTTTCCTAGGTCTTTCATTTCAAATTCTGTTTCCATTAGCTTCGTGAATTGCTCAATTTGCTTTGGATTGGAACCAGTGATGAGTAGATCATCCACATACAAGCATATAAGCACCACACCTTCACTTCCATTATCTTTGACATACACACCATGCTCCACTATGCATTTTCTAAATTGAAGCTGAGTCATATATATTATTTTTATTTATTGATAATTAACATATTATTCATCTATTCACTTACAATGTATATTTTTGTTGCCCCGTAAGTGCATCAACTCTTTTCTAATTTTTTTAATGTATTAGTGCCTAACATTATTAATCAATATCATTTTAATATATATATATATATATATATATATATTACGAAAAAATATTATAATTTAGGATTTCTTTTAATGAAATTAGTCAACAAATATAATATGAAAATCTATATATACAGTTATGCCAAAAAATAATTTATAGTATATAAAATAATTTATGCCAAAAAATAATTTGTACTATATAAAATTAACAATCAAAACTACTTACTATTAATAATATATAGATATAACTACCCTCAATACTTAAAAGGAATTTATTAAAATATATTTATAATTATGTCTTTGACTATCTTTTAATATATTTCTAAACTTAATACAGAAAAAATATATGTACTATATATTCCACCTTTGTGTGACACGCAATTTAACGAATACTCTCTATACAAATTCAATAATTCCTATAAAAGGCCATCACTTAAGGAACTTGAGTAAGTCACAATATCAATTAGTCATGAAAGAAATGTATTCATTTCTCCTTTTTCTTTTACTTTGCCTTAGTGATGTTTCTCTTATTGAGGGTTTCGGATTTAGTGTTGAACTAATCCATCGTGATTCTCCAAAATCACCATTCTACCTTTACAATGAAACTCATTATGAACGAGTTGCTAAAGCTATTCATCGTTCCATTAACCGTGCTAGTAATTTCAACAAACATTATTTTTCCACAAAAAATATTGAGTCTAATGTGTTTCCTACTCTAGGTGAATACCTCATGAGCTACTCGATTGGCACCCCACCAGTAAATATCCTAGGTATTCTTGACACTGGTAGTGACATTGTTTGGTTGCAATGCCAACCTTGTCACCCTTGTTACAAGCAAACCACTCCAATATTTGACCCTTCAAAATCCACAACATACAAAACCCTTCTTTGCACTTCTAATACATGCGAAACTGTGAGAAACAGTTATTGCTCTCCAGGTGGTGCTCATCTGGGATGTCAATATATGATTAGATATGGGGTGGTTCAAATTCAGAAGGGAATCTTAGTTTGGATACTCTTACTTTAAGTTCCACTAATGGCTCTGCTATCTCATTTCCTAAAACTGTTATTGGATGTGGAAATAGCAACACTACGTCTTTTGTAGGTGAAGGCTCTGGCATAATTGGTCTTGGAAATGGACCTGTGTCACTCATAACTCAACTTGGTTCTTTAATACAAGGCAAATTTTCCTACTGCTTGGGGCCACAATTTTCTGGTACTAGCTCCCCAAGCAAACTCAACTTTGGAGATGACGCTGTGGTTTCTGGTGACGGTAGTGTCTCAACTCCAATGTACATGGATACTATCTTTTACTACCTAACCTTAAAATCATTTAGTGTTGGAACTAAAAGGGTAAAATTTCCAAGATCTTCCTATAATGTTAATGGACATGGTAATATCATAATTGACTCTGGTACAACATTAACTCTTTTGCCCAAAGATGTTTACTCTGTGTTAGAATCACTAGTCGCAGATGCGGTTGAATTGGAGCGTGTTGATGATCCTTCAAACTTTTTGAGCCTTTGCTACAAATATCCATTAGGTGAAAAATTGGAGGTTCCAACTATCATAGCACATTTCACTCATGCAAATGTCCACTTGAATGCTCTTAACACCTTTGTCAAAGTTAGTGATGATGTTATATGTTTTGCTTTCCGCCCAATTATTAATTCTTTGGCCATATTTGGAAATTTGGCGCAACAAAACTTTTTAGTTGGATATGACCTTCAAAAAGAAAACTCTCTCCTTCAGGCCCACTGATTGTACAAAGCAATGATTTGTATTCATTAAATATTTGCTAGTTGTTATTGATTAGTATTGCACCTGATTGTTATTTAGTGAATTATGAATAAAAAATATATTTTATTTGGCTAATACTTTTATAGTTCAATTTTTTAATTTTTAAGAAGTATTGGAAACAATCCTCAGTGGCTAATTTTTTTTCAAGCGAGCAGGTGAATGGAAAGCTATGCATGATTAATAATACGTATTTGTTCCGATTTTGTTTACTTTGGTGAGAGAGTAAAATATGAATAAAGCATTTGTATTTTAGTAGGCAATGTAAACTTTTTATTTCATTTTTTCAATTTCTATACTAATTAATAATTAAGATTTAAGAAAAAAAAAATGGCAATTCCGAAGGCTTTATTAAGTTTGCAAACGGTAAAGATCTATACTAATTTCTTAATCTCAATGTACATGACTTTTATATTTTTTTCCAACTTTAATATTGAAACATTATTCTAAAATAATTTAAATCTCACATAATTTGAAAAATAATATATCTAGGACAAGTGTGAATTTATCTTGGGCAATCCAAGGAGTATGTACTCTGTAAGTATTAGATGACAACTAAGAAAGAAATGAATTAATTGATTAGAGTAATGGTCAATTTTTATGCTATAATATCAGATGTGATGCAGCAGAAATGTTGTAGAAAGATTGCCAAATAAAATTTCAAAAAGAAATAGAAAGAGTTGAGGGGAGAGAGAAAGAACATTGTTATTTATACTGGTTCACCCACTTGTTCACTGAAAGCTACTTTCAGTATTCTGGCAGCACATTATATTTATTTACAAGATAAATTGAGTTGTAATTACAATTTCTCTCATAGAGACCCATTGTACCTTATGTACTAAAAAATATCTCATACCCTTGCGATTGCAAGTTCTATAACAAGATTTGAAGAATAATTTCTAGGGTAGGATTGCCTATACAAGATATAACAATTCTACAACTTGCAATCCTCTTGTTCTCGACGCACTAAGTATACAATTTCTCTTGGAAGTGTTTAAATTTGAAAATCTTTAGAACTCAAACTTAAAGAAACTTTAGAAAAGTCTGAAAGTTAGAACAAAAGTTGCATGAAAAGAGCAGAGAATTGCATATGAAAGTTGTGTGTATGTTACGATCAATATGTATTTCGAATGGGTGTTTTAATGCATTTAAATAGGCTTCCAATTAGCCGATATATACTTCCATGAAGTTGAGACACGATTGGAATGAAACCCATTGAGTTTGGCTGAAAGTTGTTCAGTTTGAATTTGAAATTTTGGTTAAGGAGCTCTGTGTAATCGGTTACATCGTGATATAATCGATTAAACAAACTCTTTGTTTGAGAAATAACTGGTTACTGCTTTGTAATAATCGGTTACACTGTGTTAAATTTGCAGGGTAACTTTTTACTCAATTAGGTAATTTGTTACATAGTCTCAGTAACATGTTACTCACTGTTACACAGTTCAAGTTACCCATTACTTAGCATTTTGAAAGTTGTTTACAATGTCCAAGAGTTTTCCAATTTTATTTCAAAATAGTTTTATCTTCCATTTGATCATTGTTTACTAAATATGCTAGAGTGTAAAGGATACAAGTACTTATTGAAGACTTATACTATATTTATCTTTAAGCTCGATCTTCTTTGTCTTCAACATCTTCTACCTTTGTCCTTCTTTTTGTGATATTGGTGTCTTCATCAAAACCGTGCCAAGGTCAGGAGCAAGATCTTCTTCATAATCTCCTCCTTTTGTTGATGATAAACAAACACCTTTTGAAATTGTAGTTTTTCTAAGATCAACATACTTTCATAGATTTTGACACGATTAACTTGTATGCTCCCCCTATCTTGTATGTTCCACCTTTGTGTTTAAGTTTGTGTCTGAAATGGTTTTGATAGAGAGAAAAAAAATACAAACTCCGACTTTTCTCTCCCATTTGACTTCATCAAAAATAAGAAAAGGGTAACAATATACATTTTGACTTACCAAAAAGGATAACAAGATATATTTTGACTTATTTTTAAGCCAATGTCATAATTCGATATAGATGGTATACATTAATAATTGCAAATGCTATAAGATTATGAAATAATTTGAAATAGTGAAGAAGATCTTGCTCTTGACCTTGGCACGGTTTTGATGAAGACACCAATATCACAAAAAGAAGAAAGGAAGAAGACCTACAAAGACTATCGAAGACAAAACTTCAAGATTTAGAGTCTAAGTCATAGGTACTTCTATCCTTACAACTCATCTATTTACTTAGTTAATAATGCTCAAACTTTGTTAGTCAATTCATCATTTGCAAACGCTTTATCTAATGCAACAATACGGTTAACAATGTGAGTAAATCCCTTTTGCATATCACAAATAGATTCATATAGAAACATGAAAAATAACTCATACTCATATGTCAATGCATTTAATCTAGCTCAATTGACCTCATCAGTGCCTTCATGGGTTACTTGTAAAAAATCTCACATTTCTTTGGAACTTTTGCATTGGGAGACCCTAAAGAACTCATCATATGAAAGTGCGTAAGTAATAATATTTTTTGCTTTCAAATCAAGCTGCATTTTCCTCCTTTCCTCATTGGTCAGGAGACTTTTTGGTTTCTCCATCCACCACGTAGTAGCCTCGATGAATATTCTTATTCTACCTTTCCAATAGGCGTCCCCCTCACCACTGAAAACCGGAGGAGGTTGATAGATGCACCATTGCCGCCAAAAGGGTTAGTAGAGCCCATGGTGAAAATTTCTTAGGATAAACGATCTAAGCGGTTAAGCTAGCATTGTCATACTAGCTCTGATACATCTTGTTGGATAACACTGGCTTACAATCATCTAAAGAGGGTGAATAGGTGTAGCGATCATACTTCCCGCTTTTCTAATTAATGAGATACTCTAAAAAAACACCAATTGTGCTTAATCAATTAACACAAGTTTTAATCAATTAACCTGTTTTTTTTTTTGATGAAAAATATTTTTCTTGCATAGAAAATTAAAGCGATTTCAGCCAATTTTAGATGCAATCTACTGAATGAATTTATGCCTTAATATTAACATATACACAACACACAATAAACTTAGTATGTAAAGTAATCTAATTATGTAAAGTGTAAATCGATTGAAATTAAATAGATAAGGAATGGAGAAAATTGAGACGACAATCTTTTATATTGCTTTGTCTGCGGGTCCACTTGCAAACTACATCCAAGTCTCCTCTTCTGATCTTGAGATATTTTCTTCACTATTGGAAATCAATGTTATACAAACACACTTCCAAAATACAAGACACCCTTCTTGGCCCTAGAGCTCTTGAATGGTTTGACCCTCTACCCACTTCTAATGGATACCCACACCACTTCTAACGGTTTGGCTCTAGCCACTCTTAACTCCCAACCAAAACTCTTGTTTACATGAAGACAACCAATAACTAACCACAACTAGGATTTCCCGACACTATTCTCTAACAAGGTGATACCAACACACCTATAGAATCCAACCTAACCGTCTACAAAATTTAGAAGTTGTGTGCACCTAAGTGTGTTAATTTTACAAACAAGAACAACAATAAAAATCTGCCCATAAATCTTACAAAAGCTAAAAAGAATGATGTGTGATTATGCAAGATTTTTCAAAATTGATTTGACAATGATGCACAATATATAACCTTTTATGAACTATCCTATCTCTCTTTACTTGAATCAAAGAAAACTAATTCACACAAAAATAAATCTACGCTCAAAGAATACGAAAATTAAAATCAAGATGAGTATGAATATATTAGCACATGGGGAAAATCAACTTTTACACAAAATTGATTTATGTTGGACTTAATCGGTTGACCTAGAGCTTAATCGATTAACGATCCCAAGAAATACAACATTTCAGCTACTGTAACTTCATTTAATCAATTAATCTCATTCTTAATTGATTAACGGATTCTCATTTTTATTTAATCTATTAACACAAGTTGTAATTGATTAATTGTTTTGAAAAACATTTCTTAAGATTCTATTGTAGTATAGTATAGGGTTATGTCGAACCACAGAGAATTGCTTAATAGAAATATATTCATACTATGTATCTTTTATCAAGAGCAAGAGTTTAACAATAAGTTGGTTTTGTGATTTATAAAGGTGACAAACATGAAAAAGTAAATAACTACATATTTACAATTTCAAGAGAAAAATATGGTTTGGATGATGAGATGATTTCCTAAACAATATAATATGATAGTTTATGCAAGTTATGTGTTATACCTTGGTTAAATCACACATTAGTTTCTTAACTTTCCTCCTGAAGTCCCGTCTTAGGAAAAATGATGTTCAAACTTTGTTTAATGCACTAATCAATAGTTAACTATCACTAATCGGAGTAGGTTGTCACACCGTACTTCAGATTCATCAACATTGATTATCCTTGAATACAAGTTGCTTAAAATAGATGTTAGTGTGGCATGTGAACTTAGGTGTATATGTTCTACTTTTTAGTTCACTTGTCAACACTTTAAGAAGAAGCATTTTGGATCTTCGAATCATGTTTTAGGTGATCAAGCTAAAAACACATTATGAACTCCTTAAAGTATCAATATAACCAAAATAATAACTAGTATAAATTGATCAAAGAAGGTACAAAAGAGTACAAGAAGTTCCGTCATAGTCCAAACCGATTTGGGAGCATTAGCTATCGAAAGATTGGATATGTTTGGCTCTAAATAATGTTACAAAATCTAGTTTTTGCATATCATTCGCTAACTCCTTTCCCTCTGAATTTCTATCAAACAAAACTAAAAGTAAAGCATAAGAAAGATGAAAACAGAAATGTTTATGAAAATGAATGTAGAATGCCTTAAAAGTGTGGAGAAAAGGTCTCTTTATATAGCAAACCACTCGGGCGGTCAACTTGCATTCTTGGGTGCCCAGCGTCCAACATTACTGACCTGGTTAGTTGAGTTGTAACTGAGAGTATCAAATAGTGGATTTTACGCCATTGTGGAAGAAAAAGAAAAATATTGAAGACGAAATCACTAAAGTCTAAAACCAAGTAAACATCAACCATAACCCCAACCTGCCCTCTGTTCCATCACATGTCCACAAGTACCACACAAAAACTTAACCAAAGGAATTAAAATTATGTCCATGCTGAAACAAAAGGAATTGTGGATGCCATCAACATTATATTGAAAACTAAGTTATAATCTAACCCTAACAAAGAGCTACTAAAAAATGACTCGACTTGATGAGCGATGCGGCTATTGAGTCTGATTTTGATAAAAAATCCTTTGGAAAATAAGAAGGCAACAGGTTTGATCGCTGAAGTCTAAGAATGTGACAATATGACATTCGCAATTGCAATTGCGTTGTTGATGTTATATCCGCTTAATAATATTAACAGTGATTTTCTAAAAATGCGCTATATATTTTCCCCGCCTTGAATTTAACAGCATTATTATAAGATTTCTGACAATGTATTTTGGTTAGAACCGAAATGGACAAACATAAAATTTGTCAGTTTTGTACATTGAAGTTGGGCTAACAAGTAATGAGTTGATAGCATCCAAAGGCCCACCCTGCCAGTTAGGCTCAGGTCGTCGGTGGCTAGGCTAACCGTTAGTCTTAAATAAAAGTGCTAACTAGACAAACAAAAAAAAACAGAGATTAATAGGTAGTCATCAATTCTAGGAAAATTTATTCAATAATTTAAATTAATAGGTAGATCTAAACCATTGGATTTTCCTAAAATTAATGACTAATATGTGAAGTGATCCCCACCACACAAAAATAAGTTGATGATAAACCTAAAATACTAACAATTGTAACGTTTGCATCGGTTGGACCGACACTAAAAACATCGTTATTATAGGCAATGTCAAACTTGAAATGTTAAATAACTCATTTCTTATAGTTAACCTTCTTGACTATATTTCGAGATGATTGGCGCACTAGCGAGTATTTTTAAACTACAAGAAAATTACAGTTAGGGTATGTGACCAGAAACTGAGTGCCATTTTCAAGTGTAATTAAAAAAATGTTTGCATGTTTTCTTTTATTTTTGAAAATATGTCACCTTTCTCTCTTCTGAAAAAAATTTCACTTTAATAATGTATATAAGTTAGAATAAATAAATGGCTTTTACAATAACCTAGTTAAAAAAATCTAACATACAATAATCGAAGGGACAGATAAAAAATAATAGAGAAGTTATTTCCCCTAAATAAAAGGGATTCAGTTAATCTAAGAGTAAGTGGAAAAAACATATTCTTTATCTTAGCCATCCAATATTGAAAAATCCAATAGTTTAGATGTACTCACCAATTTAAACCATTGGATTCCAAAAAATGAATGATCATAATATAAAGTAGTAGGTTAATCCAACTACCTACCGTTTTTCAAGGCAAATTGACATTTGATAATTACAAGACATCAGCTTTAAAAGATGTAGATATCTAATACATTGAATGCTATACATGCATGACCATCTTGCTGTCACCGAACCACTAAGACCAGAGAAAAATATGAAAAAGAAAGATGTGAGAAAGAAAGAGAAAGATGAGAAATAGATTTTTGTGATATTTGGTATATGAGAAGAAGAAAAAATGAAGAGAAATATATATTTTATTCTCTTACTCTTTTGTTTGGTTGGATAAAAAATGATAAAAATAAGATGTCATAGTTCAAATGATAAAATTATCCCTAAAATAAAGAAAAGATAGGAGAAAGTTTTATTTTATTATTAATTAAAATAAAGGTTATAATTTTAAATTATAGACTTTAATATATATATTTTATTATAATTTGAATTAACTTTTTTAATTGATATTTTTTATATACAAAAGATGTTTGATAGTAGTATTTAAAACACAAAAGTGGTGAAAAAATTTAAGGTTATTTTTGGCATTTCATACAAAAATTTTATTTCCTCTCAAGTTTCTCCTCTTAATTTCTCTCATCATTTTTTCTCCATTCTAGTTCTCGTCTACCAAAAGAGGCTTAATGTGCATGTCATTTTCACAATTTCCTTTTATAGTCAAATATGCATAGTTGATCAATGAAAATAACAATTCAAGGCATCTTAGTTTGATGATTAAGACATTGGTTTTCCTTAAATAAAAATCATTTTCTTAGAGAAGGTTAAAAACTACGAATACTTTACAACCTTAGATGAGTTTTTCTACCTTGATTTGAAATGATTATTTTTTGTGTTACTAAGGGTATCTCTTGCCCTATGGTAAGAAATTAATTTTTTTGGGAAGTGTGGTTATCCCTCCCAATAAGTGTTGCTTACAAGAATCAAACTCTTGGTTATTTGGTCTTTCTAAATATCAAGCAGAAGTCTTATACTACTAGACCAACGTCTTCTTATTATTATTTGAAAATATTATTTTAAATATAATAAGTAAATTAAAAATATTATAAGTGAAAGAATTCATTTGCCCAAGATTCGGTGACTGCACACTCCATCTTGAAGTGGACAGTAAAGGACTTTTTTGCCAATGAAAAGGACACCATTATTTATTGAGTTTTTATTACAATTTGTATTCTATTAGTCTAATAATTGATACAATCAAATCTAGTATTGATTACTATCCTTAGGTCAAAAATTCAATTACTCTAAGGAACACTATTTTAAAGGGCAACCACAAACCAAAAAATGGTCAATTAACAACAACAAAAAGGGTTATATCAAAAGATGGTTAGGTAATGGGATGAGATTTACTTAAGTATTAAGTATAGGTCTAAACCATTAAATTTCCCTAGAATTAATGACTAGTAACTTACTCTTAGAATAAATGATCTTAATCTTTGGTATTCCCAAAAAAATCTAATTATGATACATGAATTAACATAAAAAGGGGGTTAATGAACAAAATTGAGTTCATGGTTAGAAACACTAGATATTAATAATATTATTTTACATTGTCCCATCTTCCAGTGCCATAAAATGTACCCATAAATTAATAATAGGCACACTAAAGTAAGCCCTTTCAAAATATTATTTTAGTATGAAGAGTTTGATTTTACAGAAACTTAAAACTTCCACACACAGTAAAACAGCCCACCCTTCATTTGCAATAGGTGGGAACAGGAAAAAGTGCAATGGAAAGTGAAAAAAACAATGACAAATGTATGTATCTATAATAAAGATGGGAACAAAAAATATGGCACCAACTCCATATTGCATTCTTGATCATTTGCGTTTTCTCATCCCTGCTGCCGCTTTGTCGTCTTCTTTGTCTGGGACAAATCTTGGGAGATTTAATAATGTGTTTACCCGAGATACTCCTTCGAGAGCAGACCAATCTTTTTCCGACTCAGCATCAATCTCCTCTTCCTTGGACAATTCCTCATTGCTTTCTCCATGTGACGCGTATTTGCTTGCCCTGCAAGTTCCTGACCCTTCTAGAATGGCAGGTCCAGAAACATTGCCACTGCTGACTTGGACTGCCGAACTAGGTCGCTCGTTGGATTTGGCATTGGAAGCGCTGGATATTGGGTGCAAGTCTGTGTCCAGGAAGAGGCAAACCACAGCACAGTCATCCACTTTGGAAGTTGGATATTTATATCTCCAACCTCTAACTGCTGACTCGACTAGTGCTCGAGCTGCTGAGGAACGACTTGGAGCTGCAGCAACAATATCTACGACTTCTTTGTTTGAGAGCACATCCCAAATCTGATATAAACAAAAAACAGTAAGATTGACATGAAAATAAGAAAACAGAAAGGCGAGGAAAACACATTATATCAAGTAGAAGAAAAAATTTAGTAGGCGAGTGAAAATACAAGTTAGGTCTTATACCCCATCTGTTGCTAAGACAACAAACTCATCCTTCTCGGTGAGTTGGCGGTATGATACATCTGGAACAGATATCAAGCCAAAATCTTTAAGACAAAAATCTCCAAATGCACGTGCCATGGCAAGGCCAGGGGAATCATTATTTGGCAACCAAACTCGAGCAACTTCAGGTTCATCATGAAGGGCAAAGACACGTCCTTTACATTTACGAATTCTCTCTGCTTCAGCTGCAAAAGTGAAAAGGAAATAAGGAAAGATTTGCAGGCAACATCTTACACATTAATCACTGACTATCTGTGTTACACCAACACTGTTCGTTACCGAGTATGGGGTATGCTATTTTCTTAAAAAGTGGAGCACGGGTATGTTAATACATAATAAAACATAAGAAAGCTGCACTACAAATAAAAAACACAAACATGCATAATATTAGGAGAGTAAGATGTTCAAAATGACCATAAACCATCTCAGAATGAATCACAACATCCGAAAGATGGCACCGGTTCCCTCTTATCATTGATCGGCATGAAAGCAACCAACCAACAACCAAGCCTTTACCCCCATTTGATGGCACCGGTTCCCACTACGCATGGGAGCAATCACAAAAGTGTAATATCCACATCATTCACCATTTTGTACCATCTGCAGTTCATACTAAATAGCACGACTATTTAAAAAACAGACATTATTTACTTTTTTTTTATTGATTTATTAATAAATAATAATAATAGAATTCAAAAAATAGAAAAATTAAAGAAAAGAGCCTCTAATCGCTTGGTGCCCTCTCCCTTTTAACTTTTCCATTCTTTGTAATTTTCATCTGAAACCCATAATACCAACCAACCCGGAGGGGTTTATTAGAAGTCCCACATTGGGTAGCATAGCAAACTCAATTTGGTACTTAAGCCATCGGGCTCTCCCGCCTAATAGACTAGTCTTTTGGGTTAGGCTCTCATCATGTGCTTAAGCCCCAACAGGGTTTATGTGCGCAATATGGTTCCAGACACCTTCAAACCCTATATAATTCCAAAAACTGCGTTGTTTTTGGGCAATTCATACACACAAAATGAACCCGACATACCCAAATCTGAACCCGACAGAAATTGTTTTGGGTAGTGCCGTAGTGGGTACGAACTGGTACGTACTTGGAGGTACCAGACATTCACCGGGTACAAGTTCACCTCCATTTTCAGCATACCCGTGCAACAAAGCTGACCGTGAACAACAGTAGTAGGAAACAATGGCAACTTTACAAAGCTTAGATAGTGTTAACTAGATCTGTGCTTCTATGCACTTTAGATTGGCTATTTTATTTTTTCTAGAAACTAAGAACAGAACTGCTTTTGGAAAAGTCTGATTAGGAAGAACAATTAATTCAAGAGATGTAAGATTTTGTCCATTCCCTTGGCCAGTTAACGATTTTGAGTAGCTTATCTTTCCTTTTTTGGGAATAATATTGAGGTTATTTACTGTACATGCCAAGTGTATTTCTAATTGTAAAGTAGTACCCCAATTCCAATCATGATGGGCAGTATAACAACTCAGAAAAAGTGAACTAAAAGCTAATTATAATAGAGGGACCAATTTCCTATCAGAAGTGAATCAGAAAAAATGAGATATAAACAGAGTTTCATAAACTAGAAGAATAGAGGCCTCATATTTTGATTCACAAGCTGAATTTCTAGACATTATGCAGAATTGCAGATATCATTCCAATTGCATCAGGAAAATGCATTTTTGTCGGCAAACTAGCACATCATTACATGATAATATGATAGATCGAAAACCTAGCATGATAGAGATTACTTCAAAACGAATGGAACATGTTTCAAGTAAACCATGTTCTTCATGGAACTGATTTAGAGCATAATTTTCCTTTCTCCCCCTTTGTGATATACTTTTGGTAGCTCAAATAAGATACAGGCACAAGTATCTTACATGAAAATGGATTTTAGATCTCATGTGACTTCTACACAAAGTAAGCAAGAACTTCCAGAAGAGTAATATACCTGGAAGATTGGGTTTTAGATCAACAGTTAACTGGACCGCAACAAGAGAATCATCTTTAGCTCTTGTACCCATCACAGCTCTAGAGTCCCCAACATTTCCAATAATAAGATGACGACCCTACAAAGGAAGAAAAATATCATTTGGACATAACTAATTAACATGCACGTAAACAGCAAAAAAAGACCAAGCCTCTCATTAGGTAGGGTCGGCTACATGAATCAGGTGACGCTATAATGCTCAACTATAAATCATGTTCATTGACAAAACACTGATCTCTAAATCTTTCCTAAACGCTTCGCCTGTAGTTTTTCTTGGCTTCCTTTACCTCTAAAAAATGGACTAAACTCCATTTGATCAACTCTCTTTATTGGGGCGCCTAACAGTCTTATCCACACGTTCCCAAACCACCTAAGGGGTTATTCTACCATCTTTTCTATAATAGGAGCTACCTCAACTTTCTCCCTAATGCATTCATTCTTAATCCCACTAACATTCTCATTTTTGTTACATTGAGTTTACTCTCTTATTAACATTTACTACCCAACATTCATTACATATAACATTGTGAGTCTTATAGTTGTGCCTTAAAATTTCCCCTTAAGCTTGTGGAACACCTTTCTATCACATATACATCTGAACCACTCCGCTATTTCATCCAGCCACTTGAATCCTATGGTTTACATCATCCTCAATTTCTCCATCTAAGTAAAATAAAAATTTCATATGTTAGAATCACTAATATTCAAAAGATTATAAGTCAAAACCTGCTTAACAAGAGTAACTGCTGTTGTCCCACTACAAAAGCAATCAATACTTGGATGTGTCTTTAGTTCTCTATCCATAACTTTGAATGCCTTCAGAAAGGACTGTTTAAGTGTATGAAATATTTCCGGGTCTTTTGTCATTTCTTCAGCATCAACGGATGTCCTAGATTCCTCATTAACAGATACAAAAGTGGCCTCTTCCGAATTCATGCTTCCAGCAGCATTAACACTGATCTCCTTGAGGACTTCATCACCAGACACACAATGTTCCCAATGAGCATTCAGTTTTAGAGGAAGAGAATCCCTCACTCTTTTTGCAACCATGTGACCATATGGACCATGACCATCAAAAACTCCACAGAAAATTGTATCTTGCCGAGAACAAAAGTTCTGCAATACAAGATGAGCAGAATCAGTGAAAACACTACTCAACAGAAGAAAAAATGGTATATCAACAATTCCTAACTGTCTAGAAACAGGTACCAAGAGATTAGTGACCCCCATTTCCTTAACCTAAAAAATGTAAATCCTTACATTATAGTAGTAAAATACATAAAAGGGCATCAACGCAACATATAATTTTCCATTCTTAAACTGGCAACAGATCAAGTTTCATGCAATTCTCTTGAGGGGTGAGTAAACAAACTAAGATCTTTCCGGAATTGACTCATCCAGCATCTTTCACCAAGTTATCCCAGATGAGAAGAAAAAATATCACTGCATAATATCCTTGTTGCAAATAATCAAAACCAGATATTGTAAAAGAAAAGACATAGTTGACTATAGAGAGGAAGTATCAATTTACTCCAAGAGTAAGTTAAAAAACTTACTCCACATCTTGACCATCAATTCTAGGAAAACTATTGGATTTTCCTAGAATTGATGACCAAGATGTGGAGTAAGTTTAAAAAACTTACTCTTCGACTAACTCGATCCCCTCCCGATTATAGATATAGTCAAAGAAAACTATGGGAGCACCCTCCTTAAATTAACACAAAATTTATAAGTACCAAAAGAAACAAATAGGAGGTGCTAAATAAACAACAAACTATGGGTCTCTTGCCAAAATTTACAAACAAACAAAAAAAGAAAATAAAGAGAGAGAAATCATGTGAGTAAAAACCAAACCTCCCAAACAAGCATGGCATCTTGATTAGTTCCCTTCTTGCCTTGTTGAGTAAACAAGGAACCAAATTGGGTAGAGCCATTGAGGAAGTTCCTACCATGGATCCTATGAATTGGTTCATTTTTCCAATACTCAACAGAAGAACTATGTGATCCAAGTTTCTTCTTGGAGTTCTTCCTGTAACTTGGGTGTGGGCTCCTGCTTTCTAAAGAGAAGCAGGAACCCATTCTAAGAGCACTTAGGATTGAGTAAATACACTCCAGACCTAAACAACCACACCCACCACTCTCTTCTCTTAATGGATCCGTTACAACCACTTTAAAGATAAACACTCCCTAAATTAACTAACTTTTTTTTTCTCCTTCTCTTATATTATTGATATTGTTGCTGATTCAGCTTCAACCATCAATAGATAATAATAAAGATAATTAAATATACATTTTTTTAATCACAAAACCAAAAACTCCTTCTCTTTCTCTCTCTCTCCCTCTCTCTCTCTCTCTCTCTGTGTGTCTTTATCTATATATTTCTCTCTCTCTCTCTCTTTATTATGGAACAATAGATAATGGGCACATGGAAAAGCAGATCTATGTAATCTAGAACAACAGCTACAGCTAACTAGGAACAGAAAATGTCTTTAAAAGTTGTTTTTTTTATGGCATTCTATGAACATGTAGGAAAAAATGTTGGGAGCTAGCTATAGATCAAAGGAAGGTTGAGATGAGAATTGAATTTGACTAAGAAATGGAAGGGGAATGTAAATGAAGAGAAGGATAAAAAGAGGAGCACGAGATTCAAAAGAGAGTCAGAAGCGGACAAGGTAAGAGTAGAGAAACAATTGTAGCCACAACTCGGAAACAAACCCGCTCTTGAGAATGTCAATTTTGGAGAGAGAAGGGCAATGCAAGTTGTTTGGGATAGGAAATAAAGAATCATTTTAGTTCATAATTCATTTTGTTTATGTATTTAATATAATAAAATAAAATATTTTATCGTATAAATTATATTATTCGGCAATGTGACACATGTCTTATTTTTTAGTTTTTAGAATTTTGTTATAGATATTGATTAAATAGGATATACTTTATTTTCTTACTATAATTTAGAAAATGTAACATATAATTATTTTTTTATAAGAGTTTAATATTTATGTATTATCAATATAAAGATATATACATACGCAATATATCATTCATCATTCATTTTTTTTAAAGTCAACAATAATTAAAGATAAATAGTAGATTATACAATAATAATATATAAAAGTTATATATGGTGGTTTATATCATATATTTTTTTCTCCTGTTGTTTTAAAGAGGGGATGGGTAGGATTTGAAAACATTGATAAGATAAGATAACAAATTGATTAGTATTAAATTGATTTTGACTTATTTTAATAGTTTAGTAACTTTGGTGTAATAAATTGTGAGCTTAACATTTATATAGCATAATCATTCATTTGCTAAATAATGTCTATTTTCTCTTAATATAATAATTGTCGCTCAGTGTTTCTTATCACGTTATTAAATATAAGGCGGAATATAATCAACATCGTTCTTTTAAGCAATCGTTGTTAAAGGTGATACACAAATATAGCTTCAACACCGCTCTTTGAAGCAAGTGTTGATGTATGTTTGCCTAAGATATTCAAAAACGTTCTTTTAAGCAAGCGCTGTTAAAAGTAGCATATCAACAATACTCATTATAATGAGCGTTGTTAAAAGTCACATATTTAATAGTGCTTAAATGTGTGTTGTTAAATGTGACATTCAACAACGTTATTTTAATCAAGCACTATTTATTTGAATATATTTAATAACACTTGCTTAAATAAGTGTTATTAAAGGTGACATTTCACATCGCTCATTTCAATAAGCGCTATTAAAAGTCACACATTTAACAACGTTTGCTTAAATAAGCGCCGTTAAAGATGACATATCAATTGTGCTTGATATTGTTTCACAAATGATATTTTTGACATAACGTTTGAACCACTAATCAGAATTGGACATATTATATATGCATTCGGGGTCGAAAAATTCATTATATCCAAATTTTCTCACCACATCAGACACGTTCACCCTAAAATTAAAAAAAAAACATTTTTGCTATTTCTTTTTTATTTTTCAAGTTTTGTAGTAAATCTGTTTTGCATTTTTATATTAGATAGGCTTTGAATTTTTCATTAAAACTTTATGTATATATTATCTATGATTTTAGGATGTTATTGATGCAGAGTTTTTGTTGTTTACTCAATTCTAACATGAATTTTCATTACTGTCTTGTTTCGTTACTAGTGTGTCATATAGTGAATCCAATAAATCCTAAAATTTACCTTTACATAGTCAGTCTTTTGGTAGAATTAGTGTAGTTGAAAAGTCACACATTTAAGAGTGTTTTCATTAGATAACACTGTTAAAAGTCATTTTTTTTTGTTTTAGTGAGCGCGAATCTTTGCAGATTTAAAAGCAAGATCTCACACACAATAATATACATTCATTAGCTCTTACTCTTCTTCTCTTAGTTTCTCTCTTCAAACAAGTTATTAGCTTTTGGTTTCTCTATTCGAGCATAAGGTGAATCATTTTCTTATTTTACCTCATTTATTTCTCTTTAATTCACTTTTGCTGCTTGCATTTACATCTAAGTTAATTGCTTATATTATAATACAAGAAATGTCAATGTTAAATCTATGTGAAGTTTGTTATTGATTTAACAAACTTGTATTCTCTGTATGTATTTATTGTATTTTGTTTTTATTTTTTCATCCATATTTTCTATGTAAATTTTGAACTAATGAAGACAAGTTGATGCAATGGTTTATAAATATGGTGGAATTAAACATGCTTCTTATGTGTTTGATAAAATTTGAGAGAGATTTTGCCTTATTTAATATGAGCGTTGTTCAATGAATGTTGTTAAATGGGTGCTATTAAAACTGACATATCAATAACACTCATTATATAATGAGAGCTGTTAAAAGTCATGTACATATATAACAACGCTTGTTGGATGTGGCGCTGTTGTATGACATACAACAGCGCTCATTACAATGAGCGTAGTATAAATTGACCATATAAAGCATACAACAACGCTCATTATTAGACCTGTCAAAATGGGCCGGGTATAGCGAGCCGGCCCGCCAAGGCCCGAAAAAATATAGGGCTTGGGTACTAAAGTTTGAGTATTTTAGTTAAACCGGGCTTTTTAGCCCGGCCCGGCCGGACCACAATAAATTCGGGCTCGGGCCGGGCTTACCCGTTCGGGTTCGGGCCATTGTCTACTCATTTTCTACATGATGTAATCGATTACGATATACTCGTAATCAATTACAACATATGAAAAGCATTAGTTTTTGCTGTTTTTTAAACAGTGTAATCGATTACACAATCCTAGTAATCGATTACACAATCCTGGTAATCGATTACATGCTGATAAACAAATCAGACCTGTGCATTTTACATGATGTAATCGATTACAATGTAATCGATTACAACACATTAAAAGCATCAGTTTTGCTGTTTTTTAAACAGTGTAATCGATTACACAATTCTGGTAATCGATTACACTATTTAAAAAACAGCAAAACTGATGCTTTTAATATGTTGTAATCGATTACAATATACTCGTAATCGATTACAACATATTAAAAGCATCAGTTTTTTGCATTGGTGTAAATAATAAAATAATTCGGGCCGGCCCGCCGCAGCCCGCTTTGGGCGGGTTTGGGCCTCATTTTTAGCAACATAAAATATAACCGAGCTTTTTAGTCCGGCCCGTTTTAGCCCGAATCAAAAGCGGGCTAGCCCGAACCCGTCCGGGTAGCCCGTTTTGACAAGTATACTCATTATAATGAACGCATTTAAAAATCATACCATATTACTATTGTGCTAACATAGACAGCACCCAAAAGTGTTGTTATATTCCTGAAATACGCGATATTTATTTATATATCTGGCGTAGTGGACACTTGTTGGGAGGGGCAATCACACACCCCGAAGGCAATTAATTCCTTACTAAAAAAGGTGGGGGAATACCCTTGGTAGTACCAAAAAATACAAATTATGTCACTTCATGCATTACTTATTATAGTTGACTAGAAAATATTTAATTATTAAACTTTTAAAATTATCAAGTATATTTTTTCAGTCAATCATAACAAAAGGGCATAGAGTGACACTTGATAAATGAATATATTGCATCTCATTCGATTGCTCTAAAAATTATACATAATGAATCGAGTTCTCTTATGTATGTAAATATTAATGTTGTTTGTAATAATATGATTTTATTTGAGTTCAATAATAATTTTACATTTGATGATAGATATTAAGTATGTATTGAAAATATATCCTAAGGATGCTTATAAGTAATTTAATATTGACAATATATGTATTTTAATCAAAAAATTATATCTTATGAAATTCAATGAACATGAGAATATTAGTTTGAAACTTCAATTTCAATATTTTATTCTTGATGTAGTTAGCCATTCAGGTTTGAAAAATTATCAAACCATATGTCGTTAATCATATCATATATGATTGAGTTATTCGTCTTATCTTAACTATTGTGATTCAGCTATTACATAAATATCACTTTACATAGTGATTTATACTAAAATGGAAATAACTGTAAAATTTACGTCTGATCCAACCATGTATGTTTCATTATATTTTTCGTGACTCAAAATTAATTTTAATTATAAATTAAAATTAAATTAAAATTAATTTTAATTATAAATTATAACTAAACTTTGTTGTCTCCAAATCTGTAACTACCACTACATATAGAATTGGTAATTTTTATATTATTGGTTTATAGATATTAAACTCATAAGATAATAAGTTTATGAGTATTAAACTCATTTTTCATAGATTTTAATAATTAGGAAAGTTTGGTGACCTTGGATAACCAACTGATAAATATTAAACTATTTTGACCAATTTTAATTGTAGAATTGGTAATTTTTGTACTATTGGTTTATAGATATTAAACTCATAAGATAATAAGTTTATCAGTATTAAACTCATTCTCATGGATTTTAATAATTAGGAAAGTTTGGTGACCTTGGATAACCAACTGATAAAATATTAAACTATTTTGACCAATTTTAATTGGTTACAAGAGGTTTAGTTGGTCTATGTTATTAACTAATAAGGAATAAATATTATTATCTTGTAAAAAAGGGTTTTACTAATATGGGTACCTCTTTTTTTTTTATTTGGGTACATGTTAGTATTGTATTCCATAAAATTTTGTCAAAATATTCTTTTTGCTTCATAGATATAAGAATAGTACTAAGGTTATTAAATATAGGATAAATCAATATATACACTTATGTCAAAAAAAAATATATACTATATAAATTTAAAACTACTTACTATTAATAATATATAGATATAACTATGTTTGATAATTAAAAGGAAGTTTATTAAAATTATATATTTAATATCCTAAACTTAATACAGGTAAAAAAACGTATGTAATGACATTGTAAGAGTTTTATTTACTGTCAGTTCATCATCTACCTTTCATTTTTAATCACCGCTGACTATTCAAAAAATTAATAAAAATAAATGGTAGATGGTTTACTGTCTATGTATTAATCTTTACCATGACATTGTATGGATATACACTCAACTTAATAATCATTTTAATGATTTGGAATTAAATGTATTAAATCTAAACATGCACACTCTTCCACCTCCCGTTGGGGAAATTAGTGTAACCCTGAAATACATTGTATTAAAAAAAAATTAATCCATGGAAGATTTTGATTTCATTTTCCTATTGAGATTTCAAACTTCATTAAAATTTGTCGTCTCAAAATTTATATTAGCACTCGTGATTGTCACTTCATTCATTATTGTTTGAAATTAGTTGGAAAATTGTAGTTAAAGATATAATAGTTAAGCATTTTTTGTTGGAATTTCTAACAATTTTATGGGTCACAAATATAATTCTATAATTATGTTATAGCCATTATGTATTTAGCCAATATATATAAAATGGTCTTATGGATTAATTTGGTGATTAAGGGCATATGTGTCATGAAATATTATGAGTGTAGATATCTTCGGACAATTTCTAGTTTGATGAAGGGACTGAATTAGAATATTGCAACTTAAGTGGTAACCGTTAATGTTACCTTTATGGGTTATGGTCCCCAGTTGCAGAGCAACGAGTTTTATTGAGTAACTGATGTTATAAGGATTGGTTTGTGAGGATATGTGACTTATGTCACAAAACCAATATATAAAGAAAAGGGGAAAAGCATAAGGTAAGCCAAGAGCCTTTTCATTCTCACTTTGACAAAAATGAACATCAGGAGCACTCTCGTTCTCTCTGGATTCCCCTCTAGCGGAGCGAACGGAAAACCATCAGGCTCTAGCAACCAGAACATCCTACAACCCACATACCTCGGAGCATTCGGAATGGCTAACCAAGGTATGCGTTTTCTTCTTCACTATGAAACCAATTGGGGTTTTCTTCAGTCTGAATTAGGATTGTTCCATTAGGGTTTATGTATGGGCATAAACACTTGGTTTCGGAACAATGTCCTAATCATTCTGTTTCAGGGATACGATTAGGATTAATCGGAAATATCCAACAAGTGGTATCAGAGCCACCCCAATTTGGTTCATATGTGAAATTTGGGTTTTGTATGATGTTGTTCATGTTTTCCCCAAATTGGGTTTTGTTTTGCAAAATTGATGATTGCTATAACATTATTTTGAAACAATAGCAATCATAATGTATTTTTTGGCTGTTTTGGGGTGAATTTTGCGAAAAAACCCGATGGTGAACCTCCATCTTCGTCAAAACCCTCGGGTAGATGAAGGGTTCTCGCTCAAGCGAGACACCTGTCGCTCAAGCGACGTTGAGGCAGTAGCTACGACAAAAACGTTTGGTTCTCGCTCAAGCGAGACTCCTCTCGCTCAAGCGACGTTGAGGCAGTAGCTACGACAAAAATGGTTGGGTTCTCGCTCAAGCGAGACCCCTCTCGCTCAAGCGAGACCCCTGGCGCTCAGGCGAGACCCCCTCGCTCAAGCGAGACCCCTGGCGCTCAGGCGAGACCCCCTCGCTCAAGCGAGATTCAGGGACACTTTTGGGGTCTTTTTCAAGTAAATTTTGGGGCTTTGGTATCTTTATGCATTAAACATGGTTATGATATGGTTACCCGCTGAGTTGTCTGTTATTTCAAGTGAGCCACTTGAAGTGGAATGTCGCCCAAGTGACCTCTTTCATGAATATAACTCATAAGGAATATTAGATGTTGGTGTGTGTGGTTATTCATGCGGATATTAGCTGGCTCTAAGGAAAGTTAATGTTTGGCCGAAGATCATGCACATTGGCGATGATAAACATGTGATAATTATTCAGTTTTATACATGTGACTGTTGAATCAATCCAAAGAGGGGTTCGTCCGTTGACATGTCTTATTATCAATGTTGATCATTGCAACAAGAGTACCACTTGCAGTTAATATTACTGTCCAAAGACTTGATATTAATGGTGCGCTAGGTATCTTGATTGGGACATACCATTGTTTTTAGCATATTGATGATTTTGAGTTGTGAGCATGTTTTAATATATTGTCTTTTGTTCTATTTAGCACCAACTATTGCTTCTATATCTGCAAATCTGAATTCGGTTCCGGTCATCAATAGAACAAATTTTGAGGACTGGAAAGAGAACATGGAAATTGTTCTTGGCTGCATGGATCTGGACTATGCATTAAGGGTAGAGCAACCACCTCCTCCTTTGGAATCCAGCACCTCAGAAGAGAGGATGAATTATGAGAAGTGGGAGCGCTCCAATCGCATGTGTCTCATGATCATTAAGCGCGGTATTTCAGAAGTCTTTAGGGGTATTGTCTCTGATAAGACGACAAGTGCCAAATTTTTCCTTGCTGAGATAGAAAAGCGCTTTGCAAAAAGCGATAAGGCGGAAACAAGTACTCTGTTACAGAACTTGATTTCCATGAGGTATCAAGGCTAGGGAAATATAAGGGAACATATTATGGGAATGTCCAACATTGTCTCAAAGCTGAAGGCTCTTAAGCTTGAGATGTCGGAAGACTTGCTCATCCATCTGGTTTTAATTTCTCTTCCTTCACAATTCAGCCAGTTTAAGATTTCTTATAACTGTCAAAAGGAGAAATGGTCTCTTAATGAGCTCATTTCATATTGTGTGCAAGAAGAGGAAATGATGAAGCAAGAGATGACAGAAAGTGCCCATTTTGTTAGTACCTCTAAAGACAAGGGCAAAAGGAAAATAATTATGGAGCCTAAGAATAAAGCTGCAAAGGGTCCAGTGCAAAAGAAGTACAAACAGGTTACTGTTTGTTTCTTTTGCAAAGAATCTGGACATTTAAAGAAGAAATGTTAAAAGTATCACGCTTGGCGTGCTAAGAAAGGTACATTTCTTGCTTTGGTCTGTTCTGAGGTCAATTTAACTTCAGTACCTGGAAACACTTGGTGGTTAGACTCCAGTTCAACTTCTAACATCAGTGTTTCACTACAGGGTTGTTTGAACTACCAAAAGCCTAATTTTGTTGAAAGATACATATTCGTTGGCGATGGAAAATCGGTAGAAGTTGAAGCTATAGGACATTTTAGGTTATTATTAAGTACTGGTTTATATTTGGATTTGAAAGACACCTTTGTTGTACCGTCTTTTAGACGGAACTTAATTTTTGTTTCTTATTTGGACAAATTTGGTTATTATTGTTCATTTGGAAACAATTCGGTTAAATTGTATTTAAATTCAAATATTGTTGGAACTGATACTCTTATGATGAATGATAACCTTTATATGTTGAATATTGTAGCTGATTATAGCGAAACCTTGAATGTGGAATCACGTGGTACTAAACGTAAAATTGATAATAATAATTCAGGTGCATTATGGCACAAGCGCCTAGGTCACATTTCTCAAAAGAGAATTGAGTGTCTTGTGTCAGATGGGATCTTGGATTCCATTGACTTCACAGACCATAAGGTTTGTGTTAAGTGCATAAAAGGTAAACAGACCAAACAATCGAAAACTGGTGCATATAGAGCTTCGGACATCTTAGAATTGATACATACGGACATATGTGGGCCATTCCCTACGGCTTCCTGGAATGGTCAACAATATTTCATATCATTCATAGACGATTATTCTCGTTATGCATACATTTTTCTTATTCATGAAAAGTCTCAATCAGTGGACGTGTTCAAAACTTTTAAGGCTGAAGTTGAAAATCAACTCAGCAAAAGGATAAAGTGCGTCAGATCTGATCGTGGTGGTGAATACTACGGTAGATATGACGGTTCAGGTGAACAACGTCCAGGGCCTTTTGCCAAATACCTAGAGGAATGTGGTATAGTCCCACAGTACACTATGTCAGGATCGCCTAACATGAATGGTGTGTCTGAAAGACGAAACCGGACTCTTAAAGATATGGTAAGGAGTATGATTTGTCATTCTACCTTACCAGAGTCACTCTGGGGAGAGGCACTTAAGACTGCGGCTTATATTCTTAATAGAGTACCAACTAAAGCGGCTTCCAAAACACCTTATGAGCTTTGGACTGGGCGAAAGCCAAGTCTTAAGCATTTTCATGTGTGGGGATGTCCAACTGAGGCAAGGCCTTATAGGCCTTATGAAAAGAAATTGGACTCCCATATAGTGAGCAGCTACTTTATTGGTTACTCTGAAAAATCAAGGGGCTATAAATTTTATGATCCAAATTTAAGATCCATATTTGAGACGGGTACATCCACGTTCTTTGAGGATATTGAGTTTGAGGGGGAAGATAAGGTAAGAAACTTTGTCTTAGAGGAAGAATCTGTATCAATTCCAGACCGATTCATATAGTTGCTTCTGATGAAGCAAATTTGGAACCTCTTCAAGACACTCTCCCTACTCAAGATGAGTTAGTAATTCAAGAAGGACAAACTCAGATTCCTCAAGAACATGGACAAGAGTTGCAAGAGCCTATAGCTTTGTGTAGATCCACTAGAGAAAGGAGGAATGCAATTCCAGATGATTACATCTGCTTTCTCATGGAACATGAGGGTGATGGTGTTATGGATAACGATCCTTCAAACGTTCGAGAAGCCATCCAAAGTTCCAATTCGGAAAAGTGGATTGAAGCAATGAAAGAGGAGTATAAATCCATGCAAGACAATAAAGTTTGGGAACTTGTCCCATTACGAGAAGGTAAGAAACCCATTGGTTGCAAATGGATTTTTAAGACCAAGCGGGATTCTAACGGTAATGTGAAAAGGTATAAGGCACGTCTTGTAGCTAAGGGTTTTACTCAAAAGGAAGGGATTGACTATAAAGATACTTTCTCTCCGGTATCATCGAAAGACTCTCTTAGGACAATCCTCGCTCTTGTAGCTCATTATGATTTGGAGCTTCATCAGATGGATGTCAAAACAGCTTTTCTCAATGGAAACATTGATGAAAAGATTTATATGGTGCAACCAGAAAACTTTGTGTCGGGAGACCCAAATAATATGGTTTGCATATTGACAAAATCTATCTATGGACTAAAACAGGCGTCTCGTCAGTGGTACCACAAATTTCACGAGGTGATTCTCTCATTTGGTTTTGAGATGAATTCAGTCGAGGATTGTGTGTATCACAAATTCAGTGGGAGCAAACACATTTTCTTGCTCTTGTATGTGGATGACATACTGCTTGCAACTAATGATGTGGGTGCCTTGTTGGAATCCAAGTCATTTCTCTCTAGTAATTTTGAAATGAAAGATCTTGGTGAAGCTTCTTTTGTATTAGGAATTCAGATACACCGAGACAGATCTCGGGGTATTCTTAGATTATCACAGAAGAGCTATATAGAAAAGGTACTTAAAAGATTTGGCATGCAGAATTGTAAACCAATGGATACTCCAGTTACTAAGGGAGACAAATTTAGTCTCAATCAGTGCCCTAAAGGAAATCTGGAAATTCAGGAAATGCAAAAGATCCCTTATGCATCAGCTGTAGGGAGTCTAATGTATGCTCAAGTATGTACGTGTCCGGATATAGCGTTCATAGTTGGGGTTTAAGGCAGATATATGAGTAATCCAGGAATGGATCACTGGAAAGCAGCCAAAAGGGTCATGAGGTACTTAAGGGGAACAAAAGACTATATGCTCACATATAGGAGATCAGACCAATTAGAGATCATTGGGTATTCTGACTCCGATTTTGCGGGATGCCAAGACAGCAGACGATCCACTTCGGGCTATGTATATCTGTTAGAAGGTGGTGCAGTTAGCAAACTCTTGTGGCTTCATCCACTATGGCAGCAGAATATATAGCATGTTATGAGGCATCACATCAGGCGACATGGCTGAGAAATTTTGTCACTAGGCTGCGGATTGTGGAAGGAATTGAAAGACCACTAAGGATATACTGTGACAATAAGTCAGCCGTGTTGTTCTCCAATAACAATAGGAGTACAGCAAAGTCGAAACACATCGACATAAAGTTCCTAGTTGTTAAGGAGAAAGTACAAAGCGGACAGCTTTCCATAGAACACTTAGGCACTAACTCCATGATTGCGGATCCTCTTACAAAAGCTATCACACCCAAGGTCTTTTATGAGCATACTGCTCACATGGGTGTTCTACAGTGTGAGGATCATTTGGTTTAGTGGGAGTTAGAACATGTGTACACTTTTATGTTTTGTGGAATTTCAGTATTATGTATGAATACTTTGTATTCAAACTTCAGTTGATTAATCATTCAGTTTGGTATTTTGTCATTATGCTTTGTACAATAAGGTTTTATGTTATAATTAAGGATCTCACTAAATTAAAGTAGGAGCAGTTGAAAATTGACATGTAAAGACCATATTCATGTGATTTTCATGCTACACATTTCATGATGTATCATGTCATTTGGTTGTGTCAAAGTTGGTGATCATTGTTGAATTAGTCATGATTGATATGACGAAGTTCACTATGGTTCGATACGGAGACGGGACTAATGGACGGGATAATTTGGGTATGCCTGTGACATAATGGTATATTAAGCGCGCAATAAGGATAACACGTATGGTGAATCATATATGTGACCAGTAGGAGATTGTTGGAATTTCTAACAATTTATGGGTCACAAATATAATTCTATAATTGTGTTATAGCCATTATGTATTTAGCCAATATATATAAAATGGTCTTATGGATTAATTTGGTGGCTAAGGGCATATGTGTTATGAAATATTATGAGTGTAGATACCTTCGGGCAATTTCTAGTTTGATGAAGGGACTGAATTAGAATATTGCAACTTAAGTGGTAACCGTTAATGTTACCTTAATGGGTTATGGTCCCCAGTTGCAGAGCAACGGGTTTTATTGAGTAACTGATGTTATAAGGATTGGTTTGTGAGGATATGTGACTTATGTCACAAAACCAATATATAAAGAAAAGGGAAAAGACATAAGGTAAGCCAAGAGCCTTTTCATTCTCACTTTGACAAAAAGGAACATCAGGAGCACTCTCGTTCTCTCTGGATTCCCCTTTAGCGGAGCGAACGGAAAACCATCAGGCTCTAGCAACCAGAACATCCTACAACCCACATACCTCGGAGCATTCGGAATGGCTAACCAAGGTATGCGTTTTCTTCTTCACTATGAAACCAATTGAGGTTTTCTTCGGTTTGGATTAGGATTGTTCCATTAAGGTTTATGTATGGGCATAAACATTTGGTTTCGGAACAATGTCCTAATCATTCTGTTTTGGGAATACGATTAGGATTAATCGGAAATATCCAACATTTTTCTGATCAATCAAATTTTTTTGACACACTTTTTGGAATAGAAGTTGTGCTCCCATATCAGCTCAAAAAAATTTCCACTTCCACCTTTGTGTGGCACACAGTTTCACTAATACTCTCTATTCTCCTTCATTAAGTCCTATAAAAGGCCATCATGGAAAAGAAGTATTTATCTCTCGTTTTTCTTTTGCTTTGCCTTACTGATGTTTTTCTTATTGAGAGTTTCAGATTTAGTGTTGAACTAATCCATCGTGATTCTCCAAAATCACCATTCTACCTTTCCAACGAAACTCATTATGAGCGAGTTGCTAAAGCTATTCATCGTTCCATTAGTCATGTTAATAATTTTAACAAACCTTATTTTTCCACAAAAAAACATTGAGTTTAATGTGGCTTCTAAAAATCAAGGTGAATACATCATGAGTTACTCGATTGGCACCCCAACAGTAAATATCCTAAGTTTTTTTGACACTGGTAGTAGCATTATTTGGTTGCAATACCAACCTTGTCACTCTTACAAACAAACCACTCCAATATTTGACCCTTCAAAATCTACAACATACAAAATACAAATTTTGCCTTGCACTTCTAATACATGTGATATTGTAGAAGGCACGTTTTGCTCTTCATATAGTGATAAACAGAGTTGCCAATATATGATTAGCTATGGGGATGGTTCAAGATCATCAAAATGAAATCTTAGTTTGGATACTCTTACTTTAAGTTCCACTAATGGCTCTATTGTCTCATTTCCTAAAACTGTTATTGTAAGAGATATATATATAAGTGTAATTTATTAACAAAAAATGACAATGAGGGTAATCAAGAAGTTAAATATGGTAAATTGTGAAAACAATTCCTATTAATATGAAATTCGATCTATATTCATTATTTTTTATTTGTTACAAACTGCATCAATAATTCTAAGGATTTGTTTAAATTACTCTTATATTATATTCTAACTAACACAAATAATGAATAAACATCGACTCTTATACATTCACAATTTACCATATTTTATTTGATTTAATTACACATGTCGTCATTTTTTGTTTAAGAAATTACACTTATCTCTCTTACAGAGATAATCAGTGTAATGTATATATATATAATTAGAGGTGATTTGTGTAGGTTTTAAAAAGTGTGAATGCTTTGTATAATTTCACTAAAACTCATAGGGTGTGAGTGTAATTTACTCTATTGTTTATGAGTATGAGTATCCAACGAGTTTTTAATTTTAAGTATATATTAATATATTTTGTAATAATAATATATAAATAATGATTACGTGAATAATAAAATTTATGTTATGTTAATCTTATTATTATATTTTAGTAATTAAAATTCACTATAAAATTATAATTATAAAATACATAATATATAATTATAAAATAGAAAATATTTAATATATGTAAAATATTTAATTAAATAAATATTTTGGTATCCATAAAAGAGATATCATGATATTTGTCTTCACCCTTAAGCTATTTTTGTGACTAACTATTGTGGATAGTACGAGACTGTTTTTTTATAAGCAAAGATAGATTAAAGAATACAAAGGGGTGTCAACCCGATTACAGGTTACACAAAAATAGAAAGGATCAATGCACCATTTTGCAAAAGAAATAGAACTTACACAAATAATATTAAAAAATCATAACCAAAATCTAACCTATATCAGAATATAACTAGGAGATTTCCCACTAACAATGACTTCATTCCTCATATACCACACCGACCAAATAGCAGAAAATGACTTAATTCTCCTTCCTCAAATTACATAAAGCATCATGATACTAAATAAAATCAATAATAATAGACGAGATAAGAACATTCACTTGCAACAAAATCAATAACAAATATTTTTGCCATCGGATAGTTTTCCTTTAAAATTTAAAGGTGTAGTTGCTTTCAATGGCAGAGAAACAATTTTATAGTTTAAATAAAATTGTTATATTTTGGTATTCAAATTTAATTATGTTTTAAGTCTATGTAAATAGGGATAATATTATCTTAGATTCATGATTTGTTATAGTTTGGGGTTCTCATAAATCCAAAATATTTATTAGAGGTCCTCCATCAAAATGCAATCCTTATCTAGCGATAGCTTATAAAATTTTATGTCAACAACTCTTAGCCTTTAAACATGTTTATACACTCCAACACCTAAATATTTGTAAAATTTATTTTAAAGATATCTAATTTTTGAATAATTTCTGAAATAACATTTGAATATAAATGTATGTCATTAAAAAATATTCAAATGGTGACGCGTGGAAGCTTGTTTAGGAAGTATCATTTTTTATGTGGAATTTTGTTAAGTAAATTGGCAAAAAAATGATTTTACTTGGACGAACGATTTATAGCATATATTTTGAAATTGTGATGACTCATATCATTAATACTTCATGAAGCCAAAGTTCTTTCCTTAGTTCAATGTAAATCAAGCCAAAGTTCTTTGCATTGTTCAATATAACAAGTATTTTTTAGACAATGTACTTGATTTGATCTCCATCTTTCAAAAAAAATTTACTTCATTTTGTCATTTTTCTTTTATTTCATTTTAACCCATTTAGCTATTTTTTGTTAGTTGTGTAGACATAATTTTAGTCACTTCTCAATGGTACAACAACTTAGAAAAGTATATTATAGGGTTTCTTCAGTCACCTCCTCATTGTTGAATATATTTACGAGTTGATTTTTAAAGAGTAATGGAGGTAAGAGAATGATTTCTATCATATATTTTGAAGAATGATTTCTACTATATATTTTAAAATTGTGATGACTCATACCATAAAAACTTAATAAAGCCAAAGTTCTTTGCATAGTTCAATGTAACATGTATTTTTTAGACAATGTATTTGATCTCCATCTTTAAATTTTTTTTACTTCGTTTTGTCATTTTCTTTTATTTCATTTTAGCCCATTTAGTTATTTTCCATTAACTGTGTAGACATATCATTAGTCATTTCTGAATGGTATAACAACTTAACAAGTTGAGAAATATATTTAAGCGTTTCTTCAATCACCTCCTCAAAACATGCATGTCTTTGGTAGATATATTTGGGTGTTAATTTTTAAAGAGTACATTTATAAGATAATTCTCAAGTCTTTCCTTTACCTTAAGAAACTCACAAACAAACCGAACAAAAACAATGATTTATTTTTGGAAAATTCTACTTCAGTTATTCAAAGGTGAAGAACTAATAAAGCTTGTCATGTGATCCTTGTGGCCTATGAATCTATTGAATGTGCCTCTAGATTAGTTAGAAATAGTAACATGCTCCTACATTGATCGAACTGAGTATGAATCATCTCCATTAATGAAACGACAAATGATATTTTTACACGTTCAATGATGAAAATATCATTACATGTGTTAATAGAATGACATAATTGTTATTTAATTCTCCTTTTTACCTTGTTTTACATATAATTTGTCTCTAAATTAATTGAGAGAATCTTACTCGTATAAACTCGGGTTGTCATAGAACCCCCACAAACCTCTTGTACTATATTTATTCTGTCTTCTCTGGTGTATCTATTTAAATTACACAACATTCTTATTAGTGTTATAATAAACATAATCTCTTATTAGATTTTTATAGCCCAACATTTAATCTCATTCAATTTTGTGGGTTTGATATATATTTAGTTAAATTTTCATATAAATGTGACTGTTACTTTTCACCACATATTACTCTGAAGCAATTCTCAAATTCATCCATGCTGCATAAAATCAATGGTTTATATAACCCTTCTTATTCCATCATTTATATGATGAACCTAAAATACTTATATTATGTGACATGATATAGTATGGTCTCATTTCCATTTGAGTGATACAAGAGTTAGTCTATTGTTATACTTACATTTGATATACTTTGTCTTACTTCTATTTAAGGTAACATTTGATTGTAAAAATGCTTTTACAGTCCTAAGAATCATAATCTTAAATGCGAGACTAACATATTTGAAAGAAAAATAAAAAGAAAAGGATACCCAGTCAAATAACATGACCCCCACAATTTGAAAATGTGAACGATTGTGAGTCTCAATATTAAAAATCAACTTACGTATTTGTAATATGAGCTTGTGCTTATATCAATTCACCTCTTAAAAACCAACAAGATCTTGCGTTAATTGTACACAAAAACACTTGTTTCCATTTCAAACCTCTAATATCCTTCTTTTGTCTCAGCTATTTAAACCTCATGCCCTTCTTCAATAAGACCACAAAAGTAACTCTCCCATCTTCCTTTAGATGGTAATCAAGACTTCACCCTTTAATAAACATATAAATACTCTACCCAACTATGATACCTAATAGAGAAAACGTTATATACCCTAATAATATAAGAGTTTTTTACACTATCAATATATCATCCACCATTGACTTTTAAATATAAAAAGAATGGTGAATGATATATTGTACATTGCATAGATATTATACTCTAACTGAGAATTTACATAACCTAGGGCCTTCTTACTACCTAGCAGCCTTGTACTTTAGCAAGTTTATTTTTTACCCCTAACTACACATTATAGCATGAACATTATCTTGAAAAGCAGAGAATTTAGCACATGATAGAACACCACCAAGATAAAAGTAAATCCATTATTGAAAAGACACTTGAAATAAAATACAGTAATACACCCAACATAAATCAGAGTGGCAAGACCATGATATGTAGGAAGGGCATGAAGGCAAGAACAAAATGAGATAGAAGCTTAAATAGATATAAGTGCTGCAAATCAAACTTAAGAGAATTCGAGTAGATATCTCGGAAAGCAGATATTTAACGGTACAAGAGCCGAAGACAGCGTAATATCCTCAGCCTTGAATCTCCGCCACACTTACTCTTCCTCTTCTGCTTCCTCCAGCCAATTAACAAAGGGTTCGAGTGCCTTAGTAAAGTTTTGCCTGTACCAGTTCCAAATAAAGCAATTCTTAGTAATAAGTTTAGTAGCATGAGAAATTACCCACAGTTTGAAGTAAATGGGATTTTTATAAGTCAGAGAATGTGCACAAGAGATACAGACCTGCCCTTGGTGTTGGTTCCTTTTCGGAACCAGTGAAGAATGGTATCCTCAGCCAGCACATCCGCCTCATAAAGTGACCTAACAATCTCAGGGAACAGCTTCACCAATCTAGCATCCTCATAGCATTGCATCTGTACTTTGTACAACAGTTCTAGCTCAAGCTTCCCAGTGGTGCAGAATGTATTCAACAGCTCGGACCAAGTTTTTACCTTTATCATAATCACATCAGTCTTCACCAACAACTTTGACAATTACATGATAATAAACTAATTGATACAATCATTAAAACAAGTCAAAGTGAGCATGTGTTGACAACAATTGAGAACATTTAATTCACTGCCACTCAACTTGTTAAGCAGTATTCAGATAGCTCTATAAACTTCAAAAACACAATTGTCATAAGCACCTCAGCTCTTCATTGAAGATGTATGCATGTCAAAATGGAAATTCAACATGCCGAGAAAATATCATGATATTCAAACCATAAAAAAAAGTCAAATCCATTGAGTATGATCCAGTCATGACCTCATATCATGATAAATGAAATTTCAAAATTCGCTACTTGAGACTGTTTTCTGTTCAATAAACCAACTAACTTCACAAGGTCAAAGTCATCAAAGGCAAAAGTTCCTAAGCAAGCAAATACAAACAGGCATAAATCTAAAAGATACCTGGCGCAGGGCTGCATTTGAATTCTGTTGCTGATTTTTCCCTGACCACTGAACAGCGTCCATTAAAACATCCCACAATACTCGCACAACCTCAATGTCTGGCAATTTAGCATCTCTAACTTGCAGCTTCACAGTTTCAATAACTTCAGATATATCAGCCTCCTCTGTAATCTGTGTTGTTAAGGCAGACTTCATTTCCTTAAGTTTCACCTCAAATATTTTCTTTTCATTATACTCCACCAAGGCCACCAGTCCTTCCTTGCTAAAACATTGACAATGAATAAACCTCTATAAGTTCCAACATAATTATCAAAACAATAGGGAATGATAAATGTTAGAGTCTAGTATAATTTTCGCGTATAAAATTGTGAGACAAAGCAATTGAATGAAAATTAAATAAGATTAAATCACCCGAACAAATATATACTTAAGCATGCCCACTTTAGATGATCAATTCGTGAATGTATCTAATTGATACAGTAGATTCAGAAACAAGCTTCAGATACCAGAAAATTGGTGCTTGCTTTCCAGGTATGGTTCCAGGCTGCAGTTCAGGCCTTGAGAAGCCTATTCAATTCAATTTATTTACCAGAAAGAAAAAAAAGAGATTGTATCCTATGGTGAAGCAAAAATGTTTAGTGAAGCCCCTGCAGCATACTAATTGAGAATTGCATCTCAATTGTTTTGAAGCCAATGGCTTACCCATATATAATCAACCATCAACCATCAACCATGCTCTAAGACGCAAGAATATAAGGAATTATCTAAAAAAGGTATCCATAGCAATAATAAGTAAGACTTACAAGAAATGTTCAGAGAAAGACTCATTAGATCTTTTTGCAGGGGGGAAAATATCCAAAAGATTATCCTCAACTTTTCCCCTTTTCAGAATTGAAATAAGATCATCAAGGCTGTTGTCAATCAGATACTCCTTAAAGAAGTCAGTCATAAATGACAGAACTAGCCCTTTGGCCACAAGGTTATCTTTAAGAAGTGGTTGAAACACAGTTTCTGGCGGAAGGCCAGACAGCTTCTGGGAGAATGCAAGTGCTGTGAAGATTGCCAACTTTTTCCTCTCATTTTCCTCGAATAGTTCCAAGGACTGAAGGAATTTTCGCATGACATTTTCTAGGTTCTTGATGAGAAACGGCCTTCGCCGCAAAATCTTCTGTATGTAAATTACAGATGGTAAGATGAATTCACGCTTGGGCTCACACTCTATTACAGAGTAAGGATGGCGCTCGCCCTCATCAGGCTTGGTAGTTCCAGGCTGTGTACGACAGCCGATGAAAACAACCTACATTAATGCAAAATTGAGATGTAAATGATCTATAGGACATATGTGAGTCAGAGGCATCATTGATAGTAAAATATTAAAGAACTATTGAAAACATTAAAATTAGAAGACCCCTGATATGCTTTTGTAAATGGAATAAGAAAGCCAATAAAATGATAATTTTTAATGTCTTCAACCACATTCAAATTCTGCAACTATGATCAGCTGTTTATTTTAGTCAAAATATTCACGGCAGTGAAGGAAGAAAAATAGCCCTTTACTGCTGAAGACTGAGAATCACATTTAGGGTGACTAAGGTGTCTCTGCACAGATTTAGAAAGTCTTGATAAAGCAGATACCATCTAAGCATGTTACACCACAATTGTTATGAAAACCATCAAATTATGGATGTAAATAATACCATACATATGCTTCTAATTGTCTCTTCCTACAGCAAAATCAAAAATAAAAGATCAACAGAGAAAAATTCTTCTGCTGGTGTAGAAAGCTTGCCTCAAAAAAGGTGTCACCGTATCTTGAGAAGTTAAGGTCTGAAGATTCAATGCTCTTAGCAATAAGTTCCTATGGAGATAAATTAGTAACTCAGTTCCGTGAAGATATCAGAGCAAAAAAGTGTGAACGCAAAGCAAATGGTCAACAGTAATTACCAGATCACCAGCATTATCCAAATAAATCTGGACCACTGCATCCGAGAATGCTGCAGGGTCCAGCGGCGCTGCGATATTCCGTTTGCGGGTCTTAATCCGCGTACCACTAGAGATTGAGATAAACATAACAAAAGATAAGCATCTCAATACAAATTACACACTTGCAAGAAATAACACAACGATAGAAGCTGCATGGTAAAACAAGACCATAGTATAGTTGAAAGATTGGAGAGTTGTTGTATTGATCTATAGTTTGTTGTCGCAATGAGAGACTGCAACGCTCATTTCTATAGCACTTAAAGATTGGAGAGTTGTTGTATGCATAATAGCACTTAAATTATTAATCTATAGTGTGTGTGTGGAGGAGAGGTTTTCTCTCTGGTTAGGACTTAGGAGTGTAGACTCTGAAATTTCTATGTTATTGTAGAACATCAATGCTCATTTTTTTTTCTAAAATCTTATAAATTACAATCCTGAATTTTAGCGTCTCTATCACCTTCCATTGAAATTTTAATAGAAGGAAGGGTAAAAAAGATCCATTGTTTTCTTCTCCTAAATTTATATATCTCTCAACCAATTACTTGCTACCATTAATTAATGCCTACGATATACGAATACTTACCCGAGAGTGGGTCTCTCCTTCGAGCTGCAAGAAAGTATAATCATGATTAGTCTCTAATTATATAATGTAAATAAAAAATATCAATTGCTAATTTACCAACCAATTACACCTTTTCTCAAGAAGCTATTCAACTACAAAACACACTTCAAAAACACTACAATGATAATATTTAAGGCTTTATCTAATCAGTGCCCAATGACACATTTTAATTCACCTAATTTTCCATTGTTGTTGAAAATTGATGCAATTACAAAATTATAATATATCATTTAGAGGCAAATTTACCCTGTGAAAATATATCAAAAAAACATATATGAAAAGATTTAAATTAACGCGTTTGATGAAGTAAATCTGTTGAACCAAACAAAGAGTAAATCACTATCGAAACAAAAACGGTGAGGTAAATCTGGATCTAATGGATCTAAGAGAATCACGAAAGAAAGAATAAAAACAAAAAATTAATTTAAAAATAAAGGATTATATTTTGAGTAATTTTTGTCGTTGCAAAAGAGATCGATCACGTGGAAAGGGAAATGAAGAAGTAAAGCACAACGCAGAAAGAAAAAGAAGATTACCTCATAAACCAAGACGAAAAGGGATCGGAAGATCGGTGTCTTCTTATTGAAGAGAAAGAGAAAGAGAAATCAAGAAAAAAAAAACAGAAGGAAAAAGAAAGGAGGAATCCAAATTGTGAGTTTGGGACTTTGGACACCTATATTTATCTATTTATTCTATTATTATTATTAATTAGTAATTAATTAATTTAAATAATAATGAACATATTAAATGTTATAGTCTTCGTGAAAGATTCATATATCACCAAATAAGTTTATGGAAGAATCAATATGGTGATTAATTTTTGGAACTTAATTAATGGTGATTGTTGAAATATATTGTGATATTTTGCGTTAATATTATATTAGTATAGTAATTAATTTAAATTCATTTATTTTTTGTATAAAAAGTAATCATTGTAAAATTCAATTTTCATGATTAAAATATGTATGTCGTAAAATAGATTAGTTAGTTAGCAGTTACTCAAAGTTATGTCTATTGTATTTTTTATATAATAGGTTGATAATTTGTTTGTAATTTAATTCATTCAATTTCATTCATTTGATGAAATAACATTATTTTCTTACTTTTGATTTCTAATATGGTATCATAGTTAATCATATATTTTTCTTCTCCTTATTTTCTTCTTCTTCTTCTCAAATGTTCTTAATGGTAGAAGAAGTCGTGTTTTTAGCGGAAATTGTACTACCGTTGTTGGTTTCTATAATATAACATATTCTGACTTCTTCACAAGGTCTGGTTTGACGTGTTCACATGAGGCAAATTGTGAAACGTTGGTTAACAAATGCAAACTACTTGTTAATCAATTATCAAGCAAACTACTTGTTTCTTGGTAAAGAGGTAACCCCTACAAAATATGTAGGTTAAAGTAATGCATGATTTTTGTATAAAAGTTACCTTTTGATGCAACCAACTAAAATGGATGAATGATGATACTCAAAAAATTGATTTTATGCATTCTTAGAAATATGCGAGATACTCATCATTTGGGTTATCCTACCTAAACTCAAACTAAGCACACATCTTAGAACTTATAGAAAAGTAAAAGTAACCTTCCCTAAAGCTTGAGTCTTGGTATTGTTGTTTGTTGTAGAGTCACGTCTTCAAGCTTTCAGATCGACTTTGTCTTCATCGAAACCATACCGGAAGATAGATGTTGCAATCTCGCTTGTTGATTTCTCTTGCAATCTCAATCCACACTACTTCTAACCAAGAATACCCAACAAATAGACCTTTTCTTGGGACCTTGACTTCAGCCTAGGATTTCCTCCAAAATTTCTCTCTTCCTCTAAAGGGGTGCCTCACACCCCAAAGAGACAAATTTATAAATCGACTGGTAAAATGTGTACAAAGTTTCTTGCACCTACATTGTGCTAATCATACACTAAAATTCAGAACAAACTAACCTTTGATGAATCTCACAATCTCATAGATGAATATGGATGATTATGAGAGATAAAAATAAAATCTTTGAAAAACACTCAATGTTTGAAATTAAACTTTTTCAAAGATTCACACAACTCTATCTTTTCATATGAAAGTTTTTATCACACTTTTCAGAAAAAACTCTTGAAAAATTTGTGTGTCAATCTTGCAACAAGTTCATTTATTATCTTCTATTTGCTTATGGGAAAGGATGTTAAATTACAATTCAGTTTCAAGTTGTTTTCTGTTGGGGATAATCGATTAAATAACCACTTAATTGATTAACGTTTCTTTAAAACATCCAAGATTCTATAACAAAAATTGATTTAATCGAATAACCATGTCCTTAATAGATTAACAAGTTTTTCATTTGAAAAGACTTAATTGGCTAACCAATTTCTTAATCAATTAACTGTTTTTTGAAAAGACTTAATTATTTTTCCATGAACTTCTAACATGAATGGTTAATGCATGATGCATAATTTTGAAAATATATATGTATTAATGCATCAAAATCATGTATGTATGCTAAATATACTTAAATCATGTTATGTATGAAAATCTTATATGCATTACGTTCATACTCTAATATGTGAGATTTATCATAAGGTTCACTCATCTTAGACTCTACTCATTCAAAGCATCTTAGGACCTAAAATAAAAAGATTACTCTAACCTTGTTGATCCTTTCTTGAAGCTTGAATTTGAGTCTTCATGTTGTTGTAGTTGATTTGTCATTGTCAATTGTTTTTATGCTTTAAGCATTATCTTCATCAAAATCATGTTCTTGCATATTTGCATTCAAAATATCCCCTTTTGATGATGACAAGCCAATCTTGCATATCTTGCAACTTTCTTGAATGACAACCAACTTATTTTGAGATTTGCTTAGAGCTTGAAATTTTGCTCCCCTCATTTTGTGCATTTGATATTTTTGAATTTTGCAGATGTTTGTAATGCATCAAATTTACAAAACATAGAAAACAACATTTCTCTCCATTTTTACATGATCAAAAAGCAATATTATAGATTTAAAATAAGCCAAAAGTAAAGAGATAATAAAATTTATTTTGGTCTTAATCAATTATACATGGACTAAATCAATTAAGCAGATTATGAAATCACTGAAATTGCAAAAATTTGCTGCAGTTAATCGATCACATCTATTTTTAATTGATTAAATAAAGTATATATCAACAATTCAATGAGTATATTATGATTTTTCCTTAGCATTACACAACATATATTCAGAAATTATATTAGTTGTATTAACAAATTAGTAAGAAACGAGATAAAGAAAATGTGATCAACACATATAATTCATTAAGTACATCCATTTCATACATTAAACATAAGTCTATATAAGTAAGGATAACATATGTCAAAACACCAAAGAAAAACAGAATCTAAAACAAACATATGGTCAAAAAGTACAAAACAAACAACAATGACATAACAATACACACCCTAGACTAAACCAACTAGGACTACTTATTATCACCCTAACTAGACTAGCTACTAGGAGGTGGTTGAGAGAAGTCGCCTAAGGTCCTAAACAAGAAGCGAAGGGTTTCAAAACTAGTATTGTTTGTCGATTCTTGTCTCTGAAACTCAACCATGAGCCTATCTTCCATTTCTTGCATTCTATTATCAATGCGCTCATTAAGGCGTTGTTCCATAGCATCCAAATGAGGCAAACACAAATATGATTCTTGAGGAATATTGGGAGCCTCATCAATTTGTGATGCTTGGGTTTGATCAATTGGAATAGCATTCTCTTCTGTTGGTTAACAATGGCTCTATCTTCACCTAGAATGTGGTGAATAGGTGGTACACGATTGAATTCGATTCGAAAGGCAAAATATATTCCAAAATAGTACTAGTTTTAATCGATTAAAAACAAGTTAATCAATTAATACAGAGCAAATTAATCTATTATGTGCAAACTTAATCAATTAACACAGAACAAATTTAATCGATTATATGGAAGCTTAATCGATTAAACTGACAGTTTACTCGGAAATATTTTGGTTCTTGATTCTTTCAAAAAAATAAGATAATAGAGATTATACAACACCTAATATGCTCTTAATATTGAAATCATGGTGCAATTAACAGAGCAAGTTTACTTATGAAAATGATCAGTTAAAGAATGATATAAATCAATGTAATAAAGTGATAAATGTGATTAAGTAAAGAGTAGGATTAAGAGAAGAAAACACAACTGATTTTATCCTGGTTCGTTTGATTGTCCACGTGCAAACTAAATTCAGACCTCCCACTTTGATCTTGGGAGATTTGCTTCACTAGAAGAAGTCAAATGTTTGATACAAACACTTTTTCACCAAGACTTCTCTTGGACCTAGCTTCTAATGACTCCCAGTCACTTCTAACTAAGTATCCCAATAAGAACTCTCTTGGACCTTGACCACAGCCGATGATTTCTCCCAAATTTCTCTCTTTTCTCCTACGTGATACCTCACACCTACAAAGAGATAAATCCTCAAATAACGATCGTAAAGTATGTGTGCAACTTCCAATGCACCTTGAATGTGCTAAAACATTCACTAACAATTATGTGCACAACCCCTTGATGAATCTCACATACAGAAATGAAAAATGAATGAAATTCACAAAATGAAATCTTTGAAAAACCTCAAGATATGAAAATTCTCTTTTTTCAAAGATACTCAAAAACTCTTCTCTTTTCTCATAAAAGGTTTTTCTCTTTCTCAAACTATCACTCTTGCTTTTGAGTTCTCAATTTTGTTCTTGAAAGATATGATCTTCTTGATTATAAAAATTGCTTCCTCTTTTCACATTGAAAAAGGGTGAAATATCATTCTATTTTGAAATTGTTCTGTTGAGGATAATCGATTAAAATGTTCACTTAATCGATTAACGTTTCTTTAAAAACGTACAAGATTCCAAGACATAAAACTTACTCATTCCATTAAGTAAGTACGTAATTTATTAACGTATTTCCCATTTACAAAGAGTTTTCTCAAAATAAACTAAGTTGATTATCCATGAACCTCTTAACATTTATGATGTATGCATGATGCATGACTTTGAAAAGTATTTAAGTATAAGTGCCCAAAATCATGTATGCATGCTAAAATATGTTTAAATCATGTTATGTATGAAAAATCTCTTTTATGAAATATGCTCATATTATGTAAGATTTATCAAAAGTTCACCCAACCTAGACTCTACCCAATCAAAACATCTTAAGGACAAAAAAAGAAAATAATTACTTTTAGTCTTCATGATCCTTGTTTGAACGTGAGCCTTGTTATGTTGTTGTTGAAGTGTCCATTGTCTTTAAGCTTTAGTCTTTTGTCTTCATCAAAATCATGATGCAATTCTTGATGATGACAAATCATGCTTGCAATCTTGAAAGACAATCAATCTTTGTTTTGAGATTTGAGTTGAACTTCAAACATTAGCCACCCCCTCACTTTATGCATTAATTATTGAATTTGCTGCGTGGAAGCTTGTAATGCAATAAATCTACAGAACACAAAATAACAAACCTTTCTCCCCATTTTGGCTTGATTAAAAAGCATATTCATAAAAATAACCGAAAGTAAAGAGATAAGCATATAAATTGAAAGACAATCAATTATATAAGATGTTAATCGACTAATCACATTCAGCATTTACTGAAAGGAAAAATACACGTTAAGTAGCAGTTAATTGATTATATATGCTATTAATCGATTAAACAGTAGCATTGCAATAAATGGTTAACATTTCTAAGTCATTTTCTTTAGCAATTCAAATTTTAAAATCAGCATATGATGAACAATTTAAGCAGATGTATTGATATGGTATGGAGAAACAAAATATATATCAACCATAAAGTACATCTATTTCAAGAAAATAATAGTCAATGCAAAACAAGGAAAACACATATGCCAAATCCGAAGAAAAAAATGAAAAATTACAACCCAAAATGTAAATACATAATAGAGTATAAGTAGAAAACAACAATTACATAATCAAGCACACCCTAGACTAAGCTAACTAGGGCTACTATTGGTTGCTCTAACTAGACTAGTTACTATGAGGTGGTTGGAAGAAGGTTTGAATGGTATTAAACGCAAAACTAAGTTGTCCTATACAACCCTGTGTTTCCACTTTTTGTCTATGCAACTCAACAATGATTCTTTCATCCATGGGTTGCATCCTATTCTGCATGGCTTGCATTCCATTATCAATACGCTCATTGAGGTGTTGTTCCATAGCATCTAAATGAGTCAAACCAAAAGATGGTGCTTGAGGCATAGTAGGTACCACATCTGGTTGTGAAGCTTGGGTTTGGTTAGCTGGAATGTTGTCCTCATCTTCATCTGATATCGCAACAATAGTTTGATCTTCCTTCTGATACATCAACACTCCACTATATTTATATATACTCATTTTGTGGATCAAGTTGTCATCAATGAGATGGTCCCTGAGATTTACTGCAATTAATTCCTCATTATTGTGTCAATATCAACATGATCAATGACACGTGATAAGAAAATCCCATATTCCGTTAGTCTAGATCAAGAGGAAGCAATAGCAAACATAACCTTCAGAATCTCAGCAAACCAATTAACCAAAATTCCTTCTTTCACAGCATACATAAGCTTTAAGTCATTTACCGTAGCTTGAGCAAGGTTGGTGTTTCTTTGAATCAACACATAAACAATAAGGTAATGGAGAAGCCTATTCTCAATAGATAAGGAATCAACCTTGGTCAACTCACCTTACACATAGTAGTGAGGTCCTCTTAGGCAAGATTTATACATTTCAACCATATCATATGAATTCCACAACTCCTTGTTGCAATCACCTAAAGGAGAACCATCACTATCTAGTCCTCCAACATTAAGAAATAACTCATCATCCAATTTAATCAATTTTTCTTTTTCAACACTAACATATTTCCTATCCTTGTATTGAAAATTGCTATAAAATTTTCGAATCAGAGAGAGATAGATATTACCATACATTTCTAGAAAAGTGTTAGTCCTTTGAGCCTCAAATTGATGAGGGAATTTGAAGCCTTGTTCCACCATCCAATCCATTTTATCATATCGAATATAAGTCCATTTTCGGATAACAAACTTTTGTAATCTTTCTACTTGGAAGGCTGGAGAGCAGTAAGGACCACTTCTTATGGAGGTTCTGCCACATTGTGTAGTGGTTGAACCGCAAACCTCCATATTTCTTGCACGTCCATAATGACGAAGAGCTCGATGAGCATAGGTTTTTACTCTATTTGGCCTTCCTTCACGCAACTTGATTTGATGGATAATCGATTATCTTAATCGATTGAGTGGATTTGGGATTAGGGTTCTAAAGAGGGAAATTTTAGGTTATGTGATTTTGAGGGGAAATTGATGGATTACAAGGGGAAAAGGTAAAGGTTTGATGAAAATCGGTAATGGGGTTCTAATTTTGACACAAATTATAAAAAAAATTGAGGTTTAGGGAAGATTTACAGAGAAAGATGAAGTTCTAGGATTTTGAAATTCATTTTTAATCACTATCCCTGGAACTGCACTTAATCGATTAATTATAATAATAAAGATGAAAAAAATAAGAGAAAACAAATCCTAACATAATAATAATGAAAATTAGGAAATTAAGAAGAAAAAAGGTTTAGTATGTAAAAGAGACAACATGCCCCTTCTTTTGCTTGGAGAAATAATGAATGGAAAAAAAAGTAGATCCTAACATAATAATAATATAATAGAGTTTAGATGGTATAAGATATATAATAAAATAAAGTCCAATTCTAAAGAAAAATTAAATAATAACATGATAATTTTGGACTAAAATTAAATAAAAATGAATTTAAAATACAATAAAGTTGTGAAAGTTTCTAAAACAGGTAAAGCAATATATGAAGAAGTTAGATTTGTGAGAAAGTGATTCTTGAAATATATTCGCAGTTGTATATATTATTATATATATTATATTATTAGTTAAATTAATTAAAGTTTTATCAAATTAATGGAACAACATATACAAAAACATAGATAGTGTTTCTTGTTTGTTTTCTCTTAATGAAAATTCGGGTAAAAATTGAGATAGACTCCTCTCGACTCTTCACGAGAGGAAAATTAGATTTTTAATATGAGAATAATATATATTTTAGTATAAGGAGATAAATTATCTCATTCAGCCACTAAAATCGTGATATGTGTACAATTTAATTTCTACAAAAATATTTCTAAAACTAAACAAAACAATATACATGTTATTCTTTTGCTGACTGAAGAATTTAAGTTATCTCATGATTTAAGAGTAAAAATGTAATGCTAATATAAGTTAAAGGGATAAAATTATTACTAACTTTTAATTCTTCTATGTATTTTTAGGTAATTATCATTTCCAATAATAGAGATGAGTGTGACTGGTAAAAATAGTATTTTATTGTTCATCCTATTATTATGATTATCGCATAGAAAATGGAACCACGAGCAAGTTACAAAAATGTTCACCTACATAGTATATAACAAAATCGCAATCCTCACTTTCCACGAGCTCCAATTTAAATATATATATAATATGAATTATTAGGTTATGCCTCAAAAATATTATTACCAAACTACACCCCTCGTGTACCACGAGTATAGACTGGTTTGGCATAACAAAGTTATATTAACATTTATTATACTAAAGTCAAAATACAAAATAACTTTTCTACCATAGTGTAATTTGTGTTTCCCAATTTTATTCTCACTATCTTCTAATTTCTACCAAAAAAATCATATACTATCACAAAATAACTACCCTACCATGATGTAATTTGTGTTTCCCAATTTTGTCATTACTATCTTCTAATTTATACCAAAAAAACACATAACCCAATGATATAATTTTTTAATTTTAATTTAGCATTCATAGTAACATCTATCCAAAGTTCTTAAATTGATTCTGTTATGTTCTCTCTCATCATTTTTTTTCTCCACAATCAATTCGGTCTTTAAGATTGAAACACATTATAAAGGATGGGAAAAACGACTTGATATGCACAATCTGTCGTGTCAACACGCTAATATATAAAGACAAAATATGGTGCAACTTCTACCATGATATAATTTCACTTTTTTGTTTTGTCTTTAACACTTTTTAATTTTTACAAAAAAAAAACTCATAATTATATGTAACCACCAACATATTAATCACCTCTCTCATATTAAATTAAAAATTTATTAATCTATATATAAAGTCAAAATATGATGTAACTACCACCGTAACGTAATTTCCAATTCTCTATTTTGTCTTTAATATTTTTAAATTTCTATTATATTAAAAATTATACACTCACTGAAAGTAGGTCACATTAATATCATTATAAACATTTATAACATGTGCAATGTATTACAAACAATAAGAAAACGAGTTAACACGCACAACATTAATATCATTATAAACATTTATAACATGTGCAATGTATTACAAACAATAAGAAAACGAGTTAACACGCACAAGACACTAGTTAACAATAAAATATATTCTACTTGATCTTTTCTACATTTATTTTAATAAACAAGTTATATATATATATATATATAATATAGAATAAATTACACTGGCCCTTATGATTTATAAACTTATATTATACTTATTATCACTGCATAAGAAACAAATGCGATTTTTTGAATAAAAAAATTTATAAATGTAATTAATTTAAACAAAATATGATATATTGTGAAAACAAATACAATAGTATACGAGTCAATACATTTTTATTATTTTGTTGTTGTTGCTATAATATAGTATAAGAGAGATTTAAATAATATATCTTTAGAATTATTATTGAGTCTTGTAACGAACCAAAAATAATCAAAACTTTTTGATTCGTATATTATTTTGATTTTCTGAATAATATATTATATTTTTTTTAACTTAATTACACTTGTCATCATTTTTTATTTAAAAAATTACATTAATTTCTATGGATGGGTGAATAGTGTAATATATCTATATAAATTATGAAGTTTTTGTAAGTGTAAAAAATGGAGAGATAGATTATATAATTTAATAAAAGTTTGAATTGTTAGTATAATTTACTCTATAATAATAGTATACTTAATATAACGTCATTCGAAATCTTTTATTTAAATTGAGCACATACTCACGTTAGTTCTTGAAATGTAATTGCTCATCAATTTACTGCATAACATACAAAAATTTCAATTTTAATTTCTGAAAGTATATTCTATCAATCAGATTTTTTCATGGATGTGAATGTCATTGACCAGTCTAGTCACTCATAGAGGACTAAACTGATTGATGGAGTACACTTTTAAAGACTAAACATGTAATTTTTAATTCTTATAAACTAAAATGATAACTAAGTACATACACTTTCAACGAATGAACAAGATTATTACGCCTCAGTTCAAATTAATATAGTTTAGCCTCTAAAATATAGCTTACATTTTAGAGTACCATAAACCTGAGTATTAATTATGAATGTCAATATCAATTTTTTTGAAAATTATATCTAAGTAATCTATTTGCTGTTTAAAAAAAATGATTTCCCTAACATTTCTAGTGTATAGAATAAATTAGAGGCATAAAAATGATATATTTAAAAAGAAAAGCATCCATTCTATTTTCACTATAATAATAAGTACATTCTAAAATCATATTGGAATGCATCATCTTTATCTTTTAGATTTTTTCATAATTTTAGAACCGCTAATGCGTCGTTATCTTTACCAACATTAATATGAGATTCAAGAAAATTTCTAATTTCATTTTCTAAAAATGGTAGATGACCCGACTCTATCGCCTTCTCTAAGCACCCTCATTAATATTTATTGAACATCCAACTTTTAATAGTAGTAATATGCGACATTGATCATTGATAGATATGTCACAATAAGTAGGAAAAAAACAAACCTCTTTGTTGTCCAATAATGACTAGGGGAAAACTGTTGTGTTGTGTGGAAGTGGAGAGGTTTCTGTTTTAGAAGGATGGATGGGTTTGTGATTGGATGGTACCCTAGAAGGATTGAGAAATTGGGCAAGGGAGTGAAGAAGTTTGTGTTTCTGTATGGAGGCAAAAATACTGAAGAATGAGATGAATTTGGAAGATTTGGGATGAGATGATAAAATAATTTTAATTACTTTTGCTAAAATAATCTTGACAAAGACTTATGTTGATTTAAAAAAAAACGAAGGATAATTTTAACCATACTTTTGGGTACATATTACTAACATGATATTTCATAAAATTGAATGAGATCATATTAGTAATCTTATATAATATATATATATATATAGAAATTGTGGGTCTAAGTTCTATAACATATTCAACAGTGAGTATTAAAGTCTTTAATCTTAGATCCAAACCTAACCCATTACATGTATTACCTACAATCCTTGTACACATTATCATCTATAATCTTTGATTAGTAGGAGGTTGTTGTATTAACTTGACATTATTAATTTTTATTTTTTTAGTCAACCATAATATTTCGCCAGTCTACAAAATACAAAGAGTGATCAAATTCATGTACCAAACAAATGGATTATAAAAACCATAGTACCAAGTATAAAAATAAAACTCCATAATTGATACTTGTAAACGTTTCTTAATGTTTTGATATATAGGAGCAAAAAAAAAGCAAAAGTAGTGTGATTCAAGAGCAAAAAAAGACAAATATAATGTCTCAGTCCTTGATCGCAGTGTCGCTAAGCCAGAAATTGTTTAAAAGCAACAATGGAGTGTTAGCATTTTTCGCTGCTTCTCCCTCTACTTCTTCAATTTCTAGATCTCGTTCTCTCTCTTTCTTCTCTCAAAATCAGAAGAAGCAGAATCCTCTCACAGTTATTAAACCAACGAGGGTATCTTTGTCATCTTCTCAAACCACTATGGGAGGAGAAAATCCTCAAAACGACGCTGGCATGGACGCTGTTCAGCGTCGTTTAATGTTCGATGATGAGTCCGTACCGTTTCCCTTTGCATCTTCCCCTTTTAATTTCGTTTCTCTCTTTTCTTATTTCCAGTTCCTATTGTTTTGTTCTGATACGCACTGTCTTTTATTTTGATTTTATCGTTTTGATGTTTGATTTGCATGATTTCATTCGTGTTCTTTTTTTCTTCAATCTCCACATAGCAAATTAGCTCCTTTTTATTATTTTTATTTTTTATTTTGTGGCTGGCTGTTTTTTTTGTACTACAATCCCTACCTGTCGGAAACAAGGAACTAATCCGTTGTTTACATGTCTGTCTCTCCCGATAAGTATTGCTATCAGGAATCGAATTTTTCACCCCAAATTATGGTTTAGGTGTATTATTGATTATTAATTGAATTGAGACAGGGACTTTAACTTAATTTAATGGCAAGTTTCTGTTAAGTTGATTAAAATCTGTGTAGTCAGTCGCGCGCTAGAGCGGTGCGATAGCGATGTTGTGGAGGTCATCGGCCCCTCCCCGTGACAAAACGGTGGTTAACGGTGCGGTTTACAATCGCGGCTGCTGTCGCACTCTGGTCTGCCTCGATTTGGCAGTCCAGAAGCTGCTAGAGGTTGAAGATGAGTGAAAGTGTGAAAGGGAAAAAGTATATTTTACCCTTATTTTTTGACTGCTAGTTTTCTTAGGGTTTTCTGATTTAAAAAAACCCCTTCCACTTTTTTCCCTCATTTAATTTCTTTCTTTTTCTTCTGATATCTAATTTCTTCCTCTTTCATTTAAAAGGAGTGCGTGGAGACAAATGATGGAGATGAGAATGTGGCTGAAAAAGTCTATAACTTAAGTAGTGGAGATAGTGGACCTAAAGAGAGTCTAAATTTACTTTGAGGCTTAATTTCTAAGTTTTGAAGCCTTAGAAGTTAGATCTTGCATTATAATACACTTATATTAAAGCCTTAGAAGTTAGATCTTGAATTATAATACATTTATATTAAAGCCTTAAGAAGTTAGATCTTGAATTATAATACACTTTAGACTTATTTTGGTTATATGTTATGAATGTTTATTTAAGTTATATCATTAATTTCGTGTATTTATATGTGTAGGCTATAAAATAAATTAAAGATATAATTATAATTTCGTGTTATTCAAGTTGTCCGCTATCCGCAATTGACTACCTAGATTAAAATGTTTCCTGAGATGTTTTATGCTTTCGCTTCTGTTTTCTTGACTGTCTGTTTATTATGCTAAACAAGGCAGTCAAAGGGAAAAAGTCATCCTTGAGGTGCTAGAGATTTAGTCAAGGAAGGAGGCAGCCTTATTAAAAAATTTATAGGTTGACTATTTTGCACTACTTGTAAATTATGTCCTTGATTATAACATATGATATTGACGTGGTCAACCAATGTTTGTTGGTCTGAGTGGTAAGGAGACCAGTTCCTCTTGACCAGGAACTCAGGTTCGATTTATATGAATGAACAAATATCGGGATAGGGAGAGTTTTTCCCCCTTATATGGATCTTACCGGCTCGAGTTGGATAGTTAGAGTGTAAAGTGATTCTTGAATACCAAAGATATCAGACAAAAATATTTGGAAACTCAAATCAGGTTGCTGATAAAGCCAACAACTACTTGTTTTAATAAATATTTTGACTAGCATGTCCCTCCTGGCATTAAAATTAGCAAGTTCGGTGTGGTGTACGGAAGACACTGAACATAACTGGTAAAGGGTAGACAGGTCTTTAGGGGTCTTATTTACTAAGAGTTGAATGGGGGTCAGAATGTTGAAATAATAACTAGTTGATCTTTGAGACTCTTTCAAACAGGTTTTGTTAACAGGACATGATAATCTTTTAATTATACTATGAACCTTACGGTTTAGTGGTAACTTTTTTGGAAAGTAAATGCAACAAGGTTATTTATTCAACTGCGTTTTCTTTTCTTGTTAGACTTTCTTTGGTATGGCATGCACTTGTTACCACCTTCCACCTTAAGTCATTAAAACCGCTTTTGCTTTTGATTACCTTTGGTTTAATGGCTGTTTTTTTTCAGCTATAAGTAAGACATGCTTGAGCCGCTGTAGGGTGAGGTGCGGTTCGGCTCCAATAGTTGGAACTTGGTGTTTAAAGTGATTTCTGAATGTTAAATATCTCAGACCGAAATATTTTCAAACTCAAAGCTTTTTCTGTTAACAACAGCAACCATTTTTTAATAAGTATGTTGGTTGGCTAGCATACCCCTTAACAAGTTAGATGCAGTGTATCTGAAACCCTGAAAGGTGCAAGCACTGGTTCGAAGACTGGCCTTCAGTAATGACTTTTATTAGTAAGAGTAAAATAAGCTCTAAAACGCCAGCTACTTAACTTACTATGGTGTTATGTTAGAAGGGAGTACCGTATTCAGAATGTTGAAAGAATAACTAGTTGTTGATCTTCGAGACTCTTGAATGCAGGTTTTGTGACAGAACATTGTAATCATTTATTTTTACCATGAACCTTACGAGTGAGTTGTAAATCTTTTTGGAAATTCTATGCACAAAAGGGTCAGTTAGCACCTTCAATCTCAAGACATCAAAACTCCTCTTGCATTTGAGGCTTTTGACTGTGTTTCTTTCCTTTTTAGCTATGAATAAGGTCTTAAAGGCATGCCTGAGCCTCTTTTAGCATTTGATACTGATCCCTTGGGGTGTTGGCCCCTGCACTTCAGACACACCTACTCTTGTTAGCTTCTTGCAACAGATAGAGTTAGGAAACTAATAATTGGGCATTAACTCTAATAAATTACATGTTGATTCCAGGTGAATCTGTGCTCAATCATACTAGGTTGAAAACTTCTAGCCATTACTTTTTTTATATTTCTTACTGTTGTCTCTGGGTCTCTTTAGTACACGTTCTACATATGTCATTCATAAAATCATAATTGTTTCAATATGAAATTCTATTTAAGTATCAAACTTGCTTCCCAGTTTTTGTAGGTTAGTTTTGTTGCAGTTTTAGTTGATTTTTGGCTTTTCTTTTTACATGTATAATTTTCCTGATCTCTATTACTAATATTTTAATGTACTCTTTCTCCTTTTACATTTTAAATATCCTAACTTCCATTTTTACTAATGCATCATCAATTTCTTCATCTTTTCTAACCTGAATTGGTATTTTTTTTGGAATTTCACAGATGCATTTTAGTGGATGAGAATGACCGTGTGGTTGGTCATGATTCCAAATATAATTGTAAGTGGACTTTCCATTTTGAAATCTTATTCAATATTCATGGACTCACATTATTTAGCATTGAAATACTTGTTACACAGTTTTGTGTGCTTTGGCTACTCCACACTACGATCCAAGATTGATAAGTATGGTTTGTCATGGATTGGTAAATAACCTATTTCATACCACTGATATGAGCATAAAAGAGATGCAAATTAAAATTTGATCTGTGCCGTATATTGTAATCAATTTTTTCAGCAAATTTGATCAGTGGAACCTGAAATGAAAATGCAAATTTCAGGTGCTCTTGTGAATTTTTACTTCCTGAAGCAAAACATACTGCTCTTGGAAATTTGATCTGTGCCTTGTATTAGAATTATTGATAGTTAGCTCCTCCTCTGCTTGTTAAGTCATTGTTCTGAGCTTCTGAAATTTTTATAGGTCACTTGATGGAAAAGATTGATTCTGAGAATTTGTTGCATAGAGCATTCAGTGTGTTCCTATTCAACTCGAAGTATGAGTTGCTTCTTCAGGTATGTATTTGTTTTTATATGTTTGGTTTACTCAAAGTATGGAGTTTACTTCCTTTTTAAAATAAGCCTATTGATTTCCAAAGGATGATACTGAATTGGGGACCTCTTTTTTTGGCCTGACATCTTCATGGATCAAATTTATTATCTACTTTGTATCATGAGTATTTTTATTCCGTATTATTGTTTCTGCATTTTGTGTATATCCATGATTAGAAAGTTTTAAATCTGTCACAAATCACATAGGGCTAAAAATCTAGTGCTCAATATGTGAAGGGATAACTTTGTTGCTGTTAACTACTCCAACTGTGCCCTTCTATCAGTGATTGTATGACATGATCTATATATTCTAGTAAAAGAATAAGCTTTACATTTATGCCTCCAGAAAAAGCATAAATTCAGAAAATGTCAACTCTTCGTGATCATTGCATGAAGTTTCTCCAAACAAACGATTGTAACATTGTCTTAGTAGTAAACTGCAATTAAATTTCTCTATATTCAGATACACCTTCAATATAGTCTGTACATTTATCAATTGAAGTGTGAGCAACATTTTTTTAAATGCCTCTTGTTTGATCAGTTATTGTTGACATCATATGTAAATTCACATATTGCTTCTCATCTATATTTTTCTAAATGAATTTCGTGAAAATTTATCTATGTTGCATGTATGTTTACAAGTTTTAGACTCGGGTTTTAATTTGGTGTGTTGACTGAGATTCTGTATTCTTCTTTATGAAGCAACGATCTGCGACAAAGGTAACATTTCCTCTTGTGTGGACAAACACCTGCTGCAGCCATCCATTATATCGCGAATCTGAGCTTATTGAGGAGAATGCCCTAGGTATATACTTTGTGTACCTTTATATCAATTTGAAAAGACTATAATCTGCGTAGTATATTCCTTTATGTTCACTGCTAAGTAGTTCCTTTCTCCTTGTATTACCAGGAGTAAGAAATGCAGCTCAGAGGAAGCTTTTAGATGAGCTTGGTATTCCCGCTGAAGATGTGCCTGTTGATCAGTTCACCCCATTGGGTCGCATCCTTTACAAGGCGCCTTCGGATGGCAAATGGGGAGAGCATGAACGTAAGCTACTTTAATGTTTCAAACTAGGGATGGTAGGGATGGCAAGAATACCCGACCCGTGGGTACCCGTCAAAATACCCGCAATGGGTACCGCAAAAATAGCTCATGGGTGGGAATGAGTATCATGATACCCGCCTTGCGGGTACCCGCACATATACTTTAATTAAATATTTTATACTTAATTATTATTATTTTAGCATTATATTTGTATATTTTATTATTATTTCATAATAAAATTTAGTAATGACACTATAATCATAAAATTATTATATACATATCATATTATTAAAGTAATAATTATTTTTATATATTAATTATTATAAAATATATAAAAATATAATTAAAATTGAAAACCTGTTGGGTACCCGTGGATACCCGATACTTGCACGGGTACCCGCAATTAGTGCGGGTATGGGCACAGGTATGCACTACCCGTGCTTGCCCGACCCCGTTACCATTCCTATTTCAAACTTCACTGCAAATACTTTTTTCCCATAGAAGTACCATCTTGGATTTATTCACAGTTAGATAACTAATGCAGTTTAAAGAGGGGCAGCCCAATGCATATCTATGCTTAAAGCAAACTTAAGATAAGACCTTTTTAAAGTCTAATAGAGGAAGTCATAGTAAGATGAGGAACCTATTCTTTTGGAGGAAAATCTTCAATTCTAATACTAGCAATTAGCTAATTAGTAACTTTAATATCTCTTATTTTCCGGAGAGAATATTAGCAATTACGATGGTGAGCTTCAACACAACATTCAAGGTATATTGTTTTGTGACATGGAGGTCATGGGTTGAAACCTTGAAAATAATCTCTTCAAATGCGGGGTAAGACTGCATATATTTACTCCTCTTCAGCCCTATTAGGTGAAACCCTACCAGCATTGGTGCAAAAGCTGCTAGTATTAATGCTAACAGGACATTTACTTGTCTATTATATTTGTGGAAGGTTTCTTTCCTTCTGATAGAACTGACAAATTTTATTTCCTCCCTTTCATTTCAGTGGATTATCTGCTATTCACTGTCGGGGATGTTAACCTTCATCCAAATCCAGATGAAGTCGCCGATGTTAAGTACGTGACCCGTGATCAGTTGAAGGAGCTGCTGAGGAAAGCTGATGCAGGTGAGGAAGGTTTGAAGCTGTCACCTTGGTTCAGACTAGTTGTGGACAATTTCTTATTCAAGTGGTGGGACCATCTTGAGCAAGGGACTCTTGGGGAGGTCATTGACATGAAAACCATTCACAAGTTAACATAGAGTGCAGGGGTTGTTACCGGTTCCTGGGATGACATTTTCTGTTCCAAAATAATATGTTACTCCATATGCTACCACGTATGATTAGTCAAAAAAATATTTTTTTTTCAACCAATCACAAGTGGATGGCACATGGAGTGGTATGCTTTTTAGGATAAAAGGTGTGATCTCCTTATTCTAAGGGATGGGATACTTCTATTCTAAGGGAATATAAACTTTGTTTCTTGTTTGTACCCATAAAATAAAAATGGACTTGATGAGTAAGAGTTTTAGAGTTGTGGCCAATAAAAACTAGAACTTTAGTGAGCATGTTTTGTTTTGGTTGTTTTGAATTTGAAGTTGTGCTGATTTTTCTTATGGGTTCCTTTTTTTAATTTAAAGAACTTCCTCATGTTTTTCAACTTTACAAGATTGGTTTCTCAAAAATTAAAAAATCCAAATTATTCTCTAAAGTTTCAATTAATCCTTTTTAGGATCAAATTAGTCCCTATCAGGTGTTATAAAATATGCTAAAAGACTAATTTGATCCTCTTTAATATTTTTGGGTACCATTTTGATTTTTTCAATTTTTGGGGATCAAACTGGTAAGGTCGAAAAATACGAAGGACTAAGATGAGTATTAACTCTAATATAAAATCGAAATCTAACTCTTAGGCAATTCAGATGTATGCAAGTGTTGATTAACAACTCCCTAAATTATTATATTTGCCATTTTAAGGTATTTGGAATAGGCTGCTCGTGACTAGAATATTTGAAGGTGTTTGGAATAGGCTGCTCGTGACTAGAATATTTGAAGGTGATAAACAATATTTTTGTAGGGAAAAACTTTTTTTAATAGTGGGAATGTGGTTTAGAAGAAGAAAAAGTAAAAAAAAAAACTTACTTTTTAACAAAGTTTAAAATGATAATTTAAATAAAAGAGGGTATGATATACCTAGAGGTGTCAAAACGGGCTACCCGTGCGGGTTCGGGCTAGCCCGCATCGGGTTTGGGCTAAACCGGGCCGGGCTAAAAAGCCCGGATACAATTTATGTGTATGAAAATGTAGCCCAAACCCGCCCTAAGCGGGTTTCGGGTTCTGGCGGGCCGGCCCGCATAATATTAAAAAAATTAAATTTTGATGTATTTAATATTAATGCATAATTTTTTCAACACAATTGTTATACCCAATGCAACCAAACTTATAGATATAATGTCATGTGTTTAAGTTAAGACGTGATGTCAAATCTATGTATATGATTCATAACATATCTCATTTATTAAATATCTTATTGTTATTAGACTATCGATCTCTAACACAATATAATTTGTAACTTCACTTCATTATAATAAATGGATACACTAACAAATAATATCACTTTGGTTTGTAGTAATGATAGACTCAAATTCAAAATTAATTCAATGTGTCGAATTATAACCACCACCATAATAATTATTTATTTTGTTATAGATATATTTTGTATGTTCTTTACCAACATTTTCATTGTGAACTGTTATGTTAAATTTGATTGTGTGAAAAACAATTAAGTTGTCATTCGTTGTAAAATTTATTTTCTTCATTATGTTTTTGTTGTATAAGTTAAATCTAATTAAATATACAATTAGGAAAAGAAAAATGGAATCTATATGGTTTAATGTTCTCATTTAATTTGATACACTATTTTGCTAATGTGCTTAAAAGGATATTAAGCAAAATAAGAAAAATAATATAATGTTTAACTTGATAACATTATTGTAATTTATAAATATTTATGTTATAGACATTACTCTATTTTTTATTCAAAGTTCATAACATAATATTTATCATCTATTATCTATTTTTTATTATAAATTATTTTGTAAAATAATTTTCATTTTAACTTATTACCAAGCCAAATGTCCAGAAAAAAGTTTTAAAATAAATAAAAAGCGGGTAGCCCAAGCCCGCCCGGGTAAGCCCGGCCCGAGCCCGGTTTTAATATAGCCCGGCCGGGCCGGGCTAAAAAGCCCGGATTCACTAAAAAGTGTCAAATATGATACCCAAGCCCTACAAAACTTCGGGTTGTGGCGGGCCGGCCCGCACAGGCCCGCCCATTTTGACAGCTCTAGATATACCTATCAAAAGTTTAAAAATATTGATTCGTTATTCCAACTTTTTTTGTGTGATGGATTTACTATTTTAACCTTGCTATCCTTTTATAAAAATAATTTCCAAGTCTATATATAATAAAAGGTAACATATTCACGAGGTTATATTGTAATGCATGTAATGCTTTGCCATGTAAGGGGCTTATAGTTAATTAGATAATGATTTATCTTAGAATCCATAGAGAAGAGAGATTTGGAAAAATATGAGATATTTTCCATAGATTTGAATGAATGAATTCAAGAGCCAAAACCTACTATTTACAGTGGTTGGTTAAATATCTTCCCTGACTTTCAAAAATATCTTAAGGCTTCAATAATAAACTAATCATTAAGTTAGGCTAAACTATTCAATGCTTATGCTATATTTCTGAACAGATGTGGCTCACTTGGGTGACAAGTCCACATAGAGTTTGGTCTTCAATCTGGGAATTGTCGCTTGAGTGCTGTCCTCTCGCTTGGGCGAGAGGCATACTTGGGCACATGGACTATACTAACTCATGCTACTCACTTTCAATTGCTAAATGAGTAATTTCAATTGTTAAAGTGATGTATGTTAAATATGACATGTGACTTATGCCATTTGGCACATGGTAATGTTATCCATGTTACCACTATTAACTAACCATTGATATTGATAGAAGGACTAAACTAGTTAATGTTCTGCATTTTGACGAATTAAGCATACAATTTCAATATATTTAATTTTCCGAGACCAAAATCACAATTTATACTTTTTAATATCCGAGGACTAATGAAATACTCCATCTATCTTAAAAACGATCACTATCTAATTTTTCCAAATATTGTATCACGTATGAAATGCAGATAAACAAAGATAGATCCAACAATTACTCAATTGATGAGACACACTTGGCAATTAGATATTGTTCTTGTGGATAAGTTTGGTGGGCCAGGCTGAAAGGTCGGGCAAGAGATCTTCTTGGACTCGGCGGTGGAGGTACCTGAAAAGGTGCTTCAACGATCAAGTCAGTATAAGATTGATGTGAGGAATTAGAGAGCTAAGGTTAGAGAACAAAAGTAATGAGAGCGAATAATCAATACTTCCGTATGGGGTATTCTCCTATTTATAGTGGTAAGATGAATAAAGCAATCATTGGTTGCCACTATTGGCGTCGCCGACCATTCAGGTCTGTCGGGGACTGCTTTGCATGTGTCAGATAGATTTGGTAGGGTCATACTCTATGTGTAGTTGACTTATAGCTCGTAGCAGACCTAGTAGACGTATCGTGGGTCTGTACTTGTCGCGTTGGGAGGAGGTTAGGTGAGATTTGCAGGTGGCAAGACAGTACAACATTGGCAGCGTGTCAGGTGGGATGTCCGGGAAGTGGCCCCAGAGTCGGCCCAGTACATTCGATCATTGACGAGGCATTTGAGTTAGCCCTTCGTTTGTATGTGCTCAATTTTTGGTCGATCAGGAAGGAGACCAGCCAGACCAATAATGAATGCCCGATTGACTAAGATGGAACAAATATAAATAAAATAAGAAAACAATTAGAACTTGTAGATGAGAAAATAATTAGTTCATTTTTCATCTCCGATTGTCAAATCAAGCACCCTGGATTTTTTTTGGTACATGGAAAATGAAACAAAAAAAGAGAACAACAAACTAGGTGCAGGAAAAAGATCCCGTGCAAGATAGTAGTGGCAAGCTAAGGGAGTCAAGTCCTAGGTTCTCAAATTCTCAAACAAATGTTATCCAAGTTTCGACATGTAGTCCAGTACTTGATTAGCCTCACGAACAACGAACTTAATATTAACTAGCCAGTTGCGAGATAGCCAAGAACGCCATAGACGCCATAGACAACATTCCCAATTTACTGAAGGCAAATGTGAATATCTTTCGAAATTTTGGAGTGCCTCGATACAATCAGATTCCAAAATAATCTGCTTACAATCCAAATTCAACGTTAATCTCAAGCCCTGATCCATAGCCATAAGTTCTGCTAGAATAGGAGATCCAACACCAAAGTTAGCAGAAAAACCAGACAACCATTTCCCTTCATGATCTCGAAGAACACCTCCTCCACCCATAACACTAGAATCTCTGATGCATCTACCATCCACATTAACTTTAATGCACCCTGCTTTTGAAAGACTCCAATGGCTATTTTCAATGAAATCATCATTCCCTAGTTGAAGCCACACCCAGAAGTCTTGATGAACATTGCGAGGAACAACATTTAGATCTAAGGTGGACGAACCAAAGGTGGAACTATTTCTTCCCCTCCAAATCCACTAAACAATAGCCAATAAGAGAAGTCCGTTACGACTCTTAAGATTTTTTTAAAACCCAAGGAGGAAAAGGTTGAGTTACCCGGAAAGAAGAGTGATCCCAACCGAGTCTCACCCAAAGGGAAGAAGAGTGAGGACAGTCCCAAAAGACATGCATCAGATCCCCAACAATTGCGTTACATCTCAAACACTTAAGATTAGTTGTCATATTTCTCTGAAAACGAAGAGCATTCGAAGGCAAGGCCTCATGAAAGCCTTGGCAGCGCAACAATTTCAGCTTCTCCTGGACCTTAAGCCACCAAGAAATATTCCAATCCTTAGACAAGAGAGCATCATCATTCTCAAATTCGGTAATCCACCGATAACCAGTACTAGTTGTATAGTTTCCAGAAGCATTCCAAACCCAGGTCCACCCCTCATCCTCAAACAAGGAGCCCATAGAAAAACTGTTGCAAATACTATCTTGCACCTCCACGGGAACCATAATGTAGAGATGGCTAAAATCCCAATTGTCATCATTCAAAAGGTCTTTTACACGAATATGAGTATCATAAATATTAACAATATCCACGTAGCTACAATTTGTTTCGAACCCTGACCAATTATCATACCATAAAGACGAATTCCCGCTTCCCAGCTGAAGGTTGAAGCCATCCTTGAGAGTGTTGGACAATTTCAGAAAACTACACCAGGTATATGACATAACCGCTTTAGTCGGAGCAAACAACAAGGAATTATCACCCATATACTTATCTTGCAGGACTCTGCACCACAATTTTCTGAGTTTTGAAACATATTCCAACACATCTTACAAATGAGTGAAATATTCGATGATCTAGTCTCTCTTAATCCAAGGAGACCATCACACTTGTGTCTAGTGAGAACATCCCAGCTAACCAGATTAAGGCTCCTCTTGTTGATATCACCTCCCCAAACAAAGTTCCTTCTCATCCTATCAATATCGGCACACACACTCTGAGGGAGCCATATAACATGTATAAAGTAAATAGGAATATAGGAGATAACCAATTTAGCCAGACACAAGTGACCATCTCTATTAAGAAGATTCGCCTTCCAAGTAGCCATACACTTTTGGATTTTCTCCAAAAGAGGATTGAAAGTAGCCCTTCCAATCTTCCCTTGAACAAGATGAATCCCTAGTTGTCGCGCCCCGATTTTCGGCTACGTGACCTCTTCCAGAGTCGCCACCATGTTTTTTGCGGTTAAAACATGGAAAACTCAATTTGAGCCCAAAAATGGATAATTTGGTCTTTGGACAGAGATTTTGAGATCGAGAGTCGATTACGGATCGGGGTAGGTATTAGCACCCTATCCGCCCGTATTAAAACGGTACCCTTGTTAATAACATGGACTTTTATACCCTTAAAATTATTTATTAAAATTCACTGATAAAAAAAATGTTTATTTTTTTATTGTTGTGTCTGACAAGAGTTTATATTGCTCCTACGTATCACTATATGCAATAGAGAAATCAATGCTACGTAGTTCTGGTTTGAAAATTAATTGGAGTTAGTTTAGTTGATTTGAAATGTCAATAAAATTTTATTAACTTTGAGAAAAGATGAAACAACAAAAGCTAATGTCCGCACCGCATCAAATCTCAAATAGATTTTAAAATAATTGAAATATAATTAAAATTTATTAGTCTTTAAGACATATGAAGCAACAGAAACTAATGTCTGCACCGCATCAAATCTTAAAGAGATTTTTAAAATATTTAGAAATACCGTTGAAATTTGTTCATCTTTAAGATAGATGAAGCAACAGAAACTAATGTCCGCACCGCATCAAATTTTAAATATATTTTGAAGATAATTAAAATATAATTGAAATCTATTCATCTTTAAGATAGATGAAACAACAGAAACTAATGTCCGCACCGCATTAAATTTTAAAAAGATTTTGAAAATAATTAGAAATATCGTTGAAATTTGTTAATCTTTAAGATAGATGAAGCACTAGAAGCTAATGTCCACACCGCATTATATCTCAAAGGGGATTTTGAAATAATTTAAATAGTTAATAATAAGAAATGGGTCATGTTATTTAATTTCTATTAATATATTAAAATTTTGTTTAAAAAGAGAAGAGCACTATTTAATATTTAACAAAAAATACATAAAATGATTTAGATAGAATTGATACTAACTTAAATTAGGTGAAATAATTATAACGATAATAAATTTTTTGTGCCTAATGTTATACAAAAGTAAAATAGTAAAAAAATAGAAGATATATTAAGTTATTAATACTTATAACTAAATAAATAAATAAAATACTTCGGTAACAGGACCAATTCTCTCACTTCGAATTTTTATTCCTCTTAGTAACATAAATTAGTGATGTGTTTGGAAAGGTATTTGGGATGTTGATTCATTCATAGCAAGTCGAAGTGGTTCGAATGTTACCACAAAAACATTTTATATTTCATTCTTAATCAGACAAGGGTATGTACTTTTCTGTTCGGACCAAATGCATGAGTGTACTTTATATAATTAGAGTTGAAAAATCTACAAACCACTCATATAGGCTTATAATACATATTAGTAACCAGATAAATAAAGATATGCTTACTAAATATGTACTGATGTTCAATGTGCCTAAAAATTATTTATTTTAGATGAATGACTTACCTGAATGTGCCATTTATCCTTTGCCTTGAGTGTCAATGATTTCTTGATTCCCTGTTTGATCTTAGCCTGATGATGATTGTGATAGGAAGATGTTGTGTATGTGGTAGCTTACTTGTGTGTGAGTAGATCTCTCTTTTCTGACTCTTCTTTCCGGATTGTTGGTGACTATATTTGGAGTATGTGATATTTTCAGTGTGTGTATCTTTGAACTTTCTCACAAACAGAAACAATAGCCTATTGCCTTCCTTTTTGGTTTTTTGAACTGTTCACTCTCAATATGCACTTGTGTATGTATTTTATGTGTATCTACCCCCTCCATGAAACCATTGACCTCCTTTTATAATGGTTGAAGTTCCTGAGAATCTCTTATACTTCTAATCAGCATCCCCTTGTTTATTGCTTCTCAGATTATTCCCTTTTTATGTTAATATATTCCTATTTTAAATCATGGTTTTAATGCTCTATTGCCTTAGTTTTTCACTCTAAATCTCTAGTTGCCTTATTGAGACCACTATTTGATACTCTATTTATAACCTTAATGCTAATTATGATTGTTGCCTGATTATGCTTAATTTATCAAGATTCTTAATCTGCATATCTTTGGTGCCATCTTTTTTTGGAACTATGTTGATTGATGAGTGATGAATCATTGCATTAAATATATTTATTTAGTGTTATTTTTCTGGAATCCTTGTTGCTGATTTGATTTCTTTTCCTGATTCGATTTCTTCTCTTGATTTGAATTCTCTTCCTGATTTGATTTCTTTTCCTTTTCAGAGATTGAGCGTGGAGGTGTATAATTTGGGAGGATCTTCCCATTAAGACACCTAAAGAAGTGAGGGGAGATTTAGTTTCCTATTTAAGTGAATGTATTAGGTCCCAATTTTTAGTACCAAATATTATTTATTTAAAACATTGTTTTTAGATATTATGGATTGCAATTTGTATTTAACTATTATTAATTTTCTTTTTGGAATGTATTATGGGCCAGACAAAATTGAGTGCTCACACTAGGTAACTTCCCAAGTTATTAACCACTCTCACGCCACAAATATTCATGAAAGAGTTCTTTCTTCTACTGGTCACAAGTTTGGAGCACATAAACTTAGACTTCGCCTCATTAACCTTCAAGCCTGAAGCCTGACAGAAATCCATCAGGGTATTAGACACCATCTGAACTTGGGTATTAGTAGCCTTGCAAAATAGGAGAACATCATATGCAAACAAAAGATGCGAAATTGGGGGACCCCCTCTAGGTAATCTAATCGGATGCCACTGACCAAGCTCAACCTTTTGATTTATCTACAGGGCCAACTTCTCCATGCAAAGAACAAATAAGTATGGAGTTATAAGATCACCTTTCTGAACACCTCTCTTAGGAGTAAACCCATCTAGACTATACCAATTCCAAAGTAGAGAAACCTTCTCTGAGCGAACACACCACATAATAAGATTAACGGTGATGCTAGAGAATCCAAACTTAAGCAGAGTATGTTAGAGAAACTCCCATTTAACCCTGTCATAAGCCTTCTAAATATCCACTTTAAAAGCCACAACCCTCTTCTTCATTCTAGACTTATGTAAGTAATGCATGACTTCCTGCGCCAAAATAATGTTGTGAAAAGTACCCCCTACCAGGGATAAAACTACCTTGAAAAGGGCCTACTAGCTCATCCAAGAAAGGCCTCAACCTATTAACTAGCACTTTAGTAAAAAATATTGTAGACCACATTGCAAAGACTAATAGGCTGAAAATCTTTTAAGGAAGTGGGGCTATTGACCTTAGGAATGAAAAGGATAAGAGTCTCAACAATGCGAGGATCCGAGAAACCAAATTGGAAAGCATCAAAAACCATTTTCCAAATCCCTTCACCAATAAGGTGCCAATATTTCTTAAAAAATATAGGTTGAAAACCGTCAGGGCCATGTGCTTTAAAGGACTGCATACTCATAATGCCATTAGTCTCCTCATCTTTAGAAATAGGGAAAATCAAGGTCGCAACCCCAATAATGGATAAAATAGGCGGAGCGGCAGGGAAATTATCAATAAAAATATGAGTGCTCTCGCAAAATAAATTCTGAAAATACCATTGGGCTTCATTCCTCATCAACTCAGGGTTCGAACACCCTTCCTCTAGACGAATGCCACAAATCTTATTTCTCTTTCTTCGGACACTGGTTTGGGTGTGAAATAATTTAGTGTTCCTATCACCAAACTTAATCCTTTTCTCTCTACATTTTTGGTACCACATAAGTTCCTCCCGCTTCAAAATATGGTTGTATTCACGCCTCAGATGGTTCTCAAAACTAATCAGAGCAGAATTCTCAATCTCCTTAAGTCTTCTTTGAACACCCCGAATTCTCGCTTCAACTCTTATTTTCCTCCAAAGAATGTTACCAAATACTGCATCCGTGAAATCAAAGTCAGGGGTCCAAGCAACAATGGTAACATAGTGGCCAAAAATCATCTAAGGTCCTCCTTGAAGAACATTATCAAAATCACCAGCAAGCCTCCAAGCATGCCTTAATCTCTCCCGCATAAGGTTGAAGCCCAACCTTTTACCAACGAGAGCAATAATCAGCTCGTCTCTCCATTCCTTACTATATTCAGGGAAATATATGGTTGGGAGAAGGCAATTTCCTTCAACCAATTCCACATGAGCTAGATCTTCAGCCAAGAAATGAACCTTCTCTCGAACCGAAGTTGGTTGACTATCAGCTAGCATTATGTCCCTGAAAGACATTTTCTTCTCCCCTGACAACATAGAAAAACTATTGTCAGGTAGTTTATCTAGTGGTTTAGATATTTCTGGTATGGCGTTTGTAACACCCTGAATTTGCCTTCTTAAGATGTGGTGACAGTCCTAAAGAATGGGACACACTTTCAGATTCTCGCTTGAGCGAGAGAGTTTCGCCTGAGCGAGAGATGACTCACTTGGGGGTGGAAAACTGGGAGATGCTGAAGGATTCTCGCTTGGGCGAGGGAGAGAGGTGTGGGGACTGGAGGATCCTCACTTGAGGGAGAACGTTAGTTCCGAGTTTTTAAAATGGGCGGGAATTTCTCGCTTGAGCGAGAGCCCGACGTGGAAACTTTAAAATAGAAACCCTCAAACATATTTAGGGTTAGAACTTGAGAGAGAAGAGAGAAGGAGGTGCTTTTGAGAGCAAGGATTCGTGGGAATCAACTAGAAGCTTGAGAATAGGTAAATCTCTTGATTCTAACTCTCTTTCTCCTTTTCAAACTTGTTTTGGGTGTATGGGATCTCTTCTCAAAATGTGAGAAACCATAGAAACTCTTCCTTTAGAGTTGTGGTAAATTCTTGGTTTAGAGTTGGTATTCAACAAAATGGAAAATGTTTGTGGGTTGATTCATGAAAACCCCAAAACCCAAAAATGAAAGTGTGTTTAAAGTGGAAAATGGGTGAAATAATAGATGTAGAAGATGAGAATGTGTCCTAATGTAAAATAGAAGATGAATATATATGTTTTTGATGTTTGGAAATTCCTAATGAAAGTGGTTTTAGAAACATTGAAAATGTATGAATCTTTTGTATGGTTAGAGATGAACTATGAATTATGTTTATATTATTGTGAATAAATTACTGACTTTTTTTGTGTTTGGTGGGGATGAGGAAAGATCCTAAGGTTGGAGGAGGTAGCGAAGGAACTTGCAAAGTTACCCAAAACCGAACCCAACACTCACCAAGGTAAGGGGAAGTGTTTAATTGTATATGATGATAAAAAATGCGTGAATTTTCTGATTATATATGAATTGTGAAGTAATGGGGAGAAAAACCTATTTTTAGCTCCCTTAAGAGGTTGAGCAATGTATGAGTTGCCTTCGTGGTAACGGCTATTCATAGCAATGTATGACTTGCCTTCGTGGTATTGGCTATTCGTAGCAATGTATGAGTTACCTTCATGGTAATGGCTATTCGTATCAATGTATGAATTGCCTTCGTGGTATTGGCTATTCGTAGCAATGTATGAGTTACCTTCGTGGTAATGGCTACTCGTAGCAATGTATGACTTGCCTTCATGGTACTGGCTATTCGTAGCAATGTATGAGTTACCTTCGTGATAATGGCTATTCATAGCAATGTATGACTTGCCTTCGTGGTATTGGCTATTCGTAGCATTGTATGAGTTACCTTCGTGGTAATGGCTATTCGTAGCAATGTATGACTTGCCTTCGTGGTATTGGCTATTCGTAGCAATTTATGATTTGTCCTCGTGGTATTGGCTATTTATAGCAAATGTCTGACTTGCCCTAAGTGGTAAGATTAAGGAACCAAGAAAGAAGGAATATGAGGTAAATGATTTTGAAAGAAAAGGATTGAATGATATATGATTATGAGGTAAGGGATAACCGTGAGTTCTAAATAATTGTGAAATGGGAAGATAGTAAGATGGATATATGCCAAAGTATTATCTACACATGATTGTGTATCTAACTCTATTAAATGTGGATTATCGTATGATTATGTCTAAAAAGATGACTTACTCCTTAATGTTTCTATGTACTTTGTCTATGATAATCCCATTTCAGGTAAACGGTTGATTTGAGGATGCTGGTTTGGAGCCTTATGAGCTTTAAAATCTAGATTATCTGATTTTCTCTTTTTGTATTAAAACTGACTAAATGATGATTTGAATATTTTTAACTATGGGTATTATACTTCTGGATAACTGTAATCATGTGTATTACGATTTTAGAAACCTATGGCTATCTGAATGTCGTAATTACTGGGAAATATTAATATGAATTATGTTTTCTGCCTAGTGAATGTATGTATGATTTTTCGTGTGTTAAGACTAGCATGAATCTGGAAAGATGACTACTATAAAGTTTTAGGGTCCATACTTATGAGTAATAGGTAAGAATACCTATGTAAATGAATTAAAATAAGGAAAAATTTTCAATGGTAGAATTTGAGTCCGTACAACGTTAGTCATAAAAACAAAGTTGGTAGACATAGGAGCCTTCCTGGTTTTCTCACCTTAGTCGGAGAAGCAGACAAACGTTTTCTCACCATTTCAAAATCTCTCTTATGGATTTAATTATATTGTATAATTTATGAGAGAAAAGACAATGAAAACAATTATATTGTCATTATATTTTTAAAATTTATACCTTAATTATCATTAAATTTTTAAATAAAAAGTAATTCATAAGATAATAGTTCATAAATGCTAACCTGGATATATTTTCCACTTGCAATTATTAATTTTCATAGGTACAACTTGTTGACACGATAATATATGAGTTTTTACATATAAAATATATTATTTAGTTTTCAATTATATATCATACTCCTGAATCTCTTAAAATTTAGTATAATTATATTTATAAGTCTTTTAGTTTAAAATATTGATATTTAGTGTAATATATGTAGAAGTTAAAGATTATTTATTTAGAATTTAGAAAATGATGAATAACTGGTACAATTTCATTAAATCTAAAGGGATACGATAATTTAATCTATAACCTAATAGACGTGGAAGGCATAATACCCACCAAACTATTGTTTATTTTCTATTAATCAAAGGTTGAAACATAGAATGAAATTGAAAAAAGAAATTGGGTAGATTATATGTTAGAGTGAAAAAATTGATGTCCCATGAGTCATTCTATTTTGGAAAAAAAAGTGTATCAACTGAATTACATTTTTCATCTTTCTCTTGTCCCTTTTTATTGCTCTCCAAAGATATATGAGATGTTTTAAAATATTGTAATATCGTGGAGATAGACACTAAATGTTTGTTGTGAGCCACTTTATTGTATACTAGATGATGACTAGTGATAATCTAGGAGATAAATGCACCTGGAAAATGGGATGACACTTCTATTATGCAGAGCTTAGTTGATATGATTGTAATATTAATGTTTATTGGAATATGTGAATTTTTGACATGATACTTGATTGTAATAAATAATTATAAAGAAATGTTTTGGAATATGTGAATTTTTGACATGATACTTGATTGTAATAAATAATTATAAAGAAATGTTTAAGGGGTGAAATTTTGTTAATTATATGTTATGTGTTGAGTAAAGTCCCAAATATAAAAGATGAACATTTTAAGTTGTCTTTTTTGGGAACTTTGGGATGTCTAGCTTATATCTGGATCATAAATCCCAAGAGAACTAAAGTTGCTAGGAAAGTCTATGAATATGTATTTATTGGGTATGTTGTTAATATCAATTCGTGCAAATTTAATGACCTGGCCACAAGAGTAATTGTGGAATCAAATGATACTAACTTCTATGAAAATAATTTTTTATTTTAAATTGAAAAATAAGGAGGCATTTCAAATAGTCATATTCTTATGGTTAGGATTAGTCAAATTTTCCCTATATAAATATAAATGTAGTTTATACATTGGAGGAGGATCCAACAAACCTCCCAAAAAATTGACTTATTGGATGCTAAATTATGGAAAGAAGCCATAAATAATTAGATGAACTTTCTAGAATCTAATAAGGCTTCACATTTAATACAGTTGTTCATTGGTTGCAAACCTATTAGTTGTAAATGAATTTTAGAAAAATATCTAAAACTTGATGGAAATGTTGAAAAGACTCATCTTATAGCCAAGTTTTTTAAAGCAATGAGAGAATGTAGATTATGTTTTGATATCCTTCAGCAGTCACTAGAATAATCTCCATGATGGTACCAATGTTGCTTGTTTTGATTCATGATTCAGTAGTATACCAAATAAATGTTAAAACTATTTTTTAAGGTCACTAACATGTTATTATTGTAGTAAACAATGAGATAAGAGATCTGAATGCAGGTCCCTGAAGAGAGACCATAAAGGTAGAAATGTCCATGAAGATTTAGTTAATCCAAGAAAAATGGTCACAAGCTTACCACAACCGTCACCGCATATGATGATGTTGTATATGGTGATTGTTCTTGGATTGTTAATTCTGGTGTTTCCAAGTAAGTCCACATGAAGGTATCTTCTCAAACTACAAGTAAGGTGATTATGGTACTGTGAAAATGGGAAACCATGTTACAAGCAAGAATGCATGAATTGGTGATATTGTGTTGCTACAGACACATTAGGCAAACTTGTACTGAAGGATGTGAGACATGTCCCAGATATGCGTCTCAACCTTATCTCAATGGGTAAGTTGGATGATGCTGGTTTTGTGAGCCACTTTGGTGCTGGAAAGTGTAAACTATCAAAAGGTAACTTAGTCATTGCTAAATGCTCAAAGGAGGATCGTTATACATTATGCAATGAGAAATTTGTTTTGGAGAAGCAAATATTATTACCTACTCCAAATATCTTTGGCATAGACGATTGAGACATATGAGTGGTAAGACACTTATGATGCTCGCCAAAGACCACCTTCCAGGTATAAAAGATGAAATTTTAGATTCATGCACTAATTGTCTTTATGGTAAACAACATAAAGTCAATTTTCAGAGATCATACAATCCTTTACGAAGAGATGAAGTACTTGAATTGATGCATTAAGATGTTTGTGTACTATCAAAAAGATCCCTTTGAGGAACCTATTATTTTGTGGCATTCATAGATGATCACTCGAGAAGAGTATGAATGTACCTATTGAAAAACATAGATAAAGTACTATCAGCATTGAAAGAGTTCCAAGCACTAGTGGAGCATGAGACTGAGAAGAAGCTGAAATGTCTGAAAGCACACAATGGTGTAGAGTATCGTAGTCCATTTTAAACCTATTGAAAGACTTACAATATCAGACTGGAGAAGACATCACCAAATACTCCTCATTTGAATGGAGTAGTTGAGTGGATGAACCACACAATTGAAGAGAAGATTAGATGCATGTTTCAATATGTCAATCTCCCCAAGTCTTTTTGGGTGAAGTAGTGAAGATTTCAGTTGATCTCATAAACTGGACACCTTCAAGACCCCCGAATGGAGAAATTCCAGAGGAAGTATGATACAAGAGGAAGGCATCCTTCCACCACCTAAGAGTATTTGGAAGCAGAGTCTTCATTCATATTTTGAATGATGAGAGAAAGAAGTTGGGTGCTAAGACCAAATAGTGCATTTACCTTTGGTCCCAAAAGAATGAATTTGGATACCAATTATGAGATCCGATAAACAAGAAATTTGTAAGAAGCAAATCCTACTCACACAGAACTTGAAAAGATTAATGAAGATTTGGATCATGATGAAATGTTGGTAGATACACAAATGCATAAAGAACCTGAGCCAGCGGAGCTTCTGATGCAAGTTGAACTGAGGCACTCCATAAGAGGCAGAATGCCTTCTTCAAAGTATCATGAGGAAGATTATACCACATTGTCAGACAATGGTAAATCTCAAGACTTCTTAGAAACTGTGATGACAATTGAGAAAGAAAAGTGGATTAAAGTCATGGAAATGAGATGAATTTTTTACATAAGAACCAGACTTATGATATGGTGGAGTTGCCCAAAGGAAGAGAAGTCTTGAAAAACAATTGGGTTTATAGGCTTAAAGTTGAAGAAGGAAGCTCGAGACCAAGGTATGAAGCTCGAATTATTGTGAAAGGATGCAATCATAAGAAATGAGTTGATTTTGATGAGATATTCCCACTAGTGGTGAAGTATTTCTCCACCAGAGTAGCATTTGATCTAACATCTAGCCTAGACTTAGAAGTTGAACAAATTAATATCAAAACAAAATTTATACATGGAGACATAAAAGAAGAAATCTATATGGAGTAACCATAAGATTATGAAGACAATTGGTGATCACTATTTATTCATCAAAAGTTATGATGATGGTAACTTTATTATCCTCCTATTATATGGTGGTGGTATGTTAATCATTAGGCATGACAAGACCAATATTACTGGTTTCAAGAATTATTTAACCAAGTCTTTTACTATGAAAGTCTTAGGTCCAACAAAGCAGATCCTTGGAATAAGAATAATCATAGATCGTTCCAAGAAGTTCTTATGGCTATCAGAAGAGAAGTATATTGAGAAAGTTCTCAAGAAAGTCAACATGGATAAGGCAAATCCTAGAAGTGTTCCACTTGATGAAAGGAAAGAAATGAGCAGAATGCCTTATTCCTCTATGGTAGGAAGCCTAATGTATGACATGATTTGTACAAGACCCGATACCGCCCATGCACTTAGAGTTGTGAGTTGGTTCTTTTCCAATCCCAAAAAAGAGCATTGGAAAACAGTGAAGTGGATATTGCAATATCTGAGGGGGAACTACTAAAATATGTTTATGTTTTGGTAATGAAGTTCCTATGTTGGTTGGAAACTGATGTGAACCTCTTTTGAAGGATTTTAGTTGTTGATCGTTTTTGGTTGGTGTGTGACTTAGACTTATGATTTTGTGTATGAAAAATGAAAGTAATTAGGCAGTGAAATTGACTAAGTAAAGATATATTAATGTGGGTAAATTTATAGGTGGTGTAGGCGCTACAACACTTGAGGTGTTGATAAGCCAAAGGTGAGGTTCGCCACAAGAAAATTGGTTTCTTGATAAGAACTATGATCTTGGTTCAGCCAAGAAAATTAGAAGAAAACACAATGCTCTAACAAAGAAAATAATTCCACAGTTTTAATCAAATTCAAAGGTGTTTTATTCATAAGCAAACACACATACATATATATGGCAAGCCAACCATACTTCCACATGAAATCAAGTATAAAAACAAAGCATTAATGGCCTAATTCAAGGTGATCCAACATTTGATACCTTTGGTCTATGAATCTAATATGAAATTCATAACTAATTTTGGCCAATTCTTAAAACACATGTTTATTTCACTATATTACTATATTGAAGAAGAACATTGGATTCCTTTGGGAGTCTTCATGTTGTCACGGCCAAATGAAGGCATCGAAAGCAAGAAGCCTTGGATTCCATTTCTCATTGAAGAACACGACCAAGATTATAATTGCATTTGAACACTTGATGAAAACGTGTCTTGATTCCTCTTCAAGAAGAATTTCGACACGGCCATGAAGGGTTCCATGAAGGGTAGGCAACCTAGGATTCCATTTGTTTACTAATGCCCTTCAAAATATGTGTAGAACGACCAAAAGGTGGAATGGTTCGGCCATATTAGCCTAATTATTGGTCAAACGACTCTCCAAGGAATTATGAGTTCTTCCATAGTTAATTCTTTAATAAACACACGAATGGTCCAATTTAAAACACATGTGCTAACTATTTCCCCACCATTTAATGTGGTGGTTACAATTTGATGGTCATTTGTTCTCACTTTACAACTTTATTTGAATTCAAAATTAAAAACACGTCTAAATACTTCAAATCACACGTGCAATTGGGATTAATGATATGGCCCCACTTTCTTATTGAATGCAATGCAAGAAAATCCCAAAAACTTGGTTCACAAAGCTGACTCGGTCAGGCCCACGCCCAACGACCAGATTGGTGTGCCAAGCGCCTGTCCCTCGATGAGGTGCCACGCCCAGCGCCTAGTCTCCTAGCCAGACCCCCAATGACTCGGTCAGATACTTTGGCCAGACTAAATTGGTTCAGCGCCTGGTCCTGCGCCCAACGTCCCTGCTTGCACGCCCAACTCCACATCTCGGTCAGATGCGCCAGATGCACCAATTTCCATGCCTCAGTCAGATGCCCCCTGACTCATGCTCAATGCTTGGCCTGGTGCTCCTGCGCTCAGCGCCTCGCCTGGTCCTTCCATGGCTGGCTTAGAAGGCTTCCCCATGATGCAATGGGTCATCTTAGCATCAACTTGGGCTAATTTTGACTCACCATCTTGGATCATCCCTATGAGTTGTCCTAGGGCATTTTGTGCCCTTTTGGCCTGTGCCCTTCTCATAGGGCCACCAATCCCTCTAGTCCAACATGGTCTAGTTTGGTCTCACCTTGGATTGCCTCATATAAAAAATGTTGGTGTGACTGGAGATGTAGATTCTAGAAAATCTACATGAGGTTATGTATCTACCTTTGCAGGGAGAGTTGTATCTTGGAAATCCAAGTTATAAAGATGTGTTGTATTATCAACAACTGAAACAGAGTACATTGTAGGATACGAGCTGACAATGATATAAAATATATGAAAAATATCTTTCATGAGTTGGGTCATGTTCAACAAAGATACGTTTTGCACTGTGACAACCAAAGTACAATCTACCTAGCTAAGAATTGTACGCTTCATTTTTGGATAGAGCACATTGATTATTGTTATTATTGTATGCGAAATGCTTTGGAAGATGATGAGTTGTAGCTATAGAAAATTCATACAAATGACAACTTGTTTGACATGATGATTAAGGGAAGAGATTTGTTGGGAATCCTTCCTAATTGATGTGAAAGCATGACCAATGAATATTGATAGATGATTCGTTACTCCCTGACTCTTGAAAACTATGAAATCCATCTTAGAAAGTTGGAGTAAGTCTTGGAATTACTCATTGACTCTTGAGAACTATGAAGTCCAACTTAAAAAGTTAGAGTAGTATTTTCAATGTATCTTAAAAGTATGACAACAATTAATCATCTAATATGTCTTGATGATGAAGCCTCCCTCTTCACTATATAAAGACAACTTATGAGTAGGGGTGGAAACAGGCCAGGCCAGACCAGGCCAGACCAGACTTTGTCTTAAACAGACCCAGCCTATATAGCACATAGAAGCCTGGGCTTGACCTATTAGCCCGTTTAAAAAAATTTCAAAACCTAGGCCTGACATGTTTAAAAGTCTGGTATGGCCTGTTAGTCTGTTTAAAGGTCTACTAAGGTAAAATAAATTAAAAAACTATGTACAAAATAGAAAAATTTATTATAATTATAGCAATTAGTGTGATTTTTTTACACTGTTAACACAATTATTTCCATCATCTTCCAATATTACGTAATGTATTCGAAGGATTTGTGCTGCATTTGAGGTTAAAATATACAAAACAATATCTTTTAATATCATAGTAAAATATGATATTGTTCTAATATTTAACACGAGTTGGGTTAAAAGTCCAACTTAGAAAGTTAGAGTAGTATTTTCAAGGTATCTTAAAAGTATGACAACAATTAATCATCTAATATGTCTTGATGATGAAGCCTCCCCTTTACTATATAAAGGCAACTTGTGAGTAGGGGTGAAAACAGACCAAGCCATATCAGACTTTGCCTTAAACAGACTCAGCCTATATAGCACATAGAAGCCTGAGCTTGGCCTATTAGCCCGTTTAAAAAAATTTCAAAGCCTAGGCCTGACATGTTTAAAAGTCTGGTCTGGCCTGTTAGCCTGTTTAAAGGTCTACTGAGGTAAAAAAAAATTAAAAACTATGTACAAACTAGAAAAATTTATTATAATTATAGCAATTAGTGTGATTTTTTTACATTGTTATCACAATTATTTCCATCATCTTCCAATGTTACGTAATGTATTCGAAGGATTTGTGGTGCATTTGAGGTTAGAATATACAAAACAATATTTTTTAATATCATAGTAAAATATGATATTATTCTAATATTTAACATGAGCTGGGTTATGTAATTAAGTTCAAGTCTCAACAATTAAATATCCAATTATTAAATAGTTTAATCTCTAAGTCCTAGTGGATTTACATAATTTTTTTATTATTTAGTTTTTTGAACATATTATAAAAATAATTTATAAATATATAATAACATTAATAGGGCGGTCTGTTAGGCTTAATAGGCTTTTTAAAAGGCTTGAGTCTAACCTATTTCGGTTAAATAGGCTTTTGGAGAAGCCTAAGCCTGATCTGTTTACTAAAAATGTCTGACTTGACCTGACTTGTTATAGGCTAGGTAATAGGCCCCTGATAGGCGGTCTGACCTATTTCCACCCTTACTTGTGAGGAAGAGTTGCACAAACAAGTAAGAAAACCATCATAGAGAGAAAATGAAAGAGTTTATATCTACTTTAGTGTGGGACTTGTATTTCTAGTTAGATACTAGAGAGATTTTATATTTCATCCTTTTTGGGTGAGTTTGAGTGTTATCCTCATATAGTGAGAGATACAAATATTGTAATCCAACTTTATATAATGAAGATAATTTCTGAACCAGGTCTTGTGGGTTTTCCTTCTCACTTTGAGGAGGTTCTTCAACGTTAATTTTTTTTGTTTCATTCTTTTATTTTTCTCTATTTTCTTTATCCTCTTACCACTTTCGCAAGTACTCATTTTGCATCATACAGAAGATGAAAATTGGTTATGAATTATGGTTTAGGGTTATGAATTATGGGAGAAAATGTGTTTAATATATATGCCATATCATAAATCTTAAACTATTTTTAGTTTGCTGTTGTGATTTGTTAATGAGTCTTACTAGTATTTTCTGAGTAATATAAATAATAAAGAGTGAATATACAATGTCTTTTTTTATAAATTTTTAAGACTTTGGAAAAGTAAAAATCAAAACTAATACTTAAAAATTATAAATGTAAGTTAAAATAGTCTTTATCTTGGATATAAAAATATCAAAATAAATAATTTAAAAGACATTTGATATTTTTTAAAATAATTTTCGTTTTCAAAATTTTCAAGGATCAAATTGATATATTTATTGATAATAAATTATTATTAGTTAACAAAATATAAAATTTATAATTATGTTAAATATATTATTTTTCAATATATAATCACTATTCTAAGCAATATCCAAGACACTAATTAATATTCTCCATACAATATTAACTTTATTTGAATTATAAAATAAAAATAACTGTGATAGTGCAACTGTGAAAGTATTGCACAACCTGACCCTGTTCACTGAGAGTGAGAGTGAGAGGTCAGATACATTTCTATTATTAAATCAATTTGGCATTTCCTTTCACATAATTTGCATTTGCATTGCAGTGGGGAGAGAGAAAAGAATATATCTTTCTCAATACTCAAGTCTCTTGTTTCTCTTTTTTATTCTCAATATCTCACTCAACTCTCTTTCATTTCAGATCTATTTCTTAATCGGTAACTATCTCTATTCTTCTCTTTAATTTATGTTTCTTATTTTCACTGATTTTTAACTACCAACAATTTAAATCTCAATCTCCAGATCGGTTTTGCGATTTCCTTTTCCTCTTTATTGATGTGCACATAATTACTTTATCCTTTTATTTTTTTCTCGCCCTGTAGTTTAATTATATTTATTGGCAGGTTTAGCTTAATTATAGTTATTACTAGGTTGTTTTAAAAACTAAGCTCATGTAATATATAAAATAATTAATTAAAAATAAATTTATAAATATGTGGTACCTGCGGACGGAGTGGATATCACGTTAGTTGTTTCTGTTATTTCTGCGGATACCCGTTGCAGATATTTTCACTGGTAGCCACCAGTCTGATATTTTTGCCATCCCTATGGGTGTAGGTTTTGAAACAAGAGGTCTGTGTTTTTTCTTATTGATTTTATTAACTAATTGGCCTTATGTTCTTGAGCAAGAAGGACCATATAGACTGCAATATTAATCACAGAATAATGGAAATAAACTTTACCTTTCTCAACTGCAGATTTGTTCTAGCTTCACTAGAGGTTTTAAGTTTGAATATCTGTGGAACTAGGAATAAACTTGCGTTAAATACTTGGTAGGGAGAGCTTTGCGATCTAAAGTGGTTCTACCTCGGTCGAATTGGATTGCCTTCGTGGACGAAATGTGTGATTCAAAACATTGTTTCTCCCTTGTTATGTTTTAATCTTGGAGTCTTGTTGCTTGTTAGAGCATGATTGTTGGTCAATCATGTTTGATCTGTATAGAGATGTGAAGTGATGTGCATATGAAGCACATATACGGATACATGTGTCGGATACGATACATATACACCGATAGACATTTTTTCTAAAATATAGGATATGATACGTTCAGGGATACGTGCATAAAATAGTAAAAAATATAAAAAATATGATAAAATTATAAGTGTAGATCAAAATATCCAATGTAGAAAGTATAATGGAAATTGCAAATCATTATATTCCATTAGCGTTTGCCTTCCTTAATGTTTGCCTTTAAATAAGTTGATATTTTCCTTGATCATTAGGATGCTTTGATTAAAACGTATAATATCTATCCTAGTTTTATGTTGAAAACGTTTCAGATACGTATCCTATCTATCCTAGTTTTTTGTTCAAAACGTTTCAGATATGTATCTTTAACATTTTTTTATTTTTGGATACTCTATGATACGTATCCATGATGAATCGGAGAGTATCTGTGTCCGACACCGATACGTGAAGGAGTTTCACGTATCCTTGCTTCAAAGATGTGAACCAAGCCTGGGTCATGGAGTTCTTGCCACCAATTAATATCTTTTTAGATTTTTGACTTTAGCTATGTTATTTGGTCACATCTTAAGATATTTTAATTGATGGTGTGGGTTCTGTGATAAACTTTGTTCCATCAATTAAAAGTTACCATACTTTGAAAGGCTCATATATCCAATGTAGCTAGTAGATATGTATGCAACTATGGTAGATGCTTAAAGACAATGGTATTCCACTAGACACCAAAATGTTAATCATCAATTTCATTTGTAAAGTAGAATCATTGGTCATTTGTTAGGTACTAGTTTCAATATCTGATGTTTGTCCTTCGTAGGTGGAAATGGCCTTGGTGACCACTGCTGAGGTATGTGATGCAAACCCACAGTTGATTTTGAGTGGGGAGCTTCGGGCTCTTCAACCAACTTTTCAAATTTACGGTCGTCGACAGGTCTTTTCGGGGCCAATTGTTACCCTAAAAGTATTTGAAGACAATGTTTTGGTTCGTGAGTTCCTTGAGGAGAAAGGTAATGGAAGAGTGCTTGTTGTTGATGGTGGTGCGAGTTTGCGCTGTGCAATACTGGGCGGCAACCCTGTTGTACAAGCACAAAACAATGGATGGGCAGGTATCATTGTGAATGGATGTATAAGAGATGTGGATGAAATCAATGGTTGCGATATCGGGGTGAGAGCTCTAGCGTCCCATCCGATGAAAGCCAATAAGAAAGGGAACGGAGAAAAGCATGTTCCGGTAAATATTGCTGGGACAAGGATCTGTGATGGGGAGTGGCTTTATGCAGACACAGATGGAATTCTGATCTCTGGAACAGAGTTGTGTGTTTGATTCCACAAGTTGTAACGTTGTCAATCCTTTCGATAATGAAAGTAGGTTGGAGTGATTGTCCAATTCACACCAACTTCTAATGTATATGAATACGATGAATGAATTAAATCATTATAATTAATATCATAAATATTATAATTTGGTTTAGATTTGTTGACATTAGACTCTAAAGTGAAACTTAATCATAATATATACATCCTTTTCGAAGTGAAAGTTGTACATTGGATGAACTTTCCTTTCAAAATATACATCCGTATTTTGGTAAACGATGTATGATACTCTTTTATTTGTTGTTTTCGGTAAAATTATGTGGTGTAGAAAAACGGAAGCTGGAACGTGTCCTATGTGCTCTATAATTTGGAAGTACATGGCTCCCTTTTGTCTCTTGCTTCTGGTTAGCAGAATCTTAATTCATATAATGACTTGGATAAAGACGTATGTAGAGATCAATAAAATATTAACAATATATTAAAATTTTGTCTAAAATTATAGTACTAAAAAAACATAAATGTACTTATTTCTAAATATGGTGTGTTTGATTTGTTTCCATTTAAGTTTTTCTCTGTGAGACAAATGAATTGATGGTTGTAGTAAATTCACGAGACTAGTAGTGGTGTCAAGGTTGTATAAGTTGAAATATGTTAATAGATGAAGTGACAAGAGTTTCATAGATCTACTTGCATTTCTGAAGGATATATTGCTGGAGGATAATGTGCTCCCTTCTCGAACGTATGATGCTAGACAAATGTTATGCTCCATTGGCATGGACTACAATAAGATACATGCTTGTGAAAATAATTGCATCTTATTTTTTATTGAGTATGCTCCATTGGCATGCAGATGAAAGGATTAAAGATGCATGACTTTGACATCCTGTAGATTCTCCTTAATAGAGAAAAATTGATCATCACTATTCTAGTTTTAGTCAAGAATCAATAAATCTACGCCTTATTGTCAACTGATGAAACTAACTCACATCCTGTTCAAAGTAGCTTCCACAGTACATTGTCAGTGATGTCAGTGATATACAACTTAACTCTTTCACTATGCATGAAGCGCAAATTTGTGATATTATCTATGTTAATTTATGGACTTAAACAATCAGGAAATGACATATACATATACTTGGCTCCATTAATGGAAGACTTGAAGCAAATGTGGGAGACTTGTATAGATGTATATGTTAAGTATAGGGAATAAAAGTTCAACTTGAGGGCTTTGTTGTTCGACACAATCAGTGATTTCTCTGCATATGATAATCGGTCAAAATATAGTACAAAAGAGCATTTTGCATGTCCTGTATGTGAAGACAATACTCATTTAAGGAGGTTGGAACAGTATAAGAATAATATATTCCTTGACCATCGTAGATTTTTCGTGAGATCATCAGTATCGACGATAGATAAAAGCATTCCATGGGAACCATGAAGAAGGTCATGCTCCTTTGCCTTTGACGAATGACCAATAATTTCAAAAGCTAAAGTGTTCCAAGGAAGAAAAGATAAATCTTCTTTGAATTTCCATATTGAGGCTAATTATATGTAAGTCATTTCCTTTATGTTATGCATATTGAAAAAATATATTTGAAAGTCTCCTTGGGAAACATACATATCTACCTCCAACAACTTATACATTGCCGATGAAGGAGAAAATATAACTTTGGAAATTTCTTCATGGTGTTAAAATTCCATAGGGGTACTCATGGAGCATTTCTTGCCTATTAGCATACGGTCTATTCTACCTAAAAAAGTGCGAGGAACCATAACTAAGTTATGCTTCTTCTTGAAGGAAATTTGTAGCAAAGTCATTGACCCGGTGAAATTACATGCATTGCAAAGATATATTATTTTGACTTTGTGCGAGCATGATTTGTATTTCCCACCTTTTTTGACAAAATGGTCCATCTAAGTATTCATTTTGTTTAAGAGACACAACTATATGTTCCTTCCTATATGAGATGGATGTAACCTTTTGAGCAATATATGAAGACATTAAAGTGGTATGTGAAGAACCATTTAAGACTAGAGGGTTTTATTATTGAACGATATATTGTTAAAGAAACTCTTGATTTTTGTATCGAATACCTTGCAATTGATGATTTCATAGGCATTCCAAAGCCTCGTTATGTAGAAAAAACATTTGGTGAATGAGTTACTAGTGTCGCGACCCGATTTTCGGTTGGAAGACCGGCCATGCGACTTAGGGAGATGTGAACTCGATTTCTACCTCTTCCAATTGTTTTGGAGTCGCCACTACGTTTTTTGCGGTTAAAACGTAGAAAACTCTAAATTATGCCCTGATTAGGATAATTTGGTCTTTTAACAGAGATTCTGAGCTCGGGAGTCGATTACGAATCGGGGAAGGTATTAGCACCCCGTCCGCCCGTATTAAAACGGTACCCTCGCAAATTACATGGACTTTCATACCCTTAAGTAAATTTGTTAAAAATTCAATTATAAAAGCAAAATGTTTTATTTTTTATTGTTGTGCCTGACAAGAGCTCATCTTGCTCCTACGTATCCCTAGGTGCAATAGGGAAATCAAGGCTACGTAGTTCTGGTTCAAAAATTAATTAGTGTTGGTTTAGTTTGTTTGAAACGTCGATGTAAACTTTATTCTTTTTAAGAAAAGATGAAGCAGCAGAAACTAATGTCCGCACCGTATCAAATCTTACAGAGATTTTGAAAATAATTGAAATACTTCGTTGAAATTTATTTATCTTTAAGATAGATGAGATAGCAAGAACTAATACATGCACCGTATCAAATCTCAAAGAGATTTTGATATAGTTTTAAAATATATCGTTGAACTTTATTCATCCTTAAGATAGATGAAGCAGCAAGAACTAATGCCTGCACCGCATCAAATCTTAAAGAGATTCTGAAATAGTTTTAAAATATACCGTTGAACTTTATTCATCCTTAAGATAGATGAAGCAGCAAGAACTAATGCCCGCACCGCATCAAATCTTAAAGAGATTTTGAAATAGTTTTAAAATACATCGTTGAAATTTATTCATCTTTAAGATAGATGAAGTAGCAAGACTAATGTCCGCACCGCATCAAATCTTAAAGAGATTTTGAAATAGTTTTAGAATATATCGTTGAAATTTATTCATCTTTAAGATAGATGAAGTAGCAAGACTAATGCCCGCACCACATCAAATCTTAAAGAGATTTTGAAATAGTTTTATAATATATCGTTGAAATTTATTCATCTTTAAGATAGATGAAGTAGCAAGACTAATGCCCGCGCCGCATCAAATCTTAAAGAGATTTTGAAATAGTTTAAAATATATCGTTGAAATTTATTCATCTTTAAGATAGATGAAGTAGCAAGACTAATGTCCGCGCCGCATCAAATCTTAAAGAGATTTTGAAATAGTTTAAAATATATCGTTGAAATTTATTCATCTTTAAGATAGATGAAGTAGCAAGACTAATGCCCGCGCCGCGTCAAATCTTAAAGAGATTTTGAAATAGTTTTATAATATATCGTTGAAATTTATTCATCTTTAAGATAGATGAAGTAGCAAGACTAATGCCCGCGCCGCATCATATCTTAAAGAGATTTTGAAATAGTTTAAAATATATCGTTGAAATTTATTCATCTTTAAGATAGATGAAGTAGCAAGACTAATGCCCGCGCCGCGTCATATCTTAAAGAGATTTTGAAATAGTTTGAAATACATTTGTAATCTTTACACCAAGCAAACATTGAAATATAAACATGACAAGTGGTCATAAATTGATTTATTTTGAGCATTATTAAAATAGATAAGATTATAATAAAATGAACATAACAATACCAACTATAAACAAATAAGTAGGTATGACATATTAATAAAATAAATCAATAAATAAATAAAACAAACAAAATAAATTAATGGGAGGTTACCCCCATTTCGTGAAACAGAGAACAAGGGAGGGACGAAATCCCTAGGTTCTCCTCTCCTCTTCCTTCGGCTCAGACGCAACGGCAGCAGTGGAACCGAAGCACGTGGATTTATTCTTCACTCAATGTGGTCAACAAGTATATCATCATCTCCTCTCCTCTATCTCGTTTCTCTTTAGCGACGGTGGTTCTCTCTCCGGTGACGGTTTCGTCGGTTCATGATTGGAAGTCGGTCGACTCGGGTTCACGGTTCAAAGGTGGGGGTTGATTGTCTTCTTCTTCTTTTCTCTTTCATCTTCTTTTCCTTCATAATCAAGGAAATTGGAATCCCTAATTCATATTCTTTCTTTCTCCGACAGCGATGAAGACACCTACTCATGGCGGGGTGGAGAAACCGAAGGTAATCTTTTTTCCTCTCATCGGCTCGAAGCGTTCCCGTTGGAGCCACGACTTAAGGTGATGATTTTGGTTTGTAATATGGTGTTTTTGATGGATAAGGAAAGTGAGAGTTCTCTGGAAGCTACGTTAATGGAAATTTTTCTGGGTTTATGTTACTGTAATGTGCATTATGTAGCCAAGAAGGGATTTTTCTCCCCCTATGTATGACCCTTTTTGTGTAATGTCGGTACGTCGTTCCTGGATTGCTCTCTGATTGGATATGATGTGTGACATGTGGGATATCAAGATAGATAGCTGTAAGTATGGTGTTGTGTATTTAGGACAGTAAATTTAAGGAGTTAGGACTATGACTCTGGTTATGTATGTGCGATAGGTATATGGAATTTTTAGCAACTGAGTTTTTGGTGTTTCGGTTTGCTTTTTGAATGATGTGTAGTGTAGGAGTGTATGAGTATATGGCTTGCTCTCTATTCTGTTCTATGTGGTATATGGGATGCTATGTGTGGTATATGTGATGCCAAGTGTGGTACCCTCTCTCTGAGTATTGTGATATATGGTTATATATGTGACTTGCTCTCTGAATGTTATCCCCTTTTGATATTCTGTTGACCCTCGTTGATATTCTGTTGACCCTCGTTGATATTTGTTGCGGTATGATGCTGTATAAGTGGTTACTCTCTCTTGTATGGCAATTGCCTATGAATGTGGTGTGTGCCCTCTGGTTTGTATGTGTGGTTTCATTGTTGTATGTATGAGTGTGTTTATATGGTTTTATGATTGTTGGCCTGTGATATGTATATCCCCCTTTGATTTCAGTTTTGTTGTGTATGGATAGGTGGCTTGACGTTGTAGATAGTGTATGTGATATGTATTGTGTTATCAAAAGGGTGCGTTGGTTGTCAAAGGTTGGAGTTGGGACTATGTAGATGGTGAATGATGAGATTGTTTATTTGAGATTGCCAATTTTCAGATTTAGGAGCCCTCTCCTCTTTCCATTTGCTTTATGCCTTGTATTTATAGTTGAGTATGTGAAGCCTTGAAAGTCAGTGATATGCCATGACTTTTGCTTTCCTGGTTATTCTTTCCAACTGTCCCTAATTGCTACTATTGATGCTAATCTTAAATTTTGAAGTGTAACTGCCTTTTTTTTGGAATCCCTTGTATTTCTCAGCTGGTGTATATTCCAGATTGTGTTTAATAAGGCATAACTGTCTGCATTTTTTAGAGGCTTTTGGTTTGTTTAGCCCCCTCTCTTTTAATTATTCAACCACTCATTAAAAATTGCTCCTCATTGTTGATTATTGCCTCTTCAAATTATTTCTGCTTGTCAATGCTCTTTAAGCATAAGAAACTGAAAGGCTTTTGGTTAACTTCTCTGGCTGACTAATTTTATACTCTTGGCTGCTTGTAGTTCTTATACGAATACTCAAGAAGAGTCTTGCCATATCACCATATGCAATGAAACTTAGTTCATCTAATGCTCCTCCAACAACATTCTGGAACCATATATTCCGCCACCATTGATGTCATTGATAATGTGTAAGTGTAGTATTGGAAAGAGGCAAGTGTGGTGGCTTGAAGCTCTTGAAGCATATAAGTTGTTCTACCTTTTGAATAAAACAATCATGAAAGTAGAGCCGAATAAGACTTTCTTTATCTGAATTTGTATACATTTTATTGGTACAAAGTCCAAACAGAATTCCCATATCTCAACTTAATGTCTAGTGAATTTCAGTTCATGTATTCCTATACTTTTTTCTCAATATGAGTGTATAGTAGCAATTAATATTCCATTTGAAAAAATGATGTATGATTCACTTGCTTTCTTGTACCCTCTCCTAATATATTTATGTGATCCAATGCAAGGAACAAACAAATTGCACTAACCAATAATACTTTGATCACAGGTAAAGAAGCAACATAAAACAGTTGTAGAAACCCCATTATATCCTAATTTTCTAACAATCTCTTTTAATCGTACACGCACAAAAATAAATTACATGTAACAAAATATATTGGAACAAAATTTTCATTCACATTCAGAATAACAAAGTAAAAGTACATATACATTGTGAAACATAAATTTTGTGTCGTGTTTACTATATATATAAAAAAAAAACCTCAATAGATTGGTCTCCTTGTTTTAGTTTCGAAATTAGGCCGGACAAAATTGGGTGTTCACAACTAGGAAACAAATATTGACTATATTAAGAACCTAATTGGAGCGAACATACTTAAATAACATAATGCCGACGAGGTTGAGCTTGTTAGGATATATGGCCACCTAAGAGGGGGGTGAATTAGGTGTAGAGACTTAAATTGAATATTTCTACTTTTATTTTAAAACTTTGCAAGTTTAAAAAGAGTTTTTCTATGAGCGGAAGTATTAAACAAAATAGTTGAGTAAAAGTAGATGATAATGCAAAATGTAAAAAGTTAAGGGAAGAGAAGATCACACCAAGATTTATACTGGTTCACCTTCAATTTGAAAGTTACGTCCAGTCCTTCTTGTTACCAAGAAGATTTTTCCACTATTGCAAGAACCAATGATACACTTTCTTTGTCTTCTTCCAAGACTACTCACCTATTCCACTAGGTACTAGGCTAACACCGTTCTTCACAATATACTGCACTTCACCACACTTGGTGAAATGTTTACAAGACACTAACTTGTATTCTTAAGATGGTTTTTACAAGGCTTTTGAATAAGTGACTCTCTAATAGTAATTGAAACTTTAAGGATTGAATCACTCACTAAATGATCACTTAATTTAGAATCAAATAACTTGGATAAAGGCTTTTGTTTGTGCTTAAGACTTTGAATAATTTCCAGAATTGCAAAGATATGAAAATTGATATCAAAGTTTTAACACTTATGAATGAATGAGAGAAATTATGAGAACTTTGTGACTTTGTGAGTATGAAAGTTGTAAGGACCCGATTTTCATAACTCGAAAATTCTCTTTTAAAATCCTTATTCGTGAAAGTGCAGTGATTACTTTTGAAAGACATTACTCGAACAGTTTGGAAACTTGAGTGAATATGTTTATAAATTTACAAGGCGGAAATATTCCAAACACCATTCATTTCAAAAGCATGTCATTACACTTCCGTTCAAATACATCCTTTATACAATTACACTTTCTCAAAATTACCTTGAATACAAACATTAAATTCACTTCATTATACACTTACAGGAAAGTTGTTTATACATGAATTCACTTTAACATATTCTTCATATTACAAATATTTATCATATAACATATCAATTACATATTATCCATTACTCTATCATGTACTCCTCTCCGCAAGCGTCCAATGCGCTACCTCCACAACCTGAACCCAAATATACAACACATACAAGGAAAGAAGACAGAGGGAGTAAGAACCAACTACGGCGACCGTAGCGTGGATTTACATGGAGTAATAACATTAAAGTATTAAAACCACACACATCTAACATCAATCATGATAAGCATATATCAATCAACACATTTTATCCATATTAACCCTATAGTACACATATATCCCATACTATATGTGTTCTATAGTGTGCATACTTATTTATCACATAGTATCCATATTCATCATATAGTTCACATACATCTCATACTATATGTGTTCTATGGTGTGCATATTTATTTATCATATATTATCCATATTCACCCTATAGTACACATGCATCCCATACTATATATTTACTATAGTGTGCATACTTATTTATCACATAGTATCCATATTCACCCTATAGTACACATACACCTCATACTATATGTGTTCTATAGTGTGCATATTTTATTCGTCCAAATATACTCATTTCTCATCATTCATATTCACCCTATAAGATATATATCCCATAATATATATCTTATGGCATGCATATGATTTTCATTCTGATTATACACTTTTCACATCCTTCACATTCCGTAGTAATTTACCCTTGATCTCATTCAACAATTCTGCACCGTACAAATAATCACCATACCCCATCGGACAGGTCGAGTAATCCCCATACCACCTCGGGCAGGTCGAGTTTCCACATTACACTCACATCCATGTCATACACCGTCAACACAAGGCATCTCATTATTTTATCACCATAAATAACATACAACACCTTCATTGTCACAAACATACCTTTATCCATTTTAACACATTCACAGCTCATCACACATTCATTGTTACAACACACTTATACATGTTTATAACAATCAACCACTCACAAACATACTCATTTTGATAAGCATACTCATATCCATTTTGACACATTCACAACTCATCACACATTCATTGTTACAACACACTCATACATGTTTATAACAATCAACCACTCACAACATACTCATTTTGATAAACATACTCAATCCATTTTAACACATTCACAACTCATCACACATTCATTGGTACAATCCACTTTATAATAATCAACCACTTACAACATACTCATTTATGCTTATGACCATAAATATCTCACACGCCATCATTATCACACAACATAAACATTATCATAAACAAACCACACATAACATATTCTTCATCATATACACATTAACATTAGAACCATCTTTAATGACGGTGTATTACCATAAATGAGCATATAGCGTTTTACTCAAATAAACGGTTTTCCCCACACATATATCTCCACTTTTATGGCTAATACATCCTCATGTAAAATATAGACTCTCACATGGACCACAAACTCCCAAGAGAGTTTCTATTCGTTAATATGCTCCGATTCTTGAGGGAAATCGGAGATGATGACTCTAATGAAATACTCTAAGACCACAATGGTCTTCTCCATCACCTTAGGTTGCGTAAGCTCAGTTGCTCCGCAAAAGAGCCACATCTCCCTTCATCTCCTCCAACCTCCATTGTTGCTTTTTCACCTCCAAGCTTTTCCAAATGTGTTACCATGAAGCAAGAGAAAGGTTTTGATGAGTTTTGAGGCTTAGTGGAGGGAAAAATGGTCCATTTGGGTGGAGCCACCGTTGGGAGAGAAAGGAGAAGAAAGAAAAATGAAGATCAGAGTTTCTAGGTCCCCTTTTATTCACTTTTATAGTCACATCGATGAGTGTAATCGATTACCATATGGTGTAATCGATTACATCAGTTAAAAATTTAAAATACAAACTCAACGACTCGATGTAATCGATTACCAAATATGTTGTAATCGATTACAATGTGAAAAATGCACATATCTGATGCTTTTAATATGTTGTAATCGATTACGAGTATAGTGTAATCGATTACATCATGTAAAATACACAGGTCTGATTAGTTTATCATCATGTAATCGATTACCAGTATTGTGTAATCGATTACACTGTTTCAGAGTGCCCAAAATTGCCATTTCTCGCCCAGGCGAGACAACTCTCTCAGGCGAGACTTCCGGGACTGATACTATAATTTTAAAGATTAAAATTCGGGGTGTTACAAAAGTTGTATTCAGAATTGTGTTGAAAAACAAGTCATAGAACACCTATTTATAGTGTTTAATTCGTGCACATGAACTAGTATGAGTTTCTGAAAAGTTAAGAGCTACAACAGTTCATTCAAAACAGAACCAATATATTGTTCTGGTATGTGTAATCGATTACCATATGGTGTAATCGATTACACCAGTTAAAAATTTCAAAAACAAACTCAACGGATTGATGTAATCGACTATCGAACATGGTGTAATCGATTACAATGTGAAAAAATGCACATATCTGATGCTTTTAATATGTTGTAATCGATTACGAGTATAATGTAATCGTTACACCATGTAAAAATTTAAAATACAAAACTCAACAGATTTATGTAATCGATTACCAAACATGGTGTAATTGATTACAATGTGAAAAAACGTACATATCTGTTACTTTTAATATGTTGTAATCGACTACTAGTGTAATCAATAAAATTGCCAAGAAATACAAATTTCAACCAATCAAATATTTAAATATACTTAAGAATCACCATCCAAATAATAACATTGTGGGAATGTAATCCCAAAATTTTAACAACGCAAATTTTAAATTATTTTTGATTAAATTACTTTTTAAAATTTTCAAATTATTCGGGACTCATAATCCAAAGTATCCGAGATGATCCAACCTATATAAGAGAGAACTTGTTCTAAACTCTAATAACCTTTTATTTTATCACATTGGAAATTGTCCAAAGACAAAAGATAAGTGGATGGGAATCTTTAGGAATTTAATAAAATGCGGTAACTATAAGTTTACATAAATTACATGTCGCAAACACATTGGACAAAACATAACAAAGCATTAAGCGATGCATTTATCTCCAATGAGAGAGCAACATTTGCCACCAATCTCATAATACATAAAATGCACTGGAACTAATTGGTTACAGATAAGAATCAATCCCTATCCCTAACTTCTCTATTTAATAAACAATTTTCACCATTCTTCAACGGTGCAAGTTAGGGTTTTCTCATACCCGTGACTTACCCAAAAATAATCAATTAAAATATTAGCGTTCTGAAGCCATGACCGGGAAAGCGAAGCCGAAGAAGCACACGGCGAAGGAAATCGCCGCCAAGGCCGACGCCGCAACCACCAACAGAGGCGGCGGAAAAGCTGGTCTTGTCGATCGGACTGGCCTCGATAAAGGCGGACACGCCAAGTTTGAGTGCCCTTACTGTAAGGTCACGGCGCCTGACGTGAAGTCGATGCAGATTCATCATGATGCTCGCCATCCAAAGATTCCATTCGAGGAATCAAAAGTTACGAACCTTCACGCCACCGTGGCTGTTGCGGAATCTTCGAAACCTAAACCTGGGATTCGTGGCAGCCTCAAGAAGTGATTGATATTCATCATCGCTCGTTATATGACTCTTTAATTTTTTAGATTTATGTGTCTTTGTTTTCTGTTGCGGTATGCTTTGTTTCCTTTTGGGTTTGCTATGTATGAAGGGTTTTTGGTATGGCTAATGGACATGCTACTAATTAGACCCTTCTTATTTTAAGTCTGGAATGTATATTGTTCCCATAATCACAGTTCATGTATGTGACTATTAGTACCTTGTTGTGCTAATAAATTTCTTATGAATTGTTACATCTTTTCTTGTTTTTTGTTATCTTTCCTTGATGTCTATTACTTGTCTCTAAAGCATAGTTTCCTCGTGCTAATAAACCATGTATGTGAATATGGTTTGGTATAAATGAGAGAATTATGTAACTATATATTAAAGGGGAGCGAGCATATATGCTATTCCACAATTTGTGTTTTTCTGATCCATCACAGCTGATTGCACGTGCGGTGAGCACAAAGCATGTGCCTCTAATAGAGTGCATAAATATTTCGTTTCACTATAACATTTAAGGCTAGATGATTAAGGATGAATGCAATTTTTGTTGTCCACTTTAGATAGATTCATTTTAGAACAGTCTAATGGGAATGAATCTTGTTGATATTATGATTACTTCAAATTTCAAATGAATGGAATGGGGGATGTTATGACGAGAGAGATTTTGTTCTGAAGTAAGATACTGTAATTTACGTGCTAGAAGCTAGAAACTGCTAATTTGAGCTTAATATATCATGTAAGACTGTATTTTCTAGAAATTTAATTTTGTTGTCATATAGGTGATCCTAGTTCGTTCCCCTTTTGATGTGTGATTCATGTGTGCGCTGGCCAGACTGATTTCGTGTAAGGTATGTTGTTTTTAAATTAGTGTAAATTCTAATGGAATCAAAATCTCAGTTTTCAGGGAATTGGCTGAATCACAACATTTAATTAGGTTCTTCCAATGTTGTTTCGGTGGTATTGATGCTGGAACTGTATTTTTGTAGAGGGTTATATGATACCTATCTAGATCACTCTGTTTACACCCAGTGGTTTGGAATTGTGATCAGTTCCTTTGGTGGAATTAGAATAGGGTCCTATTGCTAAATATGTATCATCTTTCATCTTTATAAATCTTTCCGTTTCAGTGAAAATATATTGGAGTCTTGATCTTTGAGGATTGCTTTTGTTTGGTTGGAAGTTTCTAGATTACATTGAAGGGTATTCCAATAGTTAGAGGGAATCCAAGCAAAACACTAGCAAAACCATTAAAAATAATTTAGATAGAAATGGTTTGATTGTGGACATGATTTTGATACATTGTCCTTTGATCTAGGTAGCTAACCTCACCGAAAAGGTTTGGTGTTGTTGTGGTTGAAGTTTCTTTTTGGTGAAGTATCTTACCTGGTTTCATCATTTCAATGTTTAAGGTAAAAAACATTATGCGATTGGGAAGAGAGTTTTTGCTGGATTCTCACATTCTGCATTTCATAGTCGGGTGTTTTTCTGTTCTGTTTAACAATGTGAATGTCATGTGTCTACTGTGTAGTAACCTCTGCGTGCCGATTTAGTAATATGCTATCCTATGTTATATTTATTAACAATCTGCTTTGGTAAATCATGCTGATTTTACTTTCCCAAGTTGGCCATCTTTGTATGTGTGGGATGGGGTCTGGGCAATTTCCCTTTACAAATTATTTCATGACTCATGTTAGAATTTCATTGGTGAAATATCAATATTAGGATCTTGAATCTCATGATTTTCACATATAATATAAGACAATGATACAAAATTAGACCTGAATACATGTTTCTCAGATCTATTCATTTTGTATGCCTTTGGAGAGAGTTTTGGTATGATGGTTTTTCTCAACCAAATCTTGAATTCCTTTTGGGACTTTTGTTTTCTCTCTGGTGTATTGGAGACCATAATCGTTCTTAATGCATTAACTTATAGGGTTCTCATTATCTCATATAGGCCAACAGTTTAGGTATTCACTCATTAAGCTCATATCTGTTATCGGTTTTAGAAGTCTTATGAGCTGTCAGAAATTAGATCACTTGTTTTGTAACCCCTAAAATAAATAGTCAATATAATTGTATTAAATATATGACGCTCACTTTAATTAGAAACTACAAATTTCTAACAATCTCGCATCTGGGCTTCATATTTTCCCTCAAACAATTATATCACAATTTGGTCCATCAAATATATTAACTATGGAACCACTGCGACATTCATCACATTCAAGCGTGACTTGACCATAATTATCATCATATTAATATACTTAATGACATACATTAAATATGGATGAGTGACATAAAAATTTCATGCAATGTGATATCAAACATGTCTATTTTCAATTGACCCTTCTTTATTCTTTAATGAGATTGATCCAAAGTATTTAATTGCAACACAATAGTTACAATACACAAATTCAAAATGGAACAATAAACCATCAATTTTATTATGCATAAAACTATATATAACATCCAAAGTAAATCATAAAACATATAAACTCCTACTAAACTAAGGTATCTTAAGGAACAACATTCATATGAGCAATATGCTCATAAAAGACATTAGGTACCAAACTCTTAGTAGATCAACTAGCATAAAATTTGTCCTTATATGTTCTACATAAATTTATCCATTTTGAACACTTTAACAACCAGAAACTTGATGTCAATAAATTTTGACTTTGTAGAACTCCTATTATTGATGGATTAAAGATCTGCGGACTTGTTGTCGTAATAAATTCTTGGTGGTCTTTCAATACCATCGATTACACGCAAGTTAGTGACAAAATTTCGCAACCATATATCATCGTATGATGTTTCAAAACAAGGCATGAACTCCACAATTATGGTTGAAGGAGCTATGAGCGTCTGTTTAGCAGACTTCCAAGAGATAGCACCTCCAACCAATATAAATACATATCCAGAGGTGGAGTGTCTGCTGTCTTGATATCAAGCAAAATTAGAGTCATAGTAATCAATGATCTCTAAATTCTCAGACCTATAATGAGTGAACATGTACTCATTTATTCTCTTCAAGTAGCGCATAACACATTTGACTGTCTTCCAGTTATGCATTCCAAAATTACTCAAATATCTTCCCAAAACTCCCACGACAAATGCTATGTCGGGACGTGTGCAAACTTGAGCATACATTGAAGTTCCTACTGCAAAATGCATAAGGAATCTTTTGCATCTCATACATTTCAAGGTCATTTTTGGGGCACTATTCGAGACTAAACTTGTCTCTCTTAGCTATAAGGGTATCCCCTTGTTTAATATCTTTCATGCCAAATCTATCTATGACTTTATCAATATAGTTTTCTTGTGACAACCTTGGGATACCTGGAGGGCGATCTCTTAGTATGTGAGTACCTAACACAAAAGAAGCTTCCCCACAATCTTTCATTTCAAAATTCTTCATTAGAAATCTCTTGGTCTCATGCAATAGTATCATATCATTGTTTGCAAGTAACATATCATCGACATATAATACCATGAATAAAAATTTATTCCCACTAAACTTGTGGTACATACTGTCACCAACTTTATTTGTCTCAAAACCAAACGAGGTAATAACTTGATGGAACTTGTGATTTCATTGACGAGAAGCTTGTTTAAGAGCATAGATGAATTTCTTTAATTTTCATACTATAGATTTTGAGTCAATTGACATAAAGTTTTCTGGTTGCACCATATAGATCGTTTCTTTAATGTCACCATTTAGAAGCGCAATCTTGAAATCCATCTGATGTAGCTCTAAATCAAATGAGCTACAAGTGCCAATATTATTCTAAAAGAATCCTTTGAAGATATCAGAGATAAGGTTTCTTTATAATCAATGTCTTCTTTCTCATTGTAGCCTTTATCAACTAGACGAGCTTTATATCTGTCAATATTACCCTTCGAATCCCTCTTGGTTTTAAATATTCATTTGCAGCCAAAAGGTTTCCCACCTTCTAGTAATTCGACAAGATCCCAAATGTCATTATCATGCATAGATTTTATCTCATCCTTCATGACATCAATCCAGTTTTGAGAGCTAGAACTTTTCATGGCTTGACAAAAGTTCAATGGATCATCCTTTAACCTGATGCCTTCCTCATGCCCTTGAAGAAATACAATATAACCATTAGAAATTGCGCTTCTCCTCTCTCTAATTGATCTCCTTAATGACACTTCTATTTCTTGAAGTTGTTGAATTTGCTCTATATGTACTTGAGGGAGAACCTCATTGTTGTCTTTTTCTGGAATATTATCAGGAACAATATTCTGAACATTATCTTCAATTACCGAAGTTGTTCCTTGAATGGTAATAGACACAAGAACTTGTTCACCATCGGTGACAGGTTTTTCCTTAAAGACAATATTCCTTATGTTCTCTTCCTTCCCAAAATCAACTTCCTCAAGAAATCTAGCATTTCTCGTCTCAAAGAAAAATCTTAAAGTGGGATCATAAATTTTTTAGCTCTGAGAGCGTTCAGCATAGTCAACACAATAATAGGTAATTGATCTTGAGTTCAGTTTTATTTCATGTGGCATATAAGGACGCCCCCAGCTGGACAACCCCCAATGTGCAAGTGTTTTAAGCTTAGTTTTTTACTAGTCCAAAGCTCATATGGAGTTTTGTTAATTAATTTACTTAGAATCATATTAAGGATGTAAAATGTAGTCTTTAAAGCTTCCCCAAAAAGAGACTCTGGTAAGGAAGAATAATTAATCATATTTCTCACCATATCCTTAAGAGTTTGGTTTCATCACTCTATAACACCAATCATGCTAGGTTTGCCTAACATAATGTATTGCAGAATAATTCCACATTCTATGAGGAAAAGCACAAATAATCCTTTCACAATATTCTTACTGTTCTTCTTTTCTTATTCTGAGAGATCATAGTCAAATGATCATTTTCACTCTTACCTTTCTACAGTCTCTCTTCCTCTTGCACGCACTGAGATATAATCTTATTGAGGGACCATTTGTCCTTTTGAGTGTTATAGCTCACTTTGAATTGCCCAAAGTGTGCAGGAAGCGAGATCAAAACCAAGTGCACGAGAAAGTCATCACCAAGATCTAACTTAAGTGTCTTGAGTTTTTTTGTGAGATTAGACATCTTCCTTATGTTCCCTTTGCCTTTATACTTCCCTGCAGTTTGACCCTCATAAATAGAACCCCAAAATGCTTTTTAAATAGAGTGTTTCATGATCATTAGGCACATTCGGTTATAACGTGATCATTTCTCAATTTTAACCTCATCGAGGATTTCCGGAGTAGAAATGGATTTCTTCATGTGAAGTTCCAGATCTAAATCCATACAGTTGAAAATGATTTATTTAGCTTCCTTTTAGACCTTAAAGTTTGTCTCATTCAACAATGAAATGTTATTAGTTTGAGCAGAAATAATTGTAGCACTAGTAGAAGAACAAAGAAATCAATATAACAAATAATAAAACAAGTTGCAATCATTCTTGCATTTAAACTCACAATATACTTTAACCCTTAAATTCAAATGATGGTGAGACACATCACGAGTTACCTAACACAACATTAATATTCAGTCTTTAGAAGAAAAAAAACGTTAACTTCTAAGTGGTCACTCAATGTAGTAATCAAATATTGATAGTCATTTTTGTCAAACAATAAGTCTTTCTTTGGACCGACTTACTATTCACATGGAAAGCTATATGACTTTCACATATTTATTGCTACAAGTATGTTTGTAATTTAGGCCAAATAGTAATCTTCATTTGGGTCGATCACTATTCTTATAAAATGCAAACATACAATTGGCTTGATATTTCATATCAATCACTAATAATACTCTTGTTTGTAATAGTCTAACATTGATCATAATGCATATCAAATAATAAACCATTCATTGGATTGATTTATCATTCACATTTGTAACCTTATAATTATCACATGTTTATCATCACATGTGTGTATATAATTTGGCCAAATAATAAATTTCATTTGGGCCGATTAATACTCGCATGAATACATATATGCACTAGCATTTGATATTTATTATGAATAATCTATGCAAGATATGTCACTTTGGTGACTTCTTGTTTTTAGAGGTTCACTTAAAAAAATCAAACAATCTTATAGTCCAAAAGATACCCCTATACTTGAATTTCATTCAACAATTTAAAATATATTATTTATATCCAATCTATAAAAGTATCTTTTAGAAATTGAGTAACAACCTTGATAATGGTGCCCCTTGCAACCTTTATAAAAAACTGTTTTCTCTTAGATCCAATCGATTATCTCATGGAATAATCGATTATCGTCTTGCTAAAATCAGGTTTTTTATTGGAAAGAATCAATTGCCTATACGATCATCGATTATTGGAACCAAGAAATCCAATACCTTAGCTACTGGAACTCTGAATAATCGATTATTCACATACCTAATCAATTACTGGTTTCCCATGTTCAATCTAATTGATTATCACACATGATAATCGATTATTGGTGTTGAAAACTTGTGTCTTTGATGCATGATGAACCTTCTACTTGATGTATGAGCATATGATGCATGACTTTAAGTATGTAGCACCTTAATGCAATAAAATCAAGCTTGTGAATGTATATGCATGAACATATCTATCATGTATGAATGGATGTTATATCTCATTTTAAATTAATTTATTTTTAAGGCTTTGAGAGATTTTCCTCTTAGGTTCACTTAGTCAAGACTCTACTCAATCAATCATCCTATGACTTCTATTAAATATAAAGGACTTTCCTAAGTCTAGAAAGACATTGAACCTTGACTTGTTGTCTTTTGAGTTGTCCTTGTATTCAAGTATTCCTTAAAGTCTTTGTCTTCTTCAAAACTTCATGAGTTGAGCACTTTGAAATCTTGACCTCCACTTGCTATGACAGTATGAAATTCAACATTTAAACCATAAATGAAACAATAAAGAATTTTCTCTAATGACAAACCCATAATTGTGTTACTTATGCATTGAAAGTGTAGTGTTGTTGGTAATCATTAACATAACAATGTACCTGAGTTTTAAAAATTTAGCTTGATAATTCTTAAGAGGTGATGGGAAAACTGGAATTCTAAGGCCCTAGTGAAAGACTCTCAATTGGTAAGCTACAAATTGATACATCAACTTCAATCAACCTAGTGCATCCCCTTTCATGTAAAAACCCACCATGTCCACACTCTATTCATAAGGTACTTTATAGAATTGCAAAAAAATCCATTATTGTGCCCAAATTTAGTTTAGAAGGTCTTAGGGTTTATGGTTGAATTAAAGTGTGGTTTGAAGGATAAATGGATTTTTTGACTTAATAAATAGGAAATGAGAAAGAAAAAAATGAGGGATATTTGGTAGAGGTGTCAAAATGGGCTACCCAGATAGATTCGGGCTAGCCCACATCGGGTTCGGACTAATCTGGATCGGGCTAATCTGAATCGGACATAATTTATGCATATCAAACTTATAGATCTAATGTTTGTGTTAAGACATGATGTCAAGTGTAACACCCTAAATTTGAGTCTTTAAAATTATAGTATTAGTCCTGGGATCCTCGCTTGAGCGAGAGATTCTCGCCTGGGCGAGAAAGACTCACCTGGGAGGGTGAAATCCTGGGCTATACTGGAGGATTCTCGCCTGAGCGAGAGTTGGCTCGCCTGGGGATGTTGAGACTGTGAGATTCTCGCTTGAGCGAGAGGATCAGATCTGAGTTTTTAAAATGGGCGGGATTTTCTCGCTTAAGCAAGAATGAGCTCGCTTAAGCGAGAACCCGACGAGTTGCATTAAATGAGAAACCCCCAAACATATTTTAGGGTTAAGAAAATAAGAGAGGTGAGAGAAGAGAGCTTTTCCAAGGGCAATAAGTTTTGATACTCATCCAAGAGCTTGAAAAGAGGTAAAACTCTTGATTTTAACTCTCTTCTTCTCTTTGGAACTCTTTTTGGGTATGTTCTTCTCAAAAATGAAAGAAACCATGGAAACTCACCCTTTTGAGTTATGGTTCATTTTTTATGTTATTTTATCTTGTAAACTCTTGGTATAGAGTTAGTATTTCAAGAAAGGAGAGGGTTTGTGGGTTGAGTCATGAAAACCCCAAAACCCTAAAGAGAAAATGTGGTTAAAATGGAAAATGGGTAAAATGCTAGAGGTAGAAGATGAGTTTACTTTCTAATATCGAAAATATGATAGATACCTCGTATGGCTAAATAATGCAATATAAGTTGTTTATATGATATTTGGAATAAATGACTAACATTGTGTTATATGGTGGGATAAGGAAAGATCCTAAAGTTGGAGGCGCTGTCGGTGGAACTTAAGGAGTTGCCCAGAACCCAAACCCAACACTCACCGAGGTAAGGATAAGTCTTTAACTTATGCAATGTGATAGAAAATGTGTGGATTTTCTGATGTGGATAATGAACTGTATAGTAAATCACTTAGTTGTTATAAGCATATATGGGTATGTTTGTAACAACGAGGAGTGAATTTACCGTTTATGTAGTGGTGGAGTGTCAATGGAAATAATACTCGGAATAATGCAATGAAGCGTAAATCACTTAGTTGTTATAAGCATATATGGATATGTTTGTAACAACGAGGAGTGGATTTACCGTTTATGTATTGGTGGAGTATTAATGGAAATAATACTCGGAATAATGCAATGAAGCGTAAATCACTTAGTTGTTATAAGCATATATGGGTATGTTTGTAACAACGAGGAGTGAATTTACCGTTTATGTATTGGTGGAGTGCCAATGGAAATAAAACTCGAAGAAATGAAATAAATCGTAAATCACTTTGTAGTTATAAGCATATATGTATATGTTTGTAATGATGTCAGGTGCATTTACTGTTTTTTGTATTGGTGGAGTGCCAATGAAAATAAAACTCGGAAAATGTATTGGTGAAGTGCCAATGGAAATAAAACTCGTTTTTAGCCGACCATGATTGGTTAGCGACTTTGACTCAAGTAATGTAGCAAGCTTTGGTTCAAGTAATGTAGCAAACTTTGGCTCAAGTAATGTAGCAAGCTTTGGCTCAAGCAATGTAGCAAACTTTGGCTCAAGCAATATAGCAAACTTTGGCTCAAGTTATGTAGCATGGTTTTCAAAAGTATGAACGTTGAAATTGGCTTTTAAGTAAACTTGATTTTAAACCGTTTATTTAACCTTATTAAATGTGGATTAACTTACATTGATAATTGTTAAGTTAACGACTTACTCCTTTGTGTTTTTTGGTGTATTGTCAATGTTAATCCCATTGCAGGTAGGTGGAAGGAGTATGAGTGTTTTTGATTAGGAGCTTAGAGACTTTTATTTTGATGTCTCTTATCCATTCTTTTGTAACCTCATTGGTTGTACTTGAACTAACTATTTTGTAACTATGAACATGATTGTTGTACATGGTATTAATCATGGAAACTAGTAACTCAGGATATATGTAGCTATGGATGTTTTGGAAACTCATAGCTAATTGTATGCGGTTGTTACTAAGTTACATTAATACGAATTATGTTTTTCTGCTATCTGATTTGGTATATTACTTTTGGTTTATAGATTGGGTGTGAGGAAGGAAGTGAGATCTTTTAAATAAGTTCATTCACTCGGTAATTATAATTTATCGTTAAATGCATGAAATTAGATTAAATAAGGAAAAATTTCAAGGGTAGAATTTGGGTCCTTACATCAAGTCCACATATATGAATTTTAACACAACCCATTTATTAAATCTCTCATTTCTATTGAACTCTCGCTCCCTAACACAATATAATTTGTCACTTCATTTTAATATATATATTTTTGGACACTATCAAAAGAACATCATCTTTGTTTATAGTAATGGTAGTATAGACTCAAGTTTAAAATGAACTCTATATGTCAAAGTATAACCACCATCGTAATATATGATCATTATACTTTACTTTCTGTTTGAATATCATTCGTATATTTTTTATTAACACTTTCATTGTAAACTATTGTGTTAAATTCGGTTGTGTTAAATTATCTATTGTAAACAATTATATTGTTTTTTAATTTTGTTGTAAAAGGTTTTTTCTTTATTATGTTTTTGTTGTAGAAGTTAAATTTATTAAATACACAACTAAGAAAGGAAAAATTAGATTTATATGGTTTAATGTCTTTTGATTTGATTTGATACACTATTTTATTATTATGCGTAAAAGAATATTACTTAAAATAGGAAAAATTTTATAATGTTTAATATGTATTCTCTATTTTTTATTATTAGTTATTTTGTGAAACAATTTCACATAAGGCTAATTACCAAACCAAATGTCCAAAAAAAAAAATAAGAAAAAACGGGTAGTTCTAACCCGGTTTTAACCGAATTCAATTAATAGTATAATGTGATACTCAAACCCTATAAATTTTTAGACTTTGAAGGTGGTGCTGAAATTTCAAGTGGTGGTGAGTCAGGTGGAGGCAAGGAGAAAACTACAAATTTGTAACTAGAATTTGAAATGGCGATGAGCAAGGGTTTCATATTTAAAATCTTAGAATTTTCGCAGTTTTGCATTAACTACCATCATATCATCATCACCACTATAGAATTAGGTTGAGGAGACATGATGAGGGATGAAGGCACCAATTAATATAAGAATAATTTAATGAATTCATTTAGGAAAAACCTTAAATTTCAAAAATGAAAGAGAAAGCTAAAAGCTAATAAAATCCTTCAACCACTTTAGGGCCGATTTTTCATGTTTGGACCTAATATTATGATCTAATGATGAGCCTTTTGTGGTTCTAGATTTTGTTAAATCCTATCAGGAAGTCATTCTCTCCGCTCTAATTACATAAATATTCATATATTATTTTATTAATGAAATGGGTATAAAACTTTTTGAATAACTAATAAGAAAATGAATCATCAATTTGGTCTAATAATATAAGGTTCTGTTAAATCAGAGGAAGATTAAAAATATTCAATTCTTAAAAGTAACATTTGTTGGAAAGTCGTGCACATCCTGAACGGATTAGTTCACATAAGATAAGGGGATATACCCAAAAAATATAAGAATAGGGACCCGAAATTTTCATTCTGTACCTGCCAATATCCTTCTCCAACAAGTTCACCTCTCTTCATAAAGCTATTGCCACATGTCGCAATCAGTGAATTATCGCAAAGCCTTCACTCTCTGTCTCCTCTCAACCTTTTTTTTATAGGCAAATGTTAGTATGTTAGTACGTTTAAGGATAGTAATGGGTATCCGGTTCCGCGGGTACCCGCAAAAAATACCCGCAACGGGTCGGGTCTGGGTCTATATTTTGGACTCGTGGGTAATTGAGACCCGCTGTTAGATGAGTCTGGGTAATAAGGTACACAGACCCGCTATTTCTTCATATATATATATATATATATATATATATATATATATATAACAACCTAATTGTAATATCATATTTATTCATAATTATAATATCATATTAATTCATAAATGTAATTTTTATTTTGTTAAACTATGATATTATGTTATTAATTCATATGTATGATTTAATGTTATGTTAATCGAATAATTCATACTAAATGAATTTTTCATCCTAATGTTGAAGTTGTTTTTAATGTTAGTTAGAGTAAAATGAGTTGTGTTTAATAGTTAAATTACGTTGTTTTTAAAACTTTAAATTAGGTTTTATAATTTTTTCTTTTGTTAATTGTCTAAATAACATAGAAGATCGTATGAAAAAAAATACACAAATGCATAAGTTACTTGCAATTATTTTTAATATTTTTGAATTTATGGGTACCCATTGATCCGTTGGGTACCCAAGGACCCGCAGGTAGTAGACCCAGCGGGTATTAGCATGGGTCTGAGACGAGTCTGGGTCCAAAAACAAAGCAGCGGGGCAGGTCTGGGTAATGCACTACCCGGACCCATCCAGACCCATTGTCATCCCTAAGCATGTTTGAGGTGGTTGGGATTTGAACCATCGACATCCTTATCACTTCACTCCTTAAGTCTTTCACCCTTACCACTTGACAACCTTATTTGATACCATATTGAAATTCATGAATGAAAACTTTGTAATTCTTTATTGAATGATTGAATATTTCTTCTTACTTACAAAGGTGCACAAAGCTAAGTATTTATACACACAAGAGTAACTTAGCTTACAAGACAAGAAAGCAAACTAACATAACAACTTCCTAACCAACTTAACAACCAAAAGAAGAAATCCTAATTAACACATATGACACAATTGCTCTGCTGATTTCCCTTAAACAATTGAGGAAACAAGTGTTGGCACACCAAGGCAAAGTCTAATGTGCCTTGGTGCATTGAGCCGATGCACCATGCTCGGTCATGCGCATAGACCTGATGTGCCAAGCTCCGTCATGCGCCTAGACCTGATGCACCAAGCTCGGTCATGGCCTAGACCTGATGCGCCATGCTCAATCAATTCGGGTGCGCCTTGTCTTGGGCATGCACCACAACTGCTCGATCACGATAAGCCATTCGCCTAGGTCAGTGATGCAGATCCCTCGGTCATCCGGCCTAGCTCCCTGATGCATTCTTCGGTCATCCTGCCTAGCTGCCTAGTGCAAGTTCCTCAGTCAAGTTGGCCAGCTCCTTCGGCCATAATCTGCGGCTAAGTCAAGGCAAAACCAAACAGTGGCAAGGCAAATATGAATATATATTAATACCCCCACTTCAAGCTGGAGAGTAATTATTGATTATTCCTAGCTTGGGAAGAAGGTAATGAAAAATGGAAGGCTCTAATGCCTTGGTAAGGATATTTGCTACCTGTCCTTTTGTAGTGATAGGTAGCAAGTGAAATTTTTTATTTTGCAAACGAAAAAAATAAGGGGATATACCCAAAAAAAAATAAGAAATGGAACCTGAAATTTTCATTTAGTAGTTGTCGATATCCTTCTCCAACGAGTTCACCTCTCTTCATAAACCTATTGCCACCTGTCGCAATCAGTGAATTATTGTTCCGCTCTCAACTTTTTTTTATAGGCAAATGTTAGTATGTTAGTATTTTTGTAGTGGATGAGATTTGAACTCTCAACTTCCTTATCACTCCACTCCTCAAGTCTTTCACCTTTACTACTTGACCACCTTATTACTTCACTTCTTAAATCTTCCACCATTGCCACTTGAACCCTCACTTGTTTTCACTCACTCCATAGGCCTTCACATCCTTGTCTAAAAACCATCGCGCCTTTGTAATATTATTTCATTCATAATAATTGTTTATTTGGATTTCCAACTTGCCTTAAATTCTTTTGTATTAGGTTTGAGTTTTGATTTTTGTTCTACGTTTGAGTTGAGTTACATCCATTCAACTTGATTTTTAAGAGATTTAGTTTATCTTCGATCTAGAATCAACATAATATCCAAACTGGTTTTGATTCTTTTCCTCATACATTGATTAATTTTTTTAGGTTCAAATTTGAATATCATTTATGTTTCTTATGGTAAAAAAATGTTTGCCTATAAAAGTAGTCTTAGCTAAGCAATTATGACAAACTATTACAATTTTGTTGATTTTGCATTAAGTTACCAAATAATTTATTGAATCTATTACGGATGTTATCGAGTCCACACTATGAGATTAATCTCTTTTAAGACATAAAAGATCAATGAAATAGATATAGTCTCTCTCAACAAAATCTTAAAAAATGAAATCTAAGCAACATGCTTGAGAAAAATCAACTAATTAAACCTTAAAGGTACTATGTTCTCTTCTTTAACCATGCCTATAAGGCCAATTTCCTATCTATTTTAGATTATGTCTAAAAACTTTGAGACAAATCTAATATGCTAGAAGAAGAAAAAAAGAGCAACAAAACTTACTCCAATGAGTGAACTATCAATTTAGTATTCTAAAAATGAGTGTAATCAATTTCATCCTTGAAAATTCTTTCACCAAATAAGTTAATGAAAATTTCCAAACGTTGCCATGTATATCCTTCTAGGACTTAATTGGTGACATTTTAAGCTTGTCAAGAACTTAGTTTAAATCATGATAAAAGAATGAATACATCGATAGTGTATAAGTTTTATACACTGTTATTGCATTATTCACCATTCATGTTTAATCATAATTAACTCTTCTAAAAAGTAATGCAAATGAAGGACGATGAATAAATATTACACCCTTAAATGATATGATGGCAAGAATATTTCAAAGACCAAATTGTTAACACTCTCATCTTTCATGACTAAATTTACAGTTTACTCATAATATTTAGAACATGAAGAGAAAAGTTTCTATGAAGGACTTGTGACAAATATCTGTAGGAAATTTGTATAAGTATGCCAAAAGTATGTGTCTGCTTTCAATAACATCAAGATAAATTGAAACAATAATTATAATGATATGACAAAACCCTATAGAAACTAAATAAAAGCTAACAGAACATGTTGCAGCAAATATGAAGACTAGATTATGATGGAAAATTTTCCATGACACTTTGATAAATTGATGGTGATGCTGACGACGAAGCGAGCGAAGCATTTGCATGATCAACCGGCGATAAGCATGTACCCTGTTCTTGTTTAGGCCTTTGGAACGCTGAATCAATCTCCTTCACCTGTTGTCCTGAATGAAAAGACTGGTAGGTTGAATCCATTGGTTTCGCACGGTTAAAATTGATATTGGTCAGTGAAAAATTTCCGGAGGATGAAGGAAGATTCAATGGTAGCGGCACGGAAAAATCCGGGAACACTGAGGCAAGAGATCCAGCTTGAGGCGCTGCAAGACGATCGTAGTTCAGTCCATATGAGCCATAAGGCATTGTATTATTCAAGGAAGAATACTTCATTTGGTACATGGAAGGACATCCAAATTTCATATCACTATTGAAACTTCCAACCAAATTTGGCCTGAGAAACTCATTGCTAATTTCATGTTTTCTATCAAAATGAGATGCAAGACTTTGAACTTGAGTTTCAGGCTTCGGGATAGTACCGTTTCCGGTTAAAGTCAGAGCCATTTGCCCATTAGCACCACCAGGAGGTAAATGCCCATCACTTGAGCTTATCTGATTGTTATTTCTAGCAATAGGCACTTCATGATTATGTTTTCCCTCATAAGTAGTAATTACATATTTAAGATCGTGCGACGCCCTTTCGACATGTTTCCTTACAGAACATCCAGGACTTGTACATTTGTAGTAGCTCCTAGAAGATACCCATGATAAATTGTTACATGAATATCAGCAAATAAGCACAAGTTAAAAAAACATAATTGTTATAACCTTGGGAGTCTGTAGAATAAGCCAGTGATCAATTTAGAACATGAAACAGTTCCGATAAACGATTAAGATGGCTTAGAGTAGAATAATAAACAGATGCAAACATCTGCAAACGATGTCAAACAAGCACGACTCTTCTAACTAACGAATGAAAATTACTGGTGATCACAGCGCACGAGGATCCCACCTAGTGGGATCTGGAGAGGGTAGCCTTATTCTCGCAAATGAAGAGGTTGTTTTCAAGATTTGAATCCAAAACCTTCAGGTCACAAAAACAAATACACTGAGGCTCACCCGCTTAAAGAATGAAAATTAAACATTGATGAATACGAACCTAGTTTACTTGTGGAGTATATTTCCTTAAATATATTAAAACCGACGAAATAATTGAAACTTCATGGGAGACCACAATGCTCCCAAACTTATATATAAGTTTTATCAAGGAAGATAGAAGCAATACCAAGTACATTACATCCTATGCACAAAGAAAGACAAGATCATTCTACCTGGGATTTGGATTTCCTTTGACAACCTTCTGTCCATACTTACGCCAGCGATAACCATCATCGAGTATGTCAATATCACTCTCGATTTGGATTACTACTCTAGGCTCGCGAACAGCCCTGGATGTCAAATTTGATTCAACCAATTGACTCTCTTTCTTCCTGCAAAATAAATAACAATATTTTTTGAACTGAAACATGTAACTTGTATTTCTATTTGTTATTGCCAAAATGTAAAGACTATAAGATAGATTCTCAAACCTTCGTTTTGACTCAGTTTCATCATCTTCAGCACCATCTTCAAGTGATGCTAGAGTTTGAATGGCTCCATCTTCATCACCATCATGACTGGCTAGTGCTGAAGAATGTTCTGGATTGTCCTCTGGTTCAAGCATACATAGAGATGTAGCTTTGTTAGTGGATATAGGATCTGAAAAGTCGGGTACTGCAGAAGTCGACGAAACCCTTTCCTGACCATCAGCCTTCCAATCCAAACCATATTTTGTATCTCTTACTCCAGACTGAATGTTTTTCCAGACCAACACACCATCAACATTAACACTGCTTTCATTGGCTTCACCCATGTATAACATCCCATCAGTAGGAAATGCCGATGCACGACGACAAGGGTGTAATTTTATATGGTTGTGATCACCCTTGTAAATAATTTCTGTTATTTGGCCATCATGAGACCGTTCCACCTTTTTCTTGACCTGACAATTAGGTTGAGTACATTTGTAGTAGCTCCTCGGATACTCGCTACCTTTTACCTGTTTTTGTCCATATTTTCTCCAATTATAACCATCCTCTGAAGACCTTACCATTCCTGTTCCATGGGATATCTCATTCTGGACTCCTTCAATATCATCAACATGGCTAGCAATTTTCGGCTGCTTGCTTTCGTCACTATGTTCCTCGGATTGAAACATTGGCATCTCACCATTATTAGGGATCGCATCATCTACCATTTTCACATCCAAGTCATGTTCTTTCGAAAAATCTGTTTTGCAAGAAAAATCGACCGATGTTTGAACTTGGACATGTTGTTGGTAGTCTGAATTTCTTCCATTGATCATGTTGTAGTTAATAGAAACCTAATAAATTCAGGTATACCAAATTGTGCAAATATTGTTAGAACAAAATTAACTTAGTTATAAGGCTTTCACATATTGGATAATATTTGAGAATCATATAGCTAATTGGTTGAGTTAAGAAACCGAAGTTCAACAAATGCCCAATTGTATGCTATAATGCTAAACTGACACAAACTTCAACTCTTGAGTAAAATTTCTCCAATTCTTCGCTTCAAACCACATCCAACTGAGAAAAAGTGGTTTTTATTTCTTCTTATCAACTATTAAAAAATAGATGAATTGAGCAACCCAAAGAAAATGGCGTTGTCAGACACATAATAGAATAATAAACACAAGAAACACAACAACCGAGTTTGTCTTTTCTTCTTTTTTTCATTGTTTACAATAATAATGATATAAAAATACCTTATTTAGAGAAGCAGAGTAATGAGGCAAAGAATTTGGATCATCATTGGTGTCATAAGTAGCAAAGGGCACATCATCTACTTTCCCTTGTTGTTCATAAGTGACCATTGATCCCTGATTAGTGAAGAGAGGCTGGTGGAGGAAAGTTCCCGTGGTGGGAGATGGTATGACCTATAAACACATTAACTATAAATTAAAAGAACAAAAAAACCATATTTTCAGTGAACTGAAAATGCGAAAAATGAGCCATTTAGCTATAGATTCTGGGTACCTGAGAATTAGAGAGCATAATGGGTGAATCGAGAAGCGAGTTTGGGCTAATGCAGCAGCCAGGTGATGTGGTGAGACGAGGTGATCCACCATCAGCAGGAGAAGAAGCCAACGGGCTTGAACATGATGATGTTTGAGTTGGGATGGTTCTATAAACCGCGGTGTTGATTGTGGTTGCATTGTAACTGAATCCTCGTCTCTCAGCTATGCTTCTTTTTGGTGGAAAACCTCCTCTTTTAGAGTCATAACAAATGATTCCTTCATTTCTATTGTCATTGTTGTTATTGTTTTTGTCTTCATCCATGACTGTGTGGTGACTGTTGAGTGAGAATTGAGATAACAAAAGAAATGAGAATCAGAATTGGAATAAAAAATGGATGTTATAATCCCAATGGTAAAAATAATGGTGCCTTTGGTTCACGCCCAGAAGAAGAAGAGTGGAGCTGAAACCAATGAAGGTGAGAGGATTTTAAACACCTCTTGCATTGCAATTTTTATGTCACCCACACAACATACCATTCAATATTTGTACCTTACCAATGCCACACTCCCTTCTATAATACTAGGATTTAAATAGTTTTATTATAATAAAAATATATTATATATATTTTCATCCTTTTCTTAAATTATGTGTATAATCTTAAATATAAATAAATAAAATGCATTACATAGCTTATACCATATATGTCTAGATTCATATAATGTTATTAGAGGAAAAAAATGTACACACTCACTCTTCAAAAATTGTATTATTAGAAAAAAGTATCAATTTTATATATTGATATTGTATTATTCACTATTCATGTTTTAATGTTATTGGTTCTTTAAAAAAATACAATGATATATAAATATTACATTATTTAATAAGTGTATATAATTTTTTATACTAATAATACATAGATATTACATTCGTATTATTATGATCTAGAAGTATGAGCAAATGTGTAGTGTGGTATATAATTTTGATTTATTCATTCCGTAAAACAGAAGAGGAAGGGGCTAAATAAGAAAATATTGAAGAGAGAATTGATGAAAAGAGAGATTTAGATTTAGACGTCACAGGTTATGTGTCATAATGAAACACTGGTTACGGAAGAAATGCCATGTAAAAAAATCTTAACCCACCACATGTTACTGTTACACAATTTAGTTGCACTGTATCAAATCTAATATCAACTATTTCAGGATCTTAAATCTTAGAATAATCTTAAACAATTGTTAATTCTACCAAATTTATTTTTTTCCATTTTTATTTATAATTATGAATTTTAATTCATGTATCTAATCTCCCTAGAATGCCTTTTTTGGAATTCAAATCACATTTACCGTAGAACCTTCACCTAGTAAATAGAAATATTAGTACATGTTATCAATCATTCATATATAATCATCATAGGTGAAACTTTATATTTGATATTATATGAATATATACATATAGTTGTATCGTATTTATATACCAAACATTCATATATAATCATCATAAAACTTTATATTTGGCATCATATGACTCTAAATAATTGGTATATAATGTATTGATTGTATATAAATCGTTATACCTATAGTACATAAATAAACATTATTAAACTCCTAATTTTTATTCATTTGTGTGTAGCCACGATTTTATTTAGTCTATTAACTCTGTTATAAACTTTTGGTAGGTTCCATGAAATTACCAAAATGGTTTCTTATTTCTTAATTTCATTTTGGCCCCTTATTCAAATGTAACCAAAATCTATTTAAATGAAAGGAATAAAAACATATAAAAGAAGAACATTTCGCATTAAAAAGAAAAAGGAAAATGAATAGGTAAGAAATTTGAACAATTTCATTGAGTCTTCATCCCTCGTAAATGCTTAACAATAAGAATGAAAGTTCATGGTAAAGTTTTCATAATGCATAATATAATATACATTTTTAAATGGAAATGATTTTAAACATTGCAATGAAATAAAGAAAAATCTAAAATAAAATAACTTTCCATTATTTTCACTGTTAACAAAGATAAAAAGTCAATAAAATGCAATGTTAAAAACATTCAATAAAATTGTACATGAAAAGAAAGCAAATAAATATGATAATAAAGTATTTTTGTATGAGGAGATAAATTATATTCTACAACTAGTAAAATGATAATATATGTAAAAAAATTAATTTTCAAAAATATTTTTTATAGAAAATGAATAGCTGAAGAAAAAATTTATTTTTATAGAAATATTTTTGTATGAGGAGATAAATTATTTTTTATAGAAATATTTTTAGTAGCTGAAAAATAAAATTTATCTTCTTATATGAGAAATATTTTATTCTCATTTAAAAATGCCAAAAGTGTCTTCATCCCCAATAAATGCGTACCAATTAACAATGAAATTTATGCCAAACTTTTCATAATTTTTCTATTATATACTATATTTTAGAGGAAAAAGATGAAAATATTAATCAAATATTTCCCATTCTTACTTTCAACGAAAAATTTAAAAAGCTTTAATAAAGAACAATTTGCACTTCTTTTTCAATTAAAAATTAAAATCCAATAAGTTTCATGAATAAAAATTCAACAACACCCAAAAGTATGGATTATAAAAGAAGTAGATTGTGCCTTTAAATGAATTTTATTTGCAAAATCAAAGCTTCAAATCTTAGGATCATCCCATCTTTACCTTGAGAAGTGTTTTACCTAACCTGAACAAAAAATAAAGACCAGGTAAAAATAAAAAACTTAATTAAACCATAATAAAATGTATCCAAATCCATATTAATAAAAGTGTATATTATAAAGGTTTTTTTTTAATTTGATAAAATATAAAGAAGGATTTGTTTTTTTCTCATCATTTTGATTTGAAAGTTCCAAAATGTAAATATCAACTAATACTTTGTAATTGTAATTATTATAAAATTATACAAACTAAACACGTTTTCTACTACTAAATAAATCATTAAACACAGATATAGAATAAAATCATCCTAAATTTTTGAATAAATCTTGCATGGGCCTATAATTAAGAATTACTCCCTAAGTTCTCAGTAACAACTAAAGATGTATGAGTTTATTGTAATTTTTTATTGAGTTTATGTTTATAGAATTTTTTTATATTGTGTATTATTTAATATTAATGTATATTAGTCTTATTTTAGCCATTCACATATGATGCACCAACAGAATAACAAAATTCTTATATTTTCTGCTTATAGAATATATTTTTATTTTTTATTTTTAGTATGATATAACTTTTTATTTAAATAAAAATATTATGATACATTTAAATTAAAAATAATTGACTTTTAAAAAGTCTTATATTTCATTTTTAAAAGAACATTTTACTAAAAGGATTTATCTTCTATAGAATAAGTTAAATTAATCTTAATTTTAATATTACATATAATATATAATATAAATTATTTATTTAATAATCAAGAAACTCGATATTTATATTATATACGACAATAGATGTACACATTTTAATTTTGATATACCTAAAATTAATTATAAGAGGAAAAATGGATGCATGATTGTTAACATATCATTCATTATTCATATATTAATTATTGTTATTCTTAAATAAAACTAACGCTCACTAATAATAAATAATATATTGACCGTCTAATATTATAGATATTAAGTTCTAGTTAGAAACATGTAAATTGTATTCACTTATTTCCACTTTTATATAATTTTGACAATTTTTTATTCAAATATTAAATACATTTTATGACATAAATAAAAATTATATAAAATTTTATTTTTGTCTTTCTTTTTATATATACGGTTTTCTTACGTCATTTAGTTAAAAATTTAGTAAGTCATTTAAATATTATTATTTATTAAGCTTATGAAATCGATAGTTAATAATAGACATCAATTATTTTTTGGCTGGTAATTTCATGTTAGACTTAATATAATCAACTAATAATTAATGATTTCATGCTTTACACGTTTGAATTACTTTTACTTTTATTATATACATTTCGTCTATGACATGAGTTTATTTGAAAATTTGATATATTCTACTCCCTCTATTACAAAACTTGTTATGATTAAAATTATTTTCTACTCCCTCGTTTAAGAAGTTAATAAAAGTATAAAAATTGAATATAACATAAATAAAATATCCCTATTAAATTTCCATAAACTCTCATAATTAATTTTTCAAAATAAATTTCATCTCAATCACAATATGTTTTAAGTACTCCAACACTTTTCCCAAAGAGAGAGTTAATTTAAAAGTATGCACACTGTTTAAGAAATTAATAAATAATATAAAAATTAAGTATAATTTAAATAAAATATTTCTATTAAATTTTCATAGACTCTCACAATTAATTTCTCAAAATAAATTTCATCTCAATTTCAGTATGTTTTAGGTGTTCCAACACTTATTCTAATGAGAGAATGATAATGAAAAGGGAAGTAAAAATTAAAATAAAAGAAAATATATATTATTAAATTGTGGGGAAAATGCTTAAGTATAGTAATATATACCGAAAATTACATATAATTTATCACGAGATTATAAAACATAAAGAGATATAAAATACCATAAAAAATGAAAACATCTAAAGCTTTGGAACAAGGCAGTTCTACATTATTTATTTTTATTTAAATGAGAAATTTAAGTAGATATAAATTAAATTATTTCAAAAAATATTATAATTGAAATTTTTTTAGGTATATTTTTTGACATGTAAGTAAAAAGATATAGATGTAATTCCATAATTAAGTGGTTCAACAAATTTTTGTTATGATGACAATTTTACGTATTTTAAATTCAATATACAAAAATTTCAATTATTTATGTCATCTCTAGAAGAGGTGTAATCATGTCTGACTAATCAATTTTTTTAATACTTTCTTAAATAAAATTTATATAATCTAAAATAAATATATATATATATATAAATTTTAAAAGAATCAATTGACGAATTAATCGACATATTTCTCGAAACAAATGAAAAGAAAATAAAAAATGAAATATGGATCGACTTATCTATCTCTAGGACTTACTTAAGAATAAGAAAAAGAAAATTTATGTAAATATCATCTATTGAGGTTTGAGAATTTTGTAAATAATGATAGATTTAGGTTTTTAAGAGAGAATAATTTAAGTGTTGTTGGTTTATAACTAAAAGTGTACATAAAAAAGAAATTTTTTAATACTTTTATCTATATCTATACTAATAGAAAAAGGAAAAACCTAAAATAATTACTCACGGTATAATTTGTGTTTGTCCATTTTCCCCTTTACAATTTATAATTTCATGTATTTATAAATTTAAGCTTTTCTGTCATTCCCACTTTCAAATTTTTTTAACTACTGCATTTTCTCATTCTCTTTTTTAATAACCTCTCTTCTATTCTCACTTTCTATTGTTTTTTAACTATTGTAGTTTTCCGAAACATGTATAAGGGAAATATGGCAGACTATGAAAATACAAAGCAATTCATCTTCTCACTGTTACTATAATTTATTACTACGTCCAATATTCGCTCTCTATTTATATTATACATCTTCTTCTTCTAACATTTTTTCTCTCTCCATTTTTATTATGCATCCTCTTCTCCCAACCTTCAAGTATTTGTCTTCTTTAGAGTTAACATTCAAGTATTTCTCAGAAGATTATTTTATTAACCCTTCCAATTCTATAACTTTTTTGACTTTCTAAAAACTGGAACATAAAAAGGTGGATGAAGCAATTTATGTGTTAAACTTTTTAACTATGCAATAATACATTAGGATGCTTTGAGTTCATCATCTTGGTAAATCATACATTTTCATGTTAAATTATTAAACATAGTATGAATTCGTGAAAGTGAAACTATTCCCCTAGAAAGAAATAGAAGAACAAAACAGTAACCTATGTCCCTCTAGTGGGTTTTATTCTATATACGCATGTCAAGTACACTTATATTTTTATATATTTTGAAAGGTTTGATCTCCTTATTATTTTAAAACAATGTTATATATGAAATGGCATCAGATTGCTAAATATAAGTATTTGTTTACATTTTCACTATAATCATTTATATGATAACATTTAATGTTGAAATTACTATAAGTGGCTTCTAATTTAATAATTATTATTTCACATGTAAAGTATATTGTACTACAATACTATTCTTTTTATTCAATTAAGCACATAATAAGCCATTTAACAATCAAGGCTAATAAAATGGGAAGACATTTCTTGTTCAAGCCCTTTGAAATCAAGAAATTTAATAAATAAAAATTTTGAGGATTTTTAAACTGAAATTTAGGTATATGGTACATAATATTAATATATATGTGTTTGTTTTTTATTGCATTGGGCCTACAACTTTTTAGCGTCTCTATGTAATAAGGTCTTTGTTGTTTATATTATTTAATTGTAAAGACTTTTAAAATTGACAATTGCAGATTTCTTAACATTGACCATAAGCATAGCAGGAGAAGACATATTTGATGAAGTTGAACACTTTAGCAAGCAAGTTTTGAAGGAAAGGTTATAGAATACAATTGGAGTGCAAAACTATTCTTGATGAACACAATTATATATGCATCCATCTGAATATATTCAACTACAAATATATTCGATTAAGATTTAACAATTTACTACATTAGATATTTATTACATGAAGACTATATTACAAATTATAGGAAAACGGGTTGACAGTGCCTAAATACACTAATCAATACTATATATAAAGCCAAAACAAGAAATAACTATCACCATGGTGTAATTTCTATTTTCCTATTTCGCCCTTACATTTTTAACATAAAGTATTCTTAATCCAAAAACATTCTAATCGTATAAAATAAAATATATAAAAATTGAATGCTTAATATATTAAAATAAGAATACGGTCGGCAGACATGAAGTATCTATCGACACGGTAGTATATATAATGAGAAAATAAGAATTAATTAATATAAGTGACAGATTTCCCAAACAGTTTTCCTCTCATCCATGGGATCTTGGAGATGGTATATATGTACTCTTAACCATAATCACATAATTCACGGAAAAATTACGTGGATAGTGTAGTGAAAGTTTCACTACACTATTCCACTATTAGTGCATGTTGAAAATATTTACAGGATTGGTGCAACTTTTTGGTATGTCGTGGCTGAGATTCACGAGACTTGAATCTCGTGGACCAGGAATGCTATTCCCTGGTCCAATCTCGTGTACCAGAGACACGAGTTCGTCCTCATCAAGTTTGTTGTGCACAACACGCACGAGACAACTTGTCGTGTACCGAAAAAACGACTCCCTATTAGTCATGGTAATTTTTTAAGGTTTTACGGTTATGTTTTATAGTGATTAATTGTTAGGTTTTAGGGTTGTAGTGTTTAGGTTTTAGGGTAATATAATTTAAGTTAAGGTTTTAAAAGTGTTTAGGTTTTAGGGTAATATAATTTAAGTTAAGGTTTTAAAAGTGTTTAGGTTTAGGGTAATATATTTTAAGTTAAGGTTTTAGTGTTTAGGTTTTATTAAATAGTTTTAATTAAGTAATATTTGAAATAAAAAAATGAAAATAAAAATTATAAAACATAAATTTGAAAATGAAAGCATTAAATTAGTTAATAGGGATACCATTACATTTGAAATAAAGAAATGAAAATTACAAAAAATTAAAATGCATATCCTAATGACGTCTGTGAGACGATGTGCCACATGAATGTGGTTTTCTCCTTCTAGGTGGTTGGACTCTTAGTTGTTGTTGTTGTTGGCTCTGTCTCGGTTGTCCGCTACCACCTCTAACCATTTGTGGCACCTCCTCATCTTCCTCCTCCTCATCTTCATTGTCATCATCTTCGTCATCTTCATCATCCAAAAAATTACCTTGTTGAACTTGCGAAGACATTGTAGGTTGGTAGTATTGTTGAGAGTTAAATGCCGATAATGGTGTTGTTGAAGAAGTTCCAAAGGCATTGTAGGATGGTAATGTTCCTTGATATTGTGATGAAGATCCGAATTGATGATGTATAGAATAATCACTCATTCCTCCAAAACCTTCATAATGAAATGATTGTTGTTGAGGAGTGGGTATTTGAGTATATGCCTGTGGATGAGTTTGTGTTTGTGTTTGACTTTCATATTGTTGTTGAAACTCATGTGCAATAGGCATGTCAAACGTGTGAGTTGGAGGAGCTTCATAATTGGTGGTGAAGAAAGCCGTTGGAAGTAGTTGAGCAAACGTGTTCATCATCTCATTGCATTTTACGTAGACGTCATTGAGTGTTTGCATGTGTGACACCCTTAATTTAAGTCTTTAAAATTATAGTATCAGTCATGAGAATATTCATCGATGCTATTGATACAAATATTTGGGATGCCATACAATATGGACCTTTTGTTCCACTATACTTGGCGGAAGGAGAAACCTAAGAGAAATTAAAAATTCTCTTGACCATTGAGGAAAAAAGAAAAGTGCAACTTGTTTTGAAGGCAAAAAAATATTATTACTTCTAGACTTTCATATGATGAGTTCTTTAGGGTCTCTCAATGCAAAAATGTCAAGGAAATGTGGGATCTTTACAAGTAACCCATAAGGGCACTAGTGAGGTCAAGCGAACTAGATTGAATACTTTGAGACATGAGTATGAGTTATTTCGCATGTTTCCACATGAATCTATTAGTGATATGCAAAAGCGATTTACTCACATTGTTAACCATCTTGTCGCATTAGATAAAGTGTTTGCTAATGGTGAATTAACTAACAAAGTTTTAAGACGTCTTGATAGCAAATTGCAACCAAAGGTGACGATAATAATGGAATCAAAAGATTTGGATTCTATGTCACTCGCAACACTTTTTGGAAAGCTCCAAGAACCCGAGATGTAGCTAGGGTGTTTGACACTTTATGAACAAATGGACAAGAGCATCAAGAGAATTTTCTTCAAAGCAACAAAATCACATTAAGAAGTCAAGAAGAGAGAGTTGATGATGATGAGTTCGATTCCTACATTCAAGAAGTCAAGGAAATTTGTCGGAATTATGTGTTTTTATATTAAAATGTCATTACTAAAAACTATAAAATATTTGAGATTATACTATTATTCAAATATTTGTTAGTTGGTATGATTAGTACGTTTTGAAAATGTTTAGGTGAGTAATGAAGAGAGAATGAATTTGTTATTTGGTCCAACGAAAGTTTGAATTCTGTTTTTCCATTTAGTTGTAAAAAATGGTCATTATCATATTTAACAATGTATTATGTGTCAAAACTTATCCCATCACCATTCCGTGACACATGGTACAAATGGAATTAAAAATATAGTAAATCGCAAAAAAACTTATTTTGGTTCGTTACAAAATGCATAAATAATTTAAAGAAAATATTACTTAAGTACACAAAAGAGAAAAATAATTTTATAATCAAATTCTATATAAAACTTTATAAATGATCAATTTATTATAACTAATGTATAATTAATTAAGATTAAAATTACAATGACACTCTTTAAAGTGTAATTTAAAATTACATTCATCACCCGTTTTCTTATTTAAAAGATTACAATCATCTTCCATATTGGGGTTGTTAGTGTAATACATGTATATAAGTTTAGGATGATTATTTGTGTATATACAAAATAAATGAAGAGAAATTTGTATAATTTCATTTAAACCGGTAATAATTTACTACGTTTCAAAGGTATGGTTAGGATAAGAGATAAGATTTTAGAGGCAATTCAACCAATGAAATGATCCGGGCTTCAAGAGCCACAACCTTGAATTTGCTCTGAAGCATGTAAGTACTTAGCCACTCCAGTTCCTCAGTCACGCCACTGTGTGTAGTAACTCCTTGTCTCGTGACTTGTTGAATCAACAGATTTAAGCCATGGCTGCAGCTTCTCCAATGGTCAAGTCTAGCTTCACTAGGCCACTGGTCACTCCCAAGGGCCTCTCTGGCTCTTCCCCTCTCCAGCTTTTGCCTTCTAGAAGGGCATTTCGTTTCACTGTCAAAGCCATCCAATCTGAAAAGGTTGGTTAATTTATGATATATATGTTTAAATATGTGTTTAGTTGCTGCTAGAGGATTCCATTTTCTGTATCATATCACTCATTTTTCACATCTTGTGTAGCATGCATGATAAAAGTATGAATGATCTTTTTCTTTTTATGCTTTCCCTCAACTGGATTTAACACTTTTACACAACATAGGAGATATGATAATTCTGAATCCTCCTAATCCATTCTTCTATAAATCCTCTTAATTATTAGAGAAAGTCTTCAGTATCTTTTGTATTCAGAAGGCTATTATGCATTATTTATAGGATTTTTAAGAGAATATAGCATTATTTTCTATAACAATGATATAATGTTATTCTAGTATATGTGTTATGTTTTTTAATATGTACATTATACAATAATATATGACACTCATAATATATGTACACCACAAATATTTCTTTTCGTTTAGTATATCAAAATATGTGATTTGAGTATCTAGATGTTTGTTCACATGCCCAAGTAAATTAAATGATGTTTCAAATCCCAAATTTTGTTTCATGTTCTCTTGCGTTAATGAAAATATATTAGATTAGTTACAAGTGCACTTTACATTTTAGTTATTATTATTATTATTGTTTCATTACTATTAGGCGAGACAACACATGAGATAAGATTTGGGATAATAACTGTTTATTCATTTCAAAGAAAGGTCATATTGTATATGAAATTAAAATAAGAGTTCAATATCTATGAACGGTTAGTGTAAAAATTTATACATATTCAATAAATGGTCAACCGTTATTTGGTATTATTTTTTCTGAAACATGAATGATGGATGATGCACTAACCGTCTATAAAAACTGACATTTTTTCATGTGTTGTATTTCATGTGTCCACTAAGGGAAACCTTGTAACATACCTTAGCTCCTTGATTGCTTTGATTCTCTAATGCAACAAGATAGAAATATACCATATTCGTATTCTATTATCTACTAACTCATTGTCCCCATAAGTAAATGAATGACATCATGAATATTAGATACCAAGTCTTAATGATTGATTAATGTTTTGTTGTGTTGCACTTGCACTGGCAGCCAACTTTTCAAGTGATCCAACCAATCAATGGTGACCCATTCATTGGAAGCCTTGAAACCCCAGTCACATCAAGCCCATTGGTTGCATGGTACTTGTCCAACCTTCCAGCATACAGAACTGCAGTTAGCCCACTATTGAGAGGGATAGAGGTGGGTCTGGCCCATGGGTACTTGCTCGTCGGCCCATTCGTGAAGGCCGGGCCTCTAAGGAACACACCTTATGCTGGAGGAGCAGGGTCTCTAGCAGCTGCTGGGCTTGTGGTCATCCTGAGTCTTTGTCTCTCGATCTATGGGATATCATCGTTCAATGAAGGGGCACCATCGACTGCACCATCCCTTACCTTGACCGGTCGGAAGAAGGAGCCCGATCAGCTCCAAACAGCAGATGGTTGGGCCAAGTTCACTGGTGGATTCTTCTTTGGAGGGATTTCTGGTGTTACTTGGGCTTATTTTCTCCTTTATGTCTTAGATCTTCCTTACTACTTCAAGTGAACAACTTAACTTTCTTTCTTTGTTTCTATTCATCCACAATTATTGGATGCTTCTGATGTGGATGGATGTACATGCTGTATTTTATGACTCAATCCGTTACAATGTTAACAATTCTCTCTCATTTCCCCGCTATTTCTTTTAATTAATAGAATTACAAAAGAATCAGTAGCATGAAGTGGTGGTGAAATTATTATTAAATATAAGAATTTTTAGTTACAAAATGTAATATTCAAATGTATTCTTTATTTTTTATTAACTTTCAAGTAAGGTTTATAGCTATAGATATAATTATCATGAAAATTAATTTGTATATATCAAATATCTTATTTCCATTTTATAATGGACAAAAATAAAAAATAAGAAATTTCAAAAGGCATCACCCATCATGAAAGGGAATGCATGTCTTATAAATAGGGGTTATGGTCCCAAATTGTAGACATATAGCAAAATTATATTATTTTCTTCATCCCATTGCAAGAGGAACTAAAGACTAATGGTGATTTACATTGAAATATCACTAATCCATCGAGAAGTTCATTTCCTACAAAGAAGATTTCATGGATCCTTCATGTACGCTCCCGCTTTCTAGTTATTCTTGTTGATTTGACATGATTGATATATTTATACGATCATACTATTCTTGTCATATTTAGTATCTTCCATGATATTAAATTACTATAATTGGTATCAGAGCCAAAATCTGGTGATATGGATCCTTCATGATATGTTTCAAAATCTAGTTTGTCCATTGTGTTTCATATAATACTATTTTGTTTCACAATGTTAGTCATATAGTGTTTATCTACTTTTAGTGTGTTCAAAGTGTTTCAATTAGGGGTGGCAAAACGGGTCGGGTCAGGTCGGCCCAGTCCGTCTTTGGCCCGCTAAAATATGGGATGGGTTGGCCCGATCCTTATTGCTAAAAGGGCTAAAAATGCCAGTCCGATCCATATTTGGCAGGGTTGGCAGGCCAGCAGACTGACCCATTTTTAATTTTCTTTTAAAAAACACATTTAAATTACACTGATATTTCATGAGTTTTAGTAAAATTACACAAATTATCCTTCCATTTTCTACACTTACAAAAAACCCTTAATTTATAAACATACATTACATTGATCAAACATTATGAGAGATATAACGTGTTTTGCCTTTTGTCACCAATAATCTCCACAAGAGCAACCACCATTCTTAAAATGATGGAACCTATGGATATCTCTCACAATTATTTGCCGTCCTAGAAGTTGAGAAGCATACTTGATGAAGTTATGACAATCAGTACAAATGCGGAGGTTCTTCATAATTCTAATGGGTGTCCCAGGAGAAGTGTTGATGACACCATAGACAAGTGCAAGCTTTTCACTGTGATGACCAATAAGTACTTCACCTTGTTCTTCTTCTACATCCTGCATCACTAGTTTCACATCAAGGGAGTACCCAATTTCCTTCAACCTTCCAGTTAGAGTCTCTAGATATGAATATATGTCCTCATCTTGTGGGTGAGACCTATCTCCCATATAAAAAGTGTGGATTTTATCTTTTAGCTGAATCCAAGATTGACCAGGGTGCTTCTTGATACCTTTTCGATGCATTAAACTCCTTACGCTAGCGGCGTCATCCCATTTACGGTTAGAAGCACACATATTCGATAGCAAAATATAGGTTCCTGAATCAGATGGTGTAATTTGAAGTAGGATTTCAGAAACCCACTTTCCCATCTCAATATTTTTATGAAGATGGCAAGACCATAAAAGTGATTTCCATACAGAAGTCAAGTGAGAGATACCATTTTCAAAGATAAAGTTCTTTGCCTTGATTAATTGACCTGCTCGGCCATAAAGATCAACCATAGAAGTGCAGTGTTCCATTCCAGGATCAATGCAATAAGCATCTTTCATCACCCGAAAATATCTACAACCTTCTTCAAGCAACCCTACATGGCTGCATGCATTCAAAACTCCTAAAAAGGTAACCTCATTTGGTATAATTCCCTGTTTCAACATTCCTTCAAAAAGATGAATTGCATCCCTCCCTTGACCATTTACCGCACAGCCAGAAATCATTGAAGTCCACAAAACAACATTTGGTTCATTGATTTGCCTGAAAATCATCCAGGCATCATCCAAGCTACCAGATTTAGAATACATGTCAATTAGGGAGGACCCAAAATAGGCATCTAATCTATGCCCGATTTTCTGAGCATAGGCATGTGTCTGCCGGCCAAAATCCAAAATCCCAGCATTAGCACAAGCAGAAATAACAGTTGTGACAGTCCAAATATCAACTACAACCAGTTCACGAATCATTAACCTGAAACATTTTAAACCATCTTCGTATCTACCATTCCAAACATAACCAGAAACCATTGAACTCCATGAAACTATTTCTGCCTTTGATTTCGTCCCAGTATTCTGCTTTCTCAGAAAATCTAGAGGTGCATCTTTGAGAATTAAAGATGCCTTATCCATTCTACCACACTTACAATACATTTCAATGAGCGAACTCCTTACAAATTCATCATCACTATAACCAAATTTTAAGACCTGCGAGTGAAGTTGTCTCCCAAGCTCAAGAAGTAATAAAGAAGATGCCAAAATAAGACCTATTGAGAAAGTGACCGCAGAGAACTCAGTCCCATATTCGACCATACAGTATAGTTGTTCCAATGCACATCTCTCATAACCGCATCGCATCAGCCCATCTATGATTGTATTCCAACTCACAACATCCTTGTGAGGCAAGTTCCTGAACATCTCAAGAGACTTCTCTGCATCTCCCGCACGCAAATATGCACCAGTCATTATATTCCATGACACGATGTCTCTCTCATTCATGGATCCAAAAAACCTCTCCCCATATTCAAAATTCTTGCATTTCAAGTAAAGGTCAAGAACAGAATTCTCCAGCACAACATCTCCATAAACCCCATTTCTCAACATCCATGCATGGATTCCCTTACCCAATGGAAGATTGTTTCCAGCAGAACAACACTTGAGAACACTGGACAACACGTACAGATTACGCCCTGCACCCTTTTCCTGCATTTCTCTAAAAAGGCTAAAGACGACTTCCGATGACGAGCTGGTTCGAGCAAAACCCGATATAAGAATGGTCCAGGTTTGATTGTTTCTGTGGGGAATTTCATCAAACAGTTTCTGGGCATTATTCAAATTATTGGATTTAACATACAATGATAAAAGATAGTTAGCCAAGTTCAAAATTTGAAGGTAACCATTCTTGAAGTAGTGGGCATGAAGAGCAGTACCCAATGGTGAGTTGAATTTTGAGGAGTAAATGAGTGAGCTTGAGTGGCGCCAACGTGACCGAAATGGGATGGATCCAATGTGAAAATGACAAGAAGCAAGGACACGATACACCATTCTGATATAATCTCATTCTACACAAACTACATAAAATCATAAACTAGTTTTGCCGCCAAACTTTATCTTCAATGTTAAGAAGAAAGCTTTATCGCATTGGTTATTTTATCATGGGTGTTAATATTCCCTGTCCAAAAAATAAACTGAAAATTAGCAAAAAATTGAAATAAAAGGGAAATTGTATGGATTGTGTTGGACTAATTTTTAGAAAACTATTTGACTCTGTTTTTCTGTTCCAAGTTCAGGAATCAGATGGATGCATACCAAACCAATATCAGTTTATATATATATATATATATAAAACATTAAGATTATTTTATTTTTGAATTTAATTAACCTTGTAATTGATAATATAAAATTTACATTTGTAATATTTCCTAATTGTTAAAAGTTTTAATATTTATTAGTTAATAATTTCTTATTGTTAAATTATGTTGCTCCGAAATAGATTAATTCCTTATCCATAAGATGAGAGAATATTACAAAAAATAATTATGTTGATGTGTTATTAGTGTTTCTCTTAGTGTTTTATTTTTGTTGTTGTTTTTATTTTTATTGTCATTTTTATTTAATATAATTAATATTCAATTAAATTTTTGTAGGTATAGAGACTTTGCACTAAGAGTCATGGAATATACCTATTAATTTTTATGTGAATTTTACAATTTAAAATCGTACTAAACTTGTTATTTTGAAATAAATATATATTTTTAAGTGAACTTGACACTTTTAAAAGAGTTAGACTTATTATTTTTCATTAGATTGGATCAAATTTCTAATGTAAATCAATTAAACTAAACTATAAGCTGTATTTTATTTAAGTCATCACGTCAAATCATTTTTTTTTGCCTAAAAACTGTTCCAAACCAACCGTGAACACCCCTAGTTTTTATCATTCTTATTAACATTGTACCAATTATTATTGATACATTGATTTAACAAGTGATTCACTAATTAAATCACAGATTAGTTTAATTATATATTATAATAAACATAATAAATTTTTGCATATAATTTTTATTATTTATAACATATAACTCAATTATTGAAACGATTCAAACATATAATTCAAGTATTATTATTTGTAACTATCTTACAAAAATATATCAAGTTCATGGTTTGAATCATTATTGTGCCATTTGAAAAATATTAATTTTTTCATATACAAATCGGTTATGACTAGTATGATACAATACAACTTGACCACTACTTCCTATTTTTGACAAGTTTAATTGCATGACTGATATAATTATCACATCATACCAGAATAGAAATTGATTTACCGATTTTCCAGTTAAATTGGTAGGTACAATCCAATTTTTATAATTGTGATTTTTATGGCTTTAAGAGGAAATAAATTTTCTATTAATATTTGTGAAGAAGATCTTGCTCTTCACTTTGACATGGTTTTGATGAAGACACCAAAATCAACAAAAAGAAGAAATAGAGAGAAGACCTTGAAGACATAGAAGAAAAGCTTTCAAGATCAAGATGTTGTATAGTCTTCTAAGATATGTACTTCTTTTCTATAAGTCTTTTAATTATGTTTTGAGAATGCAAGTATGCATCATCACAATGTTTTATTGAAGACGGGGGTAATAGGAAAGCTTGAAGACAATGACAACTCAACAAACAACAAAGTCAAGGCTCAAGTTCAATCAAGAAGATTTAGGTTTAAAGTTTTATATTTCTAGAGTCTTAAGATGATTGATTGGGTAGAGTCTAGGTTAGGTGAATATTGAATGAAAGTCTCACAATCCAAAAATTGAATCAACTTAAAATGAGATTTGCATAAATTCATACATGATTAGCATGTTCATGCATTTACATATGGTAACATGATTTTTGTACACTAAACTTGGTTTATAACTTACATATTTCATAATCATACATCATACATATACACATCATGTAGAAGGTTCTTCATGTATCAAAGAAATATTTTTTCAACACAGTTAATCATTTACAATTTGTGTTAATTGATTAAATCAACATGGAAACCCATTAATCAATTAAGTAATGGGTTAATCGATTAAATGAAGTTACAGTAGCTGGAATCTTGGATTTCTTATGATCGTTAATCGACTAAGTAGCGTGTTAATCAATTAAGTCCAACAGAAAACATATTTGTATAAAAGTTGACTTTCTCCCACGTGCTCAATGAGATCTTGAAAATTTTAGATTTCAACTTTCATATCCTCTAAGCAAAATTTATTAATGTGGTAAAAGTTTTTCATCATCTCCGGAAGAGAGAGGATAACTTCATAGAAGTTAACTCATTGTAAATCATAGTAAAACCATTTCTTGCAAAACATGCATAATCACATAATCATTTTGTTGGGTATTGTGAGTTTTTGAATCTCACACCGCTTTAAATCAGTATATCATATCTTTGATGAAATTGTACATTGAATTATGCAATTAGCATGAAATCTGAAGTGAATTATGTAATAATAGTTGGTTTAATCGATTAAGAGAATATATAATCGATTAAGTTCAGTCAAAAAAATTATGTATAAAATTTTAAGCATCTTAATCGATTAAATGCATACTTAATCGATTAAGTTCAGTTCAATTATATTTGTTTCCTTACTTCTGGTTATATTCTTCATATTTTTCATTACTTTTTGATCATGCCAAAAGGGGAGGAAGTTGTTATTTGAGTTTTGCAGGTTGTAGAGAAATCATACATTAATTACTTCGCAACCCCATGCATGCATTGAGGGGAGAGCAGAGTGAGGGGGATCAGTGCATCAAGTTCACAGCAAATGAAAAACAAGTTGTTTTTCATCAAGCTTTCAAACAATTATACAAACAAGTGATTATCAAAGGTTTGTCATCATCAAAATGGGGGAGATTGAGAATGCAAGCATACATCACCATATTGTTTTGATGAAGACAAGGATAATAGGCAAGCTTGAACACACGAACAACTCAACAAACAACAAGGTCAAGGCTCAAGATAAATCAAGTAGCCGAAATCTTGGATTTCTTAAGACTTGCATATATTCATACATGATTGACATGCTCATGCATTTAAATATACTAACATAAACCGAGTTTATCACTTACATCTTTAAAATCATGATCCATGCATATATACATCATGTAGAAGGTTCATCATGCATCAAAGAAATGTTTTTCAACATATTTAATCGATTACAACTTGTGTTAATCGATTAAATAAACATGGAACTCGTTAATTGATTAAGTATAAGATTAATCAATTAAATGGAGTTACACTAGTTGAAGTCTGCGATTTCTTGGGATCGTTAATCGATTAAGCTGCAGTTTTGTATAAGAGTTGATATTTTTCCCCATGTTCTCATAAGATTGCTAATAGGCTCACATACATCTTTGATCTTAATTTTCATATCTTTGAGCGAATTTCATGCTGTGAGAAAAGCCATAAGTTTTCTTTGATTCATAAGGAGAGATCGTTAATTCTTTGATTTATTTGTTCAAATCTATGTAGATGATATTATTTTCGGTTCTACTAACGAAAGTTTGTGTAGTGAATTTGGCAATATGATGCAAGGAGAATTTGAGATGTCTATGATGGGAAAGTTAAACTACTTCCTTAGACTCCAAATTAAACAACTTAGCAACTACATATTTGTAAGTCAGTCCAAATACTGCATAGATTTGTTGAAGAGATTTGAGATGGATGACTGCAAGACAATTGCTACTCCTATGGGATCAAGTACCTATATTGATGCTGATGACGCTGGAAAATGTATTGAAATATCTAAGTATCGAGGTATGATCGGATCCCTTATTTATTTTACTGCTAGTAGACTAGATATTATGTTTAGTGTATGCTTATGTGCGCGATATCAATCTAAACCCAAAGAGTCAAATCTAGTTGTCATTAAGAGAATCATGAAGTATCTCAAAGGCACAACCGATGTTGGACTATGGTATCCAAAGGGAAGCGTATGCGAATTGGTTGGCTTCTCGGATTCATACTTTGCGGGATGCAAGTCTGAGAGAAAAAGTACAAGTGGTACTTGCCACATTCTAGGGAATGCTTTAGTTTCTTGGTCTTGCAAGAAACAAAGTTGTGTTGCCTTAAGCACTGCTGAACCGGAATACATTGCAGCCAGTAGTTGTTGTGCACAAGTGTTGTGGCTTAAACAGAAATTACGGGATTATGGCTTAAACTTAGGCTGCACACCCTTGAAGTGTAACAATACTAGTGCTATTAATCTCACTAAAAATCCGATTATGCACTCAAGAACCAAGCATATCGATATAAGGCATCACTTCCTTAGGGACCATGTCCAAAAGAAGGATGTGTTGGTAGATTTCATTGATACTCACAACCAACTAGCGAACATATTCACTAAACCGTTAGCAAAAGAACCTTTTTACAAAATTAGACGAGAATTAGGCATTCTCGATGAAGTTTACTTGTCTTAACATGTTTATATGAATGTATGCTTCATTGTGTGTATCCAATGCCTACTTGATCTTAAACTATGCTTGTTATGCTTTAAATTTCAAGTTTTTAGAGTCAAAAATCATTTTTAGCATTAGTGGGGAGACAGAAGGTTACAGTAATCGATTACTGAAAACCAAGTAATCGATTACTCTGTGCTATTGTTTTGAAATTTAAAAATTTTGAAAGTGCGTAATCGATTACTCACTTAGTTTAATCGATTACTCTGTGCAGTTTATATATGAACTGCTGCACTTTTTCAGAAAATACTTCATTTTCTCTCCTGTAACTCGTGCTCTCTCACTCTAAACCCTCTCAATCTCTAAAAACTTCATTTTTGCACCGTTTTGATTGATTTTTGTTGCAAATCACATCACATTCTTGATTTTAAACACTTCTACATCTGCTTTTTCGTGATTTGTGGCCTCAATCTAAAACCCCCAAAAAAAATTCCAAAACATCATTTTGAAATTTCATATACAATGAAAATATTGTATGTTATGCTCTGCAATGTATATTATGTTGGACTCTTGGCCTTTTTCTTCCTTTTGATGAAGTCAAAAGGGAGAGAAAAGTTGGGAGTAGTGTATTTTCTGTAATATTATTTTAGGCACATAACTCCAAAATAAAGGGGGAGCATACTCAAGACAAGTCAAGATATATCATCCAGTATGCTACTCTCAGAAAAATGCATCTTCAAGAAGATATTGGTTTGACATCATCAAAAAGGGGGAGATTGTGAAGAAGATCTTGCTCCTGACCTTGGCACGGTTTTGATGAAGACACCAACATCACAAAAAGTAGAAAGCAAGAAGACCTACAAAGACTATCGAAGACAAAGCTTTAAGATTTAGATTATAAGTCTTTAGGAACTTCTATCCTTACAACTACTTTATTTACTTAGTTAATAATGCTCAAAATTGTATTCAAGAAAATCAGAAAAATCTAAGTGTGATTAAAAATAATTTTCAAAAACAACATGTAACGGATTACCATACTTGAGTAACAAGTTACATGAGTGAGAAAAGAGTTATTCATCCTCAAACAGCTAAGAGTAATCCATTACAGTCTTTGAAGTAACAGATTACCATTTTTAGAAAACAGAGTAATCGATTACTCAAAGAAGTGTAATCGATTACACTAAGGCAATTTCATAAAGCTGCTGGACAATGTCATTGAGTAATCGATTACTCAAATACAGTAATCGATTACACTGTGTGAAATTTGAAAAAGCTTATAACAGTATTGTTGGGTAGTCGATTACCCACTTACAGTAATCGATTACACTGTGTGAAATTTGAAAAAGCTTATAACAGGATTGTTGGGTAGTCGATTACCCACTTACAGTAATCGATTACTGAGAGCTGTTGCACCAGTTTTCAGATTTCAAGTGAAAAGGTTTCACTCCAAACTGATTGCTTTTCATTCCAAACGAAACCTACACTTCCCTAGAGGTGTTATGGTTGATTGGAAGCCTATATAAAGACATTGAAACACTATCACAACATATAACAACAACTTTCATAATAAAATCACACAAAGCTCTTACACTTTTCTGCACTTTTCCAAGCAACATACTCTCAAACTTTCTAAGTATTTCAAAGTTGCTTCTAAGTGCATTCGAAACTTTTTCAATGTTAAAAGAGCAATATTATCTAAAGTATAAGAGTTGTTTTTGGATTGCAAGTCTAGAATTGTTACATACACTTGTAAAGGCAATCCAAGCCAAATTGTATATTCTTTACTTTAGCAAAGTTCACTTTCTTTCACAAGGTTGTGAAGAGAAAGGGGTTGAGTGACTTGGTATAGTGTTTACCAAGGGTGTCACTTGGAATAGGGTTTTCCAAGGAATTAAGTATAAGTGAGTGTGTAAGGTACAAGGAGATTGTAACGCCCCGAAAATTACTTCAATAATCTTGCTCGAAAATGGGTAAAAATTTTTTTTTTTTTTGAATAAATGAGCCATAAAAATTTATGTCCTTATCTTCGTTTCATTTTTGGAACATCACTTAAGTAACATACAATGCGGAAAATCACAACCATTACTTAATGGTAACTAGAAAAACTCAATATAACTTTGAATCATACTTCATTAGAAAATGTTTGTACAGGTACAAGGCGGAATCCTAATCGTCGCCCAAATAAAAACTACTACAAAATAAATTCCCTACACAGGTACACTAATCAAAAGTACCAGGGCCTGTATAGGTATAACAGATTCCCTCAATCCTCCATGCCCCCTCCTGGGACATCGAAAAGTGGTAACTCTGAATCCCGATCGAACGATCCATCTGAACAAACGCGGATAGAAGACAAAAAGAAAGAAGAGAGGGAGTAAAACATCTAATGAAAAACTTATCATTGACGTCGTGGAATTACACAGAATAATACACCAAGACAACAAATGAGTACATATATATCATGTAATTATACAAGCACATAAAAACAATGAATGAAATATAAAACTCGAGGATTTAGAAACAATATCGAAGAATATCATGTATGCAATGCGATGCATGAGTCCACCATCCTTACTCCTTTATCCTCCCAATAACTATTCGGAAATAACCGAGAGTACAGGTCCCATAACAAGCCGATTTGAACGCACCAAAATATTCCTCGCAAGGATATATGATCGATCTGTTCCAAAGAACTGTCCATTTCAGGACGGTGTTGTATCAAACACTTTCTGGGCATCCCTCTCATCGATCCTGATTGCAAAGAGGGGTTGTCAGAGATCATCTAGTTTGCGCTGTGAGAACTGTCCGATCCAACAGAATACCTCATCCAGGAATACAAGGGACTCGTCTCACCTAGACTCACTCTCAAGACTTTGCTGACGAATCACCGCCATCGCCGTCCCTCTCAACATCTCGGGGCTCGTTCGTCTCCCGTACATTTCCTCTCCACTACTTCATTATTCATAATGAGTATGCACACTAACCAAGGTTAGCCAATTAAATCTTTTAATCATTCTTTTAAATAATCGGCCCAACCTAAGACATCTCCCAAAGGAATGCTTCTAGTGGGTCCCGATCTTAACACATATAACAAAAAGAGAGAATAATTTCGGCACCACTACGAACCATCGCTGAATTATCCTGGACGGCTCCTCTAGCCAAGCCTCTTACAGTCAAATAATCTCGCTGCGTGGGCATAATATCACACCCCTGGCCTCGCCTTTAACAAAGCAAATCCTTACTTTTATTACTTTTAAGAATTTCATATAGTTGTTTACCTTTACTAATTCTTGATGGCAAACATGCCATTGGGCTCTCGTATATATGAGAGTTATCATTTCGACGACTTAAAAAGAAGTCATGTCTGTATGGAGCCTGCTCGCTCAAGCGAGAGCTGTCTTGCTCAAGCGAGATGCTTCCATTTTTGAGGCATTTGTGGCTTAAGCGAGAGCTGTCTTGCTTAAGCGAGAAACAATCAGTTCTCTTGGTGCCTATTTTAGCTCAAGCGAGAGCTGTCTCGCCTCGAGCTAAAACACTCGTTTTCTCTATACACTTCTCGCTCAATCGAGAGTTGTCTCGGTCAAGCGAGAAGAACCTAAATATCATTTTAATTTCTTTTCTCAAGGAAAATATTTCTCATTTATATCAAATGTTTTTAAACCTTGAATTTCAAAATTATCACATACATATCATTCCCATAATAATCATTCAAACATTATAATTCAAGAGTAAACATGATATTTGCATATATAAACATAACATAAATCGGTATAAGAAATATTGCTGTACTTAATCCAAACAAACATGCAATTGATTAAGTACAAGCTTTCTTAATACCCAGGGCAACTCCAAACTTGTGAGGGAGTTTGGAGGTCCTGATGCATATTCGGACACCACTGTGTCACGATGTTTTCTCCCTCACCTGAGTGTGTCGGGTCGTTAGGTTCTCTGTTTGTAGGTGAGCTTACTTGATCCGTTCTCCTCTCGAAATCTTTATTATACCAAAATAACGTTAATTAGTTAAATGACGATAATTATTATACTTATGAAATAACTTTTTACGCGAAGATAAAACTTCCGATTTAAAATGAATTTAATTGCTTTCGTCCATCCAATTCAAGGTTGAATATCCTTGAATCATCATTTGTCATCGAAAGTCTTACAATCAAATAATACTTTTTAAAGTAAAATTTTCAATAAAACTTATACCGAAATTATGTTGTAATCCGTGGATATACACCAGGCTAGTTCCCAGGAAAGAGAGGTGGGTCATAAAGACACCCTTAAATACCAAATCTTTCCTTAGACAGAACCTTTCTAGACATGTATTCCCACTTCATTTATGTCGTAATCCGTGGATATACACCAGGCTAGTTCCCAGGAAAGAGAGGTGGGTCATAAAGACACCCTTAAATACCAAGTCTTTCCTTAGACAGAACCTTTCTAGACATGTATTCCCACTTCATTTATGTCGTAATCCGTGGATATACATCAGGCTAGTTCCCAGGAAAGAGAGGTGGGTCATAAAGACACCCTTAAATACCAAGTCTTTCCTTAGACAGAACTTTTCTAGACATGTATTCCCACTTCATTGTATTTTTCCGATAATTCACAAATCTTATTTTTTGTAAGTAAAACATTTTTACTAAAACTAACCTTTTTACTTTTTTAAGTAAATCTTACCATTTTAAAGTAAGTTCACTTAACTAAGATTCAACATTTTTAAATCATTTTACCATCTAAGACTTCATAACACTTTAAGTTTATAAAGTCAAGACTTTTAGGTAACTCTCATTATTTCAAGTATACTACTAAAACAAATTTTCATGAACATCTTAACACCTCCTAATTTTTTAGGAAAAAACCTCAAGGGTTAGTAAGTGTTATTTTCATAGTCATGAAAAAGAATGGCTCTTAATTTAATATTTTACATTTAAACATCTTTTAGTTATTCTTACCACTTTAAAGTAAGTCAACTAAAATAAATACAACAATTTCTATGAACATCTTAACACCTCCTAATATTTTAGGAAAAACCTCAATGGTTAGTAAGTGTTATTTTCATGGTCATGAAAATAAATCATAATGTAAGACTTTCTACTACTTTAATATCTAAAACTTCATAACACTTTAAGTTTATGAAGTCAAGACTTTAATAAATCATCTTTTATCCCAAATCATTATTTTAACTTGGGAATCAAAGAGTAAAATATGTAAACCACTTTTAAAACATAATACTATCTAAAAAATGAAATATTTTCAACAACTCATCAACATCATAAACTTTCAAGAATAAAATACAAACTTTTTCCTAAACACATTAAAGGTTCATTTGATGTTAAAATCATCACCTTTAAACATATTCAAATACTAAGAATAATTTCTAATATTTCCAAATAAATAACTCATCTAACCTTGTCCAAAGATATAGTTTTTCCATCTAAGAACAAGGAAGAAATTTCAAGATTTACAAAAGTTAAAAACTACATAAAGGTTCATATGATTTTATTATCATCCCCTTTAGTTATGCTTTCATAAAATACTTAAAGAACAAATATAAACTCTACTTTATGAATAAAATAATAAAAGCTCATAACTTTCTATGAAGTATGAGAAGAAGATGAAGAAGATAAAATAAAAGACTACCTTAGTTTGTATAAGGAATTTAGTGTAAAAATGAGAGGATGGGGTGAGGTATTTATAGGAGAGCCTCACCCTCATCAAATCAGAAAATTTAATGCAAAGTAAGTAGCTTTAGACTAGCATAGGTGATGTGTCTAATGGTGGTGGAGTGAGAGGATTTGTTGAGTGTTTTAGGGGTTTTTGGAAGCTTTTGCATTACTTGTGTAACAAGTAAGTGACTCATGCAATGATGACTTCCAACTTTATTGATATGATGTAATTTCCCAATAAATGTCGTGTCCGAACATCTTCGGATAATTTCGTCCGAAAATATACAATCTCCCGATTTTGGTTTACGGTTAGAACTTCGAAACACAAAATTTGGAGTGAAAATATTTAGAAATGTATTTTGAATGAAATTGATGTCTATCTTGACTCGAAATAATATTTCGAAGCCAATGGTGCAATCGGAATTCGATTCCGAGTTACGGAACTCAAAAACACGTTATTGGGCCGAATTCGGGCTATTTGGGCCCGACGACAATTCAAAAATATTTCGTCACATAAAATTACGAAAATTTACCATAAAATAGGAAATCACAAAACAAGACTAATATTCAACTATGGCTTAGCCTAAATCCACACTGATTAATTTCTACAATTAATCGTTGATAAAATAAATAATTAATAAAAACTCATAAAAATTTATAATTCCAAATCAGAAAATTCGTGGTGTTACAGAGATCTCGGGGTGAGATAATTGTAATTGCAACTCAATATATTTAATAAAGGAATCTTTTGCGCGTCAAGAGTACTGGACGTAGCCTTCGATGGACAAGAAGGTGAACCAGTATAAAACAGGATTGTACTCTCTTCTCCTTATCTTTGTTTTATTTCTACCTTTCAAAATCAATATTTTTCTGCATACAATTTCCGCTGCACTTTAACTTTGATATTGCAAAAAAATTGGCCATCAATTTGCAACAACTAATTCACTCTCCCTCTTAGTTGCAATCTCATTCTTACATTCATCATAAAAGTGTGCATATGTGATGAGGTTCTTAACTTTAAAATTGTATTATTTATACCTTTCTCTTCTCATCATCCATCCACAAATTCTTAGGTTTTTCATTTGTATCACCATCCACTAAATGTAGTGGTACATGAGGTCCATTTTGCACGATTTTCCAAATGTTCGTGTCAATGACCTCTATGAATATCCCCATCCTCACTTTCCAATAAGCATAACCCTCTCAACTAAAAACAGGAGTGCGGTTGATTGAAGAACCTTCACCACCAAAGGGATTTGTAAAGCCCATGTTTGCTATTCCTTGAATCAAACAAATTTAGCGATTAAGCTAGCATTAATTCAAACTATATTTGATGCCACTTGTTGGATAACAAGGGTTGTAACACACCTAGAGATAGGTGTATTGGTGTACAATTGAAACTTTTCGGTTTTAAAAGATATCTCAGATTTTCCTTGATTTAATCGATTAACAACTTACTTAATCCATTAACAAATTTCTACAGTTAATCGATTAACTCATGGTTTAATTGATTAACTCGACCAGTTTCTTGAAAATATTTAGTTATTTGACACAATGATATGCAATGATAAATCCATTCTTTCATACACTTTAACAATTAATTTATACGATCAATCATGCAGAGACAATTATACAACAACGCTAATATGAATTCAATGCTAGATAATAGAAATTGATAATTGCTTAACCATACAAGATTAGAGACAAGAGAATTTGAGACATTCGGTTTTTTCCTGGTTTGATTGCCAACCACTGAAATCTACATCTTGTTTTCCCCTTCTAATCTAGGAGATTTTCTTTCACTAAGAAGAAGTGAAATGTTCTTACAGATCAATCTTCCACCAAGAACATCTTGGACCTAGCTTCTAATGGATAGCCCCACCACTTATAGCTTAGGATTTCTATGAACTCTTCTCTCCTTTTATGGTGATACCTCACCTTGAGAGATGAATTGTAAATTTAATGTTCTTCTTGTGTACAACACTTTTGCACCTTTTATTGTGTTTGTATATACACTCGATTCAGAATATATCTAAACTTTCTTGATATCTCACAATATTAGGATATAATGATGTATGATCATGATATGCAAAGGTTCTAAAAACTTTGATGTGTTATGAATGCTTGAATGTGTCTTCTCAAAAGTTCATGAAAAAATTTCTTTTGTTTCAAAGTTTCTAGCTCTCTTTTTTCTTCGGAACTCTCCCGTTTGATATTGAAAAACTTGTCAATTACTCATGAGATTTATTGGTTGTAATAACCTTCACTTTCATTCAGTTTTCTGTTAGTTTAATCGATTATAATGGTACTTAATCGATTAACCTTCTTTAAAAATCTTTGATTTCAAAACTGACACTGAATTAATTGATTAACCATTAACTTAATCGATTAACTTGTTTCCCATTTTGTAAAGACTTACTCGATTAACTATTACCTTAATTGATTAACTGTTTTCTAAAAAACACTTAATTGATATGCTATGAACCTCTAACGTGATTTAATAATGTATGATGCATAATTTTAAAAGACACAAGTTTAACCTTATTTAATGCATCAAAATCATGAAGTCATGTACAATTGTTAATGCATCAAAATCATGAATTCATGTATGAATGTTAATGTCATACGTATCATAATCATCATTCGAATTTGTGAGATTTTTATTTAATTCATCTTTTTGTGACTCTGGCCATTCAAAAACATCTTAGGATCTAAGGAAATGAAAATTATTGTTAAGCTTTCTTGGATCCTCTTGACGCTTGAACTTGAGTTTTCAATATTTTTGTTGATTTAGCTTTGTCCATATTTTCATGCTTCCTCTTCATCAAAATTATGCAATGCACATAGTCTTAATAAATGTATGAAGAAATGAACACACTCAATAAGAAATGAGATACAAGTATCCAACAAAATTAATATGGAAACAAAAATGATTTAAGACACAATAAATAATGTATGAAGTTATGATCACATTCAAACAGAAGTGAGATACAATGGATCCAACAAATTAATGTGGAAACAAACATGATTCAAGACACAATAGATCCAAATAATTACTTCATTATCAATATCAAGACTTAACAAACCAATGTATTAAATACTTAATTTAAATGTAAACTTTTGAACCCGTTAAAACATTCTTTTAAATTTGTTAAAGCCCAATCAATAAATGGGCGAATTACCTCACAAGATAATAACAAAATATGAGTGTGTGTGTATATATATATATATATGTCAAACAAAACTATGTGAAAACAAATCTTCTACAAAAATTCTAATTGTATGTATTTATAGCTTAAGTTCATCTAATATATTTTTCAAAAGTAAACTGAGCTGAGAGAGATATTTACAAGTTTATATTATGGTTGTAGTACATTTTCAAAAAGTATGAACCTAATTATTAGAAATCTTAGCTTACGAGGGGATATATAGTAAGTCATTCATAGGTGGTCTAACCTCTTTCTACCATTAGCTAGGAATCTCGTCTTTTTTGTAGGAATGTTAATAGGTCTAAATAGGTTGACTGCCCCATTCTGTCATTTTGGGACTCGAACCAGTCCCAAATCCATGCAGGTACTAGAAAATATTTAAAAAGAAGATCCATAGGTACCCAAATTTCATAAAATATTTAAAAATTACAAACAACTTATATATTTTTCACATGTTTCTTATAATTATAGTCGTATTTTAGACAATCAAAAGAAGAAGAAAAATCACAATAACAATTACATAAATAATTAAAATATAAGTACACAACTTGAAATTATGAATTAAATATAAATCATTTTACTAACTAACATAATTTTAAATAAGACAATAAAATATATCAGATGTCTTAATAACATAGCATCATAATTATAACATAAAATATGTTTAGTTTTCCTATATATATATATAAGAATTATGGATCTGAGTAGTTTATTACTCAGACTCTAACTTATTCAACATCGAGTTTTATAATCTTCGACCACGACTATTCACGGGTCCAAAAACCCGGACCAGATCTATTGCGGGTAATATGAGCTAATTCTCGCAGGTCCGATTACATATTGCTATCCCGATTTGTTGATTGCAAACCCGCCAAAGAGAGTCAATTCACCTTTTGGGAAATATCCAAATTCTCTCTATGCATTGCAAAACAAATCAGATTAAATGGATCTTCTCTCTTCGCATTTCAAATTAATTTAGATTCAGATCAAGCAGCATACGACTTTCAAATCACAGCAAAAGGGAAAATGAAAAACACCCACTAACTGTTATCTCTCTTTCCCTCACTTCTTCTGTACACTATTTCCCTCTCAATTATAACAAAAAACAGAATGAATCGAATAACCATTTTCACTCTTTACTTCATATTCTTCTTCAACCTCGTGTTCATAACCTTTGCTCAGGTCAGCTTCTTCTTCTCTCTCTCGCTCTTGAAATGTTTTTCCTTTGCTTTAATCTGTTCTATTTTATTCGCAGGATTCTCTTGTCAAGGAAGATTCCCGTGGATCTGTGGATCTAGGTCGCCGCGGCAAAGTGAGCATAACTGCTAATATTTTCTGTACTATTGACACTTCAAATTGTCTATTTATGCTTTCTATTACGTGTTAAGGTTCTATCTCAAAACTAATTGGCTATGAGAGGAGTAGTCCGACGAGTATTTAAGCCATTTCCGAGACACTGAGATAGGCGATGTGGAAGTTACTTCCTAACATGTCCCCTCCACATAAGTCTGTCGGACCAGGCGAATAGTTACATTTGCCCTTAACTAAAGGGCATCTTTTGGCCCATGACAACCGGGAAGAAGTTGGTTGTGACTCTGATATCTAGGTTTCATCTCAAAACCAATTGGCTATGAGAGGTGTAGCCCAACGGGTATTTAAACCATTCCCGAGAGACATTGAGGTAGGCGATTTAGAACTTAATTCCCAACATTACGCAAGAGTAATTGTTTTAACATGTCTATCAAAAGAAAAATGATTGTATTATGCTTTTGGACCCGGTCGTGATTCAGCCAGTAATATATTTTCGGTGCCATAATTAATTGTTGCAAGCCGTTAGTAACATTCACTTTATGAAATTATAATTGATCAAGAAGAAGAGTGGAATAGGCAACTGACAGTGTTGCGGCCTCTATTTATTTTTTGAATTAACTGACAAGAGAACTTCGTTGGATACAACAGATTGTGAATGTTCAAGAGGATGATGGGTGGAACAATGGGGTTGGGATTGGTCTTGGCTTGGACGACGCTGGTCTTGGAGTGTTTGATGCTTTCTTTGCTAGTCTATCCATGATCCTTGTCAGTGAGGTCAGTTTAACAACACTGCCTATGGAATTTGATAAATTTGTTTATCTCTGCGAATATCAAGTTAGTCCTTCTTGACATACTAAAGTGTGTAATAAGGACTAACAAGGCAAAAGTTTTATAAATTAAGGTAGTGCTTAATTCCTTATATGTTAGTTCAAGACCAAACATAACATGTGTTCAATGTTGCATGATTACGGAATCCGGATACAACTACCTGGTACGGGTACATCTATGAGATATAACATTTTTTAGAAACGGGTACGCCAATATAATTAGGTAAAATTGATCAAAGTTAGCACTAGCAGAGGATGCGACAGACTTAGGATGAGAGGTTGATCCCCAAAATCGACTTAAATGTAAAGATGAGAGATTAATTATTTGACTCATAATTAGTATTATTATGTGACTAAGAAGAAAATTTGAAAAAATCGTAAGTTTCCAACCAAAACTGACACAATTTTGTAACAATTTACACCAAAAGAGTACCCAAGAGTACAAGTACTAAGTACATACCCAATACACGTATGTCACCTTCTTTGAAGTACCCATGCAACATAGTTGTGTTATATTTTATGTTTGGTACATTTTATAAATAGATCACACATGATTAAATAGTAAGACATTTTGAACCAAAGATAATGTAACCAATTTTAGATGTTGTGTTCCTTTCTATTCTATTTTTCTTCATTCTGCTCTATCTAAGTGCCAAACACTATCTTGGGGAAAGGAATAAGTTACTTATTCACTCGTCATTTTAATCATTAAATATGATCTGCCTATAGACAGTGGGGTGTCCTGGATTTTCTCTTGATCCAATTTGGTCCAGTGGTACATCAATTTTATTAATCGCATTGTAATATTATTATCAAATTTAATGGAAGTTTAAATTGCAAACTGCGAATGCCTAATGATATGAGCAATCAAGTCCAATTCAGAATGTTTTTGATGCTTTTATGTATACCTCTCTTCTATGTTTTGGTTATGCCTTTTAACTGAAATTTTTAATGCTAGGTTGGGGATGAGACATTTATAATTGCAGCTCTTATGGCTATGCGTCACCCTAAGTCAATTGTCTTGTCTGGTGCGCTCTCTGCCCTCATTATAATGACAGTAAGTGAAATACTGGCGATGTTTTTAGCTTTAATGTTCTGGCCTTTTGTTCTGATCAAGGAACACTTTTTACATGCAGTTCTGATGCAACAGCTTCAATTACTGTAGTGCACTACCTCTTAGTGCTCTTAACATTTACTATTTAACATTTATGTTGTTTTTATGAAGATTAAAGTTGTATATCTCAATTAGGTACTTTCTACCGGATTAGGCAGAATTGTGCCAAATTTGATTTCAAGGAAGCATACAAATAGTGCTGCTACAGGTACATTTTCTGGATTTGATACTTACCACTGAGCTGATTTGCATATTATAATTTCTGAAAATTTCATGTAAAAAGAGGGGGTAAGTTTTTTGTTCTGAATTACAATGGTTGAGTATGCATCCTGTCTCTGATGTAGAAGCTTCTATAATTAGTATCGTTTAGTTATTTTGGGATGCGGAATTTGCCCATGGCAGATGTTGTTTAATTCTATGCTCTATTCTATGGTCTAATATTGATTGTTTCTGTTTATTCCCAAATGGTGATTATTATTTTAAAACAAATGAATATTTCCAAATTTCCATTCATTTCTTGTGTTTACATGTGGGTTTTACTTTTATTTTTAGTATAGATTTTGTTAAAGATATTAAGAAGCTAAGCGTATCTTTATGTTTACTTATGCAGTTCTGTATGCTTTCTTTGGGTTACGACTGCTGTACATCGCATGGAGATCATCGGATTCGAAGTCTTCACAAAAGAAAGAAATGGACGAAGTATGTTATCATGCGCCTTTTATTCACTTGAAATGATTGTTGTCTTTGGCGTGTTCTGTATTTGTGTTTGTTTGGAATTCAATATACTGATGAGTGATGACGGACTTTTATATGAATGTCAAAATATACTAACAGTATTTAAAAAGGATGTAAACTTACTTGTAGGGGTTCTTCAGTTGATATATACTTTGTTCGGTATTTAAAAAATAAGGGTTAGAAAATGTACTTGCTAAGAATTTGAACTTGTTAACTAGGCAGAAGAAAAACTTGAAGGTGGACAAGGGAAAACTAGAGTTCGACGCTTCTTTTCAAGATTTTGCACGCCAATATATTTGGAGGCAAGCGCAACTTGTGCTTACTTTATTTCATTGTTAAGATAATTGTCACATCTCTAATACTGTCCTTTTACACAGTCTTTTATTTTAACATTCCTTGCCGAGTGGGGGGACCGTAGCCAGATTGCGACCATTGCAGTAAGAAACTATTCACTTTTAAGTTCTCCATAGATTTTTCTGAATTACTGTCGATTTTTGTTGGCAGTTATTTTTCCGTAGTATTTTTGCTCATATATAGCTTCGACTTTTCACGGCATTAAATTCTCCACTGCAGCTGGCCACACACAAAAATGCAATGGGAGTAGCAGTTGGGGCCACTATAGGACACACCATATGCACTTCAGTAGCAGTGATAGGAGGAAGCATGTTGGCATCTAAGATTTCTCAAAGGACAGTAGCCACAGTTGGTGGCTTACTCTTCCTTGGTTTTTCCTTGTCTTCATACTTCTACCCTCCACTATGATTAATAAGTGCAGATTAATCTGATTCTTAATAGCTTGTAGTCATTCTACCTTGATTTTTTCACTTAAAGTTGTATCAAAGAATTTGTACTTCTCTGCATAGAAACAGTTAGATACTAACTGGAACATAAAATTTTGAATATCATTCTTTTTGTGTAAAATATTTTGCTTTTGCATCTCTTTCCATAGGCATGGTTATTTATTATTATTTTTAAAGAAACAAAGAAAGGTATTGTTCATCCTTATTTATTTATTTAATAATTGAGACAAACTAGTATGTCTATTGTTGCTCATATTTCTGGTTAATGACAATTAATTTTAAATATAAAAAGCTACTTTTAAATATGAAAATGTAAATATTTAAGTTATTGATCTACATATTAAATTTTGAAGCATTTGTATGTTGATTGTTTAATGTGATAGTATAGCAGTAAGAACGTTGAGATGGTTCTTATCTTCAGTGTAAAACCAATCATAACATCTAATTCAATCTTACTCGATTAGATATAATGATATGATATTGTTATCTTTAAATGTATATACAAAATCACAATTTGCCTCTCGAACATGGAGATGACTCTTGTCTCAGTTTTTGGTTGGCCTAGTAGTGTTTATGTTGCTAGGCAAGATGGTATTTATTTATTGAAAACTGGTTATCAACTTGGCTTGTAACTAGTATCAACGATTCTGAAGAGGAAAATAGCCTCCACCTAATATATGGGATATTGCTTATGATGATGGAGGCTTTCTACTTTCTCATGCTGGCAGTGAGAATATGCATGGAAAATTTTGAAATCATATGATTCAAGTATATAAGATGACTCCATTTAAAATATCCTAAGGGTACACCATATTTTCTAATCATGCATGTATTAGGTGTATGTCCAAAGTTTTTACAATAAGTGTACATGGGATGTTGCTTATGTATCCTTGTTTTTGATTGATGAATTTCATGAGTATAAATACTTTGTTTTTGAAAAATTAACTTTGTAAAGTCCTCATTTTTCTTAGGTAGAGAGGATTTCGAAAAACCAAAACCTCTACGGTTGGTGGAGTTTGTGCATTTTCAATATATTATCCAAGTTTTTACTACTTTTGTTTAGATTCTTGAGTTCTAGACTCAAGTTAGAAATTTTATTCTCAAGAGTAATACAATTAGAGCATGATGAAGAAGATTTATTTATGAAGATGTCTAACTCAGATTTTTGTTTATAAAATTTTTGAGAGTTTGACATATTCAATGTGTAATCCATTAAAGGAATTTTGTAATTTAGAAAAATATGGTTTAACTAAAAGTTCAGTTTCACTGACCTCCTCATCATCAGAATGATGAGATGCCATTACGGAAAAATGAGCATGGTCTTCATTTCCTGGTTCTGATGTTGAACTCTTGGCATTGTCCTCCCATGCTATGTAGACTCTTCTTCCAATCCTCTTTTTTTATTTCCCTTTGAAGGGATTCTTCTTTACTGTAGGACAATCCACCTTCATGTGACCAAGTTTTCCACATTCAAAACAATTGATGTTTGGATTTGAAGTGTAAGCTTCATTGTTTTTTGTGATTCTTTTTGCTTGTCCAACCTTTGCCCCCTTCTTCTTTTTCAAGAACTTGTTGAATGTTTTCACCAGTATCCTCATGTCTTTCCTATCTTCTTTTTTTGTCTCTTCTCTAGAGGATTCATGTGTCTACCTTTGCCTTAAGAAAAATGTTTTTCCTCTTCTTTTCATGTTCTTCATGGTGTCTACCTTTGCCCTAAGAGAAATGTTTTTCCTCTTCTTTTCATGTTCTTCATGCTGATCAAGTTGGCTTAATTCCAACTCATATTCTTGCAATTTTTTAAAGAGTGCAGCCAAAGACATTTTTGATAGACTCTTATTTTCAGAAAAGGTTGTCACTTTGGGTTGCCATTTCTTGTTAGTGATCTTAGAACTTTCAAGTTCAAGTCACTATTTGACATCACTTTTCCAAGGACAATCAAGTGGTTTGTAAGGTGAGTAAACCTCTTTTGGAGATCAAGTATATTTTCTCCTAGTTTCATGCGAAACATCTTATACTATTAAAAGAGAGTATTGAGTCTAGATCACTTGACTTCTTCAGTCCCCTCATCTGTGGTCTCTAGAGTGTCTCACATCTCCTTTGCAGATTTTCAATTTGACACTCTAAAGAATTCATCTATTCCTAGGGCAGAAGTGGGGATATTCTTGGCCTTAAGGTCATATTGTACTTTCTTCTTTATCCTCGTCATTCCAAGTGGATTTTAGTTTAATCTCCCTTTCACCAATGATTACGGTAAAGGTTTCATAAGGTCCTTCCTAGAGAGCATTCCATATGTCAAGGTCTTGAGATTCTATTAAGATTTTCATCCTTATTTTCCAAAAGTTGTAACATCCTCCAACAAAACTTGGAGGGTGATTGATGTTGGAATCTTCTTCCAAAAAGGATCTAGAGGCCATATAAATATTTGGATCTTTGGGAATAACTTACCCAAACTTGGCTCTCGTGCCAATTGTAAATATTTGATGGCAACTAAGAGGGGTGGTGAATTAGTTGATTGGTTTTGTGGCTAATTTTTCTGCTATGAAATTAGAATATGTTGCATCGGAAAATAGTACAGAAAAACACCAAGTAAAAAACAGTATTAGTAGAAGAGTAAAGAGGAGAAAAAGTACTCAAATGTTTTATATTGTTTCACCCTCTTGTCAATCGAATGTAACGTCTAGTACTCTTATAGCACAAGAGATTTCTTTACCTGATATTATGAGTAGTTATAATTTCTCTCCCCGGGACTCCTTGTACATCACTCACTCACTAATACTTCACACCCTTGGAAAACAACCTTTCAAAGTTAACGCTTCCCCTTCCCACCTCACCCTTGTGATAAAAAGTTTTACAACAATGTTTTGAAGAAAACTTTCTACGGAAATGGCTGCCTTAAAAGATATGAAATTTCTATGACTTACAATCCTCTTACTCTTAATACATTTTGAATACAATGTTCAGTATGCGTTTAAGTTGGGAAAACTTTAGAACATGCACTCAGAAAATTTCTGCAAGTTTGGAACAAAAGTGGCATGAAAAGTGTAGAGATTTGTATATTAAAGTTCTGTGTAAACTCATTTACGAAATGGATGTCTTCTTGGCCTTTAAATAGGCTTCCAATCAAACAATATACCCAACACGAAGGTGGGACACGATTGAAATGGAACACATTCAGTTTGGGTGAAAGTTGTTGAGTTTGGATTTGAAATTTTGGTAATCGCAACGAAACCGTGTAAACGATTAACCAAACATTATGTCCACTTTGTAATCAGTTACTGCTTATAGTAATCGGTTAGACTGTGTTGGTTTTTGCTAGGTAATCCATTACTCGACCAAGTAACCTATTATGCAGTCCCAATAACCTCTTAGTCACTATTACACAGTCCAAGTAACCTATTACCTAGGTCTAGTAACATGTTATTCAAGTCAAGTAACCTATTACTTAACATTTTGAAAATTGTTTTATTTTGTTTAAGATTTCAAGTTATTTTCAAAATAGTTTTAACACATTTTGAGCATTGCTACTAAACATAATTAGAGCATAATGATAGAAGTACTTATTGAAGACTCATACTCTATTTCGTATTGAAGCTTGATCTTCTTTGTCTTCAATGTCTTCTTCTTCTTTTTTCTTCTTGTGATCTTGGTGTCTTCATCAAAACCGTGCCAAGGTCAGGAGCAAAATCTTGTTCACATGAGCCTAGTGATCCACAAGAGGGTTTCTTTCGAGATCCCACTGATATGATCTTCAAATGTCACTCTGATCAACCTTTTGCTCCTTCGAACATTTCTTTTGTTGCTCCACCAGAACCTCAACCCTCCTAATTTCAGGTTGACCCCTCATCATCTTCTACCATGCCAACTAATCAAATTATAATTGATGAATTGGCTTAGCTTTGAGGATTCATCAGTACAAGGATGGACATCGATGAAGTTCAGAACCAACAAGTCCAATATGAGATTAGTCAAATTTCTTATCGATCGGATTGGATGAATTTCAATAATGATGATAACAGTGATGAGTCTGAGTCTTAGTTTTGGTAATTGTTGTCTAATTGTTTTGGTATTGTTATTTTGAAACTTGTTTAAAGTCTATTTCATTAGATGCAATGTTTGAATTTTTTTTTTGTTGTATGAACAAATTCTTGAATTTTAATGTTATATTAATGTTATGTTCAAATGATTTTAAATTATCTTTGACAGCATATCTATATACATTGTTCATCAGATCTAACCTTGGCTTACTTATAAGCCAAATATATATTTTATACCAGTTTTGCTATAATTGTATGTGCCTATGGAAACTACTTTTTCCTTCGTTTTGATGAAGTTAAAAGGGGAAGAAAAGTTGAAATTTGGTATGTTTTTGTATCCATATCATAGGACACTAATTTATAAACAAAAGGGGAGCATACAAGATAGGGATAAAAGACTTGAAGACTTAGTAGTTACACATCATGTTTATTGTGTCCTACCCGAAGTGGTAGTGAACTGTTTATTGTGTCCTACCCGGAGTGGTAGTGGACTGTTATTGTGTCCTACCCGGAGTGGTAGGGGACTGTTATTGTATCCTACCCGGAGTGGTAGCGGACTGTTATCGTGTCCTACCCGGAGTGGTAGCGGACTGTTATTGTGTCCTACTCGGAGTGGTAGTGGACTGTTATTGTTATCCTACCGGGAATGGTAGTGAAGTGTTGTGAACTAGACTTGCCCGATGTGATATGGATGATAACTAGACCTGTCCGATGTGGTATGGATAATAACTAGACCTGCCCGAAGTGGTATGGATGATAACTAGACATGCCCGATGTGGTATGGATAATAACTAGACCTACCCGATGTGGTATGGATGATAACTAGACCTTCCCGATGTGGTATGGATAATAACTAGACGTGCCCGATATGGTATGGAGAATGATTAGACCTGTCCGATGTGGTATGGATAATAACTAGACCTGCCCGATGTGGTATGGATAATAACTAGACCTGCCCGATGTGGTATGGAGTATGACTAGACCTGCCCGATGTGGTATGGAGAATGAACTAGACCTGCCCGATGTGGTATGGCTGATGAACTAGACATGCCCGATGTGGTATGGAGATGTAATTGGACCTACCCGATGTGGTAGGGGATTATATTTGTGAAAGAACTCGGTGAATACGATTAAGGATGAATACGACATATGAGAAACGAGGACGTTAAGAGCGAAAGTCATATGCATGCTATAGGATATATATTATGGGATATATATACTATAGGGTGAATATGAATGCTGAAAATGAAGACGTTAACAATAAAAGTAATATACATGCTATATGATATATAGTATGGGATATATATACTATAGTGTGGATATGAATAATGAGAAGAACGATGTTTCGAATGAACGTAATATGCATGCTATAGAATACATATTATGGGATATATATTCTAGAGGATGAATATGGATAACGTGGAAATGAACGAAAGAAAATAGGAATTTTTGCATTTACGTAATTGTGTTTATAAATTATATTAAAGCTTAATCGTATTTGAAATGTGGATTATCATGTGATGTTAGTTTTTTTTGAACTAATGACTTACTCCATTTTGTTTTGTGTGTTGTTTATGATAAACCCATTGTAGGTAAATGAAGGATTTTGAGGATGAAGCTCAATTAGGAAGCTTTTGTGTTTATTTACTCGATTGTCTTTATTTCTATTTGACATTGTAGTTGATTTGATAGTATTTTGGGATAAATGTAATCTGATTATGATAATATGGTGACATGTAGTTATGGACGTTATAACTCTAGAAAACCCATAACTGGATGTATGTGGTAAATGCTATTTGAATGAATTATGTTTTTCCGCAACATAAATTTGTATGATAATATGATAGGGTAAAGAGTATTTTCAAAGAGTGGGTCTTGAGAGTTTTTAATTAAAGTGACGGCTGTATGCAAAGAAAGATTAAAATAAACGAAAAAATTTCAAGGGTAGAAAATCGGGTCGTTACACTAGGCATCCAACCTTCTTCCTCCACCTCCATCTGCTGATCATACAAGTGAGATTGTTATCCCCTCCTCCACCCTCCCTCATCCTCCAACTATAGAAGCCAATTGAGGCTCTTCCGTTTCCTCCCATAATGGTAGAAGGTTCAAGTGGGGTTGTAGTCGGCATCCTTACTTCCCCTCTTGCCCCCCCCCCCCCCCCCAATCTGATCGCCATAGGCATGGAAAGGGAAAGTATCATGGATCTTATTCTTCCAATCGACCCTTTACCAAGTACGGGGTTCCTTGGGTGGTAGATCATAACCTAGTCACCCCGACGATATGGGAATTGTTCGAGGGGATTTCCCTGCTGGACCTGCTAAAGTATTTTTAGGCTGAAGGGTTATTGGTCGATAGGGTTCAAAATACAGCGGTGATAGCCTTCCACAATCAACATACTGCCAAGTTGCTGGGTCTGCGAGATGCTCATGTTGATGAGCTAAAGCAGTTGGGGGACCAATTGTTGGAAGTCGGAGAGCAAATGATTGACCTCACTCTATGGCATGATGGTGCTAAAAAGGTTGTTGTTGTTGCTAAAAAGGGATTAGCGATGATGATAGCTCGGGCTGAAGAAGCGGAATGAGAGGTTGGGTTGTTTGGGCGCTAAATTGAAAGTGTGTGAAGTCCAATGCACATAGGCTAAAAGCTGCATTACATGCGGGTTAGGTGAGATTACCAAGCTGAAGGAGGAGCTTATTGTTGTGAAAGCCCAAGTTGAGGTCCTGAAGGGTGAGAAGATGGCTCTAGACGAAGAGAATGATGCCTTGGAGGCTGAAAAGATTGGGTTGGTCGACCTTGTTGGGCAGGTGGGGAAAGTCGTTTGAGACAATGTTATGGGGCAGGTTCGTCTAGTTCACTTGGTTGAGGACCTGTCTTGGATAAATAGCAACGACTATGTTGAGGAGGGTGAGATCTGCTTTGAATAGGATAGTGGAAAAATTTTGAAGCTACCCTTACCCGACAAAGATGTGTAGGATTAGGATTTCCAAGCCTAAGTGGTCTTTTCTGAATGAAATATCCCTTTTTTACATATGCTCAACTTTAGTGTCGTCTAATTTTAGTATTAAATTTCCAAGTAATAATGGCCGAATAGTTAAAGGTTAATAGCTTCTAAACTTTAGTAATAAAATTTGAACATCATAATTCTAAACACAATGAATGCTCGGATGGTAAAACTTGATGGATAATTCTAAAGCTTGAAGATAATAATTGAAGTCAGATACATTTGGTGAATGACTAAAGGAAGCCAAAAATCTGTATAAAGCATAACTTAATTAATGTCGAAGATAATGGAAATTGGACATGATGGAATTAGAACATGGTTAGACGAATAGATCTTGACAGGATGAACTCGATGGATATCTGATGGAATGATTAATTGACTGCCGCCAAACGGGGACATGGTTCGCGCATTTGGGGTGAGTATTGACCGCCGCCAAGGGGTGATATGGTCCACGCATTTGGTGTGATATTGACTGCCGCCAAAGAGGAACATGGTCCACACATTTGGGGGGGTGGGGGAATTGACAGCCAATGTGGACATGGTCCATGCCTTGGTTGAGTAAATGCTTATCGCTGCCAAAGGGGGGAGGCATAGTCGATGCCTTTGGAGGTACATGGATTGTTGGCCAAGTTAGAAGTTATTTTACTTTTGTTTGGGGACAAACAAAGTTGTAAGTTGGAGGAGTTGATAAGTGTTAAAATGCATATATTTCTCAATCACTTTTCATGGCCCTTATCTTGATTATTCATGAGCAAAAACTCAACTTATAACTTACTTTTTCAATAAAATATACATTGTAGATAACACCACCTTATGTCCATAGCCACTTCATTTTCAGGGAATTAAGTGCTTATTATCATTTGAAGAGGAGGACAAGACCAAGTTATAAGCTAAGAAGAAACAAATAGGCAAATGTACATCAAACCAGTAGGTGTGGCATGCTATGCGTTAGGTAGGTGTGCATGAGCAAAGGTTGCTTGAACTTCAAGGAAAAACTTACTCATACATGAAGAAACCATTCTAGGCGGTTCAAAATAAGAGTCAAGTGTGACTTAAGCCCAAGGAGTGCAGTGAGGCGTGATGTCACCCGTGAGCAAAGCAAGTCAAGCTTAAATAGGACGTGTCACCATGCATGCATGTGTAGAGGGGTAGTTTAGGCGTGTGAGCATAATGTTTAGCCCACAATAGGCTAAGTCATAACTGGACAGGGGCAGAGGAAGGCTCAGTGGGTCCAGAGCTGGCCAACTGCTTGGTCAGGTGAGCCAAGAAGCCCAACTTGGCAAGATTGTAGGCGCTAAGCACCTATGAAGGGTGGCTTAGTGGGTCTGAAATATCTATATAAAGGACCATTTCCCATCAGTCATGTGCATTTCAATTTCATCCAATTCTTCCTCACACCACTCTTCTCTGTAAAGTAGCTTAGGTATTTACTTTTCCCTTAAGAATTTCGAAGGGAATAAGAGTTGGAAAATGTGTGATATAGGACCTTGTTCTTGGATCAACACTTGGAGTTCAAAGCATCCTTAATGGAAGGCTAATCAACTTTCGACTTTGGACTATGGTGTAACATTTCTTATTATTTGTATTCATTTTGATTTTCTTATACAAGTTATGTGTTTATATTCTATTATTTCATCCCATCTAGTCTTAATGCTTATTTTAGATTGATCACCTAAAATATTTTTTCAAATATCCAAAGTCTTTTGTTGGTGAAGTAATAGATACTCTAATGTAACATGATGGACTAGAATATTTGCCATTTTCAAGCATTTGTTTTAAGCAACTTGCTTTCAAGAATATCAAACATCTGGGAATCCAAAATAAGATGTGGCAGGCTTATTTCCTACAAAGGATACTTGGTGAGGGGTAGTGCATCAAGGAAGGTTTGAAATTCAACAATCCCAACCGGAGAGGGAGGATGGGTTAAGAAATGATCCATGATTTATTGAATCACAACAAAAAATAGCTTGTATAAACTAAAATCATGTTGATACTTAAAAGTTAAGAAAATTTACATTCATATGTCCAAATCAACTATTCTTCTCTTGAATTTGTAAATATATAGTTGTTTACTTTTCATGCTTATAAACTTATATTTTCTTAAAACAAACTGAAACCATCCAACAAACTTTTATGCTTCCTTGTTTAAGATTTAAAGAATTATAGTGAGAGTACAATGACACTTATATCCCTTTTATTTATAGTGAGATGACACTTTTACCCTTACTAAAAATGAAAATAGAACTCCCCTCTCCAATACCGGAGAGGATCCTGCTTCCTTGCATTAAATTGAAATATCACCAGGGGCACACATTAGAGAGGGGGTTATTCTTCACAACCTGATCAAGCAAAAAGATCTCTTCATCTCAAACTAAGCTGCCAAAATATAATATGCAACAGGATCATTGTATGAGCTAACCTCTTTCTCTCATTACACACACTATCCATTAAAGATAGAAGCTAATATTTTTAATAATTTCATGCACCCACAGCTCATTTCTTTGCATTAATCAATTAATACAAACTTGTACAAACAAACAATCCAATTTCACTCTGATAATATTCTGAGATGTTTGAGCAATAAAGAGAAAACTGCTGAAAATATTGAAAGGAAAAATTACACAGGCTCAAATCTGAATTTCATTTAGAAACCCCTGTGGAGCTCTATTTGCAGGAATAAAGACTGTAGGTGGTTTGGTTACAGCAGCCAAAATATCAGCATACCCCACCACGCCAACTATAACATTGTCACTCTCATCCTCGGTCACCCATACATGAGTTTCCCTGTGGGATAGCATTTGAGCCATGACTGCAGCCAGTGAGCTAGTAATTTTACATGTCAGGGGGGCACTTCGACCCCGATACATGCTCCTCGAACCAAAACTCGGGCTTGCAGAATTACTGAAAAACCCAACACTCCTGCTACTGAATGCCCTTGGTTTTCTTGAACTACCACCATTAACTAAATTATTATATCCGGTGGATGAATTTATATTCAGCTCAGGAAGTGACCTTGAGGTAACATTATCTTCAACTCCCATAACAAACTGTCCCGCTGAAAGATTGGCTAAAGCCCATGCTGCGGTAAAGTAATCACATTTCCATAACTTGCATGCAGAAATTTCACCAATGATCTTACATTGACCATCTAGCGTTCTTTCTATTACTGCAACTGCAGTTGGGTTTTGAGGGAGCCTTGTAGTTGCTTCAATGGCTGGAGTAGAGGAATCAATATGGCTGTAGTTGGAATTAATTGCACCAAGAGCAGCAATGGAAGTTAGAGGAAGTGGAGCGAGAGCACCAAGACAACCAATGATAAAACGGAGTACATCTTCCCTAGAAAGACAGCAGAACTTCTCCCGGATAACGTTACTGGAAGATGGGCGGTTCTGATTCATATTTGAAGGTAGATTGTTGTTGCTGCTGCTTGGACTTTCACCGTTTCCGAGCCACTTGCCATAGTAGACCATTGAGAATCGCTTACTCATGCCCTTCCATACTACACTCTTCGGAACAAGCAGACGTTTCACACCATGCTTCATCATGTCCAGTGCATCTATCAATCTTATGAGAGAAATCGTACATTAAAGGGTGTATTTAGTCAATTAGCAAACTGGTTCGGGACTCAAATTAAAACTAGTTATGAAAAATCCATCTAAATATGAATTAGATATAAAATGTATAATGTCTGTCTAAATTATCATTCTTTGAATAAATTTAATATTGAATAAGAGTTGTTAAACTTAGATGTACCTTTCAAATTTATGATAAAGTGAAAACAGAGAAAGGAGCAGGGAAATAAGTAAACTAACTTTTGATTCAAATATAATCCAGTTACCTTAAAGCCAACATTTTATAGGATTTGTTTGTAACTAGTCTTTAACCAAAATAAGTCAAAAACTAATTGAGGAAGAGCTGGATTCTCAAGTTATAAATACCAATACAAGTTTTAAAACCAGCTCCATCATGCTTCGGTAGCTGGATTTTGATAAACATACATAATTATTTTTTTAAAAGTCAAGTCACCGGATACAATGTTTTAAAAATTTCAATTATATCACTGTAGCTCTTACCTACGTTTGACTAATACATCATACAAACTTTGTGACACCATATGTTTATGTTCATAATTCACATATAAAAGACAATGAAATAATAATTAATATCAACACAAAAGTAAAAAAGAAAGAAGAGTCACATGCTGCCACAATATTGCAATTGCAGTGTAACACCGAATCACAACGATGGGCCGAATCATGCCGCAATGCAACTGCATTAGACAGTATTTGGGCGGCATCGGACTGCATGAGGTCCATCACATTCAAAAATATATTTTTTAATCACAAAATAATTCACACGGCAACAGCCATAACCCGCATCACAACAGCCACAATGACCGCATTCATAGTAACTGCAAGACCAAGACAGCAATTTTAAAACATTGAAGGCATCCTATTCATTGGTGAGGAAAATAGCACACCTAACTTCCCAGTCATACTCCTTAATCCTTATTAACTAATGATAATACTGTACAGTAATAATAAATATAGAATAGGCACTGACCTTGTTCCTGGGTCAACCAGCTTGAGCAATGAATTATTAGGATTAACAATCTCAGAAACAGGTTTCATCAAAGCCTTGTCCTGATCCTCAAGACTTTCATTCTTAGCCAAGAAAGCAACTATGTCAAAGGAGTTAAGGATGCCAACAAATCTCTGTTGTCTCATATCACTATTCTCAATGACACCAACATGAGATTTCTTCTTCCAGATTGTTATGCTTCCCTCAGGGGATTCCCCTATTGCCTTAATAGCATATTCCACCGCCTCATTCTCATGAAACTCCACCAGCTCCGGCTTCCCCACCGTCAAGTCGCCGATGACATGGTACAAAAACACCGATGCCATCAGAACACAAAAGGGTGTTCAGATTCACAATCAAAATTGGATCTTTCAGATCCAAAGATCAAAATTTTAAAAAACAACAAAATTTTAAGAGTAGAAGCTATAATAGGGTATGGAGAAAGATGAGAAGAAGATCAAGGGCAGTGATGGGAGGTCTGTGAAGGATTAGATTAAGAAGGAGGAGCATGAGAGAAGAGAGAAAAGAGAAAGAATTTGCCTTTGCCAAAGCCATGGAGGAAGAAGAAGAAGGTTAAGGCCCATAAATTACTTAAGACTCGGTCACAGATATGTGTATTTGTTCGTTGAATTTGGCGATGATAAATAGAAACACGGATTCTTTGTTCTGCAAAATTCAAAAAGAAAAAGGATGGGATGGACCTTGGATCCAGCCTTATACGGTTGGAGACCTAAGATATAGAGAAACAAATAGAAGAATAGTGTTTTATTCTTGTTTTAGAAATATATTAGAAAATGATTAAATGGTACATGTCACAATTTTAGTGGCCGAGAGATAATTTATCTTCTTATATCAATAGATATATCATTTAAATGGTACACATGTAACAATTTTAGTGAGATATTGTATCTCCTTACATCAGGAGATACATTATTATCTTGTGTAAATTAGTTGCACAATTAGTATTTGACCATAATTTATTTTCTTAGTTTTAATTATTTGGTATAAGAATTTAATAAGAGTTAATATATCATATCTTCTGTCCTATAATATACATACATGAATTACGATTGGATGAATGAAATAAATTGAAGTTAAAAATATAATTATTAAATATTTTTCTTATCAACCACAAATTATGACACATATTGTAAAAGAGAAGATGTGCTCCCTAAGTTCATAATGATATTGATTGAATTAATCTTTTTTTTACCTATTAATTTTTTTATCTCATAGTTGTTCTCTATTTTAAAAGGGGATGGATTCACTTGCTCCAAGAGTAAGTGAAAAAACTTACTTCACATCTTAGTCATCCAATTTTGGAAAATCCAAAGATTTAGATATATTCACCTATTCAAACCATTGGATTTCTCAAAAATGAATTATCATGATATGATGTGGAGTATGTTTTTCCAGAGTAAGTGGATCTCTCCCCATTTTAGAATATCATAGTCGTTGGTATATTGTTGTCATGTGATAAGATAATACTGTGGGGAGGGATCCACTTACTCCAAGAGTAAATAGATCTCTCCTCTAATACTGTATAAAATTTCCACAACAAAATGCATTTCTTTAAATAAAAGTAAATTATACTTGCACTCAAGGTGGAGCTATAAAATTATTACTCCATGTTTTACATATACATAAATCACCATTAATTTAAGTATATAGGTTACATTGATTACCTTATAATAGGGTGAGGGTAATATTTTAAAATGAGGGTTGGTAACTATAATTAGGGTAGACCTTACTGGATGATGAGTATAATCAGACTAAACTTTAGTAGTTTTGACATGATTTACTCTTGAAATGATCAAAGATAACATAAGAAGATGGTTGAACTATGTTTACCATCTTTTACAATTTTTTAAATGATTTAGACGATTACAAACAGTTTTAAAGTCGCTTAAAAACTTAGACAAATGAGTTGCATATTTTTACATGATAGGTATTATAGAATTAGCTCATATTTAAACAAAGCAATGCATGTACTATATAATAAAATAAAGTTCTCTCAATATTTAGTTTATTTTTCTTCTTCTATCAGGAGGGGGTGATGTTATATATATTAATAAGAAATATGTCTGTTGTTTTAAATATGCTTTTTTTATTTTTTTATTTATTTGATTTTCAAAAGGGTCATGACTTCACATGATGAATTATGATGGGGATCTAACATGACTTCACGTGATGAATTTCTTGCACTGTTGTTAGTTAGAAAACGAAGCAAATTTTCGTTTGTCGGTTTTAATTTGCATCATCAACCATTACACATGTTGTCATCTATCCATTCTTCATCATTGCGTCGTTTTTCTGTATATATTATTGTTTTAATGTTTGTATCTCTTCCTCATGTTTGTATTTCCTTTCTTTATCTGCTATTGTTTCTGGTTTCTGGGGATGCTTTTTTTACCTTTGATTTTTTCATTGTTTTCTGATTTTGATTATGTTCATGTTTGTTTCTCTTCTTTACAATTTCATATTTTGTTTATATTTTCTTTGATTATGAGCATTATCTTTTATAGATTGAAAATCTAATTTTATCTATGTTCATAGAACATAGATGAATAATGGGGCGTATCTTTGTTCTGTGTCGAGGTATTACCATATTTTCATTGTTATGGTTTAATGTTTATTTGATTATGAGTTTTGTGTTTTGATCACAGACTCAAATAAGTTTATTTTTCTTACAACAACTATGAACATAGTAATTTTTTTCTCCATGTCTATACTTAATACAACATTTATGAATCAACCTTTTTTCTTACTAATCAACCTCTTTTCTTACTTTTGGTTTCTTCAAATAACTTATGACATTAGAAAATTACATGCTTTCTTTAGTTCTTACTCCTTTATGTGGCTGTTAGAAAAGTACATGTTGTTAACTTTAAAGTGGTTCTAGGTAGATCTGTTCACTTATTCAATAGCGCTCATTCACGGATGTGCTGTTGATTTTATATCCACATATTAATATTAACAGTGCTCGCTTAAGCAGACGTTGTTAATATTCTTCTGCCTCGTATTTTAACAGTATAGTTCTAGGAAGCAACGTTGAATGACCATGGTTAAATACGAATTCTTGGTTAGTGATAGACTTTAGTGTTAATCACGAAAACCTAAGAGTTTCAGAGCTTACCAATGCATTATGTAATGATTGGGAAGCCGAAATATCGTTAATGTCACTTGTTCAACCTTTAGGTCCCGATACACTTTGGTAATGCCTCAAATGACTAGGTAATGCCTAAAATTTCCTACACTTACTGTGTATAAAATTTTGGGGTGTTTATACAATCCTATTATTATAACATACATCTGCGAGTTCTATGGCACTGGGAGGTCATTTACCACGCCAGAAGCCTTAAATTGAAGTTACTAGCTTTTATGAATGCTAAAGGCTATTAGTATTCATAGGTTGATCGAAAATATGTTAGGTGTTTAGTTCCGTCTTAGAATTGCTCCAATATGCCTCTATTTATTGGGATCCCAAAAGTATCCTAAAGCGAACAGAGTCTTTCTAGGCCAATTCTAGGCCTTTGGGCCAAAACTGTTTGTGAAATTCTTATCGTACCTGGTTAAGATTCTACTTGTATCCAAATGAAATATTTAGATATATTTAAGTGTCTAGAAGTCTTTTAGGTCAATCTCTTAAACGTTTCCAATGAAGTTGGATTGTCAAAATTAATCATTTAAGACATAATCAGGTAGTTAGTAATCTGGTAAGCTACATCAAGTAAGTGATAGTACCAGTATAAGTGAAGGCATGAAGAGAAGTATTTTTATACATGAGCTTAAAAATGGTTCCAAAGATAATCGTGCATCTCTTAGCTAGGCCTAAGTTGGATATAGTTGAATATTGTTTCGGTGGTCGCGAAAAATTGGGCATCCAGACTCATTTAGTCATAAGATACTTAATTTTAATTAGTGTGACTAATCAAAGAGATTGATATTCCTGGATGATATGACTGGTGATTGCTTGAATATGCTGTCAAATTCTAAATTGCTATGTTAATGTTGAATTAACTGTCCCACTATGACAAGAATTGTCATTATACATTCTCATGACAACATATGAATATTTCTAATGAAATAAAAGCTGATTGATAGTGTTTCTGAAAAGAATGGAACAAATGAAGGGGAAAGTGTTTTTCTAAGCTTTTCATCAACTAAGTCTTCAAAGGAAAGTATTTTACAAGGAGGTTGATGAAGTGATGTTTTGGAAAAACATTTTCAAGCATGTAGATATAAACAAAAGTTTGATTTACTAAAAAGCTTAGATTTAATAAAAAGTACCTAATATGATACTCAACCCTATAAATTTTTGGGTTCTGGCGAGTCGGCCCGATCGGGCCCGCTCATTTTGACACCTCTAGCATAATCCATGGGAAGATACGACACTTCAGATTTTGTGTCGAGAACCTAGAGGGGTACCTTCTATGTGTGACTTGGTTGAAGAGAAACTACAGGTGAGGATTGGTCTATGAGGAATAGGGTATGTCCATTGAGCTGATGGAACTCCCTGTAGTAAATTTGGTGACCTTTGATAACGCCTTGAAAGTATCGTGTTCATGGTGATACAACGACTATCCTTGCTAATAGGTGGGTAATCTGATGTTACTAAGTGCATTGTAGTTTGCCTATAAGTTACCAATAGTTGGCACAACGTTGTACTTATCCTATCCGCTTCCTAAATTGGCTCTTGAAATATTTTATGTGGCCATGTTTGGCCCCTCATAAAATAATGTCCATAATATCGAAAGTTTTACCCATGGAACAATTTTGTCTACAAATTACTAAATATTCCATAATATTTTCTTCTTTTAAGATAACTTCTTCCCCTAATTTTTTTTCAAAGAAAAATGTATACATCCGGCTAAAATGTCTACCCAACATGCCCTATTCGTCCGCAAACATTTCTAACGGGAAAAATGGATGGCTCACTTGAACATCAAATATGCAAATATATGTATTTTTGTCAAATGTGTTCCATTTATTATATATGCATCTGAATATTAAATGTGAGAAAGTAGTACCATTTTTTATTATATATACATTTGTATTTTATATTATATATATATATATGCGTACAGTTCATTTTGTACGTTATATGCAAATTATGTACTATACATATTTTGTATTACATGTGCATTTTTATTTTATGTATCATTTCATTTGTATGATTATTTATAATAAATACATTTGTATATTTCTGTGCAAATTATGTATTGTTTATTTTGTATGACTAATGTATATATTAATTTTATTTAAGACAACCCATAAGCATGTTCTGCTCATATTTAAAGTGGACGTAACATAATATTAACATAATATTTTATACTTTATTTAAGTGAATTTAGGCTTATATTAAATGAGTATGAGTAACCTAATTATCAATAGAATAACTATTTTTCAAGACTAAAATCTTCCCTTACTACAAAAAAATTCAAAAGAATATTTTGGCCTATATTTTTTGACGGTGCAAATTTGACCGAGGGAGAAATTGGTATCTTGACTTTATATCAAAAAGATCTCATCTTTATCTGTCTCTCTTGTTTCATCCTCCAAACATAAAATCAGTGGGCTTCACCTTCATTCCCCTTCGTTCAAAAACCCCAAAACCCTAACACACTCATTCTCTTCCATTTCCCCTATGAACTGCTCCAGTTACTTCTCTCTCTTCCTCTTCTATTTCTTCAGATTCATCTTTACATGCTTTTGCTTCCATTGATTTTTAATTTATTCATTTTTTTTCTGATCTCGTTTTTTTGTTATCGTTCTTTGTTTATGTGCAGTTTCCGGCGAAGTGCCGGAAGAGCCTGTGGTGTCGAAATCTGGTATTCTCTTCGAGAAGCGTTTGATTGAGAGACACATATTGGTACGTTTTCTCTCTCTTCATTTTGATGTTCAATTTGCTCAAAGAAAATGGAAAAAATGGTGAAGTAAAGGTTGTAATTGAATATGAAAAATTGATTTAATAGGTTTAAGAAAAAGAGGAACCCTTTTGAATGTGACTTTATGAGTACTGATTGGTTGAAAAGTTTGCTCTATTAAACATAGTCACCGAATATGTTGTTTGGTACGGGTGCATTGTACGTGGTATACTACCCTGTCAATTTTTGCTTCACCAAAGGAGAAATAATTAAGGGTAAAATTATTTATTGTTTGTCGTAATTCATTCATGTAGGTGAGTTTACATCACCAATTACTCTTATTTTCAGCTGTAGGTGAAAATATGGTTCATTCCTTATAGGGAACTAATTTGCAAAAGAACCACGAATTGGTACATAAGCACCAATTCGCGGTTATCTACCAAAATGAGAGAATTCTGTTTCAATGCTATTAAGTTTTTCGAGTTTTTTCGGTATGGAATTTAGGATCATTGGCTAATGAAAAGTTGAACTACTTTGTAGAGAGTAGAGATCCATGTGCTTAACTAAGTGCGTGTTTGTAATTTATAAAAATTATTCATGTAACATGTTTGAAGTGAACTTTTGGTCTCCATATGTATTTTTTCCCGGGTGCAATTAGGGTGTTGTGGTCATTCTTAATTTAAGTATCTTCCATGTTGATGTTTTATATAATCTTGTATATACATATTACGTTATTACTAATCTGATTTTGTCTCTATAATTGATTTTGCTGAAAATTTGAGTAGGATTATGCTAAATGTCCAATTACTGGAGAACCACTTACTTTGGATGACATTGTACCTATCAAAACAGGCAAGGTATGGTGGAAATCAAATTAGTTGTTTGTCGTGGTTCTTTGCTTTTCAAGGTTGACCTGCAGTATGCTAATTAAATCAGGATTGTTTATCATGCAGATAGTGAAGCCCAGACCTCTGCAGGCAGCTAGCATCCCTGGCATGCTTGGAATGTTCCAGAATGTATGTAATTTAGGCTATGAAACATACTTTACAATGTTCGGTAAACAGATTCTTTGTTAGAATTGTTTGCTGCAGAGCCTTTCCAAATTTATGTTTGTTTGTGTGATTTCATTCAGAACTAGGAAGGTATTTAATGGTGGTTACCTGTGTGTAGTTAGAACTTAGAAGGTGCACACACTGGATTCTTGACCTTTCTTTAGCAAACTCACAACTATGAAGTTATAAATTTCTTTTTATTGAGCATCTAGATGTAACATTTGTTGTAAAATTGCAATCCAGCCTTGTGATTTTTTTATTCTTCATAACACATAACTATGGAGAAATAGAATAAACACTTAGGCCAAGAAAGTATTGCATAATATTAGTGTCCTCCCTCATTTTGTTGGAATATTATGGATGATCCTGCATTAACATCATGATCAGACTGGTATATTGTGTGATCTCAAGAAGCAAAAGCTTAGTTTAATTATCATTTTTAAGGTTGTAAGTGTTCAAGAGAGCTGAATTTGAGTGAAATATGTATTGGTCACTGACAGAAGGTGACTTTCAGGATTGACAACGACCCAAATTAGATTTCGGAGTGAATTCAGGATGTTTGGGTGAAGTGATACACATGAGACAAGACACAACTAGAATGAGCAGTAATTGTGAACCAAATGGGCTATTTTATAATGTATACATGTGCATATATACAATATTGTGAACTTAGGTGCTTTCTTGGATGATAATGACTCTAGTTTTATTTGTGCAAACAGTTTGTTCTGTTTCTTCAAAAGTTATTGAAGCTATTTTATATGCTTTACATCACTGTATCGGGAGCTAATGGTGGTTTCTGTAATCTGTTAGAAACTTTTCCAAATAAATCATTAGAAATAAGGAAGAGACACATGTTTTCTTTATAACAAAGAAAACAATTATTATTTTATTCTTCGCTGAAGATAATCTGATTTGGGCTCTTATGTGCCATTGTTTTTTAATTTTTGGCTGCTTTTGTGGTAATTATTTGATATCACTGTGTAATTTTTTAGTGAAGGATGCCTTCCTGTATTGTAATCTTCTTCCTTCTTAGGGAACTTTTTCTTTCTTAGAAAGTAAATGATTTATTTTGCCTAATTTATAGGAATGGGATGGATTGATGCTATCTAATTTTGCGTTGGAGCAACAATTGCACACAGCAAGGCAAGAGCTAAGTCATGCTTTATATCAGGTATGACTGACTTAGAAAATTGTCTTCAATGGCTCTGCCAATTTGGGGAATTGTGGATATGTGCAGCCTGGGGTTTACATTATTTTTTCCTATGAATTCATTATGTTCAATTTTGTTGTTGGATACTTGGATTCTGTTGATTGTACTTAATATCTAATTGATAATTGATTTGCAAGCATAATGCTATATTTAGATGTAGGTAAGAGGGGGAAGGGAAGGAAATAAAAGGGGAAGAACAATGCTAGCAGCACACTCTCTTAAACATTCTCTTCAATACACTTTTTATTATTTGTTGAATTTCACTAGCCTTACTAAATCCATGCCCACTATCTGTTTAGTGAGTCCCACATGAACTCTTCCCAATAATAGTGTGATGAGGAGAGTGTGTTGTTAGCATTTCTCAAACGGGTAAATGACCCATACATTTAAGAGGGAAAGGAGAGCGAATGGGTGGGCTGTTCCCCTCCTTCCCTCTTGAAGCCCAAAAATCTTTCCCATTCAAATTGAGGGAAAGAGGGAAGAAAGAATTTTTAGTTAAGAAATTATTTAATTACGTATAAGGTCCTTTTTGTGATATTGATTTCCTATTAGAATTAGTTTTATTGTTATATTTTTCACTGCCAGACCTGTTTTATTTACTTCAGTTTTAATCTGTAGCATGATGCTGCTTGCCGTGTGATTGCAAGGCTTAAAAAGGAGCGAGATGATGCCAGGTCATTACTTGCACAGGCAGAAAGGCAATTCCCTATTTCTTCACCAAATGCCACATCAGAAAATGTCTCTGTCCTGAGCAATGGGAAAAGAGGTTTCTAACATGTTAATTTTGTCAATTAATCAGTTTCCCTACTTATTTCAATTTTAAAAGTCATTTTGTTTGCTAAGGTGTATATAACACTCCATAAAAGCTGCTTACTCCATTAATGTTTCACATGCAAGTGTTCAAAATCTAAGATTCGACACTTTCTTAAAGATGAATTTCTTTCCTAGTTGTCATCAATTATCTTTTTTGTTTCAATTGCTCATTTGAACTATCTTTTGTGCATTTCAGCTGCTGAGGATGAGCTGGCACCTGGTGCGAAGAAAATTCATCCTGGAATAACTACCAGCATAATTTCTGAGCTAACTGACTGTAATGCTGCTCTTTCACAGCAGAGGAAAAAGCGCCAGGTATTCGACATATAGATGTGCATCTACCTCTGCTATGCTAGTATTTCCTCAGTACTATTTACTTGTTTTCTTTGTAGTGTCAGCATTTCTTAGAGAATTTCAGAAATCTAATGACATTTCCAGGATTCTTTTTTACATGTTCATTCATCTTAAGTACTCTACTTTACATGTCTGGTGAAATTGTAAATTTTATATTTTAGAGCATATATCAAATATTTATTTTTTGACATTTCTGAATGTAAATTAGTATACTTGAACTTTTTTGTTCATGTTCTTCTCTGATTTGTTTCAGATTCCTGCAACTTTGGCTTCTGTTGATGATATAGAGAGATATACCCAGACATCTAGTCACCCCATTCACAAAACAAACAAACCAGGCATTGTATCTCTTGACATTCTTTATCCTAAGGTATGCTATTTAATCTCTATACTGGAAGTATGCAGAACGCCTCTTTGAAAATTTACGGGTATTGATCAAGGATTATCTTGTTCCCTGCTTTACAGGATATAATTGCAACTGGTGGTATTGATACAAATGCTGTTATTTTTGACCGACCCTCAGGACAGATATTATCTACACTAAGTGGCCACTCGAAAAAGGTTTCATTTTTGTTGGAATAGCTGCATTATCTTTACTTAAAAATCTTTTAGCTGATTATGTGCATACTTATGGCAGGTAACCAGTGTAAAGTTTGTAGGTCAGGGTGATTCAATCTTAACTGGCTCAGCAGATAAGGTAAAATGCTACCCTTTCTAATTCAAAGGTAGTTAGGTTTGATTTTATTTGACTATTCTTCTCCAGCTAAGAGCAGTCGTGATAGAGCATGACAAAGTGTCCATCTGTTATTGCACATCCCTTGGTTTTCTCCGAACACCTAACCTTTTTTGCACATCAACCGGGAAACCAGAATTCACTCTTCCCATTTTTTAGTCTCTTGCAATTTATGTTTGCATTTTGTTCTGATAGTGGATATTTCTTCGACTGGTATTCCCACTTGGCCAACTGAAATTATGTATATGACTAATTATTGTTAATTCAAAAGCACACAGAAAACTGGAAAGATGTAGTTTCACGCTGTTAAGTGCTATGCCAGATGCTTGTATTTGTTGCTGTACTCAGTTTGATTAAATGTCTTGCACTGGTGTTTCTATTGTGCTTGTTCAGCTCCAAGCCTTTTCAAGAACATATTTTATTAGCCAGTATTTCGTAATATGCTTCTAGCACGTAATGTTGTCAGACTCTGACCATTTCTGACATGGACTAGTTAACTCCATGATATTCTTGAATAACGGGCCAACACAGTGAACGAGGCTCCCACAAGATATTCTTGCACGTGCAACATTTTTTATTACTAGTCAGCTATTTTCATTTTGTAGTTTTCAATATTTTTTACTTAACATTGCAGACAGTTCGGTTGTGGCAAAGTTCAGATGATGGTAACTATAACTGCAGACACATTTTGCGGGATCATACGGCTGAGGTAAACGAATCCTAATATCACCATATTTCTATTCACAATTGTGTTACTATTTTTGTTTTACCTTCTTTATTTTCCCTCTCTAGACTACTGTTCAAACTCTGGAAGCTCTTGACTGCTTGATTTGACATGCTTCTTTTGCTTTCCCACATCATGAGACGATAGTGCATCCATTGCTTTTTATTATAAATGAAATACTCTCTTCTTAACAGGTCAATCCTTATGTATGTATGTCCTGTATAAGGAGGTGTTTGGTTCAGATTATTTTTAGGAAAAACTGCAGCTGCGGCTCCAAAATGATAATATGCAAAGGAGGAAAGTGCTTGACAACAACATAAGTTGTTTACTGGAGTTGTTTTTGGGTGAAAAACACTGAATTTTTTAAGCTGTATTTTTTGACCTAAAGGTTATCTGATAATTTGATAATCAGATTATTTGAGAATCTGAACCAAACACAGCCCGAGTCTCACTTTCACTTGCTTCTCATTTGATTTCTTTTTCTTGTAATCTGATAGTTTGATATATAGTATCCAAAAGAAATTATGAACCGGCACCGCTGTGTATAAAACAATTTCATCGGTGTTTGATATATAGTATCTTTTCATCGGTGTTTGATATATAGCATATTTTCATCGGTGTTTCAAAGGTTGTACAAATGTTGTGGAAAGAATTAGTTTCTGGGCTTCTCTTTGGTGCTCGGCTTTGCTCTTACAGATTTGCATGGAGATTAGTTTTGTTGTCTATTCTTTGTATTTTCTCAGCAGCTGTTTTCTTGTGGGGATATTTGATCTTATCCCCCAACCTTTTATATATATATATATATTCCTTCTTTCTAAATTTTTTTTTCTATCAAGAAAATCATGTGATCAACCAATGAAACATGACTTCATTAATTGGGAAACTTCTGTGATGAATGGATTTACTATTGATGTTCTTAACTATCTGAGGCTTCTCTGGCTTGATTCTCCCTGTACACCCTGCCCCAATTATAATTGTTTATGAACTCCATGTAATGCAAAAATAATTGTCATTTCCAAATTGTCAGGTGCAAGCTGTCACTGTCCATGCCACCAATAATTATTTTGTGACTGCTTCACTGGATGGAACTTGGTGCTTCTATGATCTGTCTTCAGGGACATGTCTGACTCAGGTATGATCTCTTTTTTTCTTTGTAAGGATACATCCTTACAAGAATTAAAGGGGAAGAACAATGCATGCATGTAAACCTTATATATCTTGGAGTGCTTTTCATTATTTGTGTTAGAGTAATGTGTTTTAGGCTTTGTCAATTCTGAGAAACCAGTGAGCAAAAGATAGAAAGTGAAGGGAGATTCAGAAAGTGGAGAGGAAGAGCTTATGAAAGTGTAACTGTCATAAACTAAAAGGAACCCTTGTCAGGTTCTATGCAAGTTGCTTCTAGAACGGATAGAGTAGCTAGATCATAACTGAATCTTAACTGTCTAACAGCATCCTGGTGCCAACTGTCCCTTGACACTTGAGCACATTTTACAAGCTATATGTAAGCTGGTATTTACTCTACATTTCCGTTCTCGAACAAAGGGTGGATATCTATGCCAATTAATGAAATACCACGAGTTTGCTTCTCTGTTCACAGAACCTGATATTTGACAAAGCCTATAATAATTGTGAGCATATTGATCTTGAGCTGGAATATAGGAGACAATTAGGCTCTTTTCAAGAATTTTCTCCCTGTCAAAGAACAAATCTAGCTCCATGGCTTAATCCTTTAGTGCAAAACAGAATTGTGAAGAGGGAGATTGTTTTGTTGCTGTCAGTAGATAACAGGGGTGAAGACTTGACCAGTTGACCTTCAACATAATTAAGTAGTGCTTTAATCTAAAGCAACTCTGCTGGTTTATTACCGAAGCTTCTTTGCTAGATGTTGCAACTAAAGGTTGCTTCTTAGACCACTAGGATTTGGATTAGGATCTACATAAAGATATTTTCAAGAGGTTGACCTGCATCATCTGCATCTGATGCCCAATCAGCATCATAGCAAGTCTGAAAGGATGAGTTTCCCTTGAGATATATTAGAATTTGTTTGACCACCTTCCTGTGCTCTTCTAGTAGCTAAGAGAGGAACTGGCAAAATATATTCAAACTATAGCTGCTTTCTTGCCTAGTAGCAATGGTTGCACACATTGAACCACCCTTAAGTGCGTATCTGAAACAGGACCACTCCCAACTTTGGACAATTTGCACTCACCAATCATAGGAGTAGAAATACCCTGAGCATCACTCATCTGAGTTTTTTCTATTTAATCTTGGCTGTATTTTCCTTGAAAAAACAAAGTTGGGGTATCCTTTGTAGCACTTGTGAGTGTGACTAGAGGATTAAAGTAAGAAGGTATACTCACTTAACCTTATTCCGGCTTGTGGTGATTATATGGTCTGAGAAAACGATAATAGGACAGCCGAACACTGAGGAATTATAATTAGGTGGCTTATTGAGAATTATAGTCAAAGGAACATGTTGCAAAGGTGCAGTAGGTAGCCTATTAATGAGGTAAAAGTAAGGAAGACATGGTCCCAATATTAAAGGGCAGAGAGGCTTGAACAAGAGTAAGGCCCATTTCAACATATGTATGCACTTTCTTTCAAAAGTTTCATTTTGATGATGAGTCTGGGATAAATTACTCAATGGCGAATACCTAGATGAGTTGGAACTTTAGGGAAAGGCCTAAAAGTTCCTTCTGAATCTGTTAATACTGATTTTATTTTCTTACCAAATTGCATTTCAACCGTAACCTTAGATTTCAGTGTTAAGAGATAGATCCCGATATATCTGTCTAAAGCATCAACTGAAGTGATTTAATTAAATTATCCATAGGAAGGCAGCCAATTAAGGTTGGTCCAGCTGGTAATAAATCAACTCATAGCCCACAAGGCTGTGAGTTCGAATCGTAAGGATCTCATTGGTGAGTAATCTGTAAGTACATATGGAATCTCTCATAAAGCCTTGAGACTTGTCCTGGCCCTGGTGAGCCCCTGACCCAACTCACCTAAACTTTTAAAAAAGAGGGTGAACCTCAGTGCAACGGTAAGGATGTTGCTTAGTGACCAAGATGCCACAGGTTCAGATCCTAGAAACAGCCTCTCCACTTGCCCCCAGGCCCCGTCAGGTGCAAGCCTCATGCATTGAGTGGCCTTTTAATCCATAGGAAGACAAAGTATGGCTGGCCTAAAAGATCACTGGAACATAATTCTAAAGGGGAACAAGCAGACGACAAGCAATGAGTTTTGCCTCAACAGCAAGCAGGACATAAATCCTCCAGTTTAATTGCTGAAAGGCGTATTACAAGATCCGTATCATAAAGATCGACAAAGTTTTACATTGGCTGTCGATTGCCTAACACAACCTTCACCTTTTATTCGCGTTTAGGACCGCGATGTATAGCATCAAGCACAAAAGCTTATTCAATAACCTCTGGATGATGGTGTTGTAATCTGCAGTGCTAGTGTCTTGTGAGTGAGAACAATATTTTACATGAGAAACCTCCCTTGAGATCCTAGTGTGCTCCTGAAAGATCAGTTCTCTGAAGCAGGTAGGTCGGCTACATGATCAGTAGCCCCATAATCAACATACCAGGTTAAGATAGAATAACCTTCTAGAGTGAGCAGCAAATTCAACGGGAGGCCCCTGTGACCCCAAGGAGCCAATTTGTGATTGAAGTTGTTGGAGACTGGCTGCGTTCCCAAATTGAGAAGGAAACTGGGAGCAACCAATGGAGTAGGATGGCTTTTTGGAATATGCAAGATTAGACTGAACAGCTGGTCGGTCTCATGTTTGATGTGGTTGAGAGACTTAAACTGTAAGGAACTGTAAGGTCACAGATTTGGCCTCAGCCATAGTCCCTGCCACATTAATCCATGGTGCATAGGCTCGACTTCCTCGACAGTGTAGGGTCCAAATGGCTGTTGATGGAGGTAACATAGGCATCATAGTCCTCTGACAAGCCTTCGAGAATCACATCATCACACTCCTTTGTGAAAACAGGATAGTCGAACGAAATCAAGGAGTCAATGAAAGCCTTGATGCACATCAAATACTGAGTTTGTGCGAGCTCTTCATCCTCTGAAGCCCCAAGCTGAATTATTGCACTTCGCACGAGTCTACTAGATCACCCCACACTTGTCGCAAATGCACCCAACCAACTATATGCGTGAGGAGAGAATCTGAGAGAAAATGTAGAAGCCATGAAAGTAGTATTAGCCTGTCTTGCTGTTCCCTGCTTAGATAGGCATTGCACACGCCACTTATAGTTCTCTATGAAATAATTTGGTAGTGGTCTCTGAAGAATTTATTTTAACTGTAGTACTTGAGTCTTTCCTGCATAAATTTTGAATCAGAACAATCAATTTGAGCTGTGTAGGTTTCCGAGTCTTCAGGTTCTTCAGAAGGCTATACATCTGCGTCCTTTCACCCGGATGGTCTCATTCTTGGTACCGGCACTACAGAAGGTCTTGTTAAGATCTGGGATGTGAAAAGTCAGGTATATAAGTTTGTTACTTATATTTCAATTTGATATTTCATTTTTGTTCCCAATGTATTTCTTACATTTTTCTATTCATTGCAGGCAAATGTTGCTAGGTTTGATGGACATGTAGGCCCAGTAACTGCCATATCCTTTTCTGAGAACGGTTACTTCCTTGCGGTATGTGAGGAAAGTTGTAAAAGTAGGATGATTGTGTATATAGTATTCTTATTGTACTCTTGAATTTGACAGACTGCAGCTCATGATGGTGTACGGCTTTGGGATCTACGTAAATTGAAAAATTTCAGGAATTTTGCTCCATATGACTCAGAAACTCCAACAAACCATGGTATGAATCTTCATAACTTGTTGATGTCTCCTTAATATATACAGGGCCAGGGTAAGAATTTTTCCCAATTCAAAAGGTCTTCATGTAATTCTGTGTATGTTGCAGTGGAGTTCGACCATAGTGGATCCTACCTTGCAGTTGCAGGCTCTGATACAAGGTGAGGAATACTTTCTAATTCTGGATTTGGTGATGTTTTCAAGAATGCTACAGAAAAAATCTTCTCATATTGTGTGTTGTGGTTCTGTGTTTACCAATCTCTGAACTGGCCTAAGGTTAGATCTTGTGGGCAATTGAGTAAAAATTGGATCGTCTATTTAGTGTTCAAAAAAGAAAATGCTTAGAAGTATTAAAATTTATCGAGACATAAAGATAATATGGAATTATCTAGAATGAAACCGGAGGTCTGTCAGCTGCATATGTTGTGAGCACTGTATTGAAGAGAAGACATCTGTCATTTTTAATGAGTTTTCAGTGTCTGGTCTTGGTATTTAAGGTATCCATGCGTCTTGTTTTTGTCTTTTCTTTTTCAACGCATGTGTTGGGAACAGTGTTGTCCATGGTGGATGGCGGCTGCCAAAATTCAGCCATCATGGCGTTGCGGGCAAATATCGGACATCATCATGGCAGTTAACAAAAAATAAATAAAAAATATAACATAATAGAAAAAGTAAAATAATAATACAATAAAACAAAAATCAAACAATAACATAAAGTTTAATAAAAATCATTAAGTATCAATGTCTTATAACTTCATAAGGTCACTAGATAATTAAAAAGATAGATACTAAAAAGCTAGGTAGTCGATCACATGCGATAGCGGAGGTTGCAGAGGTTTCCGTCCCTCCTCGCGATGGAATGGCGCATAGCGGTGCGGCTTCCCGTTGCGGGTTGAGTTGTAGTAGAGGCAGGGGCCAGAACCCATTGCAGAACCCACTTTAGGATAAAGAATCCTATTTTTAATGGGTAATGTCATTTTTGCCCTTACTTTTTATTACATGGCATTGATTTTTTAGGTTTTTTTATAAAACACCCCTCTCTCTTTGTTTCCTTGTAAAAAGACACATGACTACTAACCTAAAAAAAGACACATAACTACTAACCTAAAAAAAGACACGTACTCACTTCCTTCCCTTTTACTCCTCCCTTCTCCCCCTTCCCTCTTCCCCCTTCCCTTCTCCCCCTTCCCTTCTCCCACTTCCCCTCTGCCCCTTCCCTTCCTTTTGTGAATGACTTTTTGTTTTCCCTCTTTACATGTTCAACAGTTTCCGATTTTACTATATTACTTATATTTTTTTGTTTTCCTTTTATTTCCCCATTCCCTTCCTTTTGTGAGTTTCTTTTTGTTGTCAAAACTTAAAGAGTATGAATTACTTATATTTTTAATATTTTTTGGTGTATTTGCATATTTATATGTGGAGCGTATAATATATAATTTTGTGTATTTATATGTTTAGGATATAAATTACTTATATTTGTCCCTTAGTTGTAGCGGTCATCCCGTTATCCGCTATAGTGTTTTTGGGTTCGACCGCTATGCTCTTCTATCCGCAATTGACTACCTAGCTAAAAAGTAAAATAAACTGTACTAACAGTCTTATAAAGACCTATAACTAAAAATCAAAGCAAAACACAAATATAAAAGGTAAAAGATTTAATCTTCTAAATATCCTCCTCTTCCCCAACATCATCCTCCCCATCATCAAGTGAAGTGTGAGTAAACAGAGAATTGTCACACTTGCTCACATGAAACCCAAGCGTAGTAAGAGATCTTTTTAGCCTTTCAAACCATTGCCTAGGAGCTTGCTTAAGACCATAAATGGCCTTGTTTAGCTTGCGTATAAGTGTTTTATCACTGTGTTGAAACCAAACAGGTTGATTCATATAAACATTTTCCTCAAGAAAACCATTCAAGAATGCATTGTTGATGTCCAGTTGTTCAAGCTTCCAATGGTAAGTAACAGCTAGAGTGGGAAGAATTCTAATAGTGACTAGTTTGACAACAGGGGATAAAGTTTCATTGTAGTCAACACCATGCTTCTGATGAAACCATTTGGCAACCAATCTAGCTTTGAATTTATTGATGAAGCCATCAGGATTTTCTTTGATTATGAAAACCTATTTACAACCAATGACCTGCTTATGAGGAGGAAGAGGAACCATTGTCCAAGTATCTAGGGCCATAAGAGCGTCATACTCAGCTTGAATAACTGCCTGCCAGACTGGAAAACTGAGTGCACTTTTTGCACTAATAGGTTCAATATGAGTAAAATTAACTCTAGGACAAATGGTTTTGAAAATTCTAGATTTTGCCCTGGTTTGCATAGGGTGAACTGAAGAAGTAAAAGGAAGAGAGGAAGGCAGAGAAGAGGAAGAGGGAATAGTAGCAACAGGAGATGACAATGAAGTAATTGAGTTAGGATTTGGAGATAAAGATGCAAAGGTAGTAGGAGATGCTGGCTTACAAACCATGGGTAAAGTATCAATGACAGAAGACCCATGAGTATTGGCATTAGAAGCAAAGGCATGAAAATATAGATTTGTCCTTTTTTGGACAGACATTTATAACCCTTGTGATGCAAGGAGTAGCCAAGAAAAACACACTCTGAGCTTCTGAAACTAAGTTTATGTTTATTAAAGGGTCTTAGATGAGGATAGCAAGCACAACCAAAGTCTTTGAGTTGTGAGTAATCATGTGACAGTCTAAGCAGAAGCTTATAGGGAGACTCTTGTCCAAAAGTGGAAGAAGGGAGTCTATTTATGAGAAAAATGGTTGTGAGGAAACCATGGTCCCAATAGATCATAGGAAGATTATCATGAGCTAATAAAGTGAGACCTGTTTCAACAATGTGCCTATGTTTGCGTTCAACTGTACCTTGTTGATGATGAGTATGAGGATAAGAAATTCTATGGACAATGCCCAAAGATTTCAGATACTCATCAAAAGGTCTAAATTCACCACCATGATCACTTTGTACTGCCTTCATAAAGTGATTAAATTGTGCGTGAATATATTTAAGAAAGTATTGAAACACATAAAGTGTTTCAGACTTTTGTTTTAAAAGAAAAATCTAGGTGTGCTTAGAATAAGCATCAACAATGGAAAAATAATACCTAAAGCCTGAAATTGAATAAATAGGTGCATGACCCCACAAATCAATAAAAATTAATTGAAAAGGTGCATGATAAGCTATAGTAGAGGAAAGTGCATGTAATCTATGGGACTTCCCAAACAACATGATGAACTAAAATCAAGAACAATTTTATTGACATGAGGGATATTACATTGTTTCAATACATTCTTGGCAATAGCCTCATGAACATGACCTAGCCTAGAATGCCAAAGTGAAAAAGATTACACGGGACGGAGTTAGAAATAGGCAAACCTGTACAATCAAAATTATTGTTTATAACAACAGAAGAAGTAGTGGGACCATAAGACTGATATAGACCATGAAGGACATAGAGACCTTCCATGGTTAGAGATCCTTGAAGTAAGACTTCGTTAGTAGCTTGTGATTTCACATAGAAAACATTATGATGAAATTCAAAGAAGCATAGATTGGCTTTAATAAATTGTGAGACACTAAGGAGGTTTTTAGTAATTGATGGAATACAAAGAAGATCATATAAAGAAAGAGAGACATGAGGATTTCAGGTTGAAGAAAAAGAAGATTGACCAACAGAGGAGATTAAGATACTAGCTCCATTACCCATATAGATCTCGTGACCAAACTTCTCTACAGGTTCATGAAGCAATGAAGGATCAAATGTAAGATGATTCGTGGCACCTGAGTCAGGATACCAAGTGACATGCCTATTGCCCCTTGTAGATGCTTGATCCTTATTGTGAGTACAAGCCGTCATTGCATAATTGTTGAACTGTTGGTTGTTGCCACGAGCTGGGCCAGGCCCAAGTAGAGAATCAGTTAAGCAGGACAGTGGTGAAGAAGGACACGTCCCGTTGTCGGATGAAGCAATGGAAGAAGAGAACAGTGGTGAAGAAGGACACGTCCCGTTGTCGGATGTTAGAGCTACAATGGCGTTACCATGTTAACAGAGGGAGAAATCGAGAGAAGATGAAGATGTAGAAGGTTCTAGAGAGAAGATGAACGAGAGAGAGAGAGAGAGAAAGAGAATGAAAACTGAATCAGTTTTCTTTTCTGTTATTATTAAAATGAAAAGCTTAATTGATTTCTTTAAGTAGCATCATCTACATGTAGTTCACAGTCACAACAGAGGGCTCAATGGGCCCAATAAAAGAATAAGACAATTAAACAATTAAAAAAGCAGTAGGCTATTTATTCCAATAAATATAGCACAATATTTTGTAAAGCCAAAGATATTTTAGGAAGTTGACGACAATGACGACAATTGGGACATCGATAGCAATGGCAAAGGCACGCAACAACCAAGTTTTGAGAGAGAGGCAATCGAAAATTGAAATCTTTAGGGTTTTAACCCACAAACGGGCCAAATAAAACCCGACCCTTCTTTTCCTTTCAAAATCACTATCCAAGAAGACCCAAACCTGCCATTTCCGCCATGGCCCCTCCACCGCCACGACAATTTTTTCAAGCAAAAGGCAGACAAGGTCATTTGGCGGGATTTTTCAAATAGTTAATGGCGGTGGGCCGAAAACAGCCACCACCATCGGCCATGGCACTGACATTGTGGCTTTTTGACAACACTGGTTGGTAACAAGGCCTAACATAAAACCACAATGTGGACACACTAGACATGATAGGATTAGAAATGAATACATTATAGAGATAGTTGGAGTAACTTCTATTGTAGAAAAGATGGTAGAATCCCGCCTTAGGTGGTTTGGACATGTGTGGACAAGACCACTAGAAGCCCCAATAAAGAGAGTAGATCAAATGGAGGTTAGTCTAATGTGTAAAGGAAGATGGAGGCCAAAAACCATAGGCGAAACGATTAGGAAAGTTTTAGAGATAAATGTTTTGTCAATAAACATCATTTATGATAGACCATATGTCGTTGTTTGATCCATGTAGGTGACTGCATGTGTGGAATTAAGGCTTGGTTGGTATTTTTGTTTTAATTTTTAAGGAACAAATGTTACTTCCATGTTCATCTCTCTTATGCAACATCAATAGCTATATGGAGCTTGGTGTTCTAAACCAAGCTCAATGCTTTGTCCAATGTTTAGAAGGAGATGGAAGCCAATGATCATAGGTAAAACAATTAGGAAATTTTATAGATAATTGATTTGTCAATGAATATGATTTAATATTTTCTATATGTCGTTCGACCATATAGCCGATCCCACCTAGCGGGATCAAGGCTTGGTTGATGGTTGGTTTTTTTTTGTTTTTTATTTTTTAAGGAAGCAAATGTTACTTCTAAGTTAATGTCTCTCTTAATGCAACATCAATAGTTATATGGAGCTTGGTGTTCTAAACACTTTCTCTCCACACACACACATGTGTGTAACCTTGGGGCATGTCGTGAGTTAGGCGACATACAGTGAGTGCTAGGGTTCAAATCCCGGAAAATGCACTCCCCCGACAAAAATATTTGGCTAAAAAAATTGTTGGTCACTATTCTTTAGTTATCATCACGAGTCGCGTGTAGTCTATTATAGCCAATATTATCTCTAGTTCAATTCTTGTTGCATAAATTTTATGTTCGTATTTTAATTAAGGGAATAATGTAGGTCCTGGTGTAAGGAGATAACTTCTCTCCTTACACCAATTGTATAATGACATGTGTCCATTAATTTTTATATTTTTCTTTTATTTCTATTTTTTTATTTTGTTTTTATGAACATTGATTTTATTCTCCCACAAGAGCCCAAGAGTCTCACAAGTTTGTTATCACTGATCATTGCTTTATATCCATAAAATAATTCGATTCCAATTGCATTCTAAACAATTTTTCCATTATGGTACCTTGAATTTTTCAGCAGTGATCTCAATGAGTGGTGCCTTGCTAATCTCTAGTGTTCACAACAAATGTTTCCTTAGAAACAGACTCGATTAGTAGTGTTTAATTAATTGGATCTAGTTGTTCTCATCCCCATCCTTGTGCTATGCTAGTGTACCAAATCTGAGCCCTCTTCCCCTCCTTTCAACATGTTACCTATGGCCATATTTTTCGGGATTTAAACTTGGTGGCACACGAATTCGCCAAATATGGTCTGGACCTAGATCGAAGTTTTCGTATATTAGATGTTGCTCCTTCTTTTTGCTCTGTTAAACTATTGTTGGATTGTGCCTCAACTATTTACAGCATGGGGTTGGAATCTGTTTGTGAAGCTCATCAGAATTTTTAAGTGGGTTTTGTAAGTGAATGAATTGAGAGGGTGAGAGTGAAGGAGATGATGTGAAACTCAGTTCTTGTGGGAGAATAGAATCAATGTTCATAGAAACAAAATGAAAAAATAGAAATAAAAGAAAAATATAAAAACCTAATGTCATTATGCAATTGGTGTAAGGAGGGAAGTTATCTCCTTACACCAGGACCTACATTATTCCCTTTAATTAAAGCCATATAGTATTTGAATTCAAGCAATTTATTGGTACACAATTTGTCTTCGGTTTTTGGCCAAAGAAAAGCAGCACCAAATTGCTGGCCACTTTCCTTTTTTTAGTTATTGATTTCCATTGCCTGTTGTGTGCAGAATTTACCAAGTTGCAAGTGTAAAACATGAATGGAACTGTATCAAAACATTTCCTGATTTATCCGGGACAGGTACTTCAATGATGGTATATTTCATCAAAATTCTGTTTCATGATTGTAAAAGGTTTTACTAAGACCCTTGTACCATTTTTTCCAGGGAAAGCTACCTGTGTAAAATTTGGCCAGGATTCAAAATATATAGCAGTTGGATCAATGGACCGGAATCTTCGAATATTCGGATTGCCTATAGAAGATGGTTCAGCCGAGTCATGAGGTGCCCCAATCTCCAAAGCTAAAAGTCTCAGCTACAGTGACAGTTGCTGCCTTCTATTGATAATTGGTCTAATTTCATGGTTGGAAAGTGGAAGAAAGGTTATTGGTTCTTTTATTATTCAGTCTTGTTCGTTTCACATACCATGGTGTATATGGGATGGGTCAAAAATGTACTTTCAGGCTTTCTGCAGCAACATTTCTATATGCATTGGCTTTGTCTGCTAACCTTAAGGACAGAGAAGATGTCATATTTGCCCTTATCATTAGAACTTGATTGAATCTGTATCATTGATAGTGGAATTTTGTAATGTGATTTCTTGTTAGTCAGATAGCTTGAATTTGTTGACCATATTACTATACTCTAAATTGAGATGGTTGAGTCTTTCATTTTAGTTTTTGTTTGGTTAATTCGGTACACATTATTATGTTTTAGTAAAATAGGTTTCAATGAAAAAATCATATGAATCATTTCTTTAGTTGTGGATAATACAAAAATAAAAAACGATGTAATAAAGGGTATGGTGCTTAGTTGCAGTGTTATTAAACTCAGATCGGTGATCGATTCAATCAAACTATGGGGTCAATGGTTGGGTTAGTAAGGCATTGATTTAACTGGTTAACTCGTTTTTATTTTATTAAATTCATAATAATATTAAGGATGAGCATTATATTATAAAAAACACTCATTATAAAGTACGTTCTGGCAAAAAAAAATGTATCTTGTATATAATCTTAAAATGCAATTACTCTTCCATTTTGAAGGTTCACAAATTTAAAGAACTTCTAGATCGTTCTTTAAGAATTAAGGATAGTTAGATAGAGACACTGAACTAGCACTTTAATGTCAAAACTAACAACAAATTTCCTTTCATTTGTAAACTAGAAGCTTCATTATTATTAGATTCATTTTGATTTGCATTTTCCATAATCTAGTGCTTTATCGTCCACATTTAATTGACATATGACAACATTTTAGATGTAATGTAACACTTAACATTAACTTCAACCGTTAACTTCAAGATTACTAATTACCAAATATCAACCATTGAACTAAAGAATCATATTCATAATATAATAAAGGTACATACAAATATCATTTGAAATTGGTTTGATGTTCATATTTGCAAGATCATTATGCAATATAAATCTTCTAATTAGTTAAGAAATGTAGTAACTTCTCCATTACCAAATTAGAATGGTCATCGTGTGCTTTTAAATTAATGAGGTCATAATTTTGATGTCTCAACCAATTCCAAAGTTTATCAATTGCCTACATCTATAATTCTATACTATATATAAAGCCAAAACATGAAATAACTATCACCATGATGTAATTTTTATTTTCCTACAAAAATACCCATATAAAATTGAATTATATATAGTTTACATTTTTTAATTTCTACAAAAATACCCATATAATCTTAAGTAACTACCATTAGCACATTAATCATCTATCTCACCTTAAATTGAATTATAATAAATACATTTTTTAAAATAAAGTACAATTAATACAAAAACATTCTAATTGTATAAAATATATAAAAATTGAATACTTAATACAATAAAATATGAATGTGGATCGGCAGACACAAAATGTCTGTCGACACACTAGTATCAATAAAATAAAATTTAAACATATATATATATATATATATATATATATATAAGCAATTAATTAATTAAGAATTGAAGTTATTGTATAATGGAAGATCATTTGACTCATTTTTCAACTTAGTATTCAAATTAGGATCTCCATAAAAACACCGTTCAACGACTTTTAAAAGGGCCACACATTGTGGACTTTGATTTTCAAAATTTTCATTATTAAACCGACAAGCTCGATTTAACCAATAACATGCAACATGAATACTTTTATGAATGTGAGAATCATTACAACTTTCTTCTTATTCATTTGGAACTTCTTCACGATCTCCTACCTAGCTTTATAAAAAGTTTGGTAAAGAAACTTATGTCATATTTTTCTTCACTACCGACAAGACATAACAAATAAACAAGAGGCTCAATCAATTTTACAATATCAACACATTTCTTCTAAAACCCAGAATCTTGGACTTGTTCCATAAATCTTTGCCTTGGTTTCTTCGACATAAGTTGAGGTTGTCTATTCCTTAGATGTTACCATGGCTCTTACTACATATTTTTGAGTCAAAATCTGCAATGCAATAAAATTAGTGACAGTTAGGGCCAGACGAAGAATGTCTTTAACATCTCCATGTTTTCCCATCAAAATAAAATGTTTTACAATGGTTATATATATATATATATATATATATATATATATATATATATATATAGGTGAGGATCCATTTACTCTAAAAGTAAATTTTGTAAACTTACTCTACATCTTAGCCATTAATTTTAAGGAAATCCAATGGTTTAGATCTACCAACTAATTCAAACTATTGGATATCCTTAAAATTAATGGCTAAAATATAGTGTAAGTTTAAAAAACTACTCTTGGATATATATATATATATATATATATATATATATATATATATATATATATATATATATATTAGAAGCTTGTGACACAACCTTCTTAACTTCTCCTAGAGTCCCTATGTCCTTCTACATCAAAGTAATATAATGGGCGATACAAGGAGAGCAATATAACTTTGAAAAATCATTTTCTAATAATCTACCAGCAACAATATAGTTTGCCAAGAATAATATATGGCCAAAGGAATTAAATGCTTAAAATCGTTTTCTAACACTCATCTCATTCATCACTGGTATGAATCATCACTCATGTGATTCTTCACTCGTCTAATTCTCTACTCATCTATTTTTTCATTTGTGTGAATTTTTCACTTTATTTAATTCTCAATTTTTCTGAATTCTCCCTGAATTCTCAATTTTTCTCATTTTTCCAACAAAAAGCAATAATATTTTGCTATCACAAGATTATGTGAGAAACTTATTAGAGAGTTTAAATACTTTAAGGATATATTTGTTAACACCCCTTCTGATTATAAGAGTCAATGTAAAGAAAATGTATTAGAGATCATCACCCATTTTGTACACGCATTCTCAAGATTAATTGTATATTTATGATATTGAATTGTAGAAAAGTATGCCATCTTGTGGTTTTGGCATGTATCCAAAAGTTTATTTGTATAAACAAAGAATATTACCTTCAAGAAGGACATCCAATGTTATGCATGCCAAATAGGAAAACAAAAAAAATTCTTGTTTCAATTCAAAAGAGTGAAATTTCAACAACTAGACCACTCCAATGTCTGTATATGGATCTATTTGGTCCAACCAACATTTCTATAGTCTTGTTGCAAAGAAATATGGGTTTCTGAACATGGTTTCTGTTTCTAGCCCATAAGGAAGAAACCTTCAAGAGAGGGTAAATTTGAGAATGAATAGTTTTCAGTGTTGTGTGAGAATAATGAAATCTCTTAAGACTTATCATCGTCAAGAAGTACTTGCCAAAATAGAGTAGTTAAAAGGAAAAGTAGATCACTACAAGAAATATGTAGATCTATGTTGAATGAGAACAATGTACACAAATATCTCTAGGTAGAAGATATTACACTGAAGATATTCATAAGCCAAGTTCTATTGAAGATGAAGATGATGCGAAAATAAAAAAGAGCAATACCAATAAGACTTAGGCTTCTTTGTTTTTGTATTTTTTCGTTTTGGGCTTTATATTTCTGTTTTGGCCCATTCTCTTTTCTTTATGTTTTTAGTTTTTCTGTAAGTTATTTTAGTTTTTCACTTTTTATATGAAGGGGTTGTTAGTTGGTTCTTAACCACTACTACTTCTTCTTCAATCTTTCACTTTTCTCTATTAATAAAAAAGTTTCTTATTCATCAATATTCTTGCATTCTTTCTTCTTCATACAAATCCATGGCCGATTACAATTTTAAGATGGTATCAGAGCTTCATCTTTGAGGAGACTCTGCTACGTACCACCGCTGCTGCTTTTCTTCTTATTCTTTTCTTCCTTTTTGGTTCTGCTTCTTCCACTCCTTTCCGATTCTTTCTTTTCACCCAAAGAAACCTATTATGGAGAATCAATCCATCGTGGCCATCAATCCTGCTCAAGACCCGACATCACCATTATTTATTTATCCAAGTGAAAACCCTGGAGATGCCATTGTTTCAGATCCATTGAATGGTGATAATTACCACATTTGGTCACAAGCCATGACCATATCATTGAAGACCAAGAACAAGCTCCAATTCGTCGATGGATCAATACCCAAGCCTCACATTGAAGCCGCCAATTTTGCAAGCTGGGATCAATGTAATACTCTGGTGGTTTCTTAGCCAATTCAATCAATGGATCCCACTATTTCACAAAGCATTTTATGGATGGAGACAACTATGGATATATGGCAAGACTTGAAAGAGATATATCACCTAAGAGACATTTACAGAATTTATGAGCTTTTGGGAGAAATTCACACCTACAAACAAGGTGATTTAGGGATTGGAGCATACTTTTCACATATCAAAGGGTTGTGGCAAGAACTGGATAATTTTAGAATCATGCCACCTTGCTCTCCCCACTAAACTCTTGCACCTGTGGTCAGAAATCACAAAGAACATGATTATGTGATTTGCTTTCTCAAGGGTTTGAATGATCGATATGAAAGCGTGAGGTCACAAATCATGCTCATGGACCCTTTACCTACTTTTAATAAAGCCTTTTCCTTGTTAACACAACAAGAAAGGCACCTGCAATCTCACAACAGTGATCCCAAGATTTTGATGAATGGCTCTGAAAATGGTTATAACAGAAGTGATGATGGTTTCAACACCAACATAAGTGATGTATACAATAGCAACATGGGAAGAGGAAGAGGAAGAAATAATCTGAATGGTATTGGAAGAGGCCAATACACTCAAGGAAGGAATAACAATTATGCTGAAAGATCTAACAATGGAACAGGGTCAAAGATGTGCACATATTGCAATAGGAATGGTCATACCATATACCAATGCTACAAGAAGCATGACTTCCCTCCTGGATACTTCAAGAACAACAACCTCAACAACATCACATCAATGCAGGAGTTTGCTCACAATAAAGAGACAAATAGTGAAAACAAGGACAATGGCAATGTGACAGAACACCAAAGCAATCATATGGTGAACAATTTGAGTGCAAACCTTGATAACTCTCAAGGCAAGGGTAACATGCATCAGTTTGCACATTTAGGTATGTCTCTAGAATGGGTTTTAGACACTGGTGCCACAGATCATGTGTGCCACACATTGTCACTCTATCAAACTTTTAAACACATAAAACCCATTGTAGTGACTCTGCCAAATGAGAATCAAATTAAAGCTTCTATATCAGGAAGCATATCCCTTTCAAAGAATCTAATTTTAACTGATGTTTTATACATACCATAATTTCATTTTAATTTGGTATATGTTTCTGGACTTGTCCATGACTTATCTTGCAAGCTAACTTTTCTTGAAACTTCTTGTGAAATTCAGGATACACCTTCTTTGAGGATGATTGTAGCTGACAAACAACAGATAATACAACCTTCCATATTCTTCCAGGAACTCAATTTGAACCTCAGAGGGAATCTTCTCAGCCATTAATCTGATACTACCGAATCTAGCAATCTTGAAATATGCCTTCACCCCTGTGACACCCTAAAATTATATTTCCTAAGTTGGAGTATCAGTCCTAGAGTGAGGCATACTGCCAGATTCTCGCTTGAGCGAGATGGCTTCGCCCAAGCGAGAGGGTCAGAGTTTCTCCCATGATTTTATCTTGAAGTCTCGCCTAAGCGAGAGAAGGCTCGCTTGGGCGAGAGTGGCTCACCTGGGGTAGTGAAATACTATGCTATACTGAAGGATTCTTGCCTGAGCGAGATTTGGCTCGCCTGGGCGAGGAAGAGTTGTAGACACTAAAGGATCCTCGCTTGAGCGAGAATACCTCGCTTGAACGAGAATAGGCTCGCTTGAGCGAGAACCCAACGATTTCACTTTAAAATAGAAACCCTCAAACACATTTAGGGTTAGAACTTGAGAGAGAAGATAGAAAGAGGTGATTTTGTGAGCAAGGACTCGTGGGAATCATCTAGAAGCTTGAGAAGAGGTAAATCTCTTGATTCTAACTCTCCTTCTTCCTTTCAAACTTGTTTTGGGTGTTTGGGATTTCTTCTAAAAAATGTGATAAACCATGGAAACTCTTCCTTTTGAGTTGTGGTTCATTTTATTTCATTTCTCTCTTGTAAACTTTTGGTTTAGAGTTGGTATTTGATGAATGGGAAGGTTTTGTGGGTCGATTCATGAAAACCCCAGAACCCCCAAAATGAGAATATGAGTAAAGGGGGAAATGGGTTAAATGTTAGATGTAGAAGAGGAGTATATGTTCTAATGTTGAATATGAGATGAATATGTATGTTTTAGATGTTTGGAAACTCTTAATGAAAGTAGTTTTATAAACATTGAAAATGTGTGAATCTTTTGTATGGTTAAAGATAAAATATGAGTTGTTTATGTGTTATATTGAATAAATGACTAACATTGTTGTTACGTGGTGGAAATGAGGAAAGATCCTAAAGTTGGAGGCGTTGTCGGAGGAACTTGCAAAGTTACCAAGGACTAAACCCAACACTCACAAGGTAAGGATAATTCTTTAACTAACATGTCGTATTGAGAAAATGCGTGGAATTGTTGTTTATGAATTGATGGTGTATCAATGAAAAGAAAACATATTTTTAGCCGACCATGATTAGTTAGCGACTTTGGCTCAAGTTATGTACCAAGATTTGGCTCAAGCGATGTAGCAAACTTTGGTTCAAGTTATGTAGCAAACTTTGGCTCATGTTATGTAGCAAACTTTGGCTCAAGTTATGTAGCGATACTTTGTCTCAAGTTATGTAGTGATACTTTGGCTCAAGTTATGTAGCGATACTTTGGCTCAAGTTATGTAGCGATACTTTGGCTCAAGTTATGTAGCGATACTTTGACTCAAGTTATGTAGCGATACTTTGGCTCAAGTTATGTAGCGATACTTTGGCTCAAGTTATGTAGCGATACTTTGGATCAAGTTATGTAGCGATACTTTGGCTCAAGTTATGTAGCGAAACTTTGGCTCAAGTTATGTAGCAAGCTTTGGCTCAAGAGATGTAGCGAAAATGAATTTTTAAAATGGTTTACTAACCCCGTTGAAAATGTGGATTATCTTATAATGATATTTATTGAATTAATGACTTACTCCTTTGTATGTTGTGTATTTGTCGTTGATAATCTCATTGCAGGTAAACAGGTTTGTTGAGGATGCTTGGTTTGATGCCTTAGGAGCTTAAAACCTGGATCCCTTTGTTTTCCCATTTTTATATTATGACTGACTAAATGCTATTTTAGATAATTGTAACTCTGGATATTTGTAGCTATGGGTATTTTGGAAACTCATATCTAGTTGTATGCGGTAGTTACTGGGAGATAGTAATATGAATTATGTTTTTATGCAACTAAGGGTAGCATGATATGAAACTGAAATTGTGAAATGGACGATTTAAAAGGTTAAAGGAAATGTATGTATGATGTAACATAGGAATTCAAGCATAAAGGATTAAAATAAAAGAAAAAATTTCAAGTGTAGAAATTGGGTCCTTATAACCCCTTTCTTGACATTAGCATTACTAGCACTTGGCTGTGTATCCATGGCATCTAACTGTGTAGAATATGTCATTGTTGGTCAAAGATCCTAAAAGAAATGATAATGTTAGTCTTTTGCATACGCATAAATACATGTATCATAGATGAATGATGCATGAATGTCCCCTTTTTTTATGCATGAAATGATCATGTATGAAATCACAACATGATTAGATATGTAAATATATCTTTTTTGTAGCATATGAAATGCATGAATGTTTTTTATTTTTTTCGAATGCATGAAATGATTATGGATGAAATGAGGACATGATTAGATATATAGATATGTTTTTATGTTTTTTATTTTAGCATATGAAATGCATGAATTTTTTTTTGAATGCATGAAATCATTATGGATGAAATGAGGACATGATTGAATATGTAAATATGTTTTTTTTAGCATATGGAATGCATGAATGCTTTTTTTTTTGTATGAATGTGCATGATTTTTTTAAAAGCCTTCCATCATGACATAAGGATACCAAAATGCAGTGGTACCTTAATTCACTCAGGCTCATGTGACACAGAGTCACCATGATTGCAGGATGAAAGTTTTCTTGTGTAACACCCTAAATTTATCCTCCTTAAGATGAGGTAACAGTCATGAAGAATGAGACATACTGTCAGATTCTCGCTTGAGCGAGAGGGTCTCGCCCAAGCGAGAGACTCAGTGTTTTAAATTTGAGAATTTTGGGAATCTCGCTCAAGCGAGAAAGTGGTCGCTTGAGCGAGAGAAGCATGGGCAGGCTGTGAGATTCTCGCTTGAGCGAGAGAATCTCGCCCAGGCGAGAGGGTCCGTGTTTTGAAATTTAAAATGTCGTGGGCTTCTCTCCCAAGTGAGTCATTCTCGCCCAGGCGAGACTACCCAGCTATAAAAGTGAAGAAAGGGTTTCACAAACCCTAATCTTCATTTTCTTTTCTCCCCTTTCTATCCCAGTGGCGACTCCACCCAAATGAACCATTCTCTCCTCCACTAAACCTCAAAACTCATCAAAACCTCTTCCTCTTGCTTCTTAGTGGCACATTGGAGGGCTTTGGCGGCGAAAATGGAACATTGGAGATTGAAGGAGATGGAGGGAGATGTGGCTCTTTTGCGGAGCAACGAAGCTTACACAACTTAAGGTGAGGGAGAAGGTCATTGTGGTCATAGAGTATTTCATTAGAGTCATCTCCTCTGATTTCCCTCAAGAATCGAAGAATATTAACGAATAGAAACTCTCTTGGAAGTTTGTGGTCAATGTTAGAGTCTTTATTTTCCATGAAAAGGTATTAGCCATAAATGTAAAGATATATGAGTGGTAAAAACCGTTTAAAATGAAATATGCTCATTTATGGTAATACATTGTCATGAGAAATGGTTCTATCGTTAATATGTTGTATGATGATAAATGTGTTATGAGTTGTTTAATGTGATAAAAAGATAATGAGTATATTTATGAAAATGACTAAGTTGTGAGTCACTTATTTGTTATAAACATATATGGGTATGTTTGTAATAATGATTGTGTGATGAGTTGTTTAATGGCAACAAATGGACATGATTATGTTGTATTATAATGATTGTGTTGTGAGTTGTTTATGTGTAGTAAAGAATAAGATGTAAAGAGAAGTGTTAAATTGTATATAATGATAGAGAATGTGCAGATTTTCTGATTATATATGGATTGTGAAGTAATGGGAAGAAAACCTAATTTTAGCTCCCTTAAGAGGTTGAGCAATGTGAGTTACTTTCGTGGTAATAGCTATTCGTAGCAATGTATGAGTTACCTTCGTGGTAATGGCTATTCGTAGCAATGTATGAGTTACCTTCGTGGTAATGGCTATTCGTAGCAATGTATGAGTTACCTTCCTGGTAATGGCTATTCGTAGCAATGTAGGAGTTACCTTCGTGGTAATGGCTATTCGTAGCAATGTACGAGTTACCTTCGTGGTAATGGCTATTCGTAGCAATGTACGAGTTACCTTCGTGGTAATGGCTATTCGTAGCAATGTACGAGTTACCTTCGTGGTAATGGCTATTCGTAGCAATGTATGAGTTACCTTCGTGGTAATGGCTATTCGTAGCAATGTATGAGTCACCTTCGTGGTAATGGCTATTCGTAGCAATGTATGAGTTACCTTCGTGGTAATGGCTATTCGTAGCAATGTATGAGTTACCTTCGTGGTAATGTCTATTCGTAACAATGTATAAGTTGCCTTCGTGGTATTGACTATTCGTAGCAATGATTGACTTGCCCTTCATGGTATTTGCTATTCGTAGCAATGACTGACTTGCCCTTCGTGGTATTGGCTCTGTGAGAAAATGACTGACTTGCCCTTCGTGGTATTGGCTATTCGTAGCAATGACTGACTTGCCCTTCGTGGTATTGGCTCTTTGAGCAATGACTGACTTGCCTTTTGTGGTATTGGTTCTATGTAGCAACGTATTATTAACCTTATATGATATAGTATTGTAGTGAAAGTATGGTTATGATTTGGAAAGTATTGTAATGCTGTGTGAATATGTAAATGCCTTGAGTATAATGTTTGTTGTTGTTTATTGGATGAGATTAATGTGTGTTGATTTATGATGACGATTGAATTGGATAAATCATGTATGTATGTTGTAATAGATGCTAAATGAAGACATGGTTATCCTATGGTATGTTGTAATGATTTGGATTAAATGGTCTAAGTGAGGGATGATGATTAGGCTAATTGATGATATGAGTATGATGTGGTTTAATGTATGGAGGAATGTATCCTTGATATATGTTTACTATGAGTGATTTTAGATGTTGTATAGGTTGTAAAACTTTAATGTTATTACTCCATGTAAATCCATGCTGCGGTCGCCGTAGTTGGTTCTTACTCCCTTTTGTTTCTGCTTGTATGCGTTATGTATTTGAGTTCAGGTTGTGATAGTAGTGCATTGGGTGATCGCTGAGAAGAGTACATGATTGAGTAGTTACTTTATGTATTCAAGGTGGTATTTAATTAATGCATGTAATATGAGAATCATGTATTTGATTTATGTATATAATATGAGAACCATGTGGTAGTGACTCTATTGTGAAATTGAACTCCTCTAAATGGTGTAATGAGATGGGATTAATGATTGTAATAAAAGTATTATTTGAGAAATGATAATTGTATAAATTATGTAATTGAAAGGAAGTGTAATGACATGTTTTTAATGAAGTGAACGATTGATTATTTTCGCACCTGAAAGATGAATTGAACTTGTATATATATTCAATCAGGTTCTCTAAATCGTTTGAGTAATGTCTTTTAAAAGTAATCACTTCACTTCCATGAATAAAGTTTTAAAATTTTTGAGTTATGAAAATCGGGCCCTTACATCCTGACTTTATGCCGAATAACAAAATACAATAATAATATTAAAAAAATGTATACTCTCGTGTCCTACACAAAGGTGATTTACCTTAAAAGGTTTGTTTCAGTCTAAAAGGTCAACTCTAAATTGAAGTACTATGGTCCATATATGCAAGATTTGGTGGTACTAGACTTCCTCTAGGTTCCTGGACTACCGTCACTAGTGGAAGCTGACGACCCATATACACGAACATGACACGAAGATGTACGAGACACCATGGGGGTAATATCCGAAATACCCAGTAACAATCCGAGTGATACACCGGCGCAATGTCGAAATGTGCACGAGGGTCCAATGATGACAAGCCGATGTATCCCTAAACAGTAGGTAAATAGCGCCGATAGAAGGCCGAAAGAACAATGCATGAGTAGTGAAGTGTGTGAGGGAGCGTACAAACCTCGAAGATATACACATAAAAAAAACCATAAACCACCCCACAACCGGTACATACAGCAAAACACAAATTCTATGTACAAGAGTTAAATATATAAATAAGTAGTTAAAAATAAAAAACAAAAAAATGGATAAAATTAAAATAATGAACGAAATATCCACATAATTAATCGTTTAAGACCTGACTCTCAACTAGTCCCTAGTGGAGTTGCAAATAAATGCAATGGAGTCGCTGTCAATGTTTTTTTAGCGGGAAAACATGAAAAACTATTTTTTTTTAAATAAAAAGGATTTGGTATGCTCACACAGAAAAATTAAGTTCGGGAGTCGGTTACGGATGAGGAAGGTGTTAAGCACCTCATACCGCTTGTTATATAAATGGTACATAGATCAATCATGTGGATATTTATTCGAAATATTAAGTTTACCCTCACATTATTAACTAAAAAAAGAAAGAACAAAAAATACATTTTTTTTATTTTTGTGCCTAACAGGAAAAATCTGCTCCTACATATCTCTAGCTGTAATAGAGAAATCAAGGCTACGTAGTTCTTTAAGAAAAAAATTGTTTGGTTGATATATATTTTTTTTATTTTTTTTAAACAAATAACAAGGTCGACTAACGAGATAAGGCACGAGTCCTATATCGCACTATCTTCCCTTGTCTTTATTAAATTATGTTTGAAAATAATCAAATTGAGATAACACGACAAGGAACGAGTCACATAATGCACTATCTCTCCTTGATTTATTTAAGTTTAGAAAAATATCAATTTGAGATAACGCGACAAAGAACGAGTCTCATAGTGCACTATCTCTCCTTGATTTATTTAAGTTTTAGAAAAAATAAGAATTTGAGATAACGCGACATGGAATGAGTCTCATATTGCACTATCTCTCATTGATTTATTTAAGTTTATAAAAAATATCAATTTGAAATAACGAGACAAAAAACGAGTCCCATAGTACACTATCTCTGCTTGATTATTTAAGTTTAGAAAAAATATCAATTTGAGATAATGCGACAGGGAACGAGTCTCATAGTGTACAATTTCTCCTTGATTTATTTAAGTTTTGAAAAATATTAATTTGAGATAACGCGACAGGGAACGAGTCCCATAGTGCTATATCTCTCCGTGATTTATTTAAGTTTTGAAAAATATTAATTTGAGATAACGCGACAGGGAAAGAGTCCTATAGTATTATATATCTCTGTGATTTATTTAAGTTTTATAAAAAAATATCAATTTGAGATAACGCGGCAGGGAACGAGTCTCATAGTGCACTAACTCTCCTTGTTTTATTTAATTTTAAAAAAAAAATATATCAATTCGAGATAACCCGACAGGGAACGAGTCCCATAGTGCTTTACCTCTCTTTGATTTATTTAAGTTTTTCAAAAAAAAATCAATTTGAGATAACGCGACACGGAACAAGTCTCATAGTGCACTATCTCTCTTTGATTTATATAAGTTTTATAAAAAAAATATCAATTTGAGATAACGCAGGGAACGAGTCTCATAGTGCTCTATCTCTCTTTGATTTATTTAAGTTTTACAAAAAAATATCAATTTGAGATAACGCGACATAGAATGAGTCCCATAGTGCACTATCTCTTCTTGATTTATTTAAGTTTTGAAAATATCAATTTGAGATAACGCGACAAGGAACGAGTCTCATAGTGCTCTATCTCTTTTTGATTTATTAAAGTTTTATAAAAAAATATCAATTTGAGATAACGCGACAGGGAACGAGTCTCATAGTGCACTATCTCTCCTTGATTTATTTAAGTTTAGAAAAATATCAATTTGAGATAACACGACAGAGAACGAGTCCTATAGTGCACTATCTCTCCTTGATTTATTTAAAATATTCAATTGCATTTTTTATTTGTTTATTATTATTATTGTTTTTTATATTTTATTTTATTTTTATAAAACAAATAATAATAATAAAACATAAAACAAACAAAAAACAAAAATCAATCAAACAACAAAATAAAAAAATAGAGAAATAATAAATAAAAAAACAGAATATATAAAAATAAAAAACAGAAATACAAGAAATAAATAAAAAAACAAAAAAACATAATATCAAAAAAATTAAATAAATATAAAAATGAAAATAAAAAAAAAAGATGAGAAATTGATTTGGGGTTTTAGGGTAAAATTGATTTTAGGGTTTTTTGGGTTAAAAATGATTTAGGGATTTAATGTAAAATTGTTTTAAGGTTAGGTTAAAATCGGTTTAGGGGTTTAGGGAAAAAAAATCAATTTTGGGGTTTAGGGTTAGGGTTACCTATAGGAGGCAACCCTCCTATTGCTGGAAGGGGGTGGTGGCAACAACGGCGCCTCCACCCTAAATGCTGTTTGTGGCGGCCCTACAGTGGCAGTCGCGAAGTCGCAACCGCCTTGGGCGATGTGCCGACAGAAACAACCATTGCGGCGCGATTGTGACGGCTATAACCACAAAAAACGTTGGTTAGCCCGTCCCCTCCACTACTGGACGTGGACTCTACACCACCACCGGTTAAAAAAAATGGAAAAAGAAATCGCAAAACAGCCACACAAACAATATGCAAAAAGTGTAAGAAAAAAAATGAAAGAAAAGATGAAGATGAATGAAACCTTTGATGCTTTATGATTGTTGAATGAGAAGATGTTGTTCTTCTAGTGCCTCCATTTTGCTCCTCTTCTTTTCTCCTTTTTCAAAACTAGGATTCCCTCTCTTTAGGTTTGCCTCCTCCCTTTATTTTTTTGAAATCTGATTGCCTCCTTTAGTTTAGGTTAGTTTTTAGGTTTTATAGTAAGGGAGAATTAGAATTAGGGTTAGGGTTTTAGGTAAAAGATAATGGGACATCCTAGTCCCAGTTGTCATACCCCCTAAATTTCTACACCCTAAACCTCCTAATTTTATTTTTTTACTACTTCTAAAAAAATAAAATTGCACTGGTCAAAATTGGGTATTTATAGTACGTATAAAATGTAGGGGTTTTTTTGTAGGTGTAAAAAATTGAAGGGTAATTTGTATAATTTCACTAAAACTCAGAGATATCAGTGTAATTTACTCTTAAATAAATTAAAGCATTATTGAATTTTACCCCAAATATTTTGAATTTAGATTATCCCGTACTATGTCCACTATTTAGTAAATTGTGACACATAAAAATATTAACGGATATAGTTTTAATTTATTTTAATAAAAAAATTAAATACAAAATTTATCTTTTTTCTCACTTTTCCCTTAGTAGACTCTCCAAAAGCTTGTCCCTAATTTTATCCCAAAAGTATGGAACTAAAATACTCTTAATTAATGGACAAACAATTACATGTTTTTCCTTTGTTTTTAATGACAAAAATATAATTTCATTTTAATCTAAAAGATATATGTGTCATTGAAATTACATTTTCATTTGGTTGTTGAAGCAATTATCTCTCTATTAATGAAGATTATCCTTAACTCAAAGTTATGTTCCTTCCATTTCAATACAATTTTGATATCTAATAAACTGAACCTGTTTCCATTACTCAATTTTTTTAAATTTAAATCCGTGATGTACTTCAGTAAAAATAAGATTCCTTTCCCTTCATGCCCTCCAAAAATCTTCTCTAAGGGAATATTTTCCCACTATCTTTCAACACATTAATTAATTCAACCACTTTTGTTTTACATTCTCTTCAAATAACAAAAAAGCACACCATCTTAGAAAATGTACTATTTTTCTTATCTTTTTCTACTTTTCTTAACGAGACTAACACTGTATACATTTTCTAAAGACATGGTAGATGCACCTCACCCATTTGCACATCTACTGAGAGGAAAGTGAATCCCAATCTGTAAGGACCACAAAACCATAACTTTGAGTCACTCAACCTCAAATCCTTTACCCTCTTGATTCAGCAAAAAGATGAACCACAATTGAAAAACACCCTCAAACTTTTCTTTAAAGAGGATTCCCCAAATTGCAAGAGATATATACTTAAATGGGTTTTACTAAGAAACCCATATTCCTTCCTTTTTTCTTGATTTTATTCACACATCATCTAAACCCACCTAATCTTACAGAATCTGCTTCTGATTTCACTACCTTAGTCTACAAAGGCTGTTCAAAACAAACATTCACAGATCCAAATGGACAATACTCACAAGCACTTTCATCACTATTTGGTTCATTAGTAGAACAATCAACCAAAACCAAGTTCTATAAAGTCACAACTGGCACTGGCCAAAACAGCATAACTGGGCTTTTCCAATGCAGAGAAGATCTCACTAACTCAGATTGCTACACCTGCATCAGCATGCTCCCAGTTTTATCTGACAAACTCTGTGGCAAAACCATATCTGCAAGAATTCAGCTCCTAGGTTGTTACCTTCTCTATGAGGTTGCTGGGTTTTCTCAAACTTCTGGGATGCAGTTTCTGTACAAGACTTGTGGTGCATCAAATTCTGCTGGGAAAGGGTTTGAAGAGAGAAGGGACACTGCATTATCTGTGGTGGGAAATGGTGTTGTTAGTGGTCATGGTTTTTATACAAGTAGCTACCAGAATGTGTATGTGATGGGTCAATGTGAGGGTGACGTTGGTGATTCAGATTGTGGAGAGTGTGTCAAAATTGCTGTTCAGAGAGCTCAAGTTGAATGTGGTAGTTCCATTTCAGGCCAAGTTTTTCTGCAAAAGTGCTTCATTAGTTATAACTATTATCCGAATGGGGTTCCTTCTAGATCATCATCTTCTGCTGCATCATCATCTTCTTCATACTCTTCATTTTCTTCAGGTAAATACTAAATAACCAATCTCTAATTAGTTATTAACACTGATTTAAATTGCGGTTGTGACCGCGGTAACCGTTGCGATTATTGCGATTACGGCCATTACGATATAGAATGTGGTCGTTGTGGTGTGAATTATTTTGTGATTAAAACAATATTTTTGAATCAATTTTGGTAGATTAAACAAGAACAATTGGAGAAAAATTAACACTTTCTTGACATGTTAAGGAGATTAATATCTATTTAACATTGAGTTTTCAAAAATGTTCATTTTTGTCCATCAAAACCTTGTAATTTTTTAGTCTGGATCTAATTGAATGCCTGAAATTAAATTTACTATTTTGTTCTCTTGGATTATATTGACGAATGAAAGATGTCAATTTATTAAATTTTAATGATCTGTGAATTTCCATCTACTTCACATAAACATACGCCCATTGGTTCCCGTCCCGGTGTTCAAAGAAAGAGTTAAGATCCTATTAGTGCTTCAAAAAACAAAGAGAAATACAATTTTAAATAACATATATATATTTGATTACAATAAAATTACACTTTTATAATTGAAATTAAAGAGAAACATGTATTTGTCTATTAAAGGAGAGATGGTAGTTCTCAAACAAAAGGTGCAGTTTGATAAATATAATCATATCTTAGTATTAAAGAGACTCTTGTATAGTGCTATAATGTTTCACTACTTCTTAAGAGTCCTATTTTTTTTTTTGGGAAATACAATTATATATCTTGAAAAAAATTAGTTTAATATAGTCATATGGAGTGTGGATCATCTCCAATACTAAAGAGTTCATTGCATAAGGAGATAATGACATATGACATTAATTTTTTTTTAACGGTATAGATTTTAAATTATTTTCAATTAAATTTTATTTTTTATTCTTCAAACTATCTTGGGCCTCACATTCAAGTACTGGACAGTCCAGTACTGGAGAGGATCCCAACCCAGTCATATGTTATCTGGTGTACATTTATCAAAGTTTAAAATACTCATAAGTGAACGACTTCAAGCATGTGGATTCCAAAGAAATTTACTATAAAAAATTTATATAATGATAAATTAACTCTACATTTAGATAATAATAAATTAATTCTAAAGTAGTTACAAATTCAAAAGAAAATAATTAAATCAAGTAGAAAATTTAACAGAAAAAATAAATGTTTGATTTCAATAAGAAGAATGATTATTCAAAATCCAACAAAATTAGTATTAACATAAACATGTGAGTCACTTTACTGAATTAAGTTATTCATCAACATCTATCCACTACCTAAGTTTGATTTATATTGTAACTATTGCCGCATTGCCTCCTCACATTGGCTATCACCAGTTCCAAGAAAATGGTGTCCCAAGTCAATCGCATTGCATTAAGTAACATAAAAAAAATTATTTTCTGTTTTTTTTATTTTCTTTTTAATTAGGTGTTAGTTTTTAATTGGGTTGTGGCACACTTAAGACACCGAAAATAAGACAGGTGATCTTCATTCCTTATTGGCAACGAAGTGAGGAACTAATGTCTTTTAGATGTGTATGGTTCCAGTGAATTGAATGATTGACCTTTGACATAGTATAATATAAAGGAATTTAGTTGGACCTTACCATTATGTTATTCGTTCTCACAAGTTTGCATCTGCTTATACTTGCGCTGCATTTAAAATTGGTTTCAAAACCAATTTCAAATATATAATCATCATTAGATGAAAGATATGTAAACTTCAACATAAGCATCTTCTACATAGTGAATTTTTATCATGTGAGCTTGTATTTTATCATAAATTTGAAATAACAATACCTACTTTTATATGAAACATTATGTAAAATTAGACTTTTATCATTGACTTGATGCAGGGCAAAATAAAGGGAAGACTATAGCTATAATTGTAGGAGGGGTAGCTGGGGTGGCTTTGTTGGTGATATTCCTGTTATTTTTTAGGAGTTTGAAGAAGAAACATGATGGTATGAGTTATATACTTATTGTCCTCTTATGGAGGGATCTATTGACTCCAAGAGTAAGTTTTTCCACATTTTAGCCATCAATTCTATGGAAATCCAATTATTTGAATTAATGGGTCGATCTAAACCATTAGATTTCTCTAGAATTGATGACTAAGATGTGGAATAAGTTTAATAAACTTACTCTTAGAGTACGTGGATCCCCACCCTAATTTATATGTTTACTATCTTATTTACTCACTTTGCATTATCATTACCTTGGGCAGATTATTGACAAGTGACAACAGAAGTTGAATTCTGAGAAGACAATTTTTTTTCTTGTGATGAATTGTTTTTACATGTTCACTTCATGAATGAAGATGAAAACTTTATGGTAAATAGTGTTTTGCTTGAAAGAGAAACAATATACCATGGTTCATTATGATGATTGGTTTTTCTAGTTAGGTATAATCTTCATGTTGGAAAAACCAATATTATTAGAGCTCCAAAGTGATAATTTTTTAGAAGGGTGAAAATCATCCGAGGGAAAGAATGTTTGTCACCATCTTTATTATTGATGGAGATCACCTGTCACAATATTTAGTGTTCCATTGTGTCTTAATCTAATAAAAAATGTCAACTACTTAAGAAAAAAATTATAAAAACAGAAAATAATATGTTTTTATTATTTGTTAAAATATAATTGACTTGATATATTAGAACATAAATTTTTTGATATATGAGTTCCTCCCTTCCTCATTATTTAGTAGTTGAAAACTTTGGACTATTTAGTAGTTGAAAACTTTGGACCTTACTTTGAGCCATGTGGGTGATTCTCTTTTCCCTCGTCACAATAGTATTGACGCTTCATTTTTTGTAGTGTTCCTTTGACTTTATGCTTTTGGAAAAGTTGCAAGTTGAAGCCCTCCCATGCACCCTTCCCAAGTGTCATGTCTCTGTCTAGCCACATAGTTTTTGTATAACCAATGTCATTATCTCATGTTCTAGTATGATCTTACACCATTGAACCAATGTCTAGTTGATTGTCTTCCCAGCTATACGCATATACTTTAAGTTTTACTCTTTACTTTTAAATTATAAATTAATGTTTAGCAAAATTATAAACATTTTATATCAATTTCACCATTTTTGGTATTATTATTTTCATCTTCAGATTTATGTAGTCTTGCATCAATGTTGTTGTACAAAATTTACCTATTAATAATGGATCAAGTATTTGTGTTCCATTTATAAATTTTAAGTTATTCAGATAAGATTGCTTTATATGCTGGTTTCTTGGTAATCATCACAAAGATCAATTATGTAAGTCACTTGTTTTGCTTGGTATGTTCTTGTTAATTATAATTATTTAATAACTTTTTATGATCTAATATATGGTTCCTTCATAGTAAAAGTTATTTCAATTAGTAGGTCAACAAATTTTTCTTATGAAAAATACTGGTATGACTTTATTTAACTTGTTTTGTTTTGTGCTAGAAAATAGAATAATATTTGCTACATGGGATTTTGTCATACCCACTTCTTGATATTACTCATTTGTTGCACAGGGAATATCCTCTTCGTTAATAGATAAGCAATATTTATTTTTACTTGCTTTTTTTTTCAATGACAAAAGTGTTATTCTATTATATATAAAATGATAAAAATGTCTTATCATATCATTATTTTCTTTAATTTTTGTAGTACTTAATGGAGAATATCATTACTCCTTAATTTCTACCACCAAATTTACGGTGTTTTGTTTCAACACAATTCATAAAAAAAACATTATTGGTTTTAAAAAAACTGTTAGAACTTAGAAGTTAAGAGAAACAGAAAACAAAAAGCATGTTAATGTCAAAATGTTCTTTCACTGACCCACATGATTGAGTGAGAGGAAGCTATGAAATATAAATATAAATGATATATATTAATATTTATATCATTTTTATTTAGAGTGTGATTACATTTTTATTTTTAAAATTTAAAGGGAAAAAACACTTTCCTTCTATTATCGGAGAGGAGTCTCACTCTACATAATTAAGATTTATGATTTTTCACTAAGCCCTAATTATGAAATTTAGGATTTTAATATTTTATAAATTCTAATTGTGAATTTAAGATTTTTTTTTATGCTTTCGTTAAATATGATTCAAAATGCAATACTTGTTTGTAGCGTCCATGCCTGTTCTTCTGCTCATGATAATGCTATATATGGCCATTAACATATGTCTATATACTATCAAAATATATTTGGTGTTTGTTTTGGATGCATATTGTAGTATGTAGTTTAAATATAAAATTGAAAGATAATAAACCCATATTATTTTCTTTTGTGTGACAATCTTTTAATTAAATTAGTTAATGCAATATATGCCAAACTAACTTCTTCTATGAAAATTGATTTGATTGAAATTACATATATTTTAATGAGATTATTCATGTCAATTATATTGACCCAAAGAAAGATATAAATTAGTTAAATAATAGCTAAAACTATGTAAAGAAAAGGTATTGTTTGACATAAATAATACTACTTGGCGAATAACAACCGGTCTAAAAAGGGTATTGTTTGACATACTAATTACCAAATTTTGATCATTACATTCAGGTACTAATAAATTAATTTTCCTCTTTAAATACTAGAAAATAATGTTGTGATGAGCATTTTGTGTTCTATCTATCGTGTGAATAATTTTCACATGTCTTATCAATATTATGACTTCTTTCTTACTATTGCATGTTAATTTTGTAAGTATTAGATGATAATTAAGAGAAGGGTGAATTAATTGACCAGTTTATATGGTCAATTTTTCTACTATAATACCAGAGTTTGTTGCGACGGAAATGTTGCATAAAAATAACCAAACAAAACAGTAAAAAATGAATTGTAAGGAGAAGAAAGAAAGTACACCTTCTTATCCACCAAATGTTACATCCAATACTCTCGCAGAACAAGAGATTTCTTTACTAGTGTTAAGTGCCTTATGACGAGTAAATTGCATATGATTTGGGACACTTATTTGTGAACTTTGATGAAAATATTAACCAAATTCTTAAGAATCTGACATAATTAGCTTGGTCTAGAAAACTTACACAATTATTGTCAATTGCAGGTTAATGGTGATTGGAAAAGGTGAAAAGTGGAAGAAATTGAGAACAAGTGCTAAAAGCCAACCTACTGATGAATTCTCGCCAAAGCGAGAGACAGTTGCCACAAACCACACCTACTGAAGGATTCTCGCCCAAGCTAGAGACAAAATTCAAAAGATAAACCTACTGTCAGATTCTCGCCCAAGCGAGAGACATGGGCTCAGTGACGTTACAATTCTCGCCCAATCGAGAATTTCTAGCTTGGGCAAGAGACCAAAAGTCTGAAACAGATATTGGCCATTGATGAGTCATATATTACACACTATTAATAACCTTATTTTATCATTGTTAATGATTCTTGGTGTCTAATTGGCTTTGTTTGACATGGTTTAGTGTTTTAGGCTTTATTGGACTATTATTCCTAAAATGAGTTAAATTTGGATTATTTAGCCTAATTAAATCTAATTCTATTTTCAGGTCATATTTGGCACCAAGAACATTTTGGGCATTACAAGTGGAGGATGTGTGCTAAAGTGAAGATTGTAATTTGTAATAGTTTTTTACTTCCGTTTTAGGTTTTGGGCCAATTGTTTAGGGTCCATTTCAGTTTTCCCCTTTATTGACCTTAGGATTTCGTTTTTACACATAACTTTTACATTACAACTTAACATTTCAGCTTTAGGGAGAGAGCATTTTCGTTTTCCCCCTTTTGGGGTTTATGGTTCATTTTCGTTTTGGCTTCTTCTTCTTCATTTTCTTCAATTTCGGTTTTGGCTTCTTCCTTCATGGAAGGCTAGACCTTGGACTAAGTTCCTTTGGTAATGTATCACACTCTTGAGGTTTAGTTCTTAATGCATTTTGGTTTCTCTTTATTCTTTTAATGCAATTTCGGTTTCTCTATGTTTGAATCTTCTATCCTATTTCATATTGTGGTCTGCTTAATTCCATGATTTTGATGTAGGTTTGTGAACTTATTTTTGCTTAGTTAATTAGTTCTCTAGCACATAATCGCTTGGTTTATGTGAATTTGTAAATGTTCTATATTTATGTTGATTTCGCTTAGTTTGAAGCTTAAACATTAGAGTTATGAACAGATTAGAAATTCAATGTTTAGAATATGAAATTAATGCTTTGATTTGTGTGACTTTGTTAACTGTTTGTTGCTTATGCCAATTTCGCTTAGTTAGAGGTTTAGCAATTTAACTGTGAGTTGATTATCGCTTAGTTAATCGACTCTCAACAAAGGAACACTAAGAATCTGATTTTGATGTTTTGTAACCAAGGATTGAGTTGTGAATAAATAAACCAAAGAAATTTAGCCTCTTTACTATTCTGTTTTCTGTTTGTGTTCTGTTTTAGCTTTAGTTTCATAGCATAACAACCACTAAAAACCCCATTGTGTGTGTGTGTAAGGTTTTTGAACCATTGTGTGAAAGATAATCTTTGGGAAACGACCTAGGAGTCACTTCCTAGTACTATACTTAATTGTTTTATTATTTGCATCGGGTACGACCTCGATCACCCATGCAGTTGGAGTTGTGAGTCGGTTTTTGTCCAATCCCAACAAAGAACATTGAAATGTAGTGAAGTGGATATTGAGATATCTGAGGGTAACTACCAAAAGATACTTATGTTTTGGTAATGAAGATCCTAAATTGGTAGGATACACAAATGTTGACATAGTTGGAGAGAAAATCTACATCAGGTTATTTAACTACCTTTACAAGGGGAGTTGTATCTTGGCAATCTAAGTTACAAGGATGTGTTGATTTATCAACAAATGAAGCAGATTACATTGCAACATCCGAAGCTGTCAATGACATAAAATATAAGAAAAACATCTTGCATAAGTTGGGTAATGTTCAAGAAAATTATATTTTGCACCGTGACAACCAAAGTGCAATTCACCTAGTTAAGAATCCTACATTTTATTCTCGGACAAAGCACATTGATTATCGTTATCATTAGACACAAAATGCTTTGGAGGATGACGAGTTGCAGTTAGAGAAAATTCATACAGATGACAACTGGTCTGACATGATGGCCAAGACATTTTCACTCAAGAACCTAACAGACTGTTGCAGAGGTGCAAGATTGGTGATACCCCTCAATTAATTCAGGAAGGAGGATATTTGTTGGGAATCGTTCCTAATTGATGTGGAAGTATAACCAATGCAACTTGGTAGATGAACCATTGTATATATTCAATGATGACTATTCCAAGGACTCTTGGAAAGTATGAAGTCTAACTTAGAAAGTTGGAGTAAGTCTTGGAATTACTTTTTGACTCTTGAAATGTATGAAGTGCAACTTAGGAGGTTGGAGTAGCATTTTCAAGGTATCTTGAAAGTATGACAACAATTAAATCTTTCACTATATCTTTATGATGAACTTTCCCTTCCCTTCACTATATAAAGGGAACTTGTGAAGTAGAAATGTACAAACAAATGAGAAAGAACAACATAGAGAGAAAGTGTGAGAGAGAGCTTATATTCACCTTAATTTAAGACTTGTATTCCTAGAGAGAGTTTGTATTTTCCATCATTTTGGGTGATATTGAGTGTTATTCTCTTTGTAAGAGAAAATCAAATATTGTAATCCTACTTTCTATAGTGGAGATATTTTATGGACTATGTCCCGTGATTGTTTCCTTCTCACATTGAGGAGGTTTTTCCACGTTAAAATTTTTGGTGTCGTTCTTCTACTCTTCTCTATTTTCTTTATTCATTTGTCGCTTCCGTAAGTGCTCATTTTGCATCACACAGAGGAGAAAAATTGGTTCTGAATTTCCCAACATAAATAATAAATTAACTTTATAAAATCATTAAATTACCATATTTTCTTCCTTCTTTTTTTCTTGTTCTATAATTTTCCTTGTATCAGAATAGGACAAATAAAATTAATGTTTAGTGACTTATAAATTAATAAAAATTATTATAATATTCTTAATTAATTGGGTAAAAAATAATGAATTGACTTTACAAAATCATTAAATTATCATACTTTCTTCAGTCTTTTTTCTCTTTTCTATAATTTTCCTTGTATTAGAATAGGACAAATAAAATTAATGTTTAATAACCTTATAAATTCATACAAAATTATTATAATATTCTTAATTAATTGGGTAAAAAATAATGAATTGACTTTATAAAATCATTAAATTATCATACTTCATTCATTATTTTTTCTCTTCTTCTATAATTTTCCTTGTATCAAAATAGACAAATAAAATTAATGTTTAATGACCTTATAAATTCATAAAAACTATTATAATATTCTTAATTAATTGGGTAAAAAATAATGAATTGACTTTATAAAATCATTAAATTACCATACTTCCTTCGTTCTTTATTCTCTTTCCTATAATTTTCCTTGTATCAAAATAGGACAAATAAAATTAATGTTAATGACCTTATAAATTCATAAAAATTATTATAATATTCTTATTTAATTGGGTAAAAAATAATGAATTAAGTTTATAAAATCATTAAATTACCATACTTTTGTCGTTCTTTTTTCTCTTTTTCTATAATTTTCTATGTATCATAATAAGACAAATAAAATTAATGTTTAAAGACCTTATAAATTCATTAAAAAATTTATAATATTCTTAATTAACTGGGTAAAGAATAATAAATTAACTTTATAAAATCATTAAATTACCATATTTTCTTCGTTATTTTTTCTCTTTTTCTATAATTTTTCTTGTATTAGAATAGGACAAGTAAAATTAATGTTTAATGACCTTATAAATTCATAAAAATTATTATAATATTTTTAATTAGTTGAGTAAAAAATAATGAATTGACTTTATAAAATCATTAAATTACCATACTTCTTCCATTCTTTTTTATTTTTTTCTATAATTTTCCTTGGGTACTTAAATATTGATAAATACAATTCAAACTCCTTATTATGTTAACCTTGTCTATTTCATATTTATATTACGGTTATAATCTACAACTATAAATTTTCTACTAGTTCTTGTGTGACATTTATTATATGTATCTCATTTGGGACGTATTTATGCATGAGATGTTTTACATGAAGCAGTTTGAGATATATAGTTTTTGTGATTGATGCTGAAAAACAAATTATGCATGTTTCTACTTAACGGCTTAACATCTTCCCCTAAATCAACTCTGATTTCTAAAATAATTAATTAACCTTTCTTTATGCAAGTATGCGTTACAGTTTTATTTGTATTTTATTACATTTTAACCTATTTCCACCTTTTTTTTAGCCATCACAATGACTTTAAATATCTACAAATTCTATTCCAATACCTCTTTTGCAAAGTATTTTTATACTATTTTATTTCTTGCATATTATACAAATAAACACGTAAATAATAAAATCCAGAACCATAGGATTTCTCCGGTAATGGAAGTATAATTTTTATTTTCTCTTTTTTTTCAGTCTTAAAAAATACTATTTCATTATATATAAAGGGATAAAAATGTTATTTCATTATATATAAAAGGATAAAATGTTATTTCTTTGTTTTTATAGTATGAGAATAGGGTCAGGTCTAGGGTTGAGTTCGATCTCAAAATTTAGACTCATTCAATATTTAGGGTCAGATAGGAACCAAACATGACACGTCTCGACCCGTCTCATGGTCACTCACTCATAATGTCTGTAAGTGTTTCTATTCAAATGTCTACATAGTAAGTGTTCTTTAATTTTACATCATATATACGTGTTTAATAATATATATATACATATATTATTTTATTTATCAAATTTCGTATTCACAATAATAAATAATATTTAAAAGACTTTATCTAAAATCAGTATACTTTATATTTAATCATGTCTAGGGTTAGATTCAGATTTAAATACTGACTCTGTCAATATTTATAGTTAGGTTAACTTCATGTTTAAGGTCGAATCTGAGTTCTAAAAAAAACACGACCAATATTTAGGATTGGGTAAAAAAAAAAGCATAATCTCTGCCCCACCAAAGCAGACAATTGATGGCCCACCGTTACTCTCGCGTTGACGCCCGCGAATGCCTGGCTTGACGCCTCTAAGTTACAACCTCATTCTCTATATATGCATATAACTAATTTTCTAACTCTTTCACACCATTTCTTAGCTAACTACTCATATTAACTTCTCTCTCTCTCTTTCTATATTTTCTTTCTGTCTCTCTCTCTGTCGTTGTGTTGTTTTCTTTTTTTGTCTCAATTTTGTTATATGGAGTGTTGTTGTGCATTGTTTTAGTTACCAGACTTGTTTCTCAAGTTGAGGAACACAGGGTGTAAGATAATACCTAATAAATATATTCAGTTATAACTTCTAAGTATATATTATTATACCTATATTATAGATATATATAGCTTTCTTAATTTTGGGGTTTCTTCTTTCCCTCCTTTCTGTGCAAGAGGCTCATCATGTTGCAGGATGTTATCCACCCTCCGCCGCAGCCACCACCACAGACTGAGAAACTCCATATCGTAATAACCTCAAGCTTGTTAATTATCTCACTTTTTACATACGTATATTGAATTTTAATTATGCACTATTAGTATAATGTTATTATTGCATGTGTAGGACCTAAGCTAGCTTTGTGTCATGTAATGTCGATAATTAAGTATTACAAACCCTAAATTGTTTCATGTGAATTATGTGATAGTATAGAACGTGATAATTTTATGTGGCTAATATAATGGGTTGAATTTTTCATTGGGTCTCTCTAAGTTTCTCATATTTTAGAATCATCAGGTTTTTTTTGTTGGGTGCAATTCATTATGTGATATTGATTTCTCCTAAACTCTCTCTTCTGTCCTTCACTTCCATTCTTTCCGAGCATGGAGCATGAAGGAATGAAAATGTTTTTTATAAACCTGAAATTTGTTATGCGTTATAAACCTGGAATTTGTTATAATAATATCAATGTGGTATATATATATATATAACAGTGCAGAATCATGCAAAAAAATATGGTTTATGTTAGTTTGTTACATGTTTCATCTTAGATTAACTAATATGTCTGAATAATATTACTCCCCTTTTGTGGTGATATTCCAAGAGCTAAGTTGAAGATAGTATTATTATAGCTTATTCTAGAAAAGTGAAAAACCAGAAGCTATGAATCCTCAAATTCTTTTTCCAGGATTTCCCTCACAATTTGTAGGACTGAAACTTTTCTTTCCCCTATTTATATAGTTGGAGAGCATATTGTTTATTCACTTGAAATAAGAAGGAATCAAGAGACACCGTGAGAACTAAGCTTTTCTTTTTTTGATATTATCAAATACAAGACCACAATTTTCCACATACTCTCACTTAATGGAGAGACAAATATATCTTTTCCCTTTATTTATAATAACAGAAAGTGTAATTTCATTATAGTCAAAATGATATAAGTATCATCTTTGAAGATTATATTTTCTTTTTGATTTTTGAAGGATTTGTCTTCTATTAATAATGGAGAGTATCTTAACTCATTTTCCACCAAACTTAATGTCATTTCATAAGGGCAACATTGTAAACTGATGTTGCATTTCCGTGAGAGTCATTTGTACATAGCTTTCGGTTCCTTGTGGAATATATACCTTTTTGTGCTTCTTGTGTAAGCTTTTCTAATTTTGATATTCTTATTTAGTTAGATAGAGAGAAAGGGTCTTGATTAAAATAGTTATAACTTCACACTGATAGCATGCATGGCATCATGGGGTTCCTTTAAGTGGCTTTCAATTCTCATTTAAGGACAATTTCCATATATTGAACAAAAATAACATAGCATGAGGTTCCTTCAAAGTTCACAGTGTTTTTTCATATTAACATTGGGTAACATTGGCTCCTACATTTCACATAAAGGCATAGATGCACTTTTCTTTATACAATAAATAACCCAAAATAGCCACCCATTTTGGAGTATTTCTTATCTTTCTATTTCTAAAAATGTACAAAAATGACTGGACTATGCAACCAAACATAGTTATATGTAGAATGCCCTATTGAGGCTTTGTAAATCAATTTTATTTTATTTCATTTTCTTCTTGACACAGATCTAGTAGTATTGTGTCAGATACTGTTACATTTATTGGAAGGTTACGTTACTTCTCACTTTAGAAATGCCACTAATTGATGAGAACATTTACAAGCCAAAGTTTCAATTGATTAGAGAATATTAGCTTTAGAAAATTCAAACTATATATGCAACTTATTTTCTGTTCTAAGTGGTCAGATCAGTCTCATTACTATAAAAAAAAGAGGGATTGGATTCAGATTTCAAACCCATCATCAAAAAACTATCAAGAATCACGTTTCTAGTTTGGTTTATAAAGATGGGTCATCCTTGAAATTATTCTCAGTTTCTGCCTAGTTGTTTCTTGGTAGTAGTCATGTTGTTTACATTTCTTTTATGTCACTCAATGCAGGATGAGATTTCAAGCCCGATTAGTACTCCGATTTTCGAACTTTGTGACGCCGAATTGTTCTCTGATACGGTGCAGAATTCCGAGGTTACTTCCACCTCAAATTGTTGCTACGAGGAGAACACGTCGTATGCAACAAATATATCTCCAACATTAGATGTACATAATAAGATCAATAGCAATAGCAATATCAACATCGTCACCACTCCAACTAGTCCTACTGCAACGAGCACCAACATCAACAACGATAACACGACAAACAGCAATAATCTGTCGCTTATCTTCGACTCGCAAGAAGATATTGACATTGACATCTCTGCCTCCATAGACTTCTCATCATCTCCATCTTTCACCATTCCCTCATTTCTCCCGGTCACAACTCATCAGGAGCAATTCGATTTTGCTTCGGTGCAGCATCAGGCCCAACTAGCACCAGGATCAGTTCTGAAGGGACTACTTCAGTATCCAACTGATCCTATTGTTGCACCTTTAATGGGAGCTCAATTACCATCAGTTTTTGATGATATTTGCATATCTTCCATACCTTCTTATATGCCTCTTAACCCTTCATCGGGGAATTGCTCTTATCTCGGTCCGGGTATGGGAATGTACATGCCTCCTGGTCCAGGGAATCTTACTACTACCTTGTCTGCTGAAAGTTCTGGGCTATTTGGTGGGAACATTCTTTTGCCTTCTGAACTGCAACCACAAGAATTGGACTATCATGGAGTAAATGGTGGAATATTTTGTACAGATTCAACTCAGAGGGTGTTTAACCCACCTGACCTTCAGGTATGTGCAATTTTCAAACTACATAGTTAAGTTTTCATTCGTGGCTTTTAGTTAACCATAAATATGTTGGGAAGTAAGTCCCACACATTTAAATATTTGTTGGGCTATTCTCCTCATTGCCAATTGGTTTTAAGATGGAACTTTAACATGATATTAGAGTCAGACTCCAATTTTTCGGTTGTGATGGGCCAAAAGATACCCTTTAGTTATGGGTCAAAGGTAACCTTCCTCCTGGTCCGCATACTTATGTGGATGAGAAATGTTGGGAAGTAAGTCCCACATCGCCTACCCATTGTATCGGGAATGGTTTAAATACTTATTGAACTACTCCTTTCATTGTCAATTGGTTTTGAGATAGAACCTTAATACAATAAACAACCAACAACAGAACCTAATTTTCTCTATATAGGGTAGGGTACATGGTTGAATTCTATCATAAATCATGTACACGGAAAATCATCGATGTTCAAATCTTTCTTAGTAGTTAAATATCAATAAAATCAATCAAAGAAACGGTTCAGTTTCAATGTTAAATGTATTCATAAGGAGGAAATTAAAGAATGTTGTAAGGCTTAGAAAGTTCATTGATGCTGCCAAGGTTGTAGCAGTAAAGTTCTTACATTGCATATCAGTTTCCCTTTATAAGTCACCTGCATTAAAAAGTAGCATAAACTTGGGTTGGTATGAATGAAATAGGACTTCAGCCAAAAAAAATTAAAAGAAAGATAATGAATAGCATCATTATAAAGAATATCGTCATGGGTTACTCTGTTTGTATATCCTTTTCTACAGTCTCTAATTAAAGTTATTAACAGTTTTGTAATGAGTGTGCTACTAACATGTTTCTTATTTGTGTTGAATAAGGAATAAGATAAATTAATTGTTAATTGTTGAATGTAGTTTGTGTCCCAGACACTTGGTACTGAAAGTCAGCAACTGGCAGCTGGGGCTGGGAATTCTGGCACTTTGGCACCAGAAATCTCAAACTTGGAGGACTCGACCTTAAAGGTTGGAAAACTTTCTGTTGAGCAAAGGAAAGAGAAGATTCATAGATACATGAAGAAAAGAAATGAAAGAAACTTCAGCAAGAAAATTAAGGTATTCTCTCAAGCTACTCTTAACAAAATTGAGACCAATTGATTTTGCTATACTAAGTGATTTAAATTGCGGACCGCGTGCCGCAATATCATGGTGTTGGTGACTACTGCAACTGTATCACAGTGAATCACAATGATGTTGTTGTATCGGACCGTATTTGGGTCACATCGGACTGCATCAAATTCAAAAATAATTTTTAATTACAAAATAATTAACACCGCAACGGCCACAATTTGAAACACAACCATCGTGATGACTGCAATCGTAACTGTCAGCGCATTCGCGAAAGCAACTGTAATTTAAAACATTGGTTATACATCTACATTAGTGTTTTAAAATGCGATTTCGGTAACGGTTGCGGTTATTGCGATGAATTGTGGTCGTTGCAGTGTGAATTATTTGGTGATTAAAACAATACTTTTGAATTTGATGTGGCCTGATGCGGCCTGATGCAAAGCGGTCCGATCCAGTTGCATTGCTGCCCGACGAGGCCGCATCATTGTGATTCAGAGTAACACCACAATTGCGGACTCGCAATTGCGGAGTGATGTGGTTGCGGCGGTCACCGCAACTACAATATTGCGGCCGCATCATGTGATGCGGTCTAATCGATCTAGGTGCATATTAAATATATTTAGTAGCTTATTTACCATGCATCCTTGATATTTTTATAGTTTTCAACTAATGATGCATGAAAATATGCAGTATGCCTGCCGCAAAACTCTGGCAGATAGTAGACCACGTGTTAGAGGAAGGTTTGCCAAGAATGATGATTTTGGAGAGACACAGAGACCAGCTAGTAGCAATCATGAAGAAGATGAAGAAGATGTAAGATTCCCATGTCATATTTTTAACTATTTAATTAACCCATAATTGAATATTTTTTGTTCAATTTACCATACTCTACTATTAAAAAATAAAAAATTCTCTATCACTTTTACCTTTTCAATTATTTGATATATTATAAGTCCCTAATCCTATACTCCTTCAATTTGTACTCACAGATAGTTGTGAAAGAAGATGCTGATAATATGGTTGATTCCTCAGATATCTTTGCTCATATCAGTGGGGTCAACTCCTTCAAATGCAACTATTCCATCCAGTCATGGATTTGAGTTAAATTAATAGTTTGACTTAGTATTATATATATATATATGATGTATATATATTTTAGCTACTGTAGATTTTTGCAGGACCCTGTTCCAGCCTTGTTGGCTTGACGAAACTGAATAATTGGGTCCAAATACTCTTAATAAGTGAGTCAGGAACATATAGACATTGAGCGTTGTACACATTTTTGCAGATATATCTTTTTTATTGCCTTGTTGTAACTACTAATAATAACATGTATTAATAGATTAAAAAGGAGTGAACACCTTTACAAATTTTCTTGTGTAAGAATTTGATCATGGAAAAAATAAAATTCAGTACTTAATGATCACAAATGTAGGTTAAAATAGTTTAGATGTTATAAAATATGTTAAAAGAGATTAATTTGACCCACATTTCATAATTTTATGGACCATTTTGGGTCTTTCAATTTTTAAGGAACCAAATTGTTAAACGTAAAAAATGAGGGACCAAGATATGTATTTATTGAATAAAAAATTTGAGTTGCCCCACAAAGTGGTGTAGCCGACAATGTATATTATCATACCAAGAGATAAGTTATCTCCCCCAGCAAGTAAAATCATAACAACGGTCTTATTTAATTATTTCCTACAAAAACATTTCTAAAAACTAAAAAAATATGACACATGTCATGATTTTACTAAGTGGACGAAATAATTTATGTCATGATATGAGGACATACTTCATTATCTATATTTTAATATTAAAATTTCATATATAACAATATTTATATTAAAATAATATAATATGAATATTATTTTATAATATATTTCAATAGCCTGGTTTTTTAGGATTAATATATCTTTTAGATCACCTAAAGTATGATATGTTAAGTTAAATAAGTTTAAAAAAAACATTGATTCTCACTTGTTTATATAAAAGCCTAACCTATTATTAATAAGATAATAGGCTAAGCGATATAATATGTTTCCACCATAGACACAAGTGGCATGAAATAAGTGAGACTACAAGTAGGGATGGCAATATGGGCTTGGCAGACAGGCTAGCCGTTTTGATTGACATTATTAGCGGGTTTGGCTGAGAATTTTAGCTTAAAAGCCCATATTCAACCCGGTTTAGAAGCCCATTTTTTAGACAGGCCATTAAGGGTCAGGTCGGGCTAGTCCAGCGGACCAGCATTAATATTTCTTTAACACTTTAAGGTTACATGTGGTTCCAATAGTATAACAAATTTAATATTGTTTTCCAACCGAACATTTTACACTTACCGTGTGGAATCAATTTAGTATTCATATACAAGACATTTATGCGTAAATTACTTATCATTGTAATTTATATCATATACAAGACATTTATGTATCAAAGTTTAATTTATATCATATACCATATTCTGTTTAACTATGTTTATCATTTTTTTGTTTAAAAAATTAAATTTATTTGTCATGGAGGGTTGGTCAATGTAATGTATGTTTATAAAGTAATGAGGTTTTTATAAGTGTAAAAAATGGAAGGATAGTTTGTGTAATTTCACTAAAACTCATTGAATATTAGTGTAATTTATTCTTTATATTATTAATAAACTTTTGCATATGTTCCACATGTTATACTAAATTGATTAGTAATATTAATACTAAACTGATTGTAATATTATAACTCATAAGTAATTTATATCATACAAGACATATATCATATAGAAGACATTTACTTATCAGTGTAATTTACTCTTTAAATTGGTTAGTACTCATATATAAGTTTTCTCAAAAAAATATTTTTTGCATAGAAAATTGGAGGCATATTCTTCCAACAAAGGATCTAATGTTTAAAACTTATGAGTTTGAAGCTTTATTGTGAACTATGAGTCTAAAAGTTTAAGACTATGTTGACTACTTGTTTAGAACTTACAAGTTTTAAAATAAGACGATATATTATTTTGAGATTGTGGATTTTAGTTTGTAATTTGTTGTTTTAAAAGATATTTATTGTATCACCTCAAATTTCATTTTCAGAATAATTACAAAACTTATTGTGTTGGGGTTTATATTGGACAATTCTCACTTGAGCGAGAGGATCTCGCCCAAGCGAGAGACTTAGTGTTCTAGTATGAGTTTTCTATGAACCTCGCTCAAGCGAGGAAGTGGTCGCTTGAACGAGAGAGGTTTGGGCAGACTGTGATATTCTAGCTTGAGCGAGAGAATCTCGCCCAAGCGAGAGAGGTCTGAGCAGACTGTGAGAATCTCGCTCAGGCGAGAGCGTAAGTGTCTGGAAATTTGAAAAGTTGAGGACTTCTCGCCCATTCGAGCCATTCTCGCTCGGGTGAGGCTACACAACTATAAAAGTGAAAGAGGAGATTTAGAAACCCTAATCTTCATTTTTCTTTCTCCTCTTTCACTCCCAACGGTGGCTCCACGTGAAATTCATGTATCTCCTTCTCTAACTCTAAAAACTCATCAAACCTTCTTCCTCTTACTTCTCGGAACATTGGTGGAATTTGGAGGTGAAAAGTGAGCTTTGAAGGTTGAAGGAGATGGTGGGAGATGTTGCTCTTTTGCGGAACAACGGGTTTACGCAAACTCAGGTGAGGAAGAAGACCGTTGTGGTCTTAGAGTATGTCATTAGAGTTATCTTCTCCGATTTCCCTCAAGAATCGGAGAGTGTTGTTGGATAGAAACTCTCTTGGAAGCTTGTTTTTCCATGTGAGAGTCTTTATCTTCCATGAAGATGTATTAGTCATAAACATGGAAATAAATGTGTGAGAAAACCGTTTTGTCAAACTAAATACGAAATACTCGTTTATGATAATACGTCGTCATGAAAGACTGTGCTATCTTTATTTGTGTGTATGAAAGATGATAATGTGATAAAAATGAAATGATTGTGTTATGTAATAATGATTATGTTGTAGGTTACTTTATTGTGGTAAAGAAAGAGATATATTGTGATTATGACATTGATTTAATGTTTTGTGTTATGGTGAAGTCGTGATGTGAGGATAACATAGTAGAAATGATTATATTGTGGATTGTATTGTTGCATTAAATTGTGAACGGTTTAGATTTATTGTTAGAGTGATATTTGGGATGTATAAGTGGTATGTAGATTTGTTATAACATATCTTGGCTCCCCTATGTGGTGTAGCATATATAGGCTCTATGAAGCATATCTTAGCTCCCCTATGTGGTGTAGCATATATAGGCTCAATGAAGCATATCTTGGCTCCCCTATGTGGTATAGCAATCTTGGCCCTTCGTGACGTAGAATAAATATATTGGCCCTTCGTGGAGTAGAATAAATATATTGGCCCTTCGTGGCGTAGTATAACAATCTTGGCCCTTCGTGGCGTAGAATAAATATCTTGGCCCTTTGTGGAGTAGTATAACAATCTTGGCCCTTCGTGGCGTAGTATAGAAGTCTTGATTTTTGTGGTGTAGTGTAAAGACTTGATCCTTGAATGAAATATCCTGAATTTTGGTGTTGTATTGCTTTGAAAGTATTGTATTGCCTTTGGGTATGGAGTTGTTGTTGTGTATTGGAGGAGACTATAGTATTGTGATCTTGGCGAAGATTGGATTGATTGAATTGTATAAGTAAGATACGATGAATATACAAATTGAAGATGTGAATATCATGCGGTATAAGATATTGATTTGATGTATCATTAGTATATGTTTAAGATGGTTGACTTTAGTTGTTGTATAGGTTGTAGCACTTTAATGTTATTACTCTATTTAATTCCACGTTGCGGTCGCCGTAGTTGTTTCTTACTCATTCTGTCCTTTTCTCTGTCTATGTTATGTATATGAGTTCAGGTTGTTGTTGTTGCGCCTCAGATGTCTGCTAACGGGAGTACAGACTAGAGTAGTTGTTTATGTGTTCGAAGTTGTATTTGTATAATGTGTGTAATATGAGAAATATATTGAAGTAATTCGTTTTGTATAGATGACCTCTTTCTGAAGATGTAATGAGATTAGTTTAATGACTTTAATAAGTTACTTTTTGAAAAAGGGATAATTGTATAGAGTATGGATTTGAAGTTGAGTGAAATGACATGTTTCGTTTTAAAGATACATTTGGATATTTTTGCATCTTGAATTATGAACTTTAACTAATATTTGAATTTACTCAGGTGTTCTAAATCAGTTAAGTAATATCTATCGATAGTATTTCGTTTCACTTTTCAGAATAAAGTTTTAAAAATTTTGGGTTATAAAAACGGGTTGTTACATTTATGAGGTGTGATGATTATTTATTTTTTAATTTGTGATTGAGTTGGTTATAAATGTGTTTTTGAAAATAAAACAAAATGGGTCAGCCTTGCCAAATATGGGTTGGACTAGCATTTTGAGCCCTTTTAGCAATAAGGGTCGGCTCAGCCCATATTTTTGCAGGCCAAAGGCGGGTCGGCAGGGTTGGGTTGGCCCGTATTGTCACCTCTAACTGTAAGTATGCATCATCATGTTATTTTGATGAAGACAAAGATAAAGACAAGCTTGAAGACAAGCCAACTCAACAAACAACAAGGTCAAGGCTCAAGTTCAATCAAGTACTTAGGTGAAATTTAATATTTCTAAAGTCGACTAAGTAGATTCTAGGCTATGTGAACCTTGAATGAAAGTCTCAGAAAAGTCTAAAATTGAACCAACTTTAAATGAGACTTACATACATTCATACATGATTGACATGCTCATGCATTTACATATAGTAACAAGATTTTAGTGCATTAAACTGAGTTTATCACTTACATCTTCAAAATTATGAATCATGCATATACACATCATGTAGAAGATTCATCATGTATTCAATAAACCTTTTTCAACACAGTTAATCGATTACATATTTTGGGGAACCCATTTATCAATTACGTACGAGATTAATCGATTATCAAGGGTTACACTAGCTATAATTTTGTATTTCTTGGTATCGTTAACCAATTAAGTATGAGATTAATAAATTATATGAGTAGCTAAAGCTTTTTAATTCTTGACGTCGTTAATCGATTAAGTCATCTATTAATCGATTAAAGACTAATAGAAAACAGTTAAGTATAAAAAGCTAATTTTCCCATTTGCTCTAAACTAACTACCAATTCTGAAATTCTAGGTCAAACACTTTTAAATCTTTTGAGCGAAAAATCACATGTTGTTGATTTAGTTTTCTTGATTCAAATAAAAGAGAGATAGTTTCAAAGATTATCCATTGTGTATCATTGTCAAATCTATTTTTGAAAAACCTAGCATAATTGCACATAATTTTGTTTTAGTCTTTGTGAGATTTTAGCTGGTTTTTAGTGCTGTTTTTTTATTGCAATATTAGCACTTTGAGGTGAACACAACTTGAAGATTTTATAGATGATTTTATTGAGTTCTCTATGTGTTAATATTCTTTTAGATAGCATGGATTATTGATTTATACAAATGCAAGTTTCTGATTTTAAAGCATCTTAATTGATTGATAGCAACTTTATATGCAGCACAATTATTATTTTGGTTATCTTCCCGTACTTTTGGCTATACTATTCGTATACTATTGTTACTTTTGATCATGCCAAACATGGAAAAAGTTGTGTTGTTTGATTTTAAAAGTTGTTATTATAAAACACCTTCTGCCTCCGCAAACAAAGAAAAGTTAATCTTACAACCTAATCTCATGCATGGATTGAGGGGGAGAATAGAGTAGGGGGAGTAGCGCACCGAACTCGCAACAATTGTAAAACAAGTTGACTGTCAACAAGTCATTCAAACAAACGCACATGCAAGAGAGTGTGAAGAAGATCTTGCTCCTGACCTTGGCAAGGTTTTGATGAAGATACCAACATCACAAAAAATAAGAAAGGAAGAATACTTATCAAGACTAAAGAAGATAAAGCTTCAAGAAATAGAGTCTAAGTCTTATAGGTACTTCTATCATAATACTCTTTAAATACCTTAGTAATAATGCTCAAAACAATTTTTAAGAAAATTGAAATATTCTAAGTGTAAATAAAAATTAATTTTCAAAAATGATATGTAACGGGTTACTGTACTTGAGTAACAAGTTACATGTGAGAGAAAAGAGTTATTCAACCTCCAACGGCTAAAAGTAATCCATTAATGTCTTTGAAGTAAAAGATTACCAATTTAGGCAAAGAGGGTAATCGGTTACTCAAAGAATTGTAATCGATTACACTAAGGCATGTTTACAAACCTGTTGGACATGACACTTGAGTAACTCAAATACTGTAATCGATTACTGTAAGGACCCAAATTCTACTCTGGAAAATTTTTCATTTATTTTAACATTGTATGCATTGATTTCCCAATAGGTTGTAAGGTAAACTTTTCGAGGCTACATAACCACAAGGATGGATGCTATCGATACCCAGAACCATCAACTCCATTATGAACTTCATCGTCTTTCATCAAGGCTGAACAACATGGACGTGGATGGAGATAGTTATGAGCTCGAGTCTTAGATATTTGTCTAGGTTTCTGTTTGTAATGATTGTGGTTGTGCTTTTTCCTTTAGGATTTGAACATTGTTTGGGTTGTTTATTTTTATTTTCTACTGTTTTGGATATGCTTGTATGAACATCTTGTTATTGTGGTTGTTATGCAATATTTTCACTTTGTATTTCATACATAGTTTTATTTCATTCTGCATATATTATTTGAAATTTCATATACTATGAATATATTGTATGATATGCTCTACAAATGTCTATTGTGCTAGACTCTTGGTTGTTCTTCTTTTTTATGAAGTCAAAAGGGGGAGAAAAGTTGGGAGTAGTGTATTTTATGTAATATTCTTTCAGGCACATAACTCCAAAAGAAATGGGGAGCATACATATAGGGGGGCATACTCAAGACAAAGTCAAGATATATCATTCAGTATGCTACTCTCAGAAAAATAGACCTTCAAGAAGATATTGGTTTGTCATCATCAAAAAGGGGGAGATTGTGAAGAAGATCTTGCTCCTGACCTTGGCACAGTTTTGATGAAGACACCAACATCACAAAAAGAAGAAAGGAAGAAGACCTACCAAGACTATCGAAGACAAAGCTTCAAGATTTAGAGTCTAAGTCTTCAAGTACTTCTATCCGTACAACTACTTTATTTACTTAGTTAATAATGCTCAAAATTGTTTTCAAGGAAAACGGAAAATTCTAAATGTGTTTAAAAATAATTTTCGAAAACATGTAATGGGTTACCATACTTGAGTAACAAGTTACATGAGTGAGAAAAGAGGTATTCATCCTCAAACAGCTAAGAGTAATCCATTACTGTCTTTGAAGTAACAAATTACCATTTTTAGAAAACAGGGTAATCGATTACACTAAGGCAATTTCACAATGCTGATGGACAGTACCTTTGAGTAATAGATTACTCAAATACAGTAATCGATTACTCTGTATGAAATTTGAAATAGTTGTTAACATGATTGTTGGGTAATTGATTACCCATTTACAGTAATCAATTACTGAGAGTTGTTACACCAGTTTTCAGATTTCAAGTGAAAGGGTTTCACTCCAAACTGATTGGTTTTCATTCCAAACGAAACCTATACTTCCCTAGAGGTGTTATGGTTGATTGGAAGCCTATATAAAGGCATTGAAACACTCTCACAACAATAACAACTCAAATTACGAACTCACTTTAAAAGCTCTCACACTTTCTGAATTTTCTGCACTTTTCAAGCAACATATTCTAAAACTTTCTAAGTATTTCAGAGTTGCTTCTAAGTGCTTTCCAAACTTTTTCAAAGTTAAAAGAGCATTATTATCTATAGTATAAGAGTTGTTTTTTGGATTGCAAGTCTAGAATTGTTATATACACTTGTAAAGGCAATCCAAGCCATATTGTATATTTTTCACTTTTTCAAAGTTCACTTTCTTTCACAAGGGTGTGAAGAGAAAGGGGTTGAGTGACTTGGTATAGTGTTTACCAAGGGTGTTACTTGGAATAGGGTTTTCCAATGGATTAAGTATAAGTGAGTGTGTAAGATACAAGGAGATCTCGGGGTGAGATAATTGTAATTGCAACTCATTATATTTAATAAAGGAATCTTCGCTGGACAAGAAGGTGAACCGGTATAAAACACATCTCTTCTCCTTATCTTTGTTATATTTCTATCTTTCAAAGTCAATATTTTTCTGCATACAATTTCTCCGCTACACTTTAACTTTGATATTGCAGAAAAATTGGCCATCCTTTTGCAACAACTAATTCACCTCCCCTCTTAGTTGCAATCTCATTCTTACAAACAAGGGCTCTAACTTTACCTAAAGAGAGTAGAATAGGTGGTTCAAGTAACAATAACAATCAATTTGAATTAAAAAATATAGTCTAAAAAACTACTGATTTTAATCGATTTAATGATGAATTAATCAATTAATAGAAAGCTGGAGTTAATCGATTAACTGAAGGCTTAATCGATGAACCTACTCATTTTCTTGAAAATCTTTTGGTTCTTGATGCAGCAAGAAACCAGTGATTGACCTAATCTAATATGCAATTATAGAGAATACTGAAAGTGATTAACATAAATGAATGTTATAAAATTAAGCAAAAATATGATAATTGCATGTAAGTAAAAGAGTGGGGTAAGAAAGAAGATAACACAACCAATTTATACTCGTTCGATTGTCAATCCACATGCAATCCATATTTAGTCATCCCCTTCTGATCTTGGGAGATTTGCTTTACTAAGAAGAATCCAAATGTTTATACAAAACACTTCTTCCACCAAGAACTCTCTTGGACCAAGTTTCTAATGGCTCATCACCACTTCTAACTAAGTATACCCAATGAGATCTCTTATTGGATCATGACCGCAACCTAGGATTTCTTCTAAATTTCTCTCTTCCTCCAACTTAATACCTGACACCCTCAAAGAGACAAATTTATAAATTGATAGTAAAAATGTGTATAAAGTTCTTTTGCACCTACAATGTTCTGATCAAACACTAATATTCATAACACAACTACCTTTTGATAAACCTCACAATCTCATAGATGAATTTGAATGATTATGAGTCACAAACGGAATATCTTTGAAAACTCTCAATGTATGAAAAATAAGACTCTTTTCAAATATTTAAAAACTCTTTTTTTTTTAGAAAACCACTCTGGAAAAGGTATATCAATCTTACATCAAGTTCATGAAAATTTCTTGTTTTCATTTCTTCAGTTTCAAACTGTTTTCTATTGAGGATAATCGACTAACTAACCACTTAATCAATTAACGTTTCTTTAAAACGTCCAAGATTCCAAAAACAAAAAATGATTTAATCGATTAACCAATCTTTTAATCTATTAACATATTTCTGAAAAGACTTGGTTAATGTTGCATGAACCTCTAACATGAATGATTAACGTATGATGCATGATTTTAAAAATTATAAAAGTATTAATACATTAAAATCATGCATGTATGCTAGATGCACCTAAATCATGTTATGTATGAAAATCTCTTATGCATTATGTTCAAACTCTAATTATGTGAGATTTATCATCATAAGGTTCACTCAACTTAGACTCTACCCATTCAAAGTATTTTAGGACCTAAAATAAAAAGATTATTTTAGCCTTGTTTATCATTTATTAAAGCTTGAATATGTATGTCTTCATGTTGTTGTATTTGGTTTGCCTTTGTTTTCAAACTTTAGACTTTGTCTTTATCAAAATCATATTCTTGCATGTTTGTATTCACAGAATTCCACGTTGTAAGCAAATATCCACTTGTACCAAATGAGTGTGTCACCCAATATGGAAATGGGCATCAAATCCATCTTCTAACAGGAGGAAATTGGGTACATATGAAAAAATTGCTCACATGAAAAACATTCTAGTGGTCCACACCCATTAAAAGGCCACATGTTCAATTTTTTAGGGTTTGTGGTCAAGGTAAGGGTTGGTGGTGGAATTTGAATAAGTGGTGGGATGAGGTTGTGGGGAAGAAGAATTTGAGAGAACCTGAGTGGGGAACCGGATTGGGTCTTATGAGTGGTGGTAGTTTGGGTCGGATCTGCTATATGAGATTTGAAATTAAAAATTGATGTTCCCTCTAGAGTTCATTGTTTATTTCAATAAAGCTTGTCTAAGAAGTTCCATATATGCTAATTTATCCAAAATAAATAGGTCTTCTACAAGTTGAGGAGTGATTTTGGGAGGCACGATGAGCGTAGATGAAAACACCAAGGTACTAAAAAGCGAATTAAAAGAAAATAAATTAACGAATGCTCTAAGTTTTTCATATTTTCCAGCGCAAAAAAGTTCAGTATTTAAACATAAAGGATAACCCTAATATGAATAGTATCCACACACTAACATAAAGAGTAAATTACACTGACACCCCCTGAGTTTTAATGAAATAAGTGTCATTTTTTACAGACTAACCCTACATATGAAATAAGTGTAATTTTTTACATAAATAAATATGATAAGTGTAATGAAGTTAAACAAAATATGGTATATACACATTTTCATTATTTTTTGTTCGTTATAATATCGAATAAGAGTGATTTAAATAATATTTCCTTCTAATTAACGATGCATTTTTTAATGTACCAAAAATAATGAAAATGTATTGACTCATATACTATTTTGAAAATGTTCATTATATATCACACTTATTTCACATGCAGTGATAATTTGTGCAATGTATATACAAAAATCAGGAGGTTTTTTGTAGAGGTAAAAAATGGAAGAGTAATCTGTGTAATTTCACTAAAACTTAGGGGGTGTCAGTGTAATTTACTATAACATAAAAATACTAACAAATAAATTAAAACCCATTATGGTCTATCTCTCTTTTACTATTGGGCCTGTTGTTATTTTCTGGATTTTTTGAGCCCAAGCTACTATCGTATGTTCCTTCACATTCAACATTCTCTGTAAACAAAGCCCTTATATATTTTTGTAACATTATAGTGTGTTATACATGTTTTCCATTTAAAATTCTTGTCCTTATTTCTTCAAAGAGCTTTTGTGCGTAATATATTCCTCCACAAATTCAATTGGTGTCATAGTTATTTTAACACCAAATAAATATCTACTCATACTAGAATATAAGTTATTCCTTAAATTTAATCATTGTTGTTTTTTGTTTTTATAATATATTTTAAACTATAAATAGATTTAAGGAGATAAATTATCTTATGATATAAGAAAATATTTTATCTAAATAAATGTAAGGAGATAAGTTAACTTCTAAGGCAAACGGATACTTTATTATGTTACCAATATACCTCTTGTTTTTTATCTAAAATTTTGGGCCCCCGAAATAAAGTCCACAAAGTAGCATCATAACCTACGGCCTCCTTCTTCGGGAGGAGAGAGAAAGAAAAAACAATGACAACCGATGCAACAGTTGAAGAAGTTGTGGCGGTGCCTTCACCGGAACCGGAGATTGGTTCCAAAAACAAACTAGAGAGACAGTGGACTTTCTGGTTGGATAACCAATCCAAAACGAAGCAAGGTGCTGCTTGGGGTTCCTCTCTTCGCAAAATCTACACCTTTAACACCGTCGAAGAATTTTGGTGGTGCGTGCTTTTCCCCTTCTACCTCTTCTTTATTTTCCTTTAACTCCTTTTATTTTATTTTATTTTATCAACCGGGGTCACAAAATAACGAATAAAACTTAGAGATCAATGTTTTGTCGATAAACATGATTATATAGCATTATGACACCATGTGGCTGACCCCACGTTGGGATAAATGTTTGATTGTTGCTGTTTTATCAATTTATCTTCATTGGAATCCATTTTCTATCTATTTTTATTTTTATTTTTATGGAGTGAGACCGCTAGCGTGTTGGTCTTGTTGCTAATAATTCCAGGTTTTATGTTCTTTTTTTTTTATTTCTGAGAAATTACATGACCCTTTGGCTTAATTGCACTATATTCACCCCTTAAGATTCAGTTATGGTGATTTGAATTACATTACCTCCATCATTTGCTGAAAATAATTAAGTTAAATACCGGGGGTAAGTATAATTTCCTTTTTATGTTGTCGTTTTTGTTTTGATACAATATGGCCTTGGTTAAAAGAATGCAATAAATTTGATGTGAAACTGTTGATGCAGTTTATATGATCAAATATTCAAGCCCAGCAAGTTGGTTGGGAATGTAGACTTCCATTTGTTCAAGACTGGAGTTGAACCAAAATGGGAAGATCCTGAGTGTGCCAATGGAGGAAAGTGGACTGTTGCTAGCAACAGAAAAGCTAACCTTGATACCATGTGGCTTGAAACAGTAATTGTTTTTTAATCTCTAATTTTGTTTGTTTTATGTAATATGAAAGATATGTTACTTTGCAATTGTTCTAAAAAATTTCATTCATGTTGTTTAGCTTATGGCTTTAATTGGGGAGCAATTTGATGATGCTGAGGATATATGTGGTGTGGTTGCGAGTGTTCGCCAAAGGCAGGACAAGCTTTCGTTATGGACAAAAACCGCTGCAAATGAGGCTGCCCAAGTATGTTATTATGTTTAAACAAAGAGTAAATTACACTAACACCCCCTGAATTTTAGTGAAATTACACAAACTATCCCTCCATTTTTTAAACCTACACAAACTATCCGTAATTATATACATATATTAGGCTGACTACCCCTTTAAGAGAGATAAATCTAATTTCTTAAACATAAAATGGTGACGAGTGTAATTAAGTCAAACAAAAATATGGTATGTGAAGACCAAGTTCAAATAGTATAAGAGTCGATGTCTATTCGTTGTTTTTAGTTCATTACAAACTGCTTCACTAATTCTAAGGATGTGTTTAAATTACTCTTATACTATATTGTAACTAAACAAAATAATGAGTATACATTGAATCTTATACTATTTGGACTTGTCTTCACAATATATCATATTTTGTTTAACTTAATTACACGTCATTATTTTTTGTTTACGAAATTACACTTATCTTTCCAATGGGGTTAGTTAGTGTAATGTATGTATATAATTATGGGTGGTTTGTGTATGTTTAAAAAGAGAGGAGTGATTTGTGTAACTTCACTAAAACTCATGGGTGTAAGTATAATTTACTCTTAAACAAATGATTCTTGCTACTTTATTATCTTTGCTGCATGCAATTTCATATTGTGTTAATAATGGCATGCATGTGAAGGCCTTTAAATCAATGTAGGAAAAGGAAAAGACATCTTATGGTGCTTGAGGGTATGGTAGTCAAAATTGGGAGTTCGGGACCCTACTCGTGAGATTGCATGATCTTATGATCCCTGACCCCCATCTTGTGCTCGATCTCAGTCTTGGTTATGCTTCTGTGGGGTCGGGTAGGATCGTCGTGTGGATGTGTAAAACCGGTGGAATTGACGAGCCCACCGTTCCCTTAATCTCTCTCACTCTCTATCTCTGCTTCACTTTCTCTCTTTCTCATTGTATGATTCTGCAACTTGAGCTTCAACTCCAGCTGCCATCATGGGTGGTAGAGAATAAGCTAACCAGGTCATGTGCGATCTGGTTTGTTAGAAACCCTAAAAATTATATTTTCTTATTTATAAAAAAACTTTATGCAGCTTGCTGGTTGGATCCCAAAGACCGATAACTAGTTACTTTCAATCTTCCCGACTATTTTAGTCCCTTAAGCATCACAGTTAGGAATGTAGGATGCTTGGTATTTTGGGTCTTTTATACTGTTATCCATAAGGTGCTAAATCCATGCCTGAACCAGGAAGATGTGCCTAAGGTGCCAGGGCCATGTGCCTCTCACATAGGGATGGCAAAAATAACTGACCCGTGGGTACCCATCAAAATACCTGCAATGCACTACCCGTGCTCGCCCGGCCTCGTTGCCATACCCTACTCTCACAAGGGGGGCACCCTCTCAACCAGCAAGAGGAGCTGACTCTTTCCGGTGCCTTGCCTTAGTAGTGTCTTAGGCATGCCTTTTTAAGCCTTTGACTACATATTGACATATAAAGTAGATATATAAGCTTTGATTGAGTGTGCTGCTTTCTCTTCCAATCTTGAAAGTATCAATTATGCTGTCCTAATTCATGATTCTATGATATTTTTACAAACATGATATACAACTTGAAAGAAAGTGGAGCCTCATGTTGATGGATCTCGTTATAACAATTTATGGGGTTAACGACTCAAGAGAGTTGCACATAACACATTAATGAAAAATGAAATGCATCAAATACCCTGAACTTCTGTTGTGGCTACAAATTTCAGATAGGTAGCACTTGGAAGCAATTATTATTGTTTTGGAATTTATTTTGCAGATGAGCATTGGTAGGAAGTGGAAGGAGATAATTGATGTTACGGACAAGATAACATATAACTTCCATGTAAATTTATGCTCAAATTTTCATTATAACTAATGCATTAAACAACTCTATAATTTTGACATCTCTAGTTGTTGTTGCAGGATGATGCTAGAAGGGAAAGATCTTCAAAGGGTCGATACAGTGTATAAACACTGCTGGAGCATTTCTTGCACTTGTTCTGACAAGGATGCAATGTTGATCTTTTAACCATATTGTGCACTATGTACTAGAGAACATTGTGCTTTTGGTTGTTGTGTTGTTTTTCTCATATTATGTCTTCTGATGTTTGGCGTTTCTCCACTAACAAACCGATACATTTATATGGGACCACGTCTTTTTTTTCAATATGTATATCATAAGTTATTCAAAATATAAAGTTAATATATATTAGATAATATATATTAGAGAATGTTTTATATTTCTGACCAATTAAAAACAAAAAGTACATAGAGTAGAGTAGTAAAAAGTTTGGAATGTGTTTACAACATTGATGCAACCAAAATCTTTTAGAAAATCAACTCAGGTTTAAACGATAATCTCTACCAATTTAAAAGATAACCAAAATTATCTTTAAAGTTCCACCTTCAACATTTTATATAATAAAAATCTTCTAAAAAACCAATATAAGGTTAAAGGACAATTATTTACTATCTGTAAAAATGGTCAAAAGTATATCTCTAAATATTCAAAAATCTAAAATCATTTTATAAAAACCAGAATTGTTCACCACTTTACCTAAACATTCTAATTCAGATTCTAAATAACTAATTATTTTATTTCTAATTAGAATTATGTTTGTCGACTCAAAATACTTCTTAGTCATGAATAGCATGCTCTGCATTATAATTTCTTCATTAATCAATGAAAACACTGAAATTACAAGAAAAATAGTTAAAAATACAATGGCCCCTTGGTATGATTAAACCTTCCTTTAAAATTTAAGGAGTTAAAATTACTTTATATTTATCAAATCGTTATGGGGATCAAGCATAACCCAACCACCTTTTTTGTGTCTCTAAAACATTGTCTATTGAGATTGAAGTGAAGTCAACCACTGTGATTGCAACACCGTTTTCCTGCCTATGTTGATGAAGACTCAAGACTCTAGGAAGGTCGCTTAATTTTCTTTTTAGAAATCCTAAGATGATTGCTTAGTATTGAGTCTAGAGTCTAGGTTAGGTAACCTAAATGATGATCGCCTCACCCGCTCGTAAGATTGCCAAAATCCTTTTTGAGAGTCACCATTCTCCTTTTTAGTAGGTTGCATTAAAAAGTATATTTTCTATAAAAATCATGCCTTACTTTAGTACCTACTTATTTTTGGAGGGTTACCTCTTTTTCGAGAAAACCTATAGTTTTTCTGATAATTGATCCTAACAGTGAAATAATCGATTATCTGACTGCATATCTCCGTTAATCGATTAAGAGTCTTTTTAATCGATTAATAAGAGTTCCAGTAACTATTTATTTTGATTGCTTGGCAGTTTTAATCGATTATGTAACTGTTAATTGATCATGTTCAACACAAACATGTTAATTTTCAAAGACGTTAATCGATTAAGAGGTCATTTAATCGATTAACTCTGTTGAAAACAGAAAATTATAAATGACCGGTTTTTCTGCACTTTAAACATAACTTTGATTTTCACATTTTCAAACTTTCAATTCGAAATCCCAAATCTTTGTGAAGTATTTTTCTTGTGCTTTAAGTGTCAAATCCCTTGTGAGAAAAACTCATTGGTGAAGAGTTTTATTGGCTTCTTGTTTTAAAAAAGAAAGGCTTTTTTAAAACTACTGCATATTTGAGTGCACAAACCTTTTTCCAGTCCTTCTTGATTTCTCATACCCTTGTGAGTGTGTGTGAGTCAATCATCATCTGGGTTGTAGGTGGCTTATAAAAGCCGAAGAACTCTTCTTGAAGAAGTTCTTGCTGAAAAGCTTGTTTCTTTGTAAAAGTGTTGTAAACATCTCTAAGGTTTAGAGATTGAAGAGTGTAATATTGGTTGGTTGCGGTTAGTCTGATATAGTCTTCGCTGGGTATCTTGTTAGCGCATCGAGTAGCAAGATTGGCAGCCGTTGTGAACGGAGGGAAATTGTCTAGTCTTGGCGAAATATGATCCGTGTAACAAGTAGGAAAGGCTCAAGTTGGAAGTGTGTGAGTAAAGAACATATCTTTCAACTATAGTGAAGCAAATCTCCCAAGATCAGAAGGGGAGGCCTGGATGTAGTTTGCTAGTGGAAAGGCGAACGAACTAGGATAAAATTCTTGATCTTCTTTCACTTTCCCTTAACTTTTACTTTTCAAGCATATTGCATTTTCTTGCCTTTTTTACTTAGAAAGATTGAGTCTTTATTCATAAAGATTGAGTCTTTGATATCTTGATCATTGATGTGTGATGTCTGTGATATCGTGATAAGTATTTGCATGATTCTTGCATAGCTTGTTTGCCAAGAAACTGTTTTATCAAAATTTTGTCTTTGGGTTTTCTGCACTGAATAATCGATTGTTTTCTATGTTAATCGATTATATATGTTGTTAATTGATTGTTTCTGAATATTTATGATTCTCACTGCGCATTTTTGAAAAACGGACATACTAACCGCTCACACCTATTCACCCCCTCTAGGTGTTGTACTCTGATTGACCGATACCATAACATCTATCACAAACACACATTAATGTAATTTGTGAACGAGTTGAATAACTATACAATTAGACCAATATCCTGAGCACTTTGATAACTGACAATAATATAATCAATTATTTAGAGTTCTAGTAGCTAAGGTCTTGGATTTCTTGGTTTCAATAATCAATTATCCTACATGTAATCGTTTATTTACAACAAAAACCAAATTTTTAGCAGGATGATAATTGATTACCCATGAGATAATCGATTAGATTTAACAGAAAACATTTTGTATAAAAGCTAATTTTCACCTATGTGCTCAAAATGTTCATGTATCCATAGATTTCCAATATTCACTTTCATTTTATTCTAGAGCGAAATTCTTGTCGTTGAAAAAGTTCTTAAGTTTCTTTGAGTTTAAGAGTGAAAATGAAAGAAGTTTAACATTCTTTTCAATTGTGCATCTTGTTTACACAAATCTTGCATTAACCAAACTTAACCTTTAGAGTTCTTGTGAGATTTTTGTTTTAGGTTTGTAGCTGAGTTTTAGTTTTCACATTAGCACATTCTAGGTGTAAATAACTCAAAACAACTTCTTAGATAATGATTTAAATTCTCTAGGTGTGTTGAGTATCACCATTGGGTAGAGAATTGAGAGAAAATCCTAGTTGCGGTTAGGTGGTGTCTTCACGATTTACAAGGGTCTTGGTTGGGAGGAAGAAGTGGTTGGGGCTGGACCGTGAGAAAGGTGTGAGTATCCTTTAGAGATGGGTAGAAGGTCAAACCATCTTTGAGAGACTCTAAGACTGAGAAAGAAGTCTTGTAAATTCTTGGAAGTGTGTTTGTAAAATACACTGATTCCAATAGTGAAGAAAATTTTTCCAAGATTAGAAGGGGATACCTAGATGTAGTTTGCACGTGGACAAACAAACGAATCAAGATAAAATTCTTTGTTGCATTCTTCCTATCCCTTAATCCTTTACAATTAAGTCTTATAAGTAATTTATCGATTTAATTGATTTGCTTATTGATTTTAGTGTCTACCTACATTGTGTGTATAATTAGACATCATTTCTTTAAGTGAATTGATTTTGTTTCTAATTGAATTGGGGATTACTTGTTGTATAAGAAACTATTTTTGCAAGAATTCAAGAATCATAATAATCGATTACTACTGTTACTAATTGATTATTTACTCTGATAGTAATCGATTATCCTGTACTAGTTTTTTCAATATTCTCATTAACCGGAAAAATGACATTAGTGATCCTCTACAAATATTGACACCACTCTAGGTTTATCTTTACTCTTGTGTTTACCCAACACTATACTATTTCATTGATTAATCCATATCCTTTTGATAAAATATGATGTGCAACAAAAGATAATAAGATACAAATACCTTATGATCTTTCTTCTTGAGAATAACCTTGTCAACCAATTTAACTTTATTTCTTACCACATTACCTTCCTTGTCAAATTTATTCTTGAAAACCCACTTGGTTCCAATAATTGACTTGTCTTTAGGTAGATAGTGTCTAAACATCATTTTAGACCTAATTAAAGTCTTCACTCACTACTTGAATCCATACTTCATTAAGTATGGCAACCTCTACATTCTTTTGTTTTATTTCAAATACCAATCAAAATATTCCGACTCTATTAAACTTGATCTAGATCTTATCATATCATTGGGATTCCATTCCCAATGATGGGATATTGTGGGTGGTAGCTTTTGAAATTCCAAGATCTTAGACAATCTTTATGTTTTGGAGTTAGATCTTCATGTTGATCATCTACTGATTCTTCAAGTTTGTTCTTGTTTTGATCTTCTGATTTATTAAGATTGAGATCTACTAAATAATAATTTAGCTCTAATAATCTCTTATCAGGCTGCTTATCATCAAACCTTAAATTGATAGACTCCCCTATAAACAAGATTCTAGAATTATAAACTCTAAATCCTTTAGCAATTAGAGTGTATCCTAAAATAATTGAACTATCAGCCTTCACATTAAACTTTCCTAGTTCATCCTTCGTATTTAAAATATAACATTTATAACCAAAAAGATGAAAGTACGGAATGTTGGATTTTGGAACTTTCTTCAATTGATATGGAGTTTTAATAAGATTAAGTCTAATATATATTTTGTTAGGAATGTAGCGTGTTGTATTAATAGCCTCAACCCAAAAGTGCTTAGGAACAAAATCATCATTGAGCAAATGTTCTAGCCATTATATTCCGAATAGATCTACCATCATTAACGTTGTATTAATAGCCTCAATTCATCATTAATTTTGAAGTACTTGATAACCATTATAATTGGGTAATGGAGGAGTGACCACCTTTCTAAATTAATGATGAGTTTGATGCATTGCATAAAGATCTTGTTAATATGATCATCTAACCAAATTCTTTTGATATTGGCATGTACCTTTATTATATTATGAAATATGATTAACCCGTTGATGTTTGGTATCAATTGATATTAATGATAATTTTTACATTACATCTAAAATGTTGTTTAATCATAGGTCAACCAAATTTGATTGATGAAGATGCATAAGATAACACCAAGGAAAATGCAAATCAAATGATAATCATGTTATAGAAGCTTCTGATATATTTGATGAAAAATGGGTGCCTCAATTGAATGTAACTATGCCTACTTGAACATGAAGAAACATAATATTGTTGTTCTTTTATTATTTTAGTGTCCCTTTCTGCAACTTGTAAAAATAATCTAGAAGTTTTCTTAAATTTGTATACCTTCAAAGTGGAAGAACTTTGAGTTCCTTAATTGCATTTTAAGAGTATAGACTTGATACTTTTTGGCATTAATTACTTTATGTAATGTTTGCTACTCAACTAATAGCTATTAATATGAATTTATTAACGTTCGTTTAAAGTTATATTGAAACAAATATTAGTATGTTAGTATTTTTTAGTGAATAGGATTTGAACCATCAATATCTTTATCATTCTACACCTTAAACCCTCTACCCTAATCACGTGTTGACTCCCAATTACATTGGAATTTGTTGTTAGAAATTCATTAATTTCTAATTAAAGTGAGCATTATATATTTAATACAATTATATTGGTCATTTATTTTGGGTTACAAAATAAGTAATCTAATTTTCTGACAATCCATAGAACTTCTAAAACTGATAATAGATATGCGTTTAATGAGTGGATATCCAAAATGGTTGGCCTATAGGGCATAATTTGAACACTATAAGTTAACGCATAAATGAACGGTTATGATCCCAAGACACCAAATCATAAATAGTTTTCACATCTCCCCATCAGAGAGAAAACGAATGTCCCAAAATGAATTCAGGATTTGGTTGAGGAACACCATCATACCAAAACTATCTCAAAAGGTACACCAAATGAGTAGATTTGAGAACATGAATTCAAGTATGACTTTGTATCATTATTTTACATAATAAGTGAGAATCATGAGATTCAAGATCTTGAGATTGATATTTTACTGGAAATCTAACATTTGTTTCATTGTGTGGAGTTGGACAAAGAACTATCAGCATTTGTCTAAGAGCTTAGAAGCAGCTTGACCAGCATGAAAATGAGGGGAATGAATCCTCTTAATTTCTTTCCAATGGAGAGTATCAAGTGTTAGATCTATCAGAATAATTCATTAACCATTCATCTTGCATTGGTCCCTTTTTAAAACTAAAATGAATGATTGGATCTACCATTTTCAATTGGAAAAAAATGAAGAGGAAACATTCCAGACAGTGACATTGTTAATTTTCAATATTAAAGAATGAAGTACAAAGGATATTTCCTTTTCTATGAGATGTACATGTTTCTTGCAACTAGGATGTTATAATTTATGAGTTAGCGTTACTGGAATATCAACAAAAGTGGTGACAGAAGCTCAAGCCATTACAAATTAGAAATAAAGACAACATGTGTGGCGCCCAATGCACGAGGCTCAATTTGAACCCAAGCAACAACTTTACAGTGGTGTCAAACTCACCCTCTTAACTAAAGAAAACATGTATTTTGATAATTATGCTTCCCGATTTGTTACCGATGTAAAGGAAGTATAGCTATTAGAAACTGAAGCATCTTGTATGGATGACAAATTGCATATCAAATCTAGGATTCTCTATTTTTTTTCCTCACAGAAAATGGTTGAATTGACAATGAATCATGATTGAAATACTTTCCATATTCTAATCAAATATTTCTGGAAGGAAAAAAAATGTGTTTATTAGCTTACCAAGAAATGGATGACATGCATGGAACTAGTACGTATGTTACAAAATGAGATACATTTGATAAACTATCATGCAAGAAATCCAAGCCATTCTCCGTTCTTCTTCGCCAACCTGATCAACCCTTGTCTCTGTTTTGCATCCGCTCCTATCGATTTGCAGAATTCGGTGATTACCTAACATTTCAGAATATGAAATCAAGCATTGTCGATAACAAATTATGTTGCACGCTTACATCTATTTTATGAACAGAAGTAGTTACCAACATTTTGAAACAGTTGCATGAACAAACTCAATTTCTTATCCCCTTTAACCTTGAATGCTCTTATTACTTATTACCGTTTTCTAATTAGTCTTTCAATATTTGGACTCTAAAAGTATAATCCATTTCCCAAAAATGCAAATTTTGTAAATTTGAAGTCAGTGAAATTTTAACCAATCTCATGTCAGAAGAATAACATAAAACAAAGCAGTACCCCAATACTTCATTGTTATTAATCCTTAATGTCTTTTGTAGTCCAAAATATATTATATTTTGCATTTGATCATTTCAAATTTCAAATACATAACAAGAGGAGTAATCCATTCCTCTGATTGAAAGATTTCAGACCCCTCAATCTAACCAAACTTGAAACATACAAACCACATTTTCAACTTTAATTTCTAGAAAACCAGAACACATAAAATTCTAGAAAACCAGAACACAAAAAGAAACGAAATTGTTCAAATTAAGCATAAGATAAACATAGATAAGTCTGGGGTATGAAAAGGGGAGATGTACCTCACTTTATCGAAGTTGTTTCCGAGATTTGAATTCATGACCTCTATGTCACAAGTCAAACAACCTTATCATTTTGTCGAAACTCAACCTCTTAGCTTAAAATAAAAATTAAATAAAAAAACTTAATTATGTTTTTATGGGATCCAAAAGTTGGCCCAATTTTGGTTTAATTTACTAATTACTACTTACATAATATGTTAGCCATACTTTTGGGACTTACTTCCCAACCTGACTCATCCACGCGAAGGATGACGATGTGAGACTTACTTCCCAACACAACTTACATGTAACAATTGAAGTCATAAAATTAATGAAAATTTACCTGGGAATGCAAAGCAATAGCTTTGCCTCTAATCTGGTTGAAACGCTTCTTACCAACGATATTACGGGTAATTACCACAAGAGGTGCAAAAATACCTTTCCCTTCATTGACATTTTTCATCATAGGTTGCAACGTCACTGGCTTACTTCCAATGCGAACTTGTGATGGCACTGACTTAGCCAACATGGTGTAATCTTCACCAACCATGGAAGTTCCCCAGCTTCCATAGAAGGAGGAACCTACACATATTGAAGTAGCCATTTGTTATCTCAATATCTGTGGTTTGTAATAATGTGAATATAGCTTCTTTTTTTAGATTGTTAAGAGATTTTGGGTGTGAAAGAGGAGATAGCCAGTGGTTTAGATTTTAGAACTGGATGATAGTGTGATTTACAACTTAGAAACATTAGGAGCCACACAAATTGGTAATTTGGATTTTTAGTTTTTGGGGTTAAAAGTGTACAACACAAATATGATTTATACCGTTATTTCCCCCTGTTATTTTATAAAAATACAGTATTTTTTTCTCTCTTTTATCATTAGGGCCCTGCAGCCGGTGCAGGCATGAGTAGTGCATATATGTGTTCATACACACACTATTTGTGGGTAGTCATACGGGTAGCAAATATCCGTAGGTACCTAATGAATTTTCAATTTTAATTATATTTTTATATATTTTACAACAATTAATATATAAAAATAATTATTACTTAGATAATATGATAGTATATGATAGTTTTATTAATATAGTTAATGACTAAATTTTATTAGGAAAAAATAATAAAATTGAGAAATATAATGTTAAATTAATAATAATTAAGTATAAAATATTTAATTAAAATATATACGTGAGTACCCGCAGGGCGGATATCATGATACTCGTTCTTATCCATGAGTTATTTTTGCGGATATCCATTGCGAGTATTTTAATAGGTACCTACAAGTCTAAGTATTTTTGTCATCCCTATAGCTAAGATACTAATGGATTGTTTTTAAAAAGAGACTAATTTTGTTTTTTAGAAAAAGGTGTGAGGATTTTAAATGGAACGTTTTAATCATTTGAATTGGTTTGGGAAAAAATGGGAAGTAATATTTATCTTTAAATTTTAAGTTATATTAACATTCAAGAAATTTGAATTTATTTTATGGATAATGAATTCATTCTTTTTGGACAACCTATCTAACAATAATGGTCACTTCAGATACTTCATGCAAAGACAAAAACATTTATCCCATATGCCTAATTTAATTCTGTAAGGACCAAAATTCTACCATTGAAATTTTTCTCATTTTAATATAGATATTCCTATCATCTCTATTCCTCTTCAGTTAAACAACATTCAATACTTTAAATTCAATTATCGTAATATACTAGGACCCTTTCCCATGAAACAGAAAAACATAATTCATATATTTCCTTATCGGTAAGTACCGCATATGACTAGTTATGGGATTCCAAAATACCCATAACTATTAATATTCAGCATTACAAAAATATAGTACTAAATCAGTTAGGATTTACAATTATCCAATTAACAGTTTACATCAACAAAAAGCAAAATAAGGATTTCGAGTTTTAAGCTCCACTTGCCTCGAACCGAGTATCCTCAACTACCTCGTTCACCTACAATGGGATTATCATGACAGATATACACAATAACAAAGGAGTAAGTTATCAATTCAATAAATATCAGTAAACGATAATCCACACTTTTAGGGTTTTAATACAAGACTTGACAATAAAAGATAAAATCTACATATCATGTTTATCCGTCTCATGTTACCACATCCAACACTTTGGATTTGCCCGTTCATCTCTACCATACCTTGTCACCTCCTTCTTCAATACCATTTCAAATCATTATTTTCCACTTGTACGTTTACCTTTCCATTACCACTTAGGGCAAGTCATACACAATACCACGTAGGGCAAGTCATACACAATACCACGTAGGGCAAGTCATACACAATACCATGTAGGGCAAGTCATACACAATACCACATAGGGCAAGTCATACACAATACCACATAGGGCAAGTCATACACAATACCACATAGGGCAAGTCATACACAATACCACATAGGGCAAGTCATACACAATACCACATAGGGCAAGTCATACGCAATACCACATAGGAAAAGTCATACACAATACCACATAGGGCAAGTCATACATGATGTCATCTAGGACAGGTCATTCTCTATACCACATCGGGCAAGTCATACACAGATCATATACGTAATCAGAAAATCCACACATTTTCTATTATCATATACCATTAATAACTTCTCCTTACCTCGGTGAGTGTTGGGTTTGGTTCTTGGCAACTTTAGAAGTTCTACCGACACCGCCGCCAACTCTAGGATCTTTCCTCATTCCCACCATATAACACAATGTTAGTCATTTATTCCAAATATCACATAAACGACTTATATTACATTATTTAACCACACAAGACATTTCATCATATTTTCAATGTTGTTAAACTACTTTTATGATAAGTATACAACCATCCAAAACATACATAATCATCTCATATTTCATCATTGGAAAGTAAACTCATCTTCTACCTCTAACAATTTTACCCATTTTAACCACATTTTCTCTTTAGGATTTTGGGGTTTTCATGAATCAACCCACAACCCTTTTCATTCTTGAAATACTAACTCTAAACCAAGAGTTGTAAGAGAGAAACAACATAAAACGAACCATAACTCAAAAGGATGAGTTTCCATGGTTTCCTTCATTTTTTTGAAAAGAGATCCAACATACCCAAAATAGGTTTTGAAGAGAAGAAGAGAGTTAGAATCAAGAGTTTTACCTCTTCTCAAGCTCTTAAATGAGTATCCAAGCTTCTTGTTCTTGAAAAAGTTCTCTTCTCTCACTCTTCTTCTTTTCTAAACCCTAGGTTGAGTTTGGGGGTTTCTCATTTAATACAACTCGTCGGGTTCTCGCTTAAGCGATCCCTTTCTCGCTCAAGCAAGAAAATCCCGACTATTTTTAAAAACTCAGATTCGACCCTCTCGCTCAAGCGAGAATCTCACAGTATCAACAGTCCCAAAATGTCATTTCTCGCCCAGGCGAGAATCCTCCATTATAGCCCAGGATTTCATGTAACACCCCAAATTTTAAGTCTTGAAAATCATAGTATCAGCCCTCGGATCCTCGCTTGAGCGAGAGATTCTCGCTTGAGCGAGAGAAGTTCACCTGGGAGGGTGAAATCATGGGCTATACTGGAGGATTCTCGCCTGGGCGAGAAATGTCATTTTGGGGCTGTTGCCACTGTGAGATTCTCGCTTGAGCGAGAGGGTCATTTTGGGGTGTTGCCACTGTGAATGACTTACTTACTGAATGACTGACTTACTTACTAAATGACTGACTTACTTACTTATTGAATGACTGACTGACTTACTGATTGACTTATTTAATGAATGACTTACTTACTGAATGTCTGACTGGCTTAGTGACCGACTTACTTACTAAATGACTGACTGAATGACTGAATGACTGGCTAACTTACTGAATGACTGATTGACTTACTTAATTAATGACTGACTAACTTACTTTCTGACTGACTTACTTACAAAATGACTGACTGACTTACTATCTGACTGACATAATGAATGACTTACTTATTGACTGACTTTCTGACTCACTGGCTTACTTACTGAATAACTGACTAACTTACTTAATGAATAACCAACTGACTTACTGACTGAATGACTGACTTACTTACTGAATGACTTACTCACTGACTTACTGAATGACTGACTCACTGACTGACTGACTTACTTACTGAATGACATATTGACTTTGTTACTGAATGACTGAATCACTTACTTAATGAATGACTGAATCACTTACTTAATGAATGACTGACTCACTTACTTAATGAATGACTGACTCACTTAGTCAGTTAGTAAGTTAGTCATTCAGTAAGTTAGTAAGTAAGTCATTATGTCAGTCAGTAAGTTAGTAAGTAAGTCAGTAAGTCAGTCAGTAAGTTAGTCATTCAGTAAGTTAGTAAGTTAGTAAGTCAGTAAGTGAGTCAGTTTGTTAGTAAGTTGGTAAGTTAGTATGTCAGTAAGTCAATCAGTAAGTTAGTCAGTCAGTCATTAAGTTAGTCAGTGAGTAAGATAGTAAGTCACTCAGTAAGTTAGTGAGTCAGTAAGTTAGTGAGTCAGTAAGTCAATCAATCAATTAGTCATTCAGTAAGTTAGTATGTCAGTCAGTAAGTAAGTCAATCAGTCAGTAAGTTAGTAAGTTAGTAAGTCATTAAGTCAATCAGTCAGTATGTTAGTGAGTCAGTAACTCAGCAAGTAAGTCAGTCCGTAAGTTAGTGAGTCAGTAAGTCAGCCAATAAGTCAATGAGTAAGTTAGTGAGTCAATAAGTTAATTAGTAAGTTAGTGATTCAGTCATTAAGTTAGTCATTCATTAAGTTAGTAAGTCAGTCTGTAAGTCAGTCAGTAAGTTAGTGAGTCAGTAAGTCAGAAGTAAGTTAGTCATTCACTAAGTTAGTAAGTCAGTAAGTCAGTAAGTTAGTAAGTTAGTAAGTCAGTAAGTCAGTAAGTCAGTCTGTAAGATAGTCATTAAGTCAGTTAGTCAGTCAGTGAGTTAGTCATTCAGTAAGTTAGTAAGCCAGTCAATAAGTCAGTCACTAAGTTAGTTAGTAAGTTAGTGAGTCAATATGTCAGTTAGTAAGTTAGTGAGTCAGTAAGTTAGTCATTCAGTAAGTTAGTAAGTTAGTGAGTCAGTAAGTCAGTCAGTAAGTCAGTCAGTAAGTCATTCAATAAGTTAGTGAGTCAGTAAGTTAGTGAGTCAGTAAGTCAGTCAGTAAGTTTGTCATTCAGTAAGTTAGTAAGTCAATCAGTAAGTTAGTGAGTCAGTAAGTCAGTTAGTAAGTTAGTCAGTAAGTCAGTTAGTCTATCAGTAAGTTGGTGATTCAGTAAGTCAGTCACTAAGTTAGTCATTCAGTCAGTCAATCATTAAGTTAGTGAGTCAGTAATTTAGTAAGTTAGTAAGTCAGTTAATCAGTAAGTTAATCAGTAAGTTAGTGAGTTAGTCAGTAGGTCAGTGAGTCAGTAAGTCAATCAGTAAGTTAGTCATTCAGTAAGTCAATCAGTAAGTCAGTAAGTAAGTTAAGTCAGTTAGTAACTTACTAAGTCACTAAGTCAGCCAGTAACTTAGTGACATACTGACTGACTTACTAACTTACTAAATGACGAACTTATTGACTGACTTACTGATTCACTAACTTACTGACTGACTTACTGACGCACTAACTTACTGGCTGACTTACTGACTCACTAACTTACTGACTGACTTACAAACTGATTGACTTACTAACTTACTGAATGACTAACTTACTGACTGACTTACTGACTCATTAACTTACTGAATGACTTATTAACTGGCTAACTTACTGACTGATTTACTGACTGACTGGCTTATTGAATGACTAACTTACTTACTGACTTACTGACTGATTGACTGACTTATTGGCTAACTTACTGACTGACTTATTGATTGGTTTACTGACTTACTAACTCATTAACTTACTAACTTACTAACTGACTTACTTACTTATTGATTGACTTAATGACTGACTGATTTAATGAATGACTAACTTATTGACTGACTTACTGACTGACTTACTGACACACTAACTTACTGACTGACTTACTTATTGACTGATTGACTGACTTACTAACTTATTGAATGACCAACTTACTAACACACTAACTTACTGACTCACTAACTTACTGATTGGCTTACTGACTCACTAACTTACTGACTTACTTACTGACTGACTAATTGACTTAATGACTGACTGACTGACTTATTGGCTTACTAAATAACTTACTGACTTACTTATTTGTTGACTTACTGATTGACATATCGATTGACTTACTTATTGACTTACTGACTAACACACTGACTTACTACTGGCTTGTCAATAACTGACTTACTTATATACTGACTTATTGACTTACTTATTGTCTTACTAGCTGACTTATTGACTGGCTTGTAGACTTATTCACTGACTTACATACTTACTAACTGACTTATCGATTTACTTACTGGCTTTCTTAATTACTTACTTACCGACTTACTCACTTAGTGACTGACTGACTCACTTAGTGATTGACTTCCTGATTGACTTACTAACTTTTTTACTGACTGACTGAATTATTGGTTGTTTGACTTATTGACTGACTTACTTATTGACTTACTTACTGACTTACTTACTGGCTTACTTATTGACTTACTTAGTGACTTACTGACAGACTTATTTAGTGACTTACTGACAGACTTATTGATGACTTGTTGACTTGCTTAATGATTGACGTACTAACTTACTTACTTATTGACTTATTGACTTTTGCAAAAGTTATACTTTTCTGACGCAACACTACTCTAACATTTTTAAGTTGCAAAAATATGTTTTAAAGTGAAGAAAGCCACAAAATCTAATTCACTCTCTCTTGGTTTGTCATCTTATCTTACAGTTTATGTATTGAGATTGTAAAATCTTAAACCCTAAGCCTAGAATCAGTGACAAAAAGGGTAAGATTTATGGTGGGAGTAGAGAACAAGTGAGAAACACGATTAAGAGTAAAAAAAGGGAAAGAATATGGGCATTGAGAGAATCAGGCTCTTGTCTAATACTAGAGAGAATTGAGCTCCTTTTTATTACATGATGTTGCTATCTTTTACAATTTTTTAATTTAAAAATAAATAAAACTGAATACTCTAATATTTGTAGATGTTTCATGTTAGAATCTGGATGCAATAGATCCCACCCATACCGAGAGAGAGGGATGGTGAAAAGTGATCCTCCGTTCCAAAAAGACTTTGTCCCTACATCCCTACACTCTGTCTAATATAATAATATCAAATAATATAAAATATTAATTTATATTTTTAAAACATTTTTCAATTAAATAAATAACAGTAATTGGTTCAGAATATTAATGAGTACATAACATCTTTAGCATATGCTTAGTGAGTCAGACTCCTCTTTATTACTAGAGATGAAAGTTATCTTTTTTAGTGTAATTATAATGATACAAATATAATATTAATGTAAATTAATGGACATAAATATAATTATAATTTACTTTTTTTATACATTTTAAGAGAATTTAATAGAGAGAATCTAATTCATGGTTAGCGGGGTTGAAATAAATAAATGAAGAAGCAAGTGAAGTGTATGTTGTGAGCAGACATACCATCCATAATCCATCAATGTCCTCCTTTCTAATCTACCTTCTCTCCATCTTCTTTTTAGTCAACCCTTGCTTGTCAACATGTCCCCTCAACACCACCGTCCTCACCGTTGTAGTCGGTGGCTCAAGACCCTCGTTCGACACAGGCACTGAGTGCCACAACGTCCTCCAAGCCCTCCACCTTGTCCAATCCGATTACCTCCGTCGCGAAGGCCTCTTCGTCCCTCCCTCCACCGCCTCTGAGACATGCTGGGCTTCCTTCCAATCCTTCATCAACAAGTATGAACCTAACTTGGATATCCGCTCCTTCTGTGGCTTCCAAACCTCATGGATCTCAGAAGGATGCATGAACCTCACCAGCAGACAAGAGTTCGAAGCACAAGTTCCTTCCACCGCCCTTCAATCTGTGCAGAATAATTGCAATCAGTCCCTTCTGAACAACGCCCCGTGTGCCTTATGCACAACCACCTTGTCCAACTTGCAATCCTATTTGACCGGCCCCACTGTTGGTAACGTCTCTGATTGCAGGGCTTATTCCTCTATCTATGCTGCTTCTCTCTACGATCCCACCGACCCTGGTACTGCCAATTGCTTGTTCGGCCTTGAATTTTCCACTTCCTCTTCCCGTTCTAAAACTAGAACCATCGTCATTGTTCTTGTTTCCGTTCTTTTTGCTTTGTTCGTTGTTGCTGGTTTTTTGGGTTACTTGAGATTCAAGAATAAAAAGAACAACAAAAAGGGTAGTATGAATATAACTGAAACGGGTCAAAGTTCTAGGTTGGATTCCATGAGTCAGAGTACCACTTTGATTAGGTTCACCTTTGATGAAATTAAGAAAGCAACTAGGAACTTCTCAAGGGATAATATAATTGGGAGTGGTGGTTATGGGAATGTTTATAAAGGCTTGTTCTTAGATGGGACTCAAGTTGCCTTCAAGAGATTCAAGAATTGTTCTGTTGCTGGGGATGCCAGCTTCACTCATGAAGTTGAGGTTATTGCAAGTGTTAGGCATGTCAACCTTGTTACTTTGAGAGGCTATTGCACTGCTACCACTAAATTTGAAGGTCACCAGAGGATTATTGTTACTGATTTGATGGAAAATGGGAGTCTTCATGATCATTTGTTTGGTTCCTCCACCCAGAAACTCACTTGGCTAATGCGTCAAAAGATTGCTCTAGGCACCGCTCGGGGGTTGGCTTATTTGCATTATGGGGCTCAACCTTCCATCATCCATAGGGATATTAAAGCTAGTAACATACTTCTTGATGACAAGTTTGAGGCCAAGGTAGCAGACTTTGGACTAGCAAAGTTCAACCCGGAGGGAATGACACATATGAGCACTAGAGTGGCTGGAACAATGGGGTATGTTGCTCCCGAGTATGCTTTGTATGGCCAGTTGACAGAGAGAAGTGATGTCTTCAGTTTCGGAGTTGTGCTTCTTGAGCTTTTAAGTGGGAAGAAGGCTCTTCAAACGGATAACGATGGCCAACCCACTGCCCTAACTGATTTGGCTTGGTCATTAGTTAAAAACAGTAGAGCTTTGGATGTTATTGAAGATGATATGCCTGAACGAGGTCCACCACAAGTCCTTGAGAAGTATGTGCTGGTTGCTGTACTATGCTCTCATCCACAGTTATATGCCAGACCAACAATGGATCAGGTTGTTAAAATGCTAGAGACAGATGAATCAGTACCCTCAATACTAGAACGCCCAATTCCTTTCATTGCTGACAGGATTGTTATTGAGAAATCTGTCAGCAGTAACTCGGGACAGTTGTCCAGTCCAACTGGCTATCAAGCATATACATTACAGAGTTCCCGCCTTTCTAATTCAAAGGAAGAAGAAGGAAGCTTGGAGTCTGGGACTGTGAGCACCGTAACTGGATTGTCTTCCACTAGCTAGTGTCACCATGATTTGCTGTACATTTAGATTTTAGATTTTAGATTTTGTTTGTTTCCTTAAGAATAGTTTTCTGTTCCATATCCAACAAAGTGTACAAAATTTGGTTCTTTTTAATGTTTATCAATTGCAAGTAGAGTATGAGATGATCAAGTTTTGCTTATTTCAGTGTCAGATTACTCTATTAGAAATAATCTTTCATATATAAAATTGCGAGATGTTGATATTTCAATTGAAGCTCAAAGTTCAGATGACGATTGTAGCTTGTTGTGACACAAATTATTACACTTTGTTGAAACAGAGAGTCGGAACTTGTTAGTGTAGTTTGCTTTCTATGTAGTTGCATGTTTGAAGAGTTGCTTTCAATATTAACCGTCAATAAGTAAATTTAAGGGTTAATAGTCCAAGCAGCCTCTGGTATGTTTAGCTGGATTATTCTTATTCTTGGTAACCTGGCCAACTGGCTTTTGTTTTATTGCAGAACGGAACCTAAAGTTCTATCATCATACCATAAAAATATATATTATTATTATCAGACAAATATACAGATATATCCCCTTGTTCAAATATAATATAGCTGGTATCAAACATAAACTAATGCATTATTTGTTAGAGAATATAAGCAATTGGCTGAATCCAATAAAATATTTAAAAGCTTAGTAGTATTTCAGAATGGGGATGAGAAGCAGTCAAACCCTTGCTTCATAATATGGCTCATGAGATTAACCTATTATTGTTTAGTACAGTACAAAACTAATTTTGGAAATGTGGTAATTCCAACTGGGAGTAATAATATAAGGGAAAGTTGAATTCCCAGAAATATATAGAACTATAAACTCACTTGTGTGTATGATTTTCAGGTACGTACCTTCATTCTTTATGCTGCAACCAATGCACTAGCCATATTAATTATAGTTGTAGCTGTGCCAGAAATAAAAAGGGAAAAGCCTGGAACAATTACAAGCAACCATTAACGCATAGGAACCAGGAGTATTACAATGTCTGTGGTTAAAAGTATGCTTAAATGTTTTTCTCTTGTTATTATGTGTATCAAAGAGAAGCATCAAATAGAACCAACACATAGAAATATCTGATGGACATTTAGACTCATAGATATTCTAAAACTTGTAATCTTTATTTTCTAATAATATTTGATAGTCGTTCACTTAATCACAATCGGTTAAACCATATTATCAAAATCTCTTATTTTTTTCTCTTCTATATTCTTATGTCATTTATTTAATTAGGTGTGTCCTGTACAACTAGTCGCGTACCAAAAGTTCTCCTGGCTAGTTGGAAATCTCTGTTGACAAGGATTTTATGTCCCAAGATTTTTCTGTCCTTATGTCTCTAACCAATCAAACTTCATAAAATAATATTATAATATTAATTTTTTATTTTGTTATTTTTATTTTTACTTAAATGAAATTTTCTGATTGGTTTGGTATACTAAATGGGACATGAATGGGGATATGTGATCCCCATCCAATCCCCACTGCATGTCACATTGAAACTTTACAAAATATTTACTACAAAAACATAAAAGTAGGCAAAATTACTGTTTTACTCCATTAAGTTAACTATTTTTTCGTATTGGTCCCTTAACTATTTCTTTTACAAACTGGTTCATAGAGTTCATAGAGTTCATATTCGTCCACGTTGTTGGTTCTAACATTAAATATATGGTCATATTTTTAAACCAAATTCGTGATAGACGACCTGATTGGCCCAATTATGATGAGTACAAATGGCTTAATAGGTAGGGTGAGTAAGACTCCTCTCTGTTAATGGAGAAATAAGTATCCAAAAAAATCAAAGAAAGTGGAAGATGGAATGTTACTTTTGTCATTTTTATTTAAAAGAATATTACATATTTGCCCTTAAATACACATAAAAAAATCACTTGCATCTCCATTAATGGAGATGAGTCCTATTCGGGTAAGGTGCTAACAGAATTTCTTCCATCGTATATGCTCCAGCCTGAAAATTAGGAAGAGGTAAGTTTGTATTAACTATATTTACACTTCAATTCAAAAGCCACAAAATTGGGTTGACCATTTTCACTCCTTTCTTATCCTGAACGGACGGTGTTGAATGGTGCATTAGTTTATATTACACAGGACAAAAAATATATGAATTTGGAAGAAGGAAGATGACAATGAAAGAAGTGAAAGAGGCACTGATTGGGGACCAGAAAGAAAGCAAAGGACATCCATGGATGGTTTACTTCACTACATTTGTTGCAGTTTGTGGTTCTTATGAATTTGGAGCTTGTGTAAGTCTTGTTTACTATATACTCTATTTCACCAACATATGTTTGTATGTGAAATGATTATATTTGTGTTTTCAGGCTGGCTATTCATCTCCCACTCAATATGCTATCACTAATGATCTCAGTCTCTCTTTGGAAGAGGTAAGGCAGTTGTTATTGAATCTTTTATCCCGATCCATCAATCTTATCATCATTAACTTATTATCTACTCATAAAACATAGCCACTCCTACTAATACTAATGGACTTTATGTCATTGCTAGCCTTGGATTTCACATATTTTCTTTGCTTTTCACGTGTTGCATGCTTTATGCAGTACTCCTTGTTCGGCTCCATCTTGACTTTTGGTGCGATGATTGGTGCAATAACAAGTGGACCTATTTCTGATTTTGTTGGACGAAAAGGGGTAACTTGATGGCGATGATAGGCATTTTACACTTGTTTTGTGATGAAAATCTAATTTGTTATTATCATTTGGGGTATCTAAGGTATATATATATATATGCAGGCAATGAGAGTGTCGAGTGCTTTCTGTGTTGTAGGATGGCTTGTTATTTATCTCTCTGAGGTTCTTACTGCAAACTTGTATGGTGTTTTTTTCTATTACTACTGCTATCCACGGATTATGACCTAATATAACTATTTGTTCGTCTTCCTTTCATAAAGGGTCCAGTAACTTTGGACACTGGGAGGCTAGCAACAGGATATGGAATGGGTGTTTTTTCTTATGTGGTGGGTTGTAGTTCTATTCTAAAATATCTCACAACCCTTCTTGACAAATGAAATAACTCACTTCATTTTAGACAATAGCAAGTTCAATTTACCAAAGTCTGAACTGTATATTTTGATGGATCGTTATATAAGGTTCCTGTCTTCATAGCAGAAATTGCACCAAAAGATCTCCGAGGTGCACTGACTACCTTAAATCAGGTAGAATTTGAAGAAATGCAACACTTATTGAAACATTTGGTTTCACTGGACTCCAGATATATATTTCTTTTCACCTTGTAGTTCATGATCGTTGCTGGAGTATCTGTGGCATACATAATTGGAACCTTACTTTCATGGAGGACTTTAGCTTTAACTGGTGAGTTTTATCCTCAAATTGATTCTATTTCCAACAATACGAGGAAAGGGAGAAAAGATAAATTAAGAAAATAGGATGTACCTGTCAAACTTCCACCCGGATAAATTAGCTACAATGAAGTCTGTTTTAGATTTTTATGTTTCACTTGAAATTTCAAAAACTAATCCCTAGTTGATTAGTTTATTAGTCAAACTAATTCAACCTAATGTCATCATGAATTTCGATTTAAATAACTAGATTACATTTTTCTCCTTTAATTTCAGTTGAATTACAAAATCAGCTATACTAGTAGTTGACAAATATTATTTGATATTAAACTATGTCAAGACCAAATCCTAGGCAAGAAACATATAGATTTTAGAATAATTTCAAATGTAGATAGATTATAAATTTTAACTTGACCAGCTAGAATACTAACAAGATAAGAGTTTGCATTTGCAGGCCTCATTCCCGCTGCTGTATTGCTTTTGGGTTTGTTTTTAATTCCGGAGTCTCCTAGATGGCTAGTAAGAATTGAAATGTCATATTTTTTTTCCTTTTAATGTGTATAAATGCAGTGATTTGCATAACATGGAGAGTACCAACTGAACAATGACTGCAGGCAAAGAGAGGGCGTGAAGAAGATTTTGTGGCAGCACTACAGATACTTCGTGGTATAGATGCTGATATATCTCAAGAGGCAAATGAGATTCAGGTTCCTATAATTTTGTGACTTTAAACACAAAGTGCTTCTAAATATATGAGATTAAGAGGGTGTGTTTTTCACTGCCAAACAGGATTATATAACTACTTCAGACCGGCTTCCAAAATCCAACCTTCTAGAATTGTTTCAGAGAAGATATCTGCGCTCGCTCACTGTAACTATATCTCTCTCTACTACAACTTATAATTGGAAACTGCCTTCTTTTCATCTTGTAGAAAGCCACTATAGTTTAACTTCATTTTCTTTGAATATGTGTTTGTTTGACTAACTTTATATATCAATAACCAGATTGGAGTAGGGCTTATGCTCTGCCAGCAATTAGGAGGAATAAACGGAGTTGTCTTTTATACCAGCAGTATTTTTGAGCTCGCGGGTACTTCGAGAATTTCTATAGTCGTAACTGCATTTGGAGATCATCAAACTTTCTTACACGGCATCAGTTGTTTAAATTGCGGTTGTGGTCGCAATTGCGGTAACGGTTGCGGTTACTGCGATTGCGATCATTGCGACCGTTGCGATGCGGATTGCGGCCGTTGCGGTGTGAATATTTTGTAATTAAAACAATATCTTTGATAACTTTTCATTCAAGTTATAAATTATAACTTACTATTCCCACTGCCACACTTCATTGAAAATATGTTTGAAAACTTCATGAAGCATTCATATTTTTTACTTTTGGCAATGGATAATGGTGGGTTTATTATGTCTTAGGATTTCCTTCTACCACCGGGACTATACTGTATGCTTGCCTTCAGGTTCTTAATTCTAACTTTGGCAAGCTCTGATATTTGTTTCTTTTAAACAGACTCGGCATGATTTTTTTATTTTGCAGGTTGTGATCACAGGTCTTGGTGCAGTATTGATAGATAAAGCTGGAAGGAAGCCCCTGTTACTGGTAACTTTAAAACTTTCATCTTATCTAACCATTTTGAGGAAATTATATTTTGGATGATTGAAGGTCATTATAGGTGCAAATATAAAGTTTTCCAAGGCTTCTTCTGTTGTTTCTCTAAGTCTTTGTTCCTCTTTTTGGCTTTTGTCCTTATTCTTTTCTTTTTGTATTGTTCCTTTTTATGTTTTGTTTAGGTCTCTGGATCGGGTTTGGTCACTGGTTGTATACTTACAGCAGTTGCATTCTATCTTAAGGTGCATCCCAACTAAGAACCTTCCACCTTGAAGTTTTTAATCGTGATATTTATATAAAACTGATAGATATGATTGTGTGAAACAGGTTCAACAGGTGAGTATGGGGGCAGTCCCCGCACTTGCTTTAACTGGCATACTGGTATGGTCATTACCCTTTCCTTCATGATGTTATTTTCTTGGATGTGTTGTGTTTCACAAATATTAACTCATTCTCCATCTCATATACATTTTGTGACTTTATCTCTTTTTGTGATATCAGGTCTACATAGGATCATTTTCAATTGGAATGGGAGCAATTCCATGGGTTGTGATGTCTGAGGTATGCAACCCCCACCCACCCACCAACACTGCCAAATGTTGATCCCAAAATTCAATGCAAATTATCCACTTTCTAAAACTTGTGCGCTGATATCAAAATCAGTAGGGTCTTTTTTTATTCAATCAAAGATACCACAAATCCTGCTCAAATATTGCTGCTTTCTGACGCAGATATTTCCTATCAATATTAAAGGGCAGGCAGGAAGCATAGCTACATTAGTGAACTGGTTTGGTGCATGGTTATGTTCTTATACCTTCAACTTTCTAATGAGTTGGAGCTCCTATGGTAAATAGTATTTATACTTTCTCAGTTATGTTTTATTTAGAGGTGTGATGATCAGCATAATTTTATGATAGCCAAGTTATCAACTGGGAAAAATTCACTTGTTTTTATGATTTTCAGGTACCTTCATTCTTTATGCTGCAATCAATGTACTAGCCATATTATTTATAGTTGTGGTAGTGCCAGAAACCAAGGGGAAAAGCCTGGAACAATTACAAGCAGTCATTAATGCATAGGGAGCATGAGTTTTGCAGTGTGTGCAGAAAATACAAAGGGAGCAGGCTGATGATCGAATTAGTAGCCATTATAATTTATGATTTGTTAAAGGGTAGTGAACCTTACTGCAAGCAACAGTAAAATTGTTAATTAATGACTAGAAGATCACAAATTCAAATGTTGGAAATAGACTATTTATACTTGCAGGGTGAGCTTGGTGCAGTGGTCACCCATTTTGTAATTTATGATTTGTTGACTTCTGTATTCATTATTGAATATGTTCTCAATCTGTATAGTTCACATTGGTTGGAATAAACTCCAAGGAATCAGTATTGAATTTTCACTTTAGTATCTCCTAAAAATGAAATAAAATAATGCATAATGGCATTAATTAAAATTCACGAGCCTAATTCAAGTCCGGAGGGCTACTGCCCCAAAAAGGCCGAAACCCTACTGCAACTTGTATTTTCAAGAGGCCCATATGAGTAATGTTATATTCTTCTACTAATCATTCTACCCATAAATAAAGTATCATTTTGTGACATATGTCACTTTTTGGTTAATAGAATGATTGGTAAAAAGATTTAGTAGGAGAATATATCATTTTCTTCATAAATTTACTAAAAGATTCTTAGGGGCTGAGGAGGATGTTAATGGCAAATTTAAGAATTCAAAGATGAAAGTCTTCATTTTTGGTGAAGTTTATTTAAAGGAAATGATGAATTTGATGTAGTAAGAAATGGTGATGTATCTTTTACGGCTAACCTTAAATATTTGTCAAATCATTTTTTGAATTTAAATTGAACCTTGGACTTTAAGCTAACCCGATCTAAAATGTTGATTGAATTAACATTTGAATCTGACCCTATATGTGATTAAATATAATGCATTTCACTTTTATATAAAGTCTTATCAATATTACTTATTATTATGAACCTGTAATTTAACATATAAAATGATATATGTATATATATATTATTAATCATCAATCAATGATATTTTCGACCAAGAAATGTCATTATTATGCACACCGTTGAATAGACGTACATGCAAACGTGACAAATGAGTGACTATTTGTTGGATCGGGTAGGTCATGTTTGTCCTTTACACATCCCTAAATATTAATTGCGTCTAATTTTTTTAAACTTAAACTCGGTTCTAGACTCAATTAAAACCAACCATATTTAAGTTCTGATTGAGTTAAACTGACTGAAGAGGCAATGTGTGTTAAGGTGCTAATTAGCAAACCTTTCTATTCTTACACAAGATGAGAGATTTGAAATAATCATGTCTTTTATTATTTCCCATATTTGAAATATTGTACTGCTTGATTGAGGCGAGGTGAACCAATCTCTATATCATTATGGTATATTAGTTATAATAAACAAACAACTAAATCGACGAAAACCAAAAAATACTAGTCAAATCGTATTGTACCGGTTAAAATTAATTTGTTCATGAAAAAATTCATATTTTTAAAATGAGACACAATGAGCTTAAACCTTGAGCTGATACCATTTGAATAATTAAATTATATGTTGCAAATTATAATGTTTATAATGGTAAACTTATTATAATATATCAATGTTGTAAAAACCGTACCGTACCGGCCGGTTCAACTGGAAAACCGGTGAACCGGACCCCTAACCGGTACGGTACGTATGTTATACCACATATGCAATAGAATCGGTGAAAACCGGTTGAAAACCGGTTGAAAACCGGTCAAAACCGGTGAACCGGTTTAAACCGGCCGGTTTGTACATTAATTTTTTTTTAAATTTTCAAATTTTCAAATTTTCACCAATTCTTCAACTTCAATGATCTATATTTGTGTTATTTATTTGTATTTTACGTTTGTTAAGTGATAATTTTGGATTAATATATGTTTGACACTTTAGACTTTCATTTTGTTAAAAACTTAATGTTATTTGTTTGTGTGAATTTGAAGTAGATTATGAATATGAATTATAAAGTTGAATACCTACTTATTTGAAATTTTTTGTTATAGGTTTACATATATATATATATATAAGCAAGTATGTCCGGTTTAACCGGCATGCAGTTTAATTACTGAATCACTGTACCACTATACCAGTACCTTGACCGGTTTGATAACCGGTATGGTTTTAATAACATTGTAATATATAGTTTAAGTGATATCTAATTTAATTAGTGTATTGCAAATTTTTATTATTCTGATTTTTCTTTCACTAATTTAGTGATAGTTGACGATCAACTTGAGACTTGTATCATTAACATATGTAACAATGTTAAAGTTGCTTCTTTGAAATTAATCAATAATCTTATAGAGAAGTTGGTTGAAAGTAAATGACACATTCTTTATCCATCAATTTATCTTATTTCGAAGTTAACAATGAATTTAATTATTGGCACAACAATTATGAAAAATATGTGGTGTATCCAATTGGAGGTGCATGAATGAATGAATGTATGTGTGTCTAATGACTTAAATTTTGCAAGAAATATTTAACAATATTGATAATAAATTGATCATTCAAAGATATCAAAATATTGGGTCACACAGAGATTAATTATTAAATATGTAATTTATTCGATTATTTAAATTTATGATTTTGTGATTAATATTTTCATAATTTTATTTATATAATATTTATTATATATATAATATATTTACATATTTCCTACTATGTAATATGAAAAATATTACATAAGATTGCTTTTAGAAAGTGACAAAGTGTGTCAAGAGAAGGAGGAAGTAGCGGATGGAACAACTAAAAGGAAGAAAAAAATTTAGGTAAAATACTATAAGTGCTAGTAGTATGACCGAAAGCTCCATGCTCTCGAGATAAAGCAGGTAGAGAGGGAACGGTCAGCCAGCTTGCCAATCAACTGAGGCCTTGAGGAGTATCCAGGCAGAGTGACTCCAGAGACCTAGCTCACAACACTACAGAGGTGATGACCCCAATTTTGATCTTGATGGTGCAGTCTCGCCCAAAACCGATGAGTGACTTATTAGAGGATGACACATAAATATTTTTGTTTATAAGAAGAAACATTTATTAGATTTACAATCAAATATTTTTGACCTTGAAAGTAAACAAAAATATTCACGTGTCATCCTCTAATAGGTGAATCGTATCACTAGCACCTATATTACTTTACTTAAGTTTTGTCACAAAATGATTGAAGTATGTCTCAACCACTAAGAATGTGACATGGACATTATATGTTTGTATTGAGTAAGACTATCATCTATTAATCGAGATAAAATTATTATAAAAATCAAAAAAAATGAAAGATGTAAAATAATAATGATTTATTTCATTTTTATTTATAATAAAACAATAATGTATGGAGACCATATCCTTTATGCTCTCTGCCTCACATTTCTTATCTAACTATCTTGTCTATCTTTGGAGGCTCATCCATCCAGTTTCCCAAAAATGATGAACACTTTGATGATCTCACCACTCCCTTCTTCTTTCATCTCTCAGAAACCAAAATTCTATCACTATTTCAATTCAACAAGTTGCATTACAATAAGAAGTGCAACTTCAGATGAAGACACTAGAAGCACCGAAACCGTAGTAGTTGATGTTGATGAGGAAGTATCTAAAACTTCTACTTCCTCTGCTCCTCTGCTTAAAAAGGTTGCTCAGAAGACTGCTTCTACCTTTGCACCAAGACCTTCCACTGCTTCTAAAAACCCTGCAGTTCCTGGCTCTCCCTTGTACACTATTTTTGAGATTCAAGCCTATGCTTCTATGCTCTTTGGTGGAGCTTTGTCTTTCAATCTCATTTTCCCCTCTGACCAACCTGACATCTGGAGATTAATGGGAATGTGGTCTATTTGGATGTTCAGTAAGATTTCAACTTTCCATTCATTCATTCATTCATTCATTCTTCTCTCTTTTATCATTGTTTAATTATAATATATGCATGCAGCAATTCCTTCATTGAGAGCTCGAGATTGCTCAAAGAATGAAAAAGAAGCACTCAACTATTTGTTTCTCCTAGTCCCATTCATCAATGTTGTTATCCCTTTCTTTTTCAAGTCCTTTCCTCTTGTTTGGTCCGCAGATATCATTGCCTTCTTTGCCATGTACACATGGAAGGTACATATCTATCTATATTCTATACATAATAATACATCCACTTTCACTTATAATATTATTTTTATTTTAATAAATTGTTCTCATTTGTTGGGTTTTGCAGTTTGGATGGCTTCGCAGAACAGACTAGGGAGGGAACCCACAACTACCATCAAAACTGGTCCGTTCAACATATACCATGAATAGGAACAACTTTTCCTATTATCAAATCATATATATAGTCTCTGCTCTTTAAATGTTTTGTATCTTGTTATTTTCTCATTTTCCCCTTCACTCTACATTGCATACAAAACTGAAATTCCACCAATTTTATCAACTACAACTTTATCATACCAAATTACCAATCAATATACAGTGTCTGTCGATACTAAGTGCCAAAATCTTGTGTACAAATAAGTTTTCCTATTTATATTGTGAGTAGCAATTTTGATGGATGAAAATCATGCCATTAACAGGATGAGTATAGAATTAAAATTGAGAAATGTTTATTTTATTAATTTATTTGTCTCCCTTAATTCTTAATTTATTTGGCTTAGCTTAACTGACATCTTTATTAAATTGTTCAATAAACATACACTAAATATTTACTAGGATGCTTCCCAATTTCAAGAGGAAATATAGGAGAAACAAATAACATATCGACATATATTTGTATCTACTCCACTCAACAATGAATTTTAGATGAAGCATAGCAACACTTGGAAAAATACTAGTAATGAAGATCTTAGTCTCTTTTGAAGGAACTAGTAGTAGTGTTCCCAATATTGGATGTAGTTCCTAACTTATTCTTAGCATGCTGAATGAAGTCTGAAAATTGGTCTTTTTGGTTATGATTATTTTCCATGTTATTAGTGGTAGTAACATTAGGCTCATGATATAGAGCAGAGTTATTCTGTCCCTTACTAACATTTGAGACGGCTCTGATTCTGCACTTAGCACGTTGAATGTATTCAGTGAAAGTGTCATTAATATCAAGTGATTTCCTCTTAACTTGTTGCTCTGAGTGCTGCACCCCAATATCATGCTGTCCCTTCCAACGAGGTGGTTCAGGTTCAATTAGCTTGTTAGCCACTTTATCTTCTCTTTCTGATATTATTCCAATATGTGGCATTGTTGTTATTGGAGTATTTGTGTAATCAAACATGATGGGGATTGCTCCTCCTCCTCCTCCTCCTCTTTCTGGATTAACTTTGATGTTGTTATCATGTTCAGTGTCTTTTGGTAGATGAGTAGTAACCGAAGAAGTTTCAAAGTTTGAATGAGGAGTGATGACAGACCTAGGTTCTCGGTGGTACAAGTATTGCTTGATGCCATGAAAAGCAGGATTTGTTGCAAGTGCTTCACGAATTTTTCTGCATATGGAGAAGCTGCTTAAGGAGGTTTTCTTGTTCTTTTCCATAGAATTATTATAGATATTAGTGCTTAAGAGCTACGACTATGTGAAGGTGGTTTTATAGTAGAAAGAGATAGAGAGAGTTTATGCAATGGAATGTGATAATGAAAGGTATTAATTAAATGAAAAGACAAAGGATAACTTATTAAGAAATAAAAACATGTTTAGAGTTTTGATTCCTTACTAATGAGTAAGGATTGGATGTGATGTGATGGCAGAGAGGGATCAATTCCTCTTCTTGTTCCCTACTACTCTCTAAACTATTATGTAACAACTATAACTACCAATCACATTATGGTTTTTTCCTTCTTTTATGCCATTGCCTTTTTTCAAACTAGGAGCCCCATGTATCTGGTATTGGTATCAGATTCAACAATAATGACTTATGGTGTTAATGGAGAAATAAACTAAGCAACTTAGTTGGAAGAATCACATTTATGCCAGCTTCCCTCCCACTTAGCTAACAAGCTTAAGTGAAGATAGATCATACTAATAATAAAAGTTTAATATATATTCATCCACTCACAATGTAAAGTCTCTTCTATATAATCAATCAATACATCATTCATACTTTTTAATATTCAATTCAATAATACACATCAATAAAAATAATGATGTATTATTAGTGCATATATATATATATAACTATAATAATAATAATCACTTTATGGTCGAAAACAACTCACATTTGTTGAAATTATAGGCCAACAATGTTGGTGTCCCCATAACAAAAAGAATAACCAATGTTGCTTGAAACATATGTTTGTGTAAAAAAACTAACTCTATAAGTACATGTGTTGAGGTTTTTGGGTTTATAAATTTCTATTTTAAAAAAATAGTTTATATAAAAAACATAAATCTTCTTTGAAATATTAATTTACTTTTCCAGTTTATAATCTCAATATTCTAGTCATACAACTTATAATCATAAACTAATATAAAACAATCACTAATGTATTGATCCAGTAGTATAAATTTTAAATAAATGTATAGGTAGTCATATATTCTAAAATACATTAAATTTTTTATTCAGGCATATCATTAGTTCTACTCAGAAAGTATCTATACCATAATAGATGCTAAATTCTACTTTCTGTTATGTATTAAAAAAAGAAAGTTCAGAATGGCCAAAGTTTTATGCAATTAAGTCTATGAAGATAAATATGTAGTTTATGATTTAAATTTTAAAGTTGTTGTCAGAATCACGTTTGAAGTACGTCACGAGTCACGTGGATAATTAAGTGTCATTTTGATAGTTGCTAAAATAAAATCATTTCTCAAAATTTAATTATATGTCTGATTATTCATTGTTATAAATCAATTATAATCGGAGTTCATTTATTTTTAGGCATGTTAGCTGAAAAGTGCTTTTAAGATTCTATTTTGTTTGTATTATGTAAAAAACAAATTTATTATATAGTAAATTATGAAGAAAAAAATAAAGTTGTTAGAATAAAATAGGTATATTTATTCATGGCAGATATATCTTGTTTTTGGCCAATCACAATTTGTAATATGGAATATTTATGATAACTAGTTTGCTTAGTGAAATAGGTGTTGTAGCATGTATTATTGCATTGCACATGTGGAAGATGAGAAGTTTGATTTTAAGAGTGGGGGCATAATGATGAATTGAAATCGGTTAATAAGAAATTTAGGTAGAAGATTTTGTGTATATGTTTGGGTTGAATGTTTGTTTAATATTGAATCACCTAGTAGACGCATGATAGTTACACAAACATCATCAAAAACCTGCACGTTTGTAAAACCACAAACCTACTGATATTATATATTTCTGAAGAGTCTGAATTTTTTCTATTATAAGAGAAATCAGTACATACTTATAATTATGACATTTGCTATAGTAAATTTTTAATGGTTAGAATTGTTGGAACTTGTGTAGTTTAATGCCATTAGTGTAGACCTTAGGATGTGAAATTGAAAAACTCACAAGTCCCACATTGGAAGTTTTTGTAAAAACCTCACAAGTCCCACATTGAAAGATTTTGAAAAAATCTCACAAGTCTCACATTGGAGGATGCAAGATTAGTGACAAAATCTCATTCTATAAATAGAGACCTCCCCCTTCATTATCTTTTGCACCTGAAGCTTGTACGCTTATACAAGCTTCTTTCTCCCTCCATAAATTCTGCCGACGCAATTTCGGCCTTCTTTCTCTCCCTTTCTTTCCGTGGCACTAGAGTTGGAACAGGAATCCAATATTGTGGGAAATTCGGAATATGACACTGGTATTCAGTTGTTGGAATAGAATTGGCATGGGAAGCCAATACTGTGGGTATTTGGAATTGGCACTGGAAGCCATATTTTTGGGTGTATTCGATAGCGATTCTTTAACAGAGAGCTGGGCTGTTTTATCCTGGGGACGGCGTGGTTGATAGTCTACTTGCACCTTGAGGCAGTACCACGAAACGTCTTAAAGAGAGCGACCTAGTCGTGACTCAGCCAGTAAAGATTATCTCGTGTCATTGTTGCGGGCTACTGATACAACAATTTTAAGACGTTTCTACTGCAATGGCACTCGTAGATAATATTACTGGTCCGAACAGCTTCGACCTAAGCAAACCATTCAGGTTTGACGGGACTAACTTCAAACGCTAGCAAACCAAGATGGAATTTTTCCTATCGGTTAAAAAGGTTGCCCATGTTTTGAAGGATGATGTCCTAGTGGTCCCGGAAGAAGCTGAGAAAGAGGAAAAGGAAAAACTAGCTATTGATATCGCTCTGTGGAATGATAATGACTACTTATGTAAGCATTTCATTCTTGGTGGGTTGTCTGATGATCTATATGATTATTACATCCCATATAAATCTGCCAAATTAGTTTGGCAAGCACTCAAAAAGAAATATGATACTGAGGAAGCTGGGACTAAGAAATATGATGTTAGCCGCTACCTCAAGTATCAGATGACTGATGATAAATCAGTAGAGTCTCAGTCCCACGAGATTCAGAAAATTGCTCATGAGATCATCACTGAGGGTATGCCCTTAGATGAGCAATTTCAGGTAGCTGTCATTATTGACAAACTGCCACCTAGCTGGAAGGACTTTAAAAACGTCCTAAGACATAAGACCAAAGAATTTTCTTTGGAATCTCTGATCATTTGTCTTCGCATTGAGGAAGAGGCTCGTAAGCAAGATCAGAATGAAGAAGTGTTGGCTATATCAAGCAATAGCACTAGAAAGAAATTCTCAGGTGCAGTTCTGAAGCCTTCGGGCAGCAACTTTAAGAATCAGAACCGCAATGGAAATAAGGCTAAGATCACCGGCCGCAACAAGAATTGGAACCCTAAAAAGGTCCAATATGCTAAACCACCCGCTAAGAATGACTCTGGCAACCTATTTATCTACTTCAAGTGTGGGAAGTCAAGTCATATGGCACGAAAGTGCTGGAACCAACCAGTGGATCATCCTCCACAAACTAACATGGTTGAGGATCCACTTGTGGCCGTGTTAACTGAGGTCACAATGATTGGAGGAAGTAATGGGTGGTGGGTAGATACTGGTGCATCCCGCCATGTCTGCTATGAGCGTGCTATGTTCAAAACATACACGAATGCTGATAACAAGAAAGTGCTGCTGGGAGACTCTCACACCACTACTGTTGCTGGAACTGGTGATGTGGAGCTGAGGTTTACATCTGGGAGGACTTTGATACTCAAAGATGTGATGCATACTCCATAGATGAGGAAGAATCTAGTATCAGGTATTCTTCTAAATAAAACTGGTTTCACCTAGACTATAGTAGCAGACTTGTATACTCTTACTAAGAATATGTTATTTGTAGGGAATGGGGACGCCACTGATGATATGCTTAAATTAAATGTTGATTTTCCATGAATAAAATTTCTAATTGCATTTACATGTTGTGTGCTTTTAATATTTGGCATTCTAGACTTTGTCATATTAATAAACGTGCAATTACAAATTTGAGTAATTTAGGATTAATTCCCAAGTTATCTAAAAATGATTTTGAAAATTGTGAATCATGCAGTCAAGCTAAAATAACTAAAAAATCACATAAATTAGTAGTGCGAGAATCTGAGCCTTTAGATTTGATACACTCTGATATATGTGAATTAGATGGAACGTTAACTAGAAATGGTAAATGATATTTTATAACTTTTATAGATGACTGCTTTGATTTCACTTATGTTTATCTTATGAAAAATAAAACTGATGCACTTGATATGTTTAAAGTCTATGTAACTGAAATTGAAAATCAATTCAATAAGAAAATAAAGAAACTCAGGAGCGATAGAGGCACTGAGTATGATTCTAGCATGTTTAATGATTTTTATAAATTAAAAGGCATTATTCATGAAACAACTGCATCATATTCACTTGAAATGAATGGTAAAGCTGAAAGAAAGAATAGAACATTAACTGAATTAGTAGTAGCTATCATGTTAAGTTTTGGTGCTGCACCCTCTTGGTGGGGTGAAATCTTATTAACTGTTTGTTATGTGCTAAATAGAGTCTCCAAGACTAAGAACAAAATATCCCCATATGAACTCTTTAAGAATAGACAACCTAATTTGTCTTATTTCAGAACTTGGGGTTGTCTGGCTTATGTCCGGATACCAGACCCCAAGAGAGTTAAACTCGCTAGTAGAGCCTATGAATGTGTATTCATTGGGTATGTTATAAACAACAAGGAGTACAAGTTTTATGACCTTAACGTTAAAGTAATCATTGAGTCAAATGATGCTTACTTTGATGAAAAGAAATTCCCTTTTAAATTGAGGAATAGTGGGGGCACATCATCTAGTCACACACCTGTGATTAGAGATAGTTATGATGGGTTAGAAGTAGAACCTAGAAGAAGTAAGAGAACAAGAACTGCTAGAGAGTATGGACTTGATTATATGGTCTATATATTGGATGATGATCCATCAACTATCCAAGAAGCTTTGACTTCTTTAGATGCTGATTTATGGCAAGAAGCCATAGATGATGAGATGGATTCTCTAGAGTCTAACAAGACTTGGCATTTGACTGACTTGCCACCTGGTTGCAAACCGATTGGTTGTAAGTGGGTTTTGAAAAAGAAATTGAAACCTGATGGCACAGTGGATAAATACAAGGCTCGCCTTGTAGCCAAAGGTTTCAGACAAAGAGAGAATGTAGATTTCTTCGATACATTTTCACCTGTTACTAGAATAACATCCATTAGAGTACTAATATCGCTCGCTGCGATACATGATTTAGTAGTACATCAAATGGATGTTAAAACCACTTTTTTAAACGGTGATTTGGAAGAAGAAATCTACATGGAACAACCTGAAGGTTTTGTAATCCATGGGCAAGAAAATAAAGTCTGCAAGTTAGACAAGTCATTGTATGGTCTTAAACAAGCACCTAAACAGTGACATGAAAAGTTTGATAACTTAATCATATCGAATGGGTTTAAGGTGAATGAAAGTGATAAATGCATTTATTACAAATCAGAAAATGACATTTACACTATCATATGTCTTTATGTAGACGACCTACTCATATTTGGTTCCAACATTCATGTTGTGAATAATGTGAAATCAATGTTGTGTAACAACTTTGATATGAAAGACCTTGGAGAGGCAAATGTAATCCTTGGTATAAAGATTACTAGGTCAAAGGAAGGAATTTCTCTGGATCAATCACATTATGTAGAAAAGATCCTAAAGAAATATAAATATTTTGACTGTAAACCTGCTAGCACACCATATGACTCAAGTGTAAAACTCTTTAAGAACACTGGTGAAGGTGTAAGACAAACAGAATATGCTAGCATCATTGGCAGCATTCGGTATGCCACTGATTGCACTAGACCTGACATTGCCTATGTTGTTGGACTATTGTGCAGGTTTACCAATAGACCTAGTATGGAGCATTGGCATGCTATTGAAAGGGTAATGAGATACCTTAAGAAAACTATAACCCTTGGTTTACATTACCAAAGGTTTCCAGCTATCCTAGAAGGATACAGCGATGCTGATTGGAACACTCTTTCAGATGATTCCAAAGCAACCAGTGGTTATATATTTAGCATAGCCGGTGGAGCTGTTTCTTGGAAATCAAAGAAACAGACTATTTTGACTCAATCCACTATGGAAGCTGAGATGATAGCACTAGCAACAGCTAGTGAAGAAGCAAGCTGGCTTAGAAGCTTGCTAGCTGAGATTCTCCTATGGGAAAGACCGATACCAGCTGCGTTGATCCATTGTGATAGTACCGCGACTATTGCAAAGATTGAGAACCGTTTTTATAATGGTAAGAAACGACAAATACGTCGTAAGCACAACACCATTAGAGAGTTTCTCTCTACAGGAGCTGTTAGAGTGGATCACGTACGCACTGAGAATAACTTAGCAGATCCTTTGACGAAAGGACTAGCTAGAGAGAAATTCCATAATACCTCTAAGCTTATGGGACTATTGCCTTTATAACGAAGATCACTCACGATGGTAACCCGACTTAACTGACTGGAGACCCCAAGAAATAGGTTCAATGGGTAATAACAAGTTGTGAAGTGATATGAGAATGGACATGCTATGAAATTTTGAGAAGCATGATTCATGCAGTATATGTAAGGATGAGTTAAACTCTTAATGAGATCTATACTCCAATTGGAGTGGAGTACCTAGACTACAGGAGTACTCTTGATAGACTCACCTATGTGAATGTGAAAGTGGGGGCCGCTTTCTATGAAATTTAAGAGGCATAAATTTCTAGAGCGTTCACTAAACTGGGATAGACGTGCATGGCCTTTAACGCACGGGCTTTATTGAATACACATTTGAAAAGGTTGTGTGTGGTTTGATGTCGGAGATAGAGTTCAAGACTACGAGTCATTCTAGTAAAATCTGGATCTTACTCACTATGCAAAGGTTCAAGTCGAAAGACACCTTTGTTTATGCACAATCTTAATGAGACCACAGAAATTCCCGGAAATCGTTTTTTAATTTCAAGTGGGGGATTGTTGGAACTTGTGTAGTTTGATGCCATTAGTGTGGACCTTAGGATGTGAAATTGAAAAACTCACAAGTCCCACATTGGAAGTTTTTGTAAAAACCTCACAAGTCCCACATTGAAAGATTTTGAAAAAATCTCACAAGTCCCACATTGGAGGATGCAAGATTAGTGACAAAATCTCATTCTATAAATAGAGACATTCCCCTTCATTATCTTTTGCACCTGAAGCTTGTACGCTTATACAAGCTTCTTTCTTTCTCTCTTCATAAATTTTGCCGACGCAATTCCGGCCTTCTTTCTCTCCCTTTCTTTCCGTGGCACTAGAGTTGGAACAAGAATCCAATATTGTGGGAAATTCGGAATACTGACACTGGTAGTCAGTTGTTGGAATATAATTGGCATGGGAAGCCAATACTGTGGGTATTTGGAATTGGCACTGGAAGCCATATTTTTTGGTGTATTCGATAGCGATTCTTACAGTGCAGTAAGATATCGTATAATAGAGAGTTGAGCTGTTTTATCCTGGGGACGGCATGGTTGATAGTCTGCTTGCACCTTGAGGCAGTACCACGAAACGTCTTAAAGAGGGCGACCTGGTCGTGACTCAGCCAGTAAAGATTATCTCGTGTCATTGTTGCGGGCTACTGATACAACAAGAATTCAAAAATATAAATAAAAAGTGAGAGTCATACACTTTATTTTCTTTCTTTCTCTCTCTTTCTCTCTCTATCTTTTAAGATTTATGTTATGGATATATGACAAAAAAGGGAAGAAAGAGTGATAGTCATGTAAGTTAGGGGAATCTATATCCTCTCTATTACAAGAGAGGCCGGTACATACCTATGATTATGACATGTGGCACAATAAAATTTTAATGGCCAAAATTCTAAAATATAAATCAATTATGCAAAAATAACAGTCATACCATTTATTCTCTTTCTTTCTCTATCTCCTTCTCTCACATTCCTCTATCCCTAATCAAATCTCTCTTACATGGTTATCACTTATCACTATTTCTTCTATGTTTGCAAAAATGGTAATCATACCCCTTATTATTTCTCTTTTTCTCTCTTTCATTTCTCAATCTCTAACCAGACCCTTTATTATCTCATTCCTCTATCCCTAATCAGATCTCTCTTCCATGGTTATCACTATTTATTCTCTCTTTGCAAAAATGGCAATCATACCCCTTATTATTTCTCTTTTTCTCTCTTTCATTTCTCAATCTCTAACCAAACCCTTTATTATCTCATTCCTCTATCCCTAATCAGATCTCTCTTCCATGGTTATCACTATTTCTTCTCTCTTTGCAAAAATGGCAATCATACCCCTTATTATTTCTCTTTTTCTCTCTTTCATTTCTCAATCTCTAGCCAAACCATTTATTCTCTCTTTCCCATGACTATTAGTGTTTCTTCCCTCTTGATAGCATAGCAACTGCCATGACATAAATGGACCCTTCCACTCCTTCCACCAAGCAAAATAATAGTTAAATACTAACCCAAACAAAGTAATAGTTAAATACATAAAACCGGAACCTCTTAACCCTTGATAATAATAGTTATCAATGGCATAGAAAACTAGATTGTCTTTAATTTCTTAGTATTATGTTTTATGTATTGTATCTATCTTTTAAGAGTTGTATTTTGGATATGTGACAAAAATGGAGGAAAGAGTGATAATCATGGAAGAGAGATCTAGTTAGGGATAGAGGAATGAGAGAGAGAAAGAGAATATATGGTACAATTGTCATTTTTGCATAATTGATTTATTTAAATATATATATATATATATATATATATATACATACTGTATAACAAAACTAATTTCTTGTCGCATCTATGTCATGTGTCATCACCACAATCACATTTTTTCCTCCAAAAATATTTCTTCATTATCCTTCAACAAAACTAACTCTTTGCCACATCAGCTATGTCATGTGTCACCACTAACAAAACTAACTCATTGTCACACCAGCTATGTCATATGTCATCACTACAATCACATTCTTCCCTCCAAAAATATTTTTTCATTTTCCCTCAACAAAACTAACTCCTTGCCACATGTCATCACTAACAAAACTAACTTTTGTCACATCAACTATGTCATGTGTCATCACCACAATCACATTCTTCCCTCAAAAAAATTTATTCATTTTCCCTCATGATAGAAATCATGAAAGCAAAAGGATGTACATTAGCAAAATTATACCCAACAATTATTATACTTAATGACCTTCAGCACCACGGATAACTCTTTAAAATCCATACAATTATTATACTTAATGATCATTCATGATTTCATAAGGAAATCATTATGCACATTCCTTATATATTTCTTTCTATTAATCACCACGTACATATGTTTAAAATTATACCCAACAATTAATCATCATTCATCACCATTACCGTTTAGCAATATACATGGATAACTCTTTAACATTCATACAATTATTATACTTAATGACCACTCATGATTTCATAAAGAAATCATTATGCACATTCCTTATATATTGCTTTCGATTAGTCACTAGGTATATATGTTTAAAATTATACACAACAATTTATCACCATTCATCACCATTACCGTTCAGCAATATTCATGGATAATTCTTTAACATTCATACAATCATTATACTTAATGGTCATTCATGATTTTATAAAGAAATCATTATACATATTTCATATATATTCCTTTTTATTAGTCAACAGGTATGTATATATGTTTTAAATTTATAGTCACCACGTATGTGTATGTGTATGTGTATATATATATATATATATGTTTTAAATTTATACCCATGTGTATACAATTATGCTAATTCCCCTTCAAGACTAATGCATTTACAATTATTAATATTATTAACTCTCATTTTAATTTGCTCATCAAACACATTAAAAAATTTAAAATTAATATATTAACTCTCATTCTTCCCTTTTATTAGTCTCCCATTTCATTTTCATACCTCTTCATCCCTCATTTTCCTGGTTACATAAAACCAATATTACATTCTCCTACATTGTCAACGACTCACTTTAGTTTTAAAAATATTATTGCAGATATGACACGCAGAGTAAACTTCATTGAAGAGGTCAATGTTGTCAAATATACTTGGAAGATTAAAGTCAGAATTATTGGCCTTTGGCGTGTGGACAAATCATCGACGTCATCATTGGAAATGATTTTCATGGAAGAAAAATTATTTTTTGACTCTGTTTTTTACACATTAAACCATTTTTATATATTTACATCATTACTTTTCTGTATTATTTTTCCCTCCGTAAATTAGGGTGACAAGATACAAGCTATTGTCATGAATTATCATATTTTTCAATGGGAGCCTCAACTATAAGAGGACCAAAGTTATATAGTTGGAAATATTAATGTTGATGAGGATGATTCGAATTTGTTCTTTTGTTTGTGTGTTAATCAAGATCATATGCTTATATTTTTTGTGGTTTTTCATCTTTAAATGAACATGTTCACTTTGTGGGTCCTATCATGTGTTTATTTGGTTCTTATTTTAAAAGGGTTTTATCTCATGCTATAAACTAATGACTGTCAGCTTCTCTATATCATACAATCAATCCTCTTTACAATGCATTTTTTCGTTGATTTTTTATTTATTTTGTAGATTTATTATTATTTTGTATATTTCATATTTAAAGTGCATTTTTGTGTTCATTTTGTATCTATGTTCTTATTTTTGTGATTTTTTTTCTTATTTTATCATTTATTTTTCATTGATTTCCTTTTTTACATGTGTTCTAACTAATTCCATTATTTTGTAGATCTGTTCATCTATCGGTTCTCTTCATTAGCTTCTGATAAGCAAGGATATCATCCTCAGGGATGAGCAAACCTTCAAAAGTTATTGGTTTTTGTTTGTTTTTGTTATTAATATATTTATCTTTTCATCATATCTCGTCACTATCATTTTCTCTCATCATTTGTAGTTTAGTTCTCCATTTAAACATCTCTACAAATTAGTTTTCTCTCTCTTAATCTCTAATTTTGTTTATATATCTTTTATTCAAAGATTTACTTGAGTGCATTGAGAATGATAGAACCAATAAATTGAATGATATTCTCTCTGCTTTTGGAATTTGCTTATGTTTAGCAATTTTTTGAATCGTTTTTTATCATATAATTAAAGATAATAAAATGTCATAAATTCTAACATTCCGTTTTCTTTTTTTTACATCTACACAAACTTTTCAAGTACTAAAATGATAATTTTTATGAATTGTGGATAATTATAAAATAATAACATTTGGAGAGAATTACTCTCAAGTATACCTGTCAAAACGGGCTACCAGGACGGGTTCGGGCTAGCCCGCTTTTGATTCGGGCTAAAACGGGTCGGGCTAAAAATCCCGGTTATATTTTATGTTGCTAAAAATGAGGCCCAAACCCGCCCAAAGCGGGCTGCGGCAGGCCGACCCGGATTATTTTATTATTTACACCAATGCAAAATACTGATGCTTTTAATATGTTGTAATCGATTACGAGTATATTGTAATCGATTACAACGTATTAAAAGCATTATTTTTTGCTGTTTTTTAAACAGCGTAATCGATTACCAGGATTGTGTAATCGATTACACTGTTTAAAAAACAGCAAAACTAATGCTTTTAATGTGTTGTAATCGATTACGAGTATATTGTAATCGATTACATCATGTAAAATGCACAGGTCTGATTAGTTTATCAGCATGTAATCGATTACCAGGATTGTGTAATCGATTACACTGTTTAAAAAACAGCAAAAACTAATGTTTTTCATATGTTGTAATCGATTACGAGTATATAGTAATCGATTACATCATGTAAAATGCACAGGTAAGAAAAGCCAAATGAGAGGGAAGAAAATGAGTAGACAATGGCCCGAACCCGAACGGGTAAGCCCGGCCCGAGCACGAATTTATTGTGGCCGGGCCGGGCTAAAAAGCCCGGTTTAACTAAAATACTCAAACTTTAGTACCCAAGCCCTATACCTTTCCGGGCCTTGGTGGGCCGGCTCGCTATACCCGACCCATTTTGACAGGTCTACTCTCAAGATTTAAGAGTAATTGATGTGAATAATAAAAAATAAAAATTCATATAAAAAATACATAGTAGAATGAAAATAAATGAAAATTCATAAGGAATAAAAAATGTATAGGTAAATAATGACAATAAATTTTGCTATATTATTGTAATTTGTAATCGAATAAGTGAATAAATATCGACAACATATAATAAATATCGCTGATCAGTTGCAAACTAATAATTTATAATTAATAATTATTTTGAAAAAATACTTCCGATCATTAGGAGATAAATAAAACTGATAAACATGTCTAAGAGAATAGAAATACATATTGTTATTTAATGTGGTGCTTATTAGTGAGATAAATGATATTATTCAAGCTGAAAAATAATGTATGCTTTATTTTCAAAACAATCTAAAATTTAATTAAATGTTCTCATTTCCATTTATTAATATTGTCCATACATTCTCATTACTATCTTTAAAATATTTTACCAGTTTTAATCATAACTAATTAAGGTCTCCATTATTTTGAAAAAGAATCGAAATATGTAATTATAATTTTCCTATTTTAATGATCATTTATTAGTAAAATTTCATTTATATCTATTAAAATATTATTTTTGAAGTTGTCATACTAAATGATTAAACTCGTATTTATTTTAAAAAAAAACCTAAGTAATTAATTACAATATCCCATTTTGTATATTTTTTTTAAAAAAGGAAATAATAAACCAATTATACTAACAACTAATAAAAAATAATATCCTAGAAATAAAAAAAATTATAAACAAGCTACATTAAGAAATAATCACCATAATATCATAAAATTAAACAAGTTTTCCATATGTACGTGTATATTAAAAATGAATAAGTTTTTATTCTATTTATTAGCTAACCAAATATATAGACTATACGGTGTGAAAATCAATAATAAAAAAAGTACAATAGTGTAATGGTAACATGTATGTTCTTAGCAATGCGAATGTACATGTAACATGTGTGTTTTAATCATGCGAATGTATGAATAACATGTGTGTTCTTAACCATATATAAATTCAATTATAATGTGTGTTTTTAACCATACGACAAAAAAATATATCTCATGCATGATACTTACTAATTATTTTATATTTTAATATTCTGACCATTAAAAATTTATTGTGCCATATGTAATAATCATAATAATGTATCAGTCTCTCCAATAGGAATGGAAAAGGATCCAGACTCCTTCGTGAATGCACTCCTCAACTTTTGATCGGTATTGAGAATAAACCTTTTTGTATCTTTTGGCAACGGTCTGGAAATGAGATTGTCAAAAACGACAAGAACACCAACATTAATAAAGTGGAGAAATATTTAGGATATTGTTACAACAATGAGTTATAATCTTTCACTAAGTAATGAAGTATTTATGGTTTTCTTGTAATGACGTATGAGTCTCTTGGCTAGAGCTTAGTATTGATAACATGTAATAATAAAACTATGAAAATATATAAGAAGATGAGAATGAAAGAAGGTATGAGAATTAGAGGAAGAGAAGCTTTTCATATAAAAACCTTCAGAAGATTCTTATTTACAAGATATGATACAATAAATGATATGATATGATATGGGGTATTGTATGATTTTGGGTGAAGTATGTTAAAAAGAATTGAAGGGTTAAGAAAATATAATGTGAATAATAAAGTGGAAATAAGTTGGGCCTAAGGGTGAGTAATGTGTCGGGTGCCCATTATATTCTAAAACCCTTTCAACTCAATTTCGTTGTATTCTCTTTCTCTCTCCCACGCTGCAATCTGCATCTTCTTCTTCTTCTTCTTCTTCTTCTTCTTCTTCTTCTTCTAGTCCAATGGCTGCTACTGTTGCTCTCAGAAAGTCTTATACTTCTACAAGACTCCGTCTTTTGTATTCTTCTTCTTTTTCTAAATATGTCTCTTCTTCCATTCCCAATTCCAATTCCAATTTCATTCCTTCGTGGTGGACCAGATCCATGGCCACTTTCACTAGAACGTAAGTTAAACTATTCCCCCCCCCCCTTTTCCAAATTATAATAATTTTGATGATTACACTCAATACTCTATATATGTTATGATGTTATGATGACAGAAAACCTCACGTTAATGTTGGAACTATTGGACATGTTGATCACGGCAAGACTACCCTCACTGCTGCTATTACCAGAGTGCTAGCAGATGAAGGAAAAGCAAAAGCTATAGCCTTTGATGAAATTGATAAGGCTCCAGAAGAGAGGAAGAGAGGAATCACTATTGCTACAGTATTTTACACTTCTTCCCAATCATTTTACCCTATCACTTATTTCACTTTTCATATATCAACTTACTTTCATTTTTCAGGCCCATGTTGAATATGAGACTGCCAAACGACACTATGCACATGTTGATTGCCCTGGACATGCCGATTATGTTAAAGTAACTTCATTATCTCAATAACTGAATACTGCATATCACCTAAGCTATTATGTTTCTGCATATTTCTGCTTGTTTAACTATCCATGATAAGCACTGGTACAGAAAGATTCAAGAAAGATTGATAGAATGTCCAATTTCCCCAAACCATAATCCGTGGTTCTTGGTTGGGTCAATGTGAACACAAGTTTATTGTTTTTCTCCTCCCCTCCAAGAAGCCAATTCTCTATTTATAGACTAACTAACAAACTACCTGCTTAGGGACATTTTAGTAAAACTGTTATAACTAGGCAGCCCCTAACCAAACTTTCCTATTTCCCCTTTTATACACATTTTTAATACTAGGCCTTGGCCTAATCTTATCAATCCACGTAGTTAATTATTGTCTGTTTTTTTCCAGAATATGATTACAGGTGCTGCCCAAATGGATGGAGGTATACTGGTTGTATCTGCACCTGATGGACCCATGCCTCAAACAAAAGAGCACATTCTTCTTGCTCGCCAAGTATGTATTCTATTAAATACAAGCATTCTTTTACATCTACACTTCCCTCCTTGCTTCTATATTAATAATTACATTCTTCAAATGTATCCTTCAGGTTGGTGTGCCATCTCTTGTCTGCTTTTTGAATAAAGTTGATGCTGTCGATGATCCAGAGTTGTTAGAGCTTGTAGAAATGGAGCTCCGTGGTAGGTTGTTTCTTTAAGACATCACCTTCCCTCCTTATTCTACATTCATCAAAACAATAATCATCCACAACTTTCCATAGTCCTCTTGTACGTTAATACCTAAAGTTAATTATGTTTTTGGCAGAGCTTCTCAGCTTCTACAAGTTCCCTGGAGATGAAATCCCAATCATCAGGGGTTCAGCATTGTCCGCTTTACAGGGTACAAATGAAGAGATTGGAAGAAATGCCATTCTTAAATTAATGGATGCTGTAGATGAATATATTCCGGACCCTGTTCGCCAGCTTGACAAACCTTTCCTAATGCCAATCGAAGATGTATTCTCAATTCAGGTAAAAGGACATGAACTTCTTTTCTCTTACATTATTGTTTTGAATATTGTCAATTAAATGAAGTATATATGAGCTTGGTTATAATATTCTTTCTATATTTGCTAATCTTCTTGTATTTTAGTCATGCTTTCTAGAGCCTTCTTGTTGTCAGTGACACAAAACTGGCATTTGTATATGAACTTCAAAAGACAAATTGTTGTTGAGTTTTTTTTTTTCTTATGGTGGAATATCAAAATTTTATATTGTCCAGTGCTGTTAAGTACTCAAACAAGGGATAATTATAGCAACAATTTCCAGAATGTCACCTCAGCTGCCTTATGTGTTTAATTTGTGTTGAAGGGACGAGGGACAGTGGCCACTGGCCGTGTTGAACAAGGGATCATCAAAGTTGGTGATGAAGTCGAGGTTTTGGGTCTAATGCAGGTGTGCTCATTGAATTATTTCCTGGATTTAGACATGCCATCTTATTCTCCTGCATTCCTTTTGAGTAACCTGCCATTTGCCATTTTTTTGCCTCTATATTTTCTATTTGTAATTAGTTATGAGTAATGATTTGTTCCTAGATGGACATTGTTATGTTGCTCTGCATCAATGGTTTTTGTAAACTACTTGTGATGTAATCGGTCATATAACTAGGTTTTTCTTTGTAGGGTGGTCCTCTGAAAACTACAGTAACTGGAGTTGAGATGTTCAAGAAAATTTTAGATCAAGGACAGGTGAGTGGCTGTTTCATTACTATCTATAAGGGCTATTTGCATAGATATATTAAACCTAATGTGGGTTCTTTACATTTTTCTCAGGCAGGTGACAATGTTGGTCTTCTTCTTCGTGGTCTTAAGCGTGAGGACATTCAACGTGGACAGGTTAGTTGCATTAATCAAGCTTTTCTGTTTTGTTAGGCCTTGCAGAATCATGGCAAGATATTGTAACTACAATCTGTATTTATTCACTAAAATTTATAGAGTTTTGAATTCAAACTAGTTTAGTTTGAGTAACCACTATCCTAACACTACTGTGTAATCGAGAAGGTCATTGCCAAGCCCGGTTCTGTAAAAACATCCAAGAAATTTGAAGCAGAGATATATGTACTGACGAAGGATGAGGGTGGGCGGCACACTGCTTTCTTCTCTAACTATAAACCTCAGTTTTACTTGAGGACTGCTGATATCACTGGAAAAGTAGAATTGCCTGAAAATGTTAAGATGGTTATGCCTGGAGATAACGTTACTGCAGTGTTTGAATTGATTTCACCTGTTCCACTTGAAGCAGGTTAGTACGACTACATATTCCATATGCTGCAATGTTATCCTCTCATCAAAAGTCGTTTTCACTGGATATTATTGTAAACTTTATGCTACAAGTATGAAAATTTTGTTTAATGTTTGGTGTTGAACTTACAGGACAAAGATTTGCTTTGAGAGAAGGAGGAAGAACAGTTGGTGCAGGTGTGGTGTCAAAAGTACTGAGCTAATTGTGTCATTCAACTTTTAAGTCTACAAATTTACAAAAGGGTTGGAAGCTCTGACACCCGACTATTTATCTTGAAAATACAAACCATGTTGCAACCAATTAAATATTAAGTGGTTTGTGTTGGAGATGAAAATGACTATGTTTTAGAGAAGCTCAGCTTCATTGTTTCATTTTTGTAGTGCTAAATTTGTCAACATGCTATTGATTGATGCAGACTACTCTTGCTTTAACTATTAATTAATAATTTGTGAATCATCTTGGTATGTGTTTTACAGACTGGGCCATTGATGTTGGATTCTTCAAATCTTATTATTTATATTTTAAAAATCCCCATTTCTTTAAAGCTCTATTGGTTTAAGATATAAATAGATGGGGACGTGATTGTTAGTTTGGCTCTATATGTATGTGTGATGAGCACATAAGAGTATGTCAAACTTTAGCAACTACTGTTTCAGTGATTTCTATTAGCGCTTGAATTAAAGGCATATAAAGTAGGGTTGGACAAGGATGTGGTCATTCAATTACATTTATATTAGGGGTAAGCGGTTCTGGTTTAAATCGTGAAAGTGATGGAACCAAATCAAACGATAAAATATGGTTCGATTTGGTTTCGTGGTTTGGTCCAACTTTTTAAGGAACCACTTATGTTCGGTTCAGTTCATGGTTTTAAATATTTAGGAACTGTTAGAACTGAACTGGACCGCATATTAAAGAAATAAATACTAGGGAATGATGTATAGTATTGTTGATTAAATTCTTCAACCAATTTTGTGCCTTAAATTATCAATTTAGTGTGAATTGTAGTTTAATATATATATATATAGGGGAGAGATCCACTTATTCCACATCATGAACATTCATTCTTGGGAAATCCAATGGTTTGAAGTGGTGAATACATTTAAACCATTGGATTTTTCAAGATTGGATGACTAAGATAAATAGTATATATTTTTCACTTACTCTTGGAGTAAGTGGATCCCTCCACACGTATATATATTTGTTATATATTTTACTAATTATATATATTATTATTTTGTTATGTTTATACTAATGGTTAATGGTGAATTGTATTGTTATATGTTATCAATAGATATATATGTTGCTAATGCTGGATTGTATTATTATATACGTAGTTATTTACCTTTTTTTCCCTCTTAAATTACATAATTATTATATATGTTACTAACAAACAATTTTTATACTCATCTATGTATTATTCATATTTTCTGATAATAATAGTTGTTTTTATATTGTAATACATTTTTAATTTTGAATTGATGCAAGATTTTAAAAAATAAATAAACAAGAAAACTGTGAACCCAACTAAACAATTCATGAACGGTTTTATTCCCTGTAGTAAATTTTGCGATTAATGAGGTGAACCGAGCTATATATTTGTGATCAGTTTAGTCATTAAAAAGGATCAAAAACTGAACTGAACTTTTACGCCCTTAATTTAAACTCATCTTCTAGTCCAAGTGTATCGGTCAGTATGAGATGAGAAAAAGATATATAGAAAATAGATATTTGCCAATTCAGAGTCTTTACTGTTAATTTGCATATCAATCATCATCCTAGGTAATAATATGCAAGATGACAATTTAATTAAGGATTTTTTAAGGGCTGATGGTGAAGTCTCTTAAAAAGTATATATTTTCTTGTAGAGAGTGTATTAAAAACTTGTATATTTTTAGTTTTTTTTTAACAAAACTTGTCTACTTTTGGAGTTCTGGTTGCTTGTCGTTAAACTTTTAATTGAAGATTTATTTAAAAAATATATAATACATGTATAGTAAAAAAGTGTATCAGCTTGAGTCCCTATTGAGCTTAACTTTCAGGTATTAAGTAGAAGAAGAAATACAAGAACATATTTTACGTAACAACATTTTGGTAATAACATGATTGTTGTATTAGCATTGTAATGTTATATATTGAGATGACAGCAGTTTATTACCAACTGCTACCACCTTCATTATCAGATTCAGGCTTACTACCTATTCGAGAAGATCTTTTTGTTTGAATAAGTGGATTGTCCTCTTCTTCATCAATCAATGATGGTTTTTCCATCTCATCACCTTTAAATACAGGATGTATATATGCATCTTGAAGATACTGTCTCAGGTTCAGGTTTGGTTCTACTGCCCTTTCTAGTGTATCCTTCACCATTGCATCCTGCATACACCCATGTCTCATCAAATCATTTCAATTCAATTTTCATATCTATATTTATGCACCATGTTTGCTTAACCAACCAACCTCTAGTGGGAATTGAACAAATGCTGGTTCGAATCGTCCTTTGCAATATCTGTGAAACCAAATTGTCAACACAGGTTGTGCTATAAGCACCAATGTCGACATATTTGCACCTCTTGTACTCAACAATCCCATCAGAAGAAGTTGCGATATAACCAAGCCAATTATTACTCGACGGTGCACGTCAGGCCAAAACGTTGCTCCACTCTCATATTGCTGGTTATATACATTGATGATCTTCTCACAAAAATGTATGATTCATCTTAGCATAATAATGAACAAAATCAATTGATATTTACTCCTATCATCCTACATGTTTATCATGGAGAAATAGGTGCAAAGTTGCAAACAAATGTATGTATGATTCATCTTATATTATGTATATATACACTAAGTTTTCCTCTCAAGTGGTCACATGGATTAGACAACAATTTTATTGGACTTTTATTCAGGAATTGTTTGTCTAATTTAGTCATGGCTTATGGTCCATACAAGACTTGTGTAATTTAATTTCATTCATGAGTCTTGTGTGTCTATTTCTGTCTTACATGTGACAGAAAAGTGACAAGAGAGGGTACTAATCCACATGAAAGTATAGGCAGCAAAGTGTTGTATATAGGGAGAGCTGACCTGATGTCGAAAGACCATGTAAGAAAAAGCAAAGAAGACAACAATGAAGGGGAGAAGAAAAGGTGTGACTGGAGAATAGACATGGCCTAGCATGAAATATAGCTGTATGCGAGGTTCAGATGTAGCAAATTCCAAGCTACCAGGATCCATAGCATTCTCCCTGTCTTGTTCTGTCTTCACCAAGAATGTGTTTTTCAGATGGAATGTAATCAAAGGAGCTAACCTAAGAATCTCTGCAGCTATTCCAGCCCATCCATCCACCATTATATATGTGATGAAGAATGTAGCTTTCATAGGGATTGTACTTCCAACAGTTTTTGTGAACCTGCAAAATGTTAATTAATAAAAGGATCGTTGTGACCAATCTGGATCACAATAGAAAAACCATCTAAACTTTTGGAGCTCAGAGCCTACTCTGTAGAGGGCTTATCAATAAACTGTCCAAGTTGCTGAAATGCCGTTCCCGTTACAACGCTCCCAAGGAACACATTGACAAGAATAAAGAAGTAATATTTGGAAGCTGACCTCCGTTCCAAAGATGAAAGCGATGTAAAACCTTCTATTTTCGACATTGTCATGAGAATTTTTGGAAGCATAATAAGAAATAATTTTAATGCTAGCCCTGGCAGAAATCCTTGAATAACAGACTTCACAGCTGGCCTGCACCAAGTTACTCAGGGTGTCATATCCTTAAATTGAAATATTCTTCACTATCAAATTGCTTCATTTATATCTCTCAACAGAAAATCATCATATAATACACATGGTTGTTTATAATTGTTGTTTTGATGGATTCAAAAGAAAACATTTTCCATGCTATTGAGAGAATAAGCATTGGATTTTAAACAAAATTAAGTTGTATAAGATTGAAACAGCACTTACTTTTCAATTATTGGCTCCAGGAAAGGAAGGACCTTCTCAATGGCCTCAATGTTGGCAAGAGATTGAACCAATGCTATTGGTATCATGAAGAAGAAAGTTAGAAAAAATACAGAAACAGCCATGAGCAATCTCCGAAGATTGAGATCAAAATATGGGATTGCAAGATTTTCCCAATAGACATCCCTAGGCTCAGGAGCCCAGTCTGTGAGCCAAATGGTTGGATTACTAGTTTGTTGAGTTTGAGCGCACACAGCTGCCCCCCATCGACTTTTGAATGAAACAAATGCTGCAGGAACAACAGCCTTTGGATCTTTTGTAACATTTTTTCTTTCTTCCTCTTCCTGCTTGGTTAGAATGATGAAATTTTAAGAGGATGATCACTCTATCTTTCTTTTTTTCTATAACCATTTTACACTTAAATCAGTACTTACTTGTTTGCTCAATGTATCAATTAGAGAAGTGTAATGATCAATAGCATCAACTTTAGTTCCCAATAGACCAAGAAAACCTGTCTATATATATATATGAGATCAAATTGTGAAAAATAAAAGGTTCTTAGTAGATATCACCTTATCTGGTTATCCTTATGAAAATGAAAATTTTAAAAGAGGGTCTCAGTTTCCTCAAATGATAAATGAAACTAATTGACAGAAAATCATGAAGAGAAAGCTACCCGAGTAGTTGGCCTCTTTGAAGGATCTTTTTCATATTTGTTTTGGTAGTAAAGATACCAGTTTTGCAATTTCTTCTTGCTTGCAACTATTGATGCAAGCTTGTTCGCATTATAAACAACCTGCCAATTATTCATAATAAATGAATCATTTGTTACACCATAGAAAATCACAGAGGAAATTAAGCAACATACTTGATGCATGAGATAGTGATCAGGATGGTTGACACAGAAAAAATGTTCGATGTGCTCACTGACTGATTCATCAGGGTCTGGGGGAACATTACTCACAAGGACCTGACAAAGTGGACCAAAAAAGAACTTATGATATAACTTAGAAGACAAATATCTGAAAAGGATAGTTTCACAACAAAGTTTGCTATAAAGACTAAAATACTGATGTTCAAACCTGAGGCTGATTGTCAATGTCCCATTAAACAAACAAAAACATGACACATTTTCTCTAAATTGTGTGACATAAATTAGAAAGAGTATAAAAGAATTCCAATCATTTTATGCATCTTCATGCACACACATTGACGTGCAAATTTGAACATGCACGCACACACACCAACATGATCATAGGATTAAAATTCGATGTTCGTAAATAAGAAAATATATTAGTAGGTTCCAGAGCAACAAAAATGCAGAAGTTAAGGTCCTCTAATAGGAAAACAAATCTGGTTTCCTTTCCTGTATCATAGTTATTACACGTATTTATCTTGTTTCCTATTAAGTAGGATTGATATCAACCATTTTGATGGTGATTTGCTGTAAGGAGATATTATAGCGATATGTTTATATTATAGGGATATGTTTAGAGATTCTGTTAGCAAATATCAGCAATGTACTTTATATATATTGGTTTTTACCATATGAAAATAAAATACAGAACTTTCTCCCTAAATATATTATCCTCCTTAATCACATATAAAGAAAGAATAAAACAATAACATAATCTATAATCTGGAGAAATCAGAAAACAATAACCATATAACATTAATGAGTCTGCATTATTGTCATGAGACAGAGATTTCTATTATTACCATTTACAGGTCAACAAAAACGAGACCAACTTACTGTAAATTGGTCTGGACGACGACGTTCAGATGCCAAAAATCGCAATCTCATTCCTGATACATTCTGGTATTCCTTGTAAAGACTATAACATGTCCAAAATGAGAAGACATAGGACATAGCAATATGCACCCAGAACCTAGAAGGAAATTATATGAAATTGTAGTGAGGTTACAGAAGATGCATGAGAGACAAATAGCTAAGTTACTCACCTCTTTGATCCAAATGGAATGTTTGATATTGAAATCTTGTCAACATCACTAAATGTCAAATCTTTGGCTGCAGGTGCCTCCAATGTTTTCCCGGTCCAATTAACAGGAACCAAAACCATAAAAGCAAGTAGGGTAATTGGGGTAAATATTTTCATGCTGTGTATTTTAGGATAAAGCATTATTAGATATATAGTTGTGAAAAAGTCCAAGAATATAGATAAGAAGGGAATGATTGCTGACCCAAGAATATAAATGCGAATATAGACGGCAGAGTCAAGGCCTGCATGTTCAATAAGCTCAGGTTCTGGCATATGCAATGCTGCAGGCATCCAATTGAGAAAAGTGATATAGGTTCTAAAGTCAAGGTTAACAAATTTCTTTACATATGAAGATGAACCACTTGGACTCCCTCTTATCCCTTTTAGATACCATTTTGGGAAATAGACACGATCATTGAATGGCTGAAGCCTCAATATTGCAAATGCCACTAGGAATGCCAATGCTGACAACAAGTTTATGGCTGCAGAAACACTAATATCTCCAATACTCGCCATTATATTAATTACTTCTCAATTAATCACTTAATCATCATACATACAAAGAAACAAGTCAAACCAGCTTTTACATTTTCCAAAATAGTATAATAGGATTCAGAGAGTGAATGAGAGATTATTGTTGTTGTTATTGTTGTTCTTGTCCTTGTTGCATGATAATTGAACTTTGGTTTGAGAATGAATGAATGAGCCATAGAGTTTGTTGCCAAAAGGTTCGGAGCCATGTCACCTTCCCTACCACCCTTCAATTCTTTTAACCAAAAAAATATTATTGCCCTTCCACTTTTAATAAAATAAAATACCTACTTTTAATTATTATTATTATTACTATCACATGAGCTAACGCCCAATCCTACATACACATGGGAACAAAGCTAGAGGAAGAAGACGGAAATCTAGACAAACACATTAAAATAGACCTTAATGATATTTATTAAAGAGCTCGAATGTATATAGTATATACTAATATTAAACTGGATTATTTTAAGCGTGAACGGTTTATTAAAAAGAGTATAAACTTATACCTAGTGATAAAAAAAGTTGTAAATGTTCGTGAAATAAAGATTAAAATTAATAAATTGAGTCATTTGAATGCACATTAAAAGGAGTTCTTGGGTATAACTTTTTTGGTACAAGTAGAGGATACCTGCATGTATTCTCTACTTGTATCATAATTGACATCCTTAAAAAGAGTTCTTCAAAAACGTCCTCCAAGGTTATGATACCAACAACTTCCGCATTATCAGCATAATTGACATTTTTTGATTTCTCAGAAAACTTATTCAGGATCTCATATAGAGGCATATCTGCTGGCTTATTTATGAATAATGTTACTGTTAGATAAATTGTAATCCATTTAGCTTGATGTATTGGGCTCTTATGAGTTTTCCATGTACACTTAGTTAGTGTACTTAGAATGTATTTTACTTGTATTAGAACTAAAAGGCTATAAATAGAAAGTTTCAAGTTAGATGTTAGTTAGTTAAAAACTAACACTTTCCATAAAAACTATCTCTCCACGTTTTTCTTTTTCTTCTCTGTTATTACTCTCATTCTCTCTCTGCAACATCTTTTCTTTTCTTTCTTCATTCATTCACGTTCTGCAACAGTGATATCAAGAGCATCAAGATCTGGATCTCTGGTGGGGTTCATTGGAAAACTTCAAAGTTGATTCAAGCATTGAAACTGTTTGAAGAAGTGTTTCAGGGGTGAAGGAGAAATTGAAGAAGATAAATAGTAGTGGTATTGCAACGAATTTGCCAAAGCTTGATGGGAAGGATTATGAGTATTGGAATATCCAAATGAAGACAATCTTTGGTTTTCAAGACTGCTTGGAGGTTGTGCAATCTGGAGTACCAGAAATCAATGCAAACTCAAGTGAGGCTCAAAGAGTTGAGCATAAAGAAACCAAGAAGAAGGATTGCAAAGCCATATTCCTACTTCATCAATGTGTGGACAGACCAAACTTTGAAAAAATCAGTGCTGCATCATCTTCCAAAGAGGCTTGGGATACACTTGAGAAGTGTTATGCTGGTGGAATGAAAGTGAAGAAGGTTAGACTACAAATGATGAGGAGGCAATATGAGTTACTCCAAATGGAAGATCAAGAAACCATAGCTGAATACTTCAATAGGATTCGTAGTTTAACCAATCTTATGAAGGGCTATGGGGATAAGATGGATGAGCAAGGGATAGTAGACAAAGTGTTGAGAACATTAGCCACAAGATTTGACAATGTGGTTATTGCCATAGAAGAAGCAAAGGATTTAGACAAACTCAAACTAGATGAGTTGCAAGGTTCATTAGAAGCACATGAGCAAATGTTTGTTGAAAGATTGGTTGATAGACACTCTCAACATGCTCTCAGTGCTCAATTCAAGAAGAGAATCCTTGGTCACCTTGACAAGCTGAAGAAAGATGACAATAAGTGTGATAGTGAACCTCCTGCAAGAAGAAACAGTGGAAGCACAAGTACTGCAGCTGCTACAAAGAATAATGGTGGTTATGCAAACAAAAACTTTATTAGAAAGAAGAAGAAGGATAAGAGTAATATCCAGTGCTACTGTTGCAAGGAGTGGGATCATTTTGCTTCTGAATGCAAGATGAAAAAGATAGGCACAGTTGCAGAAGCAAGATTGGCAAAAGAAGAGAACTCAGATGAAGAAGTTCTGTTAATGGCTGATGCAGAAGTTTCTGGAGCTTGCAGCAGTGTCTCAGATGGAGCACTAATGGTCACAACCAAGGAGAATAACCCACTCTCTGAAAACTGGTATCTAGACACAGGCTGCTCAAATCATATGACTGGGCATAAAGAGTGGTTCATTAGCCTAGATGAATCAGCAAAAACAAAAGTAAAATTTGTTGATGAAAGCTATGTAATGGCAGAAGGAATTGGAAAGATTCAGATCAAGAAGAAGAATGGCTTGGCTTCATATATTACCAATGTCTTATATGTACCTAAGATGAAGAATAATCTCATTAGTCTTGGTCAATTGCTTGAGAAAGGCTATAAAATGAGGTTGGAAGATAGGATGATTAAGATCTTCAACAATGATGAGGTGCTAATTTTAAAGGCTCCACTCTCCCAAAACAGGACCTTTAAAATCAGTATCAATGTAGGAGAGCATGAGTGCTTGAAATCCACACATGATGAAGTTTGGATTTGGCATCAAAGACTTGGTCACCTAAACTTCAGAAGCATGATACTACTAAGTCAAAAACAGATGGTTTCTAGGCTACCAATCTTGCAGATTCCAAGTGAGTTATGTGAAGAGTGCATTACAAGCAAACAAGCTAGGAATTCATTCAAAGATCAGATGAATACCAAGACAAACAATCCTCTGGAGATTGTTTATAGTGATGTGTGTGGGCCACTTGAGGTGCAATCCATTGGAGGCAACTATTACTTTGTGACTTTCAAAGATGAGCACACTAGGAAGCTATGGGTGTATCTGTTGAGGCAGAAAAGTGAAGTCTACAACAGATTCAGAAGTTTCAAGGCACTTGTGGAGAAGCAAAGTGGTTTCAAGCTGAAATTATTAAGAAGTGATGGTGGTGGTGAGTACAATTCTCTTGAATTTCAGAAGCATTGTGAGGCAGAAGGCATAACTCATGAGGTTGTTGCTCCATACACACCACAACACAATGGAACAGCTGAAAGAGTGAACAGATCTCTACTGAACATGGCTAGGAGTATGTTGAAAACAAAACTACTTCCCAAAAGGTTTTGGGGTGAAGCTATTGCAACAGCTGCTTATGTGATCAATAGGTGTCCCACAAGAAAGTTGAGTGGAATAACACCAGAAGAGGCCTGGACTGGGATTAAGCCAAGTGTGAAACACTTGAAAGTGTTTGGCTCAGTCTGCTACAGACATGTACCAGATGCCAAGAGGAGAAAACTTGATGACAAGGGTGAGAAATTGATATTTCTTGGGTATCACTCAACTGGAGCATATAAAGCCTACAATCCTGTGACAAATTCACTCATTTATAGCAGAGATCTCAAGATAGATGAGACTAAAGCATGGGAATGGGAGAAAAGCAGTGAAACCACAATGAATCAGGGTCAGATTGACTTAACCTGCACACCTGAATTGTCTAGCACCTTACCTAGCATCTCTGAAAATTTTGAAGAGCCTGGAGCTCAATCAACAGAAATTGAAACTCAAGCAGTGAATGGAGTTGTTGATAGACCTCAGAGGCAGAGACAAAGCTCAAGCAGATTAAGAGACTTTGAAATCTTTGCTGATTCTGAAATCACTTCAGAAGGGGATTTTGTGCATATGGCTTTGTTGGCAGAGATGGAACCAGTGTCATTTGATGAAGCAATCAGGGAATCTTGTTGGGTTGATACTATGAAGGAAGAACTGAACTCCATAGAGAAGAACAATACCTGGGAACTCATCACACTACCTAAAGGCAAGAAGGCTATAGCAGTGAAATGGGTCTACAAGTTGAAGTTGCAGCCTGATGGAACCATAGCTAAGCATAAAGCTAGGCTGGTAGCAAAGGGTTTCCTACAAAGACCAGAAGTTGATTATGATGAGGTCTTTGCACCTGTAGCAAGGATGGAGACAGTTAGACTTGTTATAGCTATGGCAAGCTCTAAGGATTGGTGCATATGGCAAATGGATGTTAAGTCAGCCTTCTTGAATGGTCCTCTAGACAAGGAAGTTTATGTGACTCAACCTCTTGGCTTTGAGGTTTCAGGCCAAGAACAGAAGGTCTACAAGCTTCACAAAGCACTCTATGGACTCAAACAAGCCCCTAGAGCCTGGAACAAAAGAATAGATGGTTTTCTTGTGAAGCAGGGAATGACAAGGTGCACAAATGAACATGGCATCTACATAAAAAGCACACCAGAGGCAGCATCTGTGGTTATCTGTTTATATGTTGATGCCTTACTCATAACAGGCTGCAAAGAAGAAGAGATTCAATGCTTAAAGGATGGCCTCAAACTTGAATTCGAGATGTCAGATTTGGGTGCACTTTCATACTTCCTAGGGATTGAATTTCTAAGGACAAGTAGTGGCATACTTATGCATCAAAGAAAGTATACATCAGATGTTTTGAAGAGGTTTAATATGTTGGATTGCAATTCAGCTTTCACACCTGTTGAGACAGGAAATGGATTGTGCAAAGGGAAACCAAGTGAGGAGGCAGTGAATCCAACACTCTATAGACAGATTATTGGCTCTTTAAGGTACATATGTAACTCTAGGCCTGACATTAGCTATGGAGTTGGCTTAGTAAGTAGATACATGGAAGATCCAAAACACTCTCATATGCTTGCAGCCAAGAGAGTGTTGAGGTACCTGAAAGGAACTATGGAGTATGGTGTTCTATTTCCAGCTAAAAACCAGTCACAAACAGTGAGTATGATTGGTTACACAGATGCTGATTGGAGTGGTGATAAAGATGATAGAAAAAGCACTACGGGCTACGTCTTCAAACTGAATCAAGCACCCATAAGCTGGAACTCAAAGAAGCAAAAATCAGTTGCACTTTCCTCATGTGAAGCAGAATACATAGCTGCTTGTGAAGGTGGGTGTCAAGCTCTATGGTTACACTCTTTGCTTGCTGAAATTGGCTTGTATCAAGAAGAGTTTATGCTGCTCTTAGTAGACAACAAATCAGCTATCAACTTGGCAAGAAATCCTATAGCACATGGAAGAAGCAAACACATAGAAACCAAGTATCACTACTTAAGAGATCAAGTGGAGAAGGGGAGGTTGAAGTTGGAGTTTTGTAAAAGAGAAAATCAGCTTGCTGATATATTCACAAAAGCATTGAAAAGGAAGTCATTTGAGGCTCAAAGAAGCAAATTGGGTATGGTTAATCAAGCTAGTATGGATTAAGGAGGTGTGTTAGATAAATTGTAATCCATTTAGCTTGATGTATTGGGCTCTTATGAGTTTTCCATGTACACTTAGTTAGTGTACTTAGAATGTATTTTGGTTGTATTAGAACTAAAAGGCTATAAATAGAAAGTTTCAAGTTAGATGTTAGTTAGTTAAAAACTAACACTTTCCATAAAAACTATCTCTCCACGTTTTTCTTTTTCTTCTCTGTTATTACTCTCATTCTCTCTCTGCAACATCTTTTCTTTTCTTTCTTCATTCATTCACGTTCTGCAACAAGCAAGGGGAGCTTACTTTTGCTTCAAATCCAACAGTTACAATGCATGCTTAACTTGGTTTCTATCTGGTTATTATGGTTATTTAAGTAGTATTTGTCATGATTTCTATACATAGTTAACATTCATTGTAACATGTACTAACTTGTCAAATAGAAACTTTCTCTGTTTCCTTTATCTCTTATATCTAACAAATAATAATTCAGTTCCTATAATTCAGTATTTTAGCAGCTAGTACCAACAAAGCAATTTATTTTTTCAAGCATTTTACATGCACTATAGGTAATCACAGTCACAAGAGGCCAATTATATATGTATTTTTGGAGTTTCCACTATAGGTAATCACAGCTACAAACAACACTAAACAGATGACTTTTCTATTTTATATCAAATAGTTTAAGTTAATTAGTTAGATTTATCTATGAGTTCTTTTCTTCGACATTCTCTTTCTCTCATTCTTCACTTTTTTTAAGCTTTTCATTTCTCATTCATCATCAAGAAGGTCATTCTTTCATGGCTCATACCAAAATTAACATGGTATCAGAGCAATAATTATACATATCATGGCTTCCGCTTATGCTTCTTCCATCCCAAGATTCAACAAAGAATCATCACCAATGTATGTTGTTCTTGCAGCTGATTTAGTTGGTTTTCACACCTATGATAATCCCTTTTGTTCAGCAGCAAGATGAGAGTTTTAGGAGCACTCCTTGATATGTTAGGTTTGGTAAATTTCAACTGTTCTTCTTCTTATCTTAAAGGTTCCTTGCCATTTGCCTTCTTCTTAGGTTAAAGCTGCACAAGAATCACTTGAGGAGTTTTGCAGTATAGGGAGGGGTAAATTCAAGAAGAGCAAGAACAATTAACCAAACTCAAACCCACAATAGCTACCTCATATTGTCTTGCTGAGTTTACCCTTCTTTGACTATTTTTATTCTTGATGTTCATTTTCTTGTGCCACTGCTTCTTGGAACATTTTCCTCATTATTCGGACAAATTTAAATAGCTCCTTGTCTTGTTTAATTCATCGTCCAATTTGTTGGTGCCTTTGAGAGATGCTTCACATTTTAATTACATCATCCAGCCACAATGTTATGAGCATAGGGATCAAGGCTCACTATTAGAGCTAGTACAGATTAATTTTATGTTCTCCGAGTTATAAAATATGCTAGCAAATCTCTGAAATTGAAAGTACTATCACTTTCATTTCATTCATACTCTACTTCTTACCCCTTTCACATACACAACATCATTATAGTGTGTACTTTTTCTTCATTGAAGCAATATATTAAGATTAAGATTAAAATCCATTTTTTTCTCTTTCATCCATTATGGTTGATTATGGTTAAGTTTGGGATGAAGTTGTTTCTCCCTATTGTGGTTAAGTGTCAGTACTGCTTCACATTTAAACTTTAAGACTGAAAAATAAAGATTCGCTCACCAGCAAGATGAGGTTCTAGAGTATAATAATCATGAGTCAATGGAATCATTTCAAGCTTGGCATGTTAAAATAAATGTGTTTTCTGTTTTATTAGTTTAGGTCAATTAGTAGGTTTATCTTTCACTATATAAACTCTTCTTTTCTCTCCCTTTCCTAATTCATATAAGAAATAATGAGAAAATGTGAAATTTTCTTTCTCTCATTCTTTACTTTCTTTAAGCTTTTCCATTTCGATCATTCTTTCATCTCATACCAAAATTAACGGTTTATGAGCAGCAAACAAAAACATTTGTGTGTAAAAGATTATCCCTTATCTTGTTCGTTTCTTCTCTCACTCCTTTTGTCTCCTTATAATAAGGTCCTGATATATTACACAAGTGTCTTTCTCCCTCATAACTTGTGCACTGCATGTTTATAATATATCATGCATTCTTTCAAACATCGTTTAACTTAACTCGTCACCATTATGTGAGTAATTAATTACAAAACAATGATCATAAAGATTAGTAGTTCAACCCCCCTATTATTTAGAATAATTTGCACCTCACCTAAAATGTCTTCACACAAAACGGATGAGATGACTAGGTTATTAAGTCTTAACTCATTCTCTTGGTAATCACATATTTTATAATTGCTATTATTATATAACTACAAGTATATATAAGTTATCAAAATTGAATTGAAAGGGACACCACAACATGGAGAGAGTGAACAATATTTTCAATTTAACAACAGTAATTGCTTTCACATTCCTGGCTCTGGTGCCAAAGATGGAGAGCCAGAATATGAATTCCTCAGCTGTTGCACCAGTAACCCAACGTCCACTTTGTGCATCCCAGTTTACACTAGCAAACTATGCATGTGTAAAGTTGCCATTCTCACCGGGCTCACCATCTGAACCTCCACCTGATTCTCCACCTGACTCTCCACCCTCTCATGATGACGATGATGGTGATGACGATGATGGTGGTGATGACGATGATCACCACCACCATCATGATAATAGACACAGGCACGAGCATAGGCACAGACACAGACACAGACATAGGAACCGCAAGGGACCTGAGGAGAAAGAATGTTGCAGGTGGGCTAAGGAAGTGGACAGTCAATGTGTGTGTGAACTTCTGGTTAGGTTGCCACCTTTCCTTATGAGACCTGTGCATCAGTACTCACTTGACATTGGAGATGATTGTCATGTCACTTACTCATGTGGTGGACCAATATGATTCTCAAACTTGCACGTTTCTCTTTGCTTTTAAGGGTTAATAACATATCATTCATATTAACTTACTTCATACTTGGTATGAAAAGAATAAGCATGTCTCAGGAAAAAATCAGATGAATAAGGAGTACTGCTACCTCAGTTTTTCCCCTGTGTACTTTTTCATATATATTCACCAATGGAATAACAACAAAATTCCTTTCAGTTGCATAGACAGAATAATGTCATAGTTGTTTATTATAAATTATACTCATTCACAAAACAACATTCCCCTATTGCACTAGGGATACATAACAATATGAACTCTTGTCACACATAACAATCAAAAAATTAATATTTTGTTTACACAAATTAATTTTAATAAATCAAGGTTAAATTTAATCTGTGCAACTAGTTAGGGTACCATTTAATAATGGGCGAATGAGGTGTTAATATCTTCTCCGATCCGTAATCGACTCCCGAACTCATAACTCTCATTAAAAGACCAATCTTATCCGATTTGGGCTCAATTTGAGTTTTTCACGTTTTAACCGCAAAAGACGTGGTGGCGACTCCTCAAGAGGTCGCTGGCCGAAAAGCTGGGCGCGAGAACATACATCCATCTTAATTATCAAAATAGTGAATCCATTGATAGATTTTTCTCCAAGAAAATAGAATCTATAGTTTGGGAAGTGACATGACCAAAATTGTTTGAAAACCATGATCCCATTTGTTTGAAATGATAGTCAAATATTGTCATTTTTGTCTCATTATATGTTCTTAGAAGTTATCAAAATACTGAATAACATAACAAAAACCAAATTAATGTCTGAAAAAAACATGAATCAAACAAGTGCATTCCCCCCAAGCATTTGCATAGCTTCACCCAAGTCTTCAACCAGAGTTATAGGCATAAGGTAAAGACCCTTACTCTCCAGAAGCTGAGTTGCTGCTGCTGGATTTTCCTCAAGTAGTTTTCCCATCATCTCCTCAAGGGGTTCATTCAGCATCTGTTTCTCTATATAATGTCCATAGCCCTCAAAATCAAAATAAACGGAATGTTCTCCAATCAGTTATTTGATTATATTTCCCAGGTGTATAATTTTGAGCAAACACCCTTCTCCTAAAATTAAAGACATATATTTACCTCGTGAAATATTAATGGTATAGAAGTTGGTTCAGTTTGCAATCTACTTCCACTTATTTCCTGCATGGAACAACTTTCATAGCTCACTGTCTGACTTAAGTTAGTTTCAATAACAAAAAATGGTTGTACGCATTAGACATAGTCAATGATGACAATATTAATAGTTAAGAGGTACCTTTATTTGAAACTGCATATTATTCACAATTGATGAGAAGTTAATAGTTAAGAGGTACCTTTATTTGAAGCTGCAAATATTTGACATAGTCAATGATGTCGTCCAGCACATAAGCTTGACCACGCTGCAAAAGGAACTGCCTAAGTAATATTCAGAAATCACAAGTGTACCAGAAGTAAGATTTTGACAGGTATGTTTTGGTTTCATTTACGCAAGATTTTATTCTTTCCTATATGAACTGTTCATTCTTAGATGTATTCCTAAAGCAGAATCTACCAATGAAGACAACATAGAAACTTTATTTTTTTTTTCACTATCTCCTTAGCAGTGAGTTACCTGATTCCAATTGATTATATATTCCTAGCCTAATTAAAACATTCCAAGGGAACATATGTTACATCATAATGACACTGTTGTTTGGGCATACTGAAAAACTAAGTTAAAGAGAAGTTTTGTTTACCATTTCTGGTTATAATGTTTGTAATTAGTTAAGGCATCGCATTGATTATTGAACTAAATATCCATCTTATCATAGCATTAGTAGTTCTTAAACAAACAAGAGATTACCTCAGCTGGAATTGGAAGCAATTCGTGTAAGGCTTTGAGATTATCAGCAATACGTTGTCTGCGTAGCTATAAAGTAGAATACATGGTTAAGGAAGCTAAATGCTGTTACAATAACAAAGATGTATCTGAATTTTGAATTGAGCATGTGACAATGATTTTTGTATATGAGAGAAGAAAACCAACAGCATGAAGTTTTACTTACACGGTCAACGGCATAAGTTTTCTGTTTTTTGGGAAGTAAAGCAGGTGCAACAACCGTTACCCTTGGATCAAGCTGTGAAACATTATGCTTATCTCCAACTGGTTCTGGTGTCCATGAGGCATGACTCTGATGACAAATTAAATCAGAAATATTAATTGCAAATTTCAGAATGATGAAGAATCTTAAAACATTTCAACCAGATATAGATAAGCTGGTGGTAAAGCATTAACTAACATCAGCATAGAAAAGATGATGATGTTTAGTACTTCCATATTGAATTGCTTCCTGGTGTGCCTCTTTGCCTTCATCAGGCCTCCAAAACCCCACCTGCTGAAAACACACATTAGATCCTTCAATTTAAGGAATAGGATATATTCCTTAAAAATTTGGGTCATGCTAACCAGTAAAGGCACTGGTTAAGGAATAGGATATATTCCTTCAGCAACCAAAAGAACATTTCTTATTTGAAAGCCAAGTGCATCACTTATCCATGACTTAAAAACAGCATTTCCTCATGAAAACTTGCATTTTTTTTAATTCCTTAACCAGTGCCTAAAGTTAGCATTTACCTAATAATTTTCACCATATTTAGTTAGTTATTTTCCTGTTGAAAAGGTTTTACCTTGCTACTGTCTACTTCAGTAGAAGAATAATCGGGTGTTTTTGAGGCACAGGCTTTTCCAATGTTGTTATAAAAGTCAGTTGCATTGACCTCATTAACATTGTTTATGGTACTAAGTGATGGATAATAATAATTGCACCCAGTGATGCTTTCACTAGTAGCCTTTGGAAAATAAGTTGAGGAGGAAGATTCAGCTAGATATTCAACAGAGTTAGGGATGCAAGTCCATGGGCTACAACTCATTTCAGAATGTATGTTTGGTCCATCAACCTCATTTACAGAGGACCCTGTAAATGTCATTTTCTTCATTACAGAGTTATCTTGCCTAATCTCTCCTTCCATTAACACCCTACCTGAAAAGTATTAACCTTAAATATCACAAACTTTGAAGACTATCGTGTTGCCTAAAGGAATTATACTGAAAATTATAATCATTCATTTAAAATTCTTCTCAATTTTGAAAAAACTGCAAAAAAGTAGAAACAGAAAAGAAAGGAAGGTGCTGAGAAAGTAGAAAGACACTTTTGATTGTAGAACACTTTGGCAACCAAAGGTCTCATTTTTAACATCTTAGAAGCTAAAAAAAAGTAAAACACTCTGACGATTTTATTCATAATAAATAAATAAACAAAATGAAAGGGAAAGTTATAATTTTGTGAGGTAAAAATGAGAACTTGGGGAGGCCCAGGGATGAAATATAATAATGAAAATCAATATAGCGGAAGGTGGTAGTAGCAACAAGAATGAAAAGGAGAAAATAGTTACTTAGTGAAGAGAGATAGGGTTTGTGGAACAAAATGAAGTAGCAGAAGCAAAACCGTTGTTATTGTAGCAGAAGGAAGGAGAAGAGAAGAAAAGAGAAAGAAGGAGGTGAGTACTCTGTTTCTGCTGCTACATTACTGTAGCAGAAAAGAATAAATACGTACATGCAGTGAAATGTCTATTATAACCCCAAAACTTTCCCTTATTTCCTTAACCACTATAGAGACATTATCAAATGGGACAAAAGCATAAGGATATACAATAATAGTCCTATCAAACATAAATACAGGGTTTTAGGAGTAGCAAATTATGGTAATAGGTAGTAGCATTTAATTCTTCTGTAAAGAAAGCTTTTCTGCTTATCTCCTTATATAATTTTTATATTCCTAGAGAGCTATTTGTTGTCTTTTAAAATATAGAAAACCACACTCTTTTATAATTACACAAATAGTTTTCTTAGGACAAAAGTCCTTTGAGAAGGATGTGCCAAATTTGGAAAAAATATAAGTTTTGAACGATTGGAGTGGTCAAATTTGCCTCTCCTCAACAAATAGTTCTGTGGAACATAATTATGATCTGAGGATTTTAATAAGATAGCTAGGACTAGGATTAGTGGTAATTATTGCTGCAGAGAAGGTTGCTGTTTTCAGAGTTGCAGCTAGATAAAGAGAGACCCATTGATAGAAAATAAAAGAATTAGAGATATTCTTCAGTAAGAGAGTGCTGCAGATATCTGTTAACTTCATTCTGTATTGAGAGATTTTCCTTCTCCATGTCTTCAACAACATAACTTCGGTGAAGTGAAGGTAGATCTCACGCTGAGCGTGGTCGAGTCTAGTTCAGGAACTAGGATTTTCTTGTTCTTTTATCTAGTTTAAGCATACAAAACTACTTATGCTGAAACTTAACCAATAAAACAAACTTTTAGTCATGTATGAGTATTTTTTCCAATAATTTGAGTTAGTTAAATTGTAAAGTGCCATAAAATTATGTGTTAGTTATAGATCAAATTGACACTTAACAATTGTAATGTCACTTTGTTTTCTCTAGCTAAAACGAGTCATTTCTATTTATTTCCCTATTTTAAATGAACATGTCTTTTATGACTCTCACATGCATTAATATTAGGGTAGTTAGCTAAAGCTCAAAAATCCAATTTGAAGTTTGTTCGTTAAATAATGAGCGGTATAGGTGATTTGAACTATGTTGATGCCTCTGTTGATGGATGTATGGTCCTATATTTATCATTAAAATGTGAATATGGTAGGGACAATTTTAGTATTAGACCCTTTAATACTTGAGTCTGGCATGGACCTCTTCCCTTTCTTGTGTGGACAAAATGGGCATAGTCTTTTTTCATATATTTTTCCTTTTATATCTATTTTTTCCTTTAAATAAGTACAAAAGTGATGTCTTCATATATATTTCTTCATATATATTTTTCATTTAAGAAGAAAGTGGAATAGTGATGTTAATACGAAAAGCAGCATTTTGTCCAAGTTCCTCGACCTCTTGAACCAACTCCTCTACCTTCTCCACCACTTTCATGAGCAAGAACACTAAGCTTGAAATTGCTAAAACTTGTCCATTTTCAAGTATTGCTACCTTGGATGTTGAAATTACCATACTTAGCTCTGCTTTACATGCTTTCAACTTTGCCAAAATGCTACTACCCTTATTGTTCTCTTCACATTTCTTCATTTGTTTCATGCTATCTCCTAGTTCTCTCAAAGCCCATGCTACCCTTGACCCAATTGCTTCACATGTTTCCAATTGCTCTGAATGTGACTGCCTCAAACATGCCATATCCTGAACACAATGAAAATCATGTATATGATGAAACCCACTAACTAGAGAGTAGAATTATAATTTAATAGATTTTATGTGTTGGTGAGATTACACATAAAAATATTACCATACAGTCCTACCTGTTTTGAAGATTGTAGGGAATGTCCAACAACAAGAATAAATGTAGCCAGTTCTCGAAGAACACTTGCAATTTTTAAGTAGTTCTCCCAAGGGTAGCAAAATCCAAATTTTCCATGCCATGGTTCCCATCTTGCGGAATTTGCCTGAAACACACAATAATAATCTCTTTCATTCTATCTATATTCATATTATATAATACATACATTGATTCTATATGTACCAATAACTCATCCTCTGACTTGGAGTTCAAAACCGAGTTGCAAAAATTGAAGCCTGCAATGAGTTGACTTTCATTTTCACTAACGAGTGTGCCATTTTCCTCCAAACAACCTACAATCAAGGACAAACACTTTTCTTTTCTTTTCCAATGATAAATTTTACACTTCAACATAAGATGTATATATATATATATACATACCCTGAATTGTATTAGCAAGATCATGGAATGTAGAGACAGTGGAATGATGAAGTTCATCGCTGGCCCATAAGGGAAAGATGAATAAGCTGACACAAATGCATACAATGAAACCCATAAGAATTGATAAGAGACGTTGACGTGTTATTTCCCACACTTTCTCATTAGCACGTAGACCATACATCACTACCAGGTTGAATGTCAGCATCAATGTCACCACCCCATATTCATATCTTTCTTTTACCCTCGGTATCAATCGAATATATGTACCAACTGTTCCTGAAATATCAAATAATTATAAGCTAGTATTTACTTTTACATCAATTCTTATACTTTCTATATAATCATGCATAACTCACCACAGATATATACAGAAATACCAATGATAATTGAGTTACCAACTCCTCCAATGCTCTGTGCAAAAATTGCTGCTAACCAACCTAGTCCACCTCCTACTATAGTTCCCATCCCACGATTGAATCCCTTTCCCAATGTGGCTCCTGAAATACATATATGCATGTCTTAATCCAATTATTATACATTAGCTAGATTCATTCAAGCTATGTGTTCTAGCATCTTTGAAAGGAATAAGAATTGAAGCATTCACATAATAATGTCATCAAAGCAAAATATTGTGTACAATAATATATGACAATTATTTTATAATTAAATGTACACAACAATGTTAGTTAAAGATACCTGCTGAGAATTCAAAAATGACAATAACAGTCATGACAGCCCACATAGCATTTTCTCCAACCTGATGAAAGAGAGGATTCAAGAGGTACATAAGTGAAACCAAAACCAAGGAGACACCTACTTTGATACTGTGGATTATGTTCCTTGTCTCATTGTGCTTGTCCCTGGGGAGTATTTTATTATTATTCTCCTTTTTCATTTGAACTTTCACAATGGATATTATGTGAGATGATTCCATTTTGTCTTTACTCAGTTGGAGAGACCTTAGCTTCTATTTATATTATGCCTTATGCCTTTGCTTGTGAGTGGAGAGTATCAAATGTTGAAGTGCCAAATATTAGTGGATGTGCTGGCCCTTAATTTCCATGTATCTCCCTATCCAGCAATAACTATACACTATGTTTGTTAATTAATATACTACAAATATATTCATTAGCGTTATAATTAATATACTTAAATCACTTATATTAATACGTTGTATATCTTTTTAGTTGAGAAGATAATATAAGAAAATAGGAAACCGGCCTAACACATTTACAGTTTGAAACACTGAAACCCCACACTAACAATTTCACTCTCACACCTTAATCAACAAAGTTGAGTAAAGGGGTTAATATATATTCAATATTTATTGTAGTTTTTCTAATCCAAAAAACAAAAGTATTCTTCACCAAAGACAATCACATTTTATTTTATTTCTCACTTACTTTTATCATATATATATTAAAATACAAATTTACAATTTTTATTGAATATTTTTAAAATGGGATCAATGAAATTGATTAAACCGTAAATCGTGAATCGTACGTGTCCTATTCCTTTTGTGATATTGGTTAAGACGTTTAATGATTTTTACGGTCACAGTTACGTTTGAGCGCTTTAAATTGGATTAGACTGTATTCTATTCTGTTTGTTCTTCCAAAAATGTTATTTTCTCAACAAACAAAACAAAATGTTTCCTTTTTGTCATCCAGGAGCAATTCTATCATAAAAATATGAATCATTTTAAAATCAATAATATGTAATACAAATTTTTATATTTTGATATAACTATGACTGACTTTTATATATTCTTGACTTAATAATTGGTTTTCGAATACATATTTTGAAACTTAATTATTAAATGATGAGTTGACCATTAAACTCTACCAACTTAATTTTTAAAGTGATGGTGTATATGATACAAGTTGCAGAGAAAATAGTTTAATTTTGTTTATTTTATTATGACTATTACAAGTAGTGTGTCTTATATAATTAAAATTATGTTTCACTTAGTAGAATTAGTTAAGATAAAAAATTGTGCTTAACATATATATATATATATATATATAATATCAATTAGATTGAGTTGAATGGGTTAAACCTGAACCTTATTAGGCTATTATATACAGGGGAGAGATCTATTTACTCTAAGAGTAAGTGGAAAAGACTTACTCCTCATCATAATCATTCATTTTTTGGAAATCAAATGGTTTAAATTGGTGAGTACATCTAAACCATTGAATTTTCCAATCTTGAATGGCTAAGATGTGGAGTAAGTCTTTTATCACTTACTCTTGGAGTAACTGGATCCCTCCATATATATATATATATATATATATATATATAGTCGGGTCCAACTTTAACCAAATTGGTATAAGATAAAACATTCCCGAAAAACAATGTAGGGCAAAGTACCTTCAATTGGACAAAGCAGTAGGGTGTCCTATTAAATGACCTTAATTAGTGGAACACGTATACACCCACGAGCTAGGGTACCTTTATGAGAGACACCCCGATATTATGGCTCTAATCCATTTACTGTGCAGATTTTCTTAGTAGGATAAACGTATCTCAGAGCTTAATTCGATTATTAGTATAAAATGTAGCCCTAGGTTTTGAGATGGATGAGTTCTCACTAGGGCTGTCTAATTGATGTCTCTAATAGAAAGAACATGACCTGACACTATTAGTCTCAAACCAACATTCACCAACTTTCTAATTGATTTGTGAATCTAGATAGCTAGTGGCCGGTTCTGCCAGATATTTTTCCTACGTACTAAGTTCAAAATATTATCATACTTTGGATGACATTTTTGTCCAGAATGTCCACTATACAAGAATTTGCATAAGAATGTACACCAACTTTATGGAAACCACTCAACTTTGTGTGCCTAATTTTGACTTGGTCTTACTATGTTTTTGAAACGGTGAGGTTGTCTTGTTTCACAATTAAGAAGGTTATTTGAACATCTACAATATGATAGAACATCATGCATATCAAAGGTGAGTGTAATTCATTATTATCTTCATATACATATGTCAATCTCCAATATATGAATGTAGTCAATGTATTATGTATTATGTATAGAGTGAGAACGGTAAATATTAAGAGATAAACAATGTATATACTAATACTATAAGAGATTTATATAATGTCATTGTATCATTAATAATAATTTATATTTAACTATCATTGATTCTTAAATAAAAGTAATATAAATGATATATTGAGTGCATATAATCTTCATACTGTTGGTGCATAAATATTATAGAAATGTTAATTAATTTTCATCTTGATGACAAAAATAATTGAGTATGATACGATATGGTACTTTATTATATCAAGAATTATGTTTATTTTTTTTTTTGTAATACCATGTTTGCAAAATATATTTTTATCAATAAAATAGCGGTGTGGTACTTTATTGGGTTGCTGTCACATAGGTAACAAAATTTAGGTAACATATGGAAAGATGTAGAAGTAGCATGAATATACTCAACAAAAGGGAGCATTATGGTCGACATTGAATTAGATAAGTTTATCCTTGAAATGATAAGAGGGTAATGACAACAAAGTCTATAAATTTTGCACGGTAATAAGTGGAAAACCATACTTCACCTTTTTGGAATCAATCGATAAAGTATTAAATATATTCCAATAAATAAAACTTGTATCTTTATTAAAAAAAAGAGAGATGATAGTGTTTGAAAACAATCTTTTTAAAATGTAATTGGAGAAAATTTTAAATAACATAAAAACTTTCAATAATTTAGTACTCAATTTACCATTTTAAATTTTATCAAATTATATTATAATGAAATATTTATACATTAATGGTGTAGCAGTCATTATATTACATATCATTTATTTATATTATATTTATTTAAGAGTAAACGATTATTGAAAATGAATGATGTAATGATAGTGTATAAATAAAAAATAAATATTTATAAATTAATAATTATTTGAAATAAGTGCTGATAATTTTACCAAATAACTAATAATTAATTATTTATAGAAGTATCTACGTACTTAATTACTTTAATTAATAATTAAGCAAAAAATAAATAAATATTATACGCCATTTTTAATTATTTAATAAATATCAACTAATTTCACAATCAGCTATATCAAACAACTATATTTGAAATATAAAAAATAAATTTTATAGTGAAGTTGGCATGAAAAACATTCGTAGAATAAACATGATGAAGAGTGAATTAGAACCAAATTATTATCCTTAACTAGATGTCATTAACAAGTAAAGGTGTAATAGTCATGGGAGTTATTGTAGCCGGCCACATTTTAATATGAAAAGAAGTTTGTATGAATGACTCTGAGGATGCATTTGAAGTTCATGCTATCCAAGATTTGGTTCCAGAAAAATCATGCATATGAATAACTGAAGTGTATTTGTTAATACAATTCCTAACGTCTCAATGCACTACTGCTTAGTTAAGCTTCGCATCACATGGTATCATCTTCTTAGTTCAATAATGGAACCAACAAAACCATTGTCTACATGTAAATCCCATTAAAAGTTTGAGTTATAGGAGATGTGTAGATGTAATTACTAAATTACGCATTAAAATAGATATATGTTACCACACATTAACACATTTAATATTACATCATTCATTAGTCATGTTTAATTAACTCTTAAAAAATGAATACAAATGAACAATACTAACTATGTATAACATTTTTAGTTTTTTTTACTTTACTCATTATGCATTTATTAGTTATATGTATTCATTCTTACCATATCTATTTATTACTACTCATATAAAGTTAGTTAATATTAACCTTCCTACCATTTTGATTGGATGAAGATCATCTCAAATACCGAGAGAGAAATGCATAAAAAAATAAGAGAAAATAATATAGTGATAATACATTTTTATATTAAATGCAATGTGATTCTTTTCCATTTTGAACATTTATTAGTTTAAACATAATAATAATAATAATAAAAAAGTGATTATTTTTTTTATAATTGAAATAAAAAAAGTGAGTTTGGGCCTGAGTTAGGCCCATAGATGATGAGAATGTAAGAGATGGGTTGTTGAGTTGAAAGTTAGTTATTATTATGTTGTATTAGTGGTATGAGATAATTAGGTATGAATGATATTAAGATTGTAATATTATATTTAGAAGGTTGGGAATTGGTTGAATGAAGAATGAAAGTGGGAGGGATGAGGTACGGCGAAGGAATGAGAGTGGTGGTGGCCGGAGACAGAGGGAGCGGAAAATCAAGCCTGATATCTGCAATCGCATCTGAGTCATTCCCTGAGATTGTACCTCATTTGCTTCCACCCACTCATTTGCCTCCTGATCTCTTCCCTCACCATCTTCCTCTTACCATCATTGACACCTCTTCCACGTAACATCTCTTTATTCAATTCAACTCTTTATTCCTTTCCTTTTTCTATATGTATATTGTTTTAATAACTATTTATTTATTTAGATTGGAAAAACAAGCGAAGCGTAACGAAGAATTGAAGCGAGCCGATGTAGTGGTTTTAACATATGCTTGCAATGATCCATCATCCTTTACGCGCTTGCCTTCTTATTGGCTTCCTGAATTACAAAACTTGGAGGTTCTTTCTTTTGAAATATCATTCATTCATTCATTCATTCATTCATTCATTGAGGAATGATTGTTGTTTTGTGATGCAGGTGAAGGCACCTGTAATTGTGGTTGGTTGCAAGCTAGACCTAAGAGATGAAAACCAACAAGTTAGCTTAGAGACTCTAATGCCTCAGCTCTTACAACATTGCAAGAATATCGCAACATGTATTGAATGCTCAGCATATACCTTATACCAGGTATATCTCCTATTAATTGCCAAATACAACAACTATAAAACATCCAAAAACTGCTACATGTCTTCTCATTTTCTCCTTTACAAATAAATAGAGAGTAATTTAATAAATTCATGCATCTCTCTCATACTGCTATTTTTTTACTTTACACATATAAAGGACATCATCTTGGTGATTCTATTATTGGAGTTATATATTATTTATAATTCACAAAACTTATGTTCCTAAAATTTTAATATTGATTCTACACTTTTTAGGTCCCTGAAGTTTTTTATTTTGCTCAAAAAGCGGTGCTGCATCCGTTAGATCCATTGTTTGATCATGAAAGCCAAGCTTTAACTGATCGATGTGTTAGGGCATTGAGAAGAATATTTGTTCTTTGCGATCGCAACATGGATGATGCCCTCGATGATACAGAACTGAATGAATTTCAGGTTTTTGATAGACTCATTCTTTTTTTCATTTCATTTTTATTTCATATACTTTGGGTATCCTCTTTATTCAAAACTTGCAAATATTTCACCAGGTTAGATGCTTCGGTGCACCATTGCAGTCATCTGAAATAGCAGGGGTCAAAACACTTGTTCAGCAGAAAGTACCTGAAGGACTCAACTCCCATGGTCTTACTTTTCCAGGATTTATTTATATCCATAAGATGTTTCTAAAGAAAGGGCGTCCAGAGACACTATGGGCTGTACTAAGAAACTTTGGATATGATAATGATTTAAAACTCCAGGATGATTTCCTTCCAATTCCATCTAAGATTGCCCCTGATCAGGTCATATACTTAGTACTCTGTTCTACTCCCGTCTTCCTGTTTGTTTAAAAGAAGAGGTTGGAGTAGTAACCATTTAACTCTACAAATTTCAATATTGGTATTAATACTAACAGAAAATGTATTGTTAAATTAGGAAGGTTAAACTGTCAGCTACAGGTTTTTTAAGCCCTAGATACTTGTAAATTGTAATATTCTCTATTCAATGCTACATTTCTTTTTAAGGCGTGTGATTTCCTAAAACGGGACATTGCAAATACTAGCTGTAAATATTTCAGCCTTTACAAATAACATGAATTTGGTTTACACTTTCTGTAACTTTGAAATGATATGTGTTTAATTTATGTGGCATCATATTAGAGTGTGGAGCTGACCAGCGAAGCTATAGAGTTTCTGAGCGGTGTCTTCCGACTGTTAGATATGGATAAAGTATGTTCTGGTGTTTTTTATTTACTTTTATCACTTCGGCAATCTCTGCTATGTGCTCTAACCATGTTCTTTTAGGTGCTACTCCACATTTAGTTATATTTTTCTGACTTGCTTCTTGGAACCTTGATACTTTCTAGGATCGAGCCCTTAGACCCGCTGAAGTTGATAAGCTATTTTGTACTGCTCCACAAAGGTGAACTTGCAACCTCTTCCCTCCTAAATTTTCTGTCCAAAATAAAAAGAGAAAGGTGAACCTTGTTCTTTTTCAACCACCTTTCCACTATTGTCATACTTTGTCTGCATAAGTAAATTAATTTTTCTTATTGTGGATCTAGTACACCGGAATTGGTTGACTGACTCGAGAGTTATCCTTTATTTTGTGCATTTTCCTGTTCTGACATATTATTTCTGACTGTAAGGACCCAGTTCCATTGTTTTTTATCAGTAGAAAACTCTTCCTCTGACGTGCATATCATGTTCTTCCTTAAATCTACTATATTACTTTCTGGGCTAATTTTTTGTTTCTCTGTTCTTGAGAAAATGATGAGGGGGATTTTTATAAATTTATTGCAGTTTCTGGATTATTTATTCTACAGATTTACACAAGGGTTATGAAGAAGCCGACATTTTTTTAATCAAGTTTAGGAAGCCTAATTAGGACAGATTGGTACAAGAAGCAAAAAATGGGACATGTCAATAATAATGTGACATAATGATGCAGCTCAGGAGATTCTATGTTTGAAACTAATTGTGTACCTAGACTGTTTTTCACGTTTTCTCAATAAACTTATTCTGCAGTATTAAAACAAATTTGTATTGTACTATCTCAATGACAAGCATCTAATTATTCTACTACTTTTTTCATAACCCTGGATATAGAGAACATTGATATATTTGAGTTTTTCATAACCCTATCTGACAGTGATATTTATTTTAATTTTATCGATTTTTCAAAAGTGATATGATGTATGATAGAGTATTATGATGTTGTTCAATCCATATAGCCGACCCCGCCTAGTGGAACTAACGCTTAGTTGTTGTAATTGTTCAAAATTGATATGTTCTTTGCAAATTATTCACTCCCCCCCCCCCCCCCATCTTTTTCAATTGTGATACATGTCTTAAAATGATCTGTAGTGGTCGCTTAGTTTTTTCCACTTGATGCTATACATCTTAGATTTGGTACATGGTTTTGAACTGCAGTCCATGGAATGATGCTCCATATAAGGATGCAGCTGAGAGAACTGACATGGGTTACATGTCTCTTAACGGATTTCTATCCCTGGTAGGGATAACTTATGCTGTCTTTTATTACTCAAATTGAGCTAGTTATTGATCTCTTTCTTAAATTGTGTGATGCAGTGGGCTCTTATGACATTAATTGATTCACGACGTAGCCTAGCTAATTTGATTTACATAGGATATAGTGGTAATCCTGCTGCAGCACTCCGTGTTACTCGTAGAAGATCAGTAGATCGCAGAAAGCAAGCAACCGAAAGGAATGTGTTCCAATGCTATGTTTTTGGTTCCAAAAATGCCGGGAAATCTGCTATTTTGGAATCATTGTTGGGGAGGTGTGCTTTTGAACCAAACACTAGTCAACATGTCTTTTAAGTATATTTTGATCTACCAGCAAGTGACATTTAATCCACTCATGCTGTTTATGTCCCTCTTTCCCTTCAAAGCATCAATTAACCCCCTTCATTTTCCTAGGCCTTTCTCAAATAATTATGCTCCAACAACAGTTGAGCAGTTTGCAGCAAATTCCATTGAATTACTAGGGGTGAGTATTATGATGGGTAAACATGACTTTTTTATATAATTTATTTTGAAAATTCTATCTCCTCACGTTTTGCCGCAATGTAATATACTCTATTTCTAGTCAATATATAATTTATAATTTCACTTTCACATAGATGTTGTGGAGAAAGTTAAGGGGCGCTATCTGCAGTCTATATATACTTATAATTGTTGTATTTACTACTTTATAGGGAACTAGGAAAACTCTTGTATTGCGGGAGATACCAGAGGGTGCAGTATCGAAAGTTTTGTCAAATAAGGATTATTTGGCAACGTGTGATGTAGCTGTTTTTGTGTATGACAGGTATGGTGCAAAATGATTTTGTAATGAAGCTTTTCTACATTTAAGCTATAGGAGTGGTGTTTTGCATACTTCATTTGCTTTAACCAGCAGTTTTAGTACCACTGCACCAGATTTTGAGACTCTACTTCTTTGCCCAACAAGCCTTAAGTGGAACAAGTTTCACATAATTGAACTTAATATACATCGATTCTTTGTTTTTGTTTTTTTTTTTTGCCATTTTGTTCCTGTGTCATTGTTTTCGCTCTTCTCTCCCTGTTTTCCAGCTCAGATGAACATTCATGGAAGAAATCCAGAGGTTTGCTTGATATGGTTGCTAGACAAGGAGAACTAACTGGTTATAGAGTTCCTTGTCTCCTTATTGCTGCTAAGGATGATTTAACTCCATACCCAAGGGCAGTACAAGATTCAGTCAGGGTATTGCATTTTCAATTCAGTGTTTTCATATCATTGAATATACATTCTAATGGTTATGCATAATTTCATCGCTAAACCTGTAAGGTCAGGATGTTATCATCTATTATTTTTGGTGTAGGTTACTCAGGAACTGGGAATAGAGGCACCTATTCACCTAAGTATGAAATTAGGGGATTCAAGTAATGTGTACAATAAGATTGTTAGTGCTGCAGAACACCCTCATTTAAGCATTCCAGAAACTGAGATTGGGAGGAAAAGAAAGCAATACCAACAACTTCTTCAGAACTCTCTCATTTTTGCCTCAGGTAATTATTTTAGGAGGAAACCTTCAATGTATTCCTCCAAATATAATAGTGTCACTAGCTAGGTTCTTGAAAGTATTTTGTCACTGCTGATGTCCTTCAAAGGTTTAAAATGTTTCCAGACTAGGTTCTTCTAAGGACTCGTGCTACCAATTAAGGTTTTCAATTTAATAGTCCTTCTTTCAGAGACTTAATTGCTGATACAAAACATCGGAGGACCTAACTAGTGGCAGTTTTGTCTTTAGAGGACTAAATGGTTGATTTCTAAATAGTCTTTTTTTCTTTTCTATCTTGGATTTTCAGTTGGGACCGTTGTGGCAGTTGTTGGTTTAGCAGCAATGCGTGCATATGCAGTGAAGAAAAATTCTTCTGCTTAGTCTCAGCAAGAACATGCTAACCAAGATGGAAACCTTAGAATACGTGATGTATAGTATAGTAAATTAGTGACTTCATTTATTTTGTTGCGAAGATCCTAAATATGATTGCAGTTTTTGTTTTTTTTTCAACAAAAAAAATATTTTCTGGTGTGGATATGTTATATTCTAATAAGGTTGCTTATCATCTTATGCTTTAATTGAATTGCAATGATCATTTTTAATTTATGGTCTCCTCCCTTCAGAATGAACATGGCACAATGATAAGGTTTTTGTCCGAGATCACGAATCAAATTGTAGAGATAATTTCTTCACATGTGAATAAGATGGTGTATAACTGTATATGGTGAGGTTTATGTATTCATAGGACAGAGAGGAAGAAAACAGAAATAAACGCCCATGGAAAGGTAAGCCTATCTCATCAGCTAGCAAAGCGTGAGAAATATCATATAAAGGAAGTTTAAGAATGCAGATGGAAATATCATCTAAAGGTAATGCCTATTGGGGAGAGCTTTTGTTCATACATTACATCAATAACAAAATAATTATAATTATATTTTGTCAACGCTATTGTTCATACATTACATCAATAATAAAATATTTATAATTATATTGTTGTAAAAATAAATTGAAGCCTTTTGATTTCGATATAAAGATATTTATGTCAGTCTCAGAAGACCATTTGATCTAAGAGTAAGAGACTAAGCAAACCACTCAAACTCAACTTATGATCCTATAGTGGTTGGAAGTGGCTTGGCTAGGAATAAACAACACCACGAATGGAGTGTGGCAATGAAGGAATGGACGCAATTTGGCCCTAGTAGCTTCTCGAATTCGGCCTACCACAATAGTGTGTCAGCCAATTTTTGCGTTAGTCCTTGTGTTACTATATTGGTCAAGAGAATATTGAGCTATTAATATTAAATTATGTTTTTTTATTTTTTTATTTACACCAATCAAAATCAACAAGAAGTGAAAGTCATAAGGTGAAATGCTTAATGAGTAGAGTGACACTGATGTTGAAGGTTCAAATTCTACTCACTAAAAAATGTTAACATATTAACATTTGCCTATAAAAAATCAAAAAATGATATTAAGTGTGAAATAATCATCCATTTGTATTACTTTTTGAAAATCAATAATGATTAAAAATGAATAGTAGATAATACAGTGACAATTTATTGTCATATACTATTAGTGGATATATCTTTTTTCCTGTAAATATTAACACACTTGACTTTAAATATTATAGGAAAGCCATTGACTAATAGTAATGCTATATGTTTGTTTCAAGTGGTTGTTTGTTAGAAGTGATTTTTTTTCATTCGTTATGTTTGTAATTTATTGATTAGGTTGCTTGAACTTTAAAATATTTTTGTAATCATATTATTTGAGTTTGTAATTAGCTCTATTTGGTTCCTTTTTATTTTGATATGACATGAATAGATATCCAATGTAATTGTGGTATAAAAATCAAAGTAGATGAAGGGACATGCTTTATTATGATTGAGTATTTCCTCAGAAATGTTATAGTGGAGTGTGCATGTTGGGGCTTTAACCTCTCTAAAGTAGAACATTAATTAATTATCCATGTTACACACGTTTGTGGACCACTAAGTCACAAACACACGTGTAACTGTTGTCCCTTGTGTCCCATAAACTTCATGTCTTTTGGTTCTCTTTATTCCAAGAAGAAGAAGAAAAGGAAATGGGTAGAAAACCCTATGCTCTTAAGAACAACAATGACAAAGTTCCCATGGTACACCAACAATCTCGTCACTCACTCTTTTCTTTCTCTCTTACTAACATTATATGTGCATGTCTTATTTCCTTGCATCCACCTTCACTACGCTCTTAAATTGTTGCTCTTTATTTATTTATGGGAAATCTTGCATTTTTACTATATTATTATGTCTTTGTGCACGACATGCTTGTGTCTCAGGGATTTGTTCTGATTAGGGTTTTACAATATATATATATATATATATATATATATATATATATATATATATATATCATTGGAACATAGTAGGACTTTTGGGTTTAGTAGGAAAGACTTGAACTTGCTATTCGTCTTTACTTGCATGTGTATGTATTCTTTATTAGACATCATTTTGTACTTTCCTGGAAAAAAAGATTCTTTCTTTTTTCTCTTTGAGAATAACTATATTCTTACACTAGTTTTGCTTTTTCACACCTACTTGATTACTTGACGAAAATACTATTGTTTATAAAGCAGAAGTCTTTTTATCCATGGTTAGTATAAAAATGGGGCTGGGGTTGGCAAAGCTAGTGTGTGATGAACATTTTCCTTTTCTTTTGTTGCTCTGTAAGGTCATTTTGAAAAGTGATAATCTCATGTCGCCTTTTCCTAACACCATTGATCATTTACCATTGTTAAATAAATGGTTTTTGATTAGTGATTATAAAAAAGGGTGCACGAGTAAAATAGTGTGTTTACAAAAATGTTTTCAAGGAAATGTGTGATAACCTCCAGGTGCTTTTTTAGCTAGTCTCATTATTATATTATGTAAAACATAACTAAGCATATATGCAACTTTTGAATTAGTGTTACCTCTATAGAAGAATTCTATAATCAAATAAACTAAGTTAATAGAATCATTTCATGGTTTTGATATCGATTTACTATTACTTGTACTGACTTTTGCTCTTGAAGCTGGAAAAGCCTTCTATGGAGCCTTCCAGTGGAAATCCTCTAGTTGAAAACCTACACAATAAGATTTCTTCCTCAGCCAATGGAGTGGTTACACTTCATGAATCAACATCAGCACTGAAGCAAGTAAAGGGGAAAAAAGAGCTGCAAAAGAAACCTGCTTCTACTACATTGAAAAGGTACTTGTCCAAAGTCCATGGTTCATCCGTGAGGCGTTCGGAACGCATTAAGAGTGCTGTTATTCCTCCCTCTAATTTCAACCATGAAATTGAAAATGTCAAGGATATGACTGCTAGTGAAAGTGAGAAAGATGAACCTGTTACTCGTTTGGAGAATGTTCTCTCTGAGGTTGAGTCTGAACACGTAGAGAATTTAAATGGAAAAAGTTTGGAAGAAAAAGTTGCTTATGCCTTGCAAAAAATTGAAGCTCTGGATAAGAGTTTAAAATTGTTGAAACCAAAGGTATTATATATTTTTCTTCTAAGTGGTGGCCTGCTTTACTAGCTTCTATGATTATAACTAAACATGTTGCAGGTTGGCGAGGATGTTGGCTTATATGAAGTCCCATCTTCTATTAGTTTTCGTAGCATGTACATCGACTCACAGAAGAAGGTTTTGTTTTCTTTTATATCATTCAACTTTTAAGCTTATCCCGTTGTTTATTTACCTTGCATATATATGTGTAGCTTGAAGCTTTAGCAGAAGAAAATCTACAATTAACTGGAAAGCTGCAAAGTTGTCTTGGAAAAATTGATGTGGTATGTTTAAATAATGCTTGCAACATAATGTTACTGATGATGAAGTCCTGCAGAATTTTGAGTGTTATTTTTACAAAATGTAATTTTATTCATTATGGTAGCCTTCGTTGCTTGTAATTTTGTTTTTTTCTTCTGTACCTATGCCCTCTCATTGGTTATTAATGTTGTGAATAATATCTATATTCTACAAGAAGAAATGACGTTTCATATAGTAGGAAGTGTTTGGAAGAACTGTGTTTATATGAGCAGTAGTAGACAATCCTTACAATGAACGAAACCATAATGAACTTTTTTAAAACCTGGATGTTTCTTTCATTTATTAAAAGCTTATAATTATTTAGGATCAGGGGACCTGAAGCATAAACATTTTTTTAAAAATCTTAAGGTTTTATTTTCTGTCCTATTGTTATTAATGTGGTATCATCTTACAAGTTATCTTGAAATTTAATAATATTGTACATGTTTAATTAATTCAGCTTTTAGTTTAGTTGACTATATATCCTTCCTTGATTACTGGTTACAATGTAGTATGAGAAGGAGAATTGTGTTTTGATTCAAGTATTGGACAAAATGAAGGAGGCAGTTAATGCTGTTGTGATTTCAAACCTAGCAAGAACTACTGAAGCAGCTGTGAATGCATCAACTCAAGCAATGGACAAAACTTGTTCAGCTTCTGCAGCTAAAAGAAAGAGGAGTACTATAGAAAGCTAAAGGGACTCTTGCTAATAACATTCTGGGGAGATGATGCTATTGCTGTTATTTTGTATATGCATGCTAAAGTATTAGAATAGACTTAGCACCTAATCTGCAATGGTCATTAACTCTGATCTGAACTTGTGTGTCTGATAATACTAAATGTACTTTGAACTTTTATTATGGTAATGCAAACTTGCAAGGCTCTCTGTGGTCATTTTTGCTTGTTCTCAAAGGTTTTTTCTTCTCATTTTTTCTGCCTCTGAAATCAAATTTGGGTGCCCTCATTCTCTATCTACTATTGTAGTTTTGTTCTGTTTCAAGATTATTTACCTTCCTGTTATCTTATGTGCTCGCATAGTTTTCATTTTCTCCCTTTCCAAGAAGGATTGTAAAAAACTAGGACTTGTTTCACAACTAAACTAGTCCTTAATGTTTGGTTGATATAGAAAAAGTTGCTTGCCTTGTCACCATCCTTTTTTGCTCGCTCATAGTGACGATTATTAGCATTGAACATTCTCTGTTTTGAGTCTCGAGCAATGCAATGCAATGCAATGGACAGTAATGCTTCTGCTGTGATACAAATATATGCTTATTTGACTTGGAGGATAAATGAAAATAAATATTTATTAATACAACATAAGCATATACTACATTGACTTAGGAGAATAAATAAAAATAAATATTGATTAATACTGGGCATTGGGCTTAAAAATAAATAAATTATTTTTGGTCAAATATAAGGGATATTTGTGTTACAAGTGGTGTTATGATGGTGCATAATAAAATTCTGGTTCATTCTTTTTCTCCATGGTTAGCATTCATCAAGTAAACTAGAGAGATTGGTCCTGGGTAGGGTCTGTGCTTCTTCTTTATTTGTGTGATCATCAACAGCACCACCTTCTTCAGCAATTGTTGGTGGTGGAGATAAGAAATCCAAGCACATTCCTTCAATAACATGCTCATATGATTCAGATAGATCTTGTGAGGCAAGTTGATGGTACTCCACAAGCTGGTTAAGGCATTGATTTTCTCTAACGAGATTTGTATTTTCATTTGCCAACCTTGACTTTTCTGCAAGAAGTGCTTCCAGCTGAAGCCTAACCTGCATCCACCAACCTCAACAACATTATTCTGTGTTAATGCTGCATTTTTTTCAGCTAACACACAGCTGACATATAATATATATATCATGGTATCTGGAAGAGTTTATGAGAACAACTGATAAGAAAAGCTTATAAGCTGTTTTAATGTTATTTCAATAAGAAAAGCTTAGGAAAAATAACACCAAAAAAATTCATTGAATTAACATAATATGCAGTGTCCTTACCAGATCATCTTCCTCAGGCCTTACTCCTTTTGTGAATCCGTCACGCAATCTCCTGTTCTCCTCTTCAAGCAGAGCACATCTTTCTTGCATAAAGCACAGATCTGACCTCATAGACTTCAATTCTCTTGCAAGTGAAGCTGCTTTTGTTGCCATTGAAATTGCAAGCTGGAAAGTGCAACAAATTAGTCACAAGAATCACCTGAAAACTTTGGGAAACAAACTTACAATTATGTAAAACAAATCAAAATACTAACACTTTTTGCTCTTTTCATGTTCCTGTCTTGTTTTTTTGGCCCATTCTCCAATTGTGAGTCATTGTCATTTTCCTCATGGAAATCATTGTCATCAAATTTCCTTTTTACTCCTTGATTTGACTCCTCCTCTTCTGAACCTTCTTGTTTGTTTTCTGCCTCATCAAATTTGCTGTGGAATATATCAGTTAAAGTATGTGGATGGGCCAATTCTGTAGCACCCTGTGCAAAAACAATTTTACAGCTACAAGTATCAACAGCCTGATCTTCATCTTTTAGCACTAGTAGTGGTAAAATTAAGGAAAAACATCTCTCATCCATTTTTTACACCTACTCTAAAACATTATATACTCAATGTTGTTTTCTTGTTTTATCAATAGTTATTAAGTAGTGGTACAGGTGTGAGAATATCATAACTCTAAAATTAAAAAGCAACAAGTGCAATGATAAATCGGGATTTTGAATGTTATTATGATTTTAGTATTATTTCATAAGAATGGTGAATGAATAGAGTTATAGTAATACCTGAAGAGCGTTGTCCAAATTAGTAGACAATAGAGAGAGAGTGTGGGCAACTGAATCAAACCCTCTCATTAGTAACAATGAATCTTCCTTCAATTGGTTGCCTTGCTCATTCTATTATTATATTAAAAGTATTATTCCATTAATGAAAAGTTCGTGTGTTGAATTTCAATAAAAACAGAACTAACTAACCTTAGTAGTAGAGGGTTGTTGAGAATGATGAAGAAGGGTATCAATCCTTGTTCTGAGAGTGCTCCAGAAACGTTTATCAGATGATGGACTCAACAATGGAGAAGAAACCATCATAACAATTATTCCTTCCTATAAAAAATGTCAATATCAATATCATTATTATCATAACCTAAACAAATTGTGTGAACAAAGAAAGAGGGACAAATGGAAAATATATAAAAGGAAAAGGAAGTTGAGAAGCAAATAAGAATAGAGAGAGAGAACCTGATTGAGTTTGAGAATTGAGAGAGAGAAGATAGAGATATGAAGATGGAAGTGGGTAAGGTTAACGGCTAGTTTTGAAAACTGGATCCACACTTTGAGGTAACGTTCGGAAAAACAACAAACAAACAAACATACATACAATCCAATAACTATTCAATTACTCATTTCTCTCTTCACTTTACTACTCCTATTTTCAAAGCTTCATTCATTCTTTTGCTCAAGGATTATTACATACTTCCTTTTTAATAAAATCATTGTATGTTTAATAAAATCTACCATGACTACAAGAAGAAAAAATAAGTGTTAAGTTAGCATTTATTTAAAGTGCCACTTACTCCCCATAGATTTAATACACATACATAACATTAACAACTAATTTGCTTTTATATTGATACTTGTAGGAGTTTTAAATATTCTCTCTATTTTAGGGCCTTGTTTTCTTCATTTTCCGGTCATAAAGCTTGTTGAATATTTTTTGTAGGCCCAAAATGGCAAAAACAAAATAAACGTTCATTGAGTTCATGTTTATTTTTTCAATATGGTTTTGAGGTAGATAAGAGTATCTCCGATTACAAACAATATATTGATTGTTATAACACTCTCTTCTTGTCGGCACTACTAATGACCAATAGGATTTATTCTAATAAAATGAATTATTCTAATATATGCTAGCTGCAATGTTGAATTGACATTACACTTTCTTTGGATAACTATTATAATTATAATAACGACACTGTGTCAAAATAAGTATGTAAATAAGTAAGTCTAAATTAAAGCCAAGTTTGTATTAATAAAGTTAGACATGTAAATCTAGAATAATAAGAAAGTCAAAATTGGCATTATGATAATCTATCTATCTATCTATGTATGTATCCAACAAATAGATAGATAAAATAAAAAAGAAGAGGCATGGCATGGCATGGCATGGCATCTACTTTAGTTTAGTTAAAGAATGGAATAAAGATGGATCACCGATTTCAGACACAGATTGAGAGAATTAAAGCCTTTCCTCCATTATTTACTACAAAGGTTGTATTTGTATTATATAACAAACAAATTATAGAGAGAGAGAGAGAGAGAAATTAGTAGTTATTGATTCCATGAATGGAGTTTCTCTGTTTATAATAATGTCATGCCACCTCACCCTTATCATGTAGCCACCACACTCATCATCCCTTCACAATTTGTGAGTACTTTCTTTTTCTTTCCTTGCATTCCTCTTTCACTATACTTTGTTTTTTTCTTCCCTGTCTTGTGGGATTAATGTAAAGTCAGTAACTTTGAGATCTGGCCAGTGCAACCCTTTTTGTAATAGGCACAATTTTTAATTGTTGAACTGTAATTCTAGGGAAATAAGATAATTAGTTGAAGTAAAGTTGAGTTCTTCAAGTTAGTTTTTCTTTTGGGGCAGGTGAGGCTCAGATCTAAGGGAATATTACACTTTTAGGTTGCTTGTGTTAGTTTGTTAGATCTAATCAAACATGAAGTTACCTTGGCATGGCATGATTGAGAGAGAATATGAGGTTATGCATCTTACAAGTTTTCGTAACACTAAATTCAAGGACTTCATGCATAAGACATGGAGAATTGGAGATCATGGAATGAAGGGGTGGGACTGAGTCAGCTGGGTGATTCGAAATTGCAGAATTCCTTATTTGGATGAGCTCACAAAGTTTATGTGGGCTTGTGAGGATAGCTTTTGAATATGACCTTGTAAGCTCCTTTTAGCTTATTTCAATATGTTTGGTAGCTAGTTGACAGCTTATATCTGCTGAAAGCTTATAAGCTAGTTGAAAGTGCTATGGGCTGAAAGTTCAAAGCTGATAAGGTGAGTGAATCAGAACTATTTGGCACCATTTGTTTGTGTAAGATTGGTTGATAAACTAGCCCAAAGGTATAAGTAACATAGACCCATAGCATATAAGCAAGGGCAGATCTGCATTGATGATAGTGGGGGACTGGCGGTGGTTTACATGTGTAAGGATTGAATACCCATACACGGGCATTAGTAATTAACATGCTTGTTTATAATATGTTAATTAACATGTTGGTTTACATGTGTAATATTATGTTAAAATTCCTATATCCGACACTGCTTATAAGACCATACCCTATGTCAAGTAGTATAACAAATATGTGCTTATATGCTCGTAGCTTATAAGCCTCTTTACCAAACATCAATGAGGATTGAGGAGCTTATATTTTGTCAAATAAGTGAGTTGACTAGCTTAAAAGCTACTTGGTGGTGTTACAAAACACACTCTAAATTGGTTCAGTTTTGAACAGACTAAGCTTCAACTATTTTTTATTTTTAATCATGCCTTAGAGAGAAGTTGATGATGTTTCATTTTTTATGATCACTTGTTATCAAACAGCTTAAGAATTATCGTATTTATTGTTAACTTCATCATCCAAAAGGGCATTCCAATAAGGACTACCATATTGACGGTTGTGCATTTCTTTGCAGCGTGGATATGGGGACTTTGACGCTTGAAACTGAAGATGTAAGCTCAGACATATACCGCTCATTGGGGTTTACAGAATCGGGTAAAGAAGTAGGAGTTCCACGGGTTCTATCACTTCTTTCTTCACTTCTAGAGAGATCACTTCAGAATAATGAAACACTATTGGAATCAAAACACATAAAAGATGTCGTTACAGTGTTTCATGGTTTAAGAGCACCTACTCTGAGTGTTCGAAAGTACATTGAACGTATCTTCAAGTACTCAGGTTGCAGCCCTTCCTGCTTTGTTGTTGGACACATATATATTGATCGATTTATTCAGCACACGGAAGTCAAATTGACTTCACTTAATGTGCACCGGCTTCTGATAACTAGTATTATGCTAGCAGCAAAGTTCATGGATGATGCGTAAGTACAACTTTGAAATTAACAAATGCCCATATCTCACTATTTTTTTTTGGGTACTTTTGTGTATCTTATAATAAAATTACCCTTACTGGAAAAATATGGTCCCTCTTACTTTTATGATTTTGATTTGCCTTCATTGTCTGTATTTGTCTTATTAAGTTCAAGCAGTTTACACAGCATCCTATTTTGTTTTGCAGATTCTTCAACAATGCGTACTATGCAAAAGTAGGAGGAGTAAGCACAGGTGAGTTAAACAGATTGGAGATGAATTTTCTGTTTGGCATAGATTTTAGACTTCAGGTTAGTATAGACACGTTTGGAAAATATTGTTGGCAATTGGAGAAGGAAGCTTCAGAAACACTCCAAATTGAAAGGCCAATGCAGGCTTGTAGAATTAAAGAAACCTGGTCAAACAAAGATGATTCTACTTGTGCTTCCACTATTGCAAGATGAGAATGTGGAAGCATCACAAATGTATCATTGCATTTCCACTATTTAACAGCACTAGACAAAAAAATGAATTTGAATTATTCCGAAATAAGATAAAAAACTGAGTGCTATATATATATACATGCAATTAGTGATTCAGCCATTTTTTGTGGCCATTGTTGTGTTTGGTTTTGCTTCCTTTTCATTGTCTAGTTTTTTTTTCTGTTTTTTGGTTTCGACCTTGTTTGTAATTGCAAGCTTGTAACTGGATAGAGATTGTGATGAAATTTTATCCCATACAATTTGTTTGTTTCCTATAGTGCCTGTGGTAGTTATTATATGACACTGTCAAAATAACATAAAGTTGGTACAGTACAGTATTGTAATACAACGCTACAAGGAATAAATCTTCCACCAACACAATAGAGTTTGTGAACTGAAATTGATCTACGGTTCTATTTCTTTCTATTCCACCTAAACATTTATAGCTTTCTATATTTTCAACCTCAAGTCATGGATAAAAATGTTCTAGAAATTATTCCATGATTCCCGACCAAAAAATAACATGACACCCAGATAATGGAGGTTCATAATTACTATGTATCAATGTTGATATATGATCACAGACCATCAGTAGTTTGCCTAAATCTAGGGGTCTTCACGAATCAGCCGAATAGGACTTGGTAAGTAAGGTTGAAAATAATTGGCGTATGTCTGGTATGGTGCAGTGAACCAAACCGCAAAACCTGCATATTAACAAGATTGAGAACTGCCAAAAACATAGCAAACGATAGTAGTATTCAGGATGTGAAGAATGTGGCATAATACCGTGGTTCGGTTCGTAATTTTTCATAATGCTCCAACATAAACAGTATGCATGCATGTCTTAACGACGTAGCATTGAAAGGCTGTGATATATTATACATGTCGAAAATGTTATCCATGGAGATATCCTGAGAATAATTAGATAGTCACGAGGTTAAATTAAATCATAAACAAAGCAGAAAAAACTACAAGACAATAATAAAGGAACCATGAAACTCGAATCTTGGTGCACCTGAGAAATAGCATATTCGCAAAGACGCTTAAGACCCTCAATAAGATACTGATCAGCGGCTCTGAGGAGATCATGAGCAATATTCAAATTGACATCCACTGCTCCAGTGTATATATACCTACACGTCCCCAGACACAAAAAAAATCAGTTCATAGATAAAGTTCCCTTAATATATAGCTACTCAAATGAGAGCACTTGATTATGAATGAAATGATTACTTAAAGGCGCAGTTAATATTTGGAAGAAAAAAATGAAAGTAGAAATGGCACCTCATCATCAACTCAAAGACACCCCAGTTAATATTTGGAATCTCTATGTCTTTGCCTTCTCTTTCCTGCATTATAAACCTTAAGACATTAATATGGATACTTACCAATTACACTCAAGTTCCACAAGTACATTATTTCAATTGCAGAGTAACTTGAGGCAGATTTGGATCCTCTCAATTGATTTTTTCTATAAAGTGATCTAGTGGAGAACAGAGTTAATTTAATGTGAGGATTGCAATATTTCTATGATGTATGTCATGTAAGATTGCAAATAATTTAATGTTGAAAAATAAAGGAGGAACAAAAAGATTCAAATGAGTAAATCAATATTATATAGTGCTTACCCTATAACCACCATCAAGCATTGCACGGAACGTATCAGAAGATGCACGTAAACACTTTCTATGAGCATAGAACCTTTTACCTGAAAAGGAAATGAAAGCACAGGGCATTATTACAACCATCAAAGTCATTCATATGCATACAAATAATAAATATATAAAGAACTTAGAGAGGAAAAAAATTAGCAGCAGCCTCTCCACCTTCAACCAAGAATGTGACATCAGAATCTTTAGGATTGTTTATATATTGCTCGCCCAAGTACACCTACAACAAGTATATCCAACAATATGTATTAACATATAGAAATCAAAATATCAGAAATTTCAAAAACAACTTGAACTGTGCAATTGTGATAACATACAACAAATGTTTCCGTAAACAAGGGAGCAAAAGTACTTCAAAATAAAAGAATGTTGCCAAAAAATAACAAATAAATAGCAAAGTACCTGAAGAGTTGGTGATGGAGGAGCAGCATCAACAAGAGGAGAGGATGTGGTTTTGGTAGCCAACTTATAAAGTGCTGCTGCAGCATCACACCTCTGCTTTGGAGAGCTAGATTCAAGAAGATCCAGTAGCAAGTCTAATCCTGAATATTTAGAAGCATATTATAAATTGAATATACATTTTAAGCACCAAAAGTGAGAAATGATTAAAATGCACAGATCAGAGTTAATTACCATTATTTTCAATGAAAATGGATTTACGGTTATTATCAGAACAAAGATGAGCAAGGGCAAGAGCTATACGAATTTGGATGCTCTTTTCTGCAAATCGCATAAGATATAGCACATGTCTCAGTACCTGCCAAGGAGGGATAACTGATATGAAAACCATAGCCGATAATGTATACAAATTGATTTAATGAGAGCTCAAATAGGTGATAATTCTCATCTTCGAAAACATATAAATCACCCACTACAGAAATCAATAACTAGCAAGAAAACTCACTAGTCCATGCATCTTCTCCTCTAATCTTTTTAATGTCTTTTCCACACACTCTTTCGTAGGCTGCAAATCAAATCACAAGGTACTAGTTCAATAAAGTAGCAAGGGAAATAAACTACATTAATGGACTGATTGAAAAACAAAATTATCAGAAAAATGAGTGTAACCAAACATACTTGAGCTCTGAAATATCCTTCCTGCAATTTTTGAAAACCCCCAGCCTTAATAATACTTGCAACATTGTCCTATCATAGAAAAAGCCTTGAATCAGTGGAAGCATTTCACCACACATAAAGGAAGGGAACATAAGGATGTTGACCAAGTAAGAAAAAGGAAGTTTATTTCACCTCATTATCAGCAAGACCATAGAGAGCAAAAGCTGCATTGTGTTGGATGGCCCCATTCTTTGAGCCAAGAAGACTGAGTAGAGGCTCTATACCTCCATTATGAGCAATACCAGCTTGATTGTGCGAGTTCTAAGAAATAAATTAACA